>OW052241.1:117009573-118332073 GCA_932526585.2 Philonthus cognatus | reverse complement strand
TCACAATTGTCATGACTCAAACATGTAGCCTTTGGAAGCAAATAACAAAGTCGCATATGTCAATAAATTAAGTAATAGTTGACAAATATTGTTTTGTTGTCATTCGATTTTGAAAAATGTTCACGCACAACGAAAAAGTCGACATGTTATTAGTTTACCCTAGAAGAGCAGTTCAGTTATACGCCCAGAGATACCCTGAACGTGTTATTCCAACCTTAAAAATGTTTGCCAGATTCGAACGCAATTTACGTGCAAATAACGAGGCATTTTCTGTTCGAAAGAGAAGACAAATTGATAAAAGGATCAATTCTGACAATATTGTTGCCATTGTTTTGCAGTATTTTCAAGACCATCCAAGGAACTTGATTCGGCAAGCCTGTCGTAAGTTGAATTTAAAATATTGTTCGGTACAAGTTTTGAAAGGATATGGTTACCATGATTATAAACTTCACAACTTAGAACACCTGTCAGATCAACATCAACGAAGAATAAATAATTGTGTCTAAGTGATGGTAAACTTGAAGATCAATGACAATCGATTTTTCCAGCATGTGTTGTGGACGGATGAAAGCCGTTTTGTTAGTAACGGTAAGCCCAATAAAAAATAAACATTTTTGGGCTACTGAAATCCGCATTTTGTCAATCCGATTGAAAACCATTATTAATGGGCATTTGATTGGTCCAAATTTTTACGAAGGAGTTTTACGCGGTGAGCAATATTTGCAATTTCTTTAAGAACAACTTCCTGTGCTTCTCGAAAATGTGCCATTATAGCTGCGAGCAAATATGTGTGTTCAGCATGACGGAGCACCACCGCATAAAGCACGAGTTGTCTAACAGTATTTAAATGAAAGTTATGGAGAAAATTGTATGGGTATAAATGGACCGATACAGTGGGAAACTTTGAAAAACAAAGTTTACAAAACACCATCTGTTAACTTGGAACATTTAAAAGAAAAAATCAGACATGCTTGCGATGAACTATCTAGAGAAATGTTACGTAAGGCTTCAGTAATAGATTAAGGCGGTTGGATTTATTTAGTTTAAAACTATTTGTTTTAAAACAGTGTTTTAAATATGTTTAAAAACAGCCGTCGTGTTTCAAACGGTTTTGTTTTAAACATGTTTTAAGTCTTGAATTTGTTTAAAACATGTTTTTAACGTTAACTTTGTTTAAAACGATTTTTTTATTATTTTAAGTTTGCTAAATTATATTTTTTTCAAGATTTTTTGTTTACATTTTTAAATTTTAACCAAATTGTTAAAGATATTTCAAACTACATTAATAAACTTAACATTTTATTACAATAAAATATCACAACTGTGCGTGCACTAATGTGGATTTTAAATACGGGAAATTTTTCTTACACTGTAAATTTTACGGCATTCGTTGCTTTTTTAAAAGATTTTAATTTGAATCTTTAAACGAGTGTTTTCCATTCCCAGACTAAGCATGAAGTAAAATTTCGAGTTTAGAAAAGCCTAATTTGGATTGGCCGCGTAGCGAAGCGGAGCCGGCCTATCCAAATTAGGCTTTTCTAAACTCGAAATTTTACTTCATGCGCCACGCGTATAAAACACTGAAAAATCGTAAAATTTAAAATATACGGCTTTAGCAATATAATATGTAGATGTGAATAAAACGTAAGTCAAATTCTGCCCTGAACAAATTGTTTAAAACTGTAATTATAGGCAACCCAATAACTCGAACGTATATAGGGTTGCCTATAATTGTTGTTGTATGTGTGTCTCTTTTAACTTCACTGTGAATCAGCCTTTTTAAGCGTGCCGCATGAAGTAAAATTTCGAGTTTAGAAAAGCCTAATTTGGATTGGCCGCTCCGCTTCGCTACGCGGCCAATCCAAATTTTTAGGCTTTCCTAAACTCGAAATTTTACTTCATGCTTAGTCTGGGAGTGGAAAACACTCGTTAAAAGCCCAAAATTAAACGCTTTGAAACAACGAATTGCTGCAAATTTAAAAAACGCTGTAATTATCTTCACTGCCGCAGTTTAAAAACCGATTAAAGCGCATTAAGTTGACAAATTTCATACAATGACCAGTGATCATAATTATTTATATTTATCTTTTAATTCAATATTTTATTCCTACATGTTATTTATTGCTTTAATGTTGTTTGTCTAAGTTGTTTGATGTCTTTTGTTATTTACCATCTTTATTAAGTGATATTTATCTGTGATAGAAATTTCTACTTCTGACTAGCAACATTAACTGTGATATTTTGTTTATGTGAGTCTATTATCGAATATTTTTATATTTATTATATTCGTCCACATACACATTTAATGCATTTTATATAATCGGATAAGCAACATTAATTTAACCTTAGCCATTGAACCGTTTGGTGTTAGCGATTCAGGTTATCCCTTTGTAAAACATATTTCTCATATATATATATTTTTTTTTATATTATTTTGTTTATACATTAATTTTGGTTATACTTAGTAACGTAATGAGTATGATGTGTTACTATATACAACTAATTGTGTTAATTTCAATTGTAAAAAGGGTGAATTCCGTAAATAAAGAATAATAATAATAATAATATGTATACTCAAAAGAAAAATGCCCTATTGTTCTGTTTTAAACAAGTTTTAAACGTGTTATAAACATGTTTTAAAGACGTTTTAAACATTGTTCTAATCGGTGATGTTTTAAACGCTGTTTCGATGAAAAAAACACGATTTGTCAGAAAAAACTGTTTGTTTTAATTAAAATGAAAAAAAAAAACGTTTTTTGACAACCCTGTTTAGAAGTACGAGGTGGTTACATTGAAATTTTGTTGAAGTCATTGCCTAAATACTTTGTTTCTTTTTGTATTAATTTGTTTAGTGTTTTATGTTTAGTTTTAAGCCCGATATTTATTTATTGTAACTTATGCGTAGTACTATTTTGTTTTCATGTATTTTTTGTAATGTAAAAAGGAGAAATCCGTAGATTATTAAATAAATAATAGTAATTTAGTAACATAATATGTTTTTTTTAATGTTTAATTAATAATGTTTCATTATTGACAGATGCGACTTTGATATTTGCTTCCAAAGGCTACTTGTTTAAATCGTGACAATTCTGAATTTTTGATAATACTTTCTTCTAAGTTTGTTTATAATTTTTTAATGGAAGAAGATAGCATTTTTTTTCTCTACTAATTTTATTCACAAAAATTAGTTATTTTTAAATATCCAATAATATAGGTATGTTTCTAGGAAAAAAATATTCGATGACGTCATTACTTCAGTTTACAAATTTAGAAAAATATGTAATTTTGGCTTAAAATGGACCTTAATCAATCCCATTTATAAACCGCTTTTCAGATGTTTTCTATCGTTTTTTCTTTTCTTATAATACAGCTGAGACATCGAGTTTCGCTCACCCTGTACACATAGTACTTAAATAAAAACGGTGAAGAAAGGAGTTAAACCACTTTTTATTACTATTTTATTACTGCTGCTAGGCAATTAACACAGACCCGAATTATACAACTAGAATATTGTGAAAAATAGTTATGAGACTTGTTCTTAATTTTATTGCACAGAATTTCAACTAATTTTAGATAATATATTTTTTTTAAAGAGAAAAGAGCCTATTTGTTTAAATTTTGAGACACATATTTTTGCCATTTTGTCACCTCCTTGTTACGCCTTTGGTTGTGTAGCAATTATTTCAGCTTATATACTTTTGTAAAAGGTATTCGGTGGACCAAAACTATCGATAAGTTACAATATAAAATATCATATTCTAAAATTCCAATCAATATTTGTGCATTTTTATACGTTCTAAATTTTCTCTCGTTGATAAATATTTTTTATACTTAAATAATTACTAAAAAATACAATTCCTGTCTCACACTAATTGGATAAAAACATAATCAAAGACAGTATATTTTTCTTCATTTTATTCAAACTAAAATACTAAAATGCAAGTACATACTTACAATCAATAGTAACCAATTACTTAACCCATTAAGCGCCGTTGATGCACAAACGCAAAGTTATTAATTATTTGTTAATTGAATTACTAAATAAGTTAATTTTATATATTATATTATTGTAATATTTTGATTATTACTCATTAAAAAAAATGTCAGTGTATTTCTAACTTCACAATATTCCAGTGTTTTATACGCGTGGCGCATGAAGTAAAATTTCGAGTTTAGAAAAGCCCAGAAAATTTGTCTCGGGTCGCTGCGCGACCCTCGTCAAATTTTCACGGGGCTTTTCTAAACTCGAAATTTTACTTCATGCTTAGTCTGGGAGTGGAAACACTCATTTTAAACTTTATATTGCACGTTTTTATACAAAATCGATTAATGCCTGAAAATGTACAGCGTATACATTATGTATATTTAATAGAAAGATTCACAGTATGTAATACAAAAGGTCATTGATAGAAATCATGAAAAGAAGTGCAGAATTTTAACTAAAATCTACTTTTAGAGTTAACTCTATAATTGTTTTGCCGTTAATGGGTTAAACCAAGTAAATTCGTAAGATTATTTGTCATTCATATATTTATATTAAGGAAAATAGAAACTTGTGTAAAATAATTACAGTTCATTTCCTGTATGATTGGGCTCGTGTGTTGATATTATAATATGTATATATTTCAGTCATAAAATATTTAAGGATGTGTTTATTTAATTGTTACCTATACATTTAAAAGGTGTTAAAAATGTTCAATTATAAAAATGGTATATTTAAAACTTGTATTCACGCTGTTAAAGTCAATGCGATGGTCAGACTTGATAGCGTCATCGTGTGCAACATTTTAAGTCACTATCCCTGTAAACATGTCGCACATCAAATTAAATTTCACAATTTGATATATATAGGTAATTCTGTCATACACAAAAATAAATACGAACTTACGAAATATATTTTTTAAAATACACTTTAAGATCTATACAATTATTTCGTAGATAGTTAAATCAAAAAAAAATCCATTTTAGCTTAATAATAAACGCGTTTTTACGAAATCAACCGCTATCTTAAGGTTTAAAACTACATATTGTCGTATTAACTACATCCTTGTTTAGGGATAAAATATTTTGAAAAAATAGGTATACGTTGAGGAAAGTACAAACTTCGTGCTTTTCTCAATGAAATGTTTCCTACTTTTACTGTTATTCCATAAAAAAAGTAAAAAAGGTAAAGTAGCCAAATTACGTCATAAATTTGATTTTTTTTCTGCAATATCTATACAAAATATTGAAAAACTAGATTAGTCACATTGTGAAAGGTTCCTTAGGGAAGATTTATATATTTTTTTTTTCTGTATTGTGGAGGCTTCTACTTCGTTATACATGTTAATTTCATAATAAAACACTTTACTTTGTTTGTATAACACTGTTTATTGAATGTGACTGCAGTTTCGACAAATTTAGCTTGTCATTACCAAACATGATTGATAATGACAAGCTAAATTTGTCTAAACTGTAGTCGCATTCAATAAACAGTGTAATACAAACAAACAGAAGTGTTTAATGTAATTATCTTTAATTTATTTGTATCCTACGATAAATTCACTGGAATGTCGCAATATTGAATTTTCCGAAAATTCAAGAACAGTTTGTCACGCGATATCCTAGTGACATTATCTAAGTAAATATCTCAATGAAAAAATTAGAAATCTTTTCATAGGAATTTTTTACTATGTGACTGAATTTGTTTTTTATTATATGTTATAGATATTGTAAAAAACATGTAATTTAAGACGTTAGTATGATAATTTAGAGATGTTGCATATTTTTTTTAATAAACAACCGTGAGAGTTGGAAACATTTTAATCAGATGATTACAGAGCATGTACATTCCTTAAAATAAATCCATTTTTTTAATATTTCACACTAAAATAAGGCTGTAGCTAAGACAATAATATGCTGAGTTGTATGCCATTAGATCGATTTCCTCTTAAATATAAGGTTATTGATACAAACATACTTTATAAAAAATTTCACCATTTTAATATTTGGAAGAGGTAAACTTTCATATTTTGAGGATAATCATACTATTTATTGACAGTTATATTTAATCGATGGCTTACATTAGTAACAAACATTTTATACCGAATATTTTATTGTAAACTCAATTGCTTACCTTTAATTGCCCATTTAAAAATGCTAATGGTGAAAAAATATCAACTTGAAACTTACCTGAAATGAAAGAAACACAAAATTATAAATACATTATATGACTTTTAACTAAATAGTCTTTTCAGTTTAGTAATAATAATAATAATCTTTATTTTATACAAATTCACAATGAGCATTTATTACTTGTTTTTTTCCTCAAGAGACTTAAAACAAACAAAAGTATTAACATAAGTAAAGTGTCGTTTTACAAAAGACATTTTGTTAATAAATAAATTTGTTCTTTACGTCATGGTGACATTTTCTGGAATTAATAATAAACAATAATTTATGAAAATACTTGGTCACTCATGTTTATTAAATCTACAGGGAAATACATATTTTTTAATAAGTTCAATTTAAAGATCACCGAGTGTTTTCTACTCCCAGATTAAGCATGAAGTAAAATTTCGAGTTTAGAAAAGCCTGAAAATTTGGCTCGGGCGCGAGCGAAGCAGAGCGACCGAGCCAAATTAGGCTTTTCTAAAGTCGAAATTTTACTTCATGCGCCACGCGTATAAAACATTGAATTATTGTAAAATTGAAAATATTCTTATTGAGCAGTATATTTTTAATATATCGAATACTTTTTTTCTCATTAATCCCTTGGTAAAACATTTTCAAAAATACAGGGTGACCGACGGGAACCGGACACATTTTAAATGATCAGTACTCACTTGTTTTACAATGAAAAATTAATTTTATTTTACAAAAATCTTTGTAATCATAATGCCATTATATATGAATATTATAAATAAAATATCATCTCATGCAGGTGATATCCACTTTCTTGAATGCGATTTTCAAATTGTAGTCGAAAATCGTTGTATACGTGTTCCAACATCTCATAATCAATTATTGCCGTTTGATTTCCTCTTTCAGATCAGTCTAGGTGTGAGGTTTGTGTGTTAAGACAAGTTATTAGAGATATTCCCACAAAAAGAGTCACAAGTGGCCAAATCTGTCATGCTTGGGAACACTGCGAACACTGCGCAATTGGCAATAGTCGTGGTTTGCCGAATGCTAGCAGGAAGGGTCATTTTACTTTTTGGCGTCATCTCGTTACCTCATGGACCCTTATTTGCCTACGTGTGACTTATTTTGATGAAGAAGTCTTAATTGAAAAGTGCTTTCAAGGGAGTGTACAACCAGGGCCGGCTTGCAGCATGAAGTAACGAATGCAACGACATTTGGGTACGAGTAGCAATGTGGTTTACAAACATAGGCGAAAAAATGCCAAATTTACAATAATTTTTATGAAAGGGGGCGCTAGTAAATCAGCGCACATCCAAACGCCAACTAGACTAGGTCCGTCCCTGTGGACACCACATGTCTAACATTATCATGTATTTATTATATGTAATTGAATTGGCATGTAATTACGAAGATGTTTGTATAATAAAATTGATTTTTCATTAAAAAACAAGTGAGTACTGACCATTTAAAAAACGTTCGGTTCCCGTCGGTCAACCTGTATATTGGTTTTGTAAATTAAATTTACTTGGTTTCATTACACTTGTATGTGAAACAAACCAAGAGAATTTAACTTGCAAAACCAATGCATATTATTAATCTTGCTTTAGCAGTTTTTTTTTAATACTCATTTAGCAGTATATTCAGAACTTCATTATAAATCAGTGTTTTATACGCGTGGCGCATGAAGTAAAATTTCGAGATTAGAAAAGTCTGAAAATTTGGTTTGGTCGCGTAGCACGTAGGCTTTTCTAAACTTTAAATTTTACTTCCTGCTTAACCTCGAAGTGGAATCGCGTCTGAAACATAAGATTTAACGCTTTTAAAAAAGCAATGGACGCTTGAATTTACAGCGCATGCATAGGAATATATACACTTAAAATAAACATTTCCTGTATATTCTGGATTGAAACTCTTCCAGCTTTATATAATTTATTAAAAGGATTTTCACCTTTTTACAAATATTTTATAATATAATTATAATTAAAGAAAGTTTAAATAAACAACAGTGACGCATTAATTATTTTTAATTATAAAGAAGTATTAATTTAAAATTCAAATAGAAACTTTCAGACACACGTGTATTTTAATAATAAATATATTTACATTGTACTCGTAATAATGTAATTGTAATGTCGGAATTGTGTTTTTAGTTTTGAGGTATGACGGCAAACAAAAGTTTTGTTCTTTTAGTACTCGTAATAAAATCAACTTACGTTTATGTCAGACTTTTTAAACAGTCGAGGAAACATTTAACCACAATTAATCCAAAATTGATCAAAGTAAACCGCAATCTAATAGCACTTGCTAACTTATTCCTAAATATTATGAATGATAATTTAATCTCACATCATCAAGAAAAACGTACTTATCAGACTTAATCAGATAAGAATGATTTGTGAGTAATAATAACTTCAGTAGTATTAATAATTTTTACCGAGAAATAAAATTAAACATAATATATCTAAACTACGATAACGTTTCTATAACTTTTATATATTATGCTTAAAGTTTTGCAAACTAAAAAAAGAGAAGAGAAATAGTTTTCAATTTTAAATAATCATGTTTAAAAAAATGTTATTTCGACAGGGGCAAATTACTGGCAATGCTCACAAAAATTCATGAGAAATTTTTAAAATTATTGAAACTTCATGCTAAATTTTGATAATTGACAAACTTCTTGGAAATCCACAAAAATAGTCTTGATTTTAAAAATCAACGAAAATCTTGAAAAATTCATGATAGGCGTCTAGATTTTAAAAATTATGGAAAATCTTTAGATTTCACGAAAACCGTCGAAGTTTTGAAAATTAACAGAACTCTTGGAAATGTACGAAAAACATTTAGATTTTTAAAATTGACTTAAAAATTCACGAGAAATGGTCGAGATTTTCAAAATTAACCATAATCGTAAAAATTAACAAAAGTTTTGGTAATTCACTAAAATTGCTAATGTTTTAAAATCTGACGAAAATCTAGAACATTTATAAATAGTTTCAACAGTGAAGTAAGGAATAAAAGTGTTTTTTCTTGTGATTTTTAATATTTGAGAAAATCACGAAAACAGTCAGAATATTTAAAATTAACAAAAATCTTGTAATTTCATGAAACGCGTTAAAATTCTAGAAATTATTAAAAATCTTGGAAACTAACAGAAACTAAAAAATTTACGAATAGTATCATGATTTTTAAAATTAACAATAATCTAAAAAATTCAGGAATTTCAAAAATTAAAGAAAATCTTGAGAAAGTTACGAAAAGCGTTAAATATTAACTAAAATTTTGAAAATGTATTAAAAATTCTTGAAACTCTGAAAATGAACTAAAATCATCTAAACTCATAAAAGCCATCAACATTTTTAAAATTAACGAAAAGTCATGAAAAATTGCCACTAATTTACAAATAATATACAGAGAGTTTTATGTAACACCGAACATTTTCATAACGAGAATTTTTCTTTGAAGTATCCATATGCATACGTTGCACATTTTTCGATGCATGGTTTATTAAAAGAATTTAATTTGAAGCTTTAAGCGAGTGTTTTCCACTCCCAGGCTAAGCATGAAGTAAAATTTCGAGTTTAGACAAGCCTGAAAATTTGGTTTGGTCGCGTAGCGCGAAGCGCGGAGCGGCCAAACCAAATTTTCAGGCTTTTCTAAACTCGACATTTTACTTCTTGCGCCACCGGTACAAAACACTGACATATTACGAAGTTTAAAACATAAAGCTAAACTTTACATTTTTTGTTTGGCCGCTCCGCGCTTCGCGCTACGCGACCAATCCAAATTTTCAGGCTTTTCTAAACTCGAAATTTTACTTTATGCTTAGCCTGGGAGTGGAAAACACTCGCTTATAGCTTCAAATTGGAATCTTTTAATAAACCGAACACCGGAAAATGAACGTTTGCATATGGATACTTCAAAGAAACATTCTCGTTATGAAAATGTTCGTTGTTACATGAAACTCTCTGTATGTTTGTAAATTGTATACAGGGAATTTTTCTTTTAGGTAAACTGTACATTTTCCGACATTCGTTGTTTTTTCAAATAGTTCAATTTGAAGCTTTAAACGAGTATTTTCCACTCCCAGGCTAAGCATAAAGTAAAATTTCGAGTTTAGAAAAGCTTCGGGCTTTTCTAAACTCGAAATTTTATTTCATGCGCCACGCGTATAGAACACTTGTTTCAAGTGAACTTCAAATACACATAAATTTCATAATATTTTATTGTTTTATACACGTGGAGCATGAAATAATTTCGAGTTTAGAAAAGCTCAGAAAATACGCGACCAAACCAAATTTTTAGGCTTTCCTAAACTCGAACTTTTACTTCATGCTTCACTCCCAGATGAAATACACTGTTTAAAGCTTCAATTTGAACTATTACAAAAAATAGCGATTTTAGAATGATTATTTTGAGAGAATAAAAATTCAACGAATTATCAAAACAACCAAAAATTAATAGAATCTACACAGAAATTAATAAAATTTAGTTGGCCGTAATAAAAATTTAAATATCTGTACTGGATATTCCAAAAAAATGTCAAGCTAAAGTTGAAATTATGCGATAAAGTTGAGAATTTTTGGAGAACGTTTTCTTTGAAAAAATCTTAAGAAATTAAAATGTTATACCATCAACGTGAAATTCACACAATTTACTTAGAACTCCTCGTTGAAAGAATAAAATCCGCTAAGAATTTTATAACCGATTTATTTTTTGGAAAAATAAAATCTGCTGAGAATTTTATAAACCAGAACGTTTTAAGGGAACAAAGTGAGAAAACTGCAACAATAAAAAAATACTTGGTTTATTAGTTTTTGCACTTTGTCCCCTTTAAACGTCCTGGTTTATAACATTCTCAGCGCATTTCTTATAAAAAATTAATCGATTGGCAATTAAATAAGTATTCATTTCAATATGAGATTATTTGTTATAGCTTTAAAATTGCGCTTAGTTCAGGTGTTCAAATTATATACTTATGTAGAACATATTTTTTAGACAATTACAATTTGTTATTATATTTTACATTTTTATTTAATTTTTATAAAATAATAATTTGTTAGTATATCTGGGCTATCGACCAACGGTCTTTTTGCGCAATTAAATACATCTAAGTTGTTTTTAAAGGGAGAAAAATTGATAAGAAATGTTTCTAGGGAGAATAAGTTTCATACAGTGTTTATCATGTTTGTAAGACTTCTGCTTTTATTTTCTGATTTTTTTAAAATCAAAACATTATCACGAAAATCGCGGTTCCCTTCAATTTTCAGTTAGATTCTTTTTAAATTCCAAAAATGGTCTTTACCATCACCCTTAGAAAAATTCTTGAACACTCCAGATTGATTTAAAAATTCCAATATTTTCATCTTTTCTCAACTCAAAAATGTTTACAATAAAGAAAATTATAAAATAAGCGTTTCGTTGTTAACTAACGAGTGTTTTTCACTGATTGATTAGGCATGGAGTAAAATTTCGAGTTTAGAAAAGCCTTAAAATTGCATAGCGCTACACGACCAAACCAAATGTTCAGGCTTTTTTAAACTCGAAATTTTACTTCATGCGTCACGCGTATAAAATACTGATTTAGACTGAGATTCAAAGATACATACTGTATTTTTAATTAGAGTAAATAATTAGGTGTTTAATTTTTTTAAATAATTAAATGGCTTTTTGTAGTAACGTGATATGATATGCCACTAATAAATTACACTGGTCTGCAAAAAAAAATTTTTTTTCGAGCCCTGACACCATTCCTGCTGATTCTTATATAAAATGACCTCCTGAATCCGAATATGACCTCCGTTTTCCCCCATCACCCACCGTTTTCGGGGGAGGTCCCCCCACCTATTTTTATCACTTTTCGATAATTTGGAGGGATGAAAAGGATTATTTTAGCCTTTACATTTCTTCTGAGGGGCTAGAGAGGTGAAAAGTTCCAAAACATGAACATTTGTAGCAAGGAGGTAGATTTGGGGGGGGATTTGCCCCCTTAAATTGTAAAAAAATCATTAATAATGATCAATTTTTTCCGTTTTTTCACAGTGTTTTCACTTATTTTCTACATATTCCAGCTTCCATTCCCCCTCATCCTCCCCCAAACACCCCCAAATAATAAAAATATATTGCAACAATATATAGCAACAATAATAAAAATATATAGCAACAATAAAAATATATAGCAACAGTTCGGAAGATTCACTGTACCACGCTGGCGCTCTCAATACTCCCCCCGTTTCCCCCATCCATTGGAGGGGTGAAAAGGATTATTTTAGCTGTAAAGAATAATAAATAAAAAGTAAAATAATAAATGTAAAATAATAAATTCCTGGGCAAACCTGTGCGCGCGAGGTATTGAGAGCGCCAGCGTGGTACAGTGAATCTTCCGAACTGTTGCTATATATTTTTATTATTGTTGCTATATATTTTTATTGTTTGGGGGAGGATGAGGGGGGATGGAAGCTGTAATATGTAGAAAATATGTGAAAAAACTGCGAAAAGAACGGAAATATCGATCATTTTTAAGGATTTCTTTACAATTTAAGGGGGCAAATCCCCCCCCCAAATATACCTCCTTCCTACAAATGTTCATGTTTTGGAACTTTTCACCTCTCTAGCCCCTCAGAAGAAACGTAGAGGCTAAAATAATCCTTTTCATCCCTCCAAATTATCGAAAAGTGATAAAAATAGGTGGGGGGCCTCCCCCGAAAACGGTGGGTGATGGGGAAAAACGGGGGTCATATTCGGATTTAGGAGGTCATTTTACATAAGAATCAGCAGGAATGGTGTCAGGGCCGATTTTCATGCCGACCAGTGTTATTGGAGTTTGAAATTAAAAAATAAATGTGTAAAATATATTACTATAAAATTTAAAATTAAAGCATGTGTAATAAGTTCATTAGGTATCTTTCTGACAAATATGCTTAGAAAGGGGATACAAAAATGTAATTGTCTTCTGAAAAACAATTTTATTCTAAAATATTGTAGTTCATCATGTTATTGCCTACAAAAACAAGTGTAAATGTTTATACAGGAAAATATGTAATTCTATATTGCTAATATTTGCCACCACATAAACATGCAGTAACTGTTAATAAAATGGTAGGCACAGGTTTTAAATTTACGTTAAAAATATACGTCTTTAGCATACTGCTTTAGTCGCATATTGTGAATTTTACAATATTTCAGTGTTTTGTACGCGTGGCGCATGAAGTAAAATTTAGATTTTAGAAAAGCCCTGTAAAAATTTGTCGAGGGTCGCTGCGCGATCCGAGAAAAAATTGCAATGCGGGGCTTTTCTAAACTCGAAATTTTACTTCATGCTTCACTTCACTTCAAATTTAACTTTTATAAAAAGAAACAACGAATATCTCAAGATATACACATATACGCTGTAACAGGAAAATGCTTATTTAAAAGAAAAACTCTCCATATATTGCTCACATTCAAAAATACTCAAGTTTAAAAGACTGATACAAATATATTTAAACTGGTTATTTCTTGAATATTAGTTTAATCCTAATTTGAAATTGCTAATTCCCCATTTGATGTTGTTTATTCCCAATTTGATTGTGATTAAATTGGCAGCTATGCTTGAAGTCTTAATTTGATATTGCTTCTTCTCAATTTAATATTACTTATTCCCAATTTGATATTAATTCGTCTCAGTTTGTAGAAATGAATTCATGGGTATTACTAATGAATAAAGAGAATATTATTAGTTAATCTGCTGAGTTTCTTTCTGCAATTGTTCGTGCATCTGCATGGTGAACCCAACTCACAACGTTTAATACTTTTCTTGCTTTTTGCTGTTGAATATTTTTTTCCTAATTTGCTCCTTCCTTTTTATATGACTTGTTTATACCTTTCGTCTCTTATTTGTCTCAGTTGTTGTTTCTGTTACTCTGGTTAATGATATCATGTTATTACTGCAATAACATGGTAAGCTATGTTAACATTTCTTTTTTGTTGTTGGTAAAACATGATAAGCCACACAAAAGAAATAAAATACATAGCTTACTTCTATCAAAAAGCCCACCATAGTTCAGTAGCACAAAGTCCTAATCAATAACACTCTCGTCAATTGTGCCATGCACTTCATCACTTGAACTCAAACTCTCACACGAAATTGATTTTTTTTTCGGAATGTGTAATAATACGTGTTGCCATTTTGATCTGGCTTATTATGTTTTAAAGTGATATTTATACAAAAACTCTAAAGTGATTTTAGGTATGGTGACGATATCTGTTGGACGACAACTCATCCACTGTACAGTGTGGCCGATAAATGGCAGCGCGGCCGCGGGTGTGTGCGGGGAGGTAATTTTCAACATTAAATGTTTTAAAAACTAGGTACTGCATCATGTTCCTCATACTTGAGAACCCCGAAGTATAGATTTTCAGCCAAATAGTGTTTATAATTAACGAGTAATTAATTCATAATCATTGTCAATTTTCAGGTGTGAATTTATAACAAAAATCGATGCGCGGTTAAGTAGATATATTTTCGTAACTGCTCGAAATATTTATCTATTGTTTTTTTATGTAAACACAAATGAAGTGTGCTTCAGACAAATGAAAAACCAAATTATGATTTTGATTAGTTGATGAATTATCATTTTTTCATTTTTCATAATTTTTAAACATAAATTTAAACTTTGCGAGACCCGCAAAAACGCAATTCAAATTTGTCCAATCTATAATTACTATCAAATCATAGCCCCAAGTCTCCTCTATAACATAATTTTTTCATTTTAAAAATATCGAACCAACTTTTTGAGAAAAAAAAAAAAAATTATGTCCCGAATCACCTCAAAACGTCTATTGCGCGCAAGCATAAGCTAGTTCGGCTGGAAGATTGCGCGGCCGCGCGTTCTCTTAAAAATATTCAATGTCACTTATAAAAGCAGTATTTTTCAAATACTAATCTATTTATTATAATAGTTTACTAGGTAAACATAAATACATAAGTATTAATTTTTTTATTGATTCAAACTAGTAAAAGTTATTTTCCGAAAATTATTTATATAACGAGTTTAAATGCTAATAAATTCAAGTTTTCAAGAAAAGTTGTCTCTATTTTAATTAATACTATCATTTTTCGACTATACCTTTTTATTATTATAAAAAACATGTTTATTTAAATTTCACCAACTAATAAAAATAAAATCATTTTTGTAAGACGAGACGAGACGAGACACATTATCTCTTGCCATTATTTTTGTAAATAAACTTTGTAAGAGGAGTTTCAAATAAATAAATATAAATAAAAATAATGACCAATTTTACTTCATACACATATTATAAATATGTGTATCTAATGGTTTGGTCGGTCAAGTCTCGTCTTACAAAAATGATTTTATTTTTATCAACCCATTAACGGCCGATCAATTATAGAGTTAACTCTAAAAGTTGATTAAAGGTAAAATTCTATACTTCTTTTTATGATTTCTACGAATGACTTATTGTATTAGATACTGTGAATTTTTCTTTTAAATATACATAATGCATACGCTGTAAATGTAAAGCATTCGTCGATTTTGAATAAAAACGTGCTGTATGAAGTTTAGAACGAGTATTTCCACTCCCAGACTAAGTATGAAGTAAAATTTCGAGTTTAGAAAAGCCCCGCGTAGAAAATTTGTCGAGGGTCGCGTAGCGACCCGAGACAAATTTTCACGGGGCTTTTCTAAACTCGAAATTTTACTTCATGCACCACGCGTATTAAACACTGAAATATTGTGAAATTAGAAATACACTGAAAACATTTTTTTTAAATGAGTAATAATCGAGATATTTAAATAACAAAATATTTACGTTATTCTTCATATGTTTTCAAATCAAGTCAAATAATATAATATATCAAATTAACTTATTTAGTAATTTAATTAACATGAAATTAATAATGTTGCGTTGATGCATTAATGGCGGCTAATGTGTTAAAGTTGGTAAATAAACTTGTTTTTTGTAATAATAAAAAGATACAGTCAAAAAATAATAGTCTTACTTAAAATAGGGACAAGTTTTCTTGATACTTGAATTTAGCAGTTAAACTTGTAATATAAATCATTTTCGGAAAATAACTTTTATTAGTTTGAATCAATAATAAAACATGAATACTTATGTATTCATGTTTATCTAGTAAACTATTATAATTAATGGATTAGTATTTGAGCGCGCGGCCAAGCGATCATCCAGCCGAACTAGCTTATATCTGCGCGCAATAGATGTTTAGAGGTGACTCGCGACATAAATATTTTTTTTCTCAAAAAGTTGGTCCGATATTTTTAAAATGAAAAATTCCTGTTGTAGAGAAAACTTAGGGCTATGATTTAGTAGTAATTACAAGTTGGACAAATTTAAATTTAGTATTTACGGGTCTCGCAAAATTTAAATTTATATTTAAAAATGATGAAAATTAAAAAAATTATAATTCATTAACTAATCAAGATTTTAATTTGGTTTTTTATGTGTTTAAAGTACAGGTCATTTGTTTTTATATACAAGAAACAGTAGATAAAGATTTCGAGTAGCTACGAAAATATATCTATTTAACCGTGCATCGATTTTCGTTATAAATTTACATCTGAAAATTGTTTGACAATGACCATGTTTATGAATTAATTACTCGTTAATTATAAACATTATTTTGTTGAAAATCTATACTTCGTGGCTTTGAAGTATGCGTAACATGATGCCGTACCTAGTTTTTAAAACATTTAATGCCGCGCACACTCGTGGCCGCGCTGCTTTCAATCGGCCAAACTGTGCACTGTGGCTTATTATATAACTGCTTAGTCGAAGGCAAGAATAAAACGGATTTTTTTATTAGTGTGGCTTATCATGTTATTACAATAGGCCCTAATTATATATTACATATGTACACCACTATATTTAAGCATTGACCTATGTAAACTAGCATCAATAATTATATTTATAAGAATTATGAATATCTTTCATACTGAATTTTTAATTAAAGTACATATAAATGAAATTGCCAATTCCTGATTGCAGAATACTTCAAACATTAAAAGTGCGATTGTTTTCGCAATCTACTACAAGTTAGTCTTACAAAGACTGTATCAAACACTTATTGAAACAACTAAAACTAATATTAATGTTAGCTCGGGAAGTAGTTGTTTCAATAAGTCAAATTTTATAAAGAAAAACACTTGTTATGTTCCATTATTTCATTTTCAGTTTCCTGACACGTGTTTTGATCTTTATCTGTAAAGATCGAAACACGTGTCAGGAAACTGAAAATAAAATAATGGAACATAACAAGTGTTTTTCTTCGCCAAATTTGAATATCTGGTTCCATCAAGAATGTAGCTCAACAAGCATTAACTTTATTAAGTTTCAATAAGTGTTTGATACAGTCTTTGTAAGACTAACTTGTTGTAGATTGCGAAAAGAATCGCACTTTTAATGATTAAAGTAAATAATTGGATTTTGTATTTTTTAAAAATAAAAACTGCTAAGTGTTATTTTTTTCAATTCTTAAAGATGGTTCTTTTAATCGTGTGATGTTGAATGTACTATAATCGACACATTACATTTTTATTGTATGAAATTAGTACAAAAAAAACACAAAAGTACCTATATAATGTGATCAAATTATCCATTTTTTTGTATCGGTAAAATAGTTTATCGGTATTACAATGTTCAAGAATATTGAACTGTGTTAACCTTAAAATATACTTCGATATCGTAAAAACGTAATTAAGTAAATTTACATTTTTCTAATATATATATTTTTTTATTCTTTTATTTGTTCATTATTTTGTTTTTGAATATTTATATCGTTTTATGTTAATATCAGTATAGTAGACTTTAAACTTACATAATTTTTAATTTAAGAAATATTATTTTGTTAATTTATGTAAAAGCTGATTACCGTAAAATATATTGTAATTAGTATAATTACTTAATCAAAACTTTCACATATTCAATACAATCACATGTATTTTTTTAAATATCTTGAAAGTTTTGATTAAAATACAAAACTGCTTCACATATCATATTTTATTTCTTCGGTTGGGAAACACTGGTTTAGACTATTTGAAGTACATTTTCATGGAAGCAAGGTGTATGTGTTCCTCACCTTGGAAACTCGCCCCCCTGATACCGGAGATCCAGATGGGCTTTTGGTTTATTTTAACCCGAACGGCCGCCACGTGCATGATTAAAAACGAGCCTTTCCGCCCACGTGTAAACAGACTAGTCCAAACAGAGTAAACATATCCACCGTTTTAAAATATCCACACGACATTCCCCAACATACAAAACCTATCAAGAAGATTTGCAAAGTTTTTATTTGTCATATAACCCCACAAAAAGTCATGAACATGGAACTAGAGCCATATTCTTTATTGGAATTTATGTCACCTATACATTACATAGCCCTTCTTTCCTTTTGTAACATTGTAACCATTATTAATGTTAATATTCATATTTTCACAAATTTAAATTGTTTATATTTAAATTTATGTTCTGTTTTGTTTATCATTGTACATTTAGTTTATCTGTTTATAAACAAACCCTGTAATTTTTGAGGATTCTAAACCTACATAGGTTTTTAACAAGAATAAACTACTTTACTAGACAAAAATTAAACAAATGTTGTAGTTTATGACAAAGAACTGTACTTGTTTAATAATTGTTATTGTTTCATGGCTAAAAATGTTTTTATTGAAATATAAAGTTGTAAATAACGATCGTTTCACATTCCTTGATAATGGCTTGTAGCCGAAACTAGTCCAAATAAATTAAAAAGTAAGTAAAACAAACCAAATGTTTTTATTTCAAATTTGACTATGATTTCCATTTAAAAATGTAAGTTTGTGTTATATCTTGAAAACTAATGTTGATAAAAAAATGGTGATGTGTCCATCATGGCACTTTCCCGTCATTTAAACAATTTATGATAATTGACATACTAAACTAACTTTACTTGTCAATTGGTTGAAGACCATTTCACATTAAATCAGTGTTATGTACGCGTGGCGCATGAAGTAAAATTTCGAGTTTAGAAAAGCCTAATTTGGCTCGGTCGCTCCGCTTCGCTACGCGTCCGAGCCAAATTTTCAGGCTTTTCTAAACTCGAAATTTTACTTCATGCTTAGTCTGGGAGTGGAAAAACACTCGTTTCATATTAAAATAATTGATAATTGATTATTGTTGTTTTATTATCAAAGCTTGAAGGACACAAGAGAAAACATATCGAGTTCTATCAAAGTTCGAGATTTCAATAATTCGTACAATTTTCTAAACATTCTTCACAAATTTGATTTTTTGACTATTCTTCTTATATATTTGCTAATTTCTGTGATATTAGCTTAATTTGGCTCGGTCACTCCGCTTCGCTACGCGCCTGAGCCAAATTTTTAAAAAATTATATCGTAACTTTTGTGCCATCAGTTTTTACTACTTCAAAATCATGATACATTTTTGGGCATTTGTAAAATTTTCAATATGTTTTGATTATTATCGTCATGTTTCATGTTTTTTTTGGTAATTTTTGGATTCCGTCAATAAAGTTTTTCTTCAATATTATAAAATTTCTATGATTTTCACAAATTTGGTTTTATTTAAATGTTTCATCATTTTTCCATTTATTTTTTTTAATTTTACCACTATAGCAAAGTTTGTGCCTTAAATTTTTTTAAGTGTGTCGTGAAATCTTTTTACTTTAACATCGTTGTCGGAATAAACGTAGAAAATGCATAGCTAGTATTTTTGGAATTTTATATAAATTTAGATTACGACTTTAAAATAAGTTTTCGAAAATCAGATAAGTCTACTTTCCCTTATTATTGTCCTATGAATTTCACACCTTTCAGTAGGTTTAGGCAATAAAAGATTAAATATGTATCTGTTTTTGAACTTTATAGAATATACGCGTGGCGCATGAAGTAAAATATCGAGTTTAGAAAAGCCTGAATTTGGATTTAAACGCTTCGCGTCCAAATCCAAACGTTCGGGCTTTTCTAAACTTTTTAAAGTTATATCGTCACTTTTGTGCCATCAGTTTAGAAAAGCCTAATTTGGCTCCGTCACTCCGCTTCGCTACGCGCCTGAGCCAAATTTTCAGGCTTTTCTAAACTCGAAATTTTACTTCATGCTTAACCTGGGAGTGGAAAACACACGTTTTATCATTAAAACAATTGACAATTGATTATCGTTGTTTTATTATCAATTGAGTTCTATGAAAGTTCGAGATTTTAATAATTCGTACAATTTTCTAAACGTTTTGGAAAAATATGATTATATTTCTTATTTATTTGCAAATTTCGGTGATTTTCGTCAATTATGTTTTAAAATTTTAAAGTTATATCGAATTTTTTGTATCATCTATTTTTACTACTTCTTCGAAATCATGATACATTATTTAGAAAACATTGAGAAGAAAAAAAAACATTGAATAATTGGAATAATTAAAATGCGCTTTGAATCCATTAAAAGCATTTTAAAAATCTAAATATCACTATCAATTTTGTGTATTCACAATTAAAGTAACAACCCTTTCTATTGAACAGATGGACTTGCCGCTTCTGTTGATTTGACAAATAAAATAAAATATTATGAAAAGAAAGATTGTGTTTTGTTTTTGAGTAAGCATAAATGAAATTATTGGAAAGAAAACAAGAAAAAAGTACTAATTTGCATGATAAAATTGAGAAGTTTTATGATCACAGTATTCCTGTTTTAGAGATGAAACTCATAAAATACATGGGCGATTAATAAGCATGTGATGACTTTAACTTAACGAGTGTTTTCCACTCTCAGACTAAGCATGAAGTAAAATTTCGAGTTTAGAAAAGCCTGCGCGTTTGGATTTGGACGCGAAGCGTCCAAATCCAAACTAAGGCTTTGCTAAACTCGAAATTTTACTTCATGCGCCACGCGTACAAAATATAGATTAAAGTGAAGTTTAAAAAACACATCAAAACTTTATCTTTAAATAAAATAACACAGAATTAAGAGAATATTCGAATAACATAAATCTACCTTACTTTTCAACAAATGTTTATTCTTCCTGCTAAACTTTGTTCGTAAACCTCACTTATGTTTTCACTTTTCCACAAAATATTAATCCTGACAAAGTCAATCAGGCCGCTCCGAATACATTTATGAAATATCGAGCTGAGGAAAATCTGAAAGTAAGACTGACTGAGAAAGTCACCATTTTTCCAATTGTAATGTAAATGCAAAACAGATAAGCGTCAACCAGTTTTGATTAAACAAATTACCTAATTGAAAAAGTCGGTAAAATTGAATTATTAGAAGCTTACTAAACAATTCTAATAGAAATACCTCCATAAATTAGTTTTGTGTTGAAAACCTGTTGGATTGAACAAATTACATTTTTTAAATTAGTCTTATGCAAATTTTAACACTGTAACCGAATTTGCAACTCTTCAGTAGACGAAAAAAAATAAAAGTCGGTAAGAAACTCATAACCCGTTTTAGAATTTGCGAGATGTACAGGCTTTCTAAATCGACTGCTAGCAGTCGGACGGCTTTTATAATTACCGTGCCAAAAGATGGCCATTATTAAAACCCATGATGGATGGTGAATATTTATGTGTGCGCCAAATTTCGTCCGGTCTGGCCACTCTGACCAGTAGGTAGAACTCCTATTATAATAAATGAATTATTCAAGGATGGCCACTTTTGGTCGTAAACATATAAATCAGTGACCATACTAAACGAACTAAAAGTAAAACAAGTTAGTGTTTTATTTTTAGATGGGGTAAAAAAATATCAACAAAATTAATCTAATACATTTTATTTTTATTAGTTTATTTCAATTTATAATGGTATACATCTTTTTTCAGAACAAAAATCAAAATAGTAGCATCATTATCAACTTTTTTATTTATTTATAACGAGTGAAAAACAACATTATCATTATCAAATCCTAATTTGACCACAGAAGGCGCTTAAAAATTAAGAAAAACAGAAGGGATGGTATGAGAGAAGTAGCTCTAATTATATTTTTAGGGGAAAATGTCATTGCAAAAAGTTATTTTTAATCGAGAATTAAGTTTAAATACAAAATTTTAACTTATCAGAAAGAATTTTTTTTATCAATGTTTTTTCGTATATTTTTTTAACATTTATTCATTCAAAATAATTGCATTTCTATTAAATTACCTCTGTTCAATCAAGTTATAGTATATACTATTTTTCCCCGGATAACTGCTTAGATAAGTATAAGTTTTTTATTGTCAATTTTTTTACTATAAAGAAATTATAAATTTAATATCATATATATTGTATTTCTACAATATTCCATAATTTAAAAAAAAAACGAATTTCACTTAATAGTTATAATTTTTTAATCAGGTTTATTCAAAATTAATTAATAAAAACCAAAGAAACAACACTTTTTTTTAATTTGTTGCACTAGTGTTATTTAATACGAAATTTTCTATACTTTCCATAATGTAATATGTTCTATATTTTATAACATCAATTGGTTGATTTGCGACATTTTTTTTTATTTCTGCAAAATGACAATAATCATATCAGTTTTCTTTACATTTTTAAAGTTTTTAATATATTTTATATTTGGTAATTTTTTCTACAATTTGGAACAAAAAATGGAAAGCCTAGAATTTACATTCTGTAAATGTATCTTTTTGTTGTCATTGAACATTTATAAAACGTTATTGTCAGTAAACGAATTGAAGTCTAGTAGTCACAACACATTTTTTCTAATTAGGAAACAGGTTTGATTTGTCAGAAGTTTTTTTTTGCTCCTAATTGTATATTTTTAAAACCTTATCTTAAATATTAACACATTCGTGATTTTATTATATTCAATGTCAAATTTTGTATGTTTCCTAATTTAATACATTGTATTTACGTGTTCATTTTATAATATTCATTGCATCATTTTCGAAATTTTTTTTTCATTTTTCAAAAAATACGATTTCTTAGGGTAAAATAATAAAGTTTTTTAAACTTAAAGAAGCGTACGTAACCTTATTCTCTCCAACTGAAATAGTTTGAACTTGGTCAAATGTTTAAACAATTATTTAAACAAAATACACTAAATTTTTAAACACTTTGCGGTTTTGAAAACAAATCTAGAAATCAACTTATATAGGTTATATTAAAAAAAAATGATGGTTTTTTCAATGTACCCACCATCTTAAACATCCGTTACATATTTTCCAAATACAATTCGGTGCTTTAGGTTTGTTAGTATCTTTAATTTTCAAGTTAAAGCAAGTTCGCATTTCCACTAATTCAGTGATACGATTTCCGACACTTTTTTAGTGTGTAATTGCCACAAACATAGCAAAATGTGTTTGGATCATTAAACAGGATTGTCTTGATGTCGACATTTTTATGACATTTATTTTTATAAGTTTTAAATCATGCGACAATAAAAATAAACTTTTAACACAACTGCTTACCAGAAAATATAAACAATAGCAGGTAGAAAGACCTACATACAGTTGTCTTTCTTTTAAAACTTCTATATTACTAACAGTGTTATCAGGTTTTATACAATAAAAATGTACTTAAATATCAACGGCACCTTTTTTTAAATTTAATGTTGGAGATCTGTTCGATAAAAAAACGCGTTACGCCATAACTCCGTTATTTATTGACCGATTTGAATGAACTAAAAAAAAAAAATACAACTTAATGACCATTTAAATACTAAAAAATGACATCAGTATTGATTTTATTTAATAATAACTTCATTGCCAAATAATAACCAACTCAACGTTTTTAAATGGCTGCCTATAAGTTATTGATTTTATTACAAGAGACATTATTTTTCTAAATCCAAAAAATGCCATTATTTTGTGTGATACATTTGTCGAAAAAAAAAAAAATTAAAATAAATCTTCTATTTAAAATTATATTTTTCAAAAATTATAATTAGTGTGCTTTGTAAACATGTGACAAATGTCATTTATTATGAGGTTATGTCAAACATGAATAATAACGACCCAACAAATAAGTACCAACGTTACATCTTAATGTAGAATAAATATAATAAACAAGTGGTAAGTGGGAGGGGTTTTTAGTCGGTAGTCCTCTAGTTTGGAGGGAGTCCGACACTTCGTCCGTAAATAGATTTTCCCCTCCTACACACAAAAAATAAATAAATAAAAAAATAAAATAAAATAAACAAGTAAAGCTAGTAATAATTTAATTCATTAAATGCCATTGAAGCAATAACGCAACATTATTTTTTTTTTGATTACTCACTAAATAAGTTAATTTAATACAATGTATAATTTGACCTGACTTGAGAACGCGTAAAGCAAAATGTAAATATTTTGATATTTAAATATTTATCAATTATTACTTATTTTTAAAGTATATATCTAACTTCACAATATTTTAGCGTCTTATACGCGTGGCGCATGAAGTAAAATTTCGAGTTTATAAAAGCCTACGCGCTACGCGACCAAACCAAATTTGAAGGCTCTTCTAAACTCGAAATTTTACTTCATGCTTAATCTGGGAGTGAAAACACTTATCTGAGCAATAAACAATTTAAACAGTATTATTTTTTTTAAAGCACACTTCATTTACCGTCAAAAAATCACGTGAACAAGATATATTATAATTTTTCTCTGACATAAATATTAAATTAAATTTAATATATCGGGTATAACTGAATTCAGAAAAACAGTGTCTAATATAATAAAATAAAAACAGTATATGCTGCCTTTTAAGAATTTAGAGTTGACTATTAGTTGTCAATGAAGTTAGTTTTGAAAAAATATATAATTACTGCCAATTTATAGTAATAAAACGACCATTGACTTTGTTTTTTACTTTATTAAAATCGATCCATAAATAACAGAGTTATGCCGTTGGGCGTTTTTTTTATTGAACATTCGGTATAAGTAAAAAAAATGAAGTATTTATATTTTAATTTTGTTTTTAATATTCAATATTGTTTCACCAAATCATCAATGAGAAAAAGGTTAAAAATATAAGTTCCTTAAGGTTCAACCTTAAGTTTTTATAAAGTAGTCGATTTTCTTTCATTTACTAGTAGCACAAAACTGATTAATTTTGGAGCGATTTCTGCAACAAATTCTTCATTTATTTTATTATTTTATCTTTAAAAAATGATTACTGAAACTAGGTACTTACGAATCATTTCAGTTAGGTCAATTTTAAGGAATCTGTGTTTTTTTAATAAAGTTGATCGGTTTTAATTCTTTCAGC
Organism: Philonthus cognatus; assembly: GCA_932526585.2. Taxonomy (NCBI): domain Eukaryota; kingdom Metazoa; phylum Arthropoda; class Insecta; order Coleoptera; family Staphylinidae; genus Philonthus; species Philonthus cognatus. The sequence continues at coordinate 118,306,744 of OW052241.1, read as the reverse complement.
ATTAACACAGCATATTAGTTTCTAACCAATCTTTATTAAATATACTAAAAACTGGAAATTATTTGATTTTCATTCAGAATCGTGAAACTAAGACTTACATTTCTTGTATTTTGTATTATATTAGCCAATTTAAATTTCTACAATTTTCTAAATAAGGTAATTTCATTTATTTAAACATTTAACAATTAATTTGCCTAAAAATTTCGAATTGCCAGGGCGCGCGAGCAAAACGAGTCGCGTCCCGTCAAATATACATTTTCAGCCTTTTATAAACTCAAAATTTTAATTCATAGGCCACGCGTATAAAACACTGATTTCAAGTGAAGTTCAAAACATATTTCTACTATAAATCGCTTAAAAAAATAGATATAATCAAAATCAACAAATTAATAGTCTCACATTTTCCAAATAGTTAAATTCTCAATAGAAAATTATTTTTTGCAATAATATTTTCCTCTAAAATTATAATTAGAGATGCATTTCTCTTACAACACCTATTATTTTTTTTTTAATTGCTGAGCGCATTCTATAATAAATTTATGATTTAATAAGGACATTCGTGTTTTTAAATCAAGCATAACTTTTTGTCAAAATATGGGTAATCAAAAAGTTCTCTTATGTGTATTGACACACAGACGTTTTACTTAATGTTTAAACAAGGAGTGCAAACTCATGTTAACGAATAAAATAATACACTAATAATTGATACTTTTTAAGATTTAAGCTAATTTTGGCATAACTTTTTGTCTTGCGCCCCTAGTATTCTTTTTGTTCGTTCATTAGTAAAAGTAGGTAATTTAAATATTAACGACGGTAAAATTTACAATCAACCATTTGCAAAAAACACAATCATAAATAATTCATGATTTTTTTTTGTTCGAGACTATTCGCATATATTTCTAAAGTAGGATTAATATAAATAAACGAGCCTCTTACAAGGTTAACTTCTCTCCTTTTGCCATTCACGGAACGTATTTTTAGACATTATAGAACCGCAAGAAAATGCTCGGATCTAATGCCTCGCATTTTTACATTTATTTCAATCCATTTACGTATTCCGGAGAAAATATGCCGGAATCTGTTTGAGGAGCAAACCAAGGAAGGACACTCTTATCACCAAACGTAACTGATAACGGCTCGGGAAAATGCTGATAACGGTTTACGTTTGAGGAATCGTTTAAAATAGACGAAAACTAAAATTAACATATAGTCGCTAAATATTTCGGTTTATCCCGAATAAAGACTCTGCTATAAAACCTTTTAAAAGAATCTTGGAAATGTTAATTTAAATTAGTTATGTCATCTCGAAGTTTGTTATACCGAGTGTTCGATAAAAAAACGCCCGACGCCATAACTCTGGTATTTATTGACCAATTTTGTTGAACTAAAAACCAGTCAATGGCCGTTTAGATACTAAAAATTCACATGAATATTGATTTTTTTCAATAATAACTTCATTCCCAAATATTAGCCAACTTAAGATTTTTAAATGGCTACCTATAATTTTTTAATTTTATTACATTAGACATCATTTTTCTGAATCCAATAACGCCCAATTTCTTGTTTTTGTTCAATGTTTTGTTCTATTTTTTTATTTGTTTAAATTTTCTATTTCAAATTATATTTTTTAAAAATTATAATTAGTGTGCCTTGTAAAAAAAGTGACAAATGTCATTTATTGTAAGGTTATGCGATTAATAATAACGAAACAACAAATAAGTACCTACGTAACATCTTAATGTAGAATATAAGTAAAGGAAAAATGTAAATATTTTGTTGTTTCAATATTTTGAATATTACTCATTTTTTAAGTGTAATTATAACTTTACTTCATGCTTAGTCTGGGAGTGGAAACACTCATTCGAACTTTAAATTTAACTCTTTTACAAAATCGACGTATGTAATATAATAAATCATTCATTGAAATCATAAAAAAAGATTTTTAGTAAAGAACACACTTGGTTAAGATTTTACTGTTTACTGATTGAAACTGCACAATTGTTTCGCCACACAGTGGCTTCATCAGGCAGATAAATAATAGATTACAAACTTGAACTAATGCTTAAATAAAAATGACGTAGAGGAGGTTGTGCTGTTTAGGGAATGGGGTGGGGGTGGTAGTAAAAGTTATGAAAAACAAAATCATAGATTTCACTACCACCCCTGCCCCATTCCCTAAATAGCACCACCTCCTCTACGTCATTAGTATTTAAGCGTTCGTTTAAGTTTGTAATCTATTATTCTTCTGCCTGATGAAGCCACTGTGTGGCGAAACAATTGTTGCAGTGTCAATCAATAAACAGCGAAATCTTAAGTGTGTTATTTACTAAAAGTGTTGATATGAAATTTCATCAAGTAACAGCCTCAACTATTAAATTATAAAAAAAGATGCAAAACTTTACCTCAAATCAACTTTTAGAGTCAATTTTACTTAATGCTTAGTCTGAAAGTGGACCGTCAAGATTTTCAACATGTCCAGATTTTCGATATTTCTAGATTTTTGTTGATTTATTCACAGTTTAATATTTATTAAATACTGTTTTTCTTAGGAATAGAATATTAACCCCTTAAGAGCCGAGCAAATTATATGCTCGGCTCTTAAGGGGTTAATATTCTATTCCTAAGAAAAACAGTATTTAATAAATATTAAACTGTGAATAAATCGACAAAAATCTAGAAATATCGAAAATCTGGACATGTTGAAAATCTTGACGGTCCACTTTCAGACTAAGCATTAAGTAAAATTTCGAGTTTAGAAAAGACCCGCCTAGAAAATGTTCACGGGGCTTTTCTAAACTCGAAATTTTACTTCATACGCCACGCGTATAAAACACTGATATATTGTAAAATTCAAAAAATACTAGCCTTTATTTTGTTGGGTTGGTTGACAAATTGTGTTGAATCTTCTAAGCTGATTATACATACTAATTCTATTTATAAATTTTGATCAGCATTTAAAATTAAATTTTGTTTCAAGGCACACTACATTTAATGCCAAAAAACAAGGTTTATTTTTTTTCTAGCATAAATATTAAATTAAAATCAATATATCGAGCATAATTGGATTCAGAAAAACAATGTCCAATATAATAAAATGAAGAAGTATACGCAGCCATTTAAAAATTTAAAGTTGACTATTATTTGGCAATGAAGTTAATTTAAAAAAAATATCATTAATGTCAATATATGGTATTGAAACTGCAATTGACATTGTTTTTTAGTTCATTGAAATCGATCAATAAATAACAGAGTTATGGCGTTGGGCGTTTTTTATCGAACACCCGGTATAGACGCTAAATATCTCGGTTTTTCCCGAATATTTCATTTAGAATTTCTCTAAAATTATAAAGACTATTCTATAAAACCTTTAAAAAGAATCTTGGAGATGTTAAATTTAAATTAGTTGTCATCTCGAAGTTTGTTATATATCCTCGAATTGAAGGTAAAACTCTTTAAGTACACATGAAATCAATTACTTTTACAGTTAAACCGAAAATATTCACTAACAAAATTAAATTCGTGGCTTAGCAAATTCTTAGTATGCTCTCTACCGAACGATGGAAATGTTTGGCAAAGAATTCAATTGACCGAAAACAATTTAGATACAAGAAGGTGTTCTGTTAAGGATGCATGTCCCAATTTAAATAAATAGTTTTACAATAAAAAAATAAGTTTTGTACAATATCTCGAAAACAAAAGGAAAATATTCAAAATTAGTTTTCAGTTTGTTAGTGAGCCCAAAAATACACAACTTTAACGGAATCTTTATCTCTTCAAATAACCGAGATCCTTATGCATTTCCCCGAAATACGGACAATAAACTTTTATTTAAAAATGTGTTTCCTGTTGTCAATATTTTCTGTGATGTAGGCGATAATATTAAAATTATTATTATTAAATTCACACATACTCTACATGTATGGTAAAATATACCGTTTGTCCCCGAATTAGTGCCCGGATAGGAAAAACTTTTTTTGTCAAAAAATCATTCTTTACAAAACGTTTTTGATGACTTAAAAACATTATTTTTATTATCAGGCTTTTCTAAACTCGAAATTTTATTTCATGCGCCACCGGTGCAAAACACTGACATATTACGAAGTTTAAAACATACCGCTGAACTTTACATTGAATCAGTGCTTTGTGCCGGTGGCGCATGAAGTAAAATTTCGAGTTTAGAAAAGCCTGAAAATTTGGTTTGGCCGCTCCGCGCTTCGCGCTACGCGACCAAACCAAATTTTCAGGCTTTTCTAAACTCGAAATTTTACTTCATGCTTATCGTGGGAGTGGAAAACACTCGTTTAAAGCTTCAAATTGTATTCTTTTAATAAACCGAGCGTGATAAAATGTACAGCGTCTGCATATGTATAGTTAAATGAAAAATTCTCTTTATGAATATGTTCGGTATTACATTTGAAGAGATAGATACGTGTCCCAGACCACCCGTAACAGCCATTTTTTGAGAAAACGGCTAGTCCTAGAGAGTTGGAACAAAAAAAATTATAACAAAAGCCCGATTGAAGAATCGAATGGTGGTATTGTTTTTTTTTTTCATAAAGGCATCCCTGAGAGTTTGCTTAAAAATGTCAAGAACTCGAGATTTTTAAATGGCACGATAGGTCGAAAGTGGTATCGTTGAAAAGGTCTTTGAGTAAGAAACTTTTGCAGAAAACATATTTTTATTATTGACATCCATTTTGAGTAATAACTGATTAAAGTTATTAAATTTTATTTTTTCATGGCTAACTTTTTCTTAGAGTTTACATATCAAATGTTAATGAAATAACATTAGATGTATTTAAAATGTCTTCCATTTACTTGTAAACATCTTTGAGCCCTTGTGGTGACACTATCTGTGGCCCTTCGTATCTCTTCTGCTGTTAATGATTGGCAAGCAATTCGAATTCTCTGAATCATATTATTTCTTGTTGATGGTTTTTCGGCATAAACTATTTCTTTGATCCGCCCCCAAAGAAAGAAGTCCAAAGGAGTACAATCTGGCGATCTTGCACTTCCTCAACCAATCCACCGGTTAGGAAATAATTGATTTATTGTGTCTCTGGCAACCAATGAATAATGAGCCGGACCCGATACCACATTACCAATATAGTCGCGAGAGGAACATCTTCCATCAAATCAATCAGTCTATTACGTAAAAAATCAGCATACCTTATCCCATTAAGGTTTTTTTTTAATAAGGTACTATAATTTGTCCATCAAGTAGGCCACACCATACGTTGACACTTCAAATATGTTGGTTATCAATAGTTCGAAGCCAATGAGGATTTCTTTGCGACCAGTAATGTGCATTGTGAATATTAACCTCTCCAGTGCTTTGAAAAGTAGCTTGGTCAGTCCATAAAACTTTTTTAGGAAAGTGAGGTCCTTTCTTTAGCATCCAATTAGAGAAAATTACTCGGTTTAGACAATCATTTTCATTCAACTCTTGATGCAAATGTATGTGGTATGGAACAAGCAAGCAAGATCTTCTAGAATTCTGCATATAGAGGTTCTACTAACTCCAGAATCCCATGCAAGTCTTCTTGTTGAGATGTGGGGATCAACAATTACTGCAGCAAGAATATCGGTGCCTTTGTTGTTCCTTACACGCCATTTAATTATATTACCTTGATTGTGTTTAGGTTGCACTTTACCTGTAGTACGAACATGCTCTACCAATCTTCGGAATATATTGAAGGATTGATGGGCACGCATAGGGTATTTTTGAGCATACATTCGATGAGCAGCTCGGTAATTTACTCGATATTCCCCTAACACCATTAACATATCAAAAGCTTCTGAATTAGAAAACGGCATAATTTCACTTTTAAACGTAATTTGATAATATTTATAGGCACAATCACTCACGTATCAAGCGATTATAACATACAAAAAAATTAATTTTATCACAAACGGATGAAGCAATTGTAATTATTGATGATTTTCACGTCTGACAACTGATATACAAATTATAAAAAGGCCTACCTTGCCTGAAAAAATTAAATTTAATAGCTTTAATTAGTTATTACTCAAAATGGATGTCAATAATAAAAATATGTTTCTTACAAAAGTTGAGTATTTTTCAAAGATCTTTTTAACATACCACTTTTGACCTATCGTGCCATTTTAAAATCTCGAGTTCTTGACATTTTTAAGCAAACTCTCAGGGATGTCAACTTTTTGGGAAAAACAATACTACTATTTTATTCTATAATTGGGCTTTTATTATAAATTTGTTTGTCCTAACTCTCTAAGACTAGCCGTTTTCTCAAAAAAGGCTGTTACGGGTGGTCTGGGACACTTATACTGTAATATAGAGGCAAAGTTGCGTATTACAATATAGGGGCAAAGTTGCGTATTACCGTACTTACTAACAACTGCTTTTACATTTCAAATATCTTCAACTGTTTCGAACTTATTTGAAAAAAACTAAAATTTTCGATATTTAAAAATTGCCTATATCTCCGTTATTTTTGATCATTTTCCAAATGGGTAAAAAAATTCTTAGAGAAATTTTTTACGACTCGGTTTATGGAGTAAGTTATGAAACTGCAACGCGACTCGTTTTTGTTTGCCACATATTGACTTTTAAAAAATGTATTGTATTTATAATATGTTGCCATGGAGACAATGGCGAAAAGTCCACAAAAACAATTTATTTGCGTACAAAAAAGTTAACCATCATTATTAGCCCTATTTATAAGTAAAATTTCAACTGTTGCATAGCAACTTGGTATTGCTGGTTGCCATGGCAACTTGAACAACAACAATAAATAAACAAAAACCTGCATGTGGCATATCTTTGAAATCAGAATTATAAATGCATTTCAATGGTGAGCATAAATTTGTATGATTGCATAAGAAAAAAAGTTGAGTAAATAAAACGAAAACGAACCGATCTGAATGTTTTACACGTTTGAAATTCGATCAGTCATAAAAAGTTGCCCTAAAATAGCAGAGATATGGACGATTTTTAAAAATCCAAAATTTCAGTTTTTTTCAATGTACATCGAAACAATTAAAGATATTTTTATTTATTTATAAAACTTTATTTACGGAATTCACCTTCTTTGCAAATGTAAGACATTCAGTTTTTTATACATAAGTTATCATCCTTAATAAATTACAAAGTTATTTTTTTTTAACAAACTTGAAGGTACTTAACACAAACACATGACTATTCAATGGTTTAATAGCTAAGGTTTAAATGAGTGTTGCTTAAAATTTAAAATATTAAAGCAGATTATTAATAAGAACTAAAAATACACAACTTTGTCCTAGTTAACTGATTTTCAATCACTTCAAATAATTGAGATCGACATAGTGCCGCTCGAAAAACAGGCACCCTGTATTTTGACATGTATTCATTTAAAATAATTGCATTTCTAACTAATTATCAATTTTTTTATCAAATTTGATGACATTCATTCTAATTATTCTGTAAATCATCACATATTCGTTGTTTTCTTAAATTTCAATTTGAGGCTTTCACGAGTGTTTTCCACTCCCAGATTAAGCACAAAGTAAACATTCAGGCTTTTCTAAACTCAAAATTTTATTTCATGCGCCACGCGTATAAAACACTTAAATATTCTGAAGTTCGCAATATGCTACTCAGTATTCTACAGATGTATATTTTGAACTTCACTTAAGATGTATACTTTGAACTTCACTTAAAACCAGTGTTTTATACGCGTGGCGCTAAAAGTAAAATTTTGAGTTTAGGAAAACCTTAAAATTTGGTTTGTTAAGTAAATACATATACTGTTTATGTTTAAGTGTGAACTTTGAGCTACTAAATCAATGCGCTTTGGAATATGTAGGTATACTTGTGAGACAAAATTTGTTTTGAAAAGAAGAATTAACATATCATGATTCCAAAAATGTTTTATTGTAATTTGAATTTTTTATTTTATTTTAGTAAATTACATACCGGGTGTTCGATAAAAAAACACTCAACGCCATAACTCCGTTATTTATTGATCGATTTGAATGAACTAAAAAACAAAGTCAATCGCAGTTTCAATACCATAAATTGACGCTAATTATATATTTTTTCAAAATTGATTTATAGCCAAATAATGGTCAACATTAATTTTTAAAATAGCTTCATTTACTTTTCTTATTTCATTATATTGGACATTGTTTTTCTGAATCCAATTATGCTCGATGTGTTAATATTAAATTATATTTATGTTAAACAAAAATTATAATAAATCTTGTTCACATGATTTTTTGACATGTAGTGTGCCTTGAAACAAAATTGGACTTTTAATACTGACCAAAATTAATAAATAGAATTATTATGTATAATCAGCTTAGAAGATTCAACACAATTTGTTAATCAACCGAACAAAATAATGGGTGGTATTTCTTGACCTTTACAATATTTAGAGTTATATACGCGTGGCGCATAAAGTAAAATTTCGAGTTTAGAAAAGCCCAGTGAAAATTTGTCTCGGGTCGCTGAGCGACCCTCGACAAATTTTCTACGCGGGGCTTTTCTAAACTCGAAATTTTACTTCATGCTTAGTCTGGGAGTGGACTGTCAAGATTTTCAATATGTCGAGATTTTTGATATCTCTAGATTTTTGTCGAATTATTTACAGTTTGTTATTATATTAAATGCAACTTTAATATTTAATAAATCCTGATTTTCTCAGGAGTAGAATATTAACCCCATTAAGAGCCAAGCAAATTGTAAATTTAACTCTAAAAGTTGATTTTAGGTAAAATTTTGTATCTTTTTTTATGATTTCAATAATTGATTTATTATATTACGTACGTCTAATTTATAAAAGAGTTAAATTTAAAGTTCGAACGAGTGTTTCCACTCCCAGACTAAGCATGAAGTAAAATTTAGAGTTTAGAAAAGCCTGAAAATTTGGTTTGGTCGCGTAGCGCGTAGCGCTACGTGACCAAACCAAATTTTCAGGCTTTTCTAAACTCGAAATTTTACTTCATGCGCCACGCGTATAAAACGCTGAAATGTTGTAAAGTTATAAATACACTTAAAAAATTAGTAATAATCGAAGTATTGAAATAAAAAAATGTTTAAATTTTGTCTTTAGTTTTATTCTACATTAAGTTGTAACGCAGGTACATATTTGTTGTTTTGTTAGGAATAGAATATTAACCCCATTAAGAACCAAGCAAATTGTAAAGTTAACTCTAAAAGTTGATTTTAGGTAAAATTTTGCATTTTTTTTTATGATTTCAATAATTGATTTATTTTATTACATACGTCGATTTTATGAAAGTGTTTAATTTAAAGTTGGAACGAGTGTTTCCACTCCCAGACTAAGCATGAAGTAAAATTTCGAGTTTAGAAAAGCCTGAAAATTCGCGCAGCGCTACGCGACCAAACCAAATTTTCAGGCTTTTCTAAACTCGAAATTTTGCTTCATGCGCCACGCGTATAAAACGCTGAAATGTTGTAAAGTTATAAACACACTAAAAAAATTAGTAATAATCGAAGTATTGTAATAACAAAATATTTAAATTTTTTTTTGTACTTTTATTCTACATTAAGTTGTAACGTGTTATATTGTTATTATTAAGGGCATAACCTCACAATAAATGACATTTGCGCTTTTTTTACAAGGCACACTTATTATAATTTAAAATATATTTATATATTATAATACTAAATAGAAGATATAAAAAAAAGTTCGACCAAAACATTAAACAAAAATAAGTAATTGGGCGCTATTGGATTCAGAAAAATAATGTCTAATCTAATAAAATTAAAAAAATATAGGCAGCTACTTAAAAATCTTAAATTGGCTGTTATTTGGGAATGAAGTTATTATTGAAAAAAAATCAATATTCATGTCATCTTTTAGTATCTAAACGGCCGTTGACTTTAGTTTGTAGTTCAATAAAATCGGTCAATATATACACGATTATAGCGTTGGGCGTTTTTTTATCGAACACCCGGTATACATATTAAGTTTAGTTAGGAATAATTGAAGATACATTCACCAAACATAATTTTATAACAATTTTTACTTGGAATTGGTGTAATAATACTACAAGTTATAGATATATTACTTTTAAAAGTTACTTAGCACATTTATGCATAATGGTACATTAATTCAGTATCAATATGCACAAACAAAAGCATACCACTCTTGTACTATTACATCAAACTATGGTTCCATAGTTCCATTGAGTTTGACATCAAATAACTACATGATTCTCAAAAAAGTATGTCATACACATTTTTAGAATCGATTGTACGAAATAAAAATGATCTAATGCACACACAGTTTCGCTTAATTCATTAAACATTTCATGTTCTTGACCTATTTGAACTTATGCCAAAGAAGTTCCCATCATTCAAACACACGCGTAAAACTCTCGCTAAGTGAATTAAACTAATTGCATTTGATCGGAACAAACAGCATGTTTCGATCCGACACGTACCATAGACCGGAAAATATTTTTTTACAATTAACATACCATGTTTTTAACAGTCCAAGGTTTCTACTCTATATGGCACGAATGTTGTTTGGAGGACACACCTGAGACATCGCCGAAATACGATAAAAAAAATTACAACAAAATGTGTGTATGCGCGCGTACCGAACTCGACTCACTCGCGAATCAACACCGACTGATTTGTTTAAGATCAAGAGCTTCGATTCGGCTTAAGCGTTAGTGTTCGGCGTTTGAAGTCGGCGGCGAATCGTGTGTTGTGTGTGTTTTTTTTTTCAGGATCGTAAAATGGATGCGGGTGGTAAAGTCTCTTCGGTAGCCTTGTTTAGTGGGATTATCAATAATCGTTCCATATTAATTGTTTATCTCTTTTTATTAAGGAATTACTACGGATTGTTATAGTTCATATTATTACTCTTAAAATAATGTTAGCTATGTCTTCGGGAGTCTCTCACAATAATTACCATAGGTACATAATATTTTTTTGCAGTCAATTTAAAAATCCATCGTGTAATGTTTGATAAAAATATATTATTGTTAAATATCATTTTGATCTAAATCTAGTTAAATTCAACAATGCGTTTGGAGGAATGAAAAATTTATAATTTTCTATGAATTTTTTTTCAGATTTCTAAATTAATCTACGATAATTCAGACATTTGATACACTAATTAATCCTAATTTTGGTTTTATAAAATTTTGAAGATCCATTATTTAAAGGCTGCCAAATTTGTAAATGATTTAGTCTTTAAGATTATCCTTTTTATGTAGAGATTCTAGCTAAATATAATGCTCTTTAGGCACATAGAATAAATACTTGCTTTACCAGAAGAAAAACAAAGAAGAACATGGCGATGTCCATCAAAGTCCACTTCTGTGCAATAAATTTAAACACACAAAATATGTTATGGCTTAAAACAGACATGATAAGTTTCCTAGTTACGAAAATAAAATGCTGCGTCATTTAGACAACAATAAAAAAAATCGTATTCTAACTTAAATAGAAGATGGTTTTTCTATTACTTTCTGCTTTGTTGTATTTATTATGAGCGTTTTTTTTTAAAGGTCTTAGTTTTTGTTTTTTTAAAGGTGTTAGTTTCAAGTTATGGTGTTTTATCATTTATTAAAACTGCTGCTAGGCAATTAACACAGACCCAAATTATAAAACTAGAATATTGTGAAAATATTATTTTTGTGTTATGTGCGCAAAATCAGTGTTTATTTGACGCATCGAGAATGCATTTTTAGTCGAGACTTAAAATGAATTCGAGCGGCAAAAAACATACTGATTTTTGGCACAATATACAAAAATTTTTTTACAACTGCAAAGGAAGAAATTCTATCATAAATAAGGTTTAATAATTGAAAAATTCATTTATGCTCGGTATTATAAACGATTAATAAATCATTAGATAACTATTTGTGGAGTAAATTTATTTACCTAGTAAACTAATACGCAAATAAAATTGCGTATTATAAAGCAAGCCTACTAAATAAATAGCAATTCTAGAAATAAATAATTTAATTAGTAGATTACAGACCGAAATTACACATTTTTATTGTGAATTGTCAATATTTCATAATAAATTGTCAATCAAATTGGAACTTTAGTATAATTCCTTATAATTATGGGGAATAACCGTGGAATAGGACAGAATTACACAGAACAAGAAATAAAAAACTTATTAGAAATTATAAAAGACTTAAACCAGTGTTTTCCACTCCCTGGCTAAGCATGAAGTAAAATTTCGAGTTTAGAAAAGCCTGAAAATTTGGTTTGGTCGCGTAGCGCGAAGCGCGGAGCGGCCAAACCAAATTATCAGGCTTTTCTAAACTCGAAATTTTACTTCATGCGCCACGCGTACAAGACACTGATTTCAAGTGAAGTTCACTTGCTTACAATATTTCAGTGTTTTCGCGTTTAATACGCGTGGCGCATAAAGTAAAATTTCGAGTTTAGAAAAGCCTAAAAATTTTCAGGCTTTTCTAAACTCGAAATTTTACTTCATGCTTAGTCTGGGAGTGAAAAACACTCGTTTAAAATTTTCAATTGACTAATTAAAAAAAAATCGTATGCATAAGTATAAAAATCGCTGGTTATGTCTGATTTGAAAAACTCTAGGTTTTCGACTCCTTAGAATGTTTTGTGATTCGAATTAATCACTGTCAGGGAAGATACTATGAGCGAACTTAAATCTGACACGGATGATATGGTAGACATGATAATCGTAATGAAATTAGTAATTACAAGTAGTATAGTATGTTCAATATAAAAATACCTCTAGAGTTCCATGATTTTATCTTTTTTAAAATTTTAGTTGGCTACACGCTTTAGGAATTGACATATAGAACGTCAGACGTAATAATTATAATGTATAATTTCAGAGTTGCCAATCTACAATATTTTCCATGGCACTCTAGAGGTTTTATTTTATTGAACATACGATAGAATCTAAAGTAAATATAATAATATAACACACGTTTGACTTTTATCTGTCAAACTATTTAAAGAATCAAATTTACTTGGTAGAAAAACACACAAATAATTTACTGAGGAGATTTATTAGCCAAATAAAGTTATTTTGTGTTTATAATACCGAAATCTTTGGATTAAATTAATTTATTCCTAAAGTAAATTTTATTTAGGGAATAAAATGTTTTATAATACCGGGCATTAATTGATATTATACTTAATTGCCTAATTTAATGTAACCATGGACACGAGGTCGTTAACAAAAAAATTAATCAGTGAACGAATTTGTCAAAAGTTCTACAGTTTGTGTTCATACGAATATTGATGAATTACGACAATTCCAGTGGTAGTGATACTCTCACGGAGATCAAGAATGCAACAATTGCCGAAGAAATCAAAAACCCAATATGAAAAAGCAAATTGCCAATTTCATGATTGGTGTACGAAGAAAAAGATAGTAAACATTTCCAAGTACGTACTTTTGGCCTATTGAGAAGAGAAATCTACAAATTAAAAACCACTTACATTATGAGCACCTATGGACAATTAATTGCTAGGTATCGCATTAAATAAAAATTGTTAATTTATATTTTGCATTAATTGCCGCCATATTAGAATTTAACGTGAAAAAAAGACATTTTTTCACGCTAAATTATCACATTTTTTCACGGTGAATAAATACCACACTTTGTAAATTAAGAACGGTGTGTCAATGTCACCTTTTTTGACGGTTGTAAAAAAAAAAGTTATGATACTCGTGCTTAATTTTATTGCATAGAAGTGTACATTTGCCGTCAGTCATATACCAGTTTCATTCAGGTTTTCCGCAGCCTAATATTTTATATATGTATTTGAAACGGACTGATTTACTTAAAAAAAGGGTCTAACCTATAGGGCGCTCTTATATGGACATTTTGAGCGCGGAAGCGCAGCGTGACGGATCGTTTTTTCCGCTCCGCTTTTAGCTCTTATACGGAGCGGATTGAACGCGTTTTGCAAGCGGGTGCTAGGCGAGTTCGCCGCCGAGCCTTCGGTGTCGTCTATCATTCAGTTGTGTTACGCTGAGTAATAATCATGAACGAAATAGATTCAATTGCGTCAAATTATTATTTATTTATACTATATCATTCATAGACATTACTGTATTTATGTATTTAATGTTTTTATAAATATAAATATTACTTACCTAAATTCCACATGCACTCCGCCCACTGAGCAAAAAACAAACAAATAACGTTATATAAACAGTGCAGCAACATTAAACGTTGTTTTAATGTTGATGAAACATTACTAAAATGGATTTGTTCAGTGGGCGGTGCCTGAATTTCTAAGATAAATCTGTCTGTATCAAACATACTTATAAAATCACGTTATAGCGCTAGGATATAGACTTTCACTTTTTTTTCCTTTTATTTAACCCGTAACCGGTACACAAATTTCTGTCAAAAATTTCACATACTTTGATGGGCAATAACCTGTATATTAAAAATAGACTGTGAAATGGGCATTTCCCTAGTCTTTTGGCCAATTGGAGAGTAAGGGAAAAGAGAAGCTGCTGGCGGTACAAAATTTACGAGCACAGAGACCGCTCTCAAAAAAAATATTATTAATTCTTTTAATTATTTTGTTCTTACCACACTATTTTTACAAGAGATTAGGGACAATTTTAAATTGTTAGTTATTTCATTTTTCGCAATTTCTAGAAAATATCATAGATTTTTTAAATATTAAATAAAATTATACTCATATCTTGGAGGTGGAAGTTTACCTAAAAATTTATAATTTATACTTTTTGTTGATTGTTTTAATTTTGGACACTTATCTAAACGCAAGAATATTTATTTTTGCGTTACGACTAAATATGGTGAGAAAAATATTACGAATTTAACTCGCTTTGACCGATTTTTTACAAAAATATTGAGGAAAACGCCCGCTTTGAAAACGCGTTTCGCCTGCCCGTATAACAACGCGCATAAGAAACCATGTGTTAAAACTGAAAAACGCGTCCGTCCCGCTCCGCTCAAATTTGAACAGCCGCGAGTGCTTGCGTTTTCTCCGCCTCGCACCCGTCCGTATACGGACTCTCATATAAATCTATGTGTTAAAACGCAAACGCTTGCGCCTGCTTCCGTTCCGACTCGCGTTCAAAACGGCCATCTAAGAGCTCCCTTAAACTATTTAAGATACAAAAAACTATAACAAATGGATTTCAAGTATTTTGACGAACTCTTCAATTTTTGTTTTGAAGATTTTTCAATGTGATCATTATTCAGGAAATGTCAACATTGACATTCTTAGACTTGTTTGTACATTTTTATTATTCTTTAATGCTGATAAGTTTCGTCAGTTTTAGTTAACTTTTAAATTTACTTGGCAATGGCATTTTTTTTTAATTGCTTCAGTACTACATAACAGTATGTATACTATTTCTTGGGCAAAAACACAGAACAAGTTAAAATCTTAGTTACTATAGCTTGTGACATCAAAATTAGTTCTAAAATAAAATCTCCTATATTTTTAATATCCGACAAATGGTTGCCCTTTTCTGTATGGGATTATCAGAAATAGTTATTTCTTAATATTCTAAGAATTTGCACTCATTTTTTATCACAATAATTGTTGAATGATTTTCTTAATGAAATCCTACTCAAAACTCATACAAGTTACTTCCATTGCTAATGCTCATTTAAGCCTTCACCTAAATTTTGGAGTAATTATTTAATACGGAAATATGAATTATCAAAAACTAGTTTCCTTGAAACATTTTAAGAATTTGAAGTCATTTAAATAACAAAATCCAATGATTTTTTAAAGATTTTTTTGTTTTGAAGACCCAACTACAATTTCAGGCAAGATATTTTAGTTTTTTGATCTGTAATATCTTAATTAAATATCTCTTATTAGTATTAATCTAAAATTTTCAACGAATTTTGGCACCGTATGATTTTTTGATTACACCATTCCTACCGATTCTTATGTAAAATGACCTCCTGAATCCGAATATGACCTCCGTTTTCCCCCATCACCCACCGTTTTCGGGGGAGCCCCCCCCCACCTATTTATATCACTTTTCGATAATTTGGAGGGATGAAAAGGATTATTTTAGCCTTTACATTTCTTCTGAGGGGCTAGAGAGGTGAAAAGTTCCAAAACATGAACATTTGTAGCAAGAAGGTAGATTTAGGGGGGGATTTGCCTCCTTAAATTGTAAAAAAATCATTAAAAATTATCAATTTTTTCCGTTTTTTTGCAGTTTTTTCACTAATTTTCTACATATTCCAGCTTCCATTCCCCCTCATCCTCCCCCAAACACCCCCAAATAATAAAAATATATTGAAACAATATATAGCTACAATAATAAAAATATATAGCAACAATAATAAAAATATATAGCAACAGATCGGAAGATTCACTTTACCACGCTGGCGCCCTCAATACTCCCCCCGTTTCCCCCATCCATTGGAGGGGTGAAAAGGATTATTTTAGCTGTAAAGAATAATATATAAAAAGTGAAATAATAAATGTTAAATAATAAATGTAAAGAATAATAAATAACTAAGATAAGTACCTTCATTTGGTGCTTGCTTTCCTTTTGTACCCTGAGGTAGAAGTTTCTCGTATCAAAAACCAGCAGTACTCTGCTAACATGCTCGCATTCCACTTCCCCGAAAATCTCCTCTCGAACTTAGAGATGTCTTGATAAAACCGTTCCCCGTGTTCATCCGAAACTGCTCCTAGATTTTCAGGGAAGAAGTCCAGGTGTGAGTGAAGGAAATGCACTTTAAGAGACATGTTACACCCCATGGCCTTGTACGCTGACAGCAATTCCTCGACATGAGCGACATAATCATCACTTTTGTTGTTACCCAAAAAGTTCTCACACACGTTTTGGAATGCAATCCAAGCTCGTTTTTCTTTTCGATTCAGGTGTTCAATAAACGTCGAATCTTGGAAAAGTTGTCTAATCTGGGGGCCCACGAAAACTCCTTCCTTGATTTTAGCCTCACTAAGACGAGGGAATCTAGTTTTTAAAAATTGAAATGCATCACCGGTCTTGTCCATTGCTTTCACAAACTGTTTGATCAATCCGAGTTTGATGTGCAAAGGCGGCAAGTAAATATTTTTCTTCGGGACCAGAGGATCGTGAGCGACGTTTTTCTGACCGGGAGTAAAACTTTCTCGCAGAGGCCAGTTCCGTACGATGTAATGTTTGTCTCGGGATCGGCTGTCCCATTCGCATAGGAAGCAGCAGTATTTTGTGAAGCCCGATTGCAGGCCCATGAGTAGAGCAATAACTTTTAAGTCAGCGCAAAGTTTCCAATTATAATCATGGTATTTGATTTTATCAAGGATCCGGCTGATGTTTTCGTACGTCTCCTTCATATCCACAGAGTATGCAACCGGGAGTGATGGTAACTTATTCCCATTGGCCAATAGGACAACTTTCAAGCTTGTCTTTGATGAGTCTATAAACAGTCTCCATTTGTCTGGGTCACATGGCAACTTCAGTTCTATCATCAATGCATTTGAATTAGGGCAGAACACTAAGCCTTCATCTGCCGAAAAAAGTAATTTCAGGGTTGACTGCCTAGTCCTGTAAGAAGAGATTTTTACACCCTTTTCTAAGAGATTCCACTGCTGAAGTCGAGATCCAAGAAGTTGAGATTTACTCTTAGGTAACTCCAAATCCCTGACGAGATCATTCAATTCCGACTGAGTAACGAGGTGAGGTTTTCGATGAGCTGAATCAGCAGAACACTCTTCATCATCGGTGAACGTATCATAAGATGGTCCAGGCTGTGGCTCAAAGTCTTTCAAATCCGTTTCTGGCTCTTGAGTATAGGTTTTTGGGGCACTGGGATTGGCAAAGATTCGTTGTGAGGAACTGGTCTTAGAGCTTAAGGGATATTAGGATACTGAATTGTATGCTTACTTTTGCTAGATAACCCGACGGTGAAAGTCATACAAAAGTAACAATCTGTGAGATGACAGCGAGGTTCGCGCCAAACCATGGGCATAGCAAATGGCATTGATTTACGGGTACCTTTGAGCCATTTGGTCAAGCTACTGTAACAAGTAGTGCAGCAAACTGTTGGAGCCCAATTCTTGTCCTGATCGCCAACTTGGCAATCAAAGTAAAATTTATAAGCAGTTTTAAGAAGCGGAGAAAGGGGTTTTCGTTGCGCTTTTAAAGTCAATTCCCCGCAAACATAGCAGAAGCTATCGGGATGATTTTTACACTCGCGTGGCATAATTAAACAGTAAATAAATGCTCGATATTAATCACAACTCACACTCACGTACTGTAATTCACTTGGAAAAAACCGAAATTAAAAAATTTCTACTGTTATACACAATTTAAACAACTTAGAAACACAGAATCCCCGCCTAGAGCACCAACAAGTTGACTCTACGATTGCTAGAGATGTACTGAGGGAAGATAAGGATTACAGTGCAGGTCTATAGTGACAAGAGCAATGCAAGTTTAAACCTGTCAAAGCATGAAAATTCCTGGGCAAACCTGTGCGCGCGAGATATTGAGAGTGCCAGCGTGGTACAGCGAATCTTCCGAACTGTTGCTATATTTTTTTATTGTTGCTGCTATATATTTTTATTATTGTTGCTATATATTGTTGCTATATATTTTTATTGTTTGGGGGAGGATGAGGGGGCATGGAAGCTGGAATATGTAGAAAATAAGTGAAAAAACTGCGAAAAAAACGGAAAAATCGATCATTTTTAAGGATTTTTTTCCAATTTAAGGGGGCAAATCCCCCCCCCCCAAATCTACTTCCTTGCTACAAATGTTTATGTTTTGGAACTTTTCACCTTTCTAGCCCCTCAGAAGAAACGTAAAGGCTAAAATAATCATTTTCATCCCTCCAAATTATCGAAAAGGGGGGTGATGGGGGAAAACGGGGGTCATATTCTGATTCAGGAGGTCATTTTACATAAGAATCAGCAGGAATGGTGTCAGGGCCGATTTTCATGCCGACCAGTGTTATTTTACAAACACAACACCCGTAAGGCTACAAAATGATATATATACAAACACAATTTCACCCTAAAATCCAATAAGCCTTATAACTTCAACTTTTAGTCGAGATATTTTACTGCCCTGTACAGAAATATGAAAATAGTTTAACTTTAATAGATTCTAATAATTTCAGCAATAGTTTTACCAAAAAATTCAATGCATTTTTAATAGAAATCCATACACCAAATAAATCGCTTTTCGTAAAATTTTACAACTAAAATCAAACTGCAAATAGTTGCAAATACGGAGTTTGTTTTTCTATGAATTTTATGAAAATTTGACGTCCATCAATTGTGTGTTTGTTGTTCATTTCCTGAATTTCTTCTGAAATGCCACTGTTACAAACGATGTTCCACTTCGCTATACCAACAAAGCAAATTTTGAGGCTCTTCTAAATTATTTTAAATACAAGCTTCCAATTGAAAGCTTTTATAAGAACAGCATTTAGGACCTAATAATAATCTAAAAACAAATTTGAAAAATCTGTTTTAGTTTTTAAGATATTGTCAAATAACGGATTTTTTTTAAATAACGTTTTTATATTTTTATTCAAAAACTATTGAATCCAGACATTTACAACTTTGACATTATATAGGCACTTTTAAACGAACAATCTAGTAACATATTTTATTTAAAGATAACTATAACGTTTACCCAGGGACTATAGCTAACTTTTGTTTTCTTATAGATGCCATTTTGGATAGCTATATTTTTTGGAAGAATATTTTTTTCAGAACTCAATGATGTATCATACTTATAGTTTATTGTACATTTCATATGTAAAATTTTAATCTTTTGTTTTGTGTAAAGAGTGCCTTGGAAACAGTTGAGTAACTCACTCATTTGACAACTCCAGCTGATTAATTACGGTACTGATAGAAAATGTATTTGTTTATAAACTAAATACTGGTGTGACATTTTGAATCTTAATAAATTGTTTGACTGTCTGATAGTCCAAATCATAGGATTTTGTCATATTATATCTTTATTAACCGTGTTTTGACTATTGTTACTGTAAGTGGCTTGATTGTCTGTCTTTTGACTATGCTAGGATTTTGTCTGATTATATCTCTCCATGGACTCTATTTCGGCTATTGTGATGTTATGATTGTAAGTCATTTAAATCACTATATCAAATACAGTCAATAGTGTAATTTAATGACAAAATACTAATACGATACATATTTTAACAGTTGTGATGTATTTTAAACTAACAAGTGTCTTCCACTCCCAGACTAAGCATGAAGTAAAATTTCTAGTTTAAAAAAGCCCCGCGTAGACATTTTCACGGGGCTTTTCTAAACTAGGAATATTACTTTATGCGCCACGAGTATAAACCACTGATTTACAGTAAAGTTAAAAATATATAACGCTTAGATGTGACGGTAATCAATATTTATTGAGATGTAGCGAAAAATGCAAGAATTACTTTTTTTGTGAATAGTTTTGAAGTAATAATAATAAAAGTAGAATAAATTTAGTATGTGCAACTTTTCTATACTGTTGATATTTAAGTCATCATATTTTAAACGGGGATAGTGCTATGATGGACACATCACCACTTTTTTACTTTATGTTTTGTGTGATAATCAATACTTATTATTATTATTACAAAAGATCGACAGTAATTAATTAATTTTGACTGCTACCAATGATTGACTGCTGTCAATATTTTATTGATAGATATGACGTCATTGTTTCCAAGGCACTCTTTGCAAGAAATAAAATATTATAAATTTAAATATCATATCTAAAATAAATTATGGGTGATATACATCACTGAGTTCAGAAAAAAAAATCTCTCCAAAATATGAAAATCCAAAATGGCGCCCATAAAAAAACAAAAGTCGGCTATGGTCCCCGGGTAAATGTTAGTTATCTTAGAAAAAATATGCTACTAGATTCCTCATTGAAAAATGCCTGTATATTGTCAAAGTTCTAAATGTCTAGATTCAGTAGTTTTTTAATAAAAAAATACAAAAACAGTTTTTTTGTTGATATCTCGAAAACAAAACAGATATTTCAAAATTGTTTTCAGATTATTGTTAGGCCCTAAAATACGCAACTTTGCCCCAATTTAACGGACTCTCTATCTTTTCAAATAACTGAGATCCTCATACATTTTGTCGAAATACGGACACCCTGTATACACAGTGTTCGGAAAGTTGAATTGGATCTACTAAATTTTTATTTTTAGAAATTGAAGTTTTGCAAATCTTACTTTAAGTTCTTACAATTTTCAAAAATTACTTGTTTCTATTTTAACCAGTTACAACGGAGTCTCGACACGTTCTCTTATTGTATTATTTATTTTTTATTCTTAAGATGCACTTTAATAATCCAGTGTCTCTCGCATTATAATTTTTATTATCGAGAACGTCTGCAGGCTTGTCCGTGTGTACCAGAGGGTATTACTATTATTATTATCGACAATGAATTATGTAATTATCTACGGATATGAGATACAAAAGCATAGGAAAAAATGCGTTTTATGAATTTTCCATGTAACACAAGAACAGGCCATAACTTTGCCGGGTTTATTGACGGAATCGAGAGTGCCATTAAACGTAATGGTGGTAGGTTTTACAACAAAAGTGCTAATTTATGAGAGAGGATGGGGGGATTAAACGTCGTGATTTTGTGTAATTTTCACAGCTTTGTTAAAAAAAAAACAATGATTATATTTATGGTTTTTAATTATCTTTTATTACATGTGATTTGTTTACTGGCTAATTTTCTTTGAAGCAATTTGAACATCTAAATCTTATTTTTATATGATGAATTAATTTCTCACTTAACCTGTAGTGAAATATTTTTGTATTTATAATAGAATTTCTTTAATAATTTCTCACTTAACCCGTGGTGAAATATTTTGAACTATAAACTATTAATTAAAACACGTGTGCCTGTTTGCACCGAAGTCGATTAAGTTAATCCCTTAAAAACATAGCAATTTTAGGTATAAATTATTTACCAAATTGCATAACGATAAAAGAAACATGTTTAGGATATCTTACAAATTTAAAACATTCGTATATTCTAGAATTATGACTCAATCAGAGGTTTAATCGATGATTAGTGGTTCATTATAGTTAATCAGTCAAGGTGCAAATGGGCCATGGCAATTTTACACCAATTTGTAGTTAATAATAAAGGATTAATTAAAACAATTAATTTGTTCATTTAATAAATAGTATGTATAATTAAATCCATGAACTTTTTCAAAAACAAATTCAAATATCTTTTTATATAGCTAGTAAAAACTGCACTACTTTCCTCATTTAACCGATTCTCTATTTCTTATAGTTTCCGAGATCCCCATAGAGAACATGGAAAAAAAAAACTCTCTCTGTATATATTTTTAGTTTTACATTTAATCAATGTTGTATACACGAGGCGCATGAAGTAAAATTTCGAGTTTAGAAAAGCCTAAAAATTTGGATTGGTCCCTCCGCTTTTCGGAGCGACCAAACCAAATTTTTAGGCTTATCTGAACTCGAAATGTTACTTCGTGCTTAATCTGGAAGTGGAAACCCTCTTTTAAAAATAAAATATTACTAACCATTTTCACTGTTTAAGATTTACATTAATTTTGGTTAATTGTTGTTTGTTTATTTGTGACATTCCCTGGTAAAAAATCCTGGCTACGCCTATGCCAATATCTAAGATTAAGACCCATTTGCACCCCAAGTGATTAACTTTAATCATGCACTAATCATTGATTACATTTTTAATTTACTCACAATTTTAGAATATAAGAATGTTTTAAGTTTGTAAGATATTACAAAATCGCATAATAATAAAAGAGACATGTTTACTCTTTTATTATTATGCGATTTTGTAAATAATTTATACTTAAAATTGCTGTGTTTCTAAAGAGTACTAATCACTGATTAACTTAATCGACTTGCGTGCAAATGGACATTAACCTATTAACGGCCGAGCAATTATAAAGTAAACTCTAATAGTTGGTTTTAGGTAAAAATGTTCCACTTCTTTTTATCATTTCTATGAATGACTTATTGTATGACGTACTGTGAATTTTTCTTTTAAACATACATAATGTTTACGATGTAAAGTTTTAGGCTTTCGTCGATTTTATATAAAAACGTGCAGTATAAAGTTTAGAACGATTGTTTCCACTCCCAGACTAAGCATGAATTAAAATTTTGAGTTTAGAAAAGCCCCGCGTAGAAAATTTGTCAAGGGTCGCGTTAGCGACCCGTGACAAATTTTCACGGGGCTTTTCTAAACTCAAAATTTTACTTCATGCGCCACGCGTATAAAAGGCTGAAATATTGTAAAGTTATAAATACACTGATATTTTTTTTTATAAAGAATAATCGAAATATTTAAATAACAAAATATTTACAGTTTTCTTTATACATTCCATCCACTCCCAGACTAAGCATGAAGTAAAATTTCGAGTTTAGAAAAGCCCCGCGTAGAAAATTTGTCGAGGGTCGCGCAGCGACCCGAGACAAATTTTCACGGGGCTTTTCTAAACTCGAAATTTTACTTCATGCGCCACGCTTATAAAACGCTAAAATATTGTGAAGTTAGAAATACACTGCCATTTTTTTACAAGAAATAATGGAAAAATTTAAATAACAAAATATTTACAGTTTTCTATACATTTTCAAGCCAATTCAAATAATTCAATTTATCAAATTAACTTATTTAGTAATTTAATTCACAAAAACTTGATAATGTTGCATGTATGCATCAATGGAGCTTAATGGGTTAATGTAAGATACAATTACAATATGCAACACAGCAAAATTGAATTTATATTTAAATTAAAAACTTGTATAGTTAATTTGATGGCTATTTTTGCAACTGAATTTAATTTTAATTATTATTTCTTGGAGATTGTAAAAATACTTATTTATGATCGATTATGAGTGATGATTGCTTGTGTATTACTTGAAAAGAGTTTACTGCAGAAAACGGCGGCAGCTGTTGGACACATGTGCCAATTACCGAGAGTCGTTTCCACATATATTTTTTTATTCGTTTTGTAAAAATAACTTTCGCACTTAAACCTATAAAAAAAATCTGGGTATTTTTAACGCCCACGCCAATCTTCTTCCATTAACAAGTACAATAAACATTTCCAAATTGTTTACACTTGACCTTATTTATTACAATTACATTGCCATTTTTGTGGTCTTCCATTCAAAACCTTGGGAATTTCTGATACAATTAGAATAAAATATAGAATGTATATTTCATTTCATTTTGGTTAAACTGTGAAACTACGATAATGTTCGTATGAGCTGCAAACAACATTATCGTAATTTTATATATAATGTTAAATGTTTTGCAGACTAAAACAAGCGTAAGCTTATTCTCTCAAACTCAAATAGTTTTGAATTTAAAATATGCATGTTAGTTGACTCATTAACGGCCAAGCTATTATAGAGTTAACTTTGAAAGTTGATTTTAAGTAAAATTCTGCAGTTCGTTTTATGATTTCTATGAACGACTTATTGTATTACATACTGTAATTTTTTTAATATATAAAATGCATGCGCTGTGCATTTTTAGGTATTCGTTGATTTTATATAAAAACGTGCAATATGAAGTTTAAAACATATGTTTCCACTCCCAGACTAAGCATGAAGTAAAATTTCGAGTTTAGAAAAGCCTTAAAATTTGGTTTGGTCGCTCCGCGAAGCGGAGCGGCCAAACCAAATTTTCAGGCTTTTCTAAACTCGAAATTTTACTCCATGCGCCACGCGCATATAACACTGCAATATTATGAAGCTTGAAATACACTGATTTTTTTTATTTTAATGAGTAATAATCGAAATATTTAAATTACAAAATATTTAACCTTTTCTTTATATATTTTCAAGTCAGTTCAAATAATATAATATTTCAATTAACGTATTTAGAAATTTAGTTAACAAAACATTAATAATGTTGCATATATGCATCAATGGCACTTAATGGGTTAAACTAGCAAGACTTAGCAAGACAAAATTTTCGTTAATAAAGTCGTTATTAATTTGAATTCCTTTTCATATTTTGTGATAAATACCATTTGATTTTTTAAAATCATTGAAATTAAGATAATAATTTTTTTAATTCTAATTTTGCACCTCAATTTGCGTAATTTTGGAATTAAAATTGATTATTAAAGCAATTCTTTGCGGTATAGGTTTTGTTCAGTTACCGAGCGTTCTATAAATAAGTATGCCTGAATAAGGTCATGTGTTAAAGACTATCGCAAAATTATACGAAATTGTAAATATACGGTTATTTCATTATTGCAAAATTTAGTGACACTTTTATAAATATTTTTTAATAGATTACATTTTTATTAATAATCCTTTTATTGTACACCATACAGTAAATTTTAATAAAATGACTTAATTAAATTAAACTTGAATGAAAACACTAACACTTTGTTCACAATAAGTTTTAATTTTGCTAGATGTACATTTCCAATACTAAGTTCTCATTATCAATAGCTTACCGACTAGATTACAAAATATGTGGCGTATTTATACTTACAAATATTTCGGGAAATTACATGGGTAAAGGAATTATTGGGGAAAAACCCTAGATAAGGAAGGTTACCAAATGTGTTAGTCGGGGGTGATTAAGGGTATCAAATATAACAAAGGTTTACTTAATGAGCTTAAATCGAAATTAAGAAGTTTGTTTTGCTGCTTTTTCATTTCTATCCCTCTAACATATTTAATTTATTTTTTGATGAACATTTTAGAAGGCTTGTATTTTTAATCGAAAATGCATGACCTGTAGTTATTGTATGGTGTGCTACCGCTGATTTCTCGAGATTCTGATTTTTTATGTGATAAATATGTTCTTTAAATCGGGCTCCTATATTTCTTTGTGTTTGTCCTATATAAATTTATCACATTGATTGCAATTTATTGAATATATTCCTGATTTTTGCAAGTTATCTGATTTACTGAATGTGTTTCCTAAGAGAGGTTTTAATTGTGTATTTGTGAAAAGGGCAGGGCAAAGGTTATATTTTTTAAATACGATTTAATTTTGTGTTTATTAATTAGTGTTTTAATGGTGTTTCTATTATAGCTAAGAGATTAGGCAATTTCTAATATTAAATTAAATTCTTTTTCTCTGTTTATATTAGACAAGGGTAAGTTAATGGTTCTATGAATCATGGAGTTAAAAGCTGCCATTTTATGTTTCCAAGAACTATTTGAATCTGCGTGGATATAATTAAAAGTGTTTGTTGTTTTTCTATAAATATCAAATTCTAATCTATTGTTGAATTTATGGATTATTAAATCAAGGAAGGGAAGTTTATTGTTGTTTTCAAGCTCTAGAGTGAAATTTGATTGATATAAGTTATTCAAGTTTGATTTCAGATTGTCCAGATTATCATCTCTTTTCACAATAGCGAAAACATCATCTACGTAGCGGTACCAAACTCGTGGGAAGTTGGGTATGCATTCTTTGGCTTGTTGTTCTAATTTATTCAGAAAAATATTGGCTAAGAAGGGAGATAAGGGGTTCCCCATTGCTGTACTGAAAGTTTGTGTATAATATTTGTTGTTAAATTCAAAAACATAAGAGTTCATTACCATGTTAGTTAGTTTTATGTATTGTATTATATCAGAATCTGAAATTGAATTTTCTTTTAAAACATCATGAAGTATTTGAATAGTTTCGTCAATCGGTACACCGGGAAAGAGGGATTCTACATCAAATGATATTAACATTTCATCTGGTTCTATTATAATTTATTTAATGATTGTGTGAGGTGTACTAAATTTTTAATAGATAAATCGTTTTTAATTTATAAATTGTTGAATTTTTGAACAAGCCATTTTGCAATTCTGTATGTAGGTGAATTTATGTTCGATACAATGGATTTATATTTATTTCCAGGTTTATGAATTTTTGGTAAACAATACAGCTTCGGTATTTTTGGATTTTTGATCTTCAGTTTCCAAATTGTTTTCTTGTCGATTAAAGATGTTGAAGTTTTTAACAGATTATTGATAGTTTTGACATACAGAGAGTTTTATGTAACACCGAACATTTTCATAACGAGAATTTTGGCATTGAAGTATCCATATGCATACGTTGCAAATTTTTCGATGCTTGCTTTATCAAAAGAATTTAATTTGAAGCTTTAAGCGAGTGTTTTCCACTCCCAGGCTAAGCATGAAGTAAAATTTCGAGTTTAGAAAAGCCTGAAAATTTGGTTTGGTCGCGTAGCGCGAAGCGCGGAGCGGCTAAACCAAATTTTCAGGCTTTTCTAAACTCGAAATTTTACTTCATGTGCCACCGGTACAAAACACTGACATATCACGAAGTTTAAAACACACCGCTAAACTTGACATTGAATCAGTGTTTTGTAACGGTGGCGCATGAAGTAAAATTTCGAGTTTAGAAATGCCTGAAAATTTGGTTTGGCCGCTCCGCGCTTCGCGCTACGCGACCAAACCAAATTTTCAGGCTTTTCAAACTCGAAATTTTACTTCATGCTTAACCTGGGAGTGGAAAACACTCGTTTAAAGCTTCAAATTGGATTCTTTTTATGAACCGAGCATCGGAAAATGTGCAACGTATGCATATAGATACTTCTATGCCAAAATTCTCGTTATGAAAATGTTCGGTGTTACATAAAACTCTCTGTATGTGTTAACGGGGTTTCTTTTTATTTTAGTATAAGGGCCTGATTCTAATAACAGTTTGACATCTTAACATGTTAACAATTACGATTGCGTTGCCTTTGTCGGATTTGAGATAGTGGCAGTCTTTCTCCTTCAGAGATTTGAGGGTCGCGAAATATTGATGTTGTTTTTTCTTGACAGTCCGCGGGGCAGTATTTTTCATTTTTACGAGTAAATTCTTTGCTGTTTGAGGGAAACTGGAAGCATCTTCTTGGTTTAGTAGCGTGAAGGCGATTTCTACGTCGTTGACTATATCTTCTATTGGAACGGTCTTGGGGGCAATAGAATATTTTAAACCTCTCTTCAACAGGCTTAGTTCTTGTTCGGAGAATACTTCGTTCGTCTTGTTGTGCACCAGTCTTTGAGGGATTAGAGCATCGGTGTTTTGGTTAATTAAATTAATGACATTTATATTGTAAATATATGAAAATTTGCATTAACATACTGATTTAGAAATATATTTTAAATTTAACAATAAGTCAGTGTTTTGTACGCGTGGCGCATCAAGTAAAATTTCGTGTTTGGAAAAGCCTGAAAATTTGGTTTGGTCGCTATGCTTCGCGGAGCGACTAAACCAAATGTTAAGGTTTTTCTAAACACGAAATTTTACTACATGCTTAATCTGGGAGTGGAAACCACTCGTTTAATGTTTTAAATTAAACGAAATCCATTTACAAATACAGCGTATACAAAGAGTTTTATGTAACACCGAACATTTTCATAACGAGAATTTTTTTTGAAGTATCCATATGTTGCACATTATTCGATGTTTGGATTATTAAAAAAAATTAATTTAAAGCTTTAAGCGAGTGTTTTCCACTCCCAGGCTAAGCATGAAGTAAAATTTCGAGTTTAGAGAAGCCTGAAAATTTGGTTTGGTCGCGTAGCGCGAAGCGCGGAGCGGCGAAACCAAATTTTCAGGCTTTTCTAAACTCGAAATTTTACTTCATGCGCCACCGGTGCACAACACTGACATATTACGAAGTTTAAAACACACCGCTAAACTTTACATTGAATCACTGTTTTGTACTGGTGGCGCATAAAGTAAAATTTCGAGTTTAGAAAAGTCTGAAAATTTTCAGGCTTTTCTAAACTCGAAATTTTACTTCATGCTTAGCCTGGGAGTAGAAAACACTCGCTTAAAGCTTCAAATTGGTTTCTTTTAATAAACCGAGCATCGGAAAATGTACAACGTATACATATGGATACTTCAAAGAAAAATTCTCGTTATGAAAATATTCGGTGTTACATAAAACAATCTGTATATCGGATTATGTATACTTAACAAAAATTCCTGTGTATAAAAAAGTAATTAAGATGTATACTATCGAGTGCACTGACATGAAATACTTTCCTTTTTTACAAGGAAAAAAAGCGACGGACAAACACACTGCATTATAGACTTCATATTATTCATACATTTTTGTAATGCGAATAAATTATAGGAATCGTAAATTGTGACAAAAATACATTTCTCTCATGACTTTGAATTCCATTATTTGCTTGGTTTTAGCGAAAACTGTTGGTAGATTAGATACTACCTATTATAGGTTGGTGTAGGTCAAATGATTTAATATTTTTTTATTTATTTAGTCAACTATATGTTTCTGCAAATTTGTTGACAGTTGTTGTAATACAGATAATTTTTTTAATTTATTAATTAATAATATTTACTCAAAAACCATTCTTTTACTTATTCGCTTACAAACTATTACACTCAAGATTCCGATTCGAATCTTAACTGTAGATCGCGTGTTAGGTAATGGTCAGTTTTTTGTCGCTTCTCTTGCAAAAATGACATACTACCTCCGGAGTCGGCTCGCCTTCTTCTCGCAGGCTGGGCCGGTTGCATTACTGTACATTTAACAACAACAACACTAACAGACACGGTTGCATTTTTAGCAATTATCGCACAACGCAGAGTTGTTTATGATCATGCCAGGTTAATTGAAACGTGTTTATTCATAAATATTCACGAACGGATGATTAAGATTGTAATTATGATTACTCAATCGGATTAATAACTACCTATTATGGAATATGATATTTAAAACAGTTATAAATAAATTAAACGAATTTAGAAACGAAATTAGAAATTCGTTTAAAATTTGACGGAGAATAGAGAAACAATATAATAGTTTTGTTAAAAAAAATGTTTAATTTTACCAGTGTACTAAACTATATTTTTTTACCAAAACAATAAATATATCATTAATCCATTAACTGCCGAGCAATTATAGAATTAACTCTAATAGTTGGTTTTAGGTAAAAATTGTGCACTTAATTTCATGATTTCTCTAAATGACTTTTTGTAAGACATACTGTGATTTTTTTTTAAATATACATAATGTATACGATGTACACTGTTAGGCATCTGTCGATATTATATAAAAACGTGCAATATGAAGTTTAGAACGAGTGTCTTCCACTCCCAGACTAAGCATGAAGTAAAATTTCGAGTTTAGAAAAGCCCCGCGTAGAAAATTGCGCGACCCGAGACAAATTTTCTACGCGGGGCTTTTCTAAACTAGAAATTTTACTTCATGCGCCACGCGTATAGAACGCTGAAATATTGTGAAGTTGAAAATACACCGATTTTTTTTTGTCAGGAATAATCAAAATATTTAAATAACGAAATATTTACAGTTTTCCTTATACATTTTCAAGTCATGTCAAATAATATTTAATATCAAATTAACTTATAGGTATAGTCATTTAATTAACAAAAAAATTATATTGTTGCATGTATGCATCAATGGGGCTTAATAGGTTAACTTGTTTCTCATTGATCATTTGGTAAAAACATTTTACTAATACAGGGTGCGGCAAAAGTTCCCGCACACATTTGTTAAATGTAAATGTACTTGCCGTTTGTAGCATTTTGTATCGTTATTGTACAGTCTATCTTATAGCCCTTAACATTCTCTCCAAATAATGTTAATTTGTTTGTTTGATGTGTCAAATCATTAGTATCTTTTGGAATTATGAGCTCTAAGAAAGATCAAATTGCGATCATTAGAATTTGCAAATCAAGTTTGAGGCCTTCAAATTCGCCTGACCTAAACCCGATGTATTTTTCCATTTCATCCATCTGGAGAAAAAAAGCCTGCTCTACCAACAACAAGTCAATATAATCTCTGAAAGCGTCCCTGCAGCGAGAACATTTCAAACCATCAACTAACGACCATCGTCAAATATTTTCGGAAGCGTCTCGAAGCTTGTGTGGCCGCTAAATGTGGGCATTTTGTAATTCTGTTCAAATAATCTTGTGAAGAATTTTTTCGGCGTTCTTTTCATGTAATTTGTTGTTGTGTTTTACTTGCTGATAAAAAGGTTATTATTGAAATAATGTGTGCAGGAACTTTTGCCGCACCCAGAAATACGAATATTATAGTTATAATGTTTCACTGCGGGTTTAGTGAGAAATTAATTAGAGATGAAACAATAAGTTCATAAATTAAACGCCTTGGTAAGTTTTACAAAATTAAAAATATTTCAACGAGTGTTAAATAAAAAAATAGTTTAAGAGTTAAATAAGTAACAAAATAAATAAGTGAAACACATTAAAGGTTGTAATTAAATGTGTTAAATAAGACCTTATTTAAATATAAAAGATGTATTAACCCCTTAAGCTACGATTTAAAATTACATGGATTGTTTTCTTTTTTAAGTATACTTTTAAACGGGGTTGTTATGTTTAAAACACTTTGTTTCAAAACGGTGTTTTAAACATGTTTAAAAACAGCCGTCGTGCTTTAAACGATTTTGTTTTAAACATGTTTTAAATCTTAGATTTGTTTAAAACATTTTCAACATTAAATTTGTTTAAAAAGTATTGTTATTATCCCAAATTTGTTAAATTATATTTTATACTACTTCATTGAGATTTTTTGTTTACGTTTTTAAATATGAGGTAAATTGCTGAAGATATTTCAAATTACATTATTAAACATAATATTTTATTACAATAAAATATCACAATGTGCGTAAATGCGATTTTTAAATACAGGAAATTTTTCATTCAGGTATACAACGTAAATATTACGACCTTCGTTGTTTTTTTAAAGAATTCAATTTGAATTTTTCCTTCAGGTATACATATGCATACACTATATATATTACGACATTCGTTGTTTTTTTTCAAATGTTTCAATTTGATTTCTTAAACAAGGGTTTTCCACACCCAGACTAAGCATAAAGTAAAATTTCGAGTTTAGAGAAGCCTGAAAATTTGGATTGACTGCGTAGCGAAGCGAAGCGGCCAATCCAAATTAGGCTTGCGTAGCGAAGCGGAGCGGCCAATTCAAATTAGGCTTTTCTAAACTCGAAATTTTACTTCGTGCACTACACGTATAAAACAGTGAAATATCGTAAAGTTTAAAATATACGGCTTTAGCAATATAATATGTAGATATGAATAAAACGTGAGTTAAATTCTGCGCTGAACAAATTGTTTAAAACAGTGATTATAGACAACCCAATAACTATAACGTATATTAGGTTGCCTATAATCGTTGTTGTATGTGTATGTTTTTTGTAATTTCACTGTAATTCAGTGTTTTTAACCGTGGCGCATGAAGTAAAATTTCGAGTTTTGAAAAGCCTAATTTGGATTGGCCGCTCCGCTTCACTACGCGGCCAATCCAAATTCTTAGGCTTTTCTAAACTCGAAATTTTACTTCATGCTTAGTCTGGAAGTGGAAAACACTTGTTAAAGGCCTCAAATTAACCGCTTTGAAAGAACGAATTTCCGGAAGTTTAAAAAACGCTGTAAATCTTAGGATATGTATACTCAAAAGAAAAAATGCCCTGTATGTTCTGTTTTAAACGTGTTTTAAACATGTTTTAAACACGTTTTAAACGTGTTTTTAATTGCTTATGTTTTAAACCCTGATTTTACATATTCCATATCAATATTTGTAAAATTAATTAACATATGATCAAACCTAAGCAGTATATTTTAAATTTCACTTTAAATCAGTGTTTTACACGCGTGGCGTATGAAGTAAAATTTCGAGTTTAGAAAAGCCTGAAAATTTAGTTCGGTCGCGTAGTGCTACGCGCTATTACTTCATGCTTAATCTGGGATTGGAAACACTCGTTAGAAACTTCAAGTTGAAAGCTTTTATAAACTCCACGAATAATCAAAGTTTTTAATCGATAAATCGTGATATTTATACATCAAATTAAAATTCTCTGTATTATTAAAATGTATTTATGAATAAAAATCTAAATGATATTTTGAAATCCCAGACACATCAAAATCTTTTCTTAAATATTAAAATAATTGACATCTCATACGTCAATGTATGTGAATGAGTTAAATTCGCTGTAATATAACCTAATTGCCGTCTAAGGTAACTAAATGAATCTATTTGATCTAACCTAAGCAACTAATTGCAGTTAAGTTTGGTTAGACGGCAGTTACCTAATCCAGTTATTATCTAACCTAACTCAATTAATTTGCGTTTAATTTGTATCTGTATAACCTATCCTAACCTAACCTAATTATCATCTAACTTAACTCAATTAACTTGCATTAAAACTGTATCTCCTAATTTGACTGACAGTAATGAAACTTGCGTTCTAATGTTACTCGATAATCGTTCATCTAACCTAAGCTATGTAACTGACATATCATTTCGCTAGCTTAGTTTAGGTGGTATATGATTTGCGTACCGCTAGCTAACATAACCTAAGATAATTATTAACTATTATCTTATCTAATTGATTAGAAACTGCTATATCATGCTAATATGTTACATTAAAACTAGGTTTGTCTTTGCGATAATCCAATCCAATTGCCATTAGTTGGTTTGCAGTTAAGCTTCTCTCCAACTAACTTAACCTAAGATACTTATTAATTATCTTCAAATGTTACTTAGTTATGTAACAATTATATCTTGCTAATATATTAAATTAAGCCTAGCCCAACCTAATTCAAATGTCATTAATTGAGTTCCAGTTAGGCAAGTTAGGTTGAATAAAAATGAATTAGCCTAAGTTAATCTGTGAGAGTTACGTTAGTTGGCGGTGACTAAATACCTAACTAGGGCTAATTCATTTTCATCTAACCTAAGTTGCTTATCTGCAAACTAACCATGTTAATTAGCACTAAACTGTCACCTAATTTTATTTAGTTTTTTATTATTTGCTGAAGTATCTGCCAATATAATGTAACTTGCAAAACTTAGGTTTAGGTTAGGTTATATTTAGGTAACATTGTACTTGCATAGGTTGGGCCATTAAAATTGCTGAGATAGGATGACAGTAAAGTTTTTAACTTAAGCTAAGTATCTGTAATCTAACTCAAGCCAATGGTGTTTTTTAGGCTGGATGATGGTCATCTAATCTAGCCGTCATAATCTACCATTGGATTGATTTAGATTTATTCCAACCGCCGTATCATGTCAGTAAGTTAGGTTAAATCCAATTTAACCGCCGTATCATGTCATTAAGTTATGTAATAAGTAATCTCACTTAAGGTAATGATATTTTTTGTTAAGTTGTATGATGATAATTTAATCTTGTCACCTTATCATGTCGTTAAGTTATGATAGATTTAATGTAACCGCCGTATCCTGTCAATAAGTTAGGTTAAATACAATTTACTCGCCGTATCATGAAATTAAGTTGGCTACCTGTAATATAACTCAAGCTAATTATATTTTTTGTTACTTTGAATAACGATAATTTAATCTAGCCGCCTTAACATGTCATAAGGTTAAGTTAGATCAAATCTAGCCGCCGTATCAATCCAATAAGTTAAGTTAAATACAATCCAACCACTGTATCATACCGATAAGTTAGGTTAAGTTCAATCTAACCACCGGTTCGTATCATTAAGTTAGGTTAGATCCAATATAATCGCCGTATCACATCATTAGGTTCGACTTGATGTAGCGTAACCACCGTTTATTGTCATTAGATTAGGTTCGATTTAATCTATCTGCCGTATCATGTCAATAGTTTGAGTTAGATTTAATATAAGTACCGTATCATGTCATTAGGTTAGGTTGAATCTAATCTGTCATGCCAATACGTAGATGTAGTCTTGGCACATGTATATTGTCATTAGATTCGATTAGATCTAATCTAAAAGCCGTGTCATGTCTTCAATTTAACTAAGATTTAATCTAAGCACCGTATCATGTCATTAGGTTAGGTTAGATCTAATTTAACTGACGTATCATCTCATTAGTTAAAGTTAGATTTACTCTAAGCACTGTATCATGTCATTAGGTTAGGTTAAATCGAATCTATCCGCTGTGTTATGTCATTAAGTTAGGTTAGATCTAATTTAACAGCCGTATTATTACATTAGATTAAGTTAAATTTAATCTATCAGCCACATCATACCATTAAGTTAGGTTACATCTAATTTAACTGCCGTATCATGCTTTAGGTTCGGATAGATCTAATCTAAGTGCTGTATCATGTTTATTAGGTTATATTAGATCAAATTTAACCACCGTATCATGTGATTAGATTAGGTTACATCTAATCTGACCGCTGTATTATTAATTTTGTTTACTTAGGTTAAATCTAACTGCCGTATCATGAAATTAGGTTAATTTAGATATAATCTAGCCGTCGTGTCCCGCTGTTAGACTAGGTTAGGTTAGGTCTAAGTTTGTCATACCATCTTGATAGATTTGTTCTTTTATATTCTGTTAAAATGTTGTGTTTTTAAG
Organism: Philonthus cognatus; assembly: GCA_932526585.2. Lineage (NCBI taxonomy): Eukaryota > Metazoa > Arthropoda > Insecta > Coleoptera > Staphylinidae > Philonthus > Philonthus cognatus. The sequence goes on along the minus strand of OW052241.1, from coordinate 118,271,419 downwards.
TTGTAAGGAATGGATTCTTGAAACAGTCAATTTTTGTGAATGTAAAAATACGACTCAAAAACATATTGCAACTTTGACTTAAAATTTAAGGCCGACATAGATCTTATCTACCTGCCGTATCATGTCATCTGTATGACCAAACGACGGCTTGGTCAGATCTAGCCTAACCTAATGTCATTATTTAATAAAAATATTTTGCAGCTTCAGTTTGAAATTTAAGTCCGATTTAGATATAATACAACTACCATATCATTTTGTTAGGTTAGGTTAGATCTAATCTAACTATCGTTATTTATCAATAATAATAATGCTATATTTATCTAGAAAAAGTTTCTCATCTTTCACGTGGTGAAACATGTTTAGCTATGATTTAAAAAAGAAAACACTTGGTTAAATTTTACTTATATTTTGTTTTTTTATTCCAACTAGTTTCGACTTTGAGTCGTTCTCAAAGAGTACTCCTTGAGAATGACTCAAAGTCGAAACTAGTTGGAATAAAAAACCAAAATATTAGTGAAATTTAACCAAGTTGTCACTTTTTTTAAATGCTTTATGTAATGGTAACTGCTATTAAAGGGTAATATAATACATACATAAGTAAAGCATACAAAACAAAATACACAGAACAGAACAAGCTAAATAAATAATTGACTAGTAAATCGATAACACTGGGCTGGGTCTTAAAATCTGAGAATATAATCCCAACCAAATCTAGTCTCTATTATTGTCTTTTATTTTCTTGAAAAAGTAACAATTTTTGGAAATATTTAAAATATTATTTGATTTCGACGTAATATTTTGAGTTTGCGACAACTCGAAAGCCAAAAGAAAGCCGTTGTTTTGTGAAAATGTCACGACTTTGGAAAGTGTTCCTTTTTTCAATTGTTTTCACTGTATTAAAGCAGTTACATTATGAATATCGCGAATAAAAAATAGTCGACGATTTTGACTTTCAATTGAAATTTGACCACTAATTTAAGCTTTAAAACAAATTAGTCTTATACCATACATCTATATTCATTTGTAAATCCACTTATTAATTTTAATTCAAGTCTAGTAAAGTTCATGCCTCTTGATTTATTTATAAAAAGCACCATATAAAATGCAAATATACCTGACAAATTTTACCACTTGGAATTTATAAAATTTAATATTTATTGCAATGTGTTTGTTTTTATATTATTTATATATATTGTAAATTTCAAAACTAAATTCAGTAAATAACCGTCACCGTCGTTTATTTTGATTAATGTTGTTTAATTTTTAAACAATTACTTTTTTAACTGAAAGCACATGTATTTATTTTAATTGATGAATTTTACGACAAAGAAAATTACAAAATAAGCGTTTTATAAATGTCGAACGATGGATTCCACTCCAAGATTAGGCATGAAGTAAAGTTTCGAGCTTAGAAAAGCCTGAAAATTTGGTTTGGTCGCTCCGCGAAGCAGAGCAGGCAAACCATATTTTAAAGCTTTTCTAAACTCGAAATTTTACTTCATGCCCCACGCGTATAAAACGCTAATTTAGAGTGAAGTTCAAAATACAGAGCGTAAGTATCATCCCACGATAATAATTTTACAAACATTTATTTCAAATTTAAAAGTCCTGCTTTTAGTAATAAATTCGATACTTCGAAGGGTTAAACCATCTGCGTTATTAACTTAATCAAAATAAATTAACACAATATCTGCTCTACTCGTAATACTTATTATCTATTAGTATTCAGAACAGTGAATCGAAATTAATATCACACACATCATTTAATAATGCACGCGCCGGATTTAATTCTTAAACAAGTGGACACATGCCCTAATCTATTCTCAGTCCCTGCATAAACATACGTATTTATTAATGCAGTCTGCACGGCTGAATATGTTCCATTAAACGAGCAATTACTGCACGGGTAATTATCGTTTTAATGTTGCTTTACATCCATATTTATATTTAATAAAGGTCGCACTGGAGCGGAGCGGAAAAGACAAATTAAAATATTTTTAGCCGTCGGTGAGATCATAATGTTATGGTGTTATTTTTCTATGTTAGATCAAAGGTGTGTATGTGTATATGTATGTGTAATACATTATGTTGAATGGTGTGGGTGACATTGAATTTTAATTTCGTTCTACTTTATTTAGTTAAAATATATTTTAATTAGTAGGTAATGCCTAATTTGTATAACAGGTAGGTATTCAATTTTGGTCTGTTTATTATTTTGTTCTGTAATGTGTTTCATGTTTGTTGTTTGAAGATAATTTGTTATATATCAATATTTATAGATGACGTATGTTTTTGAACTTAATAATATGTCAGTGTCTTGTATGCGTGGCGCATGATGTAAAATTTCGAGTTTAGAAAAGCCTGAAAATTTGATTTGGTCGCGTAGCGCTACGCGCTACGCGACCAAACCAAATTTTAAGCCTTTTCTAAACTCGAAATTTTACATCATGCTTAGTCTGGGAGTGGAAACACTCGTTAGAGGTTTCAAATTTAACGTTTTTATATTTTTTTCTTTTTCAAGTTTTAAACACTTTTGCTAACAAGTTAATTTTGTAATTGCTTGTGTAAAAGTATCAACACACTGAGTTGATACTTTTATGTTACATTTGTGTTTCAAAATAAGGTATTGAATGTCTGTATTTTTGTCTAGTCAATCAAGAAATTGATTGGAAGATTTGTAGAAATAATAAATAAAAAAAACGTTGATGATTTAAAAACAATATTCAGAAAATTGATATATATTTTTCTTAAAGTTTAGTATTTTTAATTTATCAATAAATACTGGTAATTCTCAATATCATTGCTTTAGGGGTACATGTATTTATATTTATTGTACGTTTATATTTTTGTATTAGCATAGTTTCTATTGACCTGTCTACCACAATTGTGTTTAGCATTAATAAAGTATTATTATTATAAGCTCTCCAAGTACCTGCGTGAAAAATTAATAAATGATTCGGAAAAAATATAAACAGAATGTGTATCTTCCTTCAACATTTAATAAATAATTATATTGTTACATAATTATTGTAATTTAATTATTGTTATATTATTATATGTACCATGCTTATTTTTTTGCTTAATCTTGGAGTATAAAATATTCGTTAATGGTTTTCAAATTGAACGTTTTTATATTTTTTTTTTTGTCAATTTTAAATACTGTTGCTGGCAGGTTGATTTTCTAACTGCTTTCGTCAATTTGTGTTTCAAAATAAGGTATTACATTTTTGCATATTTGTCCAGTCAATAAAAAAAATGATTTGTAGCAGAGCTGGGCAGGATTCGAATCATTCAGGATTCGAATCCTGGATTCGAATCCTGAATGATTCAAAAGAGGCATTCGAATACTTTAGTTCAACTGGATTCGTGATCCAGATTCGTTACGTATTTTTAAGAGGATTCGTATTCGAATCCAAATGTGGGCGATTTAAATCCTTACAAAAGGATTTGAATGTTTATAAAAGGATTCGAATATTTATAAAACGATTTAAATACATAGAAGATGATTTGATCGTCAAAAATAATTCGAATTAATTGTGAGGATTAACATGAAAAATGTCTTTTTTGTGTTTTTAAATTTCTCGTTAAATCAGTGTTTTATACGCGTGGCGCATGTAGTAAAATTTCGAGTTTAGAAAAGCCCAGAAAATTTGTCTCGGGTCGCTGCGCGACCCTTGACAAATTTTCACGGGGCTTTTCTAAACTCGAAATTTTACTTCATGCTTAGTCTGGGAGTGGAAAACACTCGTTTAAAGCTTCGAATTGAACTTAAAAAAAAACAAGGAATATCTAAAGATTTACACAAAATAGGCTGTTTTGCGGAAAACATTATTTCTACTAGCAGAAACAACTAGCACTATTACCAGCCAGAACTTCTAGCTCAGATAGTTGCAGCTTCAGATATCTTGCTACCAGCAGATGAGGCCTGTTCTAGTACTACTAAGTACAATTAGCCGAAAGAACCAGTACTACAAACTGTAACGTTTACTTTTTTCAGTTAAACACGATTTGTCCACTAGCAGAAAGAACTGCCGCTATTAGCAGACAGAGACAGAGCTTCTTGTTCCGTAGATGGAGCCTGTACTACTACTAGTAGCAGAAAAAAACTGCTTTTAAGCTGAAAGCGTTCTTTCAGCTTAAAAGGCCGCAGCTAGAAAAAAAAAATCGGAGGGGGTTATAAAAATTTCGTGGGGGTAGGTTAGAAAAAAATATCATTTTGAAAATTTCAGGGGGGGTTTGAACCCCCACATCATTAGGTGATTAGGATTCGTGATTCGAATCTTTTTTACGAGGATTCGTCCCAGCTCTGGTATCATAGTACTTTTCTCCATATTAGATACTTGAAATCAATAGCTTTCATCTAGCTTAATGACCTAATGTACACCCCTCTCTTCGAAGCCATATAAATAGTTTTTCAAATGTAATTTTTATTTACTTTTGAGAATAACTGCTAGATAGTCAAGACTATAATCACAGATTTAAGTGCAATAAACAGTGGTTAAACAAAGTATAGAGTGTTTTATTTACAAGTGTATGTATTTACAATTTAAAGAAATCAGGATTTTTAAAATAAATTCATTGTTCATACGTTTTTTTGAAAAATCTGTAACCAATAGAATGCTGAATTCGAAGTAAAATTGATTTCGTTTTCTTATCTTCAACTTTATACATTAGCACTGTGCAAGGAGCCTGCAAAAAATGGAAAATTATTGTATTCTTAAGAATTCGCTTATACATATGCACAGATTGTGATTTAAATCAGTGTGACACTTAAATTTCTAAACAAGAAACAAAAGATAATATTGATATTAGATGATAGAAGACTAATAAAACCATTATATCCAATAGTGGAGAAAAAAAAACGTGGATTGTAAAAATAATAAGTTTGGCTGTAGAAAAATGAACACAAAAAATGCACAGAAAATGTATATAATTATGTTTTACAAACATTGTGTTTAAATAATGCCCTGTAACTGAAATTATCAATTCTAAATCAAGTCTAACAATGACTTGTTTTTTTTAAATTAACTATGTTTTTATATACAGGTATGTCTTATGGAAACATGAACGATATTTTAGCCAGTGAATGATAAAATTAATACGGAACTAAAACGTGTCTGTAATCCATCTAAACACAGTTAAGATTTGTCTTGTACTCGTTATTTCTTAAGGGTTCTTATTATAATTAGAACTTGAAGGTTAAGTGGAAGAGCAGCAATGTCTATGGCATACGTACCTATTTCCTAAGTAATTGTTGATATTGTTTTTGGCATGTATTGTTTTATTATTGATGAAAATTAAGACTTCAAATAATCGATTCTATTAGTAAGTTCAATTTTACTGTTAATAGCATCACCAGCATTTGAATAATTTTTCATTTTTATTAATTTTTAATTAACCCATTAACAGCCGAGCAATTATAAAGTTAACTCTAAAAGTTTATTTTAGATTAAATTCTGCACTTATTTTTATGATTTCTATGAATGACTTATTGTGTGAATTTTTCTTTTAAATATACATCATGTATATGCTGTAAATTTCAGTCATTCGTCGATTTTTTATAAAAACGTGCAATATGAAGTTTAGAACGAGTGTTTGCACTTCCAGACTAAGCATGAAGTAAAATTTCGAGTTTAGAAAAGCCCCGCGTAGAAAATTTGTCGAGGGTCGCGCAGCGACCCGAGACAAATTTTCACTGGGCTTTTCTAAACTCGAAATTTTACTTCATGCGCCACGCGTATAAAACACTGAATTATTGTGAAGTTAAAAATGCACTGATTTTGTTTTTTAATGAGTAATAATCGAAATATTCAAATAACAAAATATTTACGTTTTTCTTCATATATTTTTATGTAAGGTCAAATAATATATGTTCAATAAAATAAAACCTCTAGTGTGCCATGGAAAATGTTGTAGGTTGACAACTCTGAAATTATATATTAAATTTATCATGTTTGACATTTTATGTCAGTTCCTAAAGCGCGTAGCCAATAAATTTAAAAAAAAGATTATATCATGGCACTAAGAGGTTTTTTTTATTGAACATACCATATAATATATCAAATTAACTTATTTAGTAGTTTAATTAACAAAAAAAAATCGAAATATTCAAATAACAAAATAATAACATTTTTCTTTATATATTTTTATGTCATGTCAAATAATACCGTATGGTCAATAAATCAAAATATAACCTCTAGAGTGCCATGGAAAATTTTGTAGGTTGACAACTCTGAAATTATATATTAAATTTATCATGTGTGACATTTTAATCATGGCACTCTAGAGGTTTTTTTATTAAACCTACGATATAATATACCAAATTACCTTATTTAGTAATTTAATTCAATTTAATGTTGCGTGTATGCATCAATGGCGCTTAATGGGTTAAGTGTTTGGAAAACTTAAACAGTTGCGGAATGGATAAGTGGTGGAGGCGCCGGATTAGTGGCTGAAAATTTATTTCCAAATAAGATAAGTTGCTATACTTGAGAAAAATCTGAACAAATCAAAATTTAACGAAACTGAAACGTTTTACAAAGAATACCTCAAAAAGTCAAGCTATTAAGGAGCAGTTAATGCTGAAAATATAAATACATACTTGGTAGTTCTTTAATACCAAATACTACAAAGCTGTATGCAGATCGAGATTGTACAATATTGCCGAGCAATTATAGAGGTAACTCTAAAAGTTTATTTTAAGTTGAATTCATTTGTGATTTCATTTGTGATTGCAATGAATGACAATAATATATTGCATACTATTTTTTTTTAATATACATAATGTATACGCTGCAAACTTTCAGACGTTCGTCGATTTTATAAATGCGTTCAATTTAAAGTTTAGAACGAATGTTTCCACTCTCAGATAAAGCATGAAAATATATTTTGAAGTTAGAAATACACTAAAAACCTCTTTTTTAATGAGTAATAATCGACATTTTGTATTGTGGAGGCTTCTACTTCGTTATACATGTTAATTTATTAATAAATATATACCTTTGTATATATACCTGTTTTGTAAGTAGTTTTAGTCACTACATGTTTGATAATGGCAAGCTAAATTTGCTGAAACTGCAGTGACATAAAAATAAATTGTGTTATACAAACAAAGTTAAACCGTTTTATATTAATAATCGAAATATTTAAATAACAAAATATTATCATTTTTCTTCACACATTCTCAAGTCAGGTCAAATAAAGCATTAAATACTTTCGTCAAACAATATAGTTTTATTTTGATTCATTTATTACTTCCTTCCTAAATACAATCCCACGCTTTCCCACCTTAAACAACAAAACTGCTATAATTCAATTTATCTCTTTTTTTCCCACTCTTTTTTTATACAACGCTATCACAATTCGTAACGCTTTGATGATCGCACGTGTCAAATTTACGTACAGTAATAAAAGAGAAGTAAAAAGTAAAAACACACACAGACAGAGAGAAAGAGAGAGTGTAACGGCACGCGCTCACCCAACTGAAACTGCCTGTAATAAAATAAAGCGCGCCTCTGGAATTTACTACCTTTCAAGTCTTTTAGTGAAGAGCAATTTAATTTAGCCATCATCATTAATAGACGCACACACAGACATAGATGCTAAATAGAGAGAATGAAAAGGATAAGGAGGAGAACATAGCAGACATTTAGGAAGTTGTGGAAGGTCTTTATGGGATGCAGTAAACTTCCTTCCACAAAGACAGGATAATTCGATTACTATGGTAGTTATACTCGTACTCGCTTGTTCATTTCTTAGTGAACATTAAAGTAGTATTTTAGCTGTGTTTGTCACCAAAACATGTTTATAATTGTAAAGACGTTACACCAGCTTTCCATTAAAAATTACTTCAAAAATTATTAAATATGCCTTAAGTGGTCCAAACTTTTACCTTCACTGAGCTAAATTCGGTAAAAACGAATTGTCTTGAGCGTCACAATAAGTGAAGAGCAAACAAAAACGGCTTGCATATTTTTACTCACAGAAAGAAAAAAGCAAAATAAAGTAAACATTTATTATTAATCCGAATACAAAGCCCCATTTTAATTGAGTTTTTAAATAAAATAATTCATGATTAAATATTACCACTAAATATTGTTGATAACAGACTAAATATCTCATTCCGTGTGATTCGAATTAAATATGTACTTATAAGTGTTATTTGACTTCACAATAAATCGATGTTTTATACGCGTGGCGTATGAAGTAAAATTTGGAGTTTAGAAAAGCCTAAACATTTGGTTTGGCGAGACCATATCAAATTTTAAGGCATTTCTAAACTTAAAATTTTGCTTCATGCTTAATCCTTGAAGTTAAATCATTAAATGTTAATACCTTTCGATGCATTTAATCACGTTTACGCATAAAACAAGCGATTTGTCGGGTGATCATGAGTTACAAAAGCTCAAAGTTGACTAAAATAAAGAAAAATCAATATTTCATAAAGTCTACAAATAATTGAATAACCAAGCCAAATTTTCAGGCTTTTATAAACTCGAAATTTTACTTCATGCTCAATCTAAGAATAGAAAACATCAAAACAATTGATAACTGATTATTGTCGTTTTATTGATGAAGAAAATTGTATGACATTAAAACAGAATGATAATTTTGATACAAATTAAAGAGGAAGCAGTCGTTTTTTTTTAAATCAGACGTGAAAAAATAATTCACACAACCGCAAAATACAGTTGACTATGTAACTTATAGTAAAAATGTTACAATAGTCTTTGAATGATAAAATATTATCACAGTCAAAAAACAATTGGTACAGTGAGTGAATAAGGCATTAACTAAATGTCAAATTAATCAAGCTCATGTAATTACGTTACTTAAAGATTAGGTTGAAAAAATAACGTTCCTATCGTTTTACCTGACAGGTTAAAAATTACCTGAAACTAACTTTACACGATGCCATTTAACTTAACTTAACAATTTGTCTAATTTAGCTTGACAAGTTCTCATCTAACTTAACCTAACTTTATTGAATTTTAATAATACTATTGATATTCTTTATTTTCCACAATAAAAAAATTACAAAATTATAATATTATAACAAACAATTGATACTGTAGAAAACCTCTGGGCGGAGTACAGAAAATAGCTTATACAAGCAAATCGGCTCTAAACTCAACCCAAATTAAAATAAGAACTGATATTGTGGCTAAAATATAAATGTAATAACATAACAATTTAAATAAAATCGCTATTACAATAGAAATATTTATAACATATGATAATAATAATAACAATTATTGCAGCAATCACTAAGAATACCATCACATGAGTCACGCAGTGATTGAGTTTTGTACTCAGTAGGAATATTGTTGTAAACTTTAACTACATTATAAGTAAAGCTGCGCTCAAAATAGGCTGTTCGGTGATTTGGTGGTGTTAAGAGGCCTTTATTTCTTATATTAATATTATGTACATCAGTGTAAAATGATATTTTCTTGTAAAGATACGGTGGGCATTTCAAATGAATTATTTTATTAAACAAACATGCCATATGTAAGTATCTATTTCCTTCCATATTAATCCAGTTCGTAAGTTTTAATGTGTGTGATATTCTAATGAATTCTTTTTTGTGTAGCTCTAGTCAAACAAGGCCCTTACACAACATCACAAAAAATGAAATGCGGAAAAACTAAATAACTAGATAACAACATTTTTATTTCTCGTAATAGAAAAGATCTAACCGCATAAATCAATTTAAGGTTAGAGTTAGAAATTCTGATACACTTTGAAATGTGTGAGAGAAACCTTATTTTTTATCAATGATTAACCTACGATTTTTGGCTTCCTCAATAAAACATAAAGGTAAACTGTTTTAAGATATATGTATGTCTTTTTTATTTAGGTTTTTACTGAACAATATTGCAATTAGTTTATTAGGGTTAATATCAAAACAATGTTGAATACATGCGTCAGTAAATGTTTTTAAATCAAAATTTATTTCATTTACTGCATTTCTAAGATTGCAGCTTTTAGATGAATGCAGCAACTGTGTGTCATCTGCATACATATGGAATTTTAAATATCTAAGTATGTGTATACTATTGTAAAAGGTAAAATAATAAATTAATATTTGTTTGTATTGCAAAAATTATAAAATTTCATTTTTTTATGACTTTGCTAAAGTATATTGTGCTAATATTAAAAGTTTCCAGTAGAATGAATATAAAATTTGTAAACTGATTTATATATAAAATTTTACAATTCCTAACGGTGAGATTTCAGAAGACAAATTGATAGAAATTTATTAAAACTGTATTTGAGTTAGACAATTGTTCCTAATATTTTTTTTATTTACCACCGATTTTTGTGTATAAAATAAAAAAGCCATATTAGAAGAATGGGTACAAATTGATAAGAACTAAAACTTCTATAATGAAAAACATTATAAATTGTAAAACAACTTGTTGTAAAAATTCGGTTATTAGATGCAGTTTTTAAATGTAAGTCTTCAGTAATTTAATTTATTCGAACGAGTGTTTCCACTTATTGTTTAAGAATGAAGTAAATGTTTCGAGTTTAAAAAAGTCCTCTGGCTTTTCTAAATTCACAATATTTACTACATGCGCCAGGCGTATTAAACACTGATTTTGTCTAAAATATATTTTTATTTATTATTTTAATAAATAAAAACATATTCCAACCCAAATATCCTAGAACCGATTAACTTCCTGTGCATTTCTCGTGACCTCAATATAACCCCAAAAATTAAATTTCCCACTGACACCATTTATAATTTCATCACATCATTCCACATTGACCTCCTTGACAACACTGATCAACACTGATGGACAATGACATGACATAACTGTGAGAGACTAATTTACTAAAACAAACAACGAGTTTTTTTACTTTTATTATTTATACAAAACAGGCTAAAAGACTGACGGTCGATAACCCGTTTATAAGCGTATTTAATAAAATTCTTTATTCTAGTAGTAAAAATGTAGTTGTAAAAAGTGTATAAATAAAGATATTATGTATATAAAAATATATTTCTGAGATGCGGCCTTTAAAACATTTTTGGTGTTAATTTTAGCACTCGAAGCAATTTGGGCTACCTTTGATTTAGAGCAGAGGTAAGTAATATATTTTTTAAACGAGACAACCAAAATGTTAACATTCTAGGGCGGGCCTCACATAAAATGCGTATTAAAAGTGTAATAGTATATTAGGTAACGAGAGTGGTATGCAGCATATTACATATGAGCGGACATGTTGCGTACGAGCCGCGCAGCGGCGAATGCAGTATTCCGCGAATATGTAATTGCCATACCACTCGAGAAACGTTCAATACTTTAATTACGCCCTAACAAAATAAACAATGAGCATGAAAGAACCACTTATTTATTGTATTAATTTTGAATAGTACCATGACAATGATGAAAACTAAATTACTACTTGAACAATATACAAGGAATAGAGCTGTATATTTTCCGACATTCGTTGTCTTTTAAAAGAGTTAAATTTGAAGCTTTAAACGAGTGTTTTCCACCCCCAGACTAAGCACGAAGTAAAATTTCGACTTTAGAAAAGCCCCGTAAAAAAAAATTCTGTGCTTTTCTAAACTCGAAATTTTACTTCATGCGCCACGCGTATTAAACACTGATTTCAAGTGAGGTTTAAATATACCTAGAGTTAACAATATTTTAGTGTTTTATACGCGTGGCGCATAAAAGTAAAATTTCGAGTTTAGAAAAGCCCCGTAAAAATTTGTCTCGGGTCGCTGCGCGACAAATTTTCACGGGGCTTTTCTAAACTCGAAATTTTACTTCATGCTTAGTCTGGGAGTGGAAAACACTCGTTTAAAGCTTCAAATTGAACTCTTAAAAACACCAATGAATAACTAAAGATTTAAAGAAAATTATCTGAATTTGGAATACATATTCTATAAAAAAAAACTCTCTGTACATCAAAGAAATGTCATTTGGTTGTACGGTAAGCAATCAGCTGTTCAGCTGTCAGCACGTAATGTACTTGTCAAAACTATTACGTGCATGTGTATGTAATGTCAATCGTACCTGTCAAGATGACAATGTAGTATGATGCGGTTACTAGATAGGGCGTAGGTAAACACAAATTACATGTTTACTACACCGTTAACAATACCGGGAGTTTTTATTTTAAGTATACATATTCCAATATACTGTATACGCTGTAAATCTTTAGATATTTTTTACATTTTAAAAGAGTTAAAATTTGAATTTTACGCGAGTCATTTCCACTTCCAAACTAAGCATAAGGTAACATTTCGAGTTTATAAAAGCCTGAACATTTGGTTCGGTCACGTAGAGCATAGCGCTATGCGAGCAAATACAATTTTCAGGCTTTTCTAAACTCGAAATTTTACTTCATGCGCCACACATATAAACCATTGATTTCAAGTAAAGTTCTAAATACACGACTAAAGCGCAGTATGCTGAATACGTGTATTTTGAACTTTGCAATAATTTAGTGTTTTATACGCGTGGGGCATGAAGTAAAATTTCGAGTTTGGAAAAGCATGAAAATTTGGTTTGGCCAAATTTTCAGGCTTATCTAAACTCAAAATTTTACTTCATGCGTAGTCTGAGAGTGTGCTTTAATTTATATTCTTAAAAACAAACCAATGTATATTTAAAAGAAATATTCCCTGTATATGTATGCTATAAAAAATTGAGACAATGTAATATATATATTAAACATAAGAAACTGAAGAAAATTTAAATGCAAAATTAAAAAAAAAAAACCGCACAGAAAGCACATTATAGCTCCAGATGTTGTGTTTCAGAAAAGCTTCGGGGGGGCGCACGAAACGGCGCAGAGGGCCGCGGGTTGCTCATCCCTGATTTAGGGCATAAAAAAACAAGTAAACGTTTATTGAAATCCGGTAAAAAATACTAAGCAAAAATAGGAAACTGACAATATACAGAAAATTAATGATCCAGCGACAAACAAACATCCGAAAATAATAAAATTGCAGATATTTTTGCAAACTATTTTGACAAAAACTGCATAGTGATACATAATCATGCTTATGACTATGACTTTGTTTCACATAGTTAACAGATATACTAATTATTACTATTACTACTAAGGATTAGGATTAAGAATTTACAGAATGAATATTATAAAATTATTGCAAAACGCAAACATGGTGCACGCGCCGGGACTTTAAAAATTTATTAACGTCTGATTTATCGGAGTCGCAAAGTACTATTCATTTTCCACGTACTTAGTGATTTCTACATTTATAAATTATATATTTAACAATCATTTATTTGCAGGAAAATATTGAAGATTAATGTTGACCACAATTGTTGAAAGATAAATACAAATTATTTATAATTATCATAATGATTAAATGCAAGAGTGTGCTTTAAATTTGCTAAAGTTAAAGTTCTAGTCTATTGTCACATTACTACTACTAACATTAATTATGATTGAGTACCATTAAATCGCTTTTACAAGTTACTCGTGTTTGTTATTCAAATTAGGAGCTAATTTTTAATATAATTTAATTTAGTTTAATTTTTTTACGGAAACTCCCTTTTATATTGCCGAATGTTGGCGAGTAAAACAGGCTTCTGCAAAATAGAACCACTAATAACTATTTAATTATAACGACAAAATATAAATATTTTTTATTTTATGAAAAAAGTTAAGTTTGTAAAATGTTAGTAAGAGAATAAAGTGAAATTCCTGACGAATTTTATTGGCTAGAATGAAGAATACCTAACACGTGTATTTAAAAATAATATTAAAACACTTATTTTGCCAATTTTATTTTACTATTTACTGCGACTATAGGTATTATCAAATTAAGTAATGTATTTTGGGTTTTAATTTTGTCCTGTATTGGGGTTTTCCGTTTAAACAATACAATTATTATTATCACTATGGTTTGTCGCAAAAATAGGAGGACCACAACAAAAGTCAGCTGATCAAAGTACGCGACCTTATTGGCTCCTGGAAAGGTAAAATCCCACTGAAGCAGAGACACGAAACTATGGATGTCATGTTAAAGTCACAACTGACGATTCTTTATTAAGTGGCAGTACGTGGCACATCTTGTGTTCGAACAGTGTTATTAAAGTATTTAAAGTGAATATTTCTGTATTACCTCTCCCCACTCATCAAAATATGTGCTTATATTTCTGCTGTGTAAACCGGAAAGTTTGTTGTGATCCTCCTACTTTTGAATAAAGTATACTTTAATACTGTGTGATCATTAAATTAGATTTTTATACAGTAAGAGTAACAAAGTTTACCATAACCTCAAATTTAGTCTATCATTCAATTAGCATTCTAGGCAACCGCGCAAAAAAATGCTCTAATTTATAATTTTAATAATCTCAAGTTTCATTATTAAAAAAGAAATGCAATAAATAAACGTAACATTTTTTGAAACTCAAATATAATTTGTTGTTTATTTCTTATTCTTCATCACAAGGGCTATCGACCATCAGTCTTTGCGCCTTATTATTTTTATTAAAATAAAGATAAAATATAATTGAGCGATCGGAAAGACATTTTCAGAAATTGCAAGTTAATTATTAAAAACAGAACAAAAAAATGTATTTTATTATAAGTTCGTATGGAGTTCAGTTCTCGTTAATCAGACATTTATTCAACTTCATTCAAACGTAGAATAAAATATATGTTTTTTAATCAAATAATTATTAATCACAAATCAATATAACATTGGATTATGGACATAAAATAAATATATTCTAAATTTATTCATTTATCTCAGGATTCTATATTCTTGTTATATACACACTTTAGATCTTTGTGGTAGGAAAGGTTGCATATCGACCGGCCGTACATCAGCGAGTCAACAATTTACGCGGCCGATAAAATTTCCACACAAATTCACACGACCATTTCCACTCGCATTTTCCCCAACGCCGAGGGAAACCGATAAGCGACAGGGCAGGAAAAATGTCGATTCGCAATTTTGCTTTACGACATTGATGATGCCGTTTGATAATTTTCTTATCGTAATATGTTATACACGCTCTAAAAAAAAAAATGTATATCTCTTTATAAATATAGAGAATTTAACTTAAAGGTCAGGTCAAATAATATAATGTAATAAATTTACATATTTGGTAATTTAATTAATAAAAAAATAATGTTGCGTTATTACCTCAATAGCGCTATTTCATTATATACGCTAAACCGTTCGTTAAAAGTTTATAGGGTTGCCGTTGCACTAAAAATTGAAAAAAAATCCTTGTCATATGGTTGAATCAGTTCAGCTTATGTGAATTATTTTCAACTTTATATCACATCCGGTTCCACCGGAAGTAGCACCAAATTTGTTAGTTCAAATGAAACACTCTATATATTAGTAATTTTTTGGATTCCTCGTTTAAGTTGTAAGTACTGCTTCCGGTGAAACCGAAAGTGATATAAAGTTGAAAATATTTCACGTGAGCAGAACTGATTCAACCATATGACAAGGTTTTTTTTCTTCAAATTTTTAGCGCAACGGCAACCCCATAAAATTTTAACGAACGGTTTAGCATATATTTTTATATATATATATATATATATATATATATATATATATATATATATATAAATATTATATATATATATATATATATAAATATTATATATATATATATAAATATTATATATATATATATATATATAAATATATAATATTTATTTTTAGGTTTTCGCGAGCAAAATATACTTGGTTGGAGTTTTTTGATGTGATGTCTCGCGTCAAATTGTTTCTTTGCGCTCTACGTTTCGGCAGCAACACTTTTGCCATCATCAAGAGCTTTTTCATACTGAGTGATAGATGTCACGTTCACTGTCAGTACACTTGTTTTATAAACTAGGGACTTGTAGTCTAGATCTGCTGCGTGTCATTGGTCCATTCGATGTAGCAGGTATCAAAATTTCTTGAACGTGACATCTATCCCTCAGTATAAAAAAGCTCCTGATGATGGCAGAAGTGATGCTGCCGAAACGTAGAGCGCAAAGAAACAATTTAACGCGAGAGCGCAACCCAAGAAACTCACACCAAGTATGTATATGTATATATATATATATATATATATATATATATATATATATATATACTGCCTTTCAAAAAAATCAGAACACAAAGTATTTATTGGACGATTTTAATGAAATTTACAGAATTTGATCATGTAAATGAACTGCATCGATGATCAAAAAATCAATTGTTTTAGTTACTATTTAATGGTATTTTTCCTTGATTTCACTACCTCTGAGTAGTTTGACGTTTCAGTTTGTAAAACATAAAAAGATGCCCCGTGTTCGTCGGCGTGCACAATATCATCATCTAAGTGAATTTGAAAGGGGTCGCATTATTGGAATGCGAGAAGCGGGTTTTTCGGTTCGTGCTATTGCTGAAAGGGTAGGCCGTAGTGTATCGGTGATCGTACGCTGCTGGTCTAGATGGTCCGAAGCTGGGGAGAATCGACGTAGACTTGGATCAGGACGTCCAAGAAGCACCACTGAGCGTGAAGATCGAGCTCTTCGTCTTACAACTTTAAGGGACAGATTTACAACGTCGCGGGCATTGGGAAATGACTGGTTGGCTCTAAATGGCCAAAGAGTATCCATGGCTACTGTTTACAGAAGAATCCGCAGTTTTGGTATAAGATCCTACCGTCCACAATTGTGTCTACCTCTTACTTCGCAGCATCGCAGAGCAAGACTTGATTGGTGCAGGGAAAGACAACATTAGACCCATGAATGGAATAACATTATCTTCAGCGATGAGTCTCGGTTCTGTTTATGGGCTCATGATGGTCGCAGAAGAGTGAGACGTCGACGCCGTGAACGCAGAATTTTACAATTTGCTGTTGAAAGACATACGGCTCTTACACAGGGAGTTATGGTTTGGGGGGCGATAGCATATGGTAGTCGGTCTCCTCTAGTTTTTTAGAAGCAAGTCTTAACGCGATTCGGTATATTGACAACATTTTACGGCCAGTGTTAGTGCCCTATGTAAATGGTTTGCAGAACCCCATTTTTTAGCAAGATAATGCTCGACCTCACAGCGGCCATTACAAGACAGTTTTTTGATAGCACCGAAATCAATTTGTTACCTTGGCTATCTCGTTCTCTAGATCTATCGCCAATAGAACATGTTTGAGATATGATAGGTGTTAGAATAAGTAACTTACAGCGCCCCGCTAAAACTGTAAAGGAACTTAGAGGTCAAATTATCGAAGTTTGGAATGAAATACCCCAAGTCGATATTGACAGCCTGATTTCTAGCATGCCTCGACGTGTTAATGAGTGTTTGGGAAATCGTGGAGGCCCAACACATTATTAATTTTTATTCATTTGTTTTTTTGTTTTTCAAGTTGATTTTGATCATCGATACAGTTCGTTTACATGATCAAATTGTGTAAATTTTATTAAAATCGTGCAATAAAAACTTGGTGTTCTGATTTTTTTGAAAGGAAGTATATATATATATATATATATATATATATATATATATATATATATATATATATATATATATACCAGCACAAGAAGTAACGGGCGTACTACGTTAGAGGCAGAGTTCGGAAAGTTTCCTAACAGGGCATTCGACCAATAATACGGCAGGAGAGATGTGTTTAATCTACTTTATTGTAATACCAAGCTTTCGGGACTCATTTTGTCCCTTCCTCAGGGTTAACACTAAAAACAATGATCAAAAAACAAAAAATTACTGATCTGAATTAAACTGTTAGTTAATGACGAATTCTTGAAAAAATATTAATTAGCGAATAAATTTGAGCTTACATTTGTGATTATTTGAACAACTATTGTTAAACTGACGCTGTATTTGTTTAATTATCCTATCGATACTCATGGTGGTTGTTGAATTTAAATAAAAGTGAGGTTATTGTGTACAAAAAATCGTAAAAATCGTAACCGTGTGGTTACGGCAGAAGTGAAATTTTTAAACGAAAACAAACGGCACATTCACATTTTAAAATTGGAAATTGTCACTGTGTTCCACTGTTTCTTGGGTAACCCGGGGTGTTATCACCGCAATTGTTTATATTTGATTAACTTTTAACTCACGCGGCCGCATCTTAGTGCGAAACGACGCACGTGTTTTCACATAAACAGCAACAATGGCTGGTGCCTGTCCACAGGTGCCACTCGGCTCTCTCCGTCTCTGTCACCGACGGAGAGAGGCGCACGCCACCCGTTTCCAGGAACGTCACGCCAGCCAGCGCGCGGTGTTTGAAATCTCGGGCCTGAGCTCGAGGGATTCAAATAATCACAAATGTAAGCTCAAATTTATTCGCTAATTAATATTTTTTCAAGAATTCGTCATTAACTAACAGTTTAATTCAGATCAGTAATTTTTTGTTTTTTGCTCATTGTTTTTAGTGTTAACCCTGAGGAAGGGACAAAATGAGTCCCGAAAGCTTGGTATTACAATAAAGTAGATTACACACATCTCTCCTGCCGTATTATTGGTCGAATGCCCTGTTAGGAAACTTTCCGAACTCTGCCTATATATATATATATATATATATATATATATATATATATATATATATATATATATATATATATATATATATATATATATATATATATATATATATATATATATATATATATATATATATATATATATATATATATATATATATATATATATATATATATATATATATATATATATATATATATATATATATATATATATATATAATATATATATATATATATATATATATATATATATATATATATATATATATATATATATATATATATATATATATATATTATATATATATATATATATATATATATATATATATATATACATAATATATATATATATATATATATATATATATATAATACATATATATATATATATATATATATATATATATATATATATATATACCTGTTTTTTTTAAATCAATTTAAAGCTTTAAACAAGTGTTTTCCACTCCCAGACTAAGCATGAAGTAAAATTTCGAGTTTAGAAAAGCCCCGTGAAAATTTGTCGAGGGTCGCGCAGCGACCCGAGACAAATTTTCTGGGCTTTTCTAAACTCGAAATTTTACTTCATGCGCCACGCGTAAAAACACTATAATATTGTCAAACTTATGTATATTCGAACTTCACTTAAAATCTGTGTTTTATACGCGTGGCGCACGAAGTAACATTTCGAGTTTAGAAAGCCCAGAAAATTTATCTCCGGTCGCTGCGCGACCCTAGATAAATTTTGACGGGGCTTTTCTAAACTCGAAATTTTACTTCATGCTTAGTCTGAGAGTGAAAAACACATGTTTAAAGCTTAAAATTGAATTTTAAAAACCAACGAATGTCAGAAAATTTACAGCTAAATTAATTAAGAAAAAGTAATGTGATTTTATAAAAATAATGAGATACCATGGAATTGATACAACAATTGCGGATATTCCCTGTTTTTCTTTAAGTTCAATTTAAAGCTTTAAACAAGTGTTTTCCACTCCCAGACTAAGCATGAAGTAAAATTTCGAGTTTAGAAAAGCCCCGTGAAAATTTGTCGAGGGTCGCGTAGCGACCCGAGACAAATTTTCTGGGCTTTTCTAAACTCGAAATTTTACTTCATGCGCCACGCGTATAAAACACTATAATATTGTCAAATTTATATATATATATATATATATATATATATACAGCGTGTAATCGAACTAATTTACATCCTCTTAAGGGCGTATACACAAAATATTTTGACATCAATTGCAGCAAAAATAAAATCGGAAAAAAAATATTGGATTTTTCATAATTTTTCATGCATTTTTTACTTTTTGAGAACTTCTGGTTACCTGTGATCATGATATTTTTCGTGGATGCGTAAGTTGTTGTATTTTTTATTTACTTTTACTACTGCGAGGCGCATAAATCACTTCGCACGCACGCTGTCTCGAATGACTAGATGAAACTAGGTCACTCATTTGTGGTATTGTTTATTTACTGTTACTACTGCGAGACCTAGCACGCACTACACACACACACACACACACTGTCTAGAATTACTAGATAAAACTGGGTCACGTATAAAAAAAATCACAATACGTGTTCAAATTGAAGTCCGCCGCACTCAATGCACATTTGGGCTCTACGTATCCAATTTGCACGAACAGTAGCAAACATTTCACGAGGTTTTTCACGAATGGTATTAGCCGCGGCATTTACTCGTTGTATCAGCATTTCAGCATTGCCAATTTCCGTAGTGTAGACTTCACTTTTAAAGTATCCCCGAAGAAAAAAATCTAAGGGGTTTAAATCCGGACTTCTTGGAGGCCATGGTACAGGGCCTCCACGCCCAACCCAACGTCCTGGAAACTCATCATCTAAATATCTTCTAACGCGCCTTTCATAGTGAGCTGGCGCACCATCTTGCAAATACCACATTCTTCATCTTGCAAAAATCGTAAATATCGTTCTCCATTCAAATTAAATGGGAACATAAATGGCCCAATTAATTGATCATTTAAAATACCTGCTCAGATATTAAGGGAGAAGCGATGCTGGAAATGAGTTCTACGCGTAACACGAGGATTTTCTATTGCATAAACATGCATATTATGGAAATTAAAACTTCCATTACGCGTAAAGCACGATTTGTCGGTCACTAAAATGTCTTTGGTAAAGTTAGGATTTTGAACATTTTGTGCCAAAATCCATTGACAAAATGCAATTCTTTTGGGAAAATCATGGGGTTGAAGATGTTGTACACGCTGGTAGTGATACGGATAAAAATTATTGTCTCGTATAACACTGCTGACAAATGTGTGCGATACATTTAGCTGAGCGGGGATAATACGGGTACTTAAACCAGGATCCGCTTCCAACAGATTCAAAATTTCATCTTCCGCTCGCAAATATCGCATTGGACGGTCACCACCTCCTACGGCTCCGGCGACGGGTTGCAAACTTCCAGTGTCGCGTGCTCTTTGTAATAAATTTCTAAATCGGTTTGGCGGTGGTAAGTGTCGTTCAGGAAATCGCTTTTGATAAATTCTTACAGCTTTCGCGGAATTACACCGAGTTTCACCGTAAATAAGAAACATGTCTGCCAATTCAATGTTTGAATAAACGTATCGCGCCATGTTACAAAATGTAGATGTTTCATGGAATAAGTTTCACCATAGACTAAACAGCAAACTATTTCTATGTTTAAAAATAATCCACCCTCGCCGCTCTTATCTAAACATTTCAATAAGAGTGGAGATAAAGTGAAGTGTGAACCTAATAAGGAAAAATATTGAATTTCATTAACACGTTTAGAAAATATTCGGAATTTAGTCAGCAATGGGTACTTATGAAAACGATAAAATAGACATAATTCTTCACAATCTGCCCCACTTTTCTCTGGATGGTGTAATTCGATATCCAAATCGTTTAAAAACTACCAGTCTATGTGGAATCTCTCTTAAAATACGCAATGTGCGCGTATACCAGATACCACAAACATGTGGCCTATTATTATTAATTATTTTTAATAATTATTTGTGAGCTATCTACTAAAGGTATGGTAATTTCAAATGCAGGTATTGTTTATTTAAACGCTGCCCCTTATGTGGTAGAGAGCCTGTACAGTAGTTCGTTTACACGCTGTATATATATATATATATATATATATATATATGTATATATGTATATATATGTATATATATATATATATATATATATATATATATATATATATATATATATACATGACTGTACTTTGTAACCCACGAAACACATTTTAATGTATTAATGTATGCAATTTTAATTCAATTTCATTCATATATTTTAATGTGATGAACACAATAATGGAAAAAATAAATAAAAAATACCGAATTATAATTTACGAAATTTAAAAAAAACATTCCTTGTCAATCGGAACATGCTAAATGGAGTGTAGATTGTAAGTAAATATACGTAACTAATACAGTATTAGATAAAAAAAATATTATATTCATCTTTTTGTAACAGTTTTTAAGTTTCTAGTACAGACAATTGATGTTTCTTAAGCTATTAACCAAGTTTGGCATAGGTAGCGTAACTAAGAAGTAAATAACATGACTTCAAGCGGTTTATTGACTTAATACGACACCTATCTTTTAAAAAATCAAGTAATTGATAGTATCAAAACATTACAAAACCCGATCTATCATTTTTATTCATCACGAATCCCATTTCATCCATCACATGAAAACAATGGGCTTTTCACACTCGCCGAACGATAAAACATGCCACGTACTATAAATCACTGTTAATCAATCTAGCGCTAAAAATGTGGTGCCGCTGTTTATTGATAACGATTGTGATTCCTTTTAATAATGAATAATCAACTATTTTGTTATGTTTCGTTTCAACTGTTTTGTTTTGTTTCGTCAATTTGCAAAAGCCGTTTTAATGATATGAATAATCAATTTCCTTGTGTTTTTAATTTTTCCTTTTTATTTCATTATCGCAATTGGTGTTTATTGTGGGTGATTTGCATATTTGGTAAAGTGGCGCAAACGAGCGACGTATAAATGCAAATCGTTTCGCAGAAGTTTTAAAACCGTTTCGAAAAATTTACATACGTATGTATATCGACCGATCGTAAAACAGATCTTTGGAATTAAATTAAATTACACTGATACTAGAATTCGTGAAGGATGCCATTTAAGATATAAATAAGTAAGTACAAGTGAAGATTTTATTAAATATAAAAAACGAATTAAAATTGATATCAATTTTCTGCAAAAATTTTGTCTCGTTGAAACTTCTTCTTTAAACATTCATTGAAACAATTGCTTCTCTGGCTAATGTCCCGACAGATATTGAATTATACAATGAATATTTGAGATTGTACTAATGATTTTATATATGTAAAATATTAGGTAGGCATACAATTAAATCTTTAATTTGGTTGGCGGTTACTTTGTGGTACACTTCTGGGCAATAAAATTAAGCATACAAAATGTGTTATAGTTTAAAGCGGACATGATGAGTTTCCTAGTTACGAAAATATGTCAATTTTCTTAAAGTAAGAGAACCGCGTCGTTTAGACAACAATTCAAAAATTCGAATTCTAACTAAAATAGAAGATGGTTTTTCTATAGGCAAAAAGCTCGATTATGGAACATCAGTGAAGAAATAATCTTAGTTTTATTTTTTTAATAAAAGTGTTATTTTTAAGATATGGTGTTTTATCATTTATTGAAACTGCTGGTAGGCAACTAAAACAGGCCCGAATTATACAACTAAAATATTGTAAAAAATAGTTATAAGACTTGTGCTTAATTTTATTGCACAGAAGTGTACATCTTCATAACAATTTAATTAAAACACTTAGCTTTGTTTTACATAAAAGTGGCATACAATGAAACTTGCTCCAATGTAGTTTTTGGCATGATGGGAATAATAATGTATTATTTGTTACAAAAATAAAGTCGGTAACTTACCTTGCTTTCGCAGACTTTGTGGCACACGTATTTGCAAACTGAAAGAAAAAGAAAAATAATAGAAAAGGTTAACATATTTGATTTATGAGAACGCTAGAATGTTGTGCAGTGTACAATGGATAATTAATTTTAATTCAGCTCACACAAACGGTGAAGTTTTTAGCTGAAATCCGTCGAATAACTGCGCTTTACCCAGCGTAATCGGATTACCGAGGAAATGGGTAAAAAAAATCAATGAACCTTGCGCTTGGTCGATTGAAAATCAAAGGTTAGGGATAATTGCTTTAGAGTTTTATGTATGCGTAGGTATGTGTTGATGGATTGATTAAGTATTTTCATTGTAATTATAAGAATTGTCAAACAATATAAATCTTTATCTAATAATAATCGACACCTACATTGCAGAAATAAAGACAAAAACTGTATAAAAATCAATATTAGAACATTAATTAAAACACTTGGTTTGTTTCGGCGTTGTTAAAAAAACGTTATTTTTTTCATCATAAACAAACAGTTTTCATAGAAAACGTGTATTTTTCAATGAAACAATGTTTTAAATATTAACAATTAAAAATATTTTTAAAACATGCTTAAAACGTGTTTTAAACATAACCAGC
Source organism: Philonthus cognatus (assembly GCA_932526585.2). Classification (NCBI taxonomy): domain Eukaryota; kingdom Metazoa; phylum Arthropoda; class Insecta; order Coleoptera; family Staphylinidae; genus Philonthus; species Philonthus cognatus. The sequence continues at coordinate 118,247,355 of OW052241.1, read as the reverse complement.
CTTATTAATAGACCTTAGCATACAGCCCTAACAGTTGTAAAGATGATATTAACATTTTCGAATTAATAAAACGTTTACAACTAATAATTTAATAGCCCTTGTTAAAGTCTTGTACATAACCTCAACTGTCATAATGAAAAAGGGTTATTTAGAATTTATTTAATAATACAATAAATCATAAATGTATAAACCTTATCAGTATGTTTTGAACTTCACTTGGAATCAGTGTTTTATACGCGTGGCGCATGAAGTAAAATTTCTAGTTTAGAAAAGCCTGAAATTTTACTTCATGCTTTATCTGGGAGTGGAGAAACTCATTAGAAGTAAATTTCAATCTAATAATGTATCAGAAAAATACATTTTCACAAACATAAAAAAACCAATGAAACATACCTTCTAAATTACTTGATTACAATGAAGTTAGAACACTTGTAATGTTGCTACGTTCATTTTATCATTATTTCAAAGCTAACTAATAACATGTAGATTTTGCTGTATTAATATGAAATGTTTCGAATTAATAAAGCGTTTACAACTAATAATTTAATAGCCCTTGTTAAAGTCTTGTACATAACCTCAACTGTCATAATGAAAAAGGGTTATTTAGAATTTATTTAATAATACAATAAATCATAAATGTATAAACCTTATCAGTATGTTTTGAACTTTACTTGGAATCAGTGTTTTATACGCGTGGCGCATGAAGTAAAATTTCGAGTTTTACTTCATGCTTTATCTGGGAGTGGAGAAACTCATTAGAAGTAAATTTCAATCTAATAATGTATCAGAAAAATACATTTTCACAAACATAAAAAAACCAATGAAACATACCTTCTAAATTACTTGATTACAATGAAGTTAGAACACTTGAAAATGTAATGTTGCTACGTTCATTTTATCATTATTTCAAAGCTAACTAATAACATGTAGATTTTGCTGTATTAATATGAAATGTTTCGAATTAATAAAGCGTTTACAACTAATAATTTAATAGCCCTTGTTAAAGTCTTGTACATAACCTCAACTGTCATAATGAAAAAGGGTTATTTAGAATTTATTTAATAATACAATAAATCATAAATGTATAAACCTTATCAGTATGTTTTGAACTTCACTTGGAATCAGTGTTTTATACGCGTGGCGCATGAAGTAAAATTTCGAGTTTTACTTTATGCTTTATCTGGGAGTGGAGAAACTCATTAGAAGTAAATTTCAATCTAATAATGTATCAGAAAAATACATTTTCACAAACATAAAAAACCAATGAAACATACCTTCTAAATTACTTGATTACAATGAAGTTAGAACACTTGAAAATGTAATGTTGCTACGTTCATTTTATCATTATTTCAAAGCTAACTAATAACATGTAGATTTTGCTGTATTAATATGAAATGTTAGTATCGTGTTTGTATGCGTCTAGTAGAGAATAATTAGAATTAAGCTGTAACGATAATTACGGCAATTCTATTACATGTTCAAAATACGTTTTAAATCACAGATACAATTGCGATATTTTATTATGATAAAATTGTATATATAATAATGTAATTTGAAATATCTTCAAAAATTAATCTAAAAACGTAAACAAAAAATGTTGATTAAACATTTTTTGTTTACGTTTTTAGATGTTAGATATTTTACGTTTTTAGTGTAAAACATGGTTTAACTAATTTAAGACAATAAAAAACACTGTTTAAACAAAATGAACGCTTAAAAAATGTTTTAAACGAGTTTAACATTTAAAACACGGGGCTGTTTTGAAGCATGTTTAAAACACTGTTTTAAAACAAAGCGTTTTAAACATAACAACCCTGGTTTGTTTTCTGATTTAATAAAACAAACCAAGTGTTTTAATCAATGTTCTAATATTAATTAAATATATTTTATCGCTGGTTAAGTAAAAATTATTCATCATATCGTCACTTCAGTGTACAACTAGATAACTCAAATTTACTTGTTTTGAGAAAAGGGAGTTTAAAGTTTTTTTTTTTTAATTTGGGCTCAACAGTGGCGATATCTGAAGATAAAGCCAATTATTAGTAATGTTTCACATACTTACACTAGTAAGTATTTGAAAAACAAAATAAGAAATGACTTTCCTTAATGTGAAAATCGTTACCGATAATTTTTAAATAAATAGATAAACCTTTATTCACTATTTTACAACATATAAAAATATTTTACAAAATAACAATTCAATACTAAAGATAAAAACAAAAATAATAATGACAACATAGTAATCTTTTAAAAACTCTCAAAAACTAGGGAAATGTATTACAAAAAATATCAAAATCATAAATAAATTATAACAAAGAATTTTCTTTACGCATAAGACGTGTAGTGATTATCAAATTTTACAGAAAAACGCATGCGAGAAAGACGAGCTAGGCATTGGATATCCCCATTAAATAGTTTGTAAAGTAAATGACATGTCAGCAAAGTACCGCCTGCAACATAGTCGATCAATATTCTTCTTTTAGTTATGTGAAGTGTTTTCTAATAATTCACAAATTAGTTTTATTCACTAAATGTACATTTCGAACACTATGTGTTCATTCTCAATAGTATTACAATTGACAAATATGTATATTTTAAACTTTTAATTGTAGACTCATCCATCACTTGGTGAAACATTTTTTAAAACACTGAAAATAAACTTTGTTTAAAAAATTTATAAAAACACTTGGTTAGGTTCGGCCAGACGACCATTTTCAAAGTTATTACAAGAATGATCATTCTTGTAATAACTTTGAAAATGGTCGTCTGACCGAACCTAGTCAGTTTTTTAAAAATAAAAACCAATAGTGAAACAATAACCAAGTCTTTTTATAAATTATTTAAACAAAGTTTATATTCAGTGTTTTATGTATATTTTATTAATCGACAGTGTCACTCAAACAAAAATTTCAAGGAGGGGATTACTTAGGGGGCTTAAATCGAAATTTAGTAGCTAATCTTTATTTTTAAACATATAAATTGCTTCTAACATGTCTAGTTTATAAAAATTTTATTCTTTTAACAATTTAACATAATTTATATTAAATTTATGTCCGGTATTTAAGGTATGATGTGCCACTAAAGATTTATATTTTATATGGTACATGTGTTCTTTATATCTAATTATCAATTTCGTCTTGTTTGTCCTACATAGATTTTATCACAATTGTTACAAATTATTGAGTAGATACCGGATTTTTCAAATTATTTACCTTTTTGAAAGTACTCCCTAAAATTGATTTTATTTTAATTTGTAAATAATACGCAGGAGTAATGTTAAATTTCTTAAAAACACTGTTTAATAAACATAAATTTGGTTCGTAAGTTAATCTAAAAAACTTTTTACTTTTTGGGGTTTCAATAATTTCTAAACGAGTTGCACAGTGAATTTTGTATTTATTTAAATGTTTATTTATCCGTTTTTAATTTTGTTTTCATTATAATTTAATGATTTTGCAATTTTTAAAATAAAATAAAATTATTTTTTTCTGTTTTCTTCAAAAATTTGTAAATAAATAGCTCTATAAAACATGCCATTTTATGAGAATATGGGCTATTTGAACTTAAGTGAATGTAATTAAAGGTATGTGTATTTTTGTCTATATACATTGAAATCTAATTTATCATTATTTTTTGTTATCATTAAGTCGAGAAAAGGAAATTTGTCATTTATTTCTGATTTATAAGTAAAATTTATTGTTGGATAAAAATTACTTATCTCGGATATGAATGAATTTATATATGTGTTAATTTTAACTATTGCTAAAAAAAATATTATCAATATACCTAAACCAGACTCTAGGGAAATTTTGTAATGAGTTTTTTGCTAGATTTTCTAAATGATTTAAGAAAATATTGGTTAAAAAAGGAGATAGCGCGTTGCCATTGCGGTTCCAAAAGTTTGCTTAAAAAATTTGTTGCTTGATTCAAATGTATTACATTCCATCACTAATTTTGTTAGATTAATGTATTCAATTATTTTTTCATTTTGTATAGATTTTTTTATTTGTAAGCTTTTTATTTCAAAAGTGGCATTCGACGTTAAAAACTACAAATTAGGTTTATTACAAATGAAAGAAAATAAAATTGTGAAACAAGTAAATATTGACACTTTTGACACAAAGTGGCAATATTTACTTAATTCATTTTTTTTCTTTTCGTTAAACTTGAATTAAGTTTTACGTAAATTGTCACTTCTGACATAAAGTGTAAATATTGACTTGATTTGCCTTTTTCTTTTTGTTAATTTGTAATATACTTGAATTGCAATTTTTGATGTAAAATGTCAACATAAGTTGTGAATATTGACTTGATTCATTTTCTTCTTTTTGTTCATTTGTAATAAACCTAAATTACAATTTTTGACTCAATAAAAATGCAGTAATGAAAATCGCCTTTTAGAAGTAGTCGTTTTCACAATTTTGACCAAGTGTGTTGTGTTTTCCATGTTAGGGTAGAAAGTTACAGGTATTATACATTTTTCGTTATCAAAACCTGTATTCATAATTTGTACTCAAGTACATTTGTATTCAATTATTTTGAATTCATTTGTATTCAACTACTTTTGTACTTCTTACTCAAAAAACAAAAGTACTCGAATACTGCTCTACTCTGATATTTGGTGACTGCGCCGGGCGGAACATAAAAATAGAGTTAAAATTCTTTGTCTTTTTGTCTTTATTGATATAGTGCGTTTACAATAGTACACATTACATATGTATGTCAAGTAAAATTCAAAATATAATTGTATATTTGAGTCGCCTATTTCCAAAAACCCCTAAATCCATTGTTTTCAAATGGATTTAGGAGTTTTTGTAGATAGGCGACTCATTTCTGTATGTGGGAGATAAAATTTACAGTCAATTATTTTTCAAAATAAGTCTTTTTATACTGTTGGAATCAGGATTTTTTACTCTATTAAAAGATTAATAGCACTATAAAATTTAAAAAATGTGATTTAATGTAGTTTGCCTTCTACATACAGATTTATACCTTATATTTAAAAATAAAATAAAACCACTGACTAGATATTATGGTAATAATATCAGTTAACGATCACACTAGGAAGTACGCTACGTGCTACGCGACCAAATAAAATTTTCAGGCTTCTCTTAACTCGAAATTTTACTTCATGCTTAATCTGGGAGTGGAAAACACTCGTTTTGGACATCAAATTGAACTATTTTAAAAAACAAACAATTATACATGTACGAACATTTAAAAGAAAAATTCGCAGTATGTTTACTAAATATTAGTGGTGGCAAATACCACCGTCAGGGCCGAAAGGGTTAATATTTTAAGAGTTGTCCATGGATAGACAAAAAGATGTATTAACTTGGTTACAAGATAAAATTATTTAATTTTGGACAATAAAATAGAATTGTAGTTAAAAATTAGCTTCTGTAACTTCTTTATTAATGAAACGCTAACACAAAAGCTACTTCATCTCCATTGCATTACTGAAATAAGAAACAAATGTTTAAATTCTATATAAACTTAATTTCAATTTATATTCAGAGTGGTTATTAAATAAACATCCTTTAAATTAATAACAGTTTTTTTTAATTTTATGTAAAGCACCACTGTTATAATATACTATTATTTGAGCTAACAAAATGATTGAGAAATAATTATACCCGGCGCATTCACCAAAAGATGTTAACTACTGCAACATTTGGTTGATTAAACATTACGCAAAATGACAAGAGCGTTTATTTTTGCATGACATACATAAAAACAAAAATTTAATTAAAATTTTTAATTTGCATAAAACTTCCATAACAATCTTAATAAATGAATGAGTTTTGTTTTGACGCAAAAAATATTAACATTAAAAATCTTATAATTTGGTCATAATTAATAATAAATTTCTGGTGAATCCTTGGGTAAAAGTCTACAAGACATGGGTTTAATATTCAACATCTAACACTTAATACAGAATATTTGTGCTTTACATTATTTTTGGTTTACATTGAGGGTCGATTGATTTTAATAACAAATTTAATATAGTTTTATATGCACGCATTTATGTTAACTAATTTCTTGAATAAATTATATTCTATTTCTGAAAATTGTAATATTGAATTAAATGGGGTTTAGTGTATGTACTAATTTTTTAAAGAATCCCAAGAATTTTAAATGATTTTGAATAGAGATACATTATTAATTAGTTTTTGAATTATATTTTACAGGAAAATATAAGATTTCGAGTTTAGAAAAGCCCGAAAATTTAGATTGGTCGCTTTGCTTTATTTAAATACAAACAAAGGGTTCTGGACTTTGATAACTTAATAATTTCTTAAATATCTTAGTCTTTTTGTGTTTTATAATAATAAATGGTTCTTTTCAAATGGATTCTGCGAATTATAATTAGTAGTAAATAAACCACTTTTTACTTTGTTTAACCACTGTATTTTGCACTTAATTATATGACTAGTTTCGATTATACATTAGTAATTCTTAAACAAAGTGCAAAATACACTGGTCAAACAAAGTAAAAAGTTTACTGAATTGCAAAGACTGCCCCAAAGTATATGTAGGACAAACCGGAAGGTCGTTCCAAGAGAGGATAAAAGAACACTTAACTAGCTTCCAACAAAATAAAACCAACTCCACATATCACTAACCACTCTAACCACCTTATAGAAAAGAAACGCCACTTCGATGAAAACTTCAAAGTCCTACATCAAGAAAGAAACTAATAAATTAATAAAAGAAACTACACCGTACATCTTCTCAACGACCAAACGGACTTAACAAATTCGCCCCTCTTAAATATTAATTTTTTGAAAAAGCCCACCCCCAATAAACATTGTATATATATATATATATATATATATATATACCTGATCCTTTTACTTATCATATCTTTGTCTGAAGAAGCCACAGTGTGGCTAAACAATTGTAGCAAATGCACAATATATATTTGAAAGTGTTTAAATTGTTTTATTATATAAAAGTAAAGTAACAAGTGTTTTATTTAAAAGTGTATAAGTATACAAAATATTTAATTATTTTGATTGCGAATTCTTAGACAAACAATCTATCAAAATAATATCTTTGTTTTGTAATTACTCATCCAGGGATCCTAAAACTTAAATTTTAGCAAACAATTTTTATTTTCTGGATTAGGCAAATAAAAATAATGTCTTAATATCTTTGTTTTGTAATTACTCATCCAGGGGTCCCAAAACTTTAATTTTAGCAAACAATTTTTATTTTCTGGATTAGGCAAATAAAAATAATCAATTTTAATATAATGATTCTTAGTATCATTTTAAAGTTAATTATTTTTATTTACCCTATTCAAAAAATAAAATAAATATGTCTGAATTAAATAATGTTAAGTGTGAATAATTCTTTGATTCATTTTTGTATTTAAGTCTATAAGATAATACATTAGTTTTATAGAATAATATGCTTGGATTTTCGGATTTTATAAATTTAGACATATCAAAGAATTGTTAAGTTATCTGTATTGTATACTAAAATATGGTTATTTGAACACGTAAACTGGTAGTTCTAAATAATTTCCACAAATGTTTAATTTCTAATGAATCTTTGAATGAAAGTCAATTAGAAATATTAAATATTAATTTATGTGTGTCATAAATGTCCGCATACTTTTGTTTTGTTCTGAATTAGATAATCTAAAAATTGAAAAAAGTAAAACACTTGCATTGTTATATATTAAAAATATTAAAGAGACCAATGCCCGTTTGTACCCAAGTCAATTAACTTAATTAGTGATAAGTACTTTTTGAAAACACAACAATTGTATTTACAAATTGTTTACTCAATTGCATATTGATGAAAGAGACACGTTATCTTACAAATTTAATACATTCTTATGTTCTAAAAATTTGACTTAATCAGAGGTTTAATCAATGATTAGTGGATGATTAAAACTAATCGGTCGGGGTGCAAATAGACCCAAGTGTTTTACTTTACCCAATTCAAAAATTCGGTTCCAATAAGAAAGTAGCAGAACAAGTATTGAATACCGGGTGTTGACTTGGCGGACGCAACATAGGAAATCCCATGTAAATTTTGAAATGTTCAAATTTTGGTTCCCCTATCTATTTTAGAAACAAAATGTAGTTTTCTTTTTTTGTAGAGGGAACAATTTTGAATTCATTCGCGTTAACGTCTATCACTTTACGTTTCTCTAAGTTAAAATAATTAAGAAGAAGTAATGTGATTTTATAAAAATACTGACGCCATGGAATTGAAACAACAATTGCGGATTTCAAAATAGCAAAAGAGATCGCAGTCACTTGATTAAAGTACATGTTTTCGAAATGATTTACACTATACAAGAAAAAATCCTCCTAATAAAGTGGTATTATGCAGACTACAGCTATCACGATGTTTGCGTTATGTTTTTTGTCGTTAATTAAGTAATAGCGATATCTTGTGCTATTTTGACACCCGCAATTGTTGTATCAATTCCATGGTATGTCATTATTTTTATAAAATCACATAACATTTTCTTAATTATTTTAGCTGTAAATTTTCAACATTCGTTGATTTTAAAAAGAGTTCAACTTGAAGCTATAGACGAATGTTTTCCACTCTTAGACTAAGCATGAAGTAAAATTTTGAGTTTAGAATAGCCCCGTGAAAATTTTTGGGCTTTTCTAAACTCGAAATTTTACTTCATACGCCACGCGTATAAAACACAGATTTTAAGTGAAGTTCAAGTATACATAAATTTGACAATATTTTAGTGTTTTATACACGTGGCGCATGAAGTAAAATTTCGAATTTAGAAAGCCCCGTGAAAATCTGTAGAGGGTCGCGCAGCGACCCGAGACAAATTTTCACTGGGCTTTTCTAAACTCGAAATTTCACTTCATGCTTAGTCTGGGAGTGGAAAACACTTCTTTAAAGCTTTAAATTGAACTTAAAAAAAACAGGAAATATCCGCAATTGATTTATCAATTCCATGCTATGTCATTATTTTTATAAAATCACATAACTTTTTCTTACTTATTTTAGCTGTAAATTTTCTGACATTCGTTGTTTTTTAAAATAGTTCAATTTTAAACTTTAAGTAAAATTTCGAGTTTAGAAAAGCCCAGAAAATTTTTCTCGGGTGGCTGCGCGACCCTCGACAAATTTTCAAGCGGCTTTTCTAAACTCGAAATTTTACTTCATGCTTAGTCTGAGAGTGGAAAACACTTGTTTAAAGCTTTAAATTGAACTTAAAAAAAAAACATTGAATATCCGCAATTGTTGTATCAATTTCATGGTATGTCATTATTTTTATAAAATCACATTACTTTTTCTTAATTATTTTAACTTAGAGAAACATAAACTGTTAAGTGTGAAAATAAGTAAATTAAGAAGTTTTCCCTCTACAAAAAAGTAAAATACATTTTGTCTCTAACATAAATAGGGAAGCCAATATTAAAATTAACATGCGATTTCCGATCGCAATGTTGCGCCCGCGAAGTCAACACCCGGTATAATAAAATAATACGAATATTCCCAGATAATTAGCCTAAAAATTATATTGGAGACGTTCAAAATTCCACTAGTATTTGAAACGGATTTCGATTAAATGGAAGAAAAATTGTAGACTTCAAAGTTTTTTAGTCAACTCTAAAGTTCAAGGTAAAATTTTTAATTAATGCTAAAAAATGTTTATGGCCAGTTTCATAATCACGTTAGAGCTACTTTAAATATTTAAAGCTGAATTTAACGTCAATTTCGATTTCATAATGCAAATGTAAAGTAAAAGTCGACTTTAAAGTTAATTTCGGCTTTTTGATACTTTAAATAAATAAGCCGGCTTTAAAACTTACACAAAATTGTTCTGAAATATTTAAAAGATTGATTCGCATGGTCCATAGAGTATTTCTTCTTCTTCAAGCGATGAAGAATATATTGTAGTTAAAAGGACAGCAGTGTATCGAATGAGAGTATACTGTTGTTATAATAATCAGATTAGATAGGTATCAAACCCATCTAATCTGATTATTATGAAACCGGTCGTTAATCTACAAAATTGGTGTTTTTTCTAACATTAACTGCCATCCGTATATTTCTATAGAGTTATCAACTATATTTATTTTAACTTATGAAGTTTACAACAAGAAAAATGTCTAAATAAGTTTTTGATAGTTGTGTAACAAGGGTATGCGCTTCTTGATAAAGCATAAAGTAACAGTTCGAGTTTAGGAAAGCCTGAATATTTTCAGGCATTTTTGAACTCGAAATTTTACTTCATGCTTAGTATGGGAGTGGAAAACACTCGTTTATAACTTCAAATTGAACTGTTAATAAAAAGCGTATGCAAATGTTTACTATATACAAATTACAAGTAAATTCGTTAACAGATGTATTGATTAAGGCTGGGAATTTTTCAAATTTAGGTTTTCAAATATTCATTCAAAAATATAATTAAATATTCGAATTATTCGAATATTCGAATTATTGAAAGATTTAGATATTTAAATAGTAAAATATCTAAATATTGAAATATTCGAATATTCAAATGGTCGAATATTCAAATATTGAAATATTCAAAACTTCAAAGATTTAAATATTCAAATTTAAAATATTTGAATTTTAAAATATTCAAATATGTCCAAAAATCTTACAATGACAAAAAAAATACATATTCAAATGTGTTAATCATATACACAAAAAAAATAATTCGTACAAAGCAGTCGGTGATACAGACCCATATAGCACAAGAAATGGATGTATGCTTCGGTTACCGAATCATAATACAAAAACATTTGAAAAATCTCCAGACTATGCTAGAATAACTCTATACAATAAGCTTCCTTCAGAAATAAAAAATGTAAAAATCTAGAAACATTTTGAAAAACAGGTCAAATACTTCCTCGTGCAAATGTGTTATTATACTATATTTATGACTAATAATTTATAATGTATATATATTCTTAGGATGGTTATATTTATCCCATATAATAATTCTATGCTTTTACATATTAAGTGTTTTATCTTAGTTAAGTGTACTTACGCGACATGTCAAATCCATGTAATATGGCATTTTTGATCAATAAAGATTTATTATTATCATTATTACAATATTGTCAAAATGCCAATATATTTGTCGAAAATGGGATTCTGTTAGTCAGAGAATCACATTATTAATTTAAATCTTTATAATTATGACAATATATGAGAAAATAATCTTTCTTTGTGACAAAAATGTAGAATTTAGGTCGCTCCACTTCGCTACGCGTCCGAACCAATTTTTTAGGCTATTCTAAACTCGAAATTTTACTTTATGTTTAATCTGGGAGTGAAAGACACTTGTTTTAGCATTAAAACATATGCTAATTGACAAAATACATTGATTCTTGTTTTATTAGCATAGAATGTTTTATAAAGTTAAAACAGAATGTCACTTTTAGATGAAGTAATCATTTTTTATGTCAAACGTCAAAGGACAATTCAGAGTCGATCAAAGGACATAACTTCAAAATGAAATAATAGTGAAAATACACTCGACGTAAGAAACTTACAGTCAAAATGTTACAATAGTCATTGATTAATAAAATCCTATCACAGTTAAAAGCCTAAGTGATTTTATTAGTAAAAAAAATAAGGTTACAAAAATAAGGTTTTTTTTACGTTTAACTTGGCGGTTTTAAAACTTTTAAAACTTATTAAGGTTTATACGAAAAAAATGTGCTAAATGTCATAGTTGGCCAAAATTGTTTTCATATTCATTTAATTAAATCTTTAAATATTTTGATATTCGAATATCCAATTCAATGAATAATTTGGTGATTTAAATATTCATATTTGAATATCAAAATATACAGGGTGGGCCACGAATAACGCCCATTAAAAGTTTTCGGGATTCCTGACAGAGGAAAAATTTGAAAAAATTCTACATTGCACGGTTGAATGCGATCACCTCATGGAAAATATTTCGACTTTCTATCACTTCCGGTTGTACCGGAAATTGCTACCAACTTTGTTATTTTAAATGGAACATCCTATATATTAATTTTTTTTTAGATTCCCCGTTCAATTGTCTACCCTCTCACATGGATTTATGTCCACTTAACTCTTACAGTTTTTGAGTTAAAAATTTATTTGTCAAATATTGACCTCAAATAGACGTTTTGAAAAATGCCTATAACTTCTAGTAGGGACAAGATAGACAGGCGAGCGGCATCTTGAATTGTTACTTATAGATCCCTCTAGAATTAAAAAAAATTGACATCTGTCAATTTTGACAATAGGTATTTCAAAAATGTCAATATTTCAGTGCTCACTTAAAAACATCATAATTCAATGTTTTCAAATGGAATGTCCAATATTTTATCTCATATGGTGATTGGCAAGACAATTTGCAACATAAAAGTATTATGTCTCCCTATATCTAGAGCAAGTAGTTTGTGAGTTATTTCGAAATTTCTTTCCTCCCAGAATGCTTGCACAATTGATTCCTGTACTATTCACACGTGCACCATAGTAGGCTACTGTCAAAATTCTGTTGTGAGTTTTTGTTGGTTAAAAATCAAGAAGACAATGACTTTTTAAAAAAATTATTTGGACCGACGAATCAAATTTCTCTCGTGAAGGTATTTTCAATAGAAAAAACAATCACATGTGGTCAACTAAAAATCCACATGCAACGCTTGTACATAAATCCCAACACAAATTTAGTTTCAACGTATTTTGCCTTTTGATGGACACGCGTGTTACTTTTTATTTGTACCACGAAAGATTAAATAGTGGTAGATATTTACAAATTTTAAGAAATTGTGTGGAGAATTTTTTGGATGAGCTTCCTTTGAATTTAAGGATACGTTCATGGTATCAGCTCGATGGAGCCCCAGCTCATGGCACACACAAAATATCGCAGCAACTGACGAATATGTTCGAAGATACATGGAATCGAAGGTTAGGTCCGTGGAACTGGCCCGCTAGATCTCCAGATCTTACTCCACTCGACTTTTTTCTTTGGGGTCGTATAAAAAATAAAGTTAATGCCACTGTCGTCAATACCCGAGAAGAATTGGAAGCAAGGGTGCGAGCTGCATTCGCGGAATTAAGTGCAGAAGAAATTAGGCGAGCAACAACAGAGGGTGTCGCAACACGTGCTGCACAGTGCTTATACGTTAATGGTCATCATTTCGAACAATTGTTATTATTTTTTTTTCTGTTCTTGCATTTAATTATTCGTTTGAAAATTACTTTATTTCAATCTTCTTGCTTTTGTTTTGTTTGTAAGTTGTAAGTGTGGATAAGTTTCGTTGAAACAACAATTCTGTCGCACTAGCCATATATGACGAATAAATTCATAATTTCTCGATTGCTACACTAATTTATTATAATATTACTCGAAGTGTTCAAAAATATTGACACGTTGGAAACGAATTTTTCTAGATTCGGTTCAGTGAATATTGACAGTAGCCTAGTATGGTGCATGTGTGAATTGTACAGGAATTATTCAATTGTGCAAACATTCTGGGAGGAAAGAAATTTCGAAATAACTCAAAAACTACTTGCTCTAGATATAGGGAGACATAATACTTTTATGTTGCAAATTGTCTTGCCAATCACCATATGAGATAAAATATTGGTCATTCCATTTGAAAACATTGAATTATGATGTTTTTAAGTGGGCACTGAAATATTGACATTTTTGAAATACCTATTGTCAAAATTGACAGATGTCAATTTTTATAATTCTAGAGGGATCTATAAGTAACAATTCAAGATGCCGCTCGTCTGTCTATCTTGTCCCTACTAGAAGTTATAGGCATTTTTCAAAACGTCTATTTGAGATCAATATTTGACAAATAAATTTTTAACTCAAAAACTGTAAGAGTTAAGTGGACATAAATTGATATGAGAGGGTAGACAATTGAACGGGGAATCTAAAAAAAAATTAATATATAGGATGTTCCATCTAAAATAACAAAGTTGGTAGCCATTTCCGGTACAACCGGAAGTGATAGAAAGTCGAAATATTTTCCATGAGGTAATCGCATTCAACCGTGCAATGTAGAATTTTTTCAAATTTTTCCTCTGTCAGGAACCCCGAAAACTTTTAATGGGCGTTATTCGTGGCCCACCCTGTATAAATATTTGAATTATCCGTATTTGATTCCCAGCCTTCGTATTGATGTAATACTCATATAAAAATATTTATTACTTACTTGCTATGAAATATTCTAAAAAACCCTTGAATTATTTAACTTATTCGTCATAATATGAAATATGTTTCAAATGTATTGTTAAGCCCAATTTTTTATTTTCTTATCCTTATATAATTGTTTCCAATTTTACGCCCCTCGAGAATATAACTTTCAAAATTACCATATTGCATGTCTGAACATTTAACTTATTAATAATTCAACTTTAATGCAGATAAGACATAAATTAAAGAAAATTTATTACAGCCTCCGCGTAATCCTTACCCCAGACATTTACACAGAGGGAAAAAAAAGACATTACCTTCGCAATTTACGTCGTACCGCGCATAATTTCCGGATTCACCATGCAAATTACAAAAAAAAAGGGTACATACATTTCCACCCGGATTTATTCCGATGACAAAACAAACGTCCGGATTAAACTTGCAGTCATAAAAAACATATATATATATATATATATATATATATATACAAAAAAAACAAACGTCCGTATTAAATTTGTAGTCGTAAAAAAACAAGAAATACTACAAAAGAAAAAACAGGGGGGCTTACCTCTGCAGCAGGAGCCCTGGTTGAAAATGGGCTGGTGACACAGGTGGCAGGGGCGAGGCTTCTTGAAGACTTTGCACCGGAACGCGTGACCCGGCCCCGGAGAATTTCCGCCCTCCGACTGTGGAAACAAGAAATGGGAAATTATTTGTGAGAATGTAATTGGAAATGGGGAATAGGAATGGTCGTCGTCGTGTGATGTAATGTCGAGTTATGAACGAAGAGGAAGGGGGGATTAATCAATTCCGCCTTGAATATTTTCCACTTGGGGAATTTAAATTATTCCCATTTCTGGAGTTGATTTCTTAGAATAATTAAATTATTTTTTTAATAATTACATCAACGCTTTAAAAATGAAACAAAAAAAATCCTAAAGTGCCCATCAAGCAGTTTTGTTGTTTAAAACACTTTGTTTTAAAACAGTGTTTTTAACACGTTTAAAAACAGCCGTCGTGTTTTATTTTTTAGGCTATTCTAAACTCGAAATTTTACTTTATGTTTAATCTGGGAGTGAAAGACACTTGTTTTAGCATTAAAACATATGCTAATTGACAAAATACATTGATTCTTGTTTTATTAGCATAGAGCAAACGGTTTTGTTTTAAACATGTTTTAATTCTTAAATTTGTTTAAAACATGTTTCAGACGTTAACTTTGTTTAAAACATGTTTCAAACGTTTTCTTTGTTGAAAACGTTTTTCTTATTATCTTAAATTTAATAATTTATATTTTATACTACTTCATTAAGATTTTTTTTTTACATTTTTAAATTATAACTAAATTGTTGAAGGTATTTTAAATTACATTATTAAACTTAATATTTTATTACAATAAAATATCACATTAATGCAATAATGTGATTTTTAAATACAGGGAATTTTTCTTTCAGGTATACATATGCACACACTGTAAATATTACAACATTCGTTGCTTTTTTTAAATATTTCAATTTGAGTCTTTAAACGAGATTTTTTCACATAACATTTGTCATTCCGATTTCTTTTTTCACTGACTTTGTTTTTTAGTTTATTCAAATCGGCCAATAAATAACCGAGTTTGGCATTGGGCGTTATTTTATCGAAAACCCGGTATATTTAATCATATTTGAATTTTTATTTAATATTTTGGAATATTCAGTGAATATATTTAAATTTCAATTGTAGCCAATCAGAGTTTATTTATTTCTGTGCAGATTCTATGAATATTACGTTAATTTGATAAACTGCTGATTTTTTTCATTTTTTCATACATAGATTCTCCTAAAATCGTTGATTAGCATAATTTGAAATTTGGCCTAATATTTTAGGAAAAAATATTAGTAAATTCAACATGAAGGTTATTGTATAATGCTTTCATTATTTACAATTTCTTTAAAGAAAATATTCTCTTAAATTTAAAAAATATTGGGATTGTTTATCAAAGAAACATGATAAATTACAATTTTGAGTGAAATCTTGCATACTTTTACAATACTTGTATGTTAATTTGACAATAGAAATCAAACGAATTAAAATAGTTTTATCTATATTTATCTTTTCATTTTAATTTTCATTGTTTTGCTTCTTAAAAATGTATGTTGTCAGAATTATGTATATTAAAAGCACATCAATGAAATAAACTACAAATGCTTGTGATGAAGTAGATTGATTATACGAGGAATCGGTAAACAACAAAGAACCCAAATGGTAAAAAGTCAAACGTAGAAAAATAAAAATCAAATCATCAATGGGATTTTAATGTCACTACTTAGTTTTTTTGTAAAAAAAATCCCCAAAATAGTTATTTTTTCAGTCATTTGTTTATTTCTTTTTAGTCAACAAAAACTTGTATTACGTAAAATTCAAGAGTGGCCGTATATTCTGCATTTAATTAGCTCAACATAATTTAAAAAAAATGTCCATGATATATTACGTTTACCTATTTATTCTGGAAATAGAAATATAGCTCTATCTCAATCTAGCAAATGGCTGAGCAGAGATTGTCTCATTCTAGTAAGCCGCAACCTTAATCAAGCGACCTGTTTTTCATAAAAATTGTGGTAATTATGCCTCTCTAACTTCAATTCGTTCACTGACAGTTACGTTTGCTAAATATTATTGCCATTGAAAAAACACAATTACAAAATGTAAATTCTAGGGTTTCGATTTTTTGCTCGAAATTGTACATCAACGCCTTAAAAATAAGAAAAATAAAATGATGAGGTGTTGAACATAGCATATTCCTAATCGACATACTAAATATATTTCACTTTAACCAATTAGTTAAAGATTTAACTTGGTCAGTGATTTTATACGCGTGGCGCATGACGTAAAATTTCGAGCTTAGGCAAGCCTGAAAATTCAGGCTTTCCTTCGCTCGCTCGCCCTGGCAAATCCAAATTTTTAGGCCTTTCTAAACTCGAATTTTATTTTATGCGTCTGGGAGTGGAAAACACTCGTTAGACGATCAATCAGAAACTTATTTTTCAATTTTCTCTATTGTAAAATTTATGACATTAAATAAATAGAGTGGATTTTATTGTTTTGTTTAAATTTGGAACAAACACAAATTCGTGAGCAATATATGTGTTTCAATGACCTCAGAGGTAAGTTTACTAAAGCACTATAATAACTATAATTTTTTTCTATTGCTATTTGAAAAATAAAATTGAATTCAGTTCATTTGTTTTTTTTCTGAAATTGGCAAATTAATAGCTCTATGAATCATGCTATTAAAACATACCGTTATACATATGTCACATGTAAATTTTGAAATGTGCAAATAATTGGCTCCCCTATTCATTTTAGAAACCAAACTGTATTTACCTTTTTTGTAAAGGGATAATTCTGAATTCGCGTCAATATATACGCGTTAACGTTTTATTACTTTAAGTGTCCCCTTTGATTTAAAAAAAAATACACGTTTTGAGAACGTACAAGTATTATAAAACGCAATTTCGACAGAATGTAAGAATATCTTCAATTATCAATTGGCTAATGTCCAATATGAATTCTAAAATCGCTTAGGATTTTGTGTGGGTGTGAATGGGGGTTTATTTGAACACTTAATTTGAATCATATAATTATTGTTGCAATTTTTCGGTAGCTAGCAAATATAAAACTTACATTTTGTCTTGCTTATCATCATACAGTGGATTCATAAGGTATCGATTTGTCTTGAAACTGGATAGAAAACCTTTCGTAAACATCCTGATAACTGTGGTCTGCAGATTACCATTTAATTAGTTTGATTTTGTCTTATCTAGTGTAAATCATTTCGAAAACATTTACTTTAATCAAGTGACAGCGATATCTTGTGCAATTTTAACATACGCAATTGTTGTTTTAATTCCAAGGCATGTCATTATTTTTATAAAATTACATTACTTTTTCTTAAATATATTAACTTGGAAAAACGTAAAGTGTTAATTAAGTATGAACATTAATTAATTCAGAATTGTTCCCTCTACAAAAAAGTTTAATACATTTTGTCTCTAAAATCAATTGGGGAGCCAATATTTCCTATGTAGCGTCCGCCTAGTCAACACCCGGCATACATTGAAATTTAATTTATCATTATTTTTTGTTATCATTAAATCAAGAAAATTAATTTTGCCATTGGTTTCTGATTTTTGAGTATAATTTGTTGTTTAATAAAAGTTATTTATTTCTGATATAAATAGATTTATATCTGTGTTAATTTTTATAACTGTCAAAATATCATCAACATACCTAAACTGAACTCTAAAAAAATTATGATTTTTTATGTTTTTTTAATTTCAATAAAATTCATAAAGTTGATGCTATTATTAATAATTTGCACAAAATTAACCCCAAATATATTACAATTTTAATCGCTCAAAATAAACATGAGCATAAGGCTTAACAGTCAATAGAGATTGAGAATAAAAAAATAAAACGACATTTAATTGAATAGTAATTTTACGATGTTTTTGTCTATTAATAATATTTAATTTACGAGACCTTATTAAAGATTTTTCATTATGATAAAAAAAAAAACATTACATAAACAATGAACATGGAAAAAATAAGCAAATTCAATACAAATATATTTATAACATTACAAAAATCACAAAACTTTGCGATATTTGGTCAATTTTTACGATTTATATTTGCTTAACCATTCGCTGTTTTTATAAAAACCTTCGAACATGAGTTTCTACTCAATGGATAAGTATGATGTGGAATTTCAAGTTAAGAAAAGCTTAAAATGTAGGCTCAACTTTAAGTTTCTACCGAGTGTTTCCATTCCCAGACTAAGCATGAAGTAAAATTTCGAGTTTAGAAAAGCCTAAAAATTTGGATAAGCCAGTGCGCGCGAGCGAAGCGAGTCGCGCCCCGGCAAATCCAAAATTTCAGGCTTTTCTAAACTCGAAATTTTACTTCATGCGCCACGCGTATAAAACACTGATTTAAAATTAAGTTCAAAGTACTCCCTATGTTTAATATCATCACATACGAAACACAAGTCCTGTTGATAATTACATAAATACTATAAAATAAGACCCCAACACAATCCCCAAATTTAAATTTCCCCATTCCACCATCGCTGACTTCATCTTAGAAACTCCTACTAAAAGTACATTTTAGTAAAACAATGGCAGAAAGACCTCGGGTCGATCGCCTATGATAGGAAAACTATAAATAGAAGATCGTATTATATTAAAGAATAATGTACTCAAATTTCCTGAATAAAGATATTTGTGTATATATATATATATATATATATATTTATATATATATATATATATATATATATATATATATATATATATATATATATAAGATTAAATATGTATATTATTATTAGTAGTGAGGCTATTACTACTGGCAATTGATTTAAAACTAAATACAGTGGCTAAGTATATTTAAATTTAGATTATACACTACGTTTTATTGAAGTATGGCCATAGGGATTTACGTGGTAAAACATGTACCCTATGTTAATTTCTCTTATTGTACAAATTTGAAATATTTTTTTGGTTTTATTGATAACTTAACATTTTTTTCTAGGAAATGTACTGTTCTAGAAGGATATAAATATGTCAGATTTTTTTTTTATTTTAGCTTTAAAAGTTGAAATGAATAATACGAATAATTAAGCCAAAATATCTACTTGGCCAAAATGTCATAATGTAAGTATTTGTTTTGCTAAACTTGAAAGCTAAAATTAGGAATTCTAACATGTTTATGTCCTTCGAACAACAAATATATCGTAGAAAAGTATTGGATTTCTTAATAGAAACAAAAAAAATGTTTCAATTTTGGACAACAATAGTTAACGTGGGGTACAATTTTTAACATGTAAATCCCTATGGCTATACTTAAATAAAACGCACGGTATAGTGCATGCATACATTCTACATGAACTTTTTAACCTACTTTACTAAATGTCAGATAATTTTTTGAAGCGTCATCATAATTGAAAACAGTTTGTTTTAAAGAAATCGCGAAGAATAAACAGGACACTTTTCAGACATTCCTTGATTTTTATTACAAGTATAATTTTTCTTAATAGATACAAAATATTCACAAATTTCCACAAACAAAAAATCTCACTGCTGACACTTATATTACATTTCCCCACAGGCAAATAAAACGATACAACGGCGATAATTTATAACACGACAGTCGACAGATTTTCAGAGGGCTGGGAAAGAAATTCACACACAGAATCCCGTGCTGTGTGTGGTGGATGATTGATTAACGCCGAGGAGTCATAAAGGGCTTTTGGAATTGTGGAATGGAGAAAAAGGGAATCAATAACTTTCGACTCTCGCGATCATTGTAAGTAATATTGATGACGTCCGGCGTCAGACCGAAACTCGGAAAGGATTACTCTCGAGATAAATCATCCAGAGCTCTCCCGCTGAACGAAGTCATATTCTGAATAATAATTCAGGTTTTGCGAGCGTACGGACAGAGAATGGGATTTTCCCTCACTGATTGACAATGGTATTATTTGATAGTGTTGATCCTCACACTTGAATAAACAAGTCTGTCTATTATGGTAGATAAACTAATCGATTGGCAAACTTATTACAGAATTTTGGACCTCCTTTCCGTATCAGTTGGCCCACCCTAAGAATTTTCAGATATTTGTTAATTTTTGTTTTATTAGCAGGAATGTTTTATTGGCAGCAACAGATTTTAATCTTAAAATTGTTTTACACTGCTCAGTTAACTTACTGTCGGCATTTCCTTCCCTACCTACATACTCGTACAGAGAAAGTGTGTGGGACTTTGCGTTAATATTTTTTTTTGTTTTTAGGAATGAATTGCCAAATATTATAATATTTCAAAGTTGGGTAAAATTAAAAGTACATAACTTCGATCATAATACTGTTTCTAGTCAGTCGCTCTTTTGTTTTCGGAGATATCTGCAATAATACATTTTTTTGTACCATGTTTATGTGATAGGGAAGAACACATTTGATTTATAATTACTACACTTTCTCTATAGTTGTTTTCTGCTTCTTTTATCTCTTTTTTACTTCCTCTTCCCAATCTTCAATTGCTTTCAGATTCTCTTACTTTTTTTTCTTTGCTGGCCTACATCTCTCATCGAACCAAATTAGTCCATCTTGTTCTTTCCCCTATTTTCTTCCTGCCATTGCATTTTTATCGATATACTTCGTTTGTTCCTTTGTCCCTACACCGTCACAATTTGTTATCTGTATTAACAAGTATAAAATAATTACCAACCATTTTATTACTATGGTACAAATATTTTATTAATTGTAATTTTTTACCGCAATGCATTCTATTGGCTGTTTTTGTATTGTACCTATTATTAACTGTTATTGTTTTCATAACATTTAAATCTTGTTTGTAATTTCAGTAAACTAATGGAATATTTATTAATCTACAGGGTGCCTGTATTTCGAGAGAATGTATATGGATCTCAGTTATTTGAAGAGATAGAGAGTCGGTTAAATTAAGACAAAGTTGCGTATTTTAGGGCCTAACAATAAATTAAAAATAATTTTAAAATATCGTTTTTTGTTTTTGAGATCAACAAAAAAACTGTTTTTTTGAAAAATCGTTGTTATTTTTTTAATCAAAAACTACTGAATCTGGACATTTAGAACATTGACAATAGGCACTTTTTAATGGGAGTGGAAGACACTCGTTAGTTTAAAATACATCACATCTGTTAAATATGTATCGTCTAATGCCCGTCTTCAGGGGTGATATGTAAGCAAACTATGGGTCCTAGGAGTTGTCAAATAAGTGAGTTACTGAACTGTTTTCAGAGCACTCTTTACAAAAAACAAAAAATTACAATTTTACATATAAAATGTACAATTAACTATGAGTGTGATACATTATTGAATTCAGAAAAAAATATTCTTCTAAAAAATATGAAAATCCAAAATGGCGCTCATAAGAAAAACACAGTTAGCTATGGTCCCTGGGTAATTGTTATAGTTATCTTAAAATAAAATATGTTACTAGATTATTCGTTTAAAAGTGCCTGAATAATGTTAAAGTTGTAAATGTCTGGATTCAATAGTATTTGAAAAAAAAATTAAAACGAAATTTCAAAAAATCCGTTTTTTGACAATATCTGAAACGAAAGATGATATTTCAAATTTGTTTTTAGATTATTATCGGGCCCCAAATTATGCAATTTTGTCCCAATTTAACTGACTCTCTATCTCTTCAAATAACCGAGATTCCCATACATTCTGTTGAAATACGGACACCTTGTATGTATGAATGGATTAAAAGCACTAAGTTTTATTTGATTAAGGAATGATTTTTAAATATTTTAAATTATTTTTGATAGTGTTAAATCTGTTTATTTATATTTTTTTTGAGGATTTGCTGTTACTAATTCTGAATTAAACTGTATGTTTTGGTTTATTTTGCGATCAATTTTTGTAACTGACATTTTCGCACTACAATTTATTTTGAATTTGAGAATAATAGGTCAACAGGTTTTTTATTAAATAACAGTGGTATGTATAACTATACACCATTCCATTTGTTTCTGGATCTCGCCTAGCCACGCTTTCGTGTTGTTATGTTGCAGTATCAACATTTACATTTTTTATTAGTTGCCATCCTGATTCCTTATTTTAACAGTGTTGCAATAATTTATGATATCATAAGTAATCCTCTTTTTAATTTTCAAGAGGTTTATTGTTAATCTTGCAACAATTAGTTCGCCACGCGGTCGCTTCTTCGAGCATTTCTTTATTAAATCAAATTAATCTAGTGTTGCAATGCTGTGTCAATGTCAAAGTGAAAAATAATTTCAGGCACATATTAAATATTAACATGCCAAAGATTATCTCTGAATCAAAAAGGTTACAAATTCTGAAATCCTACAAACATTTTAGGCAAAGTAATCCAAATCTACAGCATCACAATATTATTACGATTGAGTTGATCAAAATGTGTTAACGGGAAGACCCAAGCGAGAAATACAAATGGATGACGAAATAAGTTTGCAGAGCCAAATTCATTATATTTGTTATATACAATATTATTGCTGTGTTTGTATGTACAAAAACCAAGTAGTAAATTTTGTTAATCTTAAAACTGCATATTATTATCCTTTTATATCTGAAAATTTGTAAAACAATAGTCAGAAATTATAACCTTAAAATCGAACATCTGACAGTGACATTTAAAAACCCTGATTTAAAACACAACCAGCCCCATTTACAATACTTAAACTGTCACTTTTCCATAGCTAGGCGAGATCCAGAAACAAATGGAATATATTATAGTTATGTAAAATTTCCGGTAATCTAAAATTGGGTTATATTTTTGGTAATGTTACTAGGAACATGGTAACAATTGTTAATTTAAAGTTAGACATAAAACTTATTGTACAGCAAAAAAAAATATCATGTAATCCCAAAAATAGTAAAAATTCTAAATAAATGGGAAATAAAAAAGTACAGTTTATAGTAAGTTCATTGTTTTTATAAAATGTGTAAAAGAAAAAAGGGAATCTCTAAATATTGAAAATAAAATGCGTCATATCGATTTTCTGCATTATCATTGGAATTTTTTATTATAATTTTTAATATATAAAATGCATGGTGTTATAAATAACAACGTGTTTTATTTCTTGTGAAAACAGTTTTTCCTTACAAATTTCTGGATATTCAAAATTATTAGAAAGTTGTCATGTACTTAATGTTAAGCCTATTAACCTAGCTTCGCTACGCGAAAAAAACAAATTTTCAGGCTTTTCTAAACTCGAAATATTTACTTCGTACTTGACCCATTAACGGCCGAGCAATTATAGAGCTAACTCTAAAAGTTGATTTTAGACTTAATGACTTATTGTATAACATACTGTAAATTTTTCTTTTAATTATACATTTTGTATACGCTGTAAATGTAAGGCATTTGTCGATTTTGTATAAAAACGTTCAATATGAAGTTTAGAACAAGTATTTCCACTCCCAGACTAAGCATGAAGTAAAATTTCGAGTTTAGAAAAGCCCCGCGTAGAAAATTTGTCGTGGGTCGCGCCAGCGAGCCGAGACAAATTTTCACGGGGCTTTTCTAAACTCGAAATTTTACTTTATGCGCTACGCGTGTAAAACACTGAAATATTGTGAAGTTATAATATAAATACACTAAAAACATTTTTTTTAAATGAGTAATAATCGAGATATTTAAATATTGCAATATTTACGTTTTTCTTCATACATTTTTAAGTCAAGTCAAATAATATAATATATCAAATTAACTTATTAAGTAATTTAATTAACATAAAATTAATAATGTTGCGTATATGCATCAATGGCGCCTAATGGGTTAATCAAGAAATGGAAAACACTCGCTAAAAAATAATCAAAATAATAAAGTCAAGACTGTTTACC
This sequence comes from Philonthus cognatus, assembly GCA_932526585.2. Lineage (NCBI taxonomy): Eukaryota > Metazoa > Arthropoda > Insecta > Coleoptera > Staphylinidae > Philonthus > Philonthus cognatus. The sequence continues at coordinate 118,222,800 of OW052241.1, read as the reverse complement.
CTACATTTTAATCTGTTATCTAACGTAACCAGAGCGTCTACGCTAATCTCATTATCTGTCAACCTCAACATTTGCAAAAAATAAGAATTTTCGAAAACAAAAAACAATGCAATCTTATATTTGTATGGAATTTAGTTTATTTTTGATATAATTATTATTATGTTGATGTAAAAAGATAAAATTCATTGTAATAAATAACTTGAATTGAATCCAAACAAAACGATAACATTAATAGTCAAATTTCGAAAGCAATAAAATTAAAAAACTCATTTCAAAATTTGACAAAAATCATACATTTTTAATTATAATAATATTTTTAAATTTCAAGTAATAATAATTATTAGTATTTTAAATAAAATCAATAAAACCAGCAGATATTATAAACATTGGTAAAAAATCTTCAAAAATGTCCAAATTAACACAAATCGACAAAAACACAAACATTACTATTTTTGTAGGGATATTGCACAAACAATAAAAAAAAACATTGTAAACAAACTAATTACACAATTCGTAATAAATGAAAAAAAATACTAAAAATTGACAAATATAAGTAAAATATACCCACACACAAATCTTAAAAATTGATTTGATAAACAGTAAAATTCGTAAGTTTAACAAAGTTAGCTACTAACTGAAATCGCTAAAATATTAAACCCAACAACATTTGTCAAAATTGATAAGCTCAATATAAAATTATAAAAATCTTCATAATTTAAAATTACATAACAAATTAATGTCATTTATAACTTGCCTTTAACGAGTGTCTTCCAGTTCTAGGTTAAGAGGGCCAATTTTTACTGGTAGTGTGTTTCTCCGGTACGAGAGGGCGTAGAGATAGCAAAATTGCTGAAAGTAGTTTTGACTACGTATTGGTTCATAGTGCTTGCCGAATTTTATCACAACGAATAATAAAAATTATGAGTGAGGAGCGCGTTGTTCGTTTGTTTGGGTAGCGCCGGGTGAATGAATGGGTATTACATTTCATTAAACAAGTAAACTGGATAAATAAATATTCACGATTTAAGAATCAAACGACAAACATTCAACTGTTTTTGCTTGTCTCATTTCCAATACTTATTTTTATTATATAATTATGAATTAAAATCATTATAAAAATATATTACATATAAACGTGTATTTATGTGTATATATAATAACAATATTAATAGAAAACTATTAATGATTTCGATAGCTAACGCCATCTAATGCTTCATAGTGGCATCGTCAGTCACAGTGGCGTTAGCTATCGAAATCATTAATAGTTTTCACATATTGGCTTGAAATAGTCAGAAATGTTCAGTATTCCTCAGCACTGGGTCGGGACCACACTGAAGAGGACCTTGAAGTCCGAAACGCGTCTGTGGGTATCTGGTGCCGGAATACTGAACACAAATTCAATTTTAATATTAATAGAGTTTAATGTCTTTATCTAGAATTTTATGCTCTGTCCGTGGTGCGAAAATCTTGGAAAAGTGATGAAATGTCATGTTAAAAATGTTTAAATTTGCCAGAATTTTGAAAAAATCGAAAACTGTCGAAAATCGATAAAATATTTAAATTTAAGAACAGTGTTAAAAAATTATGAAATGTCAAAAAATATTGAAATATGACAAGTATGTGTAAAAAGATAATCTATAATAAAATAATGTTTTAAATGTTTTAAACTTAACAATAATCCGTGTTTTTATGCGCGTGGCGCATGAAGTAAAATTTCGAGTTGAGAAAAGCCAGAATTTGGCTTCTACAAAGAATTTTTCTCAACTCAAAATTTTACTTCATGTTTAGCCTGGGAGTGGAAAACATTCGTTAAAAAAGAATCCATGGCTTTTTACAATATTTTTATTAGTTTATAAAATGTTTAAGTTTTTGTCTAATTTTTAAAATTTTGTCAATTTTCGTTCATTTCCAAGATTTTAATTATTTTCCAAATTTTGACGAGTTGTGAAATTTTCCAAATTTTTTTGTAATTTCTAAGATTTATAACAATTTTTAAGATTTTGACAAGATTATTGCTGATTTTCAAATTCTTGACTCCCTCCGTTACTTTTTAGAACTTTGACGCATTTCATGTATTTCCTAGATTTTCATTAGACAAAAAAATGCCGGTATTAATGTAACGTCTAAATTAATTAATCGATGCTGAAAAATTCATGAAAGCTAATGAAAATCTTGATATGTTGAAAATCTAACGAAAATTAAACGAGTGTCGTCCATACCCAGACTAAGCATTAAGTAAAATTTCGAGTTTAGAAAAGCCCCGCGTAGAAAATTTGTTGAGGGTCGCGCAGCGACCTGAGACAAATTTTCATGGGGCTTTTCTAAACTCGAAATTTTACTTAATGCGCCACGCGTATAACCACTTGAAGTAAAGTTGAAAATATATAGTGTTGAGATATGATAGATATTTACTAAGTTATAACGAAATAATAATAATAATAATCCTTGGAGGAGGTAACTAGGGGATATATTTGGCACCCTCTCCACATGAAATCAGAGGCATGTGGGTGTAGAGGGTGGCCATTCAATTTAAAAAAAAATAATAATAATAATAATATTAATAATAATAATAATAATAATTTATTCGTGCTAATATACAGAGGATTTACACAAGTCAAGACGATAGTATACATTGAGGAGGTTTGACATAGTAACATGAGGTTAATTTACTCCAACAGTTGTGTTTATGTGTTATTGTGCTAACGTGGCTTTCTTCCAGTAGCTGATAGTTAAAATGATAAAACACTACAAACATGTCATAACATTTTAAAATAGTGGACACTACCAGCACTTTAAAATCAACGAGAAGTTCCGGATATATATATGTGTAGAATTAATTAATAACATAGTAAAATACTGGCCACAGCAGACATATTAAAATCAACAAAGCAGTTGAGGATATCAATATATAATATTAGATAATAAAAAATTAAAGTATTGGATAACTATATAAAATACTATTAAGATATATACGAGGTAAGATAAAATAATATAACAAATATAAAATTTTGTAAAACATAAACTTTTTAATATATAATAAAAGTAGAAGAAATTTAGTTTTAGACACTTTTCCATATTCTTAATATATAAATCATCATATCTATAACGAGCACAGTGCTAAATTGGACACATCTAATTTTTTTTTTATTATGAAATAAAAACATTTGCAAAATTAAAACAAGCACTTTGAGCTGAACCGAAAACCGGAATACGTAAAAAACTTTCGAAACTTTGAAAATGAACTAAAATCTTTTAAATTCACGGGGCATAATAATTATGATTATTATTATTATGTTAAATGAACATTAAAAATGTCGCAAATAACAAAAACGAAAAACGAAAAATTACAAAAATGAACAAAAATCTAAAATATTTGCGAATCATCAAAAACATTGAAAATTGTCAATTTCAACGAAAAAAAAAAAAAAAAAGAAACAATACAATCAAAGCACAAGTCGTCAAAATTTATTTAAAAAAAAAGTTTAAATTGCTTAATTTAAATAAAGTATAATTTTCAGAAACGAGAAAATTCAAAACACATATCATCATTGAAATTGACATAATCATTGAAAATTCGGTCAAATTGATCAATTCAGTAAGTAAAATTTAAGTTCTACCGTTTTGTTATGTATGTATAGCAACTTGCTCAATACAACCTACCGCCGTAATGAAGTAAATAAAAAATTATTTATTTTAATTTTAATGATTTAAAACCTCTAAACCTGAAGTCAAAGACTTCAAGTTTTGATATATTTTAACGATCCACACAAAAATAATAGATGCAAATATGAGACAGTCTACACTCCAAGCTGAGTAGTCTAAACGGCCGCGCGCAGTACAAAAAGGGAAATTACAATAATCCAAGTCGAACTCGGGACTTAAAAAACGCTAAGCTGACTCGGTGCCTCGGTGATCAAATCGCCGAGTGCTGCAAACTCAATTTAGTAATTTATAAATAAAATAGGAATTTTTCCGACTCAACACTTGAATCAATATTTACTGGCATTCCACATTCTTATTCAAAACATGAATCCAGAAATACAACTATATTTACAGAATGTGTTGGGAAATATTTTAACAATGTCTTTCTTCTTTGTGTATTCATTATGTTAATGAATGAATGAACGGTTCGCGTCAGAAAAAATACATTCGCAACTCAAGGTCGGAAGCCGGGAGCCAGGAGCCCGTGTCGCGACAAATGTCGTACACGATTTCTATATATCAATCCTAATTTCTTTTCACATGTTTTTAGAACACAATATATTTTTAAAATATCACTAAAAAGGCACGATGCTGCCCCCTATTTATATAAAGTATAATCAAAATTTACATTGCTCCTATGGAGATTTTTAAGCAACGATAAATTTTATTTATCATTTATTTTAGATCAATCTATTTAATGCTTATAATAATTACCTCAATAAATTAAAGCAATATAAAGAAGAAATAATGTTTCCCATCGAAGTAATACACGGATTAATGTGATCATTTGACAGTGCTCCATTATACAATTTATATTTAATTTAAGAAACACTTTTTGAAAAAAAAAATACTGTCAATTTATTCGTAAAGCTTCAAAGTACAATATGTATAAGTTTCAATGCTCTATTTTCATAAACCGATGTGAAGAAGGCCACGGATTTTCCAGCCACGGATTTTTGCGCCTCCACCATCACACGAATTATGGAACAGATTCCCCAGATTTTCAAAATTTCATAACTCCCAAACCACATATTTTATTTTCAAAATTTCTTCAATAATTGATTAAACAATATACATAGAGCGAGTATAAATAACCAGAATGTTGTAACTCTTAATTGTTCTTTATTTAAACAATATATTGCTGTCCCGCGTATGTCACCTTTTATACCAAATATTAAAAAAAATCATATCTCTAAAAACTCCTACTTTATTTTCCAAATTTCTTCACTAATTGTTTAAGAAATATATCTAGACCGAGCATAGATGGTCAAAATGTTGTCACTCTTATTTGTTAATTATTTATATAATATATTGCTGTCCCGCGTATAGCACCGTCCAACCAAATATTAAAAAAATCATATCTCTTAAAAATCCTATTTTATTTTCCAAATTTCTTCACTAATTATTTAAACAATATATCGAGACTAAGGATAGATGGTCAAAATGTTGTCACTCTCATTTTTTAATTACTTAAATAATATATTGCTGTCCCGCGTATAGCACCGTTCATACCAAATATTAATAAAATCATATCTCTTAAAAATCCTATTTCATTTTACAAATTTTTTCACTAATTATTTAAACAATATAACTAGACTAAGCATAGATGGTCAAAATTATGTCACTCTTATTTGTTAATTGTTCTTTATTTAAACAATATATTGCTGTCCCGCGTATGTCACCGTTCATACCAAATATTAAAACAATCATATCTCTTAAAAATCCTATTTTATTTTACAAATTTCTTCACTAATTATTGAAACAATATTTCTAGACTAAGCATAAATGGTCAAAATGCTGTCACTCTCATTTGTTAATTATTTAAATAATATATTGCTGTCCCGCGTATAGCACCGTTCATACCAAATATTAAAAAAATCATATCTCTTAAAAATCCATTTTTATTTTTCAAATTTCTTCACTTATTGTTTAAACAATATATCTAGACTAAGCATAGATAGTCAAAATGTTATCACTCTGATTTGTTAATTATTTAAATAATATATTGCTGTCCCGCGTATAGCACCGTTCATACCAAATATTAAAAAAATCATATCTCTTAAAAATCCTATTTTATTTTCCAAATTTTTTCACTAATAATTTAAATAATATATCTAGACTAAGCATAGATACTCTAAATGTTGTCACTCTGATTTGTTAATTATTTAAATAATATATTGCTGTCCCGCGTATAGCACCGTTCATACCAAATATTAAACAAATCATATCTCTTAAAAATCCTATTTTATTTTCCGAATTTCTTCACTAATTATTTAAACAATATATCTAGACCGAGCATAGATGGTCAAAATGTTGTCACTCTTATTTGTTAATTATTTATATAATATATTGCTGTCCCGCGTATAGCACCGTTCATACCAAATATTAAAAAAATCATATCTCTTAAAAATCCAATTTTATTTTACAAATTTCTTCACTAATTATTTAAACAATATATCTAAACTAAGCATAGATAGTCAAAATGTTGTCACTCTGATTTATTAATTATTTAAATAATATATTGCTGTCCCGCGTATAGCACCGTTCATACCAAATATTAAAAAAAACATATTTCTTAAAAATCCTATTTTATTTTACAAATTTCTTCACTAATTATTTAAACAATATATCTAGACTAATCATAGATAGTCAAAAGGTTGTCACTCTAATTTGTTAATTATTTAAATAATATATTGCTGTCCCGCGCATAGCATCGTTCATACCAAATATAAAAAAAATCATATCTCTTAAAAATCCTATTTTATTTTCCGAATTTCTTCACTAATTATTTAAACAATATATCTAGACCGAGCATAGATGGTCAAAATGTTGTCACTCTTATTTGTTAATTATTTATATAATATATTGCTGTCCCGCGTATAGCACCGTTCATACCAAATATTAAAAAAATCATATCTCTTAAAAATCCAATTTAATTTTCCAAATTTGTTCACTAATTATTTAAACAATATATCAAGACTAAGCATAGATAGTCAAAATGTTGTCACACTGATTTGTTAATTATTTAAATAATATATTGCTGTCCCGCGTATAGCACCGTTCATACCAAATATTAAAAAAATCATATCTCTTAAAAATCCTATTTTATTTTCCAAATTTCTTCACCAATTGTTTAAACAATATATCTAGACTGAGCATAGATGGTCAAAATGTTGTCACTCTTATTTGGTAATTATTTATATAATATATATCTGTCCCGCGTAAAGCACCGTTCATTCCAAATATTAAAAAAATCATATCTCTTAAAAATCCTATTTTATTTTCCAAATTTCTTCACTAATTGTTTAAACAATATATCTAGACTGAGCATAGATGGTCAAAATGTTGTCACTCTTATTTGTTAATTATTTATATAATTAATTGCATTTTGACCATGTATGCTCGGTCTAGATATATTGTTTAAACAATTAGTGCAGAAATTTGGAAAATAAAATAGGATTTTTAAGAAATATGATTTTTTTAATATTTGGTATGAACGGTGCTATACGCGGGACAGCAATATATTATATAAATAATTAACAAATAAAAGTGACAACATTTTGACCATCTATGCTCGGTCTAGATATATTGTTTAAACAATTAGTGAAGAAATTTGGAAAATAAAATAGGATTTTTAAGAGATATCATTTTTTTAATATTTGGTATGAACGGTGCTATACGCGGGACAGTAATATATTATATAAATAATTAACAAATAAGAGTGACAACATTTTGACCATCTATGCTCGGTCTAGATATATTGTTTAAACAATTAGTGAAGAAATTTGGAGAATAAAATAGGATTTTTGAGAGATATGATTTTTTTAATATTTGGTATGAACGGTGCTATACGCGGGACAGCAATATATTATTTAAATAATTAACAAATAAGAGTGACAACATGTTGATCATCTATGCTTAGTCTAGATATATTTTTTAAATAATTAGTGAAGAAATTTTTAAAATAAAATAGGATTTTTAGGAGATATGATTTTTTTAATATTTGGTATGAACGGTGCTATACGCGGGACAGCAATATAATATATAAATAATTAACAAATAAAAGTTACAACATTTTGACCATCTATGCTCGGTCTAGATATATTGTTTAAACAATTAGTGAACAAATTTGGAAAATAAAATAGGATTTTTAAGAGATTTGATTTTTTGAATATTTGGTATGAACGGTGCTATACGCGGGACAGTAATATATTATATAAATAATTAACAAAAAAGAGTGACAACATTTTGACCATCTATGCTCGGTCCAGATATATTTTTTAAACAATTAGTGAAGAAATTTGGAAAATAAAATAGGATTTTTGAGAGATATGATTTTTTTAATATTTGGTATGAACGGTGCTATACGCGGGACAGCAATATATTATTTAAATAATTAACAAATAAGAGTGACAACATTTTGACCATCTTTGCTTAGTCTAGATATATTGTTAAAATAATTAGTGAAGAAATTTGTAAAATAAAATAGGTTTTTTAAGAGATATGATTTTTTTAATATTTGGTATGAACGGTGCTATACGCTGGACAGCAATATATTATATAAATAATTAACAAATAAGAGTGACAACATTTTGACCATCTATGCTCGGTCTAGATATATTGTTTAAACAATTAGTAAAGAAATTTGTAAAATAAAATAGGATTTTTAAGAGATATGATTTTTTTAATATTTAGTATGAACGGTGCTATTCGCGGGACAGCAATATATTATTTAAATAATTAACAAATGAGAGTGACAACATTTTGACCATCTATGCTTAGTCTATATATATTGTTTAAATAATTAGTGAAAAAATTTGGAAAATAAAATAGTATTTATAAGAAATATGATTTTTTTAATATTTGGTATGAACGGTGCTATACGCGGGACAGTAATATATTATATAAATAATTAACAAATAAGAGTGACAACATTTTGACCATCTATGCTCGGTCTAGATATATTGTTTAAACAATTAGTGAAGAAATTTGGAAAATAAAATAGGATTTTTGAGAGATATGATTTTTTTAATATTTGGTATGAACGGTGCTATACGCGGGACAGCAATATATTATTTAAATAATTAACAAATATGAGTGGCAACATTTTGACCATCTATGCTTAGTCTAGATATATTGGTAAAATAATTAGTGAAGAAATTTGTAAAATAAAATAGGATTTTTAAGAGATATGATTTTTTAATATTTGGTATGAACGGTGCTATACGCGGGACAGCAATATAGTATATAAATAATTAAAAAATAAGAGTGACAACATGTTGACCATCTATGCTTAGTCTAGATATATTGTTTAAATAATTAGTGAAGAACTTTGTAAAATAAAATAGGATTTTTAAGAGATATGATTTTTTTAATATTTGGTATGAACGGTGCTATACGCGGGACATTAATAGATTATATAAATAATTAACAAATAAGAGTGACAACATTTTGACCATCTATGCTCGGTCTAGATATATTGTTTAAACATTTAGTGAAGAAATTTGGAAAATAAAATAGGATTTTTAATATTTGGTATGAAAGGTGACATACGCGGGACATCAATATATTGTTTAAATAAAGAACAATTAAGAGTAACAACATTCTGGTTATTTATACTTGCTCTATATATATTGTTTAATCAATTATTGAAGATATTTTGAAAATAAAATATGTGGTTTGGGAGTTATGAAATTTTGATAATCTGGGGAATCTGTTCCATAATTCGTGTGATCCGTGGCTGGAAAATCCGTGGCTATCTTCACATCGGTTTTTCATAATTGTGGAAGAGTAATCGTTGTTCGTTCTTATGGCCAAATAACATGCAAATTTCCGGCCTAAAGCATGAACTGCATTTTCAGGCTTTTCTAAACTCGAAAGTTTACTTCATGCGCCACGAGTTTAAACCTCAATTTGATGTGAAGTTGAAAATAGACTATTAATAAATGTTTTTTAAATAAATCACTTAAATAATTATTATCATTATGCAACAATAAATAAAAATAAAGGGGTATTATTTCTGGTAAAGTATTTGTTGGCCCTTTTTTTATCTCTAACACATTCGCACGAAAGAATGTTACCAATGTTAACGAAACAGCTGGGTAATATACCGTAATTTACGGTAAATTACCACTAACATTACTAGACATAACAAATAACATAATTTTCTGTTAATAGTACCTAAATTAAAGGCACCACGATAAGTTTTGTTATGAGGTCATACTATCAAATTTAATTTAAAATAGATCATGACACTAAACATATCTACTTGAAACCATTCAATTTGTCCATTTTCCATTATATCTTCAATAAATTCCTATTTTATGTATTCTCTTAATAAAGATGTATTTCCTTCCTGTTTGTGTAATATATTATCCGATAACTGATAATAAATATATTTTGGGAAGTTGCTCGCTCTATAGTAACTGACTATTTGGTATTTAATGGTGGGGAACGTTCGGGGGCTATTTGGGTGTTTGATATGGAGGAAGGTCAATTGGCTGATGTAGGGTGGATGATGGAGGCCCGATGGAATCGAATCGAACCAATCGATTGATTGTGGGCAAAGTGCGAGGGTTGGCAACGGCGGGCGGGAGGAGGAACGGGACGTAAATGTAACGTAATAATATGTGATGAATGGGACGTGATGTTTTTATTTGGACACGAATTGGGACACGTCCACCCTGCGAAAATTTATATCGACACAAATCGAATAAAATACGAGATAATAATACTAATAAAATACACAAAAAATTTAAAATAACAATTTAAAGTATTAGACAATTATACAGACATACAGTCCAATGTGTTTTATTTGGATGCTGAAAATTGAATCAAGGATTTATGGCAAGACAGTATTTGTAATCGAGGAGTCTTTTACATCGTAAGAAAATAATAACATCTATCAAATTATAGCGTACTTTAAATTAAGAATTATTATATCTGATTAATAAAGAAATTGCGAATAAAGATACTATCTGTAAGGCTTTGCTTTAATCATATTTTGGTTTCCTGGATTTCCTATCCAATGGACTGTCTGTACCGGGTGTTTGATTAGGGGTGGCCATCGGCTGTATCTCAGAAACTATGCATCGTGGCATGTTGCAGTCAAAAAATTTCATAGTAAAAGTGCTCAAGAGAAATCGCTCGAAATAATGTGTAACTTTCTAGGTTTGCCGCTAAAGGGGGCAATCTCTATCATACAAGATGAAAAAGTTTTTATCAAATAAATGCCAAATTAAGCTAGGTCAAAAATATGAAATTCATAATCTAAGCGTTATTTTAACAGATTTACTTTTGTTTAGATAATGACGTCAGATGGTGCGATTGAGACAATCACCACATTATCAAAATTTTCTTTAAATTTTCAAATTGGAATCTATATGTTAGTTACGTTAGTTGATTAAAATGAGAAACACTGTGAAAACAGATGGAAACGGCATCTCGATATCTTTATCCAAACCGGAGATATAGTGAATATTTGACAGAATGGAGTATTTTACTGACCCTGTATTTAAGGGAGTAGCGCAAACTGTCATTCATCTTGATGTCTTTAGGCGCCAAATTCAAACTAAATAAAATTAACAGGACGCGCGTCAATCATTATGCAATATTTAATTTAATTTAATTTATTTACGGAATCTCCATTTTACAATCTATATTTTCATTTACAAAGAATAGTAATACTAATAGTAAAAACATAACATAATTGGTGCGTTAAATTTAAACATGTTACTTCACGTCCCAGAATGGTTCAATAAATCCTTAAAATTATAAATTTATTATTGCTCAACTTTACTGTTGAATGACAATAAAATCGTTAATAAACGTAAAACGTTGTATATATAAAAATATAAATAAAATGTAATATAATGTATAAACGTTTGTATCACAGAATAACTCACAGTGTCTTCGCTAAAGCAATATGATTGGTTTAGTTTGAATTTGGCGCCTAAAAGCGTCAAGATCGATGCCAATTTGCGGCACTCTCTTAAATACAGGGACACAAAGTATTTTGCACTAAAAGCGCCCTCTGGCCATTGAGATATAAACTAATGTAAATCAGAGTATATAATAGTTGAAAGTGCTGTCAATTATCTATCGAGTTATTTTAAGTTTAGTAAAATCTGGTAAACCATTTTAAAATTACAATTATTTTAATGGTTAGACTTATCAATTTTCCCCTGCATTTTATATAAAAGCCAAAAAAATAAACTATAAGGTAGTTGAAATGGAGCAAAATCTAGCGTGGATTAAGATAAATACATTTTTGACATAGCTTAATTTGGCATTTTTTGATAGAACCTTGATTATTCCTTTGCAAAGCTAGATATAATTATTGTATTCGTTTTTTGTTATGTTTTGTTTAGAATTATTTCAATAGATTATTGTAATAAGTGTCTTTAATTGTAGTAAATATACGCATTTTTAAACATTCTACTAATTTTCAAATTGAATAAAAAAAAAGACAAGGAATATCTAAAGATTTACAAAAAATTGGTTAAAAAGCCTGAAAATGTACTTCATGCTTAATCGGGGAGTGGAAACGCTTGTTCATAGCTTCAAATTGAATTAATTTAAAAAAGCGTATCCATATGTATACTTAATAGAAAAAATCCCGGTATTTAATTTGAACACGTTTATCTTAATCTGTCTACGTGTCTTATGTATTGTGTTCAATTGGAGATTTTATAATAAATAAACAAATACAAATACAAAAGAGTCTAATAGAAAATCTATTATTTATTTTTATTTATGCAAATCTACTTTAGGATCTCATGACTTTTAGACGTTAAAGAATTATATAATATATTGCTTATTTCTTAGTGGATCTTGAGAATTTCAGATAAATTCGACTATCGATACGTTAAATTCGACTATCGATACGTTTTTTGGTAAGCCTTTAAATTAAAGTGTTAAATTTGAGGGTCTTATAATTTAAATTTACGATACAATATTATCATTTTCTGGACTGAATAATTAAAAATAGTAATTATTAAAAAATGTTAGGTTTTCAGTTACAGTCTGTAAAAGTAAACTACCTTATTCTAAAGAAAAATCAACTAAACTTCAGATTAACTTGTATGAAATTTATAAGAATTACCATTTCCATTCTTTCAACGTTATTAAATTAAAAATTAGTCAAACTGGAAAGTAAATCCTGTATGCAAAAAGTTGAAAAAATGTTAGTAATAAACTTTGAAAAATAAGTTTATGATTGGCGGTCTTACGAGTGTTTCTATTCCCAGATTAATCATGAAGTAAAATTTCGAGTTTAGAAAAGCTTAAAAATTTGGCTCGGCCGCGTAGCGAAGCGAAGCGAAGCGAAGCGAAGCGAAGCGACTGAGCCAAATTAGGCTTTTCTAAACTCGAAATTTTACTTCATGCGCCACGCGTATAAAACGCTGATTTAATGTAAAATGGTTTTTAACCAACTAACAAGTGAAATACTTTTAGTATGTCAATCTTCAATTGTGCAAATGAAAAAGTGCTACGATGGACACGTATCATGGATATATTTCCCTCTATCTCAAATATATTTTCCATTTATCAAATACATACACTACATTTCCCTATTTGTAAAAACCCTATCAGCAAAATGGCTGCAGTTCGAAAAAAAAATCTTAGCAATAAACTAAGTGGACTCCGGAGTAATTCGGACAATGGATGCTGGCATAAGTAGTGATAAATACAGTGAATTTTTCTTGTAGGTAAACATATGCATAAGCTGTAAATTTTCCGATATTCGTTGTTTTTTAAAAGAGTTCAATTTGAACCTTTAAACGAGTGTTTTCCACTCCCAGACTAAGCATGAAGTAAAATTTCGAGTTTAGAAGAGCCCATTTTATTTCATGCGCCATGCGTTTAAGACACTAATTTCAAGTGAAGTTCGAATATACATAAATTTCAAAATATGTTAGTGTTTTATACGCGTGGTGCATCAAGTAATTTCGAGTTTAGAAAAGCCCCGTGAAAATTTGTCTCTAGTCGCTGCGCGACCCGAGACAAATATTCAAGGGGCTTTTCTAAACTCGAAATTTTACTTCATGCTTAGTCTGAGAGTGGAAAACACTCGTTCAAAGCTTCAAATTAAATTTAAAAAAAAACAAGGAATATCTAAAGATCTACAGAAAATAGACTGAATTTGGAACACGTATACGTAAAAGTAAAACTTCCTGTTTGTAGAAATACAATTAAAATACTTACAGAAAAAAGTTATTGTTACTGCAAAAAATTTTAGCAAATATATTAAAGGGAAAAGTATTTCGTGTATAGTGAAACTCATTTCGTAAACAGGAAATCTTTGGGCATATATTTGACAAAGTGAAAGATATTTGGGATATAGTAAATCTCATTTGATCAATGGTGAAATGCAATAGAAAAACCCTGTATGTACTAAATGACTTTTACCTTTGATTATTGGTTAAATGTATAAGGTATACAAAAATATATCGGCTTAAATTATTGAACTAATAATTTTTTCACCCTGTATACTGGAATTCATTTAATTAAAACTGAACAAATTTGAAGTTAATAATTTTAATCGCACAATTATAATAGAAATGAAACTTGATGGCTTGTTCAATTTTGAAACAAAGAACAATAATAAATGGGAATCTTTATCTAATGAGCGACAAAAGGCCGTGCCAATTTCTCGCCTCTTGGGCTAACAAAGAATTTAGTCCAGTGTCACACGAGCGTTTCTGAACTCTTATGGGAAGCAACAAAACATGTCGTAATGTAAACTGGCCAATTTATCACCGAATTAAATCTCCACCGCAAACTGAACAAACCACAAAATAGTATTGTTAAAATAAGTAAATTGTTCTTAAAAAATAATAATCTGAAAATTAATTTTAATATGAATTGAATAAATTTAAAATTTTGGTGAAATAATTATTCATGTTTTTCAATAATAATGTTCTGAGCATTCATTTTAATAAAAAAACGTAAACTGCTCGAAGAAATAATTATTCATGTGCTTCAATCATTATCTACTAAAAAATTATTTAGATTTTGATATAAAATTAATTATCATTAATTCGATATTTAATAAAAACACTTGGTTTGTTTCACTAATTTATATTTTCTCCGAATAGTTTCGACTATTGGTCATCTTCCTCCTTAAAGATGGCCAATGGTTGAAACTAGTCGGAAAAAATATAAATTAGTAAAACAAACCAAGTGTCTTAATTAAATATCCAGAATTAGATTAAAACATGTTTCATTACGGGTTAAGTGAGGATGAAGTAAACAATAATTATCATTATTTGTTTTTGTATAACTTTAGAAATATAAATTTATCAAATCAAATACTAACTCAATTAGGGGGGACCATCACAAAAAGCTATTTACGCCCACTGATCTCATAGCCTGTTATAATTTGAGATTGTAAATAATCTTGGATTTAATTACATATTCGCTTAACATAACATATAAATAGGTAAAGTGGTTTTTGTTATTTTTTTCAATTCTCGTTGACCTCCTGGACATAAAACAAAAGAGCCTAAAGACCTACTAAATTAAAAAATATACCGGGTGTTGACTTGGCGGACGCAACATACAAAATCCCATGTAAATTTTGAAAAGTTCAAATTTTGGCTGCTCTATTTATTTTAGAAATAAAATGTATTTACCTTTTTTGTAGAGAAAAAAATTCTAAATTCATTCGTGTTAACGTTTATCACTTTAAATTTCTTTAAGTTAAAACAATTAAGAAAAAGTAATGTGATTTTATAGAAATATTGACATTCCATGGGATTGAAACAACAATTGCGGATGTCAAAATGGCAAAAGATATGGCAGTTACTTGATTAAATAAATGTTTTCGAAATGATTTACACTATACAAGAAAAAATCCTCCTAATAAAGTGGTATTATGTAGACCACAGTTATCACGATGTGATAACTGTGGTCTGCAAATTTTCTGGGCTTTTCTAAACTAGAAATTTTACGTCATGCGCCACGCGTATAAAACACTGATTTCAAGTGAAGTTTGAAATATAGTTAGGGCCATTTGCACCCCTATTGATTATCTCTAATCATACACTAATCATTGATTAATCCTCTGATTATGTTAAAAGTCTTCAATTTGAAGCTTTAAACGAGTGTTTTTTACTCCCAGACTAAGCATGAAGTGAAATTTTCTGGGCTTTTCTAAACTCGAAATTTTACTTTATGCGCCACGCGAAAAACACAGATTTTAAGTGAAGTTCGAATATACATAAATTTGACAATATTATAATATTTTATATGCGTGGCGCATGAAGTAAAATTTTGAGTGTAGTGACTAATTATCACGGGGCTTTTCTAAACTCGTAATTTTACTCCATGCTTAGTCTGGGAGTGGACAACACTTGTTTAATGCTTTAAATTGAACTTAAAAAAAACAAGGAATATCCGCAATTGTTGTTTTAATTCCATGGTATGTCATTATTTTTATAAAATAGCATTACTTTTTCTTAATTATTTTAACTTAGACAAACGTAAAGTCTTAAGTGTGAACATTCATAAATTTAGAATTTTTCCCTCTACAAAAAAAGTGAAATACATTTTGTTTCTAAATTAAATAGGGAGGCCAATATTTGAACACTTTAAAATTACTTAATTAAACACAGTTATATTCCTTTCTTCACTTTTATATTTCTTGCTAAATGTACATTTCGGGTACTAAGTACCCATTATCAATAGCTAAATCAATATGAAAGGATAAATGTTTACAATATATACCTAGTCGGATTAGGCGGAAAAACCTAAAAAGTAATTTGAATTTTGAAACGAATGCGGTATCTTGGAAATGGGGGTCTTGGGGATTATTCGGCTTCGGACTTGGGAGGGTTCACAATGGTGTTAATGAGGATTATCTGTTGGGTAATAAATTTAATAAGGGGTTCGCTATTGGGCTTAAATCGAAATTGAGTAGTTCTGTCTTATTTTTCATCATTTCTATCGCTTCCAACATATTTAATTGATAACTGCTAGATTCTTTTAATACTTTGACTTTATTTATGTTGAATTTGTGGCCTGTTGTCAAAGTATGATGAGCAATTGCTGATTTGTCAGGGTTTTGGCTTTTGATGTGGTACATATGTTCTTTGAATCTGATGTGCACGTTTATTTTTGTTTGTCCAATATACAATTTAGTACAATTATTGCAATTGACTGAGTAAATCCCTGAATTCAGCAACTGGTCTTGTTTTTCAAAAGTATTACCGAATAACATTTTAAGTTTGGTATTGGTGTAATGTGCAGGAATAAAACTGTATTTTTTGAATATTTTATTTAAATGTTGGGTGGTTTTTGGCTCATGAATTATTTTTATATATTTATTATTGTTGTCTGATTCTAAAACTGTGAACCCTTCCAAGTCCGAAGCCGAATAATCCCCAACACCCCCATTTCCAAGATACCGCATTCGTTTCAAAATTCAAATTACTTTTTTGGTTTTTCCGCCTAATCCGACTAGGTATATATTGTAAACATTTATCGTTTTATATTCAGTTAGCTATTGATAATGGGTACTTAGTACCCGAAATGTACATCTAGCAAGAAAAATAAAAGTGAAGAAAGGAATATAACTGTGTTTAATTAAGTGACTTAACACCTTCACGTAACTCATACAACTACATTAACTTTAAAATTAACATGCGATTTCCTATGTTGTGTCCGCCAAGTCAACACCCGGTATTTTTATATGGTGCGCAGCTGGAAATGGGCAAATCTACCAAATTTTCTACTATAACTTCGGTTAGGATAAAGATATCAGGATACGGATTTTTCTTACTATTTCATAAACTAGTAAAAGAGAACTAAACTATACCTTACAATTTTAAATATTTAAGAAAATCTATAAAATATGGTTATTGTTCTAAAAAGGCCCCCTGGCGCTTACTATTAGAACTAAAGTAAACGAGAGTAAAAGATGTTTTAAAAGTACTTTAAACTATCTATCGAATCAGATAAATTTCATTAATTTTGGTTAATCGTAACTAAAGTTGCATGCATTTTAATGATCACACTTTCCCGCACTTTCCATGCAAGATTAAGAAACAAGTGAGTCATTAAAATTGAGTAAAACTCAGCTTAGATTACGATTTGCATATTTTTAATCTAGCTTCAGTTAGAAGTTTTATGATAAAAAACATGTTCTTGTGTTTAGCGATAAATGTTACGCCCTTTAGCGACGAAGTTAGGAACTTTCTAGGGATTTCTCTTGGCCACTTTTACTATAAATTGTTTTACCACAATATGCTACACTGTATAGTTTCTAAGATGCAGCTGGTGGCCACGCCTAATCAAACACCCGGTATAGTTGTCTGTGGTAATAGTAAATAGTTATTTTTTATAAAATGTATTCATGTTTTAAGCCCAGGTATCCGTGAGTAAAATATTTCCGCGTATCATTTAGATACCCACACCCTGTATTATAAAGATATATTTATTCATCGCATATTTGCATTCGGAATGATTTACTCTTTAAAATAAGAACATGCCAGTGCAATCTCAAAGTGCTGATCTCGTTAGGCCGATCCGCTCCAAATGAGGACATGCAGATTGACGTGCGGAATTCCGCTCTTTCGCATTCGATAAAGAAACTCTCCGTTCCCAGATTAGAGATTAAAATATATTTCTTCTCTTCTCCAGTCCAGATCGCGTATTAATTGCTTTTAATAAAGGAACCGTTTATTGCGAAATTTATTGCGTGATCTTTAACCCCAATTACCCGGACTAATTTATTACGCTCGGGTGTGTATGCGCGAACACAGAAAGACCGTTTTAAGAAGATATTCACTTTACTTACACTCCATTGACTTCAACGAGATTTTTTCTACTTTCCCCCATGCAAAACAAAAAAAAAAACGTATTGTTTTCGCGAACATTTTAAAATCAAATGTTTTAGTAGATATATCCATTTTGAGGTTCCCCGAGTTGATTAAGACCATATTTGAAAAATGTTTGTCAGTCCTTCTGTAATACTGTAATTCTGTCGCCACGATAAAGTCTAAACTGACTGAGCTGTTAAGATGATACTATAAACTTAAGATTTTTATTAAATAGTAATATTCAATCAACTTTTCGTAAAAATGCGAAAACCGGAAGTGGTAGTTTACTCTTAGCATTTTTTGGATTTTTCTTTAATATTGATCACATAAAAAAATCTTGTTACGAAAAGTTGTAGATAATCAAAAATAAGCATATAATGTACATTCACTTTTGTCGTAGATTTTTTAGTTATTTTTTTAATATTATTGTAAATATATGATTTTTTGAATTATTTGAATTAAATACTATAAATCAGTTAGCATTGATAATTGTGTTACTGACATGAGTAATATTTTGTGTAAAAGGGATGTAGCGAAAAAAAAAATGCAAGAATTACTTTTTTTGTGAATAGTTTTCGAATAATAATAATAAAAGTAGAGAATACATTTTTTTGTAGTTTATATATTTATAAGTATAAATGAAATTGCCAATTCTTGGTTGCAGAATACTTCAAACATTAAAAGTGCGATTCTTTTCGCAATCTACAACAAGTTAGTCTTACAAAGACTATATCAAACACTCATTGAAACAACTACTTCCCGAGCTAATACCCCGACGGACATTGAATTATACAACAAGTGTTTGTTGTTACATACAGTAACCTACTGCAAATGTAACAATTTGGGTCAAATTATTCAGGCCATCTATAGACGCGTTTCGAGATTTATCTCTCATCAGTATAGCTTTGCCATTCCCTCTAAACAATTTGACACCTTAGTATGAAGTATTCTGCAACCAAGAATTGGCAATTTCATTTATACTTATGTTTGAACGGTAACGTGACCGCCAGTCTAAGGTGTCAAATTGTTTAGAGGGAATGGCAAAGCTATACTGATGAGAGATAAATCTCGAAACGCGTCTATCGATGGCCTGAATAATTTGACCCAAATTGTTACATTTTCAGTAGGTTACTGTATGTAACAACAAACACTTGTTGTATAATTCAATGTCCGTCGGGGTATTAGCTCGGGAAGTAGTTGTTTCAATGAGTGTTTGATATAGTCTTTGTAAGACTAACTTCTTGTAGATTGCGAAAAGAATCGCACTTTTAATGTTTATATATTTCTTTTGGATGTATTTTTCATTGAAACGAATATTTAAGTTATAATAAAACTAAATTAATTGAAAATAATATTTACCGGTGTTCAAAATAAAAACCTTGAATACATGTAAACTTTAAATAATGGACAAATTTACGATTGCAATAATAATACTTTTATTAATATAATTAAATGCAATATAAAAACCATATAATTCACTCTAATAAAACAAAGTTAAATAATAATAAGAGACGAAAGAAGAACGTCTCTTATAACGTTTACACATCTAATAACAAAATAATAATAAACATAACTAATTTAAATGTATAATTATACAAACAAATATTTATTGTTTTTGTGTGTCTGTATGTGTAATATATTTACGAATGCATCGCGCAATAATAAATTTTCTAATTAAAAAAGTGTGAATGAAGTTAATTATTTAAAAATCACAAATTTGGTGAAACTAATTTGTGTAATTATTTATGTATGCCTGCTTTTTATCAATGGACATTAATGGAATTGCTTTTCTTAATAGTGTTTAATTCTCAGTAATGGTTGGAAACTGCATTGACTATGGATGAATGTAATTACTATATCTGCGTAAGACCTTTGTTTTTTAATAATGTATAAAAAGAGAGGATGTGTTACCAAAGGTAGCAGTCGCCAACATGGATTTAAAACAGTTCGAACAGTGCGCTAAGGTTACCCTTGATTATATTACTGATTATATTAGGAAACTGCCCGAAAGGTAAATATATATTTATCTACCATTTTTTTGTCCACTTTATTTAATTGACTTTAGTGTAACTTAATTCTATGAGATATATTCCATCTTTCTTCGTTTATTTTAAAAGTAATGTTTGTGTTATTTTTTGTAAATGTTTTATAGACCAGTTTTATCTGGTGTGGAACCTGATTACCTACGGCAAGTTCTTCCTGAGGAACCACCAGAGCATGGAGAAGCCTATGACCAACTCCTTGCAGATTTCGAAAAATACGTCGTGCCTGGAATTACGCAATGGCAAAGTCCGAATTTCTTCGCTCATTATCCATGCAGCTGTTCGTATCCATCAACACTTGCAGACATGCTGAGCACTGCTCTCGGATTATTCTCATTTAATTGGGTAAGTAGAGTATTTATCCAATTTGACTCTTTTTTTAATTGATAAATTTAATAGCAAGATTTATTTCTGCATTTATTTACTGATTCCCAATTTATTAGCTGAGGCTGTTACTTGGTGAAATTCCATACCAACACTTTTAGTAAATAGCACACTTGGTTAAGATTTCACAATTTATTAGTTGGCACTACAAGAATTCTTTTACCACACAGTAGCTTCATCAGGCAGATGATGCCTGATGAAGCCACTGTGATAGTGAAATCTTACTAAATCTTATTTACTAAAAGTATAGATTCCCAATTTACAAAAAAAATACCGTGCGATCGTTTAAATTATGATTTAGACTAGGCGGATTTTTTTTTTGTGCGGTTGCCTAAAATTCTAATTGAATGGTGTATTAAATTTGAAGTTTGCTAAACTGTGTTAGCAGTCTAATTTAAAACTCAAAGCCTACTCTAAATCATGTTTTAAACGATCGCACCGTATTACAAATACGTTAACATAGTTGCGAAAGTAAATAATATATTTTTTTGTGTAAGATTACAAGTCCAGTTGTTACTGAATTGGAAGTAGTAATGATGGATTGGTTGGGAAAATTGCTAGGATTACCTAAAGAGTTTTTCAATTGTTCTGAAGGGCCCGGAGGAGGAGTTATAAAGGTAAAATTAAAAAGATCGTATGACTTCTTATTGTTATAGTTATGTTCTGGCTTCTTTTTTATCTTACGATATTATTGGTCTTAGCTATTTATCTTTGTTTACTACGTGTAATAAAATGTGTATCTCCTTGAGAATGACCTACTGTCGAAACTAGTTGGAGTAAAAATAAAAATCAGTGAAACAAACCAAGTGCTTTAATCAAAATTCTATTATTAATAAAATGTTGTTTAACAATATACAGTGACGGATCAAATTATATAGACAAACAATTAAACATCTCTAAAGTTTGTTTTAATTTTATTTAATTATTCATTGAATTATCACTAACTCTATGGTAATGATTGCTATTAATTAGATGTATATTTGACATTCAGCAACTACACATAAAAACATAAAGACAAAACAATAAATAATGTTAGGACAAAAATACATAAGGAGACAATTTATGATTAATGTTCTAATTAAATGCAATCGAAAAAGTGTAATTGAACAGCAAAAAAAAACATTTATTTTGGCTTTTCTTAAATGCTTTATAGTCTTGAAATCCAATTTTCTGTTAAAAAATTGGAAAGTAGTGTGGGCAATTACCAAACAAAATTACAAGCAGGTTTACAGTGTAACGGAAAAAAAAGTGTTTATCCCAGAAAATGTTATGATAGAGGCATGAGAGTGGTTAAAATGATTCCATCGAGAAATCCTCATCAAATAAAAAGTGAATTACAAAGCTTAAGGACTTCTCAACAAATATATATAACGAATATTAAGTAAACTGAATTTATTTGCAAGACGTCAACACTAAACGGCCCATTTTGAATTTGCTCACTGTTATCTGCATTAGTCTTTAAATTATTTGAAAATGGAATGATTTAGCGACGTGTTCAAGTTTAATTCGTTGGAATCTGCTGCCACGTTATGTTAGATGTCCTGTAAATAAAATGAAACCTTAAACCAAAACAGAACCATCTCAATGCTTTATTGTAGGTAAGGTAAACTTAGGGTCTAAACCCTAAGTTTACCTTACCTACAATAAAGCATTGAGATGGTTCTGTTTTGGTTTAAGGTTTCTTTCCCAGGCTTGAATCTATACACAGAATCAAATTCAAGGCAATGTGTATAGGTTCATGTGCCGGGATATATTAAATCATGATGATTCTTATAATATGCCACTACGATTTTCGTTTCAACATGACAACGACTCCAAATACACTTCTAAGTTAATGAGGCAGTTAAAACCTATTTTTACAATAAGTTCAAACTGTATTCAACACTTCTAACCTAAGTCCGGCCAAGTATTTTATTATTAAAGTTTTATTTATTTTCACCAAGTAAAATCAACAGGTTGTTTACAATCATTACAACTAACATTACAATGAATATTTTACAAAATGATCTTACCAGGCGGAAAATAAAAAGGTATGAATTCAGCGCAACCGAAGTGCGGCTGATCTTCCACGTTATAATAAATGCGGTTTTAGGTATGTCTATATTTTTGATCCAACCAATTTATAAATGTTAAATAATAATATATAAGTTGATCGATATATTAAAAACTACGAATATGTTTTCTTAATATTTTGCTACATAGTCTCATTCCAATGGTTATTTATTTCAAGTTTAAATTCCCTTAATATATATTTAAGAAAATATAATTGTCTATATACTATTATAGGTTGGCAACTCTGATATTATATAATAAATTAATTACAGCCAAATTAAATTAGGAAAAAGAATTAATGATGGCACTCTAGAGGTTTTTTTTATTGAAAATACGTTTTAGTAATTACATTTCTTTATCGACTGTATATTGACTATTTTAATATTGATTATAAGTCTTTTTGACATTTGTGACAGTTTGATTGTAAGTCAATTGGTTGGCTGACTTTGGGCTATCATAGGATTTTGTCATAGTGTCTCTTTATCGACTGTATTTTGACTAATGTGACATTATGGCAGTAAATCATTTGATTGATTGTCCTTTGACTATGATTGGATTTTATCATTAAATCTTTCTATTGACTGTTTTTTTTTTCTATTGTGACATTATAACCGTAAGACATTTGGTTGGTGGTCTGTTAACTTATTAGGATTTGGCTGTTTTTTGTCATTGTTAAAATTTTATCATAAAATATCATATTTCGACTACTGTGACGTTATAACTGTAAATCGCTTAGTTGACTGTCTTTTGACTATGCTATGATTTTGTCATTTGATGTCTCTACGACTGTATTTCAACTTATTCGGATTTTGTCATTAATTCACTGTATTTTTACTATTGCGATATTATGACTGCAAGTCACTTGCTTTACTGTCTTTTAATTATGATATGATTTTATCATTTATCACTACAGGGTGATTCATTAGCCTCATTACAAACTTTGGCAATTAAAAGTATATTTAATTTCATAAAGAAATGTTTTATGTAAACGCAAGTCCTATATTTTTTTGTTAAGAAGTTATAGCGCTATTAAAATGTTTAAGTTGAACAAACATAGTAGTCGTGATTTAGCCAAAAATATAGTTACAATCATTTTAAATAATCACCTATCAACGATAGATTAATTATGTAAATGCTTGTATTACAATTGTTTGTTGGAAATTTAAATCCAGAGCGGTACCATCATATTTTTAACACAACATTCAAACAATGTTCTTCTGGAAGATGATCCACTCCACATATTAAATGATATGTGGTATCAGCATGATGGGGCCCCGTCTCACCGAGGAAAGCAAGTTACCTAATGGCTGCATACTTATTTCCCAAATAAATGGTTTGGTAACGAAGGCCACCTAGATCACCTGACCTGAATCTTTGCGATTTGTTATTTATGGGGTTACTTTAAGCAACGTGTTTATGCCGTTGAAATAAATGATCGCAATCAGTTATTGCAGAGGATTCAAGATGCTGCAACTTAAATTAGAAATAACATGAATTAATTACGTGTGCAAGAAAGTTTAATTTGTCGTTGCCACTTATGTATTCAGGACAATGGATTAATTTCTAAATATTAGAATTTTGCTTTCCATTTGTTACAAGAATTTTTTCGATTTCTTTAAACTCCAAGAGACACTATTTTAAAAGAGATAAAACTTCTAAACAAGGACAGATAGAACCTGCAATGATATGAACATTTCTTCATGAAATTAAATTTACTTTTATATGCCAAAGTTTGTAAAGGGGCTAATGAATCATCCTGCATATCGACTGTATTTTCACTATTGTGACTTTATGACTGACAATAGTCTGTCGTGTCATCTTGACTCGGCGTTTAGTCTATTGTGTTAACTTCACATGAGTCGCCGTAGACTCTAGTCTATCATTTCAACTTGAAATGACATTTAGTCCAATGTATAAAACTTGACACAAATCGGCGTTAGCCGACTATTGTTAATTTGAGACAACTATTATTTGAAATATATTATTAGATGGTTCAAATTTTAGGAATATAGAAAAGTGTCTCTAATTTTATTGTACTTTTATTATTATTTTTTTTGCTATATTTCAGCAGTATATTTTCAACAATACTATAAATCAGTGGTTTGACGCGTGGCGCATGAAGTAAAATTTCGAGTTTAGAAAAGCCCCGTGAAAATTTGTCTCGGATCGCTGCGCGACCCTCGACAAATTTTCTACGCGGGGCTTTTCTAAACTCGAAATTTTACTTCATGCTTAGTCAGGGAGTGGAAGACATTCGTTACTTTAAAATATGTCACAATTATCAAAATTTGTGTCGCAAGTGTCATAAAGAAAAGTAATAACATTCTTTGTACATATACTGCTGAGATATAGCGAAAAAATGCAGAAAAATATTTATTTTCTGAATATTTTGTAAATGTGATAATAATAATAAAAGTACAAAAAAATTAGAAACACTTTTCCATATTCTTAATATTTGAATCATCATATCTATAGGGTGTCTACGCTAAAACGTTTGTTAAAAAAATTCTCGTCACTCGGTTGCATCAGTTCTCCTCGTGTAAAATATTTTCAACTTTCTATCACTTCCGGCTCTACCGAAAGTAGCACGAAATTCTGTTATTTTCAATGGAACACCATATATTTTTAGATTCCTCGTTTAAATTGCAACACATTTTGTGAGAACGTATGTTAATTTTGTAACAACTAAATATTTCAAAAATTGTTACCTCTAAAAGGTAAAAATTGAATTTGTGTTCAGTATTCCGGCACCAGATACCCACAGACGCGTTTCGGACTTCAAGGTCCTCTTCAGTGTGGTCCCGACCCAGTGCTGAGGAATACTGAACATTTCTGACTATTTCAAGCCAATATGTGAAAACTATTAATGATTTCAATAGCTAACGCCATCTAATGCTTCATAGTGGCATCGTCAGTGACACGAATGCACAAAGTGCATATACAGGTCACTGTTTCGTCCACGAGCGAGCATCATTAACAGTTTTCACATATTGGCTTGAAATAGTCAGAAATGTTCAGTATTCCTCAGCACTGGGTCGGGACCACACTGAAGAGGACCTTAAAGTCCGAAACGCGTCTGTGGGTATCTGGTGCCGGAATACTGAACACAAATTCAATTTTGATATTTGTTTTCTGGTTTCACAAACAGAGTTCTGCTCGCTCGTGGACGAAACAGTGACCTGTATATGCACTTTGTGCATTCGTGTCACTGACGATGCCACTATGAAGCATTAGATGGCGTTAGCTATCAAAATCATTAATAGTTTTCACATATTGGCTTGAAATAGTCAGAAATGTTCAGTATTCCTCAGCACTGGGTCGAGACCACACTGAAGAGGACCTTGAAGTCCGAAACGCGTCTGTGGGTATCTGGTGCCGGAATACTGAACACAAATTCAATTTTGATATTTGTTTTCTGGTTTCACAAACAGAGTTCTGCTCGCTCGTGGACGAAACAGTGACCTGTATATGCACTTTGTGCATTCGTGTCACTGACGATGCCACTATGAAGCATTAGATGGCGTTAGCTATCGAAATCATTAATAGTCTATAAGGTAACTTGAAATCTGTCTGTAACTTCTCTTAAAAAGAAAATAAAAATATGATTTATATCTCTACTTGTACCTAGAGGATGCCTCTATAAGTAAAATAATTGTAAACTGTTAATTTTGACAATAAATCGCCTTAAAATGTCAAAATCAACAACTACTTGTTTTGTTGTATAATATTGTATGTTCAATTAAAAAAAAGCCTAAAGTGCCATGGAAAAAATTGTAGGTTGGCAACTCCAAATTACGTATTAAAATTATTATGTCTGACGTGTACCTAAGTTAAATTTAAAATAAGAAGAAATCATGGCACTCTCGAGGTTTTTTTATTGAACATACGATACTTTTTTATAGAAAATTTACCCCCTAATCGTGATATGTAATAAAAAAATGGCTCATTCAATTTAAAAAAAAGAATCACGTGATATTTAAGACGGCACTTAGATATTTCCACTTTAGGAACACTTTTTGTTAATAAGACACTGATTTCAAGTGAAGTTCACTTGTTTACAATAATTCAGTGTCTTCAGTGTTTAATACGCGTGGCCCATGAAGTAAAATCTCGAGTTTAGAAAAGCCTGAAAATTTGGTTTGGTCGCTCCGCGCTTCGCGCTACGCGACCAAACCAAATTTTCAGGCTTTTCTAAACTCGAAATTTTACTTCATGCTTAGTCTGGGAGTGGAAATACTCGTTCGAAACTTTAAATTGGACGTTTTTAAAAAATCGACGAACGTTTACAAATTTGTCAGGGGAGATACTATAAGCGAACTTAAATCTGACACGAATGATATGGTAGACATAATAACCGTAATTAAATTAATTAATAAAAGTAGTATAATCTAATGTACTTATAAAAATATAATGTACTTTTGACTTTAAACTGTCAAATTATTTAGAGAATAAAATTTAATTGATAGAAAAATAAACAAATAATTTACTGTGAAGATTTATTAGCCAAATAAAGTTATTTTGTGGTCATAATATCGAAATCTTTGAAATAAATTCATTTATTCGTAAACTTTATTTAGGGAATCAAATGTTTTATTATACCGGGCATAAGTGAATAATACTTTTATTTCACAAAATTTGAAGCAGCTGTAGTTTTGTAAACAATTGCAATCGTACTATATCTATTTTTCCTGTTTTCTTCAAATAAGCCCCTAAACATAATGTGAATTATTTACACCTATTCTGAATCACCTTGTAAAATAATAATTGCTAATATAATTACAATTTTTAATATACCGCTTTTAGCTTATTACAATTACAATATAATTTTATTTTACAATTTTAGTTTTACTTAAATTGCCGATAGTTTTAAATCACTATTTCAGTACTTACTTTTATTTCTATTTTGTCATTTTTTCTTCTTCTTACAGATAACAGCAAGTGAAGCAACTTTAGTGTGCCTCCTAGCAGCCAAAGAAAAAACCGTCAAAAAAATAAAATCAACCAACCCCAACCTCACAGTAGCAGAAATCAAGGGAAAACTAGTCATGTACTCCTCCGAAGAATCCAACTCTTCAGTCGAAAAAGCTGGAAAACTGGCTTCGGTAATCGTCCGCTTAATTCCAACAGACGAAGAAGGCGCCATGGACGAACACATCTTCCTCCAAACAATCAAATCCGACTTAAAGAAAGGCCTAATCCCTTGCTACGCAGTGGCAACACTGGGAACGACAGGCACTTGTTCCTTCGATGATTTAGAGAAAATCGGAGGGATTTGCGAGGATTATAAAGTCTGGCTGCATGTTGATGCGGCTTATGCCGGCGCGATGTTCGCTT
Source organism: Philonthus cognatus (assembly GCA_932526585.2). Lineage (NCBI taxonomy): Eukaryota > Metazoa > Arthropoda > Insecta > Coleoptera > Staphylinidae > Philonthus > Philonthus cognatus. The sequence continues at coordinate 118,194,464 of OW052241.1, read as the reverse complement.
GTCCAGAGTATAGGTATTTAATGAACGGGGTTGAAAAAGCGCAATCCTTTAATTTCAACCCTCATAAGATGCTCTTGTGTCATTTCACATGCGCGGCGCTTTGGGTTAAAAACTCCAACGACATAACCGACGCTTTTACCGTTGAGCGATCTTATTTACAACACGATCAAGTCGACAACACAACTGAATACATCCACTGGCAGTTGCATTTAGGCAAGAAATTCAACTCGTTAAAAATTTGGTTCGCCCTGCGAACGTACGGCGTTTCCGAAATTAGAAAAATGCTGCGCAGGCACGTAAATTTAGCTAAATTCTTCGCGAAATTAGTTCTGCAGGACGACAGGTTCGAGATGGACACCCAAAAACTAGGTTTGGTCGCTTTCAGGTTGAAAGCTGAAAACGAGATTAATGAGGAGTTGTTGAGGAGGATTAACGAGAGCAGGGTTTTCTTTTTGAGTAGTTATACTTTTAAGGATAAATTTTTGATTAGGTTGATTATTAATAATGGTGATGAGAGGGACATTTTGAAGGTTTGGGAGCATATTAAGAGAAAAGCTGAGGATTTACAAATTTGCATGAAATAATTAATTTAGATGGGTAAATCGCATATAGATAAAGTTCGCTTACTTATCTATATTTGTATTCACTAAATTTATTGGGAATATTATTTGTATTATTGGCAATTATTATTTAATTTAGCTATAATAATTTGAATAAAAACAGCCGATTTATTAACTGGGAAAAATTAATTTGTTAATACTTTTTGAGTTGGCATTGTATTATTCTAAGTATTTTTTTCAAGCATCATATTAAATCCGTGTTTTACACGCCTGGCGCATGAAGTAAAATTTCGTGTTTAGAAAAGCCTGAAAATTTGCGGGGTAATTCCAAATTTTCAGGCTTTTCTAAACATGAAATTTTACTTCATGCTTAAACAAGAACTGTTAACACATGATCTAATATTAATAAACACTTTAATAAATATGAAGATATGAGCAAAGAAAATCAAACTAAATATTACTAGTTTGAAAAATTCAATTTATAAACATGCATTTTTATATCATTAAAAGTAAACCCACGAAACTTAGCAAATTATATGATTATTTATTTAATCCACATGCAAATCAAACTAAATATTAACCAGTTTTTTCAAAAAATGTAATTTTTATACATACTCTTTTTTCATGAAAAGAAATCCCACGGAACTCGGTAAAAGTTTTGAGAATTTAAAAAACCATGCGATTGTTTATTTAATTAACATGAAAATTAAACTAAACAATGACAAGTTTTTTCAAACATTCAATTCTTAAACAGGATTTTTTCATTAAAAGAAAATCCACGAAATATGGCATAAGTTTGTAAATAATGTAAAAAAAACGATGTGATATTTTAAATAATCAACACCAAAATCAAACTAAATATTACTTCAATTTTAAACAGAATTTTTTTTTCATCAAGAGAAAATCTACGAGATTCAGCATAAGTTTGTAAATATTGAAAAAAAAAAAACGATGTGATTATGTAAATAATCAATATTAAAATCAAACTAAATATTAAAAAAGCTCTTTCAAAAATTCAATTTTTAAACATAAATTTTATTATAAAGTGAAATCCATGAAATCCAACGTAAAATTGTAAATAATATAAGAAACAATGCGATTATTTATTTAATCAACATGAAAATCACTACATGTACATAAAACGAATGGGCTTTTTATAGACAAGTAATTCTAAGGTTATTACAAAAACTTCGAATAAACAGAAAATTGGGTCAACATATGGTAAAAAATGTACAAAATTTAAAAATAAACCGTTCAATATACATAGAAAGAACTACTTTAATTTACATAGAATTATTATTTATTTAATCAATATGAAAAACAATGGATGTATAACTTTTTTACTAAGAACTTTTTCTAAAAAAACGACAAAAACTCGAATAAACAGAAAATTAGGTTAAATAATGTGAAAAAATTGTACAAAATTTAAAAATAAATCTGATATAAAAGAACTTCACTTTTTTACACCACTTTTATTTTACTTTTGTGACTAGTTTCAATTACACAAACTTACTTTAATAATGATTACGTGTAATTGAAACTAGTCACAAAAGTAAAATAAAAGTGGTATAAAAAAGTTAAGTGTTTTCTTTGTATTAACTTGAAAATGTATCACGAAGTGAACGTCTTCAAGATTCAAGAATTAAAAATCAATTATTTAATATAGAAAAAAATACCTGAATTTACACAGAAATATTATTTATTTCATCAACATGAAAATCAACTAATTTACATAAAAGGAATGGATTTTTAACTTTATATAGACATTTTTTTTAAGTAAGTTACAAAATCTAAAATAAAAAACAGAAAATCAGGTTAAAATGTTTTGAGAAAAACTGAATAAAAATTAAAAAATTTATCATTCAATATAAAAAGAATTGCCTGAATTTACACAGAATAATTTAAGGTTGTTTAATCAAAAATTCAATAAGTCAACTAGAAACTATTAACTATAGTTTCACTCATTTTATTTAACTATTTAGGTAAAACTTAAAGATAATTCAATTATTCTGATTTTATTTAACTATTTGAGTGAGAAATTTAAGATTTGCCTTATTGCGATGTGATTATGTAAAGATTTGCCTTATCTTTAGTTTCTCACTCAAATAGTTAAATAAAATCAGAATAACTGAATTATCTTTTAAGTTTTACCTAAATAGTTAAATAAAATGAGTGGAACTATAGGTAATAGTTTTTAGTTGACTAATTAAATTTTTGATTAAACAACCTTAAAATATACTGTGTAAATTCAGGCAATTCTTTCTATATTGAATGATTCATTTTACAAATTTTATTCAGTTTTTCTCAAAATATTTTAACCTGATTTTCTATTTCTTATTACAAACAAAAAGTTTTACTTTTAAGTATACATATTCTAACCTTCAATCGAGTGTTTTCCACTCCCAGATTAAGCATGAAGTAAAATTTCGAGTTTAGAAAAGCCTGAACTTTCGGATTTGGACGTAGGCTTTTCTAAACTTGAAATTTTACTCCATGCGCCACGCTTATAAACCATTCAAATATCGTGAAGTTTAAAATACACCGCTAAAGCAAAGTGCTGAAGCAGTATAATTTTAATTTTACGTTAAATCAGTTGTTTATACGCGTGGCGCATGAAATAAAATTTCAGGTTTAGAAATGCTTAAATTTAGATTTACGCGTCTAAATCCAAACGTTCAGGCTTTTCTAAACTTGAAACTTTACTTTATGCTTAATCTGGGAGTGAAAACACTTGTTAGAAGCTTCAAATTAACCCCTTTTACAGAAACTAACGAATTCATAGAAATTTACTGGTTATACACGGGGTATGAATCTTAAATAAAAAAAATCCTATAAGATTAAGGATACGTAATTTACAAAAAAAAATTATAGTGGCTTAAAAAATTAAAAGGGCGCTCTGCCCTACGTAAACTCTAAGTACTGATGTTTTTGGTAATATTTTAAATTTTCTAATCCGTTTTTCACACGTCTGTCTAAATTGCACAGGGCATAGTGATTTAATTTAATTTTTTACTATAGTATTATTGAATGTAAAAGAAAAAAATCAAAAATGTTACTTTATTAATAATTTTGTTATTATATAATTCTAATATAATTTTTTCATAAAATGTACATTTATTAAGTAATCAATTTGTTCCTTTGATGAACTAATCGTTTATAAACCATATTATTGGATAATTTTTTTTTCTATAAAATAATAATGAAATAATTTTTAATATTTTTATAATAATTTAATAAGTTGCGACAATAAATTTAAATTCAAGTTTTTGCCTAAACTTACAATGCTCTAACTAATATAAGAAACAATTTAAGGTATTTATTTCGCCAACAAAAATATAATACCGCTTTTTTTGTGTAAAATTATGTGCTTAGATATATACTTTTAAAGCACAACTTTATGTGCTTTTAAATTATAAAACGATTGTAAATCGAAACAACAGTACGGGTTGAGCTTAGCCTTAAGCAACAGTTGTACAAAATAAATTAATTTTGGTTCATATTCAAATTAGGTACAAAATGTTATTAGAACAATAAGGAATGCAACTGGGGTTAAGAGGTAAGTGTAATATTCGGTAAACAAATATGTTTAAAAAAACAAGTCATTAGAATATAATTTTGATCATTTTAGAAAGGAATATTTGTACAATGGTGTATATTAAAAATTTGTTGTGTAAAATGTTGGTTAAAGTTGTTATTATTTAATATAATTTAGAAAAAGTACAAATAGTTTCATTTTTATGCACAACGTTCTATATTTATCCATTTATAGTTGTATTTAATACACGCCTATCTATATTTTACTCCCAGATTTTCCCGGCACATTCACCATTTCAATATAGTATACTAAGTATCGAGAAAAGTAAGGATTTTTAACCGGTCTGAAATAGATATTCCTCAGTGTTCGAGATACTTATATCGTTTTTTGCACGATCGTATTGCATATATACAGAAAGTTTTATGTAACACCGGACATGCTAGAATGTACTCAATGTTAATTTTCCTATGTTCGATGTGTACTGGGACGCATCAAAGCATTGAGTACTATGTGATTAGCTACGATTTCTAATGGTAATATAGTCAATCCAATGTATACTTTTCCCGTCAAAAATAAATAAAATTTGTCAATTATTATGTCAAGTACAATATTTATTTATTTATTTATTACCCAACAGATAATACATCTAATAAAAAGGTAACATCAGTAAAAAAATAACACACAACACATACATACATATTAGATGACAATATTAACACAAACATTTTAAAAATTACAAATTACAAGTAGCCGCAGTTATGTAATGAAACATTCGTTAATATGTTTGATAAACTCACTAAGCGAATCACCAAAAATATTGGCGTTATATTGTACACTGTGATATGACTTGTATAATTTATATAATGGAGAGTTGCTATGGTGAGATGTATGAGGAGTGCTGTAAGAAAATGTGTAACATGTCCTATTTGCAAGTCTAGGTATATGAAGGTTAAGTAGCTCCAAGGCAGGGGTGTCATCAATACAAATGTTAATCAGTTTATTGAGATACAAACACGATATACGCTTGTGCCTGTCACTTATTGTAATAACATTAAACTTATTTAATAAACTGGAGTTACTGACCCCCCTATCTGGGTAACTTTATTGCTTCATAAAATATAAATATTTTAAAAACTTGCCTTCAACGCTCTCAAGTAGCCCAACAGTACGATAACACTCATTAACAATTTTACTTACATGATGATTAAATGTAAGATTCGAGTCATACAAAATACCGAGATCTCTAAACCGATTCACTCTTTCTAAAGAGATACAATGTATCGAGTAATCATATTGGATAGTGTTCACTTTTCTTGAAAATGTCATAGCACAGCACTTCTTTGTATTTAATGATAAGCCATTAGTATTACACCAGTCACAGATGTTATTAAGGTCATCTTGAAGGAGAGCACAATCGGCGTCGCTTTTAATTTTCCTGAAGATCTTTAAATCATCCGAATATAGTAGAAATGAAGAATTGAGGGATTTCCCTATATCATTAACAAAAAGCGAAAACAGAAGCGGTCCAAGATTTGACCCTTAGGGTACTTTAGATGTTGCGACATAGCTAAAGGATTGTACACCTTCATATTCAACTATTTGCATTCGACCAGATAAATATGAATTTATAACGTTAATTATATTGTTATTGATATTGTAGTTACTCAATTTATTTATTAAAGTACTATGATCCATGTGGTCGAATGCCTTCGACATGTCTGTATAAATGACATCTATTTGGTAGTTGTTGTCTAAGTTGGTAGAAATAAACTGTGTGATATTGAAAAGATTGCAAGCAGTTGACCTCTTGGATACGAATCCATATTGATGTTGTGATAAATTATTACGTACTTTTCACATCACATGTTCACTCAGAATACTTTCAAAAACTTTGGAAAAGTTTGAAAGTATAGATATCGGTCTATAGTCTTCAACATTAATTTTGTTTCTAGACTTGAAAACAGGACATTCCCTAACCTTCTTCCACAATGTTGGAAATACACCTGAAGATAGAATGTGGTTAAATATAAAGGCAAGTGGTTTAGCGAACGTTGCAGCACAATCTTTTATTAGCAATGAAGGTCAATGCCTAAAGTCCATTTAGCTTTCAATCTTCGGGTATGTTTTAAAACAATGGCTTCATCAGTAAAGAAGTCACCCAATACCGATGATTTTATAGAAGATTTGTTAGTGTTATCTATTAGTTGATTATTACTATTGACAGAACTAAAATATGTTGCGAAACCATCAACAATGGAATTAGAAGTAGTTAGAATTGAATTCTTATATTTCATACTACCTGGCATTCTAGTAGTGGATTTCATTAAATTCACATATCCCCAGAATTTAGTTGGATCATCAGTTACTTTTAATTCACAGGATTTTATGTAATTATCGCGAGCACTTTATATTTTCATTTTTAATATGTTGTATTATGAATATTTTAGTTCAAAGGAATGCTTATCAACTTTTGTTATATTTTTAATCAGAAAATTTGTCGTGGGTCGCACAGCGACCCGAGACAAATTTTCTGGGCTTTTCTAAACTCGAAATTTTACTTCATGCGCCATTCGTATACAACACTGATTTCAAGTAAGGTTCAAATATTCATAGAGTTCACAATATTTTAGTGTTTTATACGAGTGGCTCATGAAGTAAAATTTCGAGTTTAGAAAAGCCCAGAAAATTTGTCTCGGGTCGCTGCGCGACCCTCGACAAATTTTCACGGGGCTATTCTAAACTCGAAATTTTACTTTATGCTTAGTCTGAGAGTGGAAAACACTCGTTTAGAGCTTCAAATTGAACTCTTAAAAAAAGAAACAACGAATAACTAAAGATTTAAAGAAAACAAGCCGAATTTGGAATACGTATACTTTAATGAAAAACTTCCTGTACATCAAAGAAATGTCATTTGGTTGTACGGTAAGCAATCAGCTGTCAGCACGTAATGTACTTGTGAAAGCTATTACGTGCATGTGTACGTAATGTCAATCATACTTGTCAAGATGACAGTGTGGTTACTAGATAGGGCGTAGGTAAAATATTAAATGATTTTGCAATTGTAAGGATTTTATTGGGTAGTCTTCGACATAACAGAAATTGTTTAATTTTATCTTTTCCGATAATATCGACGGACTTCTAACTCCTCGCTTGTGAAATTTATCCAAACAAACTGTTTTATAAGGTTCGAAATCGTTGAAATAAATGGTATTACTCAATCAGAATATTTTACAGAAACTAAACTATGGGAATTTCTTGAACTGTTTTCTCCATGTTTACTACAAAATTCATTTCCTCCTTTGTATACATTATTAATATGTTCTTCGTTCTTCGTCTACGTCTGCTTTAAGTGCTAGAGCAGCATATTTCATTTGCTTGCGATAATTGACAGATTTAATTTATTTTTAAAGGGAAAAGTGTAAATTGGGTAGACTATATTACAATTAGAAATCGTAGCCAATCACATCGCATTCAATGCTTTGATGCGTCCCAGTACACATCGAACATAGGAAAATTAACATTCAGTACATTTTAGCATGTCCGGTGTTAGATAAATCTTTTTGTATATATGCGTTACGATCGTGCAAAAAACGCTATATGTCGGTGTTACATAAAACTCTCTGTATACTCTGTTCACATTTAATTCTTACCGCTGTAGGCTTGTTTTTATACTCCTTATATTGGCATGTTGTATTTTTAATAGTAATGATTGAAGTATGATGTAAACCTATAAGTTTAACAAAATGTTAGCAAACATTGCGGCAAAATGCCAAAAATAATATTTTTACATGTGAATGAGGGATATTATAAAATATAACATTGCAATTCGCATAACCAAAAAATGCAATAACATAACCAATTGTTAGTAACTTTTTTCACTACCAACAAAAATGTTACCCTAACAAAGCCAACTGCGGCGGAATACAATGTGAACAATATTTACGAAATAATTTATAATATTTTTATAACAATTTGATAAATTTGCGACAATAAATTTAAATACATTAGGCAAAAACTTACAAATACTCTAACTAATATAAGAAGTAATGTGAGGTATTTATTTCGCCAACAAAGATATAATACCGCCAATGTTTTTACTTTTATAAATAAATCGATTACAAAGCACAGTTTTTATAATGTTTTTACACTTTAAATTAAAGCCTTTTTAATCCTTAATTCCATACTTTTTTTTTTAAATAAAATTCAATAGCCAAGTATTTTGTGTAATGTGCTGTATTACCTAAATACTTAAATACCTAATGTATACTTTAAATACATTAGGTGAAAATATCTAGAAATTTTATTTGCAGTATATTTGAAAAATAAATAAAATATGTTGCAAGCGAATTAAATAAAGTTTAAATTGACGTGTTATTATTTATTTATCATATAAAAATGTGTTCATGGTGAATGCGAGAACCTAAATATTTAGGTTCTTGAGAGTATATTTTTAACTTCAAAATATTTTAGTATTTTACGCACCCTGGATAAGTAAATGTTCGGCGACCAGACCAAAAAGTCTAAAATCTTCCGATTTCTATCTCTTTCCTAAAATGTTGGAGGGTAAGAGGAAATAGACCGAGCACTCAAGGGGTAATCCATTATGAACACCAACCGCATTTTTCTGGGTGTCAATGTCAACCCGCTATTAACAGGTAGTGAGAAGTCCATCTGTTTTCAGCCGGCGAGTGGCGTTATCTTTTTTCCGGTTTGGGGTGGTTTTGATAGGAAGATTTATTTGATATTTATGAAATTATTTAAAATGTAATTATAATTAATACGACATTTGTAAAATAAGGTCGAGAATTATGTCTACGTGTACAATTTTAGGCCAATAGAATTTTTTAAAACGTATCTGACGTTTACATATTGGTAAATATTGATCATCATCACATCTAAGCGTTATATATATTTAACTTTACTGTTAATCAGTGGTTTATACGCGTGGCGCATGAAGTAAAATTTCGAGTTTAGAAAAGCCCCGTGAAAATTTGTCTCGGGTCGCTGCGCGACCCTCGACAAATTTTCTACGCGGGGCTTTTCTAAACTCGAAATTTTACTTCATGCTTAGTCTGGGAGTGGACAACACTCGTTCTTAGAAGCTTTAAATTGAAGTATCACTCTAGGTTACTAAGTTTATTACCATTTTACAAAGACTACAGCTCGAAGGACCAATCATGGTCTTCGGAGACCGAAGGACTACATGGAATCGAAGTTTTTTACAAGAAAATAACGAACATCTGAAGGTTTACAGCATGGATAGAAAAGAAACTCATCCAATTTTGAAAAATATCGAAGTTGGGTTGGTTTTCAGTGCGTTTTTAACTTCACTTTAAATCAATGTTTTTTATACGCGTGACGCATGAAGTAAAATTCCAGTTTAGAAAAGCCCCGTGAAAATTTATCTCGGGGTCGCTACCCTCGACAAATTTTCTATGCGTGGCTTTTCTAAACTCAAAATTTTACTTCATGCTTAGTCTGGGAGTGGAAAACACTCGTTAGTTTTAAATACATCACAATTGGTAAAATATGTATCGTTGGATGCCCGTCTTCAGGGGTGATATGTAAGCAAATTATGGGTCTTAGGAGTTGTCAAATAAGTGAGTTACTCAACTGTTTCTAAGGCACTCTTTACAAAAAACAAAAGATTAACATTTTACATATAAAATGTACAGGATGATGTCTCAGCTCTATTATAAGAAAAGGAAAAACGATAGAAAAAATTTGAAAAGAGGTTTATAAATGGGATTGAATAAGGTCCATTTTAATCCAAAATTGCATATTTTTCTAAATTTTGAAACTGAAGAAATGACATCATCGAATTTTTTTTCCCCAGAAATATACCTATATTATTGGATATTTTAAAAGAGCTAATTTTTCTGAATAAACTTTGTAGAGAAAAAAATTGCTATCTTCTTTCGTTAAAAAATTAAAAGCAAACTTAAAAGAAAGTATTATCAAAAATTCACAATTGTCACGACTTAAGCAAGTAGCCTTTTGACGCAAATAACAAAGCCGTATCTATCAATAATTAAACTAATGGTTGACACATATTGTTTTGTTGCCATTTGATTTTAGATTTTAGATTTTTTCTATCGTTTTTCCTTTTTGTATAATAGAGCTGAGACATCGAGTTTCGCTCACCCTGTACAATAAACTATATGTGTGATACATCATTGAATTCAGAAAAAAATAGCATTGTCGATGGTACTCACAGAATGACTATTATAAATGTCAAGTGATTGTGCATTTTGAAATCTAGAAGAAAACTGAACTTCTATAACCATTTTAGTAGTCATGTAATTTTCATATAAACTGACGATGTGAACGCCATCTGCTGCCAATTTTTGGGTAGTATCGTTACAGCTATTGACTGTAGATGGCGTTCACGTCCTTAATTTAAATGTAAATTACATATGAAACTATTAAAATGAATAAAGATAGTTAGTTTTCTTCTGGATTTCAAATTGCACTATAAATTGACAAATTTAATAGTCATATGTAATTTACATTTAGGTTGATGACGTGAACGCCATCTACTGTCAATAGTCTTGTCTATTGTACTCACAGAATGACTATTATAAATGTCAATTGATTGTGCATTTTAAAGGCCAGAAAAAAACTAAACATGTGATGTGAACGCCATCTGCTGCCAATTTTTGAGTAGTATCGTTACTGCTGCTGACAATAGATGGTGATCACATCGTTAATTTAAATGTAAATTACATATGAAACTATTAAAATGGATTAAGATGGTTAGTTTTCTTTAACTTTAAATTGACTTTAAATTTCACTAAAAACTATAAGTGTGATACATCATTGAATTCAGAAAAAAATATGAGAATCCGAAATGGCGCCTATAAGAAAAACAAAAGTTGGCTATGGTGTCAAGGTTGAATTCAATAGTTATTTAATTAAAAAATGAACGAAATTTCAAAAAATCCGTTTTTTGACAATACCTCAAAAACGAAAGAAGATATTTCAAATTTGTTAGATTATTATTAAATAACGCAACTTTGCCCTAATATAACCGACTCTCTATCTCTTCAAATAACCGAGATCCCTATACATGTTGTTCAAATACATAGAAAACGTAAATGGAAAGTTTTTTTTTTTATAAATAAAAGTATTTTTGTTTGATTTTTCGATTACAATGCGAATAATTCAGTGAGTAATGCTCAATAATTATTTTGGATCAAACCAATATTTTTCGAGAAATTTTATAAATGGCGATTTTCTAATTAACAAAAATAATATCTCGAAAATATTTGCAGATCTTTTTTTTAAAGACCATCAAGAACTTTTTCCCCTCCTTGTGTGATCTTAATTTATATTAAAACACTCGTAGAACTAAGGTACGCTTCTTTTGTTTTAAACCCGTTATAAGAATATAATAAAACGAAAAATTAACTACGGTAATTTACCACAGTTAAAATATATTGCTATTATTTGTTTTTAAAGATCATCAAGAACTTTCCCCCCTCCTTGTGTGATCTTAATTTATATTAAAACACTCTTAGAACTAAGGCACGCTTCTTTTGTTTTAAACCCGTTATTATAAGAATATAATAAAACGAAAAATTAACCACGGTAATTAACCACTGTTAAAATATATTGCTATTATTTGTTTTTAATAAATACGACCATACATACCTTGTTTTAGTGGCTTAGATGGCTTTATGTGATTAAAGGATTAAAGGATTTGAGTTAGTATGTTGTTTTATTAATGAATTTTTCTAAAGTTATACAAAAACAAGTACAAAAAATGATTTGATGTTCATTGTAGCACCTCATTTATACAATTGATGATTGGCTTACTAAACGTATTTCACTTGTTAATTGGTTGGTTATAGACCATTTCACATTATACGCGTCTCGCATGAAGTAAAAGTCAAAATTTTACTTCATGCTTAATCTGGGATTGTAAACACTCGTTATTTTGCATTTTTTTATTGCCAGATTACCTTGCTTTATTTATTTGATTTGATTAAAACGTAACTAAATAATACTATTGCATAACATATTGATTAATGTGTTAAATCATCAAATAAACACGAACGACCGTTTGAAACGCTCTAAAAAGAGAAAAAAGGGAAACTACCTACTATTTAGATAAGGTCATAAATTGTAACATCAACACCTCATACATTTTTTTTCATTTAAATTTTTTCTTCCATTATACTTTCGCGCTTGTAGAGGGTGTCTTTCTTCAAAATTTGCTGGTTTAGATATTTTGGAGAGGCCGTAAATGTTCGTGTTTAGAAAGGAGTGAAAAACACACTATGTTTTGCTCGCTGTAAAAAATAGCTCATGATAGATATATTTGAATTTTCTAAGATATTTCTTAAAACTGTAATGTTTATACAAAAATCGTAATTATCCCTAAAAAAATCTACGATTTTTTTATAAATTCTCTAAAACTCAGAGAATTTTTAATCGATGTTAGAAACAATCCGGGCCATTAATTTTTTGAAGACAAAAATCCTTAAGCACACAGCTTGTATAGTTTATTCAAAAACAAAAACATCGTTATTGAAAACAAAAACAAAGACTGTTTATATCGGACATATTTTTTTTCTCAAAATACTCACTTTTATAAATATAATTTTTTTTCTCAAAATACTCACTTTTATAAATATATTCTTGCTTCATTTAAACCGCTCTGATTTACAAAATCTTCAGTGTATATCATTTATTAAAGAAGAAATCTGTTTAACATTAAAGCATTAAATAAGCTTTAGTTTGTATTGTATGATGTTTATAAAACTCAATATTAAAATTTGTGGGATTTATTACCTTTATGATGTCTTTGAAAATAGAAAAAGTTGTTAAAAAAAGAAAAGATACGTTGTTTTTCAGCATTAAGTTTTATTAAATTATATTTATATTTATATGAAAATCAATAAAAGGTGCAAAATTTCGATAATTTTTTTAATTCTGAAAAAATAGTACAGAATTTCTCAAAAACTATATAAAACACGTATGGTTGTTTTTTTCTCGTAAAATTGGATTGAAAAAATAAATGAGTTTTTTTCAATTTTGAACTGAAACCGAAAACCAGAAAGAACGTTATTTTTGTCAGAACGAAAAGCTAGACAGCCCTTAACTAGCGCCACAAAAATTAGAGCTACCGCCATTTAAACAAGAAAGTTACGGGGGGTTGAACTTTCGGGAGGCTAGGTTGATGCTAGCCCCCCGAGTTTGGATTTTTTAAGTTTTTTACACTATTCGGATTCCTCAGAGCTAGCGCCAGCTAGCGCTACCAATTTAAAAACTAGCGCCATCCCCACAACCCCCCAAAAAATAATAAAATATTTTTAACTCTAGCCCCCCGAAATGAGATTTTTTTAATCAAATTGCATGGAAAAGATAGCTTAGAGCTAGCGCCAGCAGAATATGAAAAAAATCTTATCTCAAAAATATCAGGTAAAAAAATATTCACATCTAAATTTTGATGCGAGAGCTTTCAGATCCTGTATGCGTATTACCATTTACTTGCTTAATGTCGGTACAAAATCATGTTTGGCCTATAAAATACCGCTTCCAAGAAATATTTCGGCGATGATGCCTAGAAGACAGTAGCGTAACTGACAAGTTTTTTTTCAAAAAAAGTCGAACTTCGGGGGCTAAGTTGACTAAGCTGTATAATGTAACAATAACCATTAAAACATATAAGCTAAATATTTGATATGTAACATGGATTAGATATTGAGGTTTCCTTAGAGAATTGCTCCTTCATCCGTCGCAAGAAATAAATCTTAACCTTAATATAAGTAATAACTTAATCATTTTAAAGTTGAATACAACATGATATTGTTAATATTATATAATATTCTTTGTTTTTTTTAAGAGTTCAATTTAAAGCTTTAAACGAGTGTTTTCCACTCCCAGACTAAGAATGAAGTAAAATTTCGAGTTTAGAAAAGCCCAGAAAATTTTCTGGGCTTTTCTAAACTCGAAATTTCACTTCATGTGGCGGTATAAAATGCTGATTTCAAGTAAGGTTAAAATATACATAAATTTCACAACATTTTAGTGTTTTATACGCGTGGCGCATAAAGTAAAATTTCGAGTTTAAAAAAGCCCAGAAAATTGTCTCGGGTCGCTGCGCGACCCTCGACAAATTTTCACGGGGCTTTTCTAAACTCGAAATTTTACTTCATGCTTAGTTTGGGAGTGGAAATCACTCGTTTAAATCTTCGAATTAAATTCTTGTAAAAACACAACGAATATCTAAAGATTTAGAGAAAATAAGCTGAATCTGGAATAAGTTTTTATTTATATTATAAATATAAACTTCTTGTAAATTGTAGAATTAGGATATCGAGATAGATTGTGTTAGAATAAAAATAGAGTAAATTGAATAGCAGCTAAAGGAGCTAAATCACAATTTTGTAGTATCGAAAAGATTATCATGTTACAATTAGGTTGGTTAGATAACAAATAGTGAGTTTTACATGCAAGTATTGGTACATACATAACCCGATGTGTACTTGGTAAATTTTCAAGTATTCGTTGTTTTTGAAAAGCGTTCAGATTGAAACTTCCAAAGAGTGTTTTCCACTCCTAGCTTAAGCAGGAAGTATAATTTCGAGTTTAGAAAAGCCTGAAAATAATTGTCAGGTACGCCACTGTCTTGCTAGCACTAGCTATCTTGTTACCAGTGGTAATAGACATTACTTTAGGTATTCTAACGCCGAAAAAAAATATGAAATCGTACAATTAGTTCCCGAGTTATACCGATTTAAATTATCAAGGAATAAACAAATTGTCAGGTACTCCACTGTCTTGCTAGCGCTAGCTATCTCGTTATCAGTGTTTATAGACATCAGTATAGTTATTACAATACTGAATACCGAATTTTTGAAATCGTACGGTTAGTTTTTGAGTTATAACGATTTCAATTATCAAGTGGTGAAAAAAAACAATCGTCAGTTACGCCACTGTCTTACTAGCGCAAGCTATCTCATTGCCAGTGTTTATATACATTAGTATAGTAATTACAATGCCGAACGAATTTTTTAAATCGTACGGTTAGTTCCTGAGTTATAACGATTTAAATTAGGTAGGAGTGAAAACACAATTGTCAGTTACGCTACTGTCTTCTAGGCATCATGTTTGTAATAGCCAGTGTCTATGAACATAAATAAGGTAATTACAACGCCAAAATATTTTTTGGAAGCTGTATTTTATATGTCAAACATGATTTTGTATTAAAATTCAGCAAGTAAATGGTAATACGCATACAGGATCTGAAAGCTCTCCTATCAAAATTTGGATGTAAATATTTTTTACTCGATATTTTTGAGAGAATATTTTTTTCATATTCTGCTGGCGCTAGCTCTAAGCTATCTTTTCCACCCAATTTGATTAAAAACCTTTCATTTTGGGCGGCTAGGGTTAAAAATATTTTATCATTTTTTAGGGTTCGGGGGTAGCGCTAGCTTTTAAATTGGTAGCGCTAGCTCTGAGGAATCCGAATAGTATAAAAAAAACTTAAAAAATTTAAACTCGGGGGGCTAGCATCAACCTAGTCCCCCGAAAGTTCAAACCTCCATAACTTTCTTGTCTAAGTGGCGCTAGCTCTAATTTTTGTGCCGCTAGCTAAGGCCTGTCTAGCGCAATAGTTTTTTTCAAATAATTCGATCTTCAGGGGACTAAGTTGACTGAGCCGGAACGAAAACCGGAACTGAACCAAAAATAAAATATCTACAACAGTATTAACTTCGCGGAGCGACCAACCCGAATTTTCAGGCTTTTCTAAACTCAAAATTTTACTTCATGCTTAACCATGGAGTAGAAACATTCGTTCGAGACTTCAAATTGATCGCTCGTAAAATAAGCGCACTTATACATATTGATAAGTCAACGCCCGTGCGCTTTGTACAAACGGTACAAAATAAACAATCGGCACCTTGAAACAATTTAAAATAAATTCTCCTCCTCGTGAAATATCTGCAATAGCATATTTGAATAGAATGCTGGTTAGTCTGACTTCTTCCATCGCTCTCTCGAGACCCGGGGGATAGAAAGAGACGGTTTCGCGCGTGGTGTGTTTGTTTGTTGTTGATTTCTCGAGATGTCGACGAGGAATTCGCCGGCGAACAAACGGGAAGAAATAAAAGCCGAGATACCATTCAATACACACATGCAGACAATTTAAACACGACGGCGACGTTATGGATAACCGAGCGCTCGTTTTGTTGCTGTTGTTGCTGCAAAGCAACAACCGTGAACTCTCCTCTTCTTGGAGAATCGGAGAGTAGTACCAGTACCACCAACGGCAAATGAAATGTACACAGCGCTGAACAGAAAAGGTATAAATAATCCGAAGAGCAAAACGAGCTCAGCTGTTCAAACTGACGCTAAAGAGATCGTTATTGCTGATATGCGGTGTTTTTCATTCTTGAAGATGCTGAAGAAGAGGTGTAAATCTAACGGAGGAATTTATGGTAGCTGGCTTTTGAGTGTTTAACAAATAATTGCTGAAGATAGTCAACTTACTTAAAGAAAATAGGTTTAAACTTTATTAGTTACGAAAAGTGAGTCCTTATTGTTTTTCTGATTTTTTTTAAAGACTCGATACGAATAAATATAATAGCAGAATATCTAACGAGTGTCTATAAACTGTCGGCATCTCGGTTGCTTTTAAAAACAAATAACGTATCTTAGATTATGCCATACGAAACGGTGAATCTTGGAAACGCCAAATATAGTTAATTATATGTCATCGAGTACTGTCACAGTGCTAAATTTAATTACGACGTATGTTTCTGAAGTCAGAACCTACTGGGATACCGACAGTTTATGGATACTCGTTATATTATTTTTCTGTAAAATCCTTCCTTCTTTCATAACTATTAGGAGAAAGGGGGGTCATTATAAAAAAAATGGTGATATGTCCATCATACCATTTTCCATGTCATTTAAACAATTGATAATTGATATAATAAACTTATTTAACTTCTCAGTTGGTTAAATACAATTTCACATTAAATCAGCGACTAAGACGCGTGGCGCATGAAGTAAAATTTCGAGTTTAGAAAAGCCTAATTTGGCTTGGCCGCTCTGCTTCGCTACGCGGCCAAGCCAAATTTTCAGGCTTTTCTAAACTCGAAATTTTACTTCATGCTTAGTCTGGGAGTGGACACCCTCGTCAAACGATCAATCAGAAACTTATTTTAAAGTTTCCTTTATTGTAAAATTTGTGACATAAAATCAATAGAGTTGATTATTTTGTTTTCGTTCGAATTTAGAATAAACGCATTTTTGCGGAATATTTCTGTTGTAGACGATTTTTAGCATTTACAATTTGCCAGCATTCTCTTGAACATATTTATAAAATAACTTGAAGCATAAATCTTGATAAAAGTCATAGAGAACGAACAAATCTCGTTTTACTGAGGAATGAAATAAAATCCAATAATTGTCGAAAAAAAGAAAAATGCATAAACTTAAATTATACCGGAATAATGTAAGCACCTGCAAATAAAGCTTAATAAATAAACTAATAAAAAACAAATTTAGGCAGCTTTAAAGAAAATTAAAATATGACAATTAATCGAAGTAAATCTTGACTAAACAATCTGTTGATTTTTTTACGTATTTTTCCAACAGAATATTTTCAAGATTATTTCTTCGTCGGCAATCCCTGTTATTAAAATCCGATATTTCCTTCGTAATCTAAGATCAGAAAAAGATAAACTCTACTTGTATATTTTTTTTTTCATTTATTCAAATTGCGCGTCTATAATTTCGTCAAACTTATTTACAGTTTATTCATTCCTTAATAATCTCTGAAAATATTATCAAATCTCACGTTTCCTTTGTAATCTAAGATCAGAAACACAGAAACTGTACTTTTTAATATATTTGATTTTATCATTAATTAATTTTTGTGTTATTTTGATTGAATTATTGCTCGTTTAACCTTATTATTAGTACTGCTTAAAAACACGACAATTTTATTTGCAAATTGTTTTCACAATTGCGTTATTCAGTTAAGAAACATGTATTGTAAAAAAAATATTCAAAAAACAACAATTTGCAAATAATAAAAACATTTTAAATAATATAATATTTCTGATAAAATGAAAAATTAAAGAAATTGTATATTATACAAATATAAACTTACGTTATTTGAATTTAATAAATAGCAGGCCCAAATAATATGATTACGATTTACCCCTAGATTTAAATCTTACGGCAAAAAAGTAACATAATTTCATCATTCTAGCTGTGTTAATCAGGTTTATGGTTAGTAAAGTCTTATAAAAAACAGAGTATAGGTTACTTACCAGAGGGACGAATCTATGTAAAAAAGATTCGAATCACGAATCCGAATCACTTAATATGATTCGAATCACGAATACTCGAATAAAGGATCCGTAAGAGATAAATATGATTCGAATGGAAGATTCGAATCCTGTTTTTTCGAATCACAAATACAAATCCTTTAAGAATGAATTTTATTTTATTATTTTTTGCAATAATTAATATATAAATATCGTTACCAGCTGTTTTAACAAAAATATTCAAAACCTAATTATTTATTATTACCATTAAACATTGTTGATAACAGACTAAATATCTGACTCCCTGTTACTCTGGTTAAAGATGTATTTGTGTGTTTCTGAACTCCACTTCAAATCAGTGTTTTGTACGCATGGCGCATGAAGTAAAATTTCGAGTTTAGAAAAGCCCGGAAATTTGTCTCGGGTCGCGCAGCGATTTTTAAAGGGCTTTTTTAAACTCAAAATTTTACTTCATGCTTAGCCTGGGATTGGAAGCACCCGTTCAAAACTTCAAATTGAACTCGATTATAAAATCGACTAATGCCTGAAATGTACGTAAATAAAAAATTCACTGAATGTCATTAAAACCGGGAAAGTCAGTGAAAAGTCATGAAATTATATTCAAATTGACCAAAACACTAACAAAAAAGCCATATGATATTATTAAATTTGTCAAAATCAGCAGACAAATTACAAATCACGCAAAAATTTATAAAATGAACTTAAATATTGGCAAAAACAATGAAAACTATAAAACAGAATGGGGGTTTCCCACAGAAGAAAGTTATATTAAAAGGCCAGGGAAAAAATCTTTAGTCAGGGAAATGTCGGAAAAGTTTAACATTTCAGATTGTGGCTACCATGTCAGTTTTACTTCAAACAATATTAAAGAAAATTTTGAAAAATGGATTATCATCTTTGAAAACATTTTCAATCGTTTAATGTTCCCACTCCTAGACTAAGCATGAAGTAAAATTTCGAGTTTAGAAAAGCCCCGTGAAAATTTGTCGAGGGTCGCGCAGCGACCCGAGACAAATTTTCTGGTTTTTTCTAAACTCGAAATTTTACGTCATGCGCCACGCGCATAAAACAGTTTTCAGATTCAGGGTGAAATTTAAAAACACAGAAAAAAATATTTTTCATGTTATTCCTTACAATTAATTCGAATTATTTTTGACGATTCAAATCCTTTTGTAAGTATTCGAATCCTTTTACAAGGATTTAGACTCGAATACGAATCCTCTTAAAAAAATGTAACGAATCCAGTCAAACTAAAGTATTCGAATGCCTCTTTTGAATCCTCTAAAGGGATTCGAATCCAGGATTCGAATCCTGAATGAATCGTATCCTGCCCAGCTCTGTTACTTACTTAGATTAACCTAACTTAATTTTACAATAAAATGTTGGGTTAGGTTTTTAGGGTGTCAAGTTGTCATGTTAGATTAGGTTAGATGGCATTTCGTTTCGTAAAGCTAGGTTAAGTTAGACAACAAATCATAATGTTGGGTTAGTTGATTATTGTAAAATTAGGTAAGATGTTCTTTAACCTGTAGCCTGCTGCCGGCCCTCGAAAACTTAAACATCCTTTCTAAAACAATTGTCTAGAAACCATTAGCTACAAAATAATAAACAACCTAACCTAACTTAACAATTTAAAGTAACAGAGTCATCATTAATGACAAATAATAAAGATAGGTTAAACAGCAACTTGCGGAACTAGGTTGAGTTATCATTTAACCCAACTTCTCAATTTAGGTTAGATACGATAGGTGTTATTCAAGTTAGGTTAGATGACAAGTTGTGAAGTGGTTATTTAACCCACTTTCACAATTCAGGTTAGATACGATATATGTTACTTAAGCTAGATTAGTTGACAAGTTATGAAGTTAAGTCAGGTTAGATGATACGTCGTGATTTGGTTGGGTTAGGTGAAGTTAAGTTGGATTATAACTTCATAATATGGTAATCCGAGTAGTTTTCGGAAAGGTTTGTTCATATTATAGGTTAGGATAGGTGCATCTAACATATGCAACTGTCCTCTAAACAAACCTTAGTATTGTCTATCGTATCCATCCCAACCTAAGTCTATTGTATCTAACCTAAGTAGGTTTCCAAAATTCTTAAAAATATTTAAAATTTTGACAACTACGTTTTACCAGATTTTATTTGCATAGTTTTGACATATTTGCTATTTTTGACATATTTAGAGCGAGTGCACCTATACAACTGTCATTTAACTTTATGTAACATTGACATGATGTTTGAAGCAATTGAATATTTGGTTATTTAAATATGTTTCTGAAAAAATATTTAAATATTTTAATAATTTAAATTTATGAGCATGTTTCTGAATGAATAATTGAACGTTTAAATTTGACTAATTCTGAACTTTAATAGTATATTTTAAACTTTACTTAAAATCAGTGTTTATACGGCTGGCGCATGAAGTAAAATTCTGAGTTTAGAAAGGCCTGAAAATTTCCTACTTCGTTATGACAATTGAGGTTATGTTATAAATTTGAGCATTCAAAAACATATTCAATTATATGAATTATTATAAAATTAATAATAATCATAACAAATTCAAGAAACAACTCGCAGCACACCGCATCTAGTTGACAGCTGTCAAAATCGAGTATAGCAAGTGGGCTTTGATGGAGTTATTAACTAACGTAACATACTGATCATAATTTTTTTTTTTTAAAGCTTGGTTAAATAAGATGAAAAACACTAAAACTAGATTATATTAGATGACAAACTCTGAACCTAGGTTAGGCTATATGACAAATGGTAAGGTTAAGTCTTCTAACACAAATGTGAAATTAGGTTAGGTTATTATCCAACCTAACGCAACTTCACAATATAGTGTAGTTGGGTTGGATAACAAGTTGAGAAGGTGGGTTAAGTGATACATTGTATTGTGGTTGGGTTTTGTTTAACATCAAATTGTAGAGTAAAACTAAGTTCGAACTAAAATGTGAATTATATCCAAAAGTAATAAAATGTTAATAATATTGCAAATTGTAAAATCCATTAAATTCAAAAATTCTTACTTACTTTAAGTAGGAAGTACTAGAAGTAGTAAATAAGATTTTGGACATTTCATTTCTTTTTGACATAATTCACACTTTTGACATATTCGACATTTAATGAAATTTTTGACATTTAAAAAACGTTTGCTTTGTATCACTTTCTAGACAATGACAGTTTTTTGCTTTTTGACATTCTATGTCAGTTTCCACATTTTACGTCACTTTTGACCTTTTCGGCACATCTACAACGGCTTATGAGATAAGTCGGATTTAGCCGATATTTCATCTATAATGGCAGTTGATACAAGTCGGCTTTAGCCGGCATTTGGACTATAAGGATACTTGACGCAGGTCGGCATTAGCCCATATTTGAACTATATTTACATATACATAAGTCGGCATTTGATATATAACCGACATTTCAACTATAGTGACCTAACCTAATTTGACAGAATGATATCTAAGCTAATTTGACAATGCAAAATCTAACCTAACACAACTCTTTAGGTTCAATCACTATTGACTTACTTTGGACATTTTAAATTAAATCTCATAGATTAAAACTGTCTAGAATTTGGTAGTTTTTATTTGATTTGACAAAAATAACACCGCTGTCAGCATAAAGGTGTAATCCTCTTAGCTCGTTTGTTTTGAGAGTCAGAGCGAAACTTTAAAGATGAAATTTGTATGGATTTTAGTGTAGTTTTCATTTGTTTAAATGACTAATGTCAGAACTGAGGGAGTTGTGACAACAAAGATTTCAAGTGGTGTAACTTATTTGTTTTTACAGTTATATCAAAATATACGTAAGTAGGTGCATCCAAATGTACTAGAGATCATTTTGTGGTCCAAAAATGCGTCGAGTACAAATACAAGTACTTGGAAAATAAAATACTCGTAGACTAAGTACTCAGTAGGGGAGGGCGGGAGGGGGAGGAACTACAATGGGCCCGACTGTGGCCTAAGTGGGTGCGGCTGACGCTGCCCTCCCGCCAAACCATCCTTAATCCTTAAAGTACTCAATACATGAAAAGTACTCAGAGTACAATTTTTAAGTACTTGTACTCGAGTACTGCCCAGCTCTGCTTGCTTGTAGGTATACTGAATATGTGAACACATCCATATATGTATGAATTCTCTCACCCGATACATGAACGTAAATAATAAAAATATATTCTTTAATGCCATATCCAAATATTGCATATTTGAGTAGGTTTCACAGAATAAAACAATTGCTTCGAACGTAGCATATAAATAGCACGATTTGTTTGCAAATAAATTGTAAACTTATAAATGATCTTGGGTTGCATGCGAGTATGCTTATTTTTTTATAAAATTTGGTTTTTAAATGTCTTGACAAAGTAAGAGTAATTTAAAGTGGTTAGAATTGGAGCAAACGTAGCGGAGTGATTTATGCACGCCACTGTAAATTACAGCCACCGCCCTTTGAAATGGGGGAAACAAACCACGTTGTGGGCCACATACGAATTGGGCAATATGCGTTTGTTTGAATGCACTATTTTATAATTAAACCGTTGAATTGGATTTATTTATAGTTTTCACGTGCAAAGGTAAATGACATTAAAAAAGTTTATCAAAACATAAATTCAAATTGCAACATTTCGTGTAATCCTATCGAATATTGGCGTAATTTAAATTCCTGTTGGGGGATTTATTTAAAATTATTCGTGCAAGCAATTTTACAGTTGCGAATGACTTTTCAATAATAGGATTATTTGAAAAGATTTGCACACGCAAACTTCAATTCGTATGCTCAAATTTAACTGTTCTTTAACGATTACCCAAACACCACTCGTAAATTGGCAGCGACTGTCAGATACTCATTTAACTTGTGCGATTTGAGAATGACATTCCAAAATCTTGTTGAAATAGGAGCTGTTGTAAGCAGAACTAACAGAAGATCAAATTTAACGATTAAAATCATAAAATAATTAATTTGTAAAATGGTTACAAAATGTTAAATCGTTGAAAACGTCGGGTTAAGTAGTAGTTTATGTAGAGGGATCGGCAGTTTGTTAAAATACGAAAACAATATGTTTTTTTTACATATGTTTCTTTTAAGTATACATATCCCCATGTATGCGCTATAAATAATTTTATAATTTAAAGCTTCTAACGAGTGTTTCTAATCCTTGATTAAGCATTAAGTAACATTTCTAGTTCAGAAAAGCCTGAAAATGTGGATCAATTTATTACGTTAGATCAAACATAAAATCAAGCAGTCTGGTATTCTGAACTTCACTTGAAATGTTTGTTGCGCGTGGCGCATGAAATAAAATTTCGAGTTTAGAAAAGCCACGTGAAAATTTGTCTCGGGTCGCTGCGCGACCCTCGACAAATTTTCTACGCGGGGCTTTACTAAACTCGAAATTTTACTTCATGCTTAGTCTGGGAGTGGAAACCCACCTTAGAAGCTACAAATTTAACGGTTCTATAATAACAGAGAATGTTAGTAATTTTAATTAAGATGTAATAATCTATTTATTTTCAGATGTTTTCTTGTTTTTATTATTTACCTTTTTTATTCAATTATTTTTTCTATTTTGCGGTTTATAATTCCAATTTGAATGCTCACATCATGTTTAGACAGATTATTTTTCTATTCTGTATTGTTAAATAAAAAACGGTTATATTTAGCCAATTACTCAGAAAAATAAGCATAATCAATAAATTTAAGGTGAGTTCATGGGTGTAGCCAAAGGAGGGCACTTGCCACCAAGTAATCGTATACTTTTGACGTTTCACGAGAAAATAATGGGCATATTATAAGTATTTAACAAATATTTTTACTTTTACCCGACTGGACATAATATTTTGTCTTCTCGATCCTGGCTACGCCCATGGGTATTTTCGAACATCCAATTAATTTATAAACTGTTTCATTTTAAATGCTCACAATATCGAAATTTATATTCTGAATAGATTAGTTTGATTTTCTATATTGGATAATCGAAAATGATTATTGTTAGATAATTTATAAAAATATAAAGTCATTTTGACTATAAATATACTTCAGGACATTTTTTTTATGAAAAGTCTAGGGAAAGATCAAATTAATTTATCAAAACTTTAGATATTTAGATCACATCATTTGTGTATAATTTAGTGTAAACTAAAAAAAAGTCATATCTCTTATTTCTAAGAATTCATAATTTTTTTTAGGATGAATTCTTTAACAAACTCTTGATAGAGTTTTTTGTTTTATGCAAAGTTTAATGAAATTATGAAAACAATGCCAAAGCTTATTCACATAAAAATAATAAATTTATTTGTAATCATTTTTTCCCCTAAAATGATTCCCCCGGCAAATTTTCCCCTTATATTTTTCCCCCGAATTAATATTCCCCCAAATTAATATTCCCTTAATCTAATTTTCCCCCAAATGAATAATAACGCAACAATCAAATTAATTAAGTTATATTACAAAATTTATAAAGTTATATTACAACCAATATTTCGTAAATAATCTAAAAGTTTGTCTTCCTCCCTGTAATCATCATATTTCGCGACTATGTTTTTGATTCGACGTTCAATCCTTCTCTGGCTCTTCTAATGGGCTGTCCTAGCGAGAGTTGTCGCATCATGGTCATGACAAGTGTTTGTACTCCATGATTAAGCATGATGTAAAATTTCGAGTTTAAAAATGTCTGAAAATTTGGATTTGTCGGTGCAAGCGAAGCGAAGCCCGGCTAATCCAAACTTTTAGGCTTTTCTAAACTCGAAATTTTACATCATGCACTAGACGTAAAAAACACTGATTTAAAGTTAAAAATTTAGTGATTGTAATATTTATATTTGAGTATTCGAATATTTTAATTATTTATATTTATACAAAATATCATAATTTTCAAATATTAATAAAGATAAAAACAAAATAGTTCTACTTCGCTCAAACATATTCTACGCAACTGATATTTAAGCTATAACTTTTCAACTTCAAATTGAGACTAATTAACATCAAATTCTGATAAAACAATTTCCCATTGGAACTTAAACATTGCTGTCAATTAAAACACAATCGAATTAGGAATACGCAATTTAACATTTTTAGTTTCTTGTTATGTAGTCTGGGGAGTTTTCGGTGAAACACCCTTTATATTCCTTAAATATTTAAAAAAAATCCTTTGAGTTTGAGTCTAAGTTTCATCTTCTTATGAAAATAATAGCCGGGGGAAAATTTGAGGGGAAAATTAATAGCGCGGGGAAAAATAACCTAGGGGAAAAATTGTAGGGGAAAAATGACCCCCAACGAATATGAATACATCATACAACCAGATGTTAATACTTATTTATAGAAATTGAAAATAAAATTAGTGCAAATTGGACTACGAACAACCATAAAGTTTATCAACATTTCTGTTTTCAAGTGAAAACAGAAAGATTATCAACATGTACATAGAGAAAAATAATAATAATTAAAGAAAACAAACAAAAAATACATTACACAAATATGCTCTTAAAATAAAATATTATTCTGCATTATCAACTTTTGATAACAACGTTTGTTTAAACTTTTTCTTAAAAGCACCCACATTTAACGATGTAATATTTGTTGGAATAGAATTGTATATGTTGTATATGCTTTAAATGAAACTTTTTTTAAAAAACATTGTATTATACAGAAAGTTTTATATAACACCGAACATTTTCATAACGAGGATTTTGTTTTTAAGTGTCCAGATGCATATTGCACATTTTCCGATGCTCGGATTATTAAAAGAATTAAATTTGAAGCTTCAAACGAGTGTTTTCCACTCCCAGACTAAGCATGAAATAAAATTTCAAGTTTAGAAAAGCCTGAAAATTTCGTTTGGTCGCGTAGCGCGAAGCGCGGAGCGGCCAAACCACATTTTCCGGATTTTCTAAACTCTAAATTTTAGTTCATGCGCCACCGGTACAAAACACTGATTCAATATAAAGCTTAGCGGTGTGTTTAAAACTTTGTAATATGTCGGTGATTTGTATCGGTGGCGCATGAAGTAAAATTTCGAGTTTAGAAAAGCCTGAAAATTTGGTTTGGCCGCTCCGCGCTTCGCGGTACGCGACCAAACCAAATTTTCAGGCTTTTCTAAACTCGAAATTTTACTTCATGCTTAGTCTGGGAGTGGAACACACTCGTTTTAAGTTTCAAATTGAACTTTTTTAACAAAACAACGATTATCTAAAAATGTACGGCATATACGCTGTAATTGGGACATGTAAACTTGAAAGAAAAACTTCCTGTATATACAAGTTGAGGCATTAATTGCAATTGATTGGCTACAATTTGTAATGGTGATATAGGCAACTCAATTTACAACTAACCTAAAAATTAAAGGTGGAAAGTCGTATTGGATGCTTTGATTTAATAAACAGAATATACAAAAATGAACATTAAGAATGTTCGGTGTTACATAAAACTCTCTGTATATTGGAGGTGATAATAACTGTCTGAATCTAAGATTCAGATAGTGGACGTGTGTACAAAATTTAATTTTTGCATACAGATATGGTGGTTTACGTATTAATATAACCCCATGAAACATGACACTGCTATGTAATGACCGTTTTTGATCCATACTTAACCAATTTGCATCTTTTAATTTATACGAAATACGGTCATATTTTCGTATTCCATATGCAAATCTTAAACAAGATTTCTGAACGCTCTTGAATGACTTTTTCTATACAAGGTACATACACAACGTCACAGTAGTTAAAATGACTAAGTACTAGGTGATCACATAACTAGATTTTGTTATTTTCTGAAAGAATTTTGCGATGTGGGTGTAATAACTTGAGGTTTAAGTAAGCTTTTTGTATACATTTTCCAATATGACTTTTAAAACGAAGATCAGAGTTCATCATTAAGCCAAAATTGCTTATTGACTTTGACTTTGAATTTTATTTCCTTAGATCGTAATGTCTAGTTTTGTTTTTATTCCATTATTGCGTTTCCCAAAAACGATTACTGATGTTTTTGTACGGTTTATTTTTAAGTGATGCTTACCAAACATAAAGATCAAATCATTAATGTCTGAATTAATTAGTGCATTTGCTTGATTAATGTTACTCGTTTTTTTTTTTCTTGAATTAATTTCTCATCCGGCACTTGGTGAAACATATTAGAATATGTAAAGTTATTTATTAAAAACACTTGGTATTGTTTCACAAATTAAAACTTTATTCCGACTAGTTTCGATTTGTTATACCATTTTCAAAGGAATGTACAGAAAAAGTTATTGTCTAGGTATATACAGAGACTTTTAGGTAACACCGAACATTGTCACAACGAAAATTGTTCTTTTAAGTACACATAAGCATACGTTGTACATTTTCCGACGCTCGATTTTTTAAACGAATTTAATTTGAAGCTTTAAACGAGTGTTTTCCACTCCCAGGCTAAGCATGAAGTAAAATTTCGAGTTTAGAAAAGCCTAAAAATTTGGTTTGGTCGCGTAGCGCGAAGCGCGGAGCGGCCAAACCAAATTTTCAGGCTTTTCTAAACTCGAAATTTTACTTCATGCGCCACCGGTACAAAACACTGATGCAATATAAAGTTTAGCGGTGTGTTTTTAACTTTGTAATAAGTCAGTGTTTTGTACCGGTGGCGCATGCAATAAAATTTCGAGTTTAGAAAAGCCTGAAATTTTGGTTTGGCCGCTCCGCGCTTCGCGCTACGCGACCAAACCAAATTTTCAGGCTTTTCTAAACCTGAAATTTTACTTCATGCTTAGTCTGGGAGTGGAACACACTCTTTTCAAATTTCAAATTCTTAAAAAAAAACAATGATTATCTAAAAATTTACGGCATATACGCTGTAATTGGGACATATATACTTGAGAGTATGTACAAGTTGAGGTATTAATTGCGATTGATTGGCTACGATTTATAATGGTTATATAGGCAACCCGATTTACACATACCTTAAAAATTAAAGATGTCAAATTGTATTGGACGAAAATGTTCGGTGTTACATAAAACTCTCTGTATACATATTTTTGTTTCAGGTGCTAAGGGAAGTCAAAATTGGGGAATTCCAAATCTCCTCGTTGTCGTATACGATATTTTTCCCCGTTTTGATGGCCCTGTTAATCTCTAGGCATTTAGTGTGTATCCCTTATTACCTAAAAGCAAAATCTTAAAATTATGCTTATTAAAGAAGTGATTGAATGCGATGCAATGTTTGGAAAAGCTAGTTGCTGGTTTATTATCTAAAACAGATTTTTGATGTTCATTTATACTGGTTTCGAATGATCTGTCGGTTTTGCCCAATATAAATTGCATCGCATTAATCACATTGAATTTCATATACTCCACATTTCTTCGAATTGTCTGTTTTCGACTTGTTATTTATTATTAATTTGCCTAAATTTAGCGGGTTTGAACATATAATATTAAAGTTTTTTCCCTCAAACTGATTGATTATATTGTATGACAAGTCATTAACAAAATTTATTTTATACCATTTACCATATATTTTTTGCTGAAGTGCGTAAGAGTATTTAAACAAATGTTTTTGTTTATTGTTTTTTAATAAATAATTTATAACGTCCTTGCTCTAACCATTATTTTCAACAATTTTGCTAATAATATTTAATTCTTGTCTGAAATCAGATTCACTTAAAGGTTAACATCCCTTTAATCTATTGATATAAGAGTGAAAAGTACTTGATTTTATTTTATTTGTGTTGTTTGAATTAGCTGGAATGTTACTAGAATAAAATGAATAATACAACTGCGTATCGTCTGCGTAAAGGTGAATGTTGCTATGTTTAACACATTTTCTAAATGAACTTGTGTAGATAGCAAAAATAACTTGGCCTACGATGGATCCCTGGGGAACCCCTTGACAAATGTTTATTTGGAAAGATTTTCTACCATTTGTTTCAATATATAGTTTTATCTCAGTTAAATAACTCTACATTAAATTTATTGCATTTGCTAAGAAACCAACATAATGCCACATGGCATATAAGATTTTATAACAGATAGTTTCAAATGCCTTAGAATAGCCAAGAAGGATTAATGCAGCGTTTTTTCCAGTATTTATTTCCCTAATTATGTTATCTACTATTGTTAACAGGGCTGTTGAACAACCATGAAATTTACGAAATCCAGATCGATAACTTGGAAGAATATCATGGTCATTTAAAAATACACAAATTTCTTCGTTTATAACTTTTTCAGCGAGTACAGGCAGTGAGCTTATTGGTCTAAGCTCTCCAAATTTTGATGGATTTTTTGTATTTGGAAGTGGCACAATCCTTGAAATTATCCTAATATTTGGAAATTGATCATCAAGTAAGCAAGAGTTAACCATGTTTGTAATGAATGGCACAATATATAGGTATCACATTAAAATCATAGTAATATTAATGTTGTCTATACCAGCAGCATTTGACCCGATATCCAATAAGTATTTAGAAATTTTATTTTCTGTCACTGGTTTAAAATTTTTTCAAGGTATTTTTACTATAGAATTCGATTATATCATGATCAACTGTAGGTGTAGTTACGTTGCAGCCAGCAAAATAATTATTAATAAGGTTTGGTTTATTCAAGGACTGAGGTAGAGAAAGTTTACTTTTAGTTTTATGAATATTTGATGATTTAATAACTTTCCAGAACTGCGCGCTGTTGTTTTTACAAGGGATGCAAACCGGTCCACGAACCGGTACTTTATTCCGAACCGGTCCGGATCGAAATTAAACACGATGAGAATCCGTACCGGTTGGCAGACCGCACCGTTTTATAAATATTCGGACCGGTACAAATTTTGTACCGATCCGTTTCTACATTGCTCGGACCGGTTTTGTACCGGTACAAACGCTGCGAACCGGTCCGAGCAATGCCAATGCCAATATTTAATTTGTGAGAAAATGAAATAATAAAATTAACGCAAGAGATTTTGGCGGGATAAATAAGTTCATACATTTAAAATTATCGAAAGAAATAGTACAGACAATATATTTTTTAAAACTTCACATTTTTAATTTTTAAATTTTTATTTAATTACTTCATAAATTTAAATTTTAAATTTCAGACTTTAAAAAATGTACATTTCAACTTCGACTTCTTTCGTACACAGACCAGCTAGCCACCCTGAGCCCGGGATGGTGCATTTTATAATTTAGTATTTGTGAACGGAATCACGGGCGGCGCGGCGCAAGGTACGTCGATGACGCATGAACTCATGTGTAACACATGAACTCATGTGTTACAAGGTATGACAGAATTGGATCTTTCCATGTTTTCCCCTACCTCTTTTCCCGCAGGCCCTAGTTCATGCAAGAGAGAACAATGACGTTGTATTTAGTTACGTTTTTGAGTCTATCATAACCTCTCTGTCTCTAACCTGTACTTTCATAGAGAGATTTTTTAATATTTTGTGTTAAAAATAAGCTTATTTTCTGTAAATCTTTAGATATTTTCTGTTTTTTTAAGTTTAATTTGAAGCTTTAAACAAGTGTTTTTTTCCACTTCCAGACTAAGCATGAAGTAATATTTCAAATTTAGAAAAGCCCCGTGAAAATTTGTCGAGGGACTCGAGACAAATTTTCTGGGCTTTTCTAAACTCAAAATTTTACTTCATGCGCCACGCGTATAAAACACTAAAATATTGTGAAATGTATGTATATTTGAACTTCGATTAAAGCCTGTGTTTTATACGCGTGGCGCATGAAGTAAAATTTCGAGTTTAGAAAAGCCCCGTGAAAATTTGTCTCAGGTCGCTGGCGCGACCCTCGACAAATTTTCTACGCGGGGCTTTTCTAAACTCGACATTTTACTTCATGCTTAGTCTGGGAGTGGACGACACTCGTTCTTAGAAGTTTCAAATTGAAGGATCACTCTAGATTACTAAGTTTATTGCCATTTTACAAAGGCTACAGCTCGAAGGACCAATTGAGGTCTTCGGAAACCGAAGGACTGCAGGGAATTGAAGTTATTTACAAAAAATCTACGAAAATCTGAAGGTTTACAGCGTGGATAGGAAAGAAAGGATCCGGTTTTAAAAAAATATCAAAGTTGGGTTGGCTTCCAGTGCATTTTTAACTTTGCTTTAAATCAGTGTTCTATACGCGTGGCGCATGAAGTAAAATTTCGAGTTTAGAAAAGCCCAGAAAATTTGTCTCGGGTCGCTGCGCGACCCGAGACAAATTTTCACGGGGCTTTTCTAAACTCGAAATTTTACTTCATGCTTAGTCTGGGAGTGGACAACTCTCGTTTAAAGCTTCCAATTGGACTCCATTAAAAAACAACGAATGTCAAAAAATTCACAGCCTATGCATGTTTACCTAAAGTTTACCATAAAGTAACCACATTTAAATTCAGCGCGCATTTGTGACGTAAGCGATCTCTTCCCCCACTCCAAAATCTTTGATTCTGTCGATCCTTCTTACCGTATACTCGACCGTCCTTGGGCGCGGCGCGGCACCCGCTGCGTCCCATTCGAGCGGCCTTGTTATCTCAAAAGGCAATAAACAAAACTTTTTTTTGGTGGGCTTGTTTTATTTATTATAAAAACACAGATTTGTATAATTTGATTCTTATTTTTATTATTTTGTTTGTAGTCGGATTTTCAAGCTAGTTTCTTTGTATTATTTGATTATTTCGTTTGCATTTAAAATATTATTTTATAAAATCTTTTATTTTAATGTAATAATTGCAAATGTTGATTGTTGTCCCTGTTTAATATTCGATTAATAAACTTTAATTTATTGCTTACAAAATTCTTAATTTGAAATATTTTTCGATAAAAGTATAAAACATAAAATGACATTGATCATTTGAGTAATATTCAACACATTTTCTTAATTTCGAAAAATTCTAAGAGTACACATAAACATTTAAACAGAATTTTTGGAAATGTTTGGAATTTATTTAATTTAATTAATTTTCAAGACAAGGACATAAAATGTATTCAATAAATTAACAATACATAACAAGGACAACATGCACCCCCTCCCCCTCTTCATGAAAAAATTGATATTCAATCTTTAAACTATTTAAATCATTTTTTCATAAATTTTCTCAATTTTGTGATTTTTTCATTTTGAAGTTTTAAGTTTTTTAAATTAATTTTTCATTCAATTTTTTAAAATGTATAGCCTTAAGCTTACTAAAATGACATTGATCATTTGAGTAATATTCAACACATTTTCTTAATTTTGAAAAATTCTAAGAGTACAAATAAACATTTAAACAGAATTTTTGGAATTGTTTGGAATTTATTTAATTTAATTAATTTCCAAGACAAGGACATAAAATGTATTCAATAAATTAACAATACATGACGATGACAACATGCACCCCCTCCCTCTCTTCATGAAAAAATTGATATTTAATGTTTAAACCATTTAAATCATTTTTTCATAAATTTTCTCAATTTTGTGATTTTTTAATTTTGAAGTTTTAAGTTTTTTAAATTAATATTTCATTCAATTTTTTAAAATGTATTGAAAATAATAAAAATTGTATAATTCTTTTAAATTATGATATTTATATAAATATAGAATCGAATAAAATATTTTTATTGTAATTAATTAAAATAATTAAATATATGCAGCCCCGGACCGGTTTTCGAACCGATACCGAACCGATTAAAGCGGTCCGTATATTAAATGTTCCAATGCGATTCGGTACGGCTGGACCGTTTTTATTCCAAACCGCTCCACGCGAAACGGGACAAAAACGGTCCGGTTTTCCGTACCGTTTTCTGTACCAAACCGCTCTGAACCGGTCCGCGTAACGAAATATCGGCTTGCATCCCTGGTTTTTACACCTAACATCCATAAACAGCCGTTTTTTCATTTCGGATTGCATTTGTTTGATTTCCAAGTGATATATACCGTGTTCTTTTGTACCCTGGAAGTGTATTAATATTTCAAACATCATTAGACGAAGTCAAATTTTGTAAATCCATATCTGAGTTTTTCTGTGTGACATGCTAAAAAATAATGATATTTTGATATCATATGTAATTTACTTTTGTTAAACAAGCCGATTTTTCGAAATTTTCTTGTTATGTGCACTAATTGCGTTTTCATTCTCGCAAGTTATATGGAACGACCTGTAACTTTATAAATGCGTTCAGTTTGAGCATTAAACTAGCGTTTTCCACTCCCAGGTTAAGCATACGGTAAAATTTCGAGTTTAGAAAAGCCTTAAAATTTAGTTTTGTCCAAACGGCTTTTGTAAACTCGCAATTTTACTTCATGCGCCACGCGTATAAAACACTCATCTAAAGTGAAATTCAAAATATGCATACTTATGTTTTCTTGAGTTTGATATGTACTTTACATGTGTTTATTTGAAACCATCTCCCGACACAAGATTCAATAATTCAAAGGTCTTTTACCACAGTTTTGGGCATCCTTGAATGAAAATAATGCTTCCATTTCTAAGCTACCGACTTAAAATAAATGTTCAATAGAGTATTCTTTAGCTCTTTATTTGCATTACCACATTCTCTAAAGCACATATGATAAAGCCCCGGCCCGCGAGCCGGATCCGGCCCGCTGTAAGATATGATCCGGCCCGCGAGACATTTTGAAAAAACCCAATTAAAAAAATATTACATTAGGTACTTATACTCGCGGGAGTGACAGTTAAGCGGCAAACATCAAATTCTTTGATGTTTGCCGCCTCACTCTTTGATAATCGCCGCCACTCGACTTGCTCGATCAAATTCTTTGAGGTTTGCCGCCTCACGGGCGGTACATCAAAAAATTTATTGCTTCTCAATTATTCTAAACTAGTTTATTCCAGATTATTCGTTTTATAGTTTGCCTATATAAGCGGGTGGATGGCTCGAACGTTAGTTCAGTTCTATTTGAGCTACCGAGGTGATAACTTGGACAAGCGATATCCTAGCGAACTGCTCGAGCCGTCAACTTGCTTTGTGACTTTGTGTGCATCTTGAGTGGTTACTAACTATAGTTTGTTATTAAGTTTATTGAACGAAAAGTAAACAAAAATGATGTCTGGTGGAAAGAAACGAAAAGTAGATACAGAGGGTCGCCATTTTCAAGAAAAATGGACTAAAGAATTCTTTTTTATCTTGCACAATGGTAAGCCTATTTGTTTGCTGTTTAATGAATCCATTTCAGTAATGAAAGAATTCAATATAAAGAGACATTACTCAACTAAGCATGCTACGCTGCACTCACTGACAGGACAATTAAGAACAAACAAAATCCAGAAGCTTACCGCAAATTTGGAAAAACAGCAACAAATGTTTCATAAACAAAGAACACAACTTGATAATGTTGTGAAAGCTAGTTTTATAGTTAGCTCAAAATTGGCAAAGGCATTAAAACCATTTGCCGAAGGAGAATTTATCAAGGAGTGTATGTTAGAAGTTTGCGGTATTATGTGTCCTGAAAAAAAAAAAGAATTTGAAAAAATTAGTTTGTCAAGACGAACTATTGTTCTACGTATCGAAATGATGGCTAATGATATAAAAACAACATTGACTGACCGTATGGCTGGTTTTGAATCATTTTCCATAGCATCAGACGAGAGCACCGGCACCGATTTGTCTGACACAGCTCAACTGGCTATATTTATTCGAGGTGTTGATAAGGAGTTCACTGTTACTGAGGAATTGCTTGCTTTACAGCCTCTAAAAGGAACCACAACAGGAGAGGATATTTTTATTGAAGTTCAAAAGATATTCACAAGTTTTGGCTTGCCATGGTCAAAATTAATTGGAGTATGCACTGATGGTGCACCTTCTATGGTCGGCTTACGTAAAGGTTTCATCGGAATTTTGAATGAAAAAGCAACAGAATTAAATGTGCAAAAAGATGATTTGATAGTCCTTCATTGCATTATCCACCAACAGAACTTGTGTTCTAAGTCCATTCGACTCCAGAATGTTATGAATGTGGTAGTAAAAACCATCAACTTTTTTCGATCCCGAGGGCTTAACCATCGTCAGTTCAAGGCGTTTTTGGATGAAATATCAGCTGAATATAACGACGTAACATATTATTGTGAAGTCAGATGGCTGAGTAAAGGAAAAATGTTGAAACGGTTTTACGAGCTTAGAAATGAGATAGCAGACTTTATTAAAATAAAAGATAAACCACTATCTGAATTAAGTGTCCCAAAATGGATATGTGACTTAGCATTTCTGGTCGATCTTACAGGCTATTTGAATGATTTAAATTTGAAACAGCCATTTAAAAGCGTTTCAGATCAAACTACGCTTGTGGGAGTCACAGATGCTGTCTGGTAACAGTTACCATTTCAACACGCTCTCTGCGTATGAAAATATTGCTTATGCTCAATATTCTGAAGAATTCAAGTTACTGTCGGAACAATTTTCGAACAGACTTTGCGACTTCAAAAACATGGAAGACTATTTCAGTTTATTTGCTACTCCTACAACATATATTGTACAAAATGCTCCAATACACTTACAAATGGAGTTGATCGAGATTCAAGAAAACTCACTCCTAAAATTCAAATTTGAAGACGTAGAGATGTGCTATTTCTACAAAAAATACCTAGAAGAAGACAATTTTCCGCAGCTTAGAAAATTCGCAAGAAGATTGATTTGTGCGTTTGGCAGTACTTATAAATGCAAACAGTTCTTTTCATTGATGAAACTTAATAAATCAACACATCGTACAAGACTGACTGACGATAATTTGGAAAATTCTTTACGTCTTTGTGTAAGTGGAATTAATCTAAATATCGATGGATTACTTTCCCAAATTAAAGCTCAAGTGTCTCATTGATTTCGGTGTATTTAACTTTCGTAGTTTGTAAAAATTGCAAATTTAACGATTTAATTATAATGTACCATTTTTTAAAATTTCATTTTGTTATTTTAATAAATTGTACTATAATAACATTGTCGTATTATTTCATGTCTAATATCTATCTCAAAAAATATTATCACTACTTTAAAATGCACTAAGTACTTTTAAACGCGGCCCGCGAACGTATTTGCACGCTAAAGTTTGGCCCTCAACATGTCAAAGGTTGCCCATACCTGCTCTAAAGCATATTACACAGGGAATTTTTTTTCAATTATACATACCTCGATATAATCGCTGTAATTTATCATGCATTCGTTGATTCTGAAAATTGTTTAATTTGAAGCTTTAAACGAGTGTTTTCCACTCCCAGATTAAGCATGAAGTAAAATTTCGAGTTTAGAAAAGCCTGAAAATTTGGTTTGGTCGCGTAGCGCGTAGCGCTACGCGACCAAACCAAATTTTCAGGCTTTTCTAAACTCGAAATTTTACTTCATGCGTCACGCGTATAAAACACTCAAATATTGCGAAGTTTAAAATATACCATTAATAGCTTTAGAAACTGATTAGTAGATTTAAAATAAACGCTTTTATAACAAACAACAAATTCTCTATGTACACTTAAAAGAATCATTGCCTGTATAGAAATTATTATACAAATAATGACAATCAACTGACAAACACAAATTGACAGATTATTAAAACTACGGAAATACATTACATTTTACAGCAAATTTGCGGTGTTGTCATAACTACCCTATCCATTTTTTGCATATGAACATTACAATAATCGTTTGATTTCAAATAAGCCATCTATAGCAATTTTTCAGTTCGTGTGCGAATTTTAGCATTCACTAATTTTCGCATGCGCATTTTTACAAGTGATTTCAAATAAAACGTATCAGAAACTAAATTAAATGCGTCCGTAAACTTTCTAAAAATACGATAATTATCTAAGCCCATAATGTTAAAATATCTAGTATCATCTTTAAAGTTTCTTTCTATTACCTTTAAAGGAAAAGATCTGAATCATTTCGAAATTCTATTGTGTGCATGTGCATGTGTATTAAAGACAAATCAATAAATACTCTCGAATGTGAAACGTATTAAGAAACCTCGTACATTATGGAAAAGACATTAACGTTCGTTAAGACATTCTAATCATTCAATACCCACAACCCACTCAAACCCATCTCTTCTGTTCCCCGAGTTTCTCAGCCCGATAATTAAACACACACCAACTTACTACTCCTCAATAACCACAAGTACTGTTCTACACAACCATTTTCTTAATGCACAGTACAAGTATTTTAAAGAGGCGGACACTTTTCTTTAATTCTTCAACTAATGCAGCACTCGAGGTTTTCTTTTTCTTTTTTTCGATATTGAAAAGGTCGCAGCAGCAGCTGGTGAATGATTGAATGTATAGGATACAGATGCGCTACCGATAATAATAAATGGATCAATGGTTCAGAAATGGAGAGGTGAATGGATTGAAATGAAATGGGTCTGTGATGGTAAATTAGTGCGACCCGCGCTCGTTGTGGGTTCTGAAGAGTGCACCTTCGTAATTGGGTTGTGTTTGGCGATCGGTGCCCTCTCAGGGGGGTTTGGGTAATACGATCGGTTCATTATTCCGGCCCGATTGATCTCTCGTTCAGTGGCGTGTATTGAATTACGTAATTTTTGTTGTTTGTTTACTTGCTTTTACGGGGAAGTCAGCTGTTTCAATGGAATTTGCATTAAAGCTGCTTAAACAAGTCTTGCCTTTAAATTATTTCCTATTTCCACTAAAATTCTTAATAGAGCTGAACCAGGTCATGCATGTAGAAATATTATCTACATGAAAGAATGATATTGAAAAGTATATAGACACGCATTAGTGAAATGGCGCGTAAAATCGAGACCATCAATTTTCCAACAGTTGCAGGGAAAATTGAAAATGTTTGCGGGCGACAGCCGCTGTTTCATGTATATATTCTATAAATTCGCGCTTCAATTACGGTTACGACCACATTTTTCTTCCCGGCTTCGAATTTATTTCATACAGAGATAACAACTTATGGGAACATTACATATCTACAGAAATACAAATAAAACAATTAAATAAAATAAACATGGAAACAATTTTAACCCAAAACATATATATGTTACAGACAAAATAAAACAAATAAGTAGAACATACAGTAAAATTGAATTTTCCAATTATTTGCAGAATATTTACAATAAGTAGACTTTTCTACAAAAATTACAAGATTTGTATTAATGTAGTTGTATGAGTTACGTGAAGGTGTTAAGTCACTTAATTAAACACAGTTATATTCCTTTCTTCACTTTCATTTTTCTTGCTAGATGTACATTTCGGGTACTAAGTACCCATTATCAATAGCTAACTGAATACAAATCCTTTAAGAATAAATTTGACTATATCATTTTTTTTTCAACCATTTATGTATAAATATCGTTACCAGTTGTTTTAACAAAAATATTTAAAACCTAATTATTTATTATTAACACTAAACATCGTTGATAACAGACTAAACATCTCATTCCCTGTTACTCTGATTAAAGATGTATTTGTGTGTTTCTGAAACACTTCAAATCAGTGTTTCGTACGCGTGGCGCATGAAGTAAAATTTCGAGTT
Source organism: Philonthus cognatus (assembly GCA_932526585.2). Lineage (NCBI taxonomy): Eukaryota > Metazoa > Arthropoda > Insecta > Coleoptera > Staphylinidae > Philonthus > Philonthus cognatus. The sequence continues at coordinate 118,155,627 of OW052241.1, read as the reverse complement.
TAGAAAAGCCCGAAAATTTCACGGGGCTTTTCTAAACTCGAAATTTTACTTCATGCTTAGTCTGGGAGTGGAAAACACTCGTTTAAGGCTTCAAATTGAACTCTATTATAAAATCGACGAATGCCTGAAAATTACGTAGATACAAATTTCACCGAATATCATTAAAACCGGGAAAGTACGAGAAAAGTCATGGAATTATATTTAAATTGACCAAAACAATAACAAAAAAGCCATAGGACATTATTAAATTTGTAAAAATCAACAGGCAAATTACAAAACACGTAAAAATTTATAAAATTAACTTAAATATTGACAAAAACAATGAAAACTATTTAAAAAATTAACAAAATAACCTCCATTTTGTTAAATTGTTAAACTGTTAGCTATTGACAATGGGTACTTAGTACCCGAAATGTACATCTAGCAAGAAAAATAAAAGTGAAGAAAGGAATATAACTGTGTTTAGTTAGGAGTTGTATTAACAGCAGCTCAAAATTAACTAAGATTATTGAAAATATAAGAAAATAGTTGTTTATTTTGATACTTGCATCTATTGAAATAACTACTTCCCGTGCAAATACACCGCCGGATATTGGATTTTACATTGAAATATTTAAAATGTTATTCGATTTGATACAACTAGTGATGTTTGTAGTAATTTACGTCGATAATTATCACTGATAATTTACTGTAAATTATTATAAATTTTACAAACATCATTTTATTCAGCTCGTAGAACTTTACTACTTTGCCCATTTACCCGTTTCTCTATCTCTTGTTGTTTCCGACATTTCCGTGGAGAACATGAAAAAAAAACTCACCCAGTATTGTATCATTTATTTCTTGCTTATTTTGTACTTTCATTTTTATTCACCAATTTATTTTTAATAATTTTTTATATTGTTATTAATTGTTAATCAATTTTATTTTGTTATTCTTCTTATTATTCATTTATTGTTTCTATCATATCTCCGATGCACATCTCTTTAGTAAATAGAAAAAAATGTATTTATACGATTTAAGTTGAAGTCATTTTGAAGAAAATCGCTAATGGCGTAAATAGGGCCAATAAACCTCAAGAAGTTAAAAGTTAGGATTGAATTATGAAAAATACTAGATATTTTTCCGCTTTATTCCGAAATTATAAAATTAATCGATCAAATATTACAATATATCTTAAAGTAACATAAACCAATCCATCGAAAAAATGGATGATTTGAAAAAATCCGGTATCTACTCAATAAATTGTAATAATTGTGATATGTATGTAGGACAAATAAGACGAAATTTAATAATTAGATATAAAGAATAAATAATTAACACTGTTGTATCCTTTCTTCACACTATATTTTCTAATGGTTAGATATATATTTCAAGTGCTAAGCACTCATTTTCAATAACAACTAATTCTTACAACTGTTGCGCGGTTTCTTTATACCTACAGTGGATTAAAGGGAAAAACCCCAGATTAAGGGAAGACCTTTGGGTGGGTTAGCAAATTTTATTGCGTGTTGTTTATGGAGGTAACAAATTTAGAAGCGGGTTATTTAAGGGACTAACATCGAAGTTCAATAAATTATTTTTATTTTTACGCATTTCTATGGCTTCCAACATGTTTAATTGATACTTATTGGACTCTTTTAGGAGTTTCATATTGTTGATGTTGAATTTATGACCTGTTGTAAAGTTATGGTGTGCAATTGCAGATTTTTCTGGATTCTGGTTTTTTATGTGATAACTGTGTTCTTTGAATCTAATATTTAAATTGCGGGTTGTTTGGCCGATATACACTTTCTCACAGTTATCACATTTTATTGAATAAATTCCAGATTTTTCAATGAATTCTCTTTTACTAAATGTGTTTCCTAAAAGTATACCACTCTTTGAATTTGTGTATTGTGCTGCCGTGAGGTTGAATTTTTTAAATAACTTATTTATATGATTATTTAGTCTAGGTACGTAAATGACTCTAGCATATTTAATAGGCTGTTTTTCTTGCTCCTGCAAACTCGTTATTGATTTGATCTTGTGATATTTTATGCTCTTATTAATATAAGATATATAGATATAAAGAACACATACCATATAAAATCATCTTACCCCGATAAATATTCAGTGGCACATCACACCTTAACTAGAGGGCATACATTTAATATAAATAATGTTACTTTATTAAAAGACTCACATTTTTATAAATTAGACATGTTAGAAGCAATTTATATGTTAAAACATAAAGATAAACTATTAAATTTCTATTTAAGCCCCCTAAATAATCCCCTCTGAGATTTTTGTTTGAGTGACACTGTCAATTAAAAAAATAAATATATTTGTCAATTGTGTTGCTACTGAAAATAAACACCTAGCGTTTGAAATATACATTTAGCATAATATAAATAAGGTGAAGAAATGAATTACTACAATAATTAACATAGTATTAGGCGTTAAATGTGGTATAAAACGTCGAATGTGTTAACAGTTTGGTAAGATTAGGTGCCATATTTAGTTAGTTTAGTTAGGTGCCATATTTATATTAATTATTGTTAATCTAAATATGGCACTTAACTAAACTAACTAAATTTAATCTAAATATGGCACCTAACCATATTTGGAAACTGAAAATGAAACCATGGAACATAACAAGTGATTTTCTTTGTTAAATTTGCCACATTTAGGTTAGAACCTAACCAAATTCGACAATGTAACATATAACCTAACCTAATTTTTGATACATTCGATGTCGTAATCGTGCTAAGTTGGGTTATATTTCAAATTATACTAGTTTAGGGGTCACTCTGTTAAACCATAGAACATAACAAGTGATTTGTTTCATCAAATGTTCCACATTTAGATTAGAACCTAAACTAACTTGACAATGTAACAACTAACTTAACTAATTTTTGACGAATTCGACATCGTCACCGTGTCAAGTTTGGTTATATATTACATCGTCAAGGTTTGTTTGGTTAGGTGCTATTTTGTTGAGTTAACCTAACTTAACAGAGTGACACCTAACCTAATAAACCTCAACGATATGACATAAAATCTAACTTAATATACAGGATGTATGTGGACTAAATGTTGACTTACATCAACTACCATTATAGTTCAAATATAGACTTATGTTAACAGTTTTTATGGATTGATATCAACTTATAAAAAACATATTAATTAACATAGAAATGTTACTTTTTACGAATTATCATTTCGTTTTTATACATTTTTTGTAATGTTTTAAAAACTAGAAATCCATATACAGGGTGTCCCAGACCACCCGTAAAAGCCTTTTTTAAGAAAACGGCTAGTCCTATAGAGTTGAGATAAACAATTTTATTACAAAAGCCGTATTAAAGAACCGAGTGGTGATATTGTTTTTTCACAAAAAAGTTGGCATTACTGAAAGTTTGCTTAAAAATGTTAATAACTCCAGATTTTTAAATGGCAAGATAGGTCAAAAGTGGTGTCATTGATAAGGTCTTTAAAAAATAAGCAACTTTTATACGAAATATCAATTTACTGGCATCGATTTTGAGTAGTATCTGATTAAATTCATTAAATTTAATTTTTTGGCTAACTTATTTTTAAAGATTGAGTTTCAGATGTCAATTAGACCTTTTAGATACATTTTAACCAAGTGCGCAAAGACACTAAAGAAATATTTGATTACATCTTCCTCTCCAATTCTTTTATTTTTTGAAAATTCTACGCCAACTCTGACTGCTGCTTCGAATCATGTGAACATTTTAAATATTTACTTAATAATGCAATTTTTTGCAATACAAATAAATGTTAAAGGTTACTACATCTGCATAATTGCAATCTAATGTAATTTTTGGAAAAAAAATCGGAATTTCGGTTTTCTCTCATATGCAAATTACATAAATTTCCATTGTAATTTGGGTTCAAAATTTAGAAGAAAAAAAAATAATATGTCTAGCACAATTATATTTAAATAATTATATTGAAAATCGGAGTCGGAATTATACGAAATTTCCAACTCCGCGGCTCCGATTTCCTCATCACAAAAAATGCTCTCACTCCGACTCAGAGTTCACAGCACTGGTTCAAACTGTTTTCCATCTACTTCTAAACACTGTTGAACTGTTCTGGTCCTAATATCAGTCGCCCTTAGTATCTACTTTGAAAATAAGGTAGCCATTAGATATTTATATTTGGTAACTTCAATCCAAAATTAATCAAAACGCCAGTTACAAAAATATTTTTTCTACAAAAGTTGCTTATTTTTCAAATACCATTTAAAAGATACCACTTTTGACCTATCATGCCATTTGAAAATCTTGAATTTTTGACATTTTTAAGCGAAATTTAAGGGATGCCAATCTTTTGGAGAAAAAGCAATATCACTATTCAATTCTTCAATATGGCTTTAGTAATAATATTTTTTTACCCCAACTCTCTAACACTGTCTGGGACACCCTGTATATTAGGTTGTTCACAAAAACATTTTTTTTTTAAATTAAAAAAAATATATATTCTATTATATATATTATATATATAATATATCATATCTTATATTATATTATATTTTATATTATATTATATATATAATATATTATATATTATAACTTTTTACAGCAATCACAAATAAATTAAAGAAATGTCTTTTATGAGAATACTAAAGACATTTATTTAATACTCCCAAAGACAATAAATTCTGATTTTTTTTGAATGAAAATTAAAGTAATAAAATTGTTTTTTTTATCAGTTTATATTTTACCTCATTATTACTCTGTTACAAAAAAAAATATATTATATTGTACAAAATACGCTAATTATATACATGGAGTATTGTTTTATATAAGAGCCATCTTGATAATTTGAAAATTAAAAAATTATACTTTGATTCCTTGCAAACAAACTTATTAAATTTTAAAAAACAAATTTTTTTACGAAATTGTTTTACAAACAACCTAATAAATAAATAAACAGAAATATAGAGAGTGCTGAATGACAAATGAACAAAACACTTTCACGACTGTCTAAAATATCACAATCGTAAGAAATGTAAGAAAATAGCTGTCGGTAAATATATTAATATATTTAACTCTTTACTCATTAATGATTACTTCATTCGTTTTACTTCATTTGAAACTATTATTAAAATCCTTTTTAACCTAAAACTTTACGTTATTAACGGAAACCATTTAATTCTGTTTCATTTTAAATATTTTTTAGATTTCAAATTAAAATAAAATTACTAGATATTCAAAAAGTCAAACATAACTTACAACTAACGATAAAACAGATAATTTAAAATAAACATAATACATGGCATAAACATGTGAAAACTGATAAAGTGACAAGCAAAAGATTTACACGATTATCTAAAAATATTACAATTTTAAAAAATAGTTTTAATGTAAAAATATTATAACTATCATTAAATGTATTTGTTTCTCATTGGCCACTTTGTTAAACATGATTATTATTATTTTTTAATAATAAATTGGAATAAAATAACTTGATTTGTATAAAATATTGTTTTAGACAAATAAAATGGTTTTATTTGAACCCATTAACGAAACATTATTAATTCTTTGTTCATTAAAGTCTTAAACTAGTTAATTTTATACATTGTATTATTTAACCTGACTTAAGAATGTGTAAAGAAAACTGTTAATATTTTGTTATTTAAATATTTTGATTATTATTGCTTTATAGAAATATTTTCAGTGAATTTATAACATTACATTTCAATATTTTGTACGCTGGCGCATGAAGTAAAATTTCGAGTTTGTAAAAGCCTGAAAATTTGGTTTAGTCGCGGCTTTTCTAAACTCGAAATTTTACTTCATGCTTAGTCTGGGGGACATTCGTTGGAAACTTCAAACTGAACAATTTAATAAAATTGTGGAATGCCTGAAAATGTACAGTGTATATATTATGTATATTTTAAAGGAATATTTTCAGTATGTAATACAATAAGTCAATTATAGAAATCATAAAAAAAAGTGCTGAATTTGACATAAAATCAACTTTTAAACATAGCTCTATAATTGCTCGGCTATTAACAGGATTAATTCATTTTTTTTAAATTTTAAATCAAACTACTGGATTTAAAAAAGTAAATTGCCAAAATATTACTACCACAGCAGTACCAAAAATCATAATGTAAAAGAATGAAAATGTCCAAAAAAGAAAAAATATTTTCTTACATACATTTGACATACAAGGTATTTCAGTGAGGACGGAAAGCTCTATAGCTCACTTAATATTAAAAATACGAAAAAAATATTTCAAATGAAAGTTGCAAGAAATATTTTTTTTTCATAACATAAAATTATGTTTACATGTACTGAGTGTCCCATATTTACTGGACGCCATACAACGTTGTTATTTTAAATGGGACACCCCATATATTACTAATGACATATTGTTAACATAGTATTCGGTCTAAGTAGTGCCATTTCGAAGTTATTCGACATTTAAAAAAAGACGTTTGTCGTGGTTTCATAAACCTAAAATGTCTCTGAAATTAAATGAGATAGAGAATTGCTTTCGTCATCCTTTTGAGCATAGAGGGCGCTGTCGCTAAAGCTATAAAGTTGCCGCGATAGAATTAGGTGGCTATGAAATGAAAACAGTTGCATTTATTAATTTTCAATCAATGGTAATTTGTGATTTTTCTAAATTAAATATATATTTTTGACACTATTCTATTCAAATTCTTATTCTTTTTCGATTAGGTTAACATTTTTATTCGGACTTTTATAGATTTTTGAGAAAATAATCTTACATCTACGGAAATGCATTATTAACAAAATCGAAAGATATTCAAATTTTGAGTTGAATGGTGTCAAAAAAGTTATATGGTTCCATTTAAAAAAATTAAGTTACCCTTGATTAAAAAGTTATAAATTCAACTGTTTTTATCTCATAGCCACTTATCTCTAGCGAAGCAACTTTATCATGTTAACGAAAGCGCCTTCTATACCCAAGAGAGTGACGAAAATTGTAACTCTTTATCTCGTTTAGTTTCTAATATATTCTTGGTTTAGATAACCACTACAAAAGTCTTTTTTTTTTAATGTCGAATAACTCCGAAATGGCTTAGAGCGAATGTTTTGTCAATAAACTAACAATTACTTTCAACAAGGAATCTAAAAAGTTAATAATATATGTCCCATTAAAAATAACACGGTTGTAAATCGTCCAGGATTTATGGAACACCCTGTATGCGCGACAATAATTTTATTTTGTGCAGAAAATGAATTAAAAAAAAATTGATCTGACACATTTAGTTCGTATTTTTAATTTTAAGGGAAATATCGAGCTTTCCGTCCTCGCTAAAACACCGTGTATGTTTTTGAAATATTTTTATTATTTTGCATGATTTTTATCCTTGCCATTATATGTCTGTTTTGCATTAATGTTGCGATTTACTAGATTAAGACAGTCTCTTTCCAGCCGTTAGCTGGTGTGAAAGAGAACTATATTACTATTTCCAGCATTAAAAGATAAACATAAGGTATATTGAAATTATTTTTTAATCATTTTGGAGCTAATTGAATGCAGAATTTATAGACACGCTTGAATTTTACGTAGCACAAGTTTTTGTTGCTAAAAATGAGTAAAAAAATGACGCAAATATAGCTATTTTCAGGATTTTTTTACAAAAAGACTAAACATCTTAATCGTTTTAAATTAGTGACATTTAAACCCGACACGTTTCAGCATTTCTAAATGGAACTATATATTTTTTGACACTATTCTATTAAAACTAAAATTTTCTTTCGATTAGGTTAACATTTTTACTCGGACTTTCTTAGATTTTTGAGAAAATGATCTTACATCTACGAAAATGCATTATTAACAAAATTGAAAGATATTCAAATTTTGAGTTGAATGGTGTCAAAAACGTTATATGGTTCCATTTAAAAAAATCAAGTTACTCTTGATTGAAAAGTTATAAAATCAACTGTTTATCTCTTATAGCCACCTATCTCTAGCGAAGCAATTTTATCATGTTGACGATAGCGCCTTCTATACCCAAGAGAGTGACGAAAACTGTAACTCTTTATCTCGTTAAGTTTCTAATATATTTTAGGTTTAGATAACCACTACAAAATTCTTTTTTTAAATGTCGAATAACTCCGAAATGGCTTAGACCGAATGTTTTGTCAATAAACTAACAATTATTTTTACAAGGAATCTAAAAAGTTATTAATATATAGAGTGTCTCATTAAATAACACGGTTGTAAAGCATCAAGGATTTATGGAACAACCTGTATGTGCGACAATAATTTTATATTTTGTAGAAAATGAACTAAAAAAAAAAAAATTGTATCTGACACATTTTTTTTCGTATTTTTAATAGTAAGGAAAATATCGAGCGTTCCGTACTTGCTAAAAAACCCTGTTAATTTTTGAAATAATTTTATTATTTTGCATGATTTTCATCTCTGCCATTGTGTTTTGCATTAAGGTTACGATTAACTAGATTGAGACAGACTCTTTCCAGCCGTTAGCTAGAGTGAGAGAGACCTATATTACTATTTCCGGCATTAAAAGAATTTTTGAGCTAATGGAATGCAGAATTTACGGACACGCTTGAATTTAACGTAGCACAAGTTTTTGTTACCTAAAAATGAGTAAAAAAATGACGCAAAAATAGCACTTTTCAGGTTTTTTTTACTAAAAGACTAAACATCTTAATCGTTATAAATTAGTGACATTAACTAGTTACTACCCAAAACGTTGGATTTTACTCATCAGAAATCGCAACCTTAATTGACTAAAAAAAAATACTAATTATAAGTATTAGTTTTACTTCAAATAATATCAAACCAAATTTGATTACTTATTAATTAATCTATAGATGTCCTGAATAATTTGACCCAAATTGTTACATTTGCATTAGGTTACTGTATGTAACAGCAAACACTTGTTGTATAATTCAATGTCCGGCGGGGTATTAGCCCGGGAAGTAGTTGTTTCAATGAGTGTTTGATATAGTCTTTGTAAGACTAACTTGTTGTAGATTGCGAAAAGAATCGCACTTTTAATATTTAATGTATTAATTAATCACTTTCATATATGAAAAGTAGATTTTTTATAGAAGCATTATTATAAAAATGATTAATTTTAAACTTGTAACGAGTGTTTTCCACTCCCAGACTAAGCATGAAGTAAAATTTCGAGTTTTGAAAAGCCCCGTGTAGAAAATTTGTCGAGGGTCGCGCAGCGACCCGAGCCAAATTTTCTACACGGGGCTTTTCAAAACTCGAAATTTTACTTTATGCGCCACGCGTATACAACACTGCTTTAAAGTAAAGTTTAAAATATACTCCTTATAAATTATTTGTCACTTTGTTTATTTATTTATCATAGATGTAACATCTATTATACAGGGCTTTCATTAATTCCCGAACCCCACGTGACTAAATTTAAAATTGCCGCGTAAATTATTGTATTTGTACGTTGGAGGCTTTGAAAAAAGTAACCAAACATTACTAAAGTCAAATTTGACATAAACGTTTATGCGCGGTGCATCGTTAAACCAACCTTTGAGATCTTACAAGATTCGCCCGGAATTTTCAGGTAAGCAAAAATTATTTAATTATTCTGAAACATTGAGTTTTATTTCTATTTATTTTGCAGAGTCAATTTGCTAGGATAAGCAAATACTGCGAAAATGGTATTTACAACGGAGCAAGACGCGTTTATTTTGATGGCACATTTTCGTAGTGCTTCACGTAATATTGACGGCAACTGGAGTTATTCTCTGCAGTCTTGCATTGAGCAGTTTCATGAAGAATTTCCAGATGCGGTAATTGCGTATGATACTTTTAAACACCATAAGCAAGTTCTTATTAAAAGATATGAAGACAAACATTGCATTTGCAAAGGAAAATCCACTGGTAGACCGACAGTCTCAACTAATGATGTTGTCGAAGATATTCGAGTGAGGATGGAACGAAGTCCTAAGAAATCCGTACCGAAATTGGCAGCCCAATCAGGTAAAACAAATCCTATTGTTTGGGGTTTTTATATTTAAAAATTCCAGTATAAATTAACCGTGAATTAATAATGTGCTTCTTTATAGGACTCTCTGTTGGAACCTGCCATAAAGCACTCACAAAATCACTAAATATGCATCCTTACAAAGTTTCAGTAGTGCATCAATTACATCCACCAGACTTTATTCAGCGAGTACGATACTGCCAGTGGTTTAATGAACAGTTAAATAATGATGACGTACTTGATCTTACGTTTTTTTTCTGATGAAGCGTGGATACATTTATCTGGGTACGTGAACAGCCAAAATTACAGGACATGGGCGACAGAAAATCCCCATGTATTGGAGGAAACACCTCTGCATCCCCAAAAGCTAGGAATTTGGATAGCTATGTCTAGGAGAAGAATAATTGGCCCAATATTTTTTAGAGAAACTATCACTGCTGAACGGTATCGGTTAATTTTAGAAAAAGCTATTGGACAAATGCACGACGATGAGCTTCGATTGGGCTATTTTCAGCAAGATGGGGCCACAGCACATACTGCAAATGCAACCATTCGGTATTTAGCTGAATTTTATGAAAACAGAATAATTAGTAGAGGTGTGTGGCCTCCTCGCAGTCCAGACTTGACACCTTTAGATTATTATCTATTTGGTCGAATAAAAAGTAATATCTTCAAAAATAGGATCCATACTCTCGAAAATTTAGAAGTAGCAATTATGCAAGAGGTACAAAATATCACCGAAAATGAACTCCATCATGTGTTTGATAATATGCGGCGTAGGATAAATTTATGTGTAAGAGAAGAAGGAGAACATATAGAACACTTATTATAATTTTTTTTGAATTTTAAGCTATTAATCTTTTTAGTTATTATGTTTAATATTTGTTGTTTCTTTATTTGTTGTTAACTTTGTATGTTCTGTTTGTGTTTAAGAAAAAAAATTAATAAAAATTAGTTACATTTTTGAAGATGAGCCTATTTTTTAATCATTTTAAATATAATATTTTCAGTCGTCATAAAAATACGCCGGCGAATAAATATTTTTAAATCTAGGGAATTTTTGTGTGAGCCATACCACCTTGTACATTTGGTTGCCTATTAATTTTGGTCACGTGGGGTTCGGGAATTAATGAAAGCCCGGTACAATAAAATTACACATTAATCATTAGACATAAAACATAAATAATAAAATATAAGAGCATACACATTTAAAATAAAACAAATAAAAATTAAGTGATGTTTTCCAGTACTTTTTATGTCGATGTAAAATCTAAGAACTTATTTTGTCTAAAAACCCTTAGACGTAACGCATTTTGCCTCAAAACCCTTAGACATAACGCGTTTTATCTAGACTATTTGTGAAATAACAGACAAATGCAAATTTATTCGGCTATTGTCTAAACACTTTAGATGCAACGCATTTTTTTGCATATCGTGTTTTATCTATAACAGATATAACAAAATATTAAAATTTCCGTTTTTTTTTCGCGATATGTACACTTACTAAATAGTTTTAAGACTCTACTAAGCATAATAACATTACGAAAATTCGTATAAAATGCAAGCAATTCGTCTTAAATAAAATAAATAAAAAGCCTCCACCGTTCCTAATTTAATGTCTTAACTAATAAGATAACTTAAGACAATAAATACCCATTGAAACAACTACTTCCCGTGCAAATACATCTCCGGTATTGAATTATACAACGAAATATTAATAATCTTATTTGATTTGTTACGCTCTATCAAAGTATATGTAACATTTAGGTCAAATTCTTTTTAAACCAACTAACAAACAAAAATGAAAAATGATAGGAGGAATTACAAGAAATTAAAAATCCTACTAAGCATATTTGTAATGTTCATTAACAGCCTAACAGTAAAATCTGATAAATTTACTCATTTCTTGTGTACTTTACACTCTAATTTATTAAACTCGTTTCTCGTTTAAATACAACAAAAGTTTTCAGTGAACTTTTGGCGGTTGATCGTGCGATAATTTGCGTTGAGAGGTCGTAAATTTTTTATGTATATAGGACATGGAGGACGGTTTCTGAATATAGGCGGGTGGTAAATGAGGCAAATGCTAATATCTCCAAACGGTAAATCGAAATTAGCGTCCGCATCAATAAATATTTCATGACTTAAACGCCGGGCGCTTGAATTTCAATAGACGCTAATTGTATACAACAAATACATAAGGTTGAACGGCATAATTAAATCAATCAATCAATTTACATTCATGCAAAATTTTCTATTCATTCTTCCTATTAGTAATAATAAACTCATGAAAATCAATTTATAATATTTAATTCCAAGTAAAACAGATAATGAAATTTAAATTTGTTAAAATACATAGGCGCAGCAATGGAAATCCTCCATATTGAATTCATTTTATTACTTAGAATACTGTAGAAAAATACAAAGACAAGATTTGTATCTCTCTACGGTATAATAAAGTGAATTAAATACTTTAATAATATAACAATAATAATAATTTCCTCTGTTTTAATTCCTTGTCGTAATAAATGCGAACAACTATAGAATATGTGTACTACAGTAGCTGAAAAATTAAAATTAAAATTAAAATAAATGTTCCTTCAACTCGTTATTAATACGAAGTTGTGTGAAAAGTAAAGTATATTCAGCCGTTTGTGTGTGCATGTAACGTTACCCAAGGGGCTTGTGAATTGTACGGCAATTTTAGAATGGCGCGGAATATATATTACGCTACCAACATTATAACAGAATTAAATCACATTTCGCGGGCGAGCGTTAAAATTAACAACCTTCCGAGAAAATCTAAAGGAAAACGACTCGAATAATACCTAAGAAATTCACGAGGCACCAAAGTAATATAATAAATTTTGGAGATAATGAATAGAAGCGAAACTACAATTACGTTTTTATTTCACAAATTAATAGCAATTTTTCTTCATATAAATAATAGACTCCTTGTACAATAGCGGAGAAATACTATGATGCATTTTTTTGTTGGGCTAAAATTTATTTCGTCCGCCTGAAATTTGTAGCAATTTTACTTCAAAAATAGTAGGTATACATGCATTCCATATACCGTGCGATTATTTAAAACATTATTTAGAGTAGGCTTTGAATTTTAAATTAGATTGGCACTACTGACTGTTAAAACATAGTTTACCATAACCTCAAATTTATTCCATCATTCTATTAGCATTCTGGCCAACCGCACAAAGAAAAAATGCCGCATACTCTAAATTATTTAAACGATCGCACGGTACAATAATTGAAAAAATAGTACAAGTTATGCATTTTATTTGATTAAGATTTGTTTGTAACATTAAATAATTAAGTAAGAAAATGAGAAGACAGTCGATAAATTGACGGGTTGATTTGATAAATATAGGGCATGAAAAGTTTCCCCATAAATACGAAAAGGGGTGCTATCTTTTCTGATGTTTAATATTCAAGCTCCGCTGTTGCCAAATTGACGAACAATATTCCCCTAAATCTGTTTCAAACTTACTTCATTAACTTCAACGGCCACGGCGACGTTAAACGCCCTACGAAATATTTGCCCCATCCGACCTTTTCTTCTACGTTGTATATAAATTTACTGAATAATTTTTACATAAATTATTTAGTTATTAATGACTAAATATTTATTACATTGTTATTATTTTTGTATATTTATTAAATTAATCATAAATATTGATGCACTTACGGATTTTTGTTTAGATTGTTTACAAAGGTTTTGAAACAGTATTTTGGAAAATGTTATCTTTGTTTATGTTTTGTGTTATGTTGGTTTTATATAATTTATACTACATATAGGAAATTTTTCTTTTCGGTGTTAATTTTCCGTCATCCATTGTTTTTAAAAAGAGTTCAATTTGAAACTTTAAACGAGTGTTTTTCACTCTTAGACTAAGCATAAAGTAAAATTTCGAGTTTAGAAAAGGCCCGTGAAAATTTGCCGAGGGTCACGCAGCGACCCGAGACAAATTTTCTAGGCTTTTCTAAACTCGAAATTTTACTTTATGCCCCACGCGTATAAAACATTGATTTCAAGTGAGGTTTAAATATACCTATATATACAATTTTTGTGTTTTATTCGCGTGGCGCATGAAGTAAAATTTCGAGTTTAGAAAAACCCAGAACATTTTCACGGGGCTTTTCTAAACTCGAAATGTTACTTCACGCTTATTCTAGGAGTGGAAAACACTCATTTAAAGCTTTAAATTAAACTCGCCTATAAAAAACAACAACAAACATGTATAGATTTGAAATAAAAAAGCTGAATTTGGAATATATATTTATTAAATACTTAATCTAGTGTGTTTCTAATTATTAGTTATGCATCAATTTTATTATGGTAATGTCATTTTAGTGTCGACTATTACTCAACTTCTCAATGTTTTTTTGTAAACTTAATAGTAATAGGGATTTCAAAAAATGTTCTTTAAAATATATCGGTAATTTGGCGGTGTTTGCCTTTAATTCGGTAAATTAAATTAAGACTTTTACACATACTGTTATTATATTTGATTTGATAACAAAACTTCTTATCACGTGCTATGTTAGCATGTATTATTGTAGTTAAAGTTAATTAATGTTTTTTTTAACTACACACTAAATCAGTGTTTTACGCGTGGCGCATGAAAAAAATATTTCAAGTTTAGAAAAGCCTGAAAGTTTGGTTTGATCCCTCCGCTGCGCGTTTAGTAAATATCTTCTATTATTCGATTATCGTAAAGCATTCGACACTATAAACTACAATATATTACTGGTGAGACTACACTAAATAGCAGAGCTGGGACGAATCCTCGTAAAAAAGATTCGAATCACGAATCCGAATCACCTAATATGATTCGAATCGCGAATACTCGAATAAAGGATTCGTAAGAGATAAAAATGATTCGAATCAAAGATTCGAATCTTGTTTTTTCGAAACACGAATACAAATCCTTTAAGAATAAATTTCATTCAATTATTTTTTTCAACCATTTATATATAAATATCGTTACCAGTTGTTTTAACAAAAATATTCAAAATCTAATTATTTATTATTAACACTGAACATTGTTGATAACAGATTAAATATCTGACTTCCTGTTACTCTGATTAAAGATGTATTTGTGTGTTTCTGAACTTCACTTCAAATCAGTGTTTTGTACGCGTGGCGCATGAAGTAAAATTTCGAGTTTAGAAAAGCCCGAAAATTTTCACGGGGCTTTTCTAAACTCGAAATTTTACTTCATGCTTAGCCTGGGAGTGGAAGAACTCGTTCAAAACTTCAAATTGAACTCTATTATAAAATCGACGAATGTCTAAAAATTATTTAAATAAAAAAATCATCGAATATCATTAAGACCGGGAAAGTCAGAGAAAAGTCATGGAATTATATTCAAATTGACCAAAACACTGACAAAATAGTCAGCAGGCAAATAACAAAACACGTGAAAATGTATAAAATAACTTAAATATTGACAAAAACAATAAAAACAATTTAACAAATTGGGGGTTTCCCACAGAAAAAAGTTATATTAAAAGGCCAGGGAAAATAATCTGGAATCAGGGAAATGTCAGAAAAATTTAGCATTCAGATTATGGCTATCATGTCAGTTTTACTTCAAATAATATTAAAAAAAATTGAAAACTAGATTATTATCTTATAGAACATTTTCAGTCATTTAATGTTCTTATCAAAGCATTCGGTTTGAAGTTTCGAACGAGTGTTTTCAACTCCCAGACTAAGCATGAAGTAAAATTTCGAGTTTAGAAAAGCCCCGTGAAAATTTGTCTCGGGTCGCGGCGCGACCCGAGACAAATTTTCTGGGCTTTTCTAAACTCGAAATTTTACTTCATGCGCCACGGGTATAAAACAGTGATTTAACAAGACATTTAAAAACACACAAAAGATATTTTTCATGTTAATATGAGAAATAACATGAAAAATTGATCAATTCGAATTATTTTTGACGATTCAAATCCTTATGTAAGTATCCGAATCCTTTTATAAATATTCGAATCCTTCTATAAATATACGAATTTTTTTATAAATATTCGAATCCTTTTATAAAGACTCGAATCACACACATTTGGATTCAAATAAGAATCCTATTAAAGAAATTTAACGAATCTGGATCACGAATCCAGTTGAACTAAAGTATTCGAATGCCTCTTTTGAATCCTCTAAAAGGATTCGAATCCAGGAATCGAATCCTAAATGATTCGAATCTTGCCCAACTCTGCTATATAGCATTAGAACATGAAGCGATATCCCTAATTGCAATTTTTTTAATGGAAGATCTCAGACAGTACACAGTGATCAAACTATATCAAATCATTTTAGCGTAGAGGCAAGTGCTCCACAGGGTTCCAGTCTAGGGCGAATTTTATTTTGTATTTACGCGCCATTTTTATCTGATGTTTTGAATCACTGCACAGTAAATTTGTATGCTGATAACACATAATTGTTATATTCTTTTAAATTCGAAGATACCAAGAGAGCTTGTGACAATATTAACTCAGATATTTCGAAACTGGTAAAAGCACCTTGTAACATTTTTATTTTTATTTTGAGAATAAAAATGTAACATTCGCGAAAATTTAAAGTATACGCTCAACTTCAGTTGCATACGTAGCAATACTGTTTACACCAAAGTTTATTTTTTTGAAAATTTGCGAGCGCGTCCATCTCTGCGGAAAAGGGAGTTTTTTTTTTTGATGCGGCTAGCGAGGAAGAGTGCACGACGGAGCATATCGTCGTAAAATTGTTATTTATCGCTGCCGGCATCTTGTACGAATATCGTTATTGCTGTTTGTTTATCGCTATCGAAATTGCCGATCGGTGCCGCTAAAATTATCGCTACTGGTGTGAGTTTTTTGTTCTCTATCTAACAAAAAAGGAAAAACGTGAATGCCCCGAGTCTTTATATTTTGTGATTTAGCTACAGTGTTTATTTAACTATTATGTAGGGTTACGGTTGGGCCTTCTGGTCGCCACAAAAATCAGTCAACCACATTTAAGTTGGAATCCAATCAAATACTCCGTGCCCGAGCTCTCCTAATTTTTTTTGGAAGGGACAAGGTTTCGACGACTAAAGCGTCGCCGTTCTAGCTGGGTGGAGTTAACCCTGGTCGCGGAAGGGAATAAGATAAGTCACAAAATAGAGATCCTTGAAAGGTAATTTACTGAGACAAAAGATATTAAAGCTACCGTTGTAGCATCGATTATCGTCCTAGAGCAGTGTTCCTAGGTGGCGCCCAATTTATTTTTTTGTGTTACCGATTTTAGCGGAATTTATTTTGAGTTGTATTTATAATTAGTTACATAATCGAGGCATTACTATAATTTACATTTAATTACATCTTGTATGAGCGAAACCTGTCATTTTATTAATTAAATTCTCAATTGTGAGTATCACTTATTTTTTTCGTTTATCTTAAGTTAAACATTTCTTTAAACCACGACCCAGCCACCCATTTTAAGAAGTTAGCCGCCACAACCTCATTCTCATTCCTTACTAATACACGCTGCAAAATTCTTTGGAATGTTATTCGGACCCGAAAATAAAGTTAATTCTGCAAAACATGAATTCAAAATTAGTATAAACAATGAGACTCTTCTTTTTGTCGATTCCGTACGTAACCTCGGTCTTTTAATGAATACAAAACTACGTTTTAAGCTCCACATTAGTAGTTTTAATTTTAAAAACTTAACGACTCTTGTGCGATACTCTGGTTTCAAGTCATTTTAATTTTGTTGTTTTTGTATATAATGCTCCTTTTGATTACTATACTAGAAATCGTATACCAAAGTTGCAGAACGCCTGCTTGAGATTGGTATTTGGGTTACGCAAATTTGATCATTTCGCCGGGAAACTGCGTAAATACTGATTAAATATGGCTGCACGAAGAATTCTGCACTGTTGTATATTTTATAATAAGATCGTTCAAACGCGGACACCGCCCTATTTTTACAACAGAATTGTATTCCGCTCAGATGTCCATAACACTAATACCTCACATTAGAGGAATTATCTCACCCCAAAACACAAGACATCACTGTTTAAAAGATCATTTACTTTTAATATCCATAAAATAAATAACAAAATTCCATCTCTCCTCAAAACCTACACGAATATCAAGTTTAAACAAGCAATAAAAAAGATTATTCTAAACAATGAGATTTGATATTTATTTATTCATTTATATACGGTATCACCTTTCTACAATCAATATACATTTAAGTATACAACAGTTGTTCATATTGTTTATGTCGGATGTAGTTTTATATTTATACTTATATCTTAATTTTGAAATTATGTTTAGTTATTTGTTAAAATTCATGCAGATATTATAAATACGTTTTTATTTTAATAACAGGAAGAGCAGTCTTAGTTGGTTACAACTAACTGAAATTCGCATGTTCTGTATGGTAACATAAACTGTGTAAATCTTTTATAAATTTTAATAAAGACAGTTTACTATTATTATTATTATTATTATTATATATAAAAAAAATCTACAACACCACTTTTACATTCTCTTCGATATTTATTTAATTACTATTTATTTACTTGACTGAACTTATTCTATTTTAACTTTTTATTCTTTGTCTGTTGCTTTAATTTTATTAGATGATCTTGTTTTAGCTATTTTTTGTTTAAACACCTCAGTTTATCTTTATCGAATTCTGTGCTGTTGTCGTCTAATATAGACGTGTTTTTATAATGTATTTATTATATTTATTTTCTGGGACCATTTTTGTCGTGAATGCGTTTTATTTGATTTAATCTGACCATTTATGGCTTCCTTGTATTTGTTTGACTATTTTTCTGTTATCAACCCCTACATTTTGTGATATTATCGTGACGTAGTTCGGAATATTAAATTATGTATTACTAATCTTAAATGTAAATCATGTACTGACAAGTGTAAGGTTCCGAAGCCTAATAAAGACTATTCTTATCACTATTAAAATTCGTAGAATTTGTTTAAAATACTATCATCGTTGTAAAAATCAAAACGATAATTTTAAACAAAATTGCAGAAATTATACATTTTTTTATAAAATGTAAGAAAGGTGAGTTATTTAAATGAAATAGTATTTCATTCTTAACCGGAACGTGTACTCTCAAAAATAAAGTAAAATTCATTTGAACGTATTTGTTGCATTTTTATTTAATATGCATTTTTAAAACGAACTAATTGTTGCCCCACCCTTTATAATAATGTAATTAATTAAACAAACGCAATGATTTTAAAAATAATTAACATTTTTATCACATGTTGAATCTAAGGGTCAAATTATGTTTTACTGGTACTAATTTTTAAATTATACAGTGTTTTTTAACTGGATTGGTAAAAAAATTATAAATTTTACAAATATTTTTAAAACTAACATGAAGTAATAAAATGTTTAATAAAAATTGTGGTTAATTTGGCAACCGCAAAAAATATGGATAAAAGTAAAGAAAATCCGCGAAAATGGTTTAAAACCGTCAAAAATAAAAAGATGACTAAATATCGGCAAGAAATATTAGAAAAAATCAAACGTATTAAAAATTAACAACATACAGGTAGTTTTTCTTTTAGGTATACATATCCCAATTACAGCGTACATACCTTAATTTTCGGATATTCGCAGTTTATTAAAAAGAGTTTAATTTGAAGCATAAAACGAGTGTTTCCACTCCCAGATTAAACATGAAGTAAAATTTTGAGTTTAGAAAAGCCCCGTAAAAATTTTCTGGGCTTTTTTAATCTTAAAATTCAATTTCATGCGCCAAGCGTATAAAACACTAAAATATTGTGAAATTTATGTACTTGAACTTCTCTTGAAATCAGTGTTTTATACGCGCGGCGCATGAAGTAAAATTTCGAGTTTAGAAAAGCCCAGAAAATTTTCACGGGGCTTTTCTAAACTCGAATTTTTACTTCATGCTTAATCTGGGAGTGGAAACACTCATTTTAAGCTTCAATTGAACTTTTTTTAATAAACTGGGAAGCATGAAGTACATTTTCTGAGCTTTTCTAAACTCGAAATTTTACTTCATACGCCACGCATATATAACACTAAAATATTATGAAATGTATGTATATTTTAACTGCACTTGAAATCAGTGTTTTATACTCGTGGCGGTTGAAGTAAAATTTTGAGTTTAGAAAAGCCTAGAAAATTTGTCTCGGATCGACAAATTCACGGGGCTTTTTTTAAACTCAAAATGTTACTTCATGCTTGATCTAGGAGTAGAGAACACTCGTTTAAAGTTTCAATTTAATCTCCTTTAAGAAACAACGAATATCAGAAAATGTACAGTGCGTTCATATGTATACTTACAAGAAAAATTCTCTGGATGATAACCCATTTTTATACAATGACGTGTAAAATACGGCAATTATTTTAATATTTGAAAAAATGTAGGTGTTTTACGATTCATTATTCAACACTTTAAGATATTCGTTGATTTTCTAAAGATTACAAAATTAAGCTTCTACTTGATTAAGCATGAAGTGAAATTTCGAGTTTAGAAAAGCCTTAAAATTTTTTTCATTCTTTTCCAAACTTTAAACTATTCTTCATGCGCCTCACGTATAACACACTGATTTCGTGAGAAAATTAATAAGCACATGTATCTATTAAATTTGAAATAAGTATAAAAACTTTAAAACACAATTATAATTTTACGGATTTTTTACACTAAAAACTAAATTTGAACATGAATGTTATTATTGTAAATATTTTTGTATATTTTCATAAATCATTTCTATTGGTTTAAAATTTTTATAAAATGCTAAATTACTCAATTTCGTATTTTATCTAATCATTCGAATGATAATAACAAATTTCGAAATGTTCGATGGTTTAAATAATCGAATGATCTGATTGCTCTCAATCGCCGTTTTTGTATACGATCACTTAATTTTAACTATTTGATGCAAAAAAAAACAAAAATGGAACCTTTTCAAGTATAGATTTTTTTTGTATTTTCATTATGCTGCTCTTGAAATAGTATAAAATACGATAAAATAAATCATCTTTAGCACTTCATGTAAAATTGAATAAAGTACCAACCGTGCATACAATTTTCATCCTTCTAGCATCTTATTGAATGTTAAGTGCTAGTTTTCCACTGAAAGGCGCTGTCGACTTTTTGCAGGGTGATAGATCAAAGGGTGTTTTCCCGTCTGGATAAATAGGAACAGGAATAGGAAACAAGAGGAGGAAGGGCACAAAGAGGGGCACGAACACAGGATGCACGATTAACTGCCTTCC
This sequence comes from Philonthus cognatus, assembly GCA_932526585.2. NCBI lineage: Eukaryota > Metazoa > Arthropoda > Insecta > Coleoptera > Staphylinidae > Philonthus > Philonthus cognatus. The sequence continues at coordinate 118,134,382 of OW052241.1, read as the reverse complement.
ATTTCACGGTGACATTGCCACGAATTGAAAAACAGATTGTTCGGTGAACGAGCGAGCATTCGCGCGACAAAACCAGCGCCAACTACTATTCAATCATGCACAATTGGAAAATTTCATTTGAAAAGATACAACAAGAACAATTGTTCTGTCAGACTTTAGAATTTAAACACGCAGCAAATGAGTGTTAGTGCGCTGAAATTTCAAAGTTACGTGTAGGACAGATTCTGTTCTGTCTTGTGAGTAGTTCAATTTCTGTGTGCTCTGCATTTAATGCCATTTTTCTGGGGTTCTAAGTGGAGTTTAGGGCAGCTTGGTGGTGTAGTGGTTAGAGTGTTGTACTGCCACGCCACGGACCGGGGTTCAAATACCGGCCTAACAAGTTGTCTGCATTTATATAGGTTAGGATAAAAATGCCAAACACTCCGTCTTTTCGGATATGACGTTAAATGCATGTAGGACCCGTGTACTGCCTGGATGTTGCGTGCACGTTAAAGATCCCTACCCGTGGGTTGGAACTCCCACCGGGTTCGGCAAAATTCCCGGATAGCTGTAGACCTAATCTCCGGCGTCATGATTGGCCTTAGCAGCGGAAATAGATGACGTAAAACCCAAAATAAAAAAAAAGTGGAGTTTATTGCCAAAAATCAGCTTATCTATTGTACGTAAGTACACTTTTATATTATACAAATAACAATACGATGCGATTCACGAGAGAGCAGATAACTTACCTAAAAGTAATCATCAAAGACGCCGTAAAAGAGCTGTTTAAAGACGATGGATTTCTATCAATTACAATAGAAAAAATAATCAGCAAGGTCAGTGACGAATTTTACGCCAAATTTGAACAATACGAAACAGATATATCCGAACTACACAAAGAGCGCATTTACAACAAAAAAGAATCAATGAGCTAGAACAATCCGCTCGTAATAATAATATACGAATATTGGGACTCCCTGAAGAACCTATTGAACACTTGGAAAATAAACTCAACAATTTATTTAATAACAAACTATTAATTAAAGATAATATATGTATTGTCCTGTTACCGATTTGGAAAAAAAGTCACCGGACCAAGAACCGTAATCACTCGCCTTGCCAGCCGTGACTCTGTTAATAAAATTTTGAAGAACCGACGTAATTTAAAAAGGTCTGGAATTGTAATTACAGAAGATTTAATACCTTCGAGATACAACATTTTAAAAATAGCGCGGGCTCAATAACGCTTGGTCTTTTAATGGTTATATATATGGGAAATACACAATTGACGGGCAAGACTTTAAACTGAAAATATTTGAAGAATCTGATATAGACAATATAGTGGCGAAATTTGATATATGTAATTCTACTTAATTAATTAAATCGCAATATTTATTTTTGTAAACTTATAAATTAATCTACCATTTTTCTGTTTTTCTACAAATTTTGTTTATTTTAATTGTTATAAAAGTACTCCCGTTCATTTTAATTTTATTTCATGCAAATAATATAATTTGTGGATTCTGTAGAGTTGATTTTACATACAAAAAGAATTTATTTTTTGTGATTGAATATGTAAATTATAAAATGATGATTTATGTTGATTTAATTTTTAAAGTATTTTATACAACTTTTTTGTTTTTTCTCAGAATATGTATTTATTTTTAATGTTAAAATGTGATCTCAACCTTGTTACAATATGTATGTAATAAGTATGTATATGCATATATTCGTTTAAAAATTTTTTTCAGTTATGCTTAATTTGCGATCTATGGTATATTTTTTATTTTCCTAAACTCGCACTGCATACAGTTTGTATTCTTCATGAATTTTTTAACTTTGTGTCATATAAATGTAAGATCTTTAATATGTAATTTCAGTAACTTTAAAATTCACGTAACATCTAATTCATATCATATAATCGCTGTCACTGAAACTTGGTTAAACAATACGATAGGGGATTCTATTGTTGGTATTAATGGATATAAGTTTATACATGTAGATAGAGAAAGCGGCCGTGGTGGCGGCGTGGGATTCTATATTAAAAATAATTTTAAATTTCAGAAAATTCCTATCACGGTTAACGACTCAGAGCAAATGTGGATAAGTTGTAAATTTTTGAACAAAAAATACTGTATAGATGTTTTATACAAACCTCCTATAATTAATATAAATAATTTTATAGAATCACTTGATAACTCTGTTAGCCAAATCTTACCACTGTGTGATGATATAATTTTTCTTGGTGACTTCAATATTAATATGCTAAATCCTGAATCCAATAATACTTTACGTTTTAATGACTTCATAGAAGCATATGGATTTCATCAGATTGTTAAACAACCAACGGGAATTACTGCGTATTCTGAGTCAATAATTGATCTTATCGTGTTATCTAATAAGTCCGACTGCAAAGAAGTGGGTGTTATCAAAATACATGATATATCTGATCATGATTTAGTTTATTGTAAGCTGGTATTTAGTAGTGTTAGACCTGTAAAATATATTACATATCGTAAGTTAGATCATATAAATACATTTTATTTTCAAAAGGATTTAGAATCGGCGGGTATTAATAACATAATATATGTCAATAATATTGATGATAAAGTAAAAATGTTTACTGATAGTGTACTTGAACTCTTTAACTTTCACTCACCTTTAATTACATCACGATTAACTAAGAAGCCTGCTCCGTGGTTAACCAGTACAATTAGATTAATGATGTCAACACGCGATAATACACTAAAAAAATTTAAATCAACGAAATCACCTAGTGATTACAGTATCTACAAACAGTGGCGTAACTACGTAAATTCAGCAATAGCTCATGAGAAGAAGGCCTACATCCATTTTATAACTAACAGCAATCCTAAAACCATGTGGAAATGCCTTAAGGATAATGATATACTTAAACAAAAATCTAATTCGATTCCTGACCATTTAAAAGACCCCAACTTAGCAAATATATATCTTATTAATTCAATCTCCGCAACAACTGATGATAATCTAATTAATTGGTGTAATCAAAACTCTCTTCCTGACATTGAAGAGCCACTTGTTTTCTCAGCTGTGAGCCCTGACGTAATTTTAGATATACTGTGTAAAATTACATCAAATGCCACTGGCTCGAATGGTCTTTCTATACGCATGTTAAAGATGTGTTGTCCTTATATACTTCCATATATTACCCATCTTATCAACTGCTGTTTAGAGCAGTTCATTTTCCCATTCGCTTAAAAAATCGATAATGTTACTCTCATTCCAAAAATCCAAAATTCACAGGATTTAAGTGACCTTGGACCCATCAGTATACTTCCAGTACTTTCTATAGTTTTGGAACAAGTTATAAAACAACAACTTAACACCTTTATCGAAAAATATCATATCCTTCCAGCGAACCAATCCGGTTTTAGATCTAACTATAGTTGTGCAACATCACTGTTAAGTGTTACTGATGACATAATTTCTGCTGGTGATAATGGTCTGATAAGTTGTTTAATTCTCGTAGATTATAGTAAAGCGTTTGACACTATTAATCATAAAATACTAGTGGCTAAATTAAGATATATTGGACGTAGTCCAAGTGCCACTGCTTTATTAGAACATTTTCCTTGCAATAGAAAGCAGCTTGTTAATATTAACGACCAACTGTCAGAATATGCAACCCCTGAAGCTGGTGTACCACAGGGCTCAATTTTGGGACCAATTTTATTTTCGATATATACGTCATCTCTGTCGAAGTTACTTGAATACTGCACTTGTAATTTATATGCTGACGACACGCAATTATTATATTCTTTTAAATTTGAAGACATTGGAAGTGCTTGTTACAAAATAAATAAAGACTTGTCAAATCTGATGGTTATATCTAGAAAACACTCCCTAAAGATTAATCCTAAGAAAACGACAGCAATAAAATTTGATCCCAAAAATAAGCTTGAAGCCACCAAAAATCTCCTTAAAGTGGAATTAGATGGTGTGATCATTCCATTTACTGATTCTGTTCGGAACTTAGGCTTAACTATTAACAAAGATTTACGTTTTAGGCTGCATATAAACAAATGTATTTTTAAAGCTTACACCAACCTCAAAATGATTTATGCCAATCGAAATATTTTGAGTAGGCATATGAAGCATATATTATGTGACTCCTTGGTGTTAAGCCATTTTAATTTATCTGATGTGGTGTATGGCTCGTGTCTTGATAAAATTACTGCTGATCGTATACAGAAGATTCAAAACTCATGTATTCGCTTAATTTTTGGAATCCGTAAATATGATCGCATCTCAGAGAAGTTCAGTGAGTTAAATTGGTTAAAAATGGCTGACCAAAGAATTTTGCACTCAGTAATTTTGTATTTCAAAATAATTAACTTTCGCACCCCACCTTACCTCTACAATAGAATCGTATTTCGTACCGACGTTCACTCTATTAATGTAAGATTTCAGGGATTAATCTCACCGCCAAAGCACAAAACTGAATTATTCAAACGTTCTTTTTCATACAATATTTTTAAAATATTCAATAAAATCCCTAAAAACCTGAAATCTCTCAGTTCAAATATATTTAAATCAAGTATACGGAACCATATATTACGTGGTGAATTTTAAAGTTGCTGAACTGTACATATTGAATATACTTTAAATTAATAGCTAGACATGGATACCTTGTTTTTATCCCTTAAAATTAACAGTAGGTTAAGTGGAAGAGCAGCGACAGACATATAGATGTATGTCAGCCTGAACTTCGCCTACGCAAACTTATATATTTTGTATAATTATAATGTATTACTTATTTTTCTGAATAGAGACATTATAATAATAATAATAATATGAGAAGAAGCCACACGTATATAAGACAGATTTCAAGTGAAGTTCGAATATACATAAATTTCACAATATTTTAGTGTTTTATACGCGTGGCGCATGAAGTAAAATTTCGAGTTTAGAAAAGCCCAGAAAATTTGTCTCGGGTCGCTTCGCGACCCGAGACAAATTTTCACGGGGCTTTTCTAAACTCGAAATTTTACTTCATGCTTAGTCTGGGAGTGGAAAACACTCGTTTAAAGCTTCAAATAGAACTTTTTGAAAAATTCCAAATTCAGCCTATTTTCTGTAAATCTTCAGATATTCCTTGTTTTTTTTTTAATTCAATTTGAAGCTTTAAACGAGTGTTTTCCACTCCCAAACTAAGCATGAAGTAAAATTTCGAGTTTAGAAAAGCCCCGTGAAAATTTGTCGAGGGTCGCGCAGCGACCCGAGACTAATTTTCTGGGCTTTTCTATACTCGAAATTTTACTTCATGCGCCACGCGTATAAAACACAGATTTCAAGTAAAGTTCGAATATACATAAATTTCACAATACTTTAGTGTTTTAAAGCTTCAAATCGAACTATTTTAAAAATTCCAAACTCAGCCTATTTTCTGTAAATCTTTAAATATTCCTTGTTTTCTTTTTAAATTAAATTTAAAGCTTTAAACGAGTGTTTTTCACTCCTAGACTAAGCATGAAGTAAAATTTCGAGTTTAGAAAAGCCCCGTGAAAATTTGTCGAGGGTCGCGCAGCGACCCGAGACAAATTTTCTGGGCTTTTCTAAACTCGAAATTTTACTTCATGCGCCACGCGTATATAATACTAAAATATTGTGAACTTTATTTATATTTGAACCTCACTTAAAATCAGTGTTTTATACGCGTGGCGCATGAAGTAAAATTTCGAGTTTAGAAAAGTCCAGAAAATTTGTCTCGGGTCGTTGCGCGACCCTCGACAAATTTTCACGGGACTTTTCTAAACTCGAAATTTTACTTCATGCTTAGTCTGGGAGTGGAAAACACTCGTTTAAAGCTTTAAATTGTGCCTAAAAAAAAACAAGGAATATATAATGATTTACAAAAATTATGCTGAATTTGGAATACGTTTACTTAAAAGAAAAACTCCCTGTATGTTTCACGACAATATAAATCTTGATTGTATTGAAATGCACTTACCATTAACGCACAAGATTAAATAACTGACATATTTTATTTTGACGTTACATGTACCCTATTTATATTAGACCTAGTTTGCTTTAGAACTACTAAAAATCGTAACCAAAGAAACCGCACCCATAATAATGTAATTCGGGTTGACTATATTACTACTAGAAATCGTAGACAATCACATAGCACTCAATGCTTTGATGCGTCCCAAAACAAATCGAACATAAAAAATTTTACAGTGAAAATTTTCAGGCATGTTCGGTGTTACTTAAAACTCTCTGTATGTTTGATAATGACAAGCTACATTTGGCGAAACTGCAGTCATATTCAATAAAAAGTGTCATACCAAGTGAAAAGTGTTTTAGTATATAATGTTATATTTTTTATTTTTTTACTGTCGTGTATTATTCGTAGAGTCAAACGTAATAATTTGTTGAGTAACCATGGATGTTGTGACCTCATAATGCACCTTATCCCTATCTTATGCAATTTAATTACTAATATCTCCTCACACACATCAAACTTGAAAACTTTGAAACTCCCGAAACCCAATTCGTATTTACAACTCACCTGGAGTTAATTCAACATTTCCACCCTTGTATAGTTTCAAATTGGCCGTCCTTTAATGAGTCTCTCGGGAAAGAGGGAGGGTACATAATTCCACTGAATCTCGTTCATTAAGCGGAAACTAGTGGAGGAGCAATTTTAAAATTGAGTTCGCAAAAAATTGCGAGTAATAAATCTTGAAAACTATGCGACCAGCAAATTCATCATCCCTGAAAGCGATTTTGAAACGTCCCTTAAATACCCTATTTTCCAGGAGGAATGGAATTAATAAAGTTTTGTGAGAGAGAGAAAGAAAAAACGAAGCACAGGATTTGGTTTTACATCTGCAGAAGAGAATTGTTAATAAGTTTTAAGTAATTGGAAATCTATCTTGTATTTTACATCAAGAATATTCTTGTGTTTTTCTTTAAGAATATTTATTTATTCTCTTTGCGTAATTGAGAACCGATCTTCTGTTTTACTTGAGAAATATTTTCTAATAATTTTGTTTGGATAGGCAAGAGAACAATTTTCGTTTAACGCAAATATTCTTTAGCAGATTTACATCTTAATTTGTATTTCAATAATAAATCAATTGCTTCAGTGTTAAAATGTTGTGTGTCGGGTGTTGGATTCCGGATAAGACAGGATTGTAGATTGCGTTTAGCGGTAACACCCGAATTAACAATTAACGACGGATTAGTTCGTCGGTGGAGTGTGAGGTTTTCGTTTACGACGGCGGAGGGATCGATATTTCGTGGTTTAACATTCACTGAGAAGTAATCGACGGTCGAGAGATTCCTCCATTCTGGCAATCTGGCAATCTGCTCCCGTTGAATTATGGAGATTTAATAAGAAGGGAATTGTGTGCACGGAATTCTACACGACTTTTTAGATTAGCATGACATAAAAATTTATAGATGGAAATTTTACGACAAATATCTTAGAGAGAGTAGATTTCCATTTGTTTCATCCTCTATGAAACTTGATATCGAACTATACAGGGTGTCCGATTAATGTGGGGAAATGGCTTTACCATAGATTCCTGGGATCAAAATATGATGATTTAACATAACTTATCTATATCCAAAAGTTTATGGTTAAGCCGAAATTAGCCTTTAAAGTTCACAAAAATATTATTAATTTTATGTATAGCAATTGAACGCTTTATTATATATTATAAAAAACAATAGTACTACAACATAAAAACTAAAATATGTTTTTATTGGCGCACCTTATAAAAATTTAAAAAATACATCTTGAAAGATTAGTTCATTTGAATGATTTTTTGTCTGTTAATTATGTTTGATATCTTGTACGGTTTTGCCACAAAAAAATTAAATGCAAATAAATTATTTTTTATTATTTAGTAAAAACGAAATCTAGTTTTTCAGGTGATAAAAAATACATGGTTTTTCTATGTCACGACCATTATTTACCACGAGTTTTTCGAGTTTAGAAAAGCCCCGTGAACATTTATCTCGGGTCGCTGCGCGACCCGAGACAAATTTTCACGGGACTTTTCTAAACTCGAAATTTTACTTCATGCGCCACGCGTATAAAACACTAAAATATTGTGAAATTAATGTATATTTGAACTGCACTTGAAATCTGTGTTTTATACGCGTGGCGCATGAAGTAAAATTTCGAGTTTAGAAAAGCCCAGAAAATTTGTCTCGGGTCGCTGCGCGACCCTCGACAAATTTTTACGGGGCTTTTCTTAACTCGAAATTTTACTTCATGCTAAGTCTGGGAGTGGAGAACAGTCGTTTAAGATTCAAACTGAACTCTTGTAAAAAACAAGGAATGTCGGAAAATTTACAGCTTATGCATATGTTTACATAAAAGAAAAATTCACTGTATGTTGAAAATATTTTATATTTCATATTTTATATTTTTGTGGCAAAACCGTACAAGATATCAAACATTATTACGAGATAAAAAAGCATTCAAATGAACCAATCTTTGAAGTAATATTTTTGTAATTTTTATAAGGTGCGCCAGTAAAAACACATTTTAGTTTTTATGTTGTGGTACTACTGTTTTTTATACTTTTTGTCAATCAATGATGACCATAATAACTTAAATGATGTTATATTATGATAATCAACCATAATAAATTTCAGTCAAATCGCACATAGCGTGCAATCGTTACAAATAAAATTAATAATATTTTTTTGAACTTTAAAGACTAATTCTGGCTTTACCGCAAACTTTTGGATATTGATAAGTTCTGTTAAACCATCATATTTTCTTCCCAGAAATCTATGGTTAAGCCATTTCCCCACATTAACGGGGCACTCTATATAACATTTATTATGTATTTTTCAATGATTTATTAAATCTTTTTATCTACAGGGATTTTTTTAAGTATGTAGTTATACAGGGTGTCTACGCTAAACCGTTCGTTAAAAGTTTATGGGGTTGCCGTTGCACTAAATATTTGAAAAAAAATCGGATGAATCAGTTCTCCTCATGTGAAATATTTTCAAATTTATATCACTTCCGGTTCCACCGGAAGTAGTACCAAATTTGTTATTTTAAATGGAACACCTAATATATTAATAAAAGTTTGGATTCCTCGTTTAAATTGGAACATATTTTATTCGAGCATATGTACACTTATCTCTTATAGTTTTTAAGAAAAAAAAATATTTTCAAAATTTTGACCTTTAAAAGGCATCTTGAAATCTGTCTGTAACTTCTCTTAGGAATAAGATAAAAATTTATATCTCTACTTGTACCTAGAGGGTGCCTCTATGAGTAAAAGTGATTAGAAACTGTCAATTTTGACAATTAGTGTTCTTAAAATGTCAATATCAAAGTGCCCTCTTCAATATCTCGTAATTCAATTATTTAAATGGAATGACCCATTTTTTATCATATAGTACGATTGGGGTGAACATTTCCTACAAAAAAGTATTATGCAACTATACTCCTAAAGCAAGATATTTTCGTTAAAACTTCCTACAAAAAAGGATCAACAGCTATACTCCTAAAGCAAGTAGTTTCTAAATTATTTCGAAGATTCGTTTTTCGTCGCATTTATGCAGCGAATAATGCGCGCATAAGTCGCAATTAAATTTTATTACGCAGGTAGTATGCTTTTATTTGCGCGATTGCAATGCGAAATGTCAAATAATTAAAACAATTAGTACAAAGTTATAACAGAAATCAACAAAATGAAAAATTACACAAATCAACAAATTATGAATTTATTCTTTATACATGGCAACTGCGATAGAATTGTTACTCGAACATGTAGATTATATATTGAAAGTTTTTCACATTTGCCGCCGATGAAACAAAAGCGTACTATTTTACTTGCCTACTAAAATGCAATTGCGACTTATGCGCGCATTATACTCTGCATAAATGCGACGAAAAAAAGAATTTCGAAATAATTTAGAAACTACTTGCTTTAGGAGTATAGCTGATGATCCTTTTTCGTAGGAAATTTTCCTCTCAATCGTACAATGTGATAAAAAATGGGTCATTCCGTTTAAAAAAATTGAATTACTAGATGTTGAACAGGACACTTAGATATTGATATTTTAAGAACACTTATCGTCAAAACTGTCAGTTTCCAATAAATTTACTTATAGATGCATCCTATAGGTACAAGTAGAGATATAAATCATATTTTTATCTTATTCCTAAGAGAAGTTATAGACAGATTTCAAGATGCCTTTCAGAGGTCAAAATTTTAGAAATATATTTTTCTTTTTCTTGAAAACTATAAGAGATAAGTGTACATATGTTCAAATAAAATATGCTGCAATGTAAACAAGGAATCAAAAAAATTATTAATATGTAGGATGTTCTATTAAAAATAACAAATTTGGTGCTACTTCCGGTGTAACCGGAAGTGATAGAAAGTTGAAAATATTTCACATGAGGAGAACTGAGTCAACCGTGCGACGAGGATTTATTTCAAATTTTTAGTGCAACGGCAACCCCATAAACTTTTAACGAACGATTTAGCGTAGACACCCTGTATTTCAGTGTTTTATATGCGTGGCGCATGAAGTAAAATTTCGAGTTTAGAAAAGCCTAAAAATTTGGTGACCACACCGAATTTATAGGCTTTTCTAAACTACAAATTTTATATCATGCTTAACCCGGGATTGAAAACACTCGTTTCATTTAATTTCATTTATTTCCAGAAAGAATTGTTACATTCATGGGTGAGTCAGAAGCGTTTATTATAAAGTAAGATACTAAAACTGAATAACTAAAGTAAAACTTATCTAAATAAATTGAAATCAATTAATAAAACTTATAATTAAGTGTAACACATTAAAAATATTGTAAATATAAACAAGAGAATTAACAATTATATAAAAAAATGGAAATATAAATACGAGTTAATAAATATAATTGTATAATACTTAATAATTAGATGTAAACATATTAAAATGTGTATATACGGACAATACAGGAATTACAATTAGGATAAAATTTAAATCTGCATTTGTGATCAGGCATCATTTTTACAATATTTAATATATTCATTAAAATTAAAGAATAACTGGTCTCATATTAAGCTTTTTATTATATTGACAAGCTATTTATTGGGAAGAGATTTAATTGAATTTGGCAATTTGTTGTTTAATTTTACGAGTTGTATCACACAAGAATCGTGGATGTTTATATTTCTGTATTTGTATAGTTTTATATCTGACACTGTAGCTGTATTAATTTTGATTTGTTTTGAATAAGTGCATATTGTTAATCCTTTCGCTACGAGGAGCGTATCCATGCGTTTAGTTTTTATGTGCTCCATGTGCGAAGAGCGTATATTTTCAAAAGCGTGTAAATCGTGAGCGCAGAGCACACGAAGTGCGTACCTCTTCAATGAGTCTATACAGTGTATAATTAAAAGAATCCATGGCCAACTTTTGTTTGTTGTGTTTATATTTTTGCATTTTCCTCAAAGAAAATGTAATGCAAGCCTATAAAATGATTACACACAATATATGCCGGTATGAGCCTGTGGTACGAAATACGTACGGATACGCATTGTTTTTTCGAGCACCGTACACGGGGTACGCATTTGAAATTCAAACTGCGTAGAGAAAGGGTTAATTACAAATTTCAATGATTCGAATATATACAAGCTGATAAGTGGCATACTTTTTAGCTGCTTTAATGATTTACGGTATCCTGTATGAGACTTTTTATTGAAAATTGCTCTTATCAGAATTTTTTGCATCACAAATAATTTTTGTATGTTCAATTGTGTGATACAATCATGAAATATTATACCATATGTTAAGTGTGGTTTATAATAAGACATGTATTTATACAGGTCGAGCAGCTTCTAAATGTTCATCGTTTCTATATAAATATATTAAATATGAGTATCTGGCAATGGTCGAGCACACGTTATTGATGTGCTCATCCCATTTTAGATCATTTTGTATACTTATACCTAGAAATTTAGTTCTTTTAGTTTCCTCGATGCTTTCATTTTCCATTTTTATGTCTGTATGGCCCAGTTGTCAACTCATGTTCATTACATATGTCTCTGTTGCATTTGTTGTCTCAGATTAATATTTGGTTTGATGCCATATTTAAATTTGTATTGCAATTACCACAGATACTAAATGTCCAGTCATCAGTAAACATTGTAATATGTGCATTACACTCTAGTGGTATATCATTAATAAATATTAAAAAAGCAATAGCCTCAAAATACTTTCCTGTGGTACATCTATTCTAGCATGGACCTTTAATGATGTGTACTGTTCATTGTTTACGTTTATTGATGTTACTTTACTTCTGTTATGTATATATGTAGAGAACACTCTGTGGCAATTACCACTGATACCATATCTTGTTATTTTATCTAGTATAATCGAGTGCGAAACACAATCAAAGGCCTTCGTTAAATCTAAAAATATAGAGAAAACCCTTAAGTGTGTGTGAGAGACCTTTTCAAATGCAAATAGTTGACATGTTATTATGTTATTTTTATTAATGAACTCAGTGACCCTGCTACGACTCTTTCAAATATTTTTGAGAATATGGGTAAAATTGAGATAGGCCTATAATTACCTATATTATTATGGACCCATTTTTTCTATACTGATATAATGCGTCCAATTTTTAATATTTCTGGGAATATGCCCTTAGATAACGATAAATGAAAAGACTGCGTTATGGGTTTAATAATATGTTCAGCAGTTTGTTTAATAAGTGTAGATGATAGATCATCTACATCTTTTGAATAAGTCGATTTCATTTGTGTAATCACATGCTTAACCCATTAACGGCACAGCAACTACAGACTAACTCTAAAAGTAGATTTTATGTAAAATTCTGCACTTCTTTTTATGATTTCTATGAATGACTTGTTGTATTACATACTGTGAATTTTTCATTTAAACATACATAATGTATACGTTGTAAATGTTTAGGCATTCGTCGATTTTATATAAAAACGTGCAATATAAAGTTTAGAACGAGTGTTTCCACTCCTAGACTAAGCATGAAGTAAAATTTCGAGTTTAAAAAAGTCTTAAAATTTGGTTTGGTCGCTCCGCGAAACGGAGCGGCCAAAAGAAATTTTCAGGCTTTTCCAAACTCGAAATGTTACTTTATCGCCACGCGTTCGAGATATTTATTATATAATTTATAGAAATGTGCCTTCCAGTCGGTAGATGACAGCAATAAGTGTTCGTAATTTATGTTTGCCAGTTCGAGGTTTATATTATTTAGTGTTTTCGGATTTATCGCTCTTATATTTACAACTTATCTTTCTTTAAAATACTGTCATGTATTGATAATATATTAACAAATGTAGAATATTATAAAACAAAAGTAATATACACGAATTTATCAGATCATTCCGGCCAAACAATTACACTTCAGGTGAAGTGTAATTGTTTGGCCGGAGTGATTTGATAAATGCGCGTGTATTATTTTTGTTTTACAAATTTCATACGAATGCTAATTAAAAATAAAACATATTTTGAGGTATCTTTATGACATTTGGTGGTGGATGTTACACAAAAATGTAAAATAATCTTGTTGTACACAAATTCTATAAAAATGTAAATTAAAAACCAAAATACCTTGAACATCTTTCCAGGTATCTTTAAGAAATTTGGTGTTGATGTTAAGCAAATATTGCTTGCTCTTTATAAACATATACATTTTGAACGCGTGTTTTCCATTCCCAGACTAAGCATGTAGTAAAATTTCGAGTTTAGAAAGCTTGAAAATTTTGATTTGCAGGGGCGCGCGAGCGAAGCGAGTCGCGCCCCGGCAAATCCAAATTTTCAGGCTTTTCTAAACTCAAAATTTTACTACATGCGCCACGCGTATAAAAGACTGAAACATTGTGATGTTGTGTCATAATCCGTTTTTTGTCAATATTTGACATTTCACTAGAGATATGAATAAAAGTCTGATTGTTTTTCTATATGAAAATAATTTGTACATTTTTTATCATTAGTAGAACATTAATTAAAACACTTGGTTTGTTTCACAGTAAAACACACCAAGTTATTTAATGAAAGTTCTACTATTAATTAAATATGTTTCACCGCGGGTTAGGTAAGAAATTAATTCAGCATATAGAAGAATTTATATATCTGTAAATTTGTAAAAAAAATGGATTAGGGGATTGTGCAAAACATTCATTTATCACAAATAAGACAATTAACTTTGTTTGTATAACTGAGGATTTTAGTGTGACTATAGTTTCGACAATTTTAACTTGTCATTATCAAACATAAAGTAAACTTTATGTTTGATAATGACAAGTTAAAGTTGTCGAAACTATAGTCACAATAAAATCCTCAGTTATACAAACAAAGTTAATTGTCTAATTTGTGTAAATAATGATGTATAACGAAGTAGAAGCCTCCACAGTGAACAGTTTATTAATTTATCAATTCATTAACGGGATCCATATACAATAAAAAACTACAATTTAAATTTGCTTGATATATTATTTCAACCATTTGGATTTATATCTAAGTAATCTAAGTAAAGTTCCCATATTAAGTTGATTTATTCAGAATGTGTTAAAATTGCTGCGTGAAAATATTATTTACAATCGCTACTATGTGTGTACGTACGTACTTATAAGCGTTTTAGATGTTAAAGCCGGAGCAATTTGCTGTTATAAAACGTGCCCGAATTTGTATTCAGCTTATGTTGGTAATGTGCTAAACAAATCGTTTGTCCGATTCCGTTCGCGCACTTCGTGTTTATGTTTATTAATCCCCGCGTTCGTTTTACATTTGCATAAATATTGTCACCGGAGTACATAAAAATGTAATTCAAATAAAAACCCACATTATTCCACGAACATTAAAAATTATGTGAATGCTCCCAGAAAAAGCAAATTTAAAAATAAATATTAAATAACTCTAAAGCGGAAGGAATTAGAACAAATGCTATATTTATTAAACTCCATTAATTATTAACAAGGATTTCGAGAAGTTAAAATACGGGGATGTACTTGTAAATAAAACACTTTTTACTTTGTTTAACCACTGTATTTTGCACTTAATTTGTGACTATAGTTTCGACTATCTAGTGGTAATTATTAAAGTTATAGTCACAAATGAAGTGCAAAATACAGTGGTTAAACAAAGTAAAAAATGTTTTATTTACAAGTGTATTTAAGGTGTACCACAAAGTAAACACTGCAAATACTAAAACATTCGTTGATTTTATAAAATCCTTCAATTTAAAACTTCTGTTTCTACTCCTATATTAAGCATGAAGTAAAATTTCAAGTTTAGAAAAGGCTGAAGATTTAATTTGTCGGCGCGCGAGCGAAGCGAATCCAAATTTTCAGCCTTTTCTTAACTCAAAATTGTACTTCATGCGCCACGCGTATAAAACACTGGTTTATAGTAAAGTTGAAACTATACTGCATAAGATTACGTAACAAAATTAAACAAATGTTTAGCAAAATCTTACCAAAAAAATGTAAATAAACGGTGAATAAATTATTTCTAGAAATACACCCGGCGCAGCCACCATTTTTATAATTATTTAATTTATTAATTTTAACACGTTGATCACCGCGGGACCTAAACGCAAATTTAATTGCGACTCAAGTGAATGCCGCACGGTGAGCAACGTGTTAATAAAAAAACATATTCTGTTGACTTTATATAATTACACACCAGACAGAAATCTAAATAACATTTGATTTTACTGAGATTGTTTATCTCAGTAAAATCAAATGTTATTTAGATTAATGTACTTGACAACGTTTCCAATATACTAATGAAAGTGAAGTAAGCAATAAAAAGTTTTTTATTTAAATATAAAACTTCAGGGCTCAAATATGGGTAATAAGATTAGGCTAGTGCAGCGAAATTATATTATTTTAACATTATTGTCCAAATTAAAGTGAAAAAATATGAGGGCAGTGACAACTAGTTTTCTTTTTAATCAATCAATTAAATATATGAATTATTTTACGCTTAGATTATAAACATATGAATATAAATAAATAAAATATGAAAGTAGGTAACGTGCAGAACATGAATGTATTATACAGGTACTTTCGCCGTGGGGATTAATTGAAAACATTTTCGACAACAAATATATTAAGTATTAGTATACCTATTTTAGTTATCTTGAACATAAGTCGATTCTTACTAAAGAGTGCTTAGATTTCACGGAAAACTGGTTAAATTTTGAGATTAATCGTGGTAAAACATTTATTTGGGTATGAGGGCATAAGGGCTAAAAAATATTTATTAGATAATTTGGAAACCCTTAGATTGATTTGAAAAATGCATTCATTTTAATGACAATTTTAATTTCTCGCTTGCTTTTTATTGCGCAATGAGCAGTCAAATATGTTCAATGTTTACCAAAACCATCTGATAATTGGAAGACATTTGTTTCAAAATATTATAAACATTTAATATTCTTTTGAATGCATTTAAAACTTATACATGTTTTTATAACTTAAACACACCTTAAACATTATTTATGGAGATCAGAAAAAGATTTCAAAGTATGTGAAAATGACAAGGTTTAAATACTATTATTTAATATAAAATATGTCCTCCCTTTGCGGTAATCACGGCTGGAACTCGCCTCGGCATGGAGTCAACTAGATTTTTACAATTATTCTTGATTGCCTTCTCTCGATACCACACCTGAACTACTGCGTCCACCATCTTGGTTTTCGTCGTACAGTCCATGGCCTTGCAGATCGCCCATAAATTTAGCCTTGCAGATCGCCCATAATTTCTCAATAGGATTGAGATTTGGCAAATTTCCAGGCCAATTCAAAATGTTAATCTTCTTGTTCGTTAAATATTTCACCATAGTCTTCGAAGTATGGCATGGAGCTGAGTCTTGTTGACAAATTACATTGCCGTTGGCTTGAACTTACTCCAGTTCCTCAGGTAAACATTGATCTAGCATCGCTTTATATTTTTCACTATTCATCATTCCTTCTACTGGAATAAGTTTGCCAGGTCCCGAGTACGAAAAGCAGCCCCAGAACATCTTCCGGTTTGACTGATTGCACAATATGGGCTGCAGTAAGTTTTTCATCCACCCTCTTACAAACAAATTTTGATCGCTGGCGCTGCACTAGAAAGTGTGTCTCGTGTGAGAACATCAGTGTCTTTTTCATCACAGAGGCAGTCAAAAGTTGCCTCATGGCTTCTATTCCACCTTCCAAGAGTATTCTGCGTACTGTAGAGTCGTAGATTTTCACTCCAACCCGTTTTAAATCTTGCTGGTCGTGGCTTGTTTTTCTTGGATGCAGTTTGCTCTTTCGCAGAAGGCTGGCTTCATCTCGAGGAGTGGTCTTCCTTTTTTTTCCACATTTTTCTTTTCACTGCACTTCAAGAGATCCCGTCTCTTTCTTCTGTTTTAAGAGTTTATTTACAGTACCCAAACTCACACCACATTCCATTGCAATGCTTCTCTGTGTCACTGAGGTATGCTTACTAAGCGTGATGATCTATTCTCTTTTCCTTGGAGTAACATCCATAATGCCAAACAATTGCAAAAAACTTGAAAATTATCGAATATTATTGTAAAATATCAAAAACTATTAGACATAACTTAAAAATAATAGCGATCAAGGTGAAATAATTTACCATCAACTGACAACTGTCCGAATGTGCATAACAATGTTGCCATAACCAAAATACTCATTGTTTGGTCGTGTTCATATTAATTCGCACTATACTGTAAGGTGCTCTACTTTCATTTTACATTTTGAACTCTTTTAGTAACTAGAGATGCTTGATGTGCTTTTGAACTTTATTTTAAATAAGCGTTTTATACGCCTAGCGCGCGAAGTAAATATTTCGAGTTTAGAAAAGTCTGAAACCCAAATACAAATTTCTAAACTCAAAATATTTAATTCGTGCTTAATCAAGGATTGCAAGACATTCGTTAGAATGATAGATTTTTGTTCCTTTTTCAGCCACTCGAAGTTTTCAATAAAATTCAATAGACAACTGTAAAATTTTATTTTATTTATCTATAAATATAATCACAGAAACAAAATTTCCTATAAAAGGTTGTACATCACTTGAAACTAGCTTAAAATAAACATACAATAAAATAATACATTTGTATTAATTAATAAGTTAAAGCATGAATAAGGGAAAAAAACTATTATGTTTTGTATTGCACAGCAATTATAGTGAAACTAACTTCAAGTTAGTATTTATTCGAGAATTACATTTAATTGTCGATTAGAACAGATATTTTCTGTCATCAATGTAAAAAAATACATTATTTATTTGGCATGTTTCTAACTAATATTAAATTTTAATAGAGGATATACTATTATTATATTTATTTGACGTTGTTGGCCGTTAATAATTTAAATAAACCACTAAATACTTGCTTGTTTATCTAATCCTTGTTTATAAACAAACATAATTAGAATAGCCGGTAATGCCAATGCAACGTTAGTTAGTGCGAAATTTATGTAATCAATATTTACATGTTAGCACAGGTGCACCACAGATAAATCCACTCCAATTAATTGGCTATTATAACTACACATTTACCAGAATAATTATTGAATTGTTTTATGACTTTTAAATGTAGGTTTCAAAATATAAGCTTTAAAATAACATAAATGCAAAATAAAACATTTGGAAAACAAAAAATGCTGCTCACATAAACATATATTTTACTCAGAAGTTAAAATAAAAACATTGTGAAAGTAGATAACCGAGAAATCACAAAATAGTCGTAGAAGTGACGCTTATTCATGATTTATACAAAAACACCGAATTAATCAGTTAAACGTTAAGGTTGGAATTGATTAATTCTGTGTTTTTTTATGAACGAAATATTAATTTTACATTATATAGAGATACTTATCTTTGTAATCAAAATGTGGTTTAGGTATAATGTGATTACAATGCAAGTGAATTTAATTATCATATTTATTATCTATTTTGAAGGATACAATAAATTCATAACACTTTTATACAGGGAGTTTTTCTTTTAAGTATACATATAAAAAATTTATGCTGCAAATATTATTTTTATAAAAGAGTTCAATTTAAAGCTTTAAACGTATAGAGATGATTTGTACAATTAATAGATACACAGGGAATTTTTCTTTTAAGTATACGTATGCATATCGGCTATTCCATAAATAAGTGCACACTGTTTATAAAGGCTATCAAGACATGGTGTTTGGTTGTAACTAGAGGTTAAACAAATTATTGTGTCAAAAGTTTTAACAATATAAACTTTTAGTACACTTTTATTTTGAACTCAAAAATGTCGTAAACCATTATCTATACAAAAAAAGTTATTCTGTACTTTCTTGTGCTTAAATGTTCAAAGTTCAAAATAATTTTTTTTTCCAAAACGAAAAAACTTTATTTATATAGATTTTTTTAAATAAATAAAACATCTCAAACAATAATCAAATACTCATGTTTTAATTTTCTTAGAAAAAATATATGTTATACCCTGATCCTTCCTAAGATTTTTTCCGTTTTGATAAGTATGGGCACTTTAAAACTTTTTGAGATATGATTTTTTTACCCGAGCGTTACATTGACAGGAGGCGCTCCCGCCAATGGTGTAATGGCCCGGATCGCGCCTCGCGTCAATGCAGCGCTCGGTAAAAAAATCATATTTCAAAAAGTTTTAAAGTGCCTATCATTTTGAAAACGGAAATATTCTTAGGAAGGATTGGAGTATAATATATATTTTTTTCAAGAAAATTAAAACATGAGTATTTGATTATTTTGTGAGATTTGTTTTATTTATTAAAAAAATTCGATCTAAATAAAGCTTTTTCGTTTTGGAAAAATATTTATTTTAAACGTTGAACATTGAAGCATAAAAAAGTCAAGTATAACTTTTTTTTGTATCAGTAACGGTTTACGATATTTTTGAGTTCAAAATAAAAGTGTACTAAAAATTTAAACTGTTATTATGTTTGAAACAATCATTTGTTTAACCTCTAGTAACAACCAAAAACCATGTCTTGATAGCCTTTATAATATATGTAAAATTCGTTAAAATCTCTGATGTACCCCCAAAAAGTGTGCACTTATTTATGGAATGGCCTATATGCTTTTTTTAAAGAGTTCAATTTGAAGCTATAAACGAGTGTTTTCCACTCCCAGATTAAGCATGAAGTAAAATTTCGAGTTTAGAAAAGCCTGAAAATTTGGTTTGGTCGCGTAGCGCGAAGCGCGGAGCGACCAAACCAAATTTTCAGGCTTGTCTAAACTCGAAATTTTACTTCATGCGCCACGCGTATAAAACGCTGATTTCAAATGAAGTTCACTGGTTCACAATATTTTAGTGTTTTCAGTGTTTAGTACGCGCGGCGCATGAAGTAAAATTTCGAGTTTAGAAAAGCCTGAAAATTTGGTTTGGTCGCTCTGCGCTTAGCGCTACGCGACCAAACCAAATTTTCAGGCTTTTCTAAACTCGAAATTTTACTTCATGCTTAATCTGGGAGTAAAAAACACTTGTTTAAAGCTTCCGATTGAACTTTAAAAAAAGCATATGCATATGTATACTTAAAAGAAAAATTCCCTGTATATCAATTAATTGTACAAATCCTCTCTATACCTGCATTTTAATAAAAACGTTTAGAAATGAACATGAAATAAATTATGTACCTATTCTTAAAACGCAATAAATCTAACATCTAATATAATTGACCAAAAGAATCCAACCTGCTTTAAATCTACCTGAGAATTCTCGGAAAAATCATCCCTTTATTACCTTTTTTTTCCTTCATTCTGTTAGGCACGTGAGATTTTTCTGTATGAGAAACGCTCGTTATATTTTCACGATCTAAACTAAACCATTTTACAACTTACCGCACATTATATGCGAAGTGTGAAATGCTTTTCTTGTGTGGGGCTTGAATGAAAATCCCTGTCGTAACTCGAAAATAGTTCTTACCTGTAACATAAAAGAATGGAGAGATCAGCAAAGAGGTATCAATGGAGAGTTTATCCTTTAGAGAAAATAAACGGCACGTTTTATGGTAGGTAGGTACATAAAATATCTGCTTTCATGGTTGCGACTAATTTGAAATGTTAAATTTCCCAGACTTTTTCCAAACTCTTCCCTGATTACAGATTATTTTCACTGACCCCTTAAAATAATGTCATATAACCAAATCAAATATAGGGAAGAATAAAGTCATTCATTAGTTCAGAAAAAACCGCGAAGTAATTTTAAAGTGCCTGTCCTTCAAATTATAAAAATTAAAAATTTTAGACATTTGAACAACAAACACTCCTACTTGCAGTGGCGGATAATTTAAGAGGTAAAAAGAAAACAAATTATAAAGTATTTGATAATCCTTTTCTAAAATTTATTAACGCGATATCAAACATAAGTAGTATATTTTGAACAATATTGTGAATTGCCAATGTTTTATACGCGTGGTGCATGAAGTAAAATTTCGAGTTTAGAAAAGCCCAGAAAATTTGTCTCGGGTCGCTGCGCGACCCTCGACAAATTTTCACGGGGCTTTTCTAAACTCGAAATTTTACTTCATGCGACACGTAGCAAAAAAATAACGCAAGAATTACTTTTTTGTGAATGGTTTTGGAATAACAATAATAAAAGTAGAATAAACTTAGTTTCAGCCACTTTTCCATAGTGTTAAAATTTATGATCACATCACCATTTTTTCGTTTTACTATATTAACAGAATCTATTTAAATAATAATATGTGTAAAACTATCTAATACTAAATAAACAGTTATAAAACTATGAAGAAAAGCAGATTATGTTTAATTAAAATCCTAAGAAATATCAACGAAATGAGTTATATGAGATTATCTAATTTGATCCTATTTCCGTGTACCCACATCCAATATTCATAAAACTAAACGAGTTTTCCTCTTCGTTTGTTGGAAAAGAAAATTAAATTAACTAATATTGGTACAAGTTTCTGATGAAATCGCCCTTTCTTGAAAGTGCTAATATTACTTTTATTATTATTTCCAGAATGTGTATCAAGAGAAATTTAATGCATAAAACTATTTATTTTTATTGTTTTCGCAAAACAGTAATTTTATTATATTATTCTTATTATTCTTCATTTTCGCAAATCGTTTGAATAAATGAATGAATATAGAGGAAATTTTTCTTTTAAGTATACATATGCATACTCTGTAAAGTTTCCGACATTTGTTGATTTTTTTATTACTTCAATTTGAAGATTAAAACGAGTGTTTTAAACTCCCAGATTAGGCATGAAGTAAAATTTTGAGTTTGGAAAAGCCTGAAAAGTTGGTTGGGTCTCGTAGCGAAGCGGAGCGACCAATCCAAATTTTCAGGCTATTCCTAACTCGAAAATTTACTTCATGTGCTACGCGTATAAAACACTGGTTTTAAGTGAAGTTTAAAATATGTTTATAGCATACTGCTTTACCAGCATATTATGAACTTTACAATATTTTAGTGTCTTATACGCGTGGCGCATGCCTGTTTAGAAAATCCTGAACATTTAAGGCTTTTCTAAACTCGAAATTTTACTTCATGCTTAATCTGGGAGTGGAAACCACTCGTTTAAAGCTTAAAATTGAACTTTTTAAAAAAACTGCGAATATATAAATACTTTAAAGAAAAACTCACTGTATATTTTTCTGAGAGTGGCATTTTACAAAGTAAAAATAGGGTCAATATATCTTATAGCATCGCTTCCCAAAGTATTTTATGTAGCGGACCGGTATTGTTTGGTCCCAGTTTCTTACGAAACGTCAGGTTGCATCTGAATGATAAAAATCAACAATAAAATTTGACAACATTGGAAAAAATACTAAAAATTGATAAATCTCTAAACATTAAAAACCAATGATTTGTGACGACGAAAACCACCAAAATGTACGTAAATTGATAAAAAATTATGGAAACTGATGACTTCTATTCTTAAAACTTTTTAATTTGGAAAATTATTAAAAACAACACTTACTTTGGGATGCGTTTATTACAATAAATTTTTTATAGTATCACGAATTCGATATTTATTAGATAATTACTAGTAATACATTGTCGAATTTTACATTACATTACAAATGTCTTAACCAGAGATCGGATTTCTAAGCACAAAAAATTTCAAAAAAGCGCTTAAAAGCACCAATTTTACCACAAAAGCATTATTTTATGCAAAAAATTAGCATTAGTTATTGATAATGAGTGCTTTGCACTCGAAATGTACATCTAACGAATAAAAATAAAAGTGAAGCAAGGAATAAAATAATAAACATTCGTTTATGCGAAAAGCAATATTTAAAGCAAAAAAAAGATTATTTTAGATATAAAAGAAGCCCTAAAAATATTAAAAATTGTATAACAATGCACAGAACTATGAAAATTACTTTAAATTTTACTAACAGATACAATAAACAGGTTTTGTTTTAATAATTTGTTAGAATCCTCTTTTGGTTTTAGGGCTTCTTGGTTGTATTAAACAAAACAGAAATATGTGAATAACTTTCTTATTTTTTTTTTTTTGTAATGATGTGTTACAACTTTTTGATAAGAATAATCTTCTTTATTGGTCGATAATCAAATCTACAGGGTGTTCCATTTCAAAACCTTTTATTTTTTTAATATCTTAAAAATACGATGTTCACTTGTTTCTCTGATTTGACCATTATGATTGTCATTAAATTTCCTACTACTTTTCTCATTTAACCAACTCTCTAACTGAAATAATACCAAAGTTAGCAATGGTGCACACTTAATTCTAAACATCATGTATACAGGGTGTTTCAACGCCCAGGTTATTTTTTTAAAAAACTGCTAGTCCTAGAGAGTTGTGACAAAAAAATTATTACAAAAGCCGTTTTAGTAAATGGAATAGTGATATTGCTTTTTCCTAAAAAAAATCCCTGACAATTTGCTTAAAAATGTCAACATTTCCTGCTTTCATGGTCTTAGAGGAAAAGTACAAGAGAGAACAATAATTAAGAAAAATATTATACGACACAAAGTATAAAAAATCTACAATAAATTGGCAACCCGATTATATTTTAGGGCTTCGTAAGATGCTTTAATGCTTTAACCCTTTAGGTCGCTAAAAAAGGTTGAAAACCACGGAATTACATAAATGAACTAATAGCTCGTGTTTTGATCGCACAGATAATAATTGTACACGATCTAAAATTTGACGAAATATCCGAGCTTTAGCCATAACAATACCTCTGAAAGTCTGCCCCATACTGGAACTAGTCGAATGTTCAGATAATTAATTTAATTGAATTTAATTTTATTTATTAACGAAATCTTCAATTCAATAATACATTTACATTTTAAAATAAAATAATGTGATAAAAAATCAACTCATAGCACTACAGAAATATTTGCAAATATATTGGATTTTTATCCCAAATCATAAATTCATAAATTAAAACAAATGTCCGCCACCCCGTTGTTGAGATCAGATTAGACTGATCTAATTTATTTTGAAATGTTTAACACAATTCTGTAACTTCTATAAATTAGACGAAATTTAAATAAGTATCGAATTCGTGATGTAAGCAAAATATGTTATTTTAATAGAAGCAAATTACAATTCTTATTTTTTTTAAGAAATAACTATTCACATAATCCAATCCAATACGAAACAGTTTCTAATTTCAATTATAAATACACGATATTGTAAAAAGTATAAAACAGTTTATTAACGTTTAAATAATCAATATTTTAGTTTAAAACTCTCACAAAAACGATTGAACTTCAAATGTTTATATAATGGTTAAAAATGGTGAACATTCTGTAATACGAAAGCAATTACAAAACTATCTTTGGTAGATAAAGAATTTGAAAATTTAAACCAAAGTATGTTCATTTCTATCTTATTAAAATTTTTTTGTTTTTGTTTAAAGTATTCATTGCATTTTTAAAACGTGTTTCCACTCCCAGACTAAGCATGAAGTAAAATTTAGGGCTTTTCTAAACTAGAAATTTTACTTCATGCGCCACGCGTAAAAAATACTAATTTAAAATGAATTTAAAAACATTCTTATGCCTGGTATTATAAACGATTAATAAATCACTAGATAACTATTTGTGGAGTAAATTTATTTACCTAGTAAACTAATGGGCAAATAAAATTGCGTATTATAAAGCAAACCTAAAAAATAAATAGCTAATCTAGAAATAAATAATTTAATCAGCAGATTATAGACCAAAATGATACATTTTCATTGTGGCTATAGATGGAACCACCAATTTTTTAAGTTGAATTACAATATTTTAAATTAAATTGTCAATCAAATTGGAAATTTAGTATAATTCCTTATAATTATGAAGAATAACCGGGAGTAGGACAGAATTACACATAACAAGAAAAAAAAGCTTATAAGAAATTATAAAAGACTTACACGAGTGTTTTCCACTCCTAGGCTAAGCATGAAGTAAAATTTCGAGTTTAGAAAAGCCTGAAAATTTGGTTTGGACGCGTAGCGCGAAGCGCGCAGCGGCCAAACCAAATTTTCAGGCTTTTCTAAACTCGAAATTTTACTTCATGCGCCACGCGTACAAGACACTGATTTCTAGTGAAGTTCACTTGTTCACAATATTTCAGTGTTTTCAGTGTTTCATACGCGTGGCGCATGAAGTAAAATTTCGAGTTTAGAAAAGCCTGAAAATTTGGTTTGGTCGCTCCGCGCTACGCGACCAAACCAAATTTTCAGGCTTTTTTAAACTCGAAATTTTACTTCATGCTTAGTCTGGGAGTGAAAAACACTTATTTAAAAATTTAAATGGAACTAATTTAAAAAATAAGCGTATGCATAAGTATAAAAATCCCTGGTTATGTCTGACTTGAAATACTCTAGGTCTTCGACTCCTTAGAACGTCTTGTAGTTCAAATTAATCACTGCCAGGAAAGATACTATGAGCGAACTATAATCTGACACGGATGGTATGATAGACATGATAACCGTATAACCGCGTGACCAAATTTTCAGGCTTTTCTAAACTCGAAATTTTACTTCATGCGCCACCGGTACACTTTTCTAAACTTTACATTGAATCAGTGTTTTGTACCGGTGGCACATGAAATAAAATTTCGAGTTTAGAAAAGCCTGAAAATTTGGTTTGGCCGTTCCGCGCTTCGCGCTACGCGACCAAACCAAATTTTCAGGCTTTTCTAAACTCGAAATTTTACTTCATGCTTAGCCTGGAAGTGGAAAACACTCGCTTAAAACTTCAAATTGAATTCTTTTAATAAACTGAGCATCGGAAAATGTGCAACGCATGTGTATGGATACTTCAAAGAAAAATTCTTGTTATGAAAATGTTCGGTGTTACATAAAACTCTCTGTATGTTTTTAAAATTTATATAAATAAAATTTTGCTAGGGACCGGCAGAATATGTCATGCGGACCGGCAGAATATGTCATGCGGACCGGCGCCGATCTGCAGACTACAATTTAGGAAGCACTGTCTAATAGTGCCTTTTAAACTATAGCACTTATTGTATTAATAATGGATTAGATAATTCAATGGTGACCAGGTAGAGACGTGGTAAGATTATTAGTATTCAGAATAAATATTTTATAACATGTAACTACTGCATATTATATTCTGTCAAATATAATGCATAACGTAGATTTATTGTTAATCGATTTGAATTAATTATCATTAATTATACATATGTGTATTAACGTCGAGAGTGTTATTGGCACATAATGATTTTATAAGTGTTATAGTTGAAACGTTGTTGTGTGGATTGCAGTTTGAATCGGTATTAATTAGGCCGTCTAATTTAATGCATCAGGTGCACTTAATAGAGCTTCTAAGTTATTTGAGAAACCATTCAAGTAGTAAAGTTAGTTAGACACACTTCACTTACTAATAATGGTCTGTGTAATGGATCGCGATAATTAAATTCAATGGGATTTGTTTTATAAGATTGTTAACAACGTACATACATAAAGTATAATACACATTGAAGTTAATTAGAGATGTGCATTGTTTATACAAATATAAATTAATAAAAAAATACTTTAGTTTTAATTAGTGTTAATAATGTATATTAAAGTTTCTTAAACTGAATTAGAGCTTTAGGTATTTTTTAATAATAACCTATGCAATAATTCTAGTAAACTTTTTCTCTTCTTTGTGGGTTTATTATCTTAGGTGCACAACTGCGTTGATTATGAGTATTTATTCTTAATTAATTTTAGCTTTTATAATATATACATATTTGTTTCAATTAAGTTTTAAGTTTCTTTAAAACTGTGTAGCAGTTGTAAATTATAGTTTTTTAAGTATTAATTATCCATAATAAATCATTCCATTGTGTACACACGGACATATTTCAATGTTGGATTTATTTGATGATATTTGATATTAATGGCCCGGTTGCCTTTCCAAGATAAATCTTACTTATCTTCCACCTTATTAACGTTGCTCAAACACGGCGACGAAATTAATTGTCTTCTCCTGGTGGTGGTGAACTCGGGACATGAAAGTCGAGGGAATTCTTTGAGCTACTTAGATATGCATCTAGAAGATCTCGACTTTCGATGCGGAGACAAATTTTTACCTCATTCATATGCATGGTCATTTCATGTATAAAGTTGTCAACAACAGGAAATTGGTTAAGAGTTTTTTGTTTTCATTTCAATAAAGAATAGTTATGGCATAGGAGAAAAAATAAGGTTAAATTAATTTTTAAAATGTGTCTAAACTGAATGAATAATATTGAAAGTGCCAGCAGATTCTATTCGCAATCTACAACTAATTTACCTCACAAAAACTAATTCAAACACTTCTTATTAACTATATTTTAAAATGACTGCAGACATGAGCATTGATTTTAAAAAAACCTTTTTACTATGTGATTTTGAAATTACGAAAACGAGCTTCTCAAATTTTCAAATGTTCACCATTAACCTCATATTGTATTTGATATGACTGAGTTGGCTATAAAATACTAAACACAACTTCTCACTAAACCAGCGTGGCGCATGAAGTAAATATTTCGAGTTAAGAGAAGCTTGAAATATTTACTTTATGCTTAATCAGGGGGTGAAAAAACACATGTTAAAAAATCAAATGAAACACTAAAATAACAGGTTTTAATGCCAAAAAATTTGAATTTTAAAGTATTGACTGTTGTTCAATAAATTAAAAAAATTATACTCCAATAGATTAAAAAAATAAACCCCATAGATAGAACACAACTTTATACATAATTATTTATGACATAATTGTTAAAAGTAGGATTTTATTTTGTTAGTGGAGATGATTAAAAAACAAGCGTAGTGAAAAGTTAAAATAAAATCACGTTGAACGAGCAAACCATACTTATTTAGAAATAAAAACTAAATTCTAAATGAAGGTATTATTTCTTCTTGGAGTTTTTTCTTTTGCTACTTATATTAGCCGTTCCATAAGACAATTATTGTTAGGGTGACAGTCAAATATTTGTAAATTTGTAAAAACTTGAAGAACGTTTGGTGTGTTTTCTACATTCTGTTTTACTGCTATTGCAAAAGATGGATTATGAAGACATTGCATTTTTTTCAATACCAAGTTTTTAAATGTGTAGAGTTTTTTTAGTTAAAGCTAATTCTTGTTCTTTACCTACTTACCTACTTTATTATAAATGTATTATTAATATCGCTGCTTTGCTTTTATAATGGCACAAGTGAAATTTGTTAATTTATAAGGAGGTGCCTGCAAACGTTTTCAAGTAAAAGTGCTTGAAAACTTTTGCAGGCACCTCCTTATAAATTAACAAATTTCACTTGTGCCATTATCAAATATTGAAGTCTCTATCTTCACCCGAATTATCTTATTTTTTACACGTATTTTTATTTGTGGCTCTTAAAGCTGTATTCATTAAATAACTGTATTGAAAAATCACTTTTTCAGTTGTGCCATTATCAAAGTAAAGCAGCGATATGTAAAGCAGTAAATAGACATTTCTAAATATCTTCTTTTAATCAAAAATTGTGTTTATCTACGATACTACTAAAAAGGCAACATTTATGCACCGATAAATATGCGCGAAGCTCTACTTTTAAGCACTAGTGTTTAAAAGTCTGAATGACTAATGCATTTTAAACGGGAGTTTTATTTTTAAACAGTTTTTATTATCTGTCATTTTTGACAGTTCATGCGCCAAACATATTAGCGACTATACCCAAAATGAAAATGGAAATAACTGTTACAGAATATTTAAATGACATTTAAATTAAATAGAAATGAACGAAAAACAAAATATTTATTTATAATATTTATATCATTCTATTGTGACACAGCGCCAATGACGCCGCGCGACTAGAGTCTCAACTAAACAAACATGCAAAATGAAAAATTACCGTTTTTTATAAATATTATATTTATTTAAATAAATTTTATAATAAGAAACATGAAGCCAATGAATTAATGTTATGATTATTTTACAAAATACTAATCGTAAATAAAATACTGTAGGCATTTGTGTGTGGAGGGCTTTTGGACACTCATTGCGATTAGGCACTCGCCTACGACAAATGCCTTAAACTCACAACTCGTGCCTAAAAGCCCTACTTTACACACTAGTTAACTAAATAACTATTTTAACTCCAGTGTTTAAAATCTATTTTTGACTAGTTTTAAAAATATATTTAACACAATGTGCTCGCGAGCCCCGGCAAATCCAAATATTCAGGCTTTTCTACACTCCAAATTTGACTTCATGCTTAATATGGAAGTGAAAAACGATCGTTTAAAACTTCAAATTGAACCCATTTACAAGAACAACTAATATCTAAAGATTTCTTAATTAAAATCGTACATGTAGTGCATCATTTTAAAAAGGATTTTTACTAAGAATCTAATGTTTAAAAATACACAGCGCATTCTTTTAAAAAAATACGTTGTAAAATGTTTACGGAAAATAAGTCTATAAAATAAAAAATTCTTGTTTAATTTTGTAGATCAAATTGTGTATGTTGAGTTTCATGTTAAACTTTTGTCTATATCTTTAATATTTTAGCAAATATAAGCTGGAGATTGAAAAAAAAAAAACAACCCTGTATTCATTGTATCATTCAATGTCCCTCGAGGTATTAGCTAGGTAGGTGTTTATTTTTTTCAATGAATATTTGGTAAAGTCATAAAGAGGCTAAAGTTTTACAGAAAATCGATAGTAATTCGTGTTTAAATTTTTTTAATTATATAGATTTGAATATAGACTATAAATGTGTCTCCTTTTAAATACATGTAAATAATGACTCCGGTTGCCAAGCAATACAAGTGCATAAAATTGAATTTTGAGAAAATTTATTTTAAAGTTTAGAAACGACATCCATTTAAGGAAAATAGGATTCACTGAGGAATATTTCATTTAAGTATACACATTCCGATAATTTCAGCGTTTGATAAATTTGCAGGAATTCGTTATTTTTGTAGAAACGATCAAAGCTGTAACCCATTAACGGCCGAGCATTTATAGAGTTAACTCTAAACGTTGATTTTAGGTAAAATTCTACACTTTTTTAATGTTTTTTACGAATGACTTATTGTATTACATTCTGTGCATTTTTCTTTTAAATATACATAATGTATACGCTGTAAATGCAAGCCATTCGTCAATTTTGTATAAAAACGTACAATATAAAGTTTAGAACGAGTATGTCCACTCCCAGACTAAGCATGAAGTAAAATTTCGAGTTTAGAAAAGCCCCGCGTAGAAAATTTGTCGAGGGTCGCGCAGCGACCCGAGACCAATTTTCACGGGGCTTTTCTAAACTCGAAATTTTACTTCATGTGCCACGCGTATAAAACACTGAAATATTCTAAAGTTAGAAACGCACTGAAAACATTTTTTTTAATGAGTAATAATTGAGGTATTTAAATAACAAAATATTTACGTTTTTCTTTATACATTTTCAAGTCAAATTAAATAATATAATATATCAAATTAATTCATCTAGTAATTTAATTAACATAAAATTAATAATGTTGCGTATATGCATCAATGGCGCTTAATGGGTTAAACGAGGGTGTCCACTCTCAGATTAAGCATGAAGTAAAATTTCGAGTTAAGAACAGCCAAGAAAATTTGGTTTGGTCGATCAAACCAAATTTTCTGGCTTTTCTAAACTCGAAATTTTACTTCATGCGCCACGCGTATACAACACTGTTTTAAAGTAAAGTTTAAAATATACCGCTCAAGTTTGATCATAGGGTAATAAATATTATAAATGTTTATTTTGTGTAGCCAAATTTTCTGATATATAATTTAATTAGATTTACATATCCCAAAGAAAATCGTTAAAATTTTGAAAGCGCAAGATTTGGTTACACGTATACAAATTTAATTTTTTAGGGATATGTAACTATAATTAAAATAAGTATTAGTAGATTCTAGGTTCCTCAAATATAAATTAATTTGAAGAGAACACCTGCATTTCTGAAATATTTATATACCTATTGAGAGGAATGTGTAAATGTATTTACAGTGTTAATTATATTGATGTATACTTTCACAAAATCGTGTATCTAAGGCTGTAAACATTTTTTTTTCTAACAACGGCCTTTTATATAATTACAAGGATGGATACATCGAAGCTAGAAATTCCACACTCGATATAGATAACATCGAAAACCACGAATTTCGTGAGAGAAGAACTATTTTTTATCGCACAATGTGATCAAAAGGAGTGAAACAAATTAAGAAAAAGAGTAATTTAAATGAATCTTATTGATGAACAAACTTCCATTAATTATTTAACAAACCCTACTTTAAGCATCAAATTATTTTGAATCGTAATAAATTTCTATAGTTGTCAATAAAAAATAACAAACCTTCTTTTCAATAATCTTTTACTTATTTATATTACTAAAACATTTACAGCTCTCTCTAAAGTATAAAATTGTGTGTCTGGAAAATCTCTGGTATAAAGTTTACACCAGAGATATTCCAGACATTTAATTTCTTTGTGTTCCAAAATCTCTCTTGTTTTAAAGACAATTTTACGTTTCTGTTTAAACGAGTTTTCACAAAATAATATCGATATATTTAAACATTTGGTAAATGCTTTAATAAATTTGGAGAAATGATTTCAAATAAAATCATTTTCTGTTTTGTGTTGTAAACGTTCACATTGTGTTACATCTTAAATACACTTGTATATAAAACACTAATTATTTTGTTTAAATACTGTATTTAATATTTAATACAGTGGTTAAGCAAAGTCAAAAGTGTTTTATATACAAGTATAAAATCATTAAATCACTTTCTTCTTTTACGTGAAGTTATTTCAACTATATGTAATTATTTTATTAATTTTTCCATTATTTTTATTGTATAAATGAATATAATTTAGGATCTAAAATATGCACAAGAGGATAAGATTAAGAAAGAAAAAGAAACAAAAAATGTTTTCCGCATTTGCCGCAATAATCTAAATCACATGTAAATCAATTAAGGATCCTGACTGTAGGATCGATGTTTTGATGTGATTTTTGGATTTTTTTTCTCCAAAACTAACAATTATATTAAAAAACAAATTAGTACGTTTAAAAGTTCTGTATTTTCTACTTTCTTTTACAATTTTATCGAAAGAAAAATATTCCAAAATGGCGGAAAATGGCCGTTCTACTCTTTAGCGGAAGGGATTCGCGGTGGAAACGATAACTCGTGAATCGTTTTTCTTGAAAATAAACGAATTGATATCAGTAATATATTAAATAAACTTATCCTTGAACGATGGAATTTTATTTCTCATTAAAATTAATATTTTTTGGCCAATTGAAACAGCCAAATTTTCGGCTAAAATGTGACCTTTTTTTGACGGCTACCATTTTGCTCAGAAGCAACATATTTTAATTTCCTTCGGTAAAGGACACGTTTTGTTAACATATTACTGATATCAGTTGGGTTTTTTTTGTTTCAGATAAGTGGTTCACGAGTTATCGTGTTCATCGCGAACCTCTTCCGCTGAGAGGTGCTCCAGGAGAACGGCTATTTTTCCGCCGTTTTGGATTTTTTTTGATAAAATGAAAGTATAAATACAAACCGTTTAAACATACTATTTTTTTTTTTAATATGATTGTTAGTTTTGGAGGAAAAAATCAAAAAATCACATCAAGGATGTGGGGTAAGAGTAAGACAGACGACTATATATACCAATCACTAGCCTCGCTTCTGGATGCAGCATCCAAACGCGGTTACCAAATTTTATATATAGACTGGCTAACTAGATATACGGGTGTCCCCGAATGGTCTGTACAACGCTCTACCACATATTCTCTGAAACAAAATAAGACGATTTAACTAAACTTATCTCTATCCAAAAGTGGTTCCTAAGCCATCTACGAGGCCTCAAAGATATTATATTTTTTCATTATTTTTCAAATATTTTTATTTTGGACTTAGGTAAGAAAACCTAATTTGGCACATTTAATTACATTGATACCATGCACCATCGACTTCTTAAGATACCTAAATATTTTTATTCAACAGGTCAAATCATAAGGAATACTTTTTTTCTGCAAAATCATTCAATTTTACGTATTTTTTGTCTCTTATAAAATTTTGCTATTTTCCCCACAAAATATATTTTTATTTGTCAAAAAAAAGTAATAAAATTATGAACAATATTTTGCTTCTCAAAACAATTAACAAAGTAGAAATAAAGATAGGTACCTGACAATAAACACAAATTTATTAGTTTCACAACAAATGTTCAAACTGATTGCCATTTTCAGCAATACAACAATTTACACGTCGCAAAAAATTAAAATGGACACGTTGTAAAACACCAACATTGTTTTTAACTGTTTGAAACGCATTCTGTATTCGCGCCCATAATTCGTCGTGCGTATTTATGGGCTTACCATAAACAATAGATTTAATAGTTCCCCACAAAAAAAAGTCCATTGGGGTGATATCCGGGGAACGTGGAGGCCAAGGCACTGGTGCGTCATTGCCTCTCCCAATCCATTTACCGGGATACTTTTGGTTTAAAAAAGTACGCACTGGTAAAGTGAAATGAGGTGGAGCCCCATCATGCATAAACCACATATCACGCCTAAGTAAAAGCGGCACATCCTCCAGTAAGACTGGCAATTCCTGAAGATGTTGTAAGTACTGTTCTCCGTTTAAATTTTGTGGTAAAATTACTGGTCCTACAATAATACCATTTACTATACCGGCCCAAACATTTATTTTAAATTGCCGTTGGAAATGCATGGTTTTAGTTGCATGTGGATTATCTTCGGAATAAACATGCTCATTTTTAAGATTTGTTATACCTCTTCGGGTAAAACACGCTTCGTCTGTAAACAAAATTGTCTTGGCGAAATTCAAATTGTCAATTTGGTTATTAACAATAAATTGGCAAAACTGAAGTCGCTTATCGTGATCCTGAGGCATTAGCTCTTGAACTTTTTGAATGTGATATGGGTATAGTTGCTCTTTAAACACTTTATGCACAACATTTTTAGATACGCCTAGTTTAGCACCTAAACGCCGGGTACTTTTAGATGGATCTTCATCTATCCGTTCTAAAATCTCTTCTTCAACATTCACAGTTCGTACAGTGCGTCTTCTACCACAATCCCTCGCAGAGTATTCTAAGCGGCCAGTTTCTCGAAGTCGCCTTTCTACGGAAGCAAATGTTTGATGGTTTGGTATTCGGCGATTTGGAAATCTTTCACTGTACACTCTTACACATTTGCGGCCATTACCTTCACAAAACCCAAAAACTAAAACAATATCAGTTAATTCATTAATTGAGTACATGACTGACGTTGTCACAAAATCACCGATAACTGAATTTCACAGGTGTCTCAATTTCTATTTTTGTAAATAAAGAATCAGTTTTTTTTTAGAATTTTATTTCTTTGTTGTTTTGACAAATAAAAATATTTTTTTTGTGGGGAAAATGGCAAAATTTTATAAGAGACAAAAAATACGTAAAATTGAATGATCTTGCAGAAAAAAGTATTCCTTATGATTTGACCTGTTGAATAAAAAGATTTAGGTATCTTAAGAAGTCGATGGTCCTAGTTTGACCACTTACTTTAAACGTAGGATAAAGAAACATATCGCAAAAAGTGCATGGTATCAATGTAATTAAATGTGCCAAACTAGGTTTTCTTACCTAATTCCAAAATAAAAATAGTTGAAAAATAATGAAAAAAAAATAATATCTTTGAGGCCTTGTAGATGGCTTAGGAACCACTTTTGGATAGAGATAAGTTTAGTTAAATCGTCTTATTTTGTTTCAGAGAATATGTGGTAGAGCGTTGTACAGACCATTCAAGGACACCCTGTATATGAACTGTGCTGTAGGTAACCCCTTAATATTGTATCACGAAGCAATGCTGTTTATTTTTTAAGTAAAAGTGAATTATTGTTAGTAGAAGTCTAAAAATTATTTATCTAAATCTTGAGCGCCCGCAGATTTTTTTTTTCAGGGGGGTGGAGAGGGGCAAAATATAATAATAATCGTCTTTATTGTCCTAATGAAAAAAAAGTACAATACAACGCAAAATCAAAACAAACTATATACAGAGAGTTTTATGTAACACCGAAAATTTCCAATGTTCATATTCGTATGTTCTGTTTATCAAATCAAAGTATCCAATACGATTTGACACCTTTAATTTTTAGGATAGTTGTAAATTGAATTGCCTATATGAGCATTACAAATTGAAGCCAATAAATTGCAATTACTGCCTCAAATTATATATACAGGAAGTTTTTCTTTCAAGTTTACATGTCCCAATTACAGCGTATATGCCGTAAATCTTTAGATAATCGTTGTTTTGTTAAAAGAGTTCAATTTGAAACTTGAAGCGAGTGTGTTCCACTCCCAGACTAAGCATGAAGTAAAATTTCGAGTTTAGAAAAGCCTGAAAATTTGGTTTGGTTGCGTAGCGCGAAGCGCGGAGCGGCCAAACCAAATTTTCAGGATTTTCACAACTCGAAATTTTACTTCATGCGCCACAGATACAAAACACCGACATATTACGAAGTTTTAAACACACCGCTAAGCTTTATATTGAATCAGTGTTTTGTACCGGTGGCGCATGAAGTAAAATTTCGAGTTTAGAAAAGCCTGAAAATTTGGTTTGGCCGCTCGCGCTTCGCGCTACGCGACCAAACCAAATGTTCAGGCTTTTCTAAACTCGAAATTTTACTTCATGCTTAGTCTGGGAGTGGAAAACACTCGCTTAAGGCTTCAAATTGAAATCTTTTAATAAACGGGGCATCGGATAATGTGCAACGTATGCATATGGATACTTTAAAGAAAAATTATCGTTATGAAAATGTACAGTGTTATATAAAACTCTCTGTATAAAAAGCAATATAACAATTATTCCGTTCGTGTGTTTTATCGTGCTCGCCATTAGGATTATGGATTATATTATATTACTAGTATAGATTAGAAGACGATTAAATTAAACAAAAGTTTTCAGCTTTAATACAAAATAACAGTGTAACCAAATTTCAACTAGCTTCACACACAATTATTTTTTTACTATAGCTTTGTAAAATAGAATCACAACGATCTGAAATTTGTAATGTACCCCAAATAACATCCGCAGAACATAACAAAATTGACTGACACATGTCCAATTTTCAAGAAACGACATCCAAGTTCCATTTCTCTTATGGCAGTAATATTACATTTGAACACCATCAAACTAGCAGGAAATTTGAGTTGGTAATTATGTCTCGTATGTCAAAATAAAATGGTAAATTTCTCATAAAATGGAACATTTGACAATTTATTCATATTTTATCACCTGTTACCATTACATCAACTTTTAATTGTAGACTAATCTAACACTTGTTTGTATTTATTTTTCAACTGACTAGTTTCGGTCAGACGACCGTTATCAACGTTGTTACAAGACTTGTAATAACTTTGATAATGGTCGTTTGACCGAAACTAGTCAGTTTAAAAATAAAAACAAACAGTGAAACAATAATCAAGTGTTTTAATAATTTTAAACCAGTTTAAAATTCAGTGTTACCATTACGATTATTTCCTGATTACTGGTTGTCGTTTATTTAATTTACATTAACCTAAATTTGGCTTTTATTTTGAACTTATAACTCTAGTCTCGTTTTTGTACAAATTTACTGTTTATATATAAATATGTATTATTGCATGCTCCATTCTGCCAATGCTATTTTTATGACAAAAAAACTATATTGAAATTTATAGAAATTCGATAGGGTATTTTTCAGATTTTTACACATGCTCTTTAAACAGCAATGCTTATTTAATATCCACACAAAATTTTACACAGATATTAAAAAAAATATATCAAGATATGAATCTTTGAAACGTTCATCTTTGCGAAAAGTCGCATAAAATGAATCGTTTTTTACGTTCAATTGAAGATACTTTAAAAACTATTAATTTTCAGATTTGAACACATTTTCAGAGAGCAAAGTTTACTATTAAGTCGATATTAATCCACCAAAAATTTCACATTGATATTCCAAAACATTATCAAGATATACATTTTGAAATGTTCATCTTCCCTTAAGCTCAAATACTATTAATAGGGTATTTTTAGATTTTTTCACATTTTTAAAAAGCAATATTTATTTAATTTCCATCCAAAATTTCATAGGGATATTCCGGAAAAATTTAAGACATGAATCTTTGAATTGTTCATCTTTAGAAAATATCGAATAAATTTAATCGATTTTTACGTTCAATTGGAAATTACTTAAAAGTAACTGATAGGGTATTTTCAGATTTGTATACATTTTTAAAGAGCAATGTTTACCTAATATTCGCTTATAATTTCAAATGGATATTCTATAAAATTATCAAGATATGAATCTTTAAAATGTTGATCTTGCCGAAAAATCGCATAAAATAATTAATTTCAAAGTTTAATTGAAATAATTTTTTTAAGTTATCATTTGTCTTTTGTAGTTCTCATAACTGAGAGAGAATATTAATTCAATCAATTCTGTTGACTTTCCTAAAACAAAACCGTGATGCAATACTATCCAAATTTGTAAAGTGTTGTTTTTTGACATGTGCAAATATATTTAGATTAAATCAATTCGCGACTTTTTAGGTGAGGTTTAGCAGTTTGAAACTGAAACGAGTGTTTTCCACTCCCAGACTAAACATGACGTAAAATTTCGAGTTTAGAAAAGCCTGAAAATTTGGATTGGTCGCGTAGCGAAGCGGAGCGACCAATCAAAATTTTCTAGCTTTTCTAAACTCAAAATTTTACTTCATTCGCCACGCGTATACAACACTGATTTATTGTAAAGTTTAAAATTACACACACAAACACATCAACTTGAGTTACAATTATAGAAGACCAGATTCTTTAGTATTCAAGATTTACGTGTTAATATAAGGAACAAATTAACATACAAAAAAATTGAGTTTGTTAACAGTTTGCAGAATATTTACAAAATATAAAAACGAATAAAAATTAATATCGAATTTTTTAAAAAATTTAGTCTCATTGAGACACGTCTCCAAATATTCATTGAAACAACTACTTCTCGAGCTAATACCCTGACAGATATTGAATTATACAACAAATATTTGAGTTACACGACAGATTTACTGTTCTATGCATAATTTATATGCAAAATGCAACATCATGTCAAATTATTCTCTCACCAAACTAAATAAACCAACAGGAAATTGAAATAAATTGAAAACATTACAGGGTATGAATATTAATTGTCTGAATCTATCTATAGACGCGTTTTGAGATTTATTCCTCATCAGTTTAGTTACGCTTTAGACTTTCGATACAAAAAAAAAAATTAAAATAAACAGCAAACCCTCAGAAATGTTGAAGTGTGTCGGTAGAACAGGTACTCAAACGTGTTAATAAAGAAATCATTATTTTACAAGATAATGTAGTTTTTACATTTGGACGTGAAAAGAAAACAAGACTTTCACAGGTTTCCATGCATTAATATTTTTGACGTAATTATCATAAATTATAATAATATTATTAGTGCGTTATTTGTCAATTTAATTGGATCTTCACTTAACTCAATTTGTAATAATATATTTGTTAGTTTTGGTAATAATAGTTTGACAATTTGTTTACTAAATGTACATAAACTTTAAACTTAAAGCTCAAAACTTAAACTCAAAGAGCCGTAAGTTAAATTGTTATATGTTATACAGGGTGTTCCATTTTATGATTTCCAACTTAAACTTCATGGGCTACAAAAAGATAATTTTGTCGATTTTCACTTTTTCGCCATATTTCAATATCTATATCTATCGTAATATTTTTCGACATATATCGAAAAAGTGAAAATAGACAAAATTATTTTTTTGTAGTTGGAAATCATAAAATGGAACACCCTATATAACATATAATAATTTAACTAACGGATCTTTG
This sequence comes from Philonthus cognatus, assembly GCA_932526585.2. Lineage (NCBI taxonomy): Eukaryota > Metazoa > Arthropoda > Insecta > Coleoptera > Staphylinidae > Philonthus > Philonthus cognatus. Next base: position 118,095,042 of record OW052241.1, on the reverse strand, counting down.
AGTTTGAGTTTTCAGTTTTCAGTTTAAATTTTATGTACATTTTGTAAACAAATTGTCCAACTATTATTACCCAAACTAACCAATATATTATTACAAATTGAGTTAAATGAAGATCCAATTAAATTGACGAATAAAGCACTAATAATATTATTATAATTTATAATAATTACGTCAATAATTTAAATTCATGGAAACCTATGGAAGCTTAATGTTCTTTTCACGTTTAAATGTAAAAACTGTATTATCTTGTAAAATAATGAATTATAAACGCAATTTTATTTTGTATTTAAAATGGAAACTTTTGTCTAATTCAATCATCTTTGTATCTCTTATAGTTTATGTAATACCAATAAAATATACGAACGGTATAAATAAATAAATGGGAATGGCCCATATGTGCGGGCGCCTATGATCTAAATTAAGTTATTATAGTTTTTTTCAATATCATTCACTAGTAATTGGTAATTTTGAATAAAGACAATTTTCTTATAAATAATATAGGAAAGGAGGAAAAAGAGAGAGCAATTTAATCGAGTGGTATGTATGTATGTTGTTGTTGTCGTTATGTTCTTGTGCATATTGTAAATTCCATCGGAACATATTTATTATCGGCCGTTTGATCATTAAAGTGTTCGCTCGCTCGGTCTATAATTGAGCAGCGGCTTTATAATTAAGATCGCGCACGTTATCTCTGCGGACTAGGCGTCATTATTCCCACATTCTAACCTCTTCTTATCTCTTTTCCTACTGCTCGTTTTGCCCACGATTCAAAAACGTTATTTTGTCATGTCTCGCCGCTCCGAGCGACTCTTCTCAATTTACAATTTACATTTTAACCACGACCGGCCATGCGGAAACGGCAAACGTAAAGATACAACGATTTCGAGTGACCACGTTTTCGAATTACTTAAATCAAATTACTCGACCGTCACGAGAAATAATAACAAACTAGGTTTAATAGAATGTTTTTGTTTCAGTTATTATATTGTTTTTCCAACACCATTACTTAATACTGTTACAATGATTCATATAAACTAACATCTTATGGTGACTTTAAAACACGGTTTTCTCATAAAACACGTTGTCAGTGACAATTATTAAAATACGCATCAACATTTATTACCGTTATTAATAAATTGCCTCTGAACAATTTTTAGAAATAATGATTACAATTATGAAAGTTTATTTTCTGCTGCCTCTTTAGGTATTTCTAAATCTTTCTCTTCTGATTTTTCTATATTTTATATAAGGTTTACCAAGGAATCGGTTGCTATTATCACCGAAGAAATTAGTCATGTAAAAAAATCTTTAAATTCTCTGCAACCCTCGCGCCTGATTATTCAAGACAACACTTTTATTGTCCAACATATAATGTTATTCACTATGGTCGATGGCAAAGTCTGTAACGCGGCAACATGCACAACACCAACGATGCGTTGTTATATATGTGATATAATGTCAAAAGATTATAATGATTTGTCGAAAACAAAACACTTGAAACCAGAAACACTAGAGTTTGGGCTATCGATTCTGCATGCAAGAATTCGGTTATTTGAGAGATTATTGCATTTAATTTATAAACTTTTAAGTTAGCTAATAAAGTGGAGCAAGTTTGGTGGAGAAACTTTTTTTCTGTCTTCAACAAGAACTTAGATATCTTCCGAGATCGCATGAATGGGACACCCTGTATATTAATAACCACCTATATTAATGAAATAATTAATTTATAAGTTTGTTTAAAAAGGTTTATAGCGCCAAAAACATTTTGGTCGCCTAGATCATTCAAACACCCCACTGTGCTTCGATTTGATACTGACATAATTATATCATGGTAATTATGTTAATTAAATTAGATTGAATACAAAAATTATAATTTTTGTATTCAAACTAATCAATGGTTTGACATTCTGCCCAGCACTGTTGAATTTAATTTTTCATGTACCAAACCGTTCACTGCGGAATACTACGACACTTTTTGTTCAAATGCGCAGAACCAACTATTGCACTCACTTCGGTTTATCCGATCCTTTTCATCCCTTAGTTAGATTTAAGCTAATTTTAAGTTTTATACCTTAACTAATTTGATAATTAGTATAAATGAAATTGCCAATTCTTGGTTGCAGAATACTTCAAACATTAAAAGTGCGATTCTTTTCGCAATCTACAACAAGTTAGTCTTACAAAGACTATATCAAACACTCATTGAAACAACTACTTCCCGGGCTAATACCCCGACGGACATTGAATTATACAACAAGTGTTTGCTGTGTATAAGTGTGTTGCGAAAAGAATCACACTTTTAATGTTTGAAGTATTCTGCAACCAAGAATTGGCAATTTCATTTATACTAATGTTTGAACGGTAACGTGACCGCCAGTCTAAGGTGTCAAATTGTTTAGAGGGAATGGCAAAGCTATACTGAGGAGAGATAAATCTCGAAACGCGTCTATAGATGGCCTGAATAATTTGACCCAAATTGTTACATTTGCAGTAGGTTACTGTATGTAACAGCAAACACTTGTTGTATAATTCAATGTCCGTCAGGGTATTAGCCCGGGAAGTAGTTGTTTCAATGAGTGTTTGATATAGTCTTTGTAAGACTAACTTGTTGTAGATTTCGAAAAGAATCGCACTTTTAATGTTTAATTTGATAATGTTTCTTTTTATGTGTTTCTGTAAATGGCTACCGTTGATTTGATAAATGAATAAATTATGACTGTAAGTCGCATTTAACGCAAAACACCCCTTATATTTACCCTCATTTCAAGAAAAGACAATATTACATCTTCGGTAATGTTCGTGATTCCTGATTTTCTTTCCCATTGTTTAAACATGACATACACTTTTTCGTTCGTCGTTTTTGATTTCGTAGGAAGTAAAATCTCATGCAGTTGCTTTCCTTTTTTCAGAATTTTTGTTTAAACCATTAGAACGCTCATCTTCGTTTCATTTAAAATTTGAATCTTTAATTATTTATTGATATCATTACCATAGCATCCTCACACTTTGTTAAAAAATTCATAGCCGCACCACCCCGCTCTGCCGTGACGCTATCAACGCATTTTATTTTACAGATTAATCACTTCTGAAATTAATATTTGCTGTAAAAATATTGTTAAAAAAAATCTTGAAGACAACACGTGTTATATGGATTTCAAAATCTCGGTCAATTAAATTCTTGCTCCCTACGGTCGCTTAAATTTAAAGTATGACCTTTTTAAATCCTTCATAAAACACTAGGTGTCCTAATAGCTATAAGTTAGAAGTTTTAAACACATTAAATTTAAAAAAATATTAAAACAATCATCTTAGTAGAAAAACTAGTATCAGTTATACTTTTGATGTAATTAAAAAAGCAAATTATGTAGTGTCCCATGTATTATGCTTGTGCTGAAATAATTGTTTTCTACTTCTAATTTCACGGTTTTGAACTTTCGAATATCTACTTTTACAGCAAGCTTAATTAAATGAACTGAGAGAGCAATTAAAATAATTGCTGGAGTTCGCATCTTTTGAGGTTCCTACTGTGCTGTATATTAATTGCTTTTGTAGTACTAAAAGTGGCAGTCTGACTGTCAAGTATTCATATAGTCAAATTATTGAATAACTGATCCATCAAGTAGGAATTTGGTGCATCAAGTCTTAATAAACTAAAGGATGTAATATCCTTTAGTTTATTAAGATTTCCAAATTCCAGCGATCCGACAAGGGAGAGAATTAAAGACTCCAATTTCAGGACTTCAGTAAAAAACGACTATATTAGTTAGTGCAAAAAATCAGTAACTTTATTACTGAAGTAATTTCGCAGGGTAATAATTGCATAATCCGTAAATGAGTGAAGTTGATGGGAATACATTCAGAGCCGCAGCCACCCAGGATATCGGGTCGTGTATTCGCAATTTCCTCGTCACGAGATTTTAATGCCCAAACAGACAATTACTTATTGACGGTCGTTACGTTCCACCGCTCGCAAAAATTACACCTCTTGCACAACGTGCCATCACTGAAACACACAAACTATACGGTCGACGGCAGTCTATAAAATTTAATTAAAACATCACATCACCGCATCAACCATTTATGTGTTTGTTAAGCATGGATTAAGAAGATTACTTAAAAAAAAGAACACATGTTTTATCTGAGCAAGAGATTAAGTCATTTTATACATACAAGGAGTTTTTCTTTTAAGTAAACAAACAAGGAGTTTTTCTTTAAAGTAAACGTATTCCAAATTCAGCTTATTTTCTGTTAATAATTTGATCTTCAGATATTCGTTGTTTTCTAAAAGAGTTCAATTTGAAACTTGAAACGCGTGTTTCCACTCCCAGACTAAGCATGAAGTAAAATTTCGAGTTTAGAAAAGCCCCGTGAAAATTTGTCTCGGGTCGCGCAGCGACCCGAGACAAATTTTCTGGGCTTTTCTAAACTCGAAATTTTACTTCATGCGCCACGCGTATAAAACAATAAAATACTGTAAAATATATGTATATTTGAACCTCACTTGAAATCAGTGTTTTATACACGTGGCGCATGAAGTAAAATTTCGAGTTTAGAAAAGCCCAGAAAATTTGTCTCGGGTCGCTGAGCGACCCTCGACAAATTTTCACGGGGCTTTTCTAAACTCGAAATTTTACTTCATGCTTAGTCTGGGAGTGGAAAACACGCGTTTAAAGCTTCGAGTTGAACTCTTTTAGAAAACAACCGATGGAAAATTTACAGCTTATGCATATGTTTACCTAAAAAAAATTCCCTGTATATCAATTACAGCGTATTTGCTGAAAATGTTCAAACATTCGTTGATTAATTTTACAAGAGTTCAATTTAAATCTTTAAAGGGGTGTTTTCCACTACCAGATTAAGCATGAAGTAAAATTTAGAGTTTAGAAAAGCCTGCAAATTTGGTTTTGTCGTGTAGCGCGAAGCGCGGAGCGCCCAAACCAAATTTTCAGGCTTTTATAAACTCGAAATTTTACTTCATGCATCACGCGTATAAAACACTGAAAACGCTGAAATATTATGAAGAGATAAACTTCACTTGAAATCAGTGTCTTATACGCGTGGCGCATGAAGTAAAATTTCGAGTTTAGAAAAGCCTGAAAATTTGGTTTGGTCGCTCCGCGCTTCGCGCTACGCGCCCAAACCAAATTTTCAGGATTTTCTAAACTCGAAATTTTACTTCATGCTTAATCTGGGAGTGGAAAACACTTGTTTATAGCTTCAATTTGAACTCTTTTCAAAAAGTACAAATATCTGAAGCTGTACAGCTTACACAGTATATTATGGTATGTATACTTAAAAGAAAAACTCCCAGTATATAAATAAATTATAAATTAAACTATAAATTCTTCTATGTCAATGAGATGATTAAATGACAAAAGAAAGAATTACAAGAAATGGTAATGCATTAAACGATTTTTGCGTGAAAAGTAAGGGATTTTCCTACTAATTCGTCGAGCAAAAGCGATTAACGTAATGGGCCGACCTAAGTTAGCACCGTAGAGGATTATCCCACTAGTTATGCGCAGATTACGATTATTGTGAGGGCAGACCTGAGCGTGAAAAATGAAGAATGATCGTCTGAAGTAATTGACATGCAGGGTCGACCTGAGTTAGTATTGTGATGGATTGTCCCACTAGTTAATTGAAGGGGGAGATATAAGCGCAGGGCCGACTTAAGCGTGGAAATAGAGGGAACGTCCTGCTTGTTAATTGCCTAAAGTAACCGGTTGACATGCAAGGCCGACCTAAGTTAGTACTGTGGAGGAATTTTTCACTGGTTAGCGGAATAAGTGTGGTCAACGTGCCGCCCTGACTGTAGAAAAGGATGGTTCTGGTTATTTGGTGAGTGCGCATTTCTGCACTGCACTTATGCTTATTAGGCTCATTGTGCTATCTCCTGTCGATTACCCAGTCTTAGATCAGCCAGCCTACCTGGTTTAGGTAGTCTAGCAAAGCCGAGGTAGGTAGATGCCTTATGTAGGCCATCTTTCACCTAGTAAGGAGCCTCTAGTTAACAAGATTGCAAGGCAAACGTTTAGAATGTGTTCGGCAGTCTCGTCTTCCATATCGTCCCACCAGTTGTTTGCTTACACTAATTGACGTGTAGGGCTGACCTGAGTATGAGGGATCCTTCCACTAGTTGATAAAGTTAAGAGAGGGGATAGGGTGTGTCTGAAGTACAGTATTAACTTCGGTCAGCTCTGCACGTGAAATACTGTAGACAAACAACTAGTGGGCCAATCCCCCCTTTTCTACTCTCAAGTCAACCTTGCACGTTGATTAACTAGTGGATAATGCCCAACAGTACTAATTTAGCTCAGCTCTGCATATTAATTACTTAAAGAAGATGCTAATTGTTCACTCTCGCATTATTTTTGTAAAAAAGTCTGTAATAAAAATATCTGTGGTGAATAATATTCCTCAAACGCGGTACTTTTGTGTTATTTAATGCGTAATTTCCATAATACTAATAAAATAATTAATAAATCCATCCAGACAACAAAACAACATAAACAACAATGCAACAATGCAATAGATATATATGAACTGTGGCAATAGTCAATGAGCCGAGCCGTCTCGAATGCATAAAACCGAGACTTTCAGTAAACTGTTATATATTGTACTTGCGAGATAACAGTGTTCAACGTAAGTGTGGATTTATTAGGAGAGTACGGATGATCTCAATAAGGACTTTCTTCTAACGGTTTGCATCTCCACGAAAGCTCGAATGCCAGAGCGACCGAGCTAAAAGCGAATAAATACCAGGAATGTTGGAAATCCGCGAATGCGGGATGTGTGTTAGTTAATCAACTCGACTTTCAAAGAAAAGCAAGATCCCACTTCGCGGAAGTTTTCAGGTCCGGTGGATTCACGAGAAGCGAAGGAGGGAAAGAAAGTTAAATTTACTGGACATTCGTGGGGGGATTTAAGGGGGATTGATTTTTTATTCTTTTGTGTGTGTAACAAGTTAACAAGTTAAATCGGGTATTCCCGCAGTGGAGCGAATATTATTTCTTTGGAGTTTGGGTTTGGATTTATTTTCATGTTCCTTATATTGAATTTAGGATATGCAGAAATAAAATCTAGCAACAAACCAACCATCATACAATGAATATTAAAAGAAATATTCGCGCTTTTAATATTTCTATCAATATTCATATGTATGTATTTAAATATTTCTTAGAATATTCTACAACCAAGACAATGTATTTATGTATTTTAATAAATATTAAATTAACTTCAAACCAACTAACAAACAAAACATGAATAATTACATGGAACTTCATTCTCAAGTTTCTAATTTAAAATTTTGTAAGATAAGCTATGCTTAGGAGAGATAAATCTCGAAACGGGTCTATAACATTTACCAAGAAATATTAATTACTGCGGTTGCAAAACCTCTAATGGCCTTTTTAACTCTTTTGAGATCAATAAATAGAGTATTAATTAATTATTAATATTTTCGTTTTAATTTATTTATAGACAAATGTAAAATAGTAACTTGGGATTAAATTTCTCATAAATTAAGAAGGAATTCCGCTGCACAATGTCCCAGTTGTAATTTGGCAACTGGTTCATGAGGAAAATTTAAATATAATTCGAGAATGCAATAGACTAATTTTAGTTAGTTCATTAGTTACGATTGGGTGTAAATATATACTTTCTATTGGGAAGTAGATACACACGATATGAAGGAAGAAATGAATGAATGAACGAAAAGACTAATTAAGTTAACCTACTAAAAAACACGCTTGCCCAATATCCTGTTAATTTTTCACTTTGAAGATGGTTAATTACAGAAATGCACGTAGTTGTGTAGTTGAAATGATTTCCGATGTTGAAATACATTAATTTTTTGTACTGTGTTGCTAGAATACACGTTTTACAAACTATTTTATGAATATAGGCAAATTAAGAAATACCAATTCATTACAAATGTCACAATTAAATCAATAAATTTTGCATTCTTTATGCTCAGGTCTGGTTTTATTTATTGTGCATACATCTTCCTGATCAAATTAAGAAAGTAGAAAAACACAGTATACTTAATAATATATTTTGAAACAACAAGGACCTTGTTAAATAAATTAATGGGTCATTACACACACACACACACACACATACAACATAAATTTAATACAAATTATAAATGTTTAATTTATGCTCATAATCAGTCTTGTTATCATATTTTACGTTGTCATTATTGCTGGTATGGTATGACATAAATATAAATTACGTAATACGTAATTACGAAAAGCCTGAAAATTTTATTTGGAGCGGCCAAACCAAATTTTTAGGCTTTTCTAAACTCGAAATTTTACTTCGTGCACCACGCGTATTTAACACTAGGTTCAAGTGAAGTTCAAAATATACTGATTAGGTATGTAAATTTATGATTTAAAGCATTATATAGTTAGGTATTTTAAAGATTAATAGAATTTGTCTGGGAGTGGAAAACACTTGTTAATTTAATACTAGTGACATCTAACCTAACTCAACAGAATTATTTCTAACCTAGATAAAATAACATTAAACCTAACTATGCTTAATCAAGGAGTGGAAAACACTTCTTTGTAGTTTCAAATTGAATAATATCATTGTGTTTAACATCAATGGTCGATATTATCATTTTATGCTATACTATGGCATCAAAAACGTAATTCCTACAAGATAAATTCAAATTCAAAACTATTTGAATTCGAGAAAATAAGCTTACGCTTCTTATAGTTTGCACACTTTAAACATAATATATATAATTACGAAAAAACTATTCGTGAAAATGCAAACAATGTCTTAATTAATAAGACAACTTAAGACGATAAATATCCATTGAAACAACTACTTTCCGTGCAAATACACCTCCGGATATTGAATTATACAATGAAATATTTAAAATCTTATTTAATTTGAATTAACTCTAAAAGTGGATTTTAGGTAAAATTCTACACTTCTTTATATAAGTTCCACGAATGACTTATTGTATTACAGTCTATGAATTTTTATTTTAAATATAAATAATGTATAGGCTGTAAATGTAAGGCATTCGTCGATTTTATATAAAAACGTGCAATATAAAGTTTAGACGTGTATTTCCACTCCCAGGCTAAGCATGAAGTAAAATTTCGAGTTTAGAAAAGCCCCGCGTAGAAAATTTGTCGAGGGTCGCGTAGCGACCCGAGACAAATTTTCACGGGGCTGTTCTAAACTCGAAATTTTACTCCATGCGCCACGCGTATAAAACACTGAAATAATGTGAAGTTAGAAATTCACTAAAAACATTTTATTTAAATGAGTTAATCAAGATATTTAAATAATAAAATATTTACGTTATTCTTCATACATTTTCAAGTCAAGCCAAATAATATAATATATCAAATTAAGTTATTTAGTAATTTAATTAGCACAAAATAATTATGTTGCGTATATGCATCAATGGAACATAATGGGTTTATAGTACAATACTAACTAATAACATGTAGATTTTGTTCCATTAATACGAAATGTTAGTATCGTGTTTGCGTTGGTCTAGTCCAAATGAACTAGCATTGAACTATAATGATATTAATTCTATTAATAAGGCTGTTCGAGTTTAGTTAATCATTTTTATTAATATTTATTCGAAAAAAAAATGAATAACAGCACTTTCAGTTTTAAATACTATTTCAAGGATATATTTAACTTATGTGAATGTGTGTCTACTAGTGTGTGAAAGTACGTGCCGTGTGAAATACTGAAAAGAAAATGTTGGGAAAATGCTGTTAATCCTGGAAGAGTGTCATCGCCGGCGTTTATCCGGAATCAACAATGAGTGAAATACGACCGAAATAAACGTAGAATACGACGATAAATTTCCTTTCGAAATCGCTTTTGTGTTTACTATAAAATACACCACTGGGACTACGATGATCAACTAAACGAACAAACACGCACAATCATATAAATTCCGATAAATAACAAAACTTTTAATAATCCTCATAACCTTCAGAATAGATGTGACATAAATAATATCTCATTAATCTGATAGCGAAGATGATTTAACAAGCGAACGTAAATGTTTTTCAAATAGGAAAGGTATCGAAGAGGATTTAACAAGCAAACGGGAATACTTTTCGAATAGCGAAGTTAATCTTAAAGTATTATTAGAAGCAAATGAGGACTTGCCACCCTGAAGCTTAAGAGAATTGCGCGGTGAAATATATTAGGCGAATTAAAGAACCCGTTTCCGAATAGGATAATTGAATTTCGCTCGCTTTCATAAATTGCCAGATTACACATTTGCGCCGTAGCCTCGCTTTAATTTCTCTCAACGGAATTATGACTCCGCACTGATTTAACTTGAATACATAATTTTCGTTAATTACTACTATTTAATTTAAATCAACAAAATTCATTGAATATTAAAACACAATGTTAACCCTCACTTTAATCTTCTAATTGTTTTGAGACACCTATATCGTAATTTTATATATCATGTTATCAGTGTGCAAACTATAAGAAGCGTAAGCTTATTTTCTCGAATTCAAATAGTTTTGAATTTTATCTCGTTCACCTATATCGAGTATATAAAAGAAGAAATAGATATGAACTCAATATTAAACTATTTAGATTGAACAATATTACTTCCAGATCATAAACATGAATTCAGTATCTTTCACAAGCCGATACATATACAGAGAGTTTTACGTAAAACCGAACATTTTCATCCAATACAATTAGACACCTTTAATTTTCAAGTTATGTGTAAATTGGATTGCCTATATGCCTATTACAAATTATAGACAATCAATCGCAATTAATGCCTCAACTTGTAGATACAGGGAGTTTTTCTATCAAGTATACAATTACAGAGTATATGCCGTAAATCTTTAGATAACCGTTGTTCTTTTAAATAAGTTTAATTTTTCCTTTAAGTAAACATAAACATGCGTTGTACATTTGCGGACGCTCGGTTTATTAAATGAATTTAATTTGAATCTTTAAAGAGTGTTTTCCACTCCCAGGCTAAGCATGAAGTAAAATTTCGAGTTTAGAAATGCCTGAAAATTTGGTTTGGTCGCGTAGCGCGAAGCGCGGAGCGGCCAAACCAAATTTTCAGGCTTTTCTAAACTCGAAATTTTACTTCATGCGCCACCGGTACAAAACACTGACATATTACAAAGTTTAAAACACATCGCTAAGCTTTACATTGCATCAGTGTTGTATACCGGTGGCGCATGAAGTAAAATTTCGAGTTTAGAAAACCCTGAAAATTTGGTTTGGCCGCTTCGCGCTTCGCGCTACGCGACCAAACCAAATTTTCAGGCTTTTATAAACTCGAAATTTTACTTTATGCTTAGCCTGGGAGTGGAAAACACTCGTTTAAGCATAAAATTAAATTGTTTTAACAAACCGAGCGTCGGCAAATGTACAACGTATGTTTATGTATACTTAAAAGAAAAATTCTCGTTATAAACATGTTCGGTGTTACATAAAACTCTCTGTAGATACTACGATCTATAACATATCATTCCATCCTAAGCAACATAAACTTGCAGCATAACATTCCATGTTATAATTTTAATAATAGCTAATATAATTCATCAAAAGCTAAACTTAGACAACCATTAAAAAAAATAGAAACAAAAAGCCTTAAATTAGCAGGGTAGAGTGGGGCAGGTTGGGACATGGGGCACCTTCGGACACTTCAAATTTTCATCTTTCTGAAAGGTCTACACATTCGGTATTTTGAGGGTTGATAACACTGACAATTTAATTGTGTGCCGTGGCTCCCATTGTTTATTCTACAAAATGAAAGAAAGAGTATAAAAACCTATCTCTTGTACTGAATAAATAAAATATCACGTGCATGCGTGAATTTAAAAATAACCAATTTCCATATATCCTTTTAGAATCGTAAGTCTGGATTTTTCGTGTCGATTTCGAGGACAATTTTTTCCTAGAAAATCACAAAGCTTAAAACTCACTGGTGTAAAATATTAGATATAATATGAGCATTAAAGTTCACTACCTTTCCAGTCGATTGGATAGATTTCCCGAAAACCTTGGTTCTTACAGTAGAAACAAAATTCCTCCAATACTTAAAAATATGGAAGTAAGATCCCAAGGGCGTTAGGATAAGGTTGCTGATTATTGCTGGGGAATCATGCGTGACTGTCTTGATGAATCTCAGCAAAGCAATCGCAAAATCGAAATCTTCTCCGTTTCAAATAATGAAATAAAAGGTAATACATATCAACAATCGTTGTATTTTGCCACTTACACGTAGGATCATGAACAAAAAATATATTCAGTTACAGTGACGAGTATACTCATAAACCGCTTAGTATTTCTATCCAGCTACAGTGCTGGAATGAAATACCAAGCGGTTTATCCTAACTAAATTTAGTCTAATTATGGAATCCAAAATCCAGAAATTAAATCTGGTTTACAATTTAATGTAACGATATTGTTGTATATGATAACATAGATATTTATTAACACGAACGATTGGGAAATAATTGCTATGAAATATAAAAAATATAATTTATAGGAGTATTTAACTTAATTAAATAAATTGAAAATCTAGAAAACCCCCCGATAAATTTGAAACCACTGATAAATGCTAACGATTGCAACAAAATAGAGCATTACCTTTTATATTTAGATGGAACTGGCATTCGTACTATAAATCCATAAAGCAGCGAGGTGGTAATAAAGAATGATTTAAGTATCCTAGCGTTAGTTATTTTACGGATATGGCGAGAAGAGAAGGAGGAAGGGTGGATGGACAATGCAATGCGGATCCACTTACATTTATTAGGCATTGTCTGGGCGAGTGTTACGTTCCCCCATTGTTCCTTGAAGTCATAGCTTGATAAATGATATGTAAACCAGTCCCGGATATATCAAGCCTTGTCAAAATTTACTCTACGCTTAAAATTACACACGCCGGCAACGTAAGCCCACATAAATTCCCCACAACATTGAAATTATCTAATTATATCGGAATCAGGGTACGTAAAAGCCAACATCTGCTAATTAATTTCCATTACGCAACGCGTAAATAAATATACGTGTTTATACATACATTATAAGGCTTCTGATGTTATAATACAATTTTCATTAATATTTAGGTAAATACACTGTTTTTATTTTTAACATTATTACGCTATTATGCTTCAAACCAGGGATGTATAATTATGTCTTTCCATTGAGATAGTTAGGGTATTTTCCTGAGATAATGTGTAATTGTAAATATATTATTTATTTATTTATATTATGATTTCCAAACACTGGATATTATAAATATTACTTTATTGGAACAATTAATCTGTGTGGGTTCAGGCTTTTAATTGAGGGGCTCAGTGAAAAAGTTGTACTAGTGACATGAGATTGATTTGTGTAAATTGGAGATGAAGTTTAACTTTTATTGAAAAATCTGTGGACGTCTAATCAATAATAATATATATTATATTGAGACAAACACATATTTAATTGTATAATTTTTTCTATCACTAAATATGAATTTTATTTGTAGATATCTGTACTTATAACAGTTTTAAAGAAAATAGCACTTGTACTACTTTTCCATTGAGCTCAATTTTGAAACCTAAACAAACAACAATATTAATGAAATTGCGGTTTCCGCTTTTTCACCAAAATCGGATACTACTATTGTAATAAAAAGCTTAAGTTTATAGTGTCATCTTAACAGCTCAATCGGTTTAGACTTTATCGTGGCGACAGAAGGACAGAATTACGGAAGGACAGACAGACATTTAAAAAAATGGTTTAAACAACCCCCCGAGTTGTTTAAACCATTTTTTTTTAAATGGAAGTTTAAAACACACCGCTAAACTTTACATCGAATCAGTGTTTTGTACCGGTGGCGCATGAAGTAAAATTTCGAGTTTAGAAAAACCTGAAAATTTTACTTCATGCTTAGCCTGGGAGTGGAAAACACTCGCTTAAAGCTTCAAATTGAATTCTTTTAATAAACCGAGCATCGAAAAATGTGCAACGTATGCATATGGATACTTAAAACAAAAATTATCGTTATGAAAATGTTCGGTGTTACATAAAACTCTCTGTATGTATTCTATTTAAGAAACATTAAATTGATACAACACCTAATAATGTTATATTTGACAATCTCAATTTTCAAATTTCTCAATCGTCTATGTTTTTAGAAATTAACATTGATGAAAAATTAAAATAGAATTGCCATATTAACATTTGTGAAGAAAATGAGACTATATTATAATAGCCACACCATTTTACCGGCCTATTATGCTGAAAAAATTAAAATAAAACAAAATTTATTCTATGTGAAATTACGAGGGTGTTGACGGATGTTGAGGCCGCAACATAGGAAATTCCATGTAAATTTTGAAATGTTAAAAAATTGGCTCTCCTATTTATTTTAGAAACAAAATGTATTTACCTTTTTTGTAGAGGGAAAAATTCTGAATTCATATATGTTAACGTTTATCACTTTAAGTTTCTCTAAGTTCAAATAGTTAAGAAAAAGTAATGTGATTTTATAAAAATAATGACATGCCATGGAAATGAAACAACTGCGGATGTCAAAATGGCAAAATATATCGCTGTCACTTGATTACAGTAAATGCCTTCGAAATTATTCACACTACACAAGGAAAAATCCTCCTAATTAAGTGGTATTATGCAGACCACAGTTATCAGGATGTTTGCGATATGTTTTCTGTCTTTAATTAAGTCACAGCAATATCTTGCGCTATTTTGACATCCGTAATTGTTAGAATTCCATGGTATGTCATTATTTTTATAAAATCACATTACTTTTTCTCAATTATTTTAACTTAGAGAAACGTAATGTGTTAAGTGTCAACATTTTGTCTCTAAAATAAATAGGGAAGCCAATATTTGATCACATCAAAATTAACATGCGATTTCCTATGTTGCGTCCGCCAAGTCAACATCCGGTATGTATTCTACTAAAGAAAAATTAAATTGATACAACACCTAATAACGTTATATTTGGCAATCTCAATTTTATTAATCGTCTATGTTTTTAGGAATTAACATAGATGAAAAATTAAAATATAATCGCCATATTTAGTATTTGTAAAAAAAATGAGACCAAATCAAAACAGCCACACCATTTTACCGGTAACTTTTTCTACAAAATTTTAATAATTTCTTATGAATAAAAAAATTGAAGTACGTACTCATACCTGTATGTACCCATCAACTATTAGAATTTCAAATATCTTGAATATTGTATTAGAATAGTGAGCATAACCCATTAAAGGCCGAACAATTATAGAGTTAACTCTAAAAGTTGATTTTAGGTAAAATTCTACACTTTTATTATTGATTTTAAGAATGACTTATTGTATTACATACTGTTAATTTTTCTTTTAAATATACATATTGTATACGCTGTAAATGTAAGGCATTCGTCGATTTTGTATAAAAACGTACAATATAAAGTTTAGAACGAGTATTTCCACTCCCAGACTAAGCATGAAGTAAAATTTCGAGTTTAGAAAAGCCCCGCGTAAAAAAATTTGTCGAGGGTCGCGCAGCGACCCGAGATAAATTTTCACGGGGCTTTTCTAAACTCGAAATGTTACTTCATGCGCCACGCGTATAAAACACTGAAATATTGTAAAGTTAGAAATACACGGAAAACATTTTTTTTTAATGAGTAATAATTGAGATATTTAAATAACAAAATATTTACGTTTTTCTTTATACATTTTCAAGTCAAATCAAATAATATATCAAATTAATTCATTTAGTAATTTAACTAACATAATATTAATAATGTTGCGTATATGCATCAATGGCGCTTAATGGGTTAATGGTATGCAAACTGTAAATTATTTATTTAAAACAAATCGTGTTGATTGCACCATGCTAAAACATAAAATCTATTTAATTACAAGAACTATCTGGTCCTTATAATTGTATTCTTAGGCATTTTTCAAAAATCTGTGAATGTTTTGATCGGGTCCTACCAAAATTGGCTAAAATAAGCTTCATGCTAAGTCCTTAAAACCTCCCTTATCCATAGACATATTAAAATGATCATATTATGGAAACTTTTACTCCTTAGTCAGTTTTGGAATCATTCAGTGGTAGTTCGACTCATATAAATACAGTTTTCATAGTTCAGAAACGTATACTAAGGATTATATTGGGTCTCATATGCCACGATGGAGCGCTTCTGAGACCCAATATAATCCTACGTATACGTTTTTGAACTATAAAAATGTTATTAGGTCTTTATTTGCTACAAATAGTTGATTATCTGTAAGTGGAATTTATATCTTAGCACCCTTTTTTCAAATGAAATTAAAACTCATATCTACAAAACACGACACAAGAATAATATTAATTATCTTTTACACCGATATTCCCTTACCAAAAAGGGCGTGAATTATACTTGCCTAAAGTTATTTAATAAAACTTAAAACTTAAAATATGAGCGGTGCTTCAAAACTTATACATCAAAACTATATGTAAGAGATATTGAACTTTATAGTCTAAATAATCTCTTCTAATTAAACTTAAATAAATTATATTTGAATTATGTTTAACCCATTAAGCGCCACTGATGCATACACGCAACATTATTAATTTGTTGTCAATTAAATTTTTAAATAAGTTAATTTGATATATTATATAATTTAATCAAGATAAATTCAAATTCAAAACTATTTGAATTTGAGAAAATAAGCTTACGCTTCTTATAGTTTGCACACTTTAAACATAATATATAAAATTACGAAAAAACTATTCGTGAAAATGCAAACAGTGTCTTAATTAATAAGACAATTTAAGACGATAAATATCCATTGAAACAACTACTTCCCGTGCAAATACACCTCCGGATATTGAATTATACAATGAAATATTTAAAATCTTATTTAATTTGATTTGTTACAACGCTCTATTAAAGTATATGTAACGTTTAGGTCAAATTCTCTTCAAACCAACTAACAATACAATTTAAAATGAATGGAGAGATTGTTGCTATCTCTCCTTTCATTTTAAATTGTATTGTTAGTTGGTTTGAAGAGAATTTGACCTAAACGTTACATATACTTTAATAGAGCGTTGTAACAAGCCTGAAAATGTTCAGCGTATATACGCTGAACATTTTCAGGCTTCATCGATTTTATACAAAAACGTGCAATATGAAGTTTCGAACGAGTGTTTCCACTTCCAGACTAAGCATGAAGTAAAATTTCGAGTTTAGAAAAGCCTGAAAATTTGGTTTGGTCGCTTCGCGAAGCGGAGCGGCCAAACCAAATTTTCAGGCTTTTCTAAACTCGAAATTTTACTTTATGCGCCACGCGTGTCAAACACTGAAATATTGTGAAGTTAGAAATACACTGAAAACATTTTTTCTATAAATGAGTAATAATGGATATATTTAAATAACAAAATAATTACATTTTTCTTCATACATTTTCAAGTCAGGTTAAATATTATGATATATCAAACTAACTTTTTTAGTAATTAAATTTAAAAAAATAATAATGTTGCGTGTGTGCCTCAATGGCGCGTAATGGGTTAAGCATTTTGTTTATTTTTTATGTGATGCCTATTCTTATATTAAGTATTTATGTATATTATTGTATGCTTAAAATTATATTAGAATAAAGATTATTTACTTACTTGCTAACTTACTATCTAATAACAGTAAATATATTACAGAAACAATTTCTTCAGCAACATTTTTTAATTTTTATAATCACTTGAATATCAATTTCAAGAAATTTTACTTTGTGCGCAATTATCTAGTCAAAATCGTATTGTACTTCAAATAAAAGCGTATTTAATTTAGAACTGAGCAATGAATACATTGCTCGGCTCCGAATTAAATAAGCTTTTATTTGAAGTATAATAAGTGAAATGTTTAGAATAACTGCAATACTCGAAATAATAAAATCAGTTCAGATTTATTCGAAAACTTTAAGTGTTAAATGAGCAAATGAAGTTGTCTTTCCTTAAATAATTGTAAATAAAATCTGTAATTTAAGAACATTAATAATTACTTTCAAGTAAATTATTTAAAATTAAATTAATAATTGGAAATAAAATCTGCAATTTTAAGAAATCAATATTTCCAAGTAAATTCAATTTTTTTTAATATGACCAAACATAGGGTGTATTTACTGAGAACAGTTGCTGTCCTGCTTTAATAGTAGGGTATTTTAAACATCAAATAAATCATAATTTGTCAAATAAATTGTCACGATGCAGAAAGTTTCAAAAAAGAGAACGCTACAACTTGCAACGTTACAACACATACAGGGATTTTTTCTTTTAAGTATACTATTATATAATCTATAAAGACATTTGTAAAATAATGAACTGAGCAGTATATTTGACCTTCACTTTAATTCAGTGTTTTATACGCGTGGCGCATGAAGTAAAATTTCGAGTTTAGGAAAGCCTAATTTGGCTTTTATAATAATAAACTTAATAAAAGACTAACACTTTCTTCACTAAAAAACATTTATTGATGCTAAATGTACATTTCGAACCTTACGTGTTCAGTATCAATAGCTTACTGAGTAAATAACAATAAAGGGCGGGATACTTATACCTAAAGGGATTATGGGAAAAACCGTGGGTGAGGTTAACACTTGTGTCTGTCGCAGTTATTTGTCGGAATTACCTCTAATAACAATTAATCTTATATATGCAACTGCGAAAAACTGTACATAGGACAAACTCAAAGATCATTAGCTATTAGATTTAAAGAACATAATTATCACATAAAGAACCTTAACCCTGATAAATTAGCAGTTGCACATCACACTATAACTACCGGTCATAAGTTTTCGGAAAACAATATACAATTATTAAAACATTCTTCAAATAAAAAATTAAATCACTGATTATAGAGGCTTCTACTTCGTTATACATTGTTGAACATAAATAAAACACTGTTTATCACTTTGTTTGTATAACAATTGGTTTATTTGGTGACTATAGTTTCGATACTACACGTATCATTATCAAACCGTTAGTAACAAAAAACTACAAAGGAACATTATTTATATTTGCAAATTTTCTAATAACAGCGTTAAAGAGGGGGGTGTATTTAAGGTCAAGCTGGTCGTTAATTACGGGAATTTCCCGATTAGCGCGGGCTCTGTGAATCTCCAAAGACTCCAGGAGGTCCATCTTTCTACCCTTCTCGGCAAAGTGAATAACTGAAAGTACATCCTCGCCAAAAGAATGGTTATTTTCAATCAAATGTTTGGCGAAAGATGAATTATCAATTAATCTATGCCGAAAAGAGTAAAGATGCTCACTGAGTCTGGTCTTAAAATTACGACCAGATTGACCTATATACACTCCCTTACAATCATTACAGGTTAATTTATATATTCCTGATTTGTAAATACTTGGTATCTGAGTCTTATGGTTAAAAATATGATTTTTAATTTTTGTAAATGGTTTCATCGCTATATTGAATTTGTGTTTTGCTAAAATATTTTTAATTTTGTGAGTTATATTTCCAAAGTAAGTAAGGGAACGATATGTTGCTTGTGTTTTAGGTTCGATTCCGGCATATATGTATTTTCTAATAAGTTTAATTTTGTATTGATTAACTATTTTATCTACTATTGACGTAGTATAGCCATTTGAAACGGCTATACTTTTAATAATATCTATTTCTTTTTTAAATGAGGTTTCTGACAACGGAACAATAAAAGCTCGGTTTACCATGGAGGTTAAGGCAGCTAGTTTATGTTTATAGGGATGGTTGGAACAGTTAGGAATTACACGGTCTGTGAAAGTAGGTTTTCTATAAATATCAAAAGTTAGTGATTCATTAGTACGTGTTATTGAGAGGTCTAAAAATTTTATGTTATTGTTAGTTTCTGTTTCTACTGTAAATACTATATTTGGATGTAATGAGTTAATATAATCTAAAAATTGTGTTAATTGTCTATTAGTACCTACGAAAGAAGCTATGATGTCATCGACGTATCTATACCACACTTTAATATGTTTCTTGCCTAGCTGTGAATTTAAAATTGAATTGGTAAGGTTGCACATGAATATCTCGGCTAGCAACGGGCTCAATGGTGAACCCATTGCTAACCCTTCTGTCTGCTTATAATATTTATTATCGAAAGAAAAGTAATTGTTATCTAATATGATTTCTAAAATATTAATAAATTCTATTTGAACTGATATATTTACATTACAATTATCAAATGATTTTTCAATTAACTGTATACAATCTTTAGGTGGAATCTTCGCAAACATATTAGATACGTCGAATGAAACAAGTTTGTGGTTAATTGGGAATTGTATTGTTGTTAGTTTTTCAGTTAATTCTTTAGAATTTTTAATTGAATTAGGGTCTCTAAAATCGGTTAGTTCTCTGTATAAGGAATTTAGGTGGCAAGCTATTTTATGAGAGGGGGAATTTACGAAGGATACTACCGGACGGATTGGGGAATTATCTTTATGAATTTTCAACAAACCGTATAATCTTGGACAAATGGGATTCATTGGAAATAGGAAATATTTGTTAAAATTGTGGTCAAATATGGAATTAGATGTGTCTACTATAGATTTAAGAATTTTTTTGGAATTTTTGGGTGGGATCTGTTTTTAATATTACGATATCTGAGCTATTAAGAAAATTGTTAATTTTAGAAATATATGCGGGCTTATCTATAATTACTATGGAGTTTCCCTTATCTGCTTTGGTTACAACTAAATTATTATCTTTAATTTTATATTTAATTGATTTAATTATTTTGTTGTCTATATTATTAAGTTTTGAGTTTTGGATTATCTTACTGATTTTTTGCTTACTGTTATCACAATCAGGGACATTATTTAAAGCTAATTCCGCTTCCACAACTAAAATCTCCTTCGATGACTTGGGCGCAAGATGTGGTGAGTAGTTTGGGCCAAGTTTTAAAAAATCCATTTCATCTTTACTGAATTGCACATCACTATTATTTATAACACTTGGATGGAACTGTGTACACTGTTTAGGATGGCTTCTTACTTCCTTTTCTTTATCGCTGTGTTGTTTCTCCGCTAGAAGGGTTCTCAGCTTTCTCCTCTGGGCACAAAACTTTTTGTGGGAAATACGGCTTACTTTTTCTCTCACGTAATCATCTAAGAGATCAAACTCTACTGGATGTAATGACGATGTCAGTTCACAGTGCAATACTTTTATACAGGGCTTTCATTAATTCCCGAACCCCACGTGACTAAATTTAAAATTGCCGCGTAAATTATTGTATTTCTACGTTGGAGGCTTTGAAAAAAGTAACCAAACGTTACTAAAGTCAAATTTGACATAAACGTTTATGCGCGGTGCATCGTTAAACCAACCTTTGAGATCTTACAAGATTCGCCCGGAATTTTCAGGTAAGCAAAAATTGTTTAATTATTCTGAAACATTGAGTTTTATTTCTATTTATTTTGCAGAGTCAATTTGCTAGGATAAGCAAATACTGCGAAAATGGTATTTACAACGAAAAAATTAATAAAAATTAGTTACATTTTTGAAGATGAGCCTATTTTTTAATCATTTTAAATATAATATTTTCAGTCGTCATAAAAATACACCGGCGAATAAATATTTTTAAATCTAGGGAATTTTTGTGTGAGCCATACCACCTTGTACATTTGGTTGCCTATTATTTTTGGTCACGTGGGGTTCGGGAATTAATGAAAGCCCGGTATAATAATAAAGAGTATTTCGTTTGTGGAACCAGAACTTCACTTCCTCCTTAACCCATGTTTTCTCGGCGGTTTTCACTGTAATTCTTGCTGCTCTCGTATTCTGTTTTATTTTATTCCTGATTTGTGCAAATTTTGGAATAATATTCATTTTTAAGCACTGTTGGTTAAACTTAATGTTAAGAGATGCTAATTTCACTTTCAGATGTAGTTTAAAGTACGTTTTTGCCTGTTTTGCTACACTAGCATTGATTAATTCACTGATTATAGAGGCTTCTACTTCGTTATACATTGTTGAACATAAATAAAACACTGTTTATCACTTTGTTTGTATAACAATTGGTTTATTTGGTGACTATAGTTTCGATACTACACGTATCATTATCAAACCGTTAGTAACAAAAAACTACAAAGGGACATTATTTATATTTGCAAATTTTCTAATAACAGCGTTAAAGAGGTGGGTGTATTTAAGGTCAAGCTGGTCGTTAATTACGGGAATTTCCCGATTAGCGCGGGCTCTGTGAATCTCCAAAGACTCCAGGAGGTCCATCTTTGTACCCTTCTCGGCAAAGTGAATAACTGAAAGTACATCCTCGCCAAAAGAATGGTTATTTTCAATCAAATGTTTGGCGAAAGATGACTTATCAATTAATCTATGCCGAAAAGAGTAAAGATGCTCACTGAGTCTGGTCTTAAAATTACGACCAGATTGACCAGTAAAGATGAAATGGATTTTTTAAAACTTGGCCCAAACTACTCACCACATCTTGCGCCCAAGTCATCGAAGGAGATTTTAGTTGTGGAAGCGGAATTAGCTTTAAATAATGTCCCTGATTGTGAATACAGTAAGCAAAAAATCAGTAAGATAATCCAAAACTCAAAACTTAATAATATAGACAACAAAATAATTAAATCAATTAAATATAAAATTAAAGATAATAATTTAGTTGTAACCAAAGCAGATAAGGGAAACTCCATAGTAATTATAGATAAGCCCGCATATATTTCTAAAATTAACAATTTTCTTAATAGCTCAGATATCGTAATATTAAAAACAGATCCCACCCAAAAATTTCAAAAAATTCTTAAATCTATAGTAGACACATTCCATTTTGATATTTGACCACAATTTTAACAAATATTTCCTATTTTCCTATTTTCAATGAATCCCATTTGTCCAAGATTATACGGTTTGTTGAAAATTCATAAAGATAATTCCCCAATCCGTCCGGTAGTATCCTTCGTAAATTCCCCCTCTCATAAAATAGCTTGCCACCTAAATTCCTTATACAGAGAACTAACCGATTTTAGAGACCCTAATTCAATTAAAAATTCTAAAGAATTAACTGAAAAACTAACAACAATACAATTCCCAATTAACCACAAACTTGTTTCATTCGACGTATCTAATATGTTTGCGAAGATTCCACCTAAAGATTGTATACAGTTAATTAAAAAATCATTTGATAATTGTAATGTAAATATATCAGTTAAAATAGAATTTATTAATATTTTAGAAATCATATTAGATAACAATTACTTTTCTTTCGATAATAAATATTATAAGCAGACAGAAGGGTTAGCAATGGGTTCACCATTGAGCCCGTTGCTAGCCGAGATATTCATGTGCAACCTTACCAATTCAATTTTAAATTCACAGCTAGGCAAGAAACATATTAAAGTGTGGTATAGATACGTCGATGACATCATAGCTTCTTTCGTAGGTACTAATAGACAATTAACACAATTTTTAGATTATATTAACTCATTACATCCAAATATAGTATTTACAGTAGAAACAGAAAATAACAATAACATAAAATTTTTAGACCTCTCAATAACACGTACTAATGAATCACTAACTTTTGATATTTATAGAAAACCTACTTTCACAGACCGTGTAATTCCTAACTGTTCCAACCATCCCTATAAACATAAACTAGCTGCCTTTAACTCCATGGTAAACCGAGCTTTTATTGTTCCGTTGTCAGAAACCTCATTTAAAAAAGAAATAGATATTATTAAACGTATAGCCGTTTCAAATGGCTATACTACGTCAATAGTAGATAAAATAGTTAATCAATACAAAATTAAACTTATTAGAAAATACATATATGCCGGAATCGAACCTAAAACACAAGCAACATATCGTTCCCTTACTTACTTTGGAAATATAACTCACAAAATTAAAAATATTTTAGCAAAACACAAATTAAATATAGCGATGAAACCATTTACAAAAATTAAAAATCATATTTTTAACCATAAGACTCAGATACCAAGTATTTACAAATCAGGAATATATAAATTAACCTGTAATGATTGTAAGGGAGTGTATATAGGTCAATCTGGTCGTAATTTTAAGACCAGACTCAGTGAGCATCTTTACTCTTTTCGGCATAGATTAATTGATAATTCATCTTTCGCCAAACATTTGATTGAAAATAACCATTCTTTTGGCGAGGATGTACTTTCAGTTATTCACTTTGCCGAGAAGGGTAGAAAGATGGACCTCCCGGAGTCTTTGGAGATTCACAGAGCCCGCGCTAATCGGGAAATTCCCGTAATTAACGACCAGCTTGACCTTAAATACACCCTCCTCTTTAACGCTGTTATTAGAAAATTTGCAAATATAAATAATGTTCCTTTGTAGTTTTTTGTTACTAACGGTTTGATAATGATACGTGTAGTATCGAAACTATAGTCACCAAATAAACCAATTGTTATACAAACAAAGTGATAAACAGTGTTTTATTTAAAAAATTAAATATGTTGGTAGCTATTCAGATGAAGAAATACCAAAAAAATTTGCTGAGTTTCGATTTAAGTTCCCTGAATAATCCCTTATTAGAGGTAATTCCGACAAATAACTGCGACAGACACAAGTGTTAACCTCATCCACGGTTTTTCCCATAATCCCTTTAGGTATAAGTATCCCGCCCATTATTGTTATTTACTCAGTAAGCTATTGATAATGAACACGTAGTGTTCAGAATGTACATTTAGCGTAAATAAATGTTTTTTAGTGAAGAAAGTGTTAGTCTTTTATTAAGTTTATTATATTCAACTCTTCACGTAACATAAACCAAATATATGCCTTATATAAACTTAAAATTTTACTTCTTGCTTAATCTGGGATTGGAAACACTCGTTAGAGTCTCTAAATTGAACATTTTTAATAAGATAACGAATGTCTGAAAATTTACATTAAAAAACATAACATGTATACCAAAAAAAAAAAAATCCCTTGTATTTACAGAGTTTTTCTATTGCATTTTACTTTATATCGAATATGTACCCCTTTATCTCAAATATATTTCTCATTTATCAAATACATTCCCCTACATTCCACTATATTTCCCTATACCGTGCGTTTTATTTAAGCATGGCCATAGGGATTTACATGGTATACATTGTACCCTATTTTAACTTTTGGTGTACAAATTTGAAACTATTTTTTGTTTTTATCAATAAATCAAACGTTTTTCTACGAAACACAAATAATTACTATTGATCAACTTGCGGAAAATGACAAGTAAATGTTATAAAATCTCACGAAAGTTTGTTAAGAGGGAGGTTTGACCATGTAAATTGTGTATGTTCAGATTTTCGTTCTAGTATTTTGACAGGTTAATTTATTTTGATTTTTTTTTACAGAGACATGTATCGAACTTTTCGTAACGAACCGGGGCAAGTAGAATTTTTAAACTTCTATATTGAACGAAGAAATAATTCATGTTTATAGGTCTACTTTGAAATAAAATCACATAGTGTTTATATAGAAATACAAGTTCAAACAAAAATTATTTCTTCGTTAAATATGTAAAAAAGTTAAAAGAAAATCTATTTACCCCGTTTTGTTACGAAAGGTTTAATACGTCTCTCTAACATGAAATTTAAAAAATATTGTCGTTAAAAATGTAAAAAAGTTAAAAAAATATATTTGCCCCGTTTCGTTACGAAAGGTTTAATACATGTCTTTATACAATTAAATTTAAAAAATATTGTCTTATAATAGTGCTGCAACGGAAATCTAACCATACACAATTTACATGGTCAAATACCCCTTTTAACAAAGTTTCGTGCGATTTTATAACATTTAGTTGTCATTTTCGCCAAGGTAAATTTTTGGCTTCGTTATTTGTGGTATTAAATTTAACTGTTAACACGAAAATAAATAAATCTAACATATTTATGTCCTAGCAATGAACATTTCATAAAAACATGTTTTAAATTGCTACGATAACAAAAGATAACATCGGGTACAATTTTTACCATGTAAATCCCAATGGCCATACTTGAACGAAATGCACGGTATCTGAAAACCTTATCACAGTTTGTCAATAACATTTCACTTCTCAGCAAAAGGGCTGGAGTTCATCCAAAAATGCATCTTAGCAATGAATTAAGAGGATTCCTTATCCGGAGAATGGATGCTGGTGTAAGTAGTGTTAATACAGTAAATTTTTCTTTTAGGTAAACATATGCATAACCTGTAAATTTTCCGAAATTCGTTGTTTTTTAAAAGAGTTCATTTTAAAGCTTTAAACGAGTGTTTTCCACTCCCAGACTAAGCATGAAGTAAAATTTTGACTTTAGAAAAACCAAATTTCTGGGCTTTTCTAAACTCGAAATGTTACTTCATGCGCCACGCGTATAAAACACAGATTTTAAGTAAAGTTTGAATATACATACATTTTACAATAGTTTAGTGTTTTATTCGCGTGCCGCATGAAGTAAAATTTCGAGTTTAGAAAAGCCCAGAAAATTTGTCTCCCGAGACAAATTTTCACGGATTTTCAAATCTTCTTTTTCAAAAAGTAGGAATAATTAAAGATTTACAGAAAATAGGATAAATTTGGAATACGTATACTTAAGAGAAAAACTCGCTGTATGTATAAATAAAAATAAAATATTTTCAGAAGAAAGTTATTGTTACTGCAAAAATGCTTAGCAAAAATATAAAATGGAAAAGTATTTTGTATAAAGTGAAACTCATTTCGTAAATCGGGAAATGTTTAGGCATATATTTGACAAGGTGAAAGATATTTGAGATATAGTGAATCTCATTTGATCAATGAAATCAGTAAAATGCAATAAAAAAACCCTGTATAAGTTTTTCAAAATTTGAACATATAACTGGACAGAAAATGAAGAAGACAGATATTCCTAAGCAAGGAGCATTTACCTGATCATCAGAGATACTTTATTAAATAGGTACATTTGAAATCGTAATCATTGTTAAATGAATTATCTATTTTATGAGTTAATCAATTTTGTCCTAACCTAAAACACACAACCTGCATTACACCACTACATTCTTAAAATGTCAAATTTGATTGGTCATATTAAAAAAAAACAGATTATAGATGATTTAGAATATAATTTATTTTCATTTAAACTTAAATCTGTTTTCTTTACATATGCATAAGATTTTTTTAGTGAGTTCAATTTAAAGTTATAAACGAATGTTTTCCACTCCACTGGTTTGGTAGCGTAACGAAGCGAAGCGACCAATCAAAATTTTCGGGCTTTTCTAAACTCGAAATTTTACTTTATGCGCCACGCGTATTAGACAATAACAACACTGGAATATTGTGAACAAGCGAACTTCACTTGAAATCAGTGTTTTATACGCATGGCGCATGAAGTAAAATTTTGAGTTTAGAAAAGCCTGAAAATTTGGTTTGGCCGCGTAGCGCTACGCGCTACGTGACCAAACCAAATTTTCAGGCTTTTCTAAACTCAAAATTTTACTTCATGCTTAACCTGGGAGTGGAAAACACTCGTTTAAAGCTTCAAATTGAACCCATTTAAAAAACAACGAATATCTGAAAATGCACTGCAGATATTGCAATATGTATACTTAACATTTGTCTTTATTCTAAGTAGGTATATTTTAATTATTATTCTTTATATCACTAATTTCATACGGTTTGAAATTTATAAATCTCTAACTTCTTCTCCTTATATTCATAGCATCTACTTCGATTGCCTTTGTTTATAATTACACGTCAATACATTTTATACTAATTAAATTCAAGTTTAAATTATTATTTTTACATCATTAGCTATTATCTTTCAAGTTTTTTTATTTTTTCGTAACTTTCATCCAACTTTTGATTGTGCACACTCTTTATAGTTCAGTGGAATTTTTTAATATTAATCATTGGGTCGGTCTGGAAAGTAATTATCTTCTTGTAGTGCATTGCAGTGCGCGGGAGGAGGAGAAGGAGGAGGAGTTATGGAAGATAAATATAAGTTGAATATCTGCACGCTATCTGGAATGGCATTTTAGCTCGAGCCGCCGCTATAAATACGACAAGGAATTGATTTATTTTTATGACTTATGGTAATTCTAATCTACTTAATTGCTGAATGGTTTTCTTCATTCATGTTGCACTGCTGCTGGTAAACACGTTATCTGTTTAAATTAGAACAATTAATTCGTGGAATGTTTACTAATTTATTCGTATTAATTTTTATTATAAATTGAATTAAGTAATATTAGAATATTGGAAAATAATATTTTCAATTCAATTATTGGAATATGTGTTTAAGAGGGCCAATTTTTGCTGGTAGTGTATTTCTGGGGTACGAGATGGCGCAGAGATAGCAAAATGGCTGAAAGTATTTTTGACTATGTATTAGTTTATAGTGGCTACCAAATTTGATCACAACGAATAATACAAATTATGAGTGCGGGGCGCGTTCTTTGTTTGTTTAGATAGTGCCGGGCGAATGAATGGGTATAAAATTCAGTAGACAAGTAAACTGGATAAATAAATATTCACGATTTTAATTTCAATCCACAAACATTCAACTACTTTTGCTTGTTTTATTTCCAATACTTCTTTCTATTATATAATTATGAATTAAAATCATTATAAAAATATATATAACACATAAACATTTATTTATACAGAGAGTTTTATATCACACCGAACATTTTCATAAAATACGATTTGACACCTTTAATTTTTAGGTTATGTGTAAATTAGGTTGCCTATATGACCATTACAAATTGTAGCTATTCAATTGCAATAAATGCCTCAACTTGTACATACAAGGAGTTTTTCATGTCCCAATTACAGCGTATATGCCGTAAATCTTTAGATAATCATTGTTATTTTAAAAGAAGTTCAATTTGAAACTTAAAATGAGTGTGTTCCACTCCCAGACTAAGCATGAAGTAAAATTTCGAGTTTAGAAAAGCCTGAAAATTTGGTTTGGTCGCGAAGTAAAATTTCGAGTTTAGAAAAGCCTAAAAATTTGGTTTGGCCGCTCCGCGCTACGCGACCAAACCAAATTTTTAGGCTTTTCTAAACTCGAAATTTTACTTCATGATTAGCCTGGGAGTAGAAAACACTGGTTTAAAGCTTTAAATTACATTCTTTTAATAAACCGAGCGTCGGCAAATGTACAACGTATGCTAATGTATACTTAAACGAAAAATTCTCATGTTCGGTTTTATATAAAACTCTCTCTATGTAATAATATTAATAAAGTAATAATAATATTAATAAAGTTTAATGTCTTTATCTACAATTTTATGCTCTGTCCGTGGTGCAAAAATCATGGAAAAGTGATTAAATGTCATGGTACAAATGTTTAAATTTACCAGAATTTTGAAAAATTCGAAAATTGTCTAAATCGATGAAATGTTTAAGTTTGATGAAATGCTAACACAATGTCAAAAATTGGGCAGCTTGGTGGTGTAGTGGTTAGAGTGTTGTACTGCCACGCCACGGACAGGGGTTCAAATACCGGCCTAACAAGTTATCTGCATTTATATGGGTTAGGATAAAAATGCCAAACACTCCGTCTTCTCGGATATGACGTTAAATGCATGTAGGCCCCGTGTACTGCCTGGATGTTGCGTGTACGTTAAAGATCCCTACCGGTGGGTTGGAACTCCCACCGGGTTCGGCAAAATTCCCGGATAGCTGTAGACCTAATCTCCGGCGTCATGATTGGCCTTAGCAGCGGAAATAGATGACGTAAAACCCAAAAAAAAAAAACGTCAAAAATTGATGAAATGTTAAGAAATATTGAAATTTGACAACAATTTGAAGTATGTGAGAAGTGATAATCTATAATAAAAAATGTTTTTAATATTTTAAACTTAACAATTAATCAGTGTTTTTATGCGCGTGGCGCATGAAGTAAAATTTCGAGTTAAGAAAAGCCAGAACTTGGATTTGGTCCAAATCCAAATTCTTAAAGCTTTTCCCAACTCGAAATGTTACTTCATCTGGGAGTGGAAAACATTCGTTAAAAAATAATCATTTGCTTTTTACATTATTTTCATTAATTTACAAAATCTTGAGGGTTTTTAATTTCAGTTTTTAAAATCTTGTCAGTTTTCGTAAATTTCCAAGATTTGAATTTATTTTAAAAATTCGTGAATTTTTCAATACGTTTGTTAATTTTGAAACTTTTTTTTAATTTCCAAGATTTATAACAATTTTTAAAATGTTGACAAAGATGATGCATTTCTTGGCTCCTTTCGTTACTTTTTAAAACTTTGACGCCTTTCGTGTATTTCCTAGATTTCAGTTAATTCAAAAGAAATCCCTGGTATTCATGAATTTTTGAATTTTCAAGAATTTTGTTGATTTTCGGGTTCCCAAATTTTAAAGAAATTTATTTGACACATAATATGAGGCCTTCCTTCAAATCGTTAACGATTATTACAGTGCATTTTTCTTATGACTATACATGTGCCCATAATAACAGGGTTTTTTAAATTTACGGGAATTTGTTGTTTAAAAGCGGTTAATTTGAGGCTTTTAACGAGTGTTTTCCACTCCCAGACTAAGCATAAAGTAAAATTTCGAGTTTAGAAAAGCCTAAGAATTTGGATTGGACGCGTAGCTAAGCGGAGCGGCCAATCCAAATTAGGCTTTTCTAAACTCGAAATTTTACTTTATGCGCCACGCTTAAAAATACTGATTTACAGTGAACTGCAAAAGCACGCACATACAACAACAATTATAGGCAACCCAGTATACGTACGAGTTATTGGGTTGCCTATAATTACTGTTTAAAATTATTTGTTTGGAGGAGAATTTAACTTGCGTCTTATTCACATTTACATATTAGATTGCTAAAGCCATATATTTTAAACTTTACGATATTTCAGTGATTTATACGCGTGGCGCATGAAGTAAAATTTCGAGTTTAGAAAAGCCTAATTTGGATTGGCCGCTCCGCTTCGCTACGCGGCCAATCCAAATTTTCAAGCTTTTCTAAACTCGAAATTTTACTTCATGCTTAGTCTGGGAGTGAAAAACCCTCGTTTAAAGATTCAAATTGAAATCTTTTAAAAAAACAACGAATGTCGTAAAATTTACAGTATATGCATATGTATCTTGAAAGAAAAATTCCCTGTATAACGTCTAAATGAATTATTCGATATATAGGTTTTTAATTTAAATTTACTTGGTTTGTTTTACAAATAAATTGATTTTTCGACTAGTTTTGGCTTGATGTCCTTTTCAATGGCATCATCATCATGAAAATGGCGTCAAGTCGAAACTAGTCAAAAAATCAATTTATTAGTAAAATAAATCAAGTGAATTCAAATTAAAACCTATATATATATATATTAGTAGAAATGTTTTACCAAGTGATCAATGAGGAACAAGTTAACGATATAATTATTCGATGCTCAAAAATTCATGATAATTTTAACAATAAATAAAAATGCATAATAAAATTTGATAACTTCTTGTAAATTCACAATTGTAAGAACATTTTGGAGATTAACGGACAGCTTGGAAATTCTCGATTTTAAAGATTTACAAAAATTTTGAAAATTTCATGATGGGCTTCTAGATTTTTGAAATTATCGAAAATCTTTAGATTTCACGAAAACCGTCGAAATTTTGAAAAGTACCGGAATTTTTGGAAATTTGCGAAAAGCGTTTAGATTTTTATAATTGACTAGACGGTTGAAAATTCACGAAAAATTAGATTAGGAAAATTAACTAAAATCGTGGAAATTCATGAAAATTAACGAAGGTTTAGGATAATCACGAAAATTGCTAACTTTTTAAAATATAACGAAAATCTCGAGATTTCATGAATAAACTCAACATTTTAACAATTTACAAAATTCACAAAAACCGTCAAAATTTTAAAAATTAACGAATATCGTGGAATTTCATAACACGCGTCGAAATTTTAAAAATTAATAAAAATCTGGGGAAAAGTAATTGAAAAAAATTTAAGCAATTCAGGAATTTTAAAAATTAAAGGAAATCTTTGAAAAGTTACGAAAAGCGTTTAAGATTAACTAAAATTTTGAGAATTCATTAAAAATTCTTAAAACTGAAAATAAACTAAAATTTTCTAAATTCACGAGACACAATAATCCTGATTATTATTATTTTAAATAAACATAATGAAAATAATTAACACTGATTACTTTTTTGTATTCACTTTTTATTTTAAACTGTGACTAGATTCGGCTCAACAGCGAGCCATTATCAAACTAACTACTTAAACTAATATTAGGATCTTATATATATTTAAGTATATATAAGATCCTAATGTTAGTTTAAGTAGTTAGTTTGATAATGGCTTGCTGTTGAGCCGAAACTAGTCACAGTTTAAAATAAAAAGTGAATACAAAAAAGTAATCAGTGTTAATTATTTAAATATTTACAATGTTTCACAACCGCCTCCAACACAAGATATTTAATAAAAATAAATTAAAATCTTTTAAATTGTCGAAAATAACAAAAAAACATTCAGTTTGCTAAATTATAAATGAAAAAGGAATGTTTCTGACTCAGCACTTGAATCAACTGGCATTCCACATTCCTATTCAAAACATGAACCGAGAATGACAATTATATTTACAAAATGTATTAGAAAATATTTTAACAATGTTTTTCTTTGTTGTGTATCAATAACATAATGAATTAATGAACGGTCCGCATTAGAAAAAATACATTCGCAACTCAAGGTCGGTATACGGGAGCCAGGAGCCCGTGTCGCGACAAATGTAGTACACGAATTCTGCATATCAAACCTAATTTCTTTTCACATGTTTTTAGAAATCACAGTACATTTTAAAAATATTCCTAAAAAGGCACGATGATGCCCCCTATTTATTTAAAATACAATCAAAATTTACATTGCTGTAATGGAGATTTCTAAGCAACGATTAATTTTCTTTATCGTTTATTTCAAATCAATCTATTTAATACAGCATGTTTATAATAATTACCTCAATAAGTTGAAGCAATATAAAGAAAAAAATAATGTTTTTTTATGAAATTATTACACAGATTTATGTGATCATTTTTGACAGTGTTCTATTATTTAATTTATATTTAATCTAAGCAACATTTTTTTGAAAAAAAAATACTATCAATTTATTCCTAAAACATCAATGCACAATATGTCTAAGTTTCAATGTTCTGTTTTCATTATTGTGGAAGATTAATTGTTGTTTGTTCTTATGGTCTAATAACATATACATTTCCGGCCTTAATTAATTTTTCACTTAACCCGTGGTGAAACATTTTGGAATCTGGAATCTGGAAATTTAATTAAAACACTTGGTTTGTTTCACTGATTTATATTTTCTCGGACTAGTTTCAACCATTGGTCATCTTTATGGAGAAGAGTGTGTGGAATATGTTTTTAAAACTCTAAAAAAAAACTACTATGGATTGCGAGTGTAAAAGCAGGACAAGTGAGACCGGCACTGTTAAATAATTCATTAATTTTTTCATAAATTAAGAAAGAATGTTTTAATATTAAATATTTCAACCCTTTGATGTAACACCCATATTTTCTTTGAACACATTCTTTATTATCCTATAACTGTCACACTTTTTATGATTATAGTTATTTATTGTCGCTGAAAGTGGTAAATATGAAAATCCCATAATATGATATAGAGTGCGGTTAAGGTACGGGTTGCGATTTGAAATTTAAATTCGTGTTTTTGAATGAAACCAAGAGAGCCGATATTTTCGGTGCTTTCGTGCTCACCGAGGACAGAGTTATTGTTCGCCTCCGATGTAAATGCTTTGACCTACATATTTTTACGATCTGCAAATGTCACATCCCAGATAAGACCCATATTGCGCCCACGGGATAATTTCATATTTTTTTCAGATGAAGACAATCCCCACACGAAAATGTCTCCTTCCTAATTCTGTATTTGTAACTTTATGTGCATTTTTGTAATTCATAAAATTGTCATTTTTTTTTTCTAGTTGAATGCGTATTTTTTGGAAAAAGCGAATATAATATAACTTATTGTATTTCATACTGAGATTTTTTTTTTAAATATACATAATGTATACGCTGTAAATGTAAGGCATTCGTTGATTTTGTATAAAAACGTGCAATATGAAGTTTAGAACGAATATTTCCACTCCCAGACTAATTTTTGTAATTGCTAAAATTGTCATTTTTTTTTCTAGTTGAATGAGTATTTTTTGGAAAAGCGAATATAATCTAACTTATTGTATTACATACTGAGATTTTTTTTAAATATACATAATGTATACGTTGAAGTAAAATTTCGAGTTAGAAAAGCCCCGCGTAGAAAATTTTACTTCAACGTATACATTATGTATATTTAAAAAAAATCTCAGTATGTAAACTCGAAATTTTATTGATAATGAAGGTTTAAATTAAATTACACTTGGTTTGTTTCACAATTTTTTACTTTACTATTTACTCGACTAGTTTCGCGTTTTACAGCATTATCAGGAGTGAAATTTTACTTCATGCGCAACGCGTGTAATACAAAGAAATATTGTGAAGTTAGAAATACACTGAAAACATTTTTTTTCCAATGAGTAATAATCGAGGTACATACATAAGGAACAGTTATTTGTTAGAATTCACTTTTTAGCAAATAACTGTTCCTTATGTAATTATATTCGCTTTTTCCAAAAATTACGCATTTACAAATTACATAAGGAACAAAGTTATTTGTTCCGTATGTAATTTTATTCGCCTTTCTTTAAACTACTACTATGTTTTTCTTTATTACAGTTTAATTCGCATTTGTGAAATTATCCAATTAAATTCTCGATCGTGTTTGTTTGTATTACCGGCTACAGATTATCTGTAAATTATGTACGCACAAATGAAATCTGTTTATGTTTTCGCACGATCGGGGATTTCGCAAGCCGAGGGTTGGATTGAAATTAATTGCGAAACGCTTGTCTCGTTCCGCACGGCAGGAAATGATAAATTGCGCGCAATTTTTGCTAATTGACTTCTGTTTATCCTTGAAGGAGGATGCTTGTAGGCGACAAATTGTTTAAACTGTCTGCGATATTGAATAAACACCGTCGATTTAAGAGCAAAATTGTCGTCTTGATGTTTCGGCAGTTTCCTTTGAAATGTAATTTAAAATATTATCCTATAACTGATAATATCTTAAATTAAATATCTTAAATTACATTTCGTTTGTTTGTTTTATCGAGGACCCGATTAAAACAACCACAGAGAAGAATATCCAAGCATGAAATTTTAAAAAGCGGAGATTTCTTACACTAAATAGATTTCTTGTTTTAACGTGGTTTTTAAAATAAAATCAACACGATTGGTTTCAAATAAAATATTTACAGTTTGCATAACATTAAGCACAATAATTTAAAATTTAAATTGCATTTTTAAAAGGAGAAACTGCGAAATATTAATAGATATTTAAATTTCTAAAAGTTAGTACTTTATTTTTTTTTTATTTATAAGAAGTTATCAAAATTATTATGAAAAAAAAATCAATAAGGCAAAAAGTGTGTGGATTTTTCGAATGGGTCATCATTAGAGTTTCGTAAACTATTAAAGATAAGTTACGTGAAACACAACAAAATTGACAGATTTTATTCATTTTCAAGATACGAGAGTAAAGTTCAATTTTTCTTATGGCAGCCATATTTGAGTTGTACAACATTGAATAGAGCAGGAAATTTGATTTAAGCTTGTATTAGATGACACTATTTTCTTGTACGAGAAAATACTATACTATTTTCTATCATGGTATACCAAATAGAACATGTCCTATTTCCATTATACAAAACTGTACAAAATTCGCGTTTGGTCATATCTTGAGTATTACACCATTATAGAAACAAATTACTTTCTTGTACAAGAAAATAGTGTCGTCTAATACAAGCTTTAGAAATCATGTGCTAATATGATAATTGTCGCATCTCATACAATGGAATCTCCTGTATTACATTTGATAATCTTTTCCTATTTTTAAGTTATTTACAAAATTTTAGCTAAATATCTCTTTAACTCCCGTTTGCATTTGGGCAAAATATCAAGACTAGTATTTTTTAACTCTAATAAACATAGATAAGATGCCTGTCTGTTCTAAAATGTAAAATGTGTCAAATATTATTATAATTTATGTTAATAACGTCATAATTGTCAACGTATTTCAACCAAAGTGAATTTATATCAATAACTATTAACGTTTTGTGTGTTTTTTACTTTAAAATGTCAAAAAATGTTTTTTCTTTGTAAAACATAGAGTTATTTATTAACATGTAAAAAATAAAGCGTTAATACTCATAAATCTAGATTTGTGTTATTCTAGTTTAATTTGATGGGTGTGAATGGTTTTGAACTTTAGAATAAATCAGTGTTTTATACGCGTGGCGCATGAAGTAAAATTTCGAGTTTAGAAAAGCCTGAAAATTTGGTTTGGTCGCGTAGCGCTGCGCGCCACGCGACCAAACCAAATTTTCAGGCTTTTCTAAACTCGAAATTTTACTTCATGCTTAATATGGGAGTGGAAAACACTCTTTAGGATAATATAAAATTCTTTATAGAAAATAGTGTAGCCAAACAAATTGTCCATCTAATTTTATAACTTATTTATTATTTGATTTGATTCATTGATTACTTTCTGTAAATAATATTAAACATCCATTTTCTAAACTTAATTTTTCTCAAACGTCAACTTCTATTTGATTGTTTACAGATTTATATTAAAAGAATAATAATTCCAAGCTGAAATGTTCTTCTTTAACATAGTCTTAATTTAGAGTCAGATGATTTTCTACCAACTTTAATTTATCTAGTTGATTTAATTAATGTTACTGTTTACAACTTCATTATAATCCTAAAATAAAAACTAAAAAAAGTTATCGAAATAATTTCTTCTTAAAACAAGTGTTTATTTAACAGTTATTGACCTAATCAATAGTTATACAGTGTGATTCACGTTTCTCTGCCGCTTAAGGGGTGTATTCTACAGGTTATTTTATTTATTTATTTCCCAACAGATACATCCAATTACTGGGAAACATTGTATTAATAATAACAATAATTAAAGTAACAATAAAAGTAAAGTAAAAAAAAAATAAGATATGAAAAAAATTAATGCTATATTTAATTTTGTTCATATATTTTTTTAGAAACAACCATTAAATTTAACATTAAATAGTAGGAAAATAATAATATGGTACAACCAGATATAAAAAAAATTAAACAAACTGTGAAATATTCCGTAATAGCGTAGTACGAGCTTTAAGCAAAAAAGTTTCCATTAACACGGGTCCGATTCTTAAAAATAAGCGAGTTATGTGAAACTTTAGATTTTTCTGTTTTTAAAATGTTTACACTCTACTTAATTCTTAAGCAAATCAGTTGTTCGAAGAAAATTAAACGTTCTCGAAAATGCTTTTGCCACACAGAACGGAGGTTAGGAAAACGTTCACGGTGATTAGCAGCGGCAGCAGTGGAATTTCTATTTGCAAAACCAAACTAAACACCATATCGGCGTACTCCTCCTTGGTTAATGTAAAAGGCATTACCGAAAATGCAAACAAGTCACTTTATCCTACACACAAACAGACTTAAGCAGTCGATACGTCAAAAGTGATGTAATAACAGTCATGCGCGATGCGAAAAAAGTACCAAAATATAAAGTGTCCCATAACTGGCTTATTTTTTGGAATCGGACAAGTGTTTACAGGACCTAAGGGGGGGGGGGGGGCGTGGTGAATCACCCTGTATATAATTTAAAACCATTACTGTACTTTAGTCAACTGGTATGAGAATATTACGTTATGGAAAAAAGTAAGGGATTACTTTTTTCGGCGAACACATTTTATTAAAGTTAAAACTTTATTATATGGGAATATAATGTTTTAGAAAAAAGTTTAAATTGTTCTTTATTTTCCCGTAAAGAAATTTTATTAAAGTTAAAACACGAGTAGGAATACTAATTGACTGAACCTTTAAGATGTTCTTTAAGTTTGAAAACAACCTTCAAATTATTTCGTTGTCGATTTCTTAGTTTCATAAAAAATTCGTGTTTTATTATTTTTTAACATCTAATATTGCTAGTTTCTTTAATCCATTTTGACTTAAGTATAAATGAAGTTGCCAATTCTTGGTTGCAGAATACTTCAAACATTAAAAGTGTCTCAAATTGTTTAGAGGGAATGGCAAATCTATGCTGATGAGAGATAAATCTCGAAGCGCGTCTATAGATGGCCTGAATAATTTGACCCAAATTGTTACATTTGCAGTAGGCTACTGTATGTAACAGCAAACACTTGTTGTATAATTCAATGTCCGTCAGGGTATTAGCTCGGGAAGTAGTTGTTTCAATGAGTGTTTGATATAGTCTTTGTAAGACTAACTTGTTGTAGATTCCGAAAAGAATCGCACTTTTAATGTTCCTTTTTGACTTAAAATGTTAACTTTTAAATGAATATTTTTAACAATTGAGAATTCTATTTATTTCTAACATATTTTTTAAATAATAATAAATTATTTTTCAATCGTCTGGAGAAATTCGCGTTAGGATATGTAAGTTGGCTATCGAAATATTTTTTACATAAGGAGATTTATACTCAGTATAAATTCTTCTTGATTTATACGAAAGTCAACATTAAAAAAAAAATCCAAGTATATGAAAAAGTTCACACATTAACTTCAATTATTATTGACAAAGCGATATCTCGTTTTGCCCATTTATCGAAAATATTTAGATGCTAATGAAAAATTAAGTAGTTGTTTCAATAAATGTTTGATTTTGTTATAAGACAAATTGGTTGTAGATTGCGCAAAAAATCGCACATTTAATGTTTTATTGTTAATGTTTTTTAAAGATATAGGACCCGTTGTTTCAACTATAGTATTATTTTGAAAGTTTCAAAAACTTTAAACAACCTATTAAAACTTAAATAGTTTTTATTAATTTAAAAAATTTTTGTAAGATGAAAAGCTTTACAGTATTTTATTTCTAAATAAAAATAGTGAAACCTATAAATATTCGGTCAATTAATTCACAATATAATACACCAAGTTTTAAGCAACGCTATATATTTATAATTGTTCTAAGACATTACAAAATATCGATTAAAATATATACTATATACATTTTTTTCCAAATAATTAAGAAATTATAAGCTTGCATAAAACATATATGTATGCTGCATTACTGAAAATAACCAGAAAACAAGAAAATAACAGTGCTGAACTCTCCTTGAATACACGACTGGTAAGAATCTGGTTACGTGCATTTTACAAGTAGTTGCAATAAAATGATTAAAAGTAATTTATCTCCAACTTTCATTTATAAATGTCTATAATTTCATAACGACCTTCAGTCGCAATTAAAGAATTGATCGTGTGTAATTAGTGATATATCATGTCCAGATTATATAACGCCTAGTATTATTTTTTGCAACTTTTTACTTACACATTTGAAGGTATAATAGGTATGTACCTACAAAGTAAGAGTATTTTTAGTTTATTTTAAATCATTTCAGCATCGATGATTTTTGTTTTAATCTAAAGTCTGGGATTGATATAACTCAGCACACATTAAATTAATTGTTTAAAGATGTTTACAAAAGTTTAACCTATCACCAAGATTTTAGCCGATTATTTTCTTAGTTTCTTAAAGAGATATTTTACAATGCAATAACGTCATATACCACAAGTAAACAAAATTAAATCAGAGTTTAAAATTTTCAAAAAAATTGTAAAATGTATTACTATAATATTAAACATTTCAATAATTTTAACAAGTGTATTAGGTCTCTTTCTGACAAATATACTTGGAACGGGCATACAAAATTACAAATGTCTTCTAAAAAACAATGTTATTTTTAAATAATGTGGCTTATCATATTATTGCCTACAAAAACAAGTACATGTTTTTACAAGAAAATATGTAACTCTATATTGTTAATATTTACCACTACACAAATTTACACTACCTGTTAAAGAATGGCAGATGTAGTATTTTATTAGCTTCATGTACTTCTTTTTCCAGCGTATATAAAAGTGTACGAGGGTTGTCTGAAAAGTTTGCGTCCTAACAAAGATAGAAGACATTTTCTTCAAATATATTTTTATTTCTCTACATAGTCATCTTGTAAGTCTATACACTTTTTCCAGCGATGCTCGCATCTCTTTAACCAGTCTAAATAGTACTCGGTATCGTTTTCTGCAAAATAGTTGTTTACGAAGGTGATGGCCTCCATCCAACTTCAAAATTGCTTGCGTTTTTAAAAAAATATTTAACTTACGGCTAATCCAAGCAAACTAATCATCTCTAATAGGAATGGTGCTTACCTGAAAAATAAAATAATTGAATCAATAATGATGTTAAGAGCAGAGCACGTGTAAACATTTATGGCGCGGTTTGCAATTGCACAACTTTTAATTTTTTTCTAGACTGAACTAACTTAGCGCTAGATAAATTGTTAATAAATGTAATTGAAAATGATTCATTGATTTTAACAAGAATTAGTACAACATTTTCTCAAAACCCAAAATTTGCAATGTGTGTGAAGCTTCCAATATTATCAGCAATAGCCCGGCGCCTCCACACGACACCATTTACAGTTTAGATTATTTTTTTGTAGTGATAAATGATGTCTAGTTTTTCAATTTTAAATACGTTTACATATAGAGATTTTTTCAAGTATACATGTGCGGCTAATTACAGCGTTTGGTAAATTTTCTGAAATTCGTTGATTTGTAAAAGCGGTCAATTTAAAGCTGCTAACGAGTGTTTCCACTCCTTGATTAAGCATGAAATAAAATTTCTAGTTTAGAAAAACCTAAATATTTGGTTTTCAGGCTCTTCTAAATTTTACTTCATGCGCCACGAGTATATAACGCTGAAATATTGTAAAGTTCGAAATATACTGCTAAATCAGTATTAAAAATAAACCGATAAGGCCGGATTAAAATATACAGCTAAACAAAAACATTTTGAGTTTTGCAATATTTTAGTATTTTATAAGCGTGGCGCATGAAGTAAAATTTGTAGTTTAAAAAAGCCTGAAAATTTAGCTTGGTCGCTCCGCTTCGCTACGCGACCAAGCCAAATATTCAGGCTCCTCTAAACTCGAAGTTTTACTTCATGCTTAATCTAGGACTGGAAACACTCGTTAGAAGCTTTAAATTGAAATAATTTACAATATCAATGAATGCTTGAAAATTTACAGCGTATAGATCGGGATATAACCACATAAACTAGTTAAAGCTAATGAAGTAAACTTTTTTACTTTACACACATACATTTACAACTTATTGTTTAAAAGTAGAAAATTCATAAAATCGATTAAATAGGCACTATTCACTCGCGTGCCGGTCGTCGAACCGAGCAGAGGTATGCTACACTGTATTTGTTTGATATTTAAGTTGATTTCAAAGCAAGTGTAATTTTACAAAACCACCAAGGCTCAACGTGACCCTGGATGCATTAGCATCAAAGATGGAAACGGATGAGGAGTTAAAAAACCCAAAAAAGAGGAAGGGGACGCCCGAATAAAAACGGA
Organism: Philonthus cognatus; assembly: GCA_932526585.2. NCBI lineage: Eukaryota > Metazoa > Arthropoda > Insecta > Coleoptera > Staphylinidae > Philonthus > Philonthus cognatus. The sequence goes on along the minus strand of OW052241.1, from coordinate 118,053,535 downwards.
TCCGAGTCGAGCGATGTAAAACGCATGGACAAAAACTCACTCCACAAACATCAATCGATACATTCACAAAAACTAACACAAACATCACAAACACTAAAAACCAAATTTGCTATATATTTAAAACAATTCGTGACCCTAGCCGATTAGAAAAGGCACAACTTTGGAATAAATACATTTACGATAAAGACGCTTAATTAATTAAAACAAAAATGGGATTTATTATAAAATCTACACAACTAATAACACATCATTTAAATACACTCACATAAAAAAAGATAATATCACAATATGCTATTACAAAACCGAACCTGATACACGATAAACGCGAGACAGCGCTATCATACAGCTGTATAATAAAATCTGTCGCCTTGAAATTGACGATAAACTCATTAGCGATGTTTTAAATAATGCCGGAATTACAAATCGATATTGCAAAATAATCATTTCAAAAGCAACAGACCCACCAACACGCCTTGTAAGAATTTTAACAGGTTCACATGCATCTCACACTAAACTGTTACAAGATAAATTCAAATGCATGTGCAAAATTTACCTCGTCGTGGAAAGTGCATCACCATCGCCAATCCCAGTCCGTTGCAGCAAATGCAACGCATTCACACATAAAAGCATTGACTGGCAAGAAGACACAAAATGCGCCAATTGTAAAGGGTCGCACAACACATCTGCATGCAACACATATGTTCCCGAAAAATGTTCTTCTTGCCAAGAAGAAAGTCATCAGGCATGGTCAATGAAATGCAGAAACCGTCCAAAGAAGCCGATAGAAGGATTACGTAACCACAAGATACAAATTACAAACAAAAAATCTAAAGACGTTGACGCCTTATTAAAAAAAAAAAAACACCCGCGTTCACAAATCATTCACACTTTATGACTTTATTCTAGACGCACGCTACAGAAATTAACAATCCTTTAGTAACTGGCAGAAATGAGCTTTTATGAACGATTTATCGACTCATACCAAATCGATACTTATGTCGCATTCTCAGGAAATCGCTTATTCATTGTCAAGTTCGACCTTAAATTTTTAAACATTACCCCTCCTGTTGTCCCAATAGATAATGATGGAGTTCATACGGCAACATCTATTGTTATCGATGGCTAATATACGTTTCCTTTCTTAAAACATCAATTCCCTTCGCAACAAATCCCACCTATTATCCAACTATTTGTTAAACTATGATGTTTATGTTAGCCTCCTCGTTGATATCAAATATAGGGTGGGGCAGAAAAACCTATCCGATTTCAAAACGTTATAAAATTAAAACCACTCAACTTGACAAAAAATTTTTTTATTAACATATCGCAAATTTTATGCCATTTTTAAATTTAAGTTTTGAAAAGCACATCACTCAAATGTCGTCCTTGGGAGCGGATACACTGATTTAGGCGCTCGCGGTAGCTTTCCATGACTTTCACCGTCATTTCCACAGGAATTTCTTCAATTGCCCGAGCAATTTCCCTTCGTAAAGCAAGAAGGGTCCTTGGTCGATGCTGGAATACCTTCGATTTGAGGTAACCCCAAAGGAAGAAGTCACATGGAGTGAGATCCGGTGAGCGCGGCGGCCAGCCAATATCACCTCTCAGAGTAATGAGGCGTCCGGGAAACATTTCCCTGAGAATGTCCATTGATCGTCGCGATGTGTGGGCGGTTGCACCATCCTGTTGAAACCACACATTTTCCACGCCATTTTCTTCCATTTTGGGTTGAAGAAAATTTTCCAGCATGAAACAATAGCGCTCGCTGTTGACAGTTACGGTTTGCCCATTTTCTTCAAAAAAGTAAGGCCCCCAGACGCCTAGGCGGGAAAGAGCACACCACACAGTCACTCGGGAAATCCATCAGAAACTCCTCCATAGCCCAAATGGAGGAGTTTCTGATGGATTTCCCGAGGATTTTCGTCACTCCAATATCGAAAATTCTGCCTGTTTACGGCGCCACAAAGGTGAAAATGGGCTTCGTCCGTAAAGAGCACAACATCGTCTATTGGGAGTTCTCGGAGATCGCGACACAGGTTCATACGGGTTTCAAAATCCCTTTCAATTAATTCCTGTGCAACAACCATTTTGTAGGGATGCATTTTGAGGTCCCGGTGCAAAATTCGCCGAATACTGCGGTTGGAAATCGCCAAAGCGAGCGAATGTTTTCGTGCCGAACGACGCGGGGAACGTTCAATCGCGGCTCTCACATTGGCCACGTTTTCAGGTCCTGTTGCTGTCCTGGGACGTCCAGGCGACTTCTTTTTCAATGCTGAACCCGTCTATCGAAAATTTGACACCCACACTTTAATCGTAGCGCGATGTGGAACAGGATCATGACGCCCGAGTCCGAAATGAATTCGAATAGCACGTTGTGTAGCAATTATCGAACCGCCGTTTTCGATAAACCGCTCAATAACAAAAGCACGATGTTCACCAGACCAAGGCATGTTGACTAATGACAAATGGCATAAAACCGGCTTTCTAACGGTTTTTACCCCACTACTCTACCTGTTCCCTCTTCTGAGAAAAAGGGATTTGAAATCGGATAGCATTTTCTGCCCCTCCCTGTATAACAACCCATTGAGTTTAAACAATTAGAAAAGCCTGCATATCCCATCAATTATTAATAAAAACCAACGAAGAGGTTACATTGTATTCTTTCACCCAACCATAACCTAAGCCAACCAGCCACGAGTTAATAACCCTTTAAATGAATGTCTCCATTTCACCCTCCCAATTAACAATTTTTCCCTTCATATACATTCTTGCGCATTCCTCCATTGACAACACAATTGTTACAAAAGCTTCGCTGTATGATTACGTCCTCATAATAGAAGAGTTCAATGTTAATAAGAGAAAGGCTTGACAAATTCAAATTTTTTGCAACAAATCCAATTTTATCAAAATTCCCACTCCTAACACATTTACAATAAATGAAAATCAAGCCACTACCCCAGATATTATTTTTGCGAATCATTTGCATTTGCAAATCAATTAGCTCAAACATTTCAACTCACACAAAACAACAATTACGACAATAGATTCTACGATTTCTTGCAAGACTGGTTCAATTCTTTTGACACGACTCCACTTACACCTCCCCCAGACGATAAACTGGGCGAGAAGGACTATTTCTCTATTTTACACTCCATAAAAATTCTTCTTTGGGCTTTGAAAAAATCCCCAGATTAATTTAAAAAAACTACCCTATGATAACAATGTACTAATCCTAAAAATTTATAACTAATGTTACTCCCATTAATACTTCCCCTCCGAGTATAAGCAAGGGTTATTTACCTGTATTCCTAGACCTAAAATCCTTCCCTTATTTCCAGTTATTTTCCAATTCCTAACAAATAGATCATGTAAAGTAAGAATTCGCTAAACTGTATCTCGCTCATTCCCTCCTACAAGGTATCCTACAAGGCTCTCCGCTATCTTCACTACTTTACAACATATTTTGCTATGATATATTCAATCCCAACCCTTCCTGCTTCAATCCAACAAAATACGCCCTCCTCTTTGCTGGTAACACTGCCCTTGTCTCCCACACTTCAACGCTTTAACAATCCCAAAATCTCCTTCAAAAGTCTCTTAGTTCCATACAAAAATGGTGTAAAAAATGGCGAATACAATTAAATCCTTCCAAAACCAAATTACTTATCCTTTGCTATAAAATCACTCCACGTTCTCCTACAACAGTAATCAATAACACGACAATTCTTTCAGCCTATACCTGTTAATACCTAGGCATAGAATTTGATTCAAAACTGTACTTCCTCCTACATACCAAATCCAGCAAAACTAAAATCAAAACACGGGCTAGGCATTTTCAATCTTTGACGCATAAGCAAGAAGGTATTTCCACAAAAACAGCAGTTAAAATATACAAAACGATATGCCGGCCCTTGATAGATTACGGTGCAATTTTTTTTTCCTTTATACCCGTCCTTCTATTTCACACCACATCCAAGTCGCCGAAGGATCAGCCCTACGAATTCTTACAAAACTTAGACGCCCAACGAATCCTCTTCATAATCTCTCGAACAACACCCTCTATGAAACTACCCAAGGTACCCCAATCTTCCAACGCATAAAACCTCTCAGCGAATAATTCTGTGCAGGACACCTATAACCTAGAACTCCTAAACAAATTCTGCATTCCTAGAAAACTAAATATCTATCCCAAATATAAACATCCTTGTTTTACTATACATCAATTCTTTTATACATTAAAAGTGCGATTCTTTTCGCAATCTACAACAAGTTAGTCTTACAAAGACTATATCAAACACTCATTGAAACAACTACTTCCCAGGCTAATACCCCGACGGACATTGAATTACACTTTTAATGTTTGAAGTATTCTGCAACCAAGAATTGGCAATTTCATTTATACTTATGTTTGAACGGTAACGTGACCGCCAGTCTAAGGTGTCAAATTGTTTAGAGGGAATGGCAAAGCTATACTGATGAGAGATAAATCTCGAAACGCGTCTATAGATGGCCTGAATAATTTGACCCAAATTGTTACATTTGCAGTAGGTTACTGTATGTAACAGCAAACACTTGTTGTATAATTCAATGTCCGTTGGGGTATTAGCCCGGGAAGTAGTTGTTTCAATGAGTGTTTGATATAGTCTTTGTAAGACTAACTTGTTGTAGATTGCGAAAAGAATCGCACTTTTAATGTTTGAAGTATTCTGCAACCAAGAATTGGCAATTTCATTTATACTTATCAATTCGTTTGTTGTTTGTTTATTGTAATTGTCTAAATACAGATGTTCTATATATAGAAACTATTCTAATTGCTATTATTAATACTATTACAATCTAAAGAATAAAATAGTGGCCATACTTTCAAACTTCACTGCATCGTTAACAAAATCTGGCTCTTTTTATAAACTTTCATCGCCATTTAACTCATCCCGTTTAATTACAAAACGTTCCGCCGAAAAAAAAAAAGAATTAAAAAAAGCCGTGCACGCACTTATAAACACATCAACGTGTTTCCATAAAGGAAAACTCGCGTGTCTTGTCTATTTCCGTCTTGGAAGCATATTTCCAGCAGCGGCTCGTATAATCACTATCGCCGTTTTGTTTACAAGTTCACTTCCGACCCAGTAAACTGATGCTCTGCTTTTTTAAAAGACTAGATTAGATTGATGTTAGGACAAAGAATAAATAAAAGCAAAGTACTATTATAGACTAATTTATTAAGTAAAAATATTAAATCATTTATTGACTTAATATTTTCATCACTTGGATAAGTCGAAACTACGGTGAGAATAAAAACAGTAGCTAGACAAACAAACCAAGTTACTTTTATTCAGCTATCAATACTTTTATATGTTTTAATTTTAAAATGATAGTTAACGCTATGTTAGCTTTTAACAATCTTTTCAAAATTTTATTTAAAATCTTAGTAAAAAGTAAATTATTCAGAAATGTTAAAAGACTAACATTTTTATGATTTATAAATTCATTTTTCTTGAACTGAATTTACTGTGAGATCAATGATAATTTGTTTTTATTTCGAGTTGATTCATTTCTTAAAATATCTATTAATTTTAACAAATTATAGTGGTTTTCTTGTATTTCAAAGAAAACTCAGATTTCATGTATACTGTACATTGTACATTTTAAGCCACTTTATATCGAATGTGCATCCCTTTATCTCAAATTTATTTCCCATTTATCAAATACATTTCCCTATATACCACTACATTTCCTTATATGTCAAAACCTTATCACAGTTTGTCAATTACATTTCGTTTGTCAGCACAATCGCCGTAGTTCATCAAAAAATGCGTGTTAGCAATGAACTAAGAGGACTCGTTATCCGGAGAATAGATACTGGCGTAAGTAGTGTTACATACAGAGAGTTTTATAAAACATCGAACATTTTCATAAAATACGATTTGACACCTTTAATTTTTAGGTTATGTGTAAATTGGTTTGCCTATATGACCATTACAAATTGTAACTAATCAATTGCAATTAATGCCTCAACTTGTACATACAGGGAGTTTTTCTTTTAAGTATACATGTCCCAATTTCGGCGTATATGCCGTAAATCTTTAGATAATCGAGTTTAATTTGAAACTTAAAATGAGTGTGTTCCACTCCCAGACTAAGCATGAAGTAAAATTTCGAGTTTAGAAAAGCCTGAAAATTTGGTTTGGACGCGTAGCGCGAAGCGCGGAGCGGCCAAACCAGTAAAAAAACTGACATATTACGAAGTTTAAAACACACCGCTGAACTTTACATTGAATCAGTGTTTTGTGCCGGTGGCGCATGAAGTAAAATTTCGAGTTTAGAAAAGCCTAAAAATTTGGTTTGGCCGCTCCGCGCTCCGCGCTTCGCGCCACGCGACCAAACCAAATTTTCAGGCTATTCTAAACTCGAAATTTTACTTCAAGCTTAGCCTGGGAGTGGAAAACACTCGTTTAAAGCTTCAAATTGTATTCTTTTAATAAACCGAGCGTTTTAAAATGTACAACGTCTGCATATCTATACTTAAAAGAAAAATTCTCGTTATGAATATGTTCGGTGTTACATAAAACTCTCTGTATGTATAAATAAGAATAAAATATTTCCAGAAGAACGTTATTATTATTGCAAAAATGTTCAATAAGAATATTAAAGGGAAAAGTATTTGGTATATAGTGAATTTATTTGATAAATCGGGAAATCTTTTTGCATATATTTGACAAGATGAAATACATTTAGGATATAGTGAATCTCATTTGATCAATAGTGAAATGCAATAAAAAAACTGTATTTCCACATATATTAGGATTTTACAAATAAATTAAAGAATTTTTAAACTTCAATTATGGTTCAAATCAACAATTTAATTCCACTAGAATGAGTTTTTCATTCCAACAGTAAACACATTTTTTCACCATCTATTTCTCGTTTTTTCACTCGCCCACTATGACAAACTAACGATTACAAATGATCACAATCAACACGACTTTTCACTCGGAAAGAAAAAAAATCGCAAAGGCCCAAAAATAGCCGTTCATTGTTATCGAACTGTGGAGAATATTAATCTTTTGGAATGGTAGTCTATTGTGTTCAGAGTCTGATGATTTTTTTCTTTCTCTCTCTGGGTAATTGATTTCCGACTAATCTCTCGATCATTCTGACGGATGAATATTCATCTTGTCCGCGCTATTTGTTGGAGAAAAAAAAAAAGGTAAGGATCGTACGAACTGAACCTACTTAAATGATATTTAACGATTGCGACCATTATTGTTCCGCGTGGGCGAGACCGACATGGCGTTTGGGAAAGTCTGCATTTAACATTTCCTTTGTTGAGATCAATATATTTTATAGTATTATAAATAAAAATTAATATTGTAATATTTTGTATATAATCAAAAATACAAATATATTTAATGTTTATACAAATGTATTTGTGATTGTATCCAAAATAAATGTAAATATTAAAGGCAAATTTATTTTGTATATAATCACAAATACATTTAATTATAAAAATTAAATATAATATTTTACCAATAATTTTATTATTAGTAGTGATGGGAATAATCGATATATTTTAATAATCGATTATTTTAAAATGAGATATCTTAATAATCGATTAAATTAGTAGTTGAAAATTAGTAGTTAACCTTTTAGTTTAAAAATATAATGAATATTATGGAGTACAAACCAAGGACGGTCGAGTATACGGTAAGAAGGATCGACAGAATCGAAGATTTTGGAGTAGGGGTAAAGATCGCTTACGTCACAAATGCGCGCTGAATTTAAATATGATTACTTCATAGTAAACCTTGGGTAAACATGCATAAGGTGTACATTTTCTGACATTGTTTTTTGAATAAGTTCAATTTGGAGCTTTAAACGAGTGTTGACCACTCCTAGACTAAGCATGAAGTTAAATTTCGAGTTTAGAAAAGCCCCGTAAAAATTTGTCTCTAGTCGCGCAGCGACCTGAGGCTAATTTTCTGGGCTTTTCTAAACTCGAAATTTTACTTCATGCGCCACGCTTATAAAACACAGATATTAAGCTTAGTTCGAATATACATACATTTCACAATATTTTAGTGTTTTATACGCGTGGCGCATGAAGTAAAATTTCGAGTTTAGAAAAGCCCAGAAAATTTGTCTCGGGTCGCTGCGCGACCCTCGACAAATTTTCACGGGACTTTTCTAAACTCGAAATTTTACTTCATGCTTAGTCTGGGAGTGGAAAATACTTGTTTAAAGCTTAAAATTAATTTAAAAAAAAAAACAAGCAATATCTGAAGATTTACAGAAAATAGGCTGAATTTGGAATACGTATACTTCAAAGAAAAACTCCCTGTATAATGTTAATACATTAATATTTAAACATGTTAATAATTTTTAGTGATGGGAATAATCGATATATTTTAATAATTGATTATTTTAAAACGAGATATTTTGATAACCGATTAAATTAGTAATTGAAAATTAGTAGTTACCCATTCAGTTTAAAAATATAATAAGCACGGGGGGGGGGGGTTTATATGTAAAATGAATAATTATGTAGTACAAACAACAAGCGATATAAAGTGGTTTCCCAAGAATGTTTTTACAGGGGTATTTTTGGGGGTGGTTTTTTTAGTGGTAGTTTTTTCATGGGAGGAGGGGTGGCGGGGGCACGTTGATATTCAGGAAAAGTTTTTTATGGGTAGTTGTTCAGAAGGGTCGTTTTTCGGGGTGGTATTTCGAAGGGTTGGGATTTCCAGGGGATGTTATTTCGAGGAGATGGTATTTCGAGGTGATAGTATTTCGAGGTGATGGTATTTCGAGGTGATGGTATTTTAAGGGGGTGGTATTTCAAGGGGTATTTTTTCAAGGAGTGATTTTTATGCAGGGTTTTTTTTGGAGGATGAATTTCAGGAATCCGTAAGGATGGTTTTTGGGGGGATTGTTCCTTTCGGGAGATGTTTTTTTCAGGAATCTTTTTACATGGAGTAGTTTTTCATGACGTGCTTTTTTTCCGTAGGTGTGGTTTTTCATAAAAGTTTTTTAATGTGTAGTTTTTTGAAGGAGTGATTTTAAGGGTTTGTTTTTAAGCCCGTGGTTTTATAAGCGTTTTTCCCTGGGGGTGTTTATTAGTAGTGAAGATTAGAATTTTTATATAAATATAATTATTTAATGATTTATTTAATGATATACAAAACAACGGTTAAATAAGTCGTTATTAATATTACTATATATTAATTAGTAGTCCTGTCTACCAAGATAATAACCGATAAAATTATTTATAATAATTAATATTCCAGTCTAAAGAGATAATAATCAATTATTTTAATTTGCCAATTAGTAATTTGCCCGACGAAATAATCGCTTAAATTAGTATATACTATTTTACCCGATAAAATAATCGCTAAAATTAGTATCTACTATTTTACCCGATCAGATAAACGTTTAAATTAGTACATACTATTTAATCTGATCAAATAATCGCTTAAATTAGTATATACTAATTTACCCGATCAAATAATCACGTAAATTCGTATTACTATTTTACCCGATCAAATAATCGCTTAAATTAGTAATTTTCTAATTAGTAATTACTAATATAATATATTTCAATAATCGACTAATTACTAATTAGTATATCGATTACTCCCATCACTAATTATTAGCCATTTTAGAAAAATGTTTGTTTTGACATATTCAGTGGTGTGGATTTTAATACAAGCGTAAGAGGTAAATTTTAATTTTTACTTGAGATTTTTTTTTGAGTCACCCAGATGCAAAACCAGCCATACACCTACATTTTTAATTTCTAGGTTTTGGTATCCCTGGATTCTACTCGTCTTAGGCTAAAATTTTAAAAATAAATTGGCCTTCGAAACCTATCGTAAACCTTTCAAAATTATGTTTAAAAATCCTATCGAAAAAATCCCTGTTCCATTTCTCAGTTGCAAAAACTGACATATTTAAAAAAAAATCGGTATTTGTCAGTTTGCTACAAGTTTGTCAAAACACGTGTGGCTAGTTTTGAATCTGGGCGACTCATTTATTTAAAATTTAGTGTTTCAACATCTGTTTGAGCTTCACTTGAAATCAATGTTTACACGCGTGTCGCATGAAGTAAAATTTCGAGTTTAGAAAAGCCTGAAAATTTGCTTCATGCTTAACCTGGGAATAGAAAACACTCGTTTAAAGCTTCAAATTGAACTTCTAAAAAAGCGTATCCATGTGTATACACAGGGCTGGGCGGTACTCGAGTACAAGTACTCAAAATTTGTACTCTGACTACTTTTCGTGTACTCGCTACTCAATCCACGGATACTTTATTTTGAAAGTACTTGTATTTCACGCGTTTTAAATTCATAAAATGCACTTGAGTACATTTGGATGTATTTACTTACTAATTTCTTGAATTAATTTCTCTTGGTGAAACATATTAGAATATGTAAAGTTATTTAAATTAAAAACAAACACATTCCTTTGAAAATGGTCTAACAAACAAAAACTAGTCGGAATAAAATTTTAATTTGTGAAACAATACCAAGTGTTATTAATTTAAATATCTTTGCGTATTTACCTACGTTCATTTTCCGATAATTTTTTACGTTTAACGTGAAAAAACGTTAATATATATATAGTCATATATATCAAAATGTTAATAGAAATAGTCAAATTATATAAAAACTTGAATGTAAATAATCAAATTATATTAAAATTTGAATAGAAATGGTCAAATTTAAATGGAAATAGTCATATTATATCAAAATTTGAATGGAAATAGTCAAATTATATCAAATTTTGAATAAATAGTCAAATAATAACAACGTTTTAACAGAAATGGTCAAATTTATAACAAAATTTTGAATAGATATAGTCAATATAATAGATATAGTAACTCAACCAAGCTCTAGGAACTTTTGACAAGTCACTATCGAAGTGTGTTGCCGGACATTGTCCTGATGGAATACAATTCCTTCCCTATTGGCCGAGGGTGGACGCATCTGGGCGATTGCTATCTTCAGACAGTTCAATTGTTGACAGTGACAGTGTTGACGTTGATCTACTTTTCATCAACAGTCACCATCCGCTTCAGAAATGGGTAGATTTTGTTGCGATTCGTAGATGGAAATTCGGTCCATGAGGATTTTTAGCGTTAACTCGTATGGCACCCATACATCGAGCTTCTTTATATATCCACCCTTATCAAAATAGTTCCAAACGGTTTTTTGTGCAATTTTTAGCTTCTGGACAATCGAAACAGTGCTTACATGACGGTCGGATATGACGATTTCCATGATTATATCAACATTTTTGACAATTAGCCTTCCAGAGAATGGAGTATCTTTGACGTCGAAACTATCGGAACGAATTTGACGAAACCAAAATTGCGCGTGATTGGCTGTTACAGTATCAGAACCATAAACATTATTCACATTTTCAGCCGCCTGGCTTGCATTTTCGATTTTATCGAAAAAAAAAAAAAACGAAAATATAGCGTATTCTTTCTTTGATAGCCTCTATATTTAACGAGCGCTTAATCAAATTCAATTTAACCAATTACAAAACTGCCAGAGAAGTTTATTTGTACGAGATCTCGTCTTTATAACGCCATACAGTGTAACCCGATTGAACTTCTGCAACCCGAGATACAGATTACTATATCCATCTATTGGAAAAATAATGGATTTTTTTTACTAAACCTATTATAATAACATTTAAATAGAAATAGTTAAAATATATTAACATTTGAGTAAATATTGCCAAAATATGTCAAAATTTGAATGAAAACAGTCAATTCACATCAAAATTTGAACAAATACAGCGTGTAATCGAACTAATGTACATCCTCTTAAGGGCGTATACACAAAATATTTTGACATCAATTGCAGCAAAAATAAAATCGGAAAAAAATATTGGATTTTTCATAATTTTTCATGCATTTTTTACTTTTTGAGAACTTCTGGTTACCTGTGTTCATGATATTTTTCGTGGATGCGTAAGTTGTTGTATTTTTTATTTACTTTTACTACTGCGAGGCGCATAAATCACTTCGCACGCACTAAACACGCACGCTGTCTCGAATGACTAGATGAAACTAGGTCACTCATTTGTGGTATTGTTTATTTACTGTTACTACTGCGAGACGTATAAATCACTTAGCACACACTACACACTACAGTGTGTGTGTCTAGAATTACTAGATGAAACTGGGTCACGTATAAAAAAAATCACAATAAGTGTTCAAATTGACGTCCGCCGCACTCAATGCACATTTGGGCTCTACGTATCCAATTTGCACGAACAGTAGCAAACATTTCACGAGGTTTTTCACGAATGGTATTAGCCGCGGCGTTTACTCGTTGTATCAGCATTTCAACATTGTCAATTTCCGTAGTGTAGACTTCACTTTTAAAGTATCCCCAAAGAAAAAAATCTAAGGGGTTTAAATCCGGACTTCTTGGAGGCCATGGTACAAGGCCTCCACGACCAACCCAACGTCCTGGAAACTCATCATCCAAATATCTTCTAACGCGCCTTTCATAGTGAGCTGGCGCACCATCTTGAAAATACCACATTCTTCTAAGAACCGCTAAGGGTACATTTTCTAGAAGATCTAAAAGGTCATCTTGCAAAAATCGTAAATATCGTTCTCCATTCGAATTAAATGGGAACATCAATGGCCCAATTAATTGATCATTTAAAGTACCTGCCCAGATATTAAGGGAGAAGCGATGCTGGAAATGAGTTCTACGCGTAACACGAGGATTTTCTATTGCATAAACATGCATATTATGGAAATTAAAACTTCCATTACGCGTAAAGCACGATTCGTCTGTCACTAAAATGTCTTTGGTAAAGTTAGGATTTTGAATATTTTGTGCCAAAATCCATTGACAAAATGCAATTCTTTTGAGAAAATCATGGGGTTGAAGATGTTGTACACGCTGGTAGTGATACGGATAAAAATTATTGTCTCGTATAACATTGCTGACAAATGTGTGCGATACATTTAGCTGAGCGGCGATAATACGGGTACTTAAACCAGGATCCGCTTCCAACAGATTCAAAATTTCATCTTCCGCTCGCAAATATCGCATTGGACGGTCACCACCTCCGCGGCTCCGGCGACGGCGACGGGCTGCAAACTTCCAGTGTCGCGTGCTCTTTGTAATAAATTTCTAAATCGGTTTGGCGGTGGTAAGTGTCGTTCAGGAAATCGCTCTTGATAAATTCTTACAGCTTCCGCGGAATTACACCGAGTTTCACCGTAAATAAGAAACATGTCTGCCAATTCAATGTTTGAATAAACGTATCGCGCCATGTTACAAAATGTAGATGTTTCATGGAATAAGTTTCACCATAGACTAAACAGCAAACTATTTTTATGTTTAAAAATCATCCACCCTCGCCGCTCTTATCTAAACATTTCAATAAGAGTGGAGATAAAGTGAAGTGTGAACCTAATAAGGAAAAATATTGAATTTCATTAACACGTTTAGAAAATATTCGGAATTTAGTCAGCAATGGGTACTTATGAAAACGATAACATAGACATAATTCTTCACAATCTGACCCACTTTTCTCTGGATGGTGTAATTCGATATCCAAATCGTTTAAAAACTACCAGTCTATGTGGAATCTCTCTTAAAATACGCAATGTGCGCGTATACCAGATACCACAAACATGTGGCCGATCACCTAATATGATTCGAATCACGAATACTCGAATAAAGGATTCGTAAGAGATAAATATGATTCGAATCAAAGATTCGAATCCTGTTTTTTCGAATCCCGAATACAAATCCTTTAAGAATAAATTTGAGTTTATTATTTTTTTGCAATAAATAGTATACCAGAGCACTAACAAAAAAGCCATATAATATTAATTAATTTGTCAAAATCAGCAGGCAAATTTCAAGACAAGTAAAAATTTATAAAATTAACTTAAATATTGACATAAACAATGAAAACAATTTAACAAACTGGGGGTTTTCCACACAAGAAAGTTATATTAAGAAGTCAGGGAAAAAAATCTTGAATCAGGGAAATGCCTGAACAATGTAACATTTTAGATTGTGGCTACCATGTCAGTTTTACTTCAAATAATATTAAACAAAATTTTGAAAACTAGATTATTATCTTTAAAAACATTATCAGTCGTTTAATGTTCTTATCAAAGCATTCAGTTTAAAGTTTCGAATGAGCGTTTTCAGTCCCAAACTAAGCATGAAGTAAAATTTCGAGTTTAGAAAAGCCCCGTGAAAATTTGTCGAGGGTCGCGCAGCGACCCAAGACAAATTTTCTGGGCTTTTCTAAACTCGAAATTTTACTTCATGCGTCACGCGTATAAAACAGTGATTTAACGAGAAGTTTAAAAACACACAAAACAATTTTTTTAAGGTAATCCTCACAATTAATTCGAATTATTTTTGACGATTCAAAACCTTTTGTAAGTGTTCGAATCCTTTTATAAATAATCGAATCCTTTTATAACGATTCGAATCACCCACATTTGGATTCGAATACGAATCTTCTTAAAAAAATTTAACGAATCCGGATCACGAATCCAGTTGAACTAAAGTATTTGAACGCCTCTTTTGAATCCTCTAAAAGGATTAGAATCCAGAATTCGAATCCTGAATGATTCGAATCCTGCCCAGCTCTGCCACTAGATAGTTGAAACTATAATCACAAATTAAGTGCAAAATATAGTGGTTGAACAAAGTAAAAAGTGTTTTATTTACAAGTGTATTTAAGATGTACCACAAAGTGAACGCCTACAAAACAAAACAGATAAAAAAATGAATTGAAATGGTCAAATTATATTAAAAATTAAATGAAAATAGTCAATTCATATGAAAATTTTAATTTAAATACATAAATTACATCAAAATTTGAATATAAATAGTCAAATTATATCAAAATTTAAATAGAAATACTTAAATTATATCAAAATTTGAATAAAAATAATTAATTTATATTAAAACTCGACTTTAAATAGAAAAACTTCATGTTAATTAACGAAAATAGTCGTTATATCAAAATTTGAGTGTAAATAGTCAAATTATACATAACAGATCCACTCTCTTCAAATTTTGCTACCAGCTTTTGAAAAGCTCTTAACGTGCATGGGCCAGCTCTTAGACCGCTACATGCCGAGAAACTCCGTTCACATTCGTAATAACATTTGACAAATCCAATGCGGGTTTACAGAGGCAAAACCATTTCTTTACACAAAAGAAATTGCGTTCTAATGTAAAAAACCTGTGATGACAATCGCATGCAATGGTTATTTTCCATGCAAATGTTTTTAAGCAAATTTGTTGCTGTGACAAACAAAAGGTTAAAATAAAAAAATACCGTTCTTCCTATGACCTGATACTGTCCTTATTTTTAAATGTGCATAAAAATCAGCCACGATATGAGTGATTTATTATCCTACTTTTTAAAAAATCCTATATATAAAAATTTCAAATAACATAGTCAAATTAAATCAACATTTAAATAAAACTAGTCAACTTATATCAAAATTTAAAATAATATTATATGTTTTCATGGAAACTCTTACATTTTAAAATAACGTTTTCTCATTAAATCTTCTAATTTAGTTCAAATTTTCGAAATTATCAAATAAATTTAAAATAATTTGATAAATATTTTTGTTTTATGTATTAGACAAAAAAATTGTGAATTTTTAAATTTGGCTGACTATTTAAAACTGATTTTAAATGTAGATTATTTTTTAATTAATTTTTATAATAAAGTCTTAGAAGAAAATCGATCATTTTCATATTATACAAAATTACATTTTGATTTTAGGATCTTATAACTTTGATATTTTTGTTTTCTGTATTATTAATTTAAACAAAAATAGTTAATTTTAAAATAATGGTGATGATTTTAAGTAATTTCAAACGTAGATAATTCTTTAATTAATTTTTGTTCTTATAGAAAAAAAAAACAAATATTTCATACAATATTTATTTATAAACGGTGGCCATAACATTATACAGATACAGTGATAAAAATAAAGTACTTATAATTAATAAAAGGTTAAAATTAACCCTTTGAAAATTAGCACATACACTGATGCCTAGAAATAACGCTACGCAGAGAAGTTAGTGAATCCGAGAAGACATCAAACTCAAATTATGCATTGATTTTGAGATCTTTGACAACTTTGACATTTACCAGAATTTTCTCGTTTTTTTTTAATTGAATTATAAAATATGGTTATTTATGAATGAAATATTCGTAAGTATAAATAATATCCGCTGTTATTAAATTTTTGGTGAATCTTTGAATGAGAATCTACAAAAAATATAAACATTTAATTTTGTGTATGTGCGTTTATTGTATTAATGTTTAAATATTTTAGTTTTCTGCATTAGATAATCAAAACAAATCAAACATTTGTTAAACGAGTGTTTTCCACTCCCGGATTAAGCATGAAGTAAAATTTCGAGTTTAGAAAAGCCTGAGCGTTTGGATTTGGACGCGTAGCGTCCAAATACAAACTCAGGCTTTTCTAAACTGGAAATTTTATTTCATGCGCCACGCGTATAAAACACTGATTTCAAGTGAAGTTTAAAAAATATAAAAGCATTTTTGAATTATAGTTGTTAGTATTTTCATTTATTGTACTCAGTACTTTGTACTAATAAATGTATTTAAGTACTTGTGAATACGTCTTGTACTTAGTATTCAAGTACAATTTGCGTGGAGTACTTTTACTCAATACTCCAGAATATTTTACTTGTACTCAGAACAGCTCTGTGTATACATAAAATAAAAATTCCCTATTTACTCCATTCAACGATTGTATTTAAAATGTCGGCATCTCAGTAGGTTCTGACTTCAGAAACATACGTCGTAATTAGACATATAATTACATTTATTTGACGTTTCCGAGATTCACCGAATCGTATGACTTAATCTATTATATGTATTTTGTTTTTCAAAGCAACCGAGATGCCGACAGTTTATAGACACTGGTTATAATAATAATAGATTGCAAGGTAACGAAAATAAATATGTTTTTTAAAACTTTATTATGTGAATCAAAATAAATCCGCCACTAGATACATTGCACACATATGAGGATTACAGCATTGACAATTTACATAAAAATCATAAAGTAACATCGGTTGACATAAAACGTTGGGACAAATCGAAAATTGGGTAATGTCAAATACAAGCAAATTAATACCGGTTAAGTCAGGTTTTTTAAAGAAAGGTTATAGAAAGTTTAGAGTTATAGAGTGATAATAAAAATATGTAAATGAGAGGTAAAGAAAGGGATTTTTCAGTTTTGACACATCAAATTACAATTAACTGACAAGTCCACAGTTTGACACACACTAAACAAATTTTACATATCCCAACATTTTATTTCCACCGACGGTACAGATGCGAGAGAAAAAAACTAGTACAGCAGGGAGCTATAGCTACTTCTAAAATATCGTATTTTTCTTCTTGTAAAACAAACTTTTCATGTACAGGTTAACAACAATTTTTTCTTGGTCAACAAGACGGGGCTCTTTTTTGACATGCACACTATTAGCAATGTCTCTAATGCTAGTACCGTTCCTAAAAGGGTCATTATTATCGCCTTTTGCGTTTGACAGTTGAGGCATGTCGATGTTAATTAACGACATTTCCGCAGATTTGTCAATTTAATTGACAATTTGAAAAATCAACGTAAGTCCAGTTCACATTGCCAAATAATTTGCTGTACTAGTTTTTTTCTCTTGCAACTGTACATATGAGCTGTTTATTTTCAAAGTGACCTAACTCCAATTCTTAATTTTTTGTTGTTGATTGAAATAATCTTCATAATTTGAGGTTTCCTGTTATAAATAACAATTTCTGGTTAGGTATATTCAAAATATATAATACATATTTTGAATTTACTTAACCAGAAATTATTTTTTGTGACTGAAAACCTCAAATTATAAACGTTATTACAATCAACAACAAAACATTGATAAATAGTGTTAAACCACTTTCAAAATATATAGCTCATATCATTAATAGCACTTTACGATTTGTACGTTTAAACCTACACGTTATGATTACATAACACTAACATTAAATAACAATCACGTGAATTGTGTACGAATTATCGGAGCAGAAAATGTAAATCAAAGCGGAAAGATCCTCTCCCCCAAATTTGGTCATTTGGGAATACTCACTCGCGCTGCGGCTCTGGCTGGCATTGCGTGTGTGGGCGATTACAACAAATGACGCCCGGCGCGGCGTTCGTGTGCGCTTTATGGAGCGGAATTACCATGTCCTTTTGGTCTCCACATAAAAAGCGACCATCATTACACACACAGAAATATCTGTGTGTTGTGAGTTGTGAGAGAGCGCGATACACAAAACAGCGTTGAAAATTAAAGCGGCATGCCAGAGCCTTTATGATGTAATGGCTTATTGAATTTGAAAATAGCGTTTGCAGATTGCCACTTGAGTTGATGTTGCTACTTGAAAAACGTTTTATTTATTTATAATAATACAGCCATTAATAAAGTGTGTCGGTTAAATTTGACACCGCTAAGAAATGTATTTATAATCAATTAGACGTTGCGAATGCTTGAAAATCAATTACGATAAAAGCTCTTTGAAAATACCCACATCATTTTCTTTAAATGCTACCACAGTATTTTTAATCGATCTCTACTTAGAATAGTTGAATGTGACTAAATAAATTGGAAGGACTCGCAAATTAAGCTGTGTTTTTCTGCACAGCCTTTTAAAATCGTTCTTTGTTTGTAAAACTCAAAGAATTGCAGTTATAAACATAAGCATAAATTAAATCGCCAATACTTGGGTGTAGGCTACATCATAACATTAAAAGTGCGATTCTTTGCGCAATCTACAACAAATATGTCTTACTAAAACCAAATAAAACACTCATTGAAACAACCACTGTTTCAATGAATCTTTAATTTAGTATTTAAAGACTATTTGTTGTAGATCTGTTTATTACCACACAAAATGTAACTTTAAGTCAATGGAATGCCGCACAGTGGTCTGAAACCGACCAAAATGCGACAAAACCCCACAGTTTTTTTTTTAGTTTATGAGCTATCCATTTGAAATTTGGTATGCTTATACTAAACACAAATTCGAGTTTGCGAAATTACGTAAACCTTATTTGCACTTCCTGTTTCACCGGAAACAACATCAATTTTAAAAATGGTGATGTGTCCATCATAGCACTGTCCCCGTTAAAGATATGATGATTTAAATAACAATTTGGAAAACTTGCTCAAACTAAATTTTTTCTACATAAAATCCGACCATCATTCTAAAACTATTCAGAAAAAAAGTAATTCTTGCATTTTTTTGTTACATTTAGGTAAATATTAATCATCGTCACATCTAAGTGTTGCATATTTTTAACTTTACTGTAAATCAGTGTTTCATACTTGTGGCGCATGAAGTAAAATTTCGAGTTTAGAAAAGCCCCGTGAAAATTTGTCTCGGGTCGCTGCGCGACCCTCGACAAATTTTCTACGCGGGGCTTTTCTAAACTCGAAATTTTACTTCATGCTTAGTCTGGGATTGAAAACACTCGTTCGAACATTAAATTGAACTCTTTTAAAGAATCAACGAATGTCCGCAAATATACAGAGTATACAAATACATAATGATATGATATATAAAAATGGTAAATTATTATGTCATATGTTAATGACTTATATTGATTTTGAATAATTTAATCAAATTTAATAAGTTCGGTTTATATACATTTTTTTTTGTTTTCTTATTGATAATACATATTATTGCTACTTGTATTATTTTACTATTTATTTGTAGTTTTTTGTCAATACTTCTGTTGAAATGGAGGATAGATAGATTATCTTTATTTTTTTATTTGGTAAATTTTAGTTTGTGGGTACTTCACAATTTAGAAGAATACTCTTAATTTTAATATTTGTATATTTTAATTAAAATAAAAGTAATTATTTGAGTTAAAAATAAGTTCCAATATTATTCAGTATCAGTATTATCTAAAAACAGAAAAATATGAAAAAAAAAAAAAACAATTAAATATAAAACATTTTTATTTCAATCAATTTTTTGTGATTTTTTTAATTTCTTTCCTATTTTATTTTCATGTTTATTTATTTTTCCAAGGAAAATACTAAAAACTAAAAAAAATTAGAATTGATTTTTATGCGAAATTGTTAACTTCACCTTTCTTAGCAAACATTTTTTTAAACCCCCTTTCACCTTTCTTAGCAAACATTTTTTTAAACCATCTTGAAAATAAGGCTAAGAAAACAATCCCTAACTTTCCGAGGGTCTGGTATAGATACGTAGATGATATTATTGCAATAGTTAAAACAGACACAGATATGAAAGACATAACATTAAAATTAAATAAACTTTTCCCTAGTATTAACTTTACTTATGAAATAGAAGAAAACAATCAAATTCCCTTTTTAGACTTACTTTTGATAAAAAACAATAATACAAAAATAGAATTCAACATTTACAGAAAAAACACACACACATTTAATTACATCCACTCATCTTCGTCTTCTCCTTTTAAACACAAATTAGCAGCTTTTAACAGCATGATTTTTAGAGCAATAAACATACCATTATCCAAAGAAAATAGGGAAAAGGAATTTAGTTTAATCAAGAACATTGGCATTTCATTAAATTACAGCATTGACACAATCAATAGATTAATTAACAAACAAATTAGGAATCATAAAATTATTTCAAATTCCACACTAACCAACTCAAAGGAAGCCGCCCCAAAAAAGTATGCTAGATTCGTGTACCACCCAGCAACTTGTATGAAAATTGGTGGTTTATTGAATAAATTCAACCTTTCTCCTGCATTTTATGTCAACACAAAATTAAAATGTTTACTTGGCAACACATTCACTAAAACAAACCACCTAGAAAAATCCGGAATTTACTCAATAAACTGCAACAATTGCAATAAAATATACGTAGGTCAAACACAACGTAACATATTAAAAAGATTTAAAGAACACCAGTATTATTTTAAAATTCAAAACCCGGACAAATCAGCAGTTGCACACCATTCAATTGAAACAGGACACACATTCTCGGTAAACAATATTAAACATTTAAAGCAATCAAGTCATCGTAGATTAAATATGCTTGAATCCATTGAAATGTATAAAAATAAAAATGTTTTGCTGAATTTCGATCTTAGTCCCTTAGTTAATCCATTATTAGATTTGTTACCCAAAAATAATCCTTCAGTGAATGTAATCCTAGCGACCAACTTCCCGATCCATAAGCCGCCCGCGCCGTCCCATCCCGCAGATAATGTAATGACACCGACACCCATCTAGAACCTTTAGCCGCTAACAATAGGTTTAATTACTTTTTGGTTTTTCCGATATCCCGTCAACTATATATACCGCGCACATAGTTTTAAGAATTTAGTTTGTTATTGATAATGAGCACCTTGTGTCTCGAAATGTACATCTAACATAAAAATAAAAAGTGAAGTAAGGAATAACAGTCTTTCGATTTGTGATTAATCACTTCATGTAAACTCGAAACAATACAGTTATCAAAAAACGTTATTGATGTAATGCTAATTTTGCTACTTTTGAAAATGTTTCTAAGTTTAATATTTGTAAATATTGATTTATTCAGAATCCGATTAATAAATTAATCGGCGCAGAGTGGTAAAGTAAGTGGATTATATTTTAAACAATATTAATTTTATTGACTGGATTTTTAACCTGCAAAAGATTTTAATTTAAT
This sequence comes from Philonthus cognatus, assembly GCA_932526585.2. Taxonomy (NCBI): domain Eukaryota; kingdom Metazoa; phylum Arthropoda; class Insecta; order Coleoptera; family Staphylinidae; genus Philonthus; species Philonthus cognatus. The sequence continues at coordinate 118,031,785 of OW052241.1, read as the reverse complement.
GTCACTAATTACAAAACAATTACTAGTTTCAAAGGGGATTAGTATTACTGAAAGAAAATACAGTAATTATAATTACAATTTAACATATATTTTACAAAGACAAATTAAATATTTATACACAGTTTACAATTTTAAATATTTACAAAACGCAAGACGCTAAACAGTATTGATACGCATGTACGTTTAGCCTAAGAGCGCTAATGTGTCATTATGGGTAATTATTTTAATAACTAGTAGTTAGGTGATTTTGCGTATGGTTAATATGATATAATTTAATTAAAGATTTGGCTTTGTTCAAGAAAGGCAGAAACCAACTTTACTTGCACATACAAGATAGTTAGGATGCTTATTAAATAGAAAAGTAACAAGGAGAAAATGAACTAACAATTACTTGCACACACCGTCTATAGTAAGCTAGCAAACTTCCTGATCCTGTACTAAGGGAGGACACTACAAAAGTAATAATTATGTTTACTTGCATAGATACCTTGAATAGTAAACCAGTTGATTAACTCAATTAACTGAAGAGTTTATTTTAAATTGATTTAATGGCTGTTATAGGGAAGTTATAATTTAATACATTTTTAAATTTATAGTGCAGTAACGATAATTTTCTAATTCAATTTTATAAGTTTGAAACTAACCATACGTATTCTTGATTAATAAGAATTTCATTGCAATTTTTAACGATAGTGAACAGTTTTCATGAGAAGGTTTAAATGAAGATTACAATTAAAGTTACAGTTAAAAATAGATTTTAACTTCGGTTATCACGAAAGGATAATGTATTTTATCATTAGCCGCAATATTTAATACGACTTATTTAAAATATTTTTTTCCCATTTTTTAGAAAAATTTATAATTAATGAACTAGATATTTTGATTAATATCAATGGTTTGTTTAAACTAAATTTTTAGTTTTCGTCAATTTGAAATTAACTTTTAGGTGAAAACGGGAAACCAATAGTGGATGTTTACTCTTAGCTTTTTCTTCGTATCTCATAAATTATCAACATTGTTGAAAAATGTTTTAAATAAAAGTTGTAAAGTATCAAAAAATGAACATTTAATAAAACATTTAAATAAACATCTAAATCATTATTGAAAAATATTTTTTATCAAGGAGATTACCTAAAATTTCCTTATAAGGATCAGATTTGCAATAAGACACGTAATTTTAGGTAAAAGAATTTAAATAATGTTAATTCGATTAATTTTTCAACTTTGGATGAAAAAAGTTTAGAAAAAAAAAACGCATGAATTTTCTTTTTATTTTTCATTCGTTTTTTTTTAACTATTTTCATCCACAATTAAAAAACAAACTAATAAAAATTAAACCATTTAACTTCTTTCACCTAAAATTACGTGTCCTATTCCAAATCTAATCTTTATAAGGCCATTTTAGGTGATCTTTTTGATGAAAAACTTCGAAAAAAAGTTCGATAAAATCATTAAATGACCCAATATCACAAAATACAGTTAGATGTATTTTTTCTTTTATGGAAATTTTTCATTTTAGTTTTCAGATTTTAATTAGAAGAATAAAGTTTTAATTTGTCGCACTATGTAAAATACCCCAAAATCAATTGATACAAGTTTTCTGAATTTTTATTTTAAATAGGTTCAAAGTAATTGCCATTAATAATAATGTACTTAACCATTCTCTTCTTCTGCAATTTACGTGCCTTTAGCCACCTGTCTTTTTCAAAAATATTTGAACAAGTAATGACAAAACGCTTATTAACTTTTTTCAATAAATATCATTTACTCAACGACAATCAACACGGCTTCATCAAGAAAAGAAGCATCAACACAGCATTATTTAACTTCACTAAGTAAATTTACAACGCATTAGATAACGATGAACTTGCTTGTGGAATATTTCTAGACTTGTCAAAAGCGTTTGACAGCAATCCACACAATAGATTATTAGACAAGTTGTATTTATATGGTATACGTGGTATAGCCAACCAATGGATATAGTCATATTTAAGTTTCAGACAATAAATCGTTAAAATAACACAATCAAACAACATTTATACATCTCTTCCACAAATAATTATCTGCGGCCTTCCGCAAGGAAGCGTGATGGGCCCCTTGCTATTCAATTTATATATAAATGATATTTTTGAATACGAAACTTCACAAAATTATTCCTTGGTAAACTATGCTGACGATACCAACATTGCAGTCAAAGGCGCAGACTTCATTGAACTGAAACGAAATGCAACATATATATTACAGCATGTAGAGAAATGGTTCATGCAAAACAACTTGCATCTCAATAAAAATAAAACCAAATTCATGTTATTTCAAATACACAACGCACAAAATTTACCTAACACAGTTTGCATCAACTCCAGTAACTACAATATAGTGAGCTCGACAAAGGTTCTAGGCGTTACACTAGATACATCACTGAAGTGGGGACAGCACATACAAAATCTATGCCAAAAACTTTGTAAAGTCTGCTACATGCTGCGAGTGCTGACAAAAAACGTGGACACCAACCTTGCAAAAACTGTTTACCATTCCAATTTTGAATCACAATTACGATACGGAATCATACATTGGGGTGGTAGTACAGACACAAATAGAGTTTTGATATTGCAAAAACGTGCGCTTAGAATTATTTGTAAGCTAGGACCCAAAGACTCTTGTAGACATTGGTTTAAAGCATTAAATTTACTAACTGTTGTCGCTATGCACATTTACGAGTGCTTAACCTTCATGCGCCTTCAATACTCTAACTTCACAAGTAATGAAATAACTCACAATTATGACACACGTAACAAAGTGAATATGATATATCCACGGGTAAAATTAACGCATACCCAAAAGAGCGTTCACTATTTATGCCTACGACTTCATAACCACCTACCTTGTGAAATAAAAAAAGAAAAAAATCTCAAACACTACAAAAACAAAATTAATTCCTATCTATGCAAAGTTGAACCATACTCATTATAGGAATACTTTAACTTTAAGTCATAGTGATGTTTCCTTTGACACTATTTTATATATTATACGATGTAATTATTCTTTGTATTTATATAAAATAAAGCAGTATTGTATTGTATTGTATTGTCTTTAGGATTCTATCAAAACAAGACTTAACAATGATCTAAATCTCTTCTTCTGACTAGAACCTTCACCCTTGCAAATGTTTTTTGAGCTCGAAAAATAGCCAGAAGTCACACATTGCTAAATCTGGTGAGTAAAGAGGATATTGTATAACTTTATAACTTTTATTTTGTTTGTTTAATTAAAACGTTTAGAACCTTTCTTCGACACTTTATTTTGTAACCAAATGTACGTTTTTGACACAAAGTGTCCATTATCAATGGTTTGATACTAATTTAATGGTAATATAATGGTATTAATCCATTGATAACGGACACTTTGTGTCCAAAATGTACATTTGGTTAGAAAATAAAGTGTTAAAGAAAGGTTATAAGAGTTTAATCAAAGTTATAATTATCTTCAAGTAAATCAATCAATTCAAATTTTGATTTTGTTATCAGCTAAATATTGAAGAGTTACCACTTCTGTTTGGAGTGATGCGTTATCATGATAGAAGATGATTCCCTTTCTTGGCACTTAACTAAACACGGTGGCAAACAATTTTCAAAGTATTGTATTTGTCTTCTGCTGTTCTAATTTAATTGCAGCCATTAGACTTGTACTTCAAAAAATACTGCGTACATAACTTATCTAATTGGTTGCTGTTTTTTCACCATCGTAGGGGTTTTCTTATCTTCATGTATCCAGATTCGGCTTTCTTGGCGAGTGGGAAGATCTAAAAAAGGTATGTAAATTTCATCGTTAGTTCCAATTTTAGAAATAATTCATTACCTCCAGCATTCAACATATCAAACGTTTCCTAGCAAATTCTAACACGTTCTGTTCTTTTGTAAATCTGTTAGATAATATTGTACCAACCGACTTACAACTTTTTTTTAAATGTAAATGTTTATGCAATATTGATCTCACTGCCGAGAATCCAATCTTCAGTTTGGACTCTATCATAGCATAGATAATTTGGTTGTCCTCCTCCACTATCTTTATCACTGCAGCAGTATTTTCGGGGTTAACGGCAGCTAAGGGGAGCCTACTCCTTATCTGTGTAAAAATGTGTTGCAACTTCTTTCAAATTCTTTATAACATTTATAAATAGTAGCTAATGATGGCTTAAGATTCCCAAACGCCGATTTTAAATGTTCCCCACACTTATACGTTTTAAAGCGATTAAAATCATAGTAAATCAATGTCCGAAAGTTATCTCGTAATAATTCCATTTTTTCGGTAACAGAAGCTTATTAAATGGGTTCCTTCTCAGACGCTATTCAACCGAATTTCGCAAACTAAACTGCAATTGACAGCCAAAACAACGCAGTATCAAGGACTGGAAAACACTCGTTAGTTTTAAACTGCCAAACTTAACCTAACAAATTGAGAATCAATCTAATCTAACAAAATATGACAAAATAATAAGACAGATTAATTTAACTCTACCTAGATTTGGCTGGCTACCAGTTATCCAAGTCATGACCTAAGACATATTTAATCTAACCCAACCAAAAATATGTACGCATAACCTAACCTAACTTCGCAATCTGTCATCCAGCGTGAAGTATCGTGACATAATTGGTTCGTATCAATGTTCAGTTCGTTTTGCATACGCGAGTTTTCAATTGCCTTTACCCTTTGCCTCTCGGGTACTATTGTGTATTGATTGTCCTGTGTAGGGTTTTATTTGATCAAGCCAGCGTGATGGAGACCTACTTCTCGCTCTTTTGCCCTCGATTTTCCACTGGGCGATTCGTTTTTCGAGGTTATCTTGTCCTCGGCGTGTGATGTGGCTTAAGTATTGCGGAATGCGCTTGCGACATGTAATGAAGTATTGTTTTTATCTCTTGATGACTTTTTGATTTTCCCACAGTACTTTGCCGCTTTTGTCCTCTATGGAAAGTGCTCTTAGTTTGGACTTCCCCGTCAGTTCTTTTACATTTTTATATACGGTTGAACCCTATCTCATATGCCAACCATTTGGATTTATTTGTGGATACTAATTTTTTCTTTTTCTTCATCAAGTTGTTTATTGATTACTTTATTTTATAGCAATTAACACAATTTAAGTAACCAGCAATTAACATACTAAATTAATCTGAAAGTACCTGCACGTGAGATAACTTAACTTCATAAATTCTATTGTAGGTGGAGGCTAGTTAGATTAGTTGCGGATTAATTAATTTCCCTGACTCTAGGTTTAACTGCTTATCAGTATTTTAAGTGAATTAGTTACTTTATTAACTGGCAATAAATTTACCTTAAAAGTTGTTATTTATGCCCTTACACAAGTTCACAGCAACTACCCAGCTTAATTGCCTGCTAGTTAAATTAGTACCTGACAACTTGGTTTGGTGATCCCGAGGTTAGATTGGTTGCCAGTTACTTAGGTTAGTTGTTCTTTGGGTTATAACTGGCAATTTACCCAGTCTAAATAGCTTAACCTATGATATTTCCAACTGACATGACTTACCCCATTGACAGCCGAGCAATTAAAAAGTTAACTCTAAATTTTGATTATAAATTCTGCACTTTTTTAATTTATTTATGATTTCCATGAATGACTTATTATATTACATACTGGGATTTATTCTTTTAAATATACATAATGTATTCCCACGCTGTTAATTTTCAGGCATTCGTCGATTTAATAAAAGCGTTCAATTCAAAGTTTCGAACCAGTGTTTCCACTCCCAGATTAAGCATGAAATAAAATTTCAAATTTAGAAAAGCCTGTAAATTTAGTTTGGTTGTTCCGCAAAGCGGAGCGGCCAAACAAAATTTTCAGGCTTATGTATATACGACATTTTAATTCATGCGCCACGCGTATAAAGCACTGACAATATATGTATTGTCAAATCAGGTCAAATAATAAAACGTGTCAAATTAACTTAATTAGTAATTTAATTAACAAAAAATTAATAATATTATGTTATAGGATCAATGGCGCTCAATGGGTTAATATACTATTTCATTTAACTAATCGGCAACTCTAGTACCTAGCAAATAACATCATTTTTGTAAGTCATTTAAGCTAGCATTAAAGTGGGTCGCTATAGATTAGAATCTTTAAAAGTGGGTCGCAATGTTTAAAAGTTTTGGAGCCACTGCTCTAAATGATTCAATTTAAGAAAAAAAATAATAATCAACATATGTAATATTTGTATTTCGAAGTACCTAGTGTAAACTACGTTCTACTAAAAAAGAATAAATTACAAAAACATGATTTTTATTTTCAGGTAAATACGGGGCATTCAAAAAATGGATCGTTCAGCTTGAGTAACGGCGCTGAAAGGGACGCAATGGAAACATGAATGAGGATTATTTCTTCCATTTGTATATCATTACAAAATATCCGCTTGAAACACGAACATTTCAAAAACTCATTAATCAGATCCAAAACTTCTGCATATTTCCATTTTCCCCTACTAATAAAACACACCGTATTACCATTTTTGCTAGAAATTCCAGCTCTGGCACGGCGGAAAGACGACGACGGAAGACCGGAAGTGAAACGAGTTAGTTTCGGGAAATATACATCATCCCAGCCGACGAGGAAACTTTCCTCTCCCGCCACCATTACATCTCCAACACAAAGGGATGTAAAGGGATAAAGGGAAGAGTAAAAAAAGGTAATCCGGACAGGTACCCTAGGGCAGTTGAATTTTAGGACCACCGGGGGAGATCCTCCTTTACACAAATTTCAGTTTCTTCTCCTCTTCCTCTTTTTATATAAGGCTGTTATTGCGGCAATAATTACACAGCCGGGAGGTGAATTTCGTCGTTGCCCGTGAATCGTTTAATTATTTTTAATTCGGATAACGCCGCGCATTAATTATAGTCCAATTTGTAATTTGAACAGTTCGGAATTCAGTCTTGTATATAGTAAATGTATAAATTAATACAGACGACTTATCTTTTTTGAAATAACCAACAAAAATGATTTACATTTCACTCTAGTAGCAAGGCAACAAAATCTACAGCTATATAAAATAATGCAACAATTTTTTTCGAATAAAAAGAATAACATCTGAAGTATATTTAAACATCATCAACATTCTCAAGCTTCGTCATTCACCTGTCAGTTCGAGTACACTTTTTTCTTGAAAGGGGTTGAAGTGCACACGATTATTATCTTCATAAATTTGCATACTTCTTCTTCTTCTCCTTCTTGATCGTCAACAATAGAGTTGTAGTTATCAACCGCATGTGGTAGTGCCCGTGTATGAATATGTAATGAGGATCTGTCAATGACTTTGGCGCTTGAGGTCATATTCATGTAATAACAAACACCGAATAAAAACACTACTTGGGAAGAAGACGGTATTTTCCCACCAACACACATACCATTATCAATTCACAATTTATAATTTACAATTACACACATAATGCTGTTGTTGTTGGAGTTTAAGTATGCACACGATTTTCTAGTGACTGCATGCCTTTCAGAGTCTACGCTTAGCTATAATTTTAATTATATCCTAACGGTTTTATTTTTTTTTATAATAATTTATGAATTGAATGCCTAATTGTAATAACGTGATATGCCACAATTAAACAAAAATGAGTTATTCGAGTTTGAATTTAAAAAAAAATGTGTAAAATTTATTAAAATATGAAATTTAAAATGAAAGCATTTTTAATAAGTTTATTAATTATCTCTCTAATAAATATGGTTAGAAAGGGAATACAAAAATGTAATTGTCTTCTGAAAAACAGTTTTATTTTAAAATAGTGTGGTTTATCATGTTATTGCCACCAAAAACAAGTGTGAATGTTTTTACAAGAAAATATGTAATTCTATATTATTAATATTTGCCACCACACAAATCTACATTGACTGTTAAAAAATAGAAAGCATTGGTTTTAAATTGAAGTTCAAAATATACGTCTTTAGCATACTGCTTTAGTAGCATATTGTGAATTTCACAATATTTCAGCGTATTATGCGCGTAGCGCATGAAGTAAAATTTCGAGTTTAGAAAAACCCCGTAAACATTTTCTACACGAGGCTTTTCTAAACTCGAAATATAACTTCATGCTTAGTCTGGGAGTGGAAGACACTCCTTTAAAGTTTTAAATGGAACTCGTAAAAAAAAAGAAACAACGAATATCTCAAGATATACAGCATATACGCTGTAATAGGACAATGTATATATAAAAGAAAAACTCTCTATACTGGGTGTTGACTTGGCGGATGCAACATAAGAAATCGCATGTTCATTTTTAAGTGTTCATATGTTAGCTTCCCTATTTATTTTAGAGACAAAATTTATTTCACTTTTTTGTAAAGGAATACATTCTAAATTTATTAATGTTAACGCTTTAAGTTTCTCTAAGTAAAAATAATTAAGAAAAAGTAATGTGATTTTATAAAAATAATGACATACATACATATTGATACAACAATTGCGGGTAGTACCTGTTCTTTTTAAGTTCAATTCAAAGCTTTAAACAAGTGTTTTCCACTCCCAGACTAAGCATGAAGTAAAATTTCGAGTTTAGAAAAGCCCCGTGAAAATTTGTCTCGAGTCGCGCAGCGACCCGAGACAAATTTTCTGGGCTTTTCTAAACTCGAAATTTTACTTCATGCGCCACGCGTATAAAGCACCATAATATTGCCAAATTTATGTATATTCGTACTTCACTTAAAATCTGTGATTCATACGCGTGGCGCATGAAGTAAAATTTAGAGTTTAGAAAAACCCAGAAAATTTGTCTTGGGTCGCTGCGCGACCCTCGACAAATTTTCACGGGGCTTTTCTATACTCGAAATTTTACTTCATGCTTAGTCTGGGAGTGGAAAACACTCGTTTAAAGCTTCAAATTGAACTCTTTTAAGAAAAGAACGAATATATAAACATTTAAAGAAACTAAACTGAATTTGGAATACGTATACTTCAAAGAAAGAGTCTTCGTATGTTACTTATCAGAAAAAAATAGAGTTTGAAAGAAAACACAAATCTGTGTATTGTATACTTAGTATTCATTATTATTAGTAAAATAAAAACGTTTATATTTTGTATGAAGTTATTGATTGTTTGCAACATGAAAACAAAATGCATTCATTCCTTAACAAAATTTGCTGATATGATCAAAATATGACCTTCAATTGTCCTAAAATAAAATCAACTTAACAACTTAAAAGTGTACTCAAATTTCAGCTTAAATAAAACTGATTTTTAGTCATTCGATTTTTTCACTCAAGTAATGGTTTCTTATTTTTACCTAATTTTTTATGATAATAAAAATATTGGATTAACTATTTTAGTTAATCTAATAATTTTACTCAAATTTCAGCTTGACTAAAACTAATTTCTAGTTATTGGATTTTTTTTTTACTTAAGCAATGGATTTTTACTTTTACACAATTTTTCCTGATTAAAATAATTAATCTAATTCTATCTCTTACATTTCAGCTTAAATAAAACTAATTTTTAGTCATTGGATTTTCTATTTTTTTTTTTTTTACTTGCATTGTGGAAAAATAAGAAACTATTGCTTCTTATTTCTACGCAATTCTTCATGTTTAAATAATGAATCATCACCAATTTAATTGCAACATTTTCACATTGTACCTAAAAATAATAAAAAAATTACTGAAATCTTAGATTTTAATAAAATATTGTATTTGAAGTAAAAAAACTCGACTTAGTTTAATCGATTTTTTGACTTAAATTGTGTAATAATTAAAAACTATTGCTTCTTATTTTTACACAAATCTTTTTGATAAAATAATTAATCACAACTAATTTAATTGCAACATTTTCACAATGTATTTAAAACAATGAAAAAATTACTGAAATGTTAGAATTTTAATAAAATATTGTATTTTTAAGTACAAAACTCGACTTGGTTTATTCCTTCTTCCTTTTAAGCTAGGCGCGTTTTTAACAAATGCAAATTAAATTATTAAATCTGTAGTGTCGAATTAAGCAACTTAGGCAACAAAACAAATTTAGAGGTCTATTTTGAATAACCTTTAATTACATTTTTAATATATGAGCATACACGTTATCATTCACCGGATAACTATATACGCGTTTCAGGCTTCAACGCCATTGTGCACGAACAATTGCTGTATACAAATGTGTAGTTTGCCAGCTATTGACGATGCTACTTGAGCTAAGGGGCATTAGATGGCGTTTATGCTTTCGAAACATATGCAAATTGCACAGGCCGTAATAAATGGTCAAAGATGTTCAGTATTCTTCAAGCACAGGTTAGGGACTATACTGATGATGGCAATGAAGCCTGAAACGCGTATATAGTTATCCGGTGAATGAATGAGTACTGAACACAAATTCGTATTCTTGATATTTGTATTCTATTAAATAATGCCCTCTTGTGGACGAACAATTGCTGTATACAAACGTGCAGTTTGCCAGTTATTGACGATGCTACTTGAGCTGAGGGGCATTAGATGGCGTTTACGCTTTCGAAACATATGCAAAAAAATTAAAGTTGAGAAAAAAGAGTATATTAAGAAAAATGTGCACTCAATGTCTTGTATTAAACTAGAATCACCTTTTATTTACCAATATCAGTAATATCCTGTTGCCCACAAATGATTGAATGTATCTAAAATCCCACCTTCGCACTTGTAACTCCAATTTTATAAAATTTGCACTTACATCCATTAGCTTCTAGGGTCCTCATATATTTTTTTTCAAGTTATGAGCTATCTATTTCAATTGTTGTTCGAATCCTAGGTATAATAATAGTATAGAATTTTTAGGTTTAGGCATCAAAAAGTACAACAGTTCAATATGCAATTTTGTTCAATTAAGAAGAACTTTTTCCAAACTAATCTTCATTTTGGAAATTTTTTCCAAGAGAAAGTGGAAAATTGCTAAATTATTGAGTCTGTATGATGACTCAATAATTTAGCAATTTTCCACTTTCTCTTTGAAAACATTTCCAAAATCAAGATTAGTTTGGAAACAGTTCTTCTCAATTGAACAAAATAGCATATTGAACTGTTGTACTTTTTGATGCCACAATATGTTCCTAAATTAAAACCACAATATGTTTGTCAATAAAAATAAGAAATTATAAACCTTTCGTATTTAATACAGTTTTTAACGAAGCACGATTCTTCTGACATAAATTAATGCTTAGGTAATTCTGCTAAAATTTGAAGCAAAAACTTCTACAACAAAATATCTTAAGTTTAAATGAAAGAAAGATTTTTTGATGTTTTCATAAAGAATCGCACAATTGTTTTATAATATATTAGAAAAATCCCATTCCTCTTTAATTAATTACATCTAGAATTTAATCCATTGTCCCTCTTAAACATTGTAATTGCGGAAAACTCGTCTTGATTCAAAGAAGAAGCGTATTGATAAATATTTATTAGATTATTGATCTTTTTGACCACAGGATTAACCCATTAAACGCCATTGATGTATATACGCAACATTATTAATTTTGTGTTAATTAAATTACTAAATAAGTTAATTTGATTTATAATATTATTTGACTTGACTTGAAAATGTATGAAGAAAAACGTAAACATTTTGTTATTCAAATATCTCGATTATTAATTATTTAAAAAAAAATGTTTTCAGTGTATATTTAACTTTACAGTATTTCAGTGTTTTATACGCGTGACGCATGAAGTAAAATTTCGAGTTTAGAAAGGCCCCGTGAAAATTTGTCTCGGGTCGCTGGCGCGACCCTCGACAAATTTTCTACGCAGGGCTTTTCTAAACTCGAAATTTTAATTCATGCTTAGTCTGGAAGTGGAAATACTTGTTCTAAACTTCATATTGCACGCTTTTATACAATATCGACGAATGCCTTACATTTACAGCGTATACATTATGTATTTTTAAAAGAAAAATTCACAGCATGTAATACAATAAGTCATTTGTAGAAATCATTAAAAGAAGTCTAGAAGTGTAGATTTTTTTTAAAATCAACTTTAATAAGAGTTAACTCTATAACGGCTCGGCCGTTAATGGGTTAAGATCCTAAACAACAAGGAATGCTTTTTTAATAATAATAATAATTATAAATTCTTTTATTTAAATTTACAATTACATATATAAAATATACATTTGTAGTGTAAAACGTCACAGATAGAAAATACACAAAATTATTTCTAGTATCTAAATTAAACTATTGTTTTTTTTTTAAATTCTGATAATGACTATGATTGTAAATTACAAAGCATATAAAATAGCATGCATTTAAGTTTGTTATATTCTTAAATGTTTCTTATACTAACCGGTACACTATTATATACTATGAGACAGGTATAAAAACAGCCACTTGCATATTTGTTTATTATGTGTTTAGAGAAATTGTACTGCTGTCCTTTTCTGTTGGAATATTTTGTACAATAGAAAACATTTTCAAAATATGAACGATATTTAGCCCCATCGCACACGGGCCGGGTTGTCGGCGGGGCGGGTCGGGACGATAAAATTTCAACACATGGAGTTAAACGAGCGCTCGCAGACAATGCAGGAAAAATGCGTATGCAAGCGATTGTTACCTTCATTGATAAAAACGTTCCCGACCCGTCCCGACCCGCCCTGCCGGCAATCCGCTCCGTGTGCGACGGGGATCGCACTTTTATTGTTTTATAATATATTAGAAAAATCCCATTTATCTTTAATTAATTACATCTAGAATTTAATCCATTGTCCCTCTTAAACATTGTAATTGCGGAAAACTCGTGTTGATTCAAAGAAGAAGCGTGTTGTTAAATATTTATTAGATTATTGATCTTTTTGACTACAGGATTAACCCATTAAACGCCATTGATGTATATACGCAACATTATTAATTTTGTGTTAATTAAATTACTAAATAAGTTAATTTGATTTATAATATTATTTGACTTGACAATGTATGAAGAAAAACGTAAAAATTTTGTTATTCAAATATCTCGATTATTACTTATTTAAAAAAAATGTTTGCAGTGTATTTTTCTTCACAATATTTCAGTGTTTTATACGCGTGACGCATGAAGTAAAATTTCGAGTTTAGAAAGGCCCCGTGAAAATTTGTCTCGGGTCGCTAGCGCGACCCTCGACAAATTTTCTACACAGGGCTTTTCTAAACTCGAAATTTTACTTCATGCTTAGTCTGGGAGTGGAAATACTTGTTCTAAACTTCATATTGCACGCTTTTATACAATATCGACGAATGCCTTACATTTACAGCGTATACATTATGTATTTTTAAAAGAAAAATTCACAGCATATAATACAAAGTCATTTGTAGAAATCATTAAAAGAAGTGTAGAAGTGTAGATTTTTTTTTAAAATCAACTTTAATAAGAGTTAACTCTATAACGGCTCGGCCGTTAATGGGTTAAGATCCTAAACAACAAGGAATGCTTTTTTAATAATAATAATAATAAATTCTTTTATTTAAATTTACAATTACATATATAAAATATACATTTGTAGTGTAAAACGTCACTGATAGAAAATATACAAAATTATTTCTAGTATCTAAATTAAACTATTGTTTTTTTTTTAATTCTGATATTGACTATGATTGTAAATTACAAAGCATATAAAATAGCATGCATTTAAGTTTGTTATATTCTTAAATGTTTCTTATACTAACCGGTACACTATTATATACTATGAGACAGGTATAAAAACAGCCACTTGCATATTTGTTTATTATGTGTTTAGAGAAATTGTACTGCTGTCCTTCTCTGTTGGAATATTTTGTACAATAGAAAACATTTTCAAAATATGAACGATATTTAGCCCCATCGCATACGGGCCGGGTTGTTGGCGGGGCGGGTCGGGACGTTAAAATTTCAACACATGGAGTTAAACGAGCGCTCGCAGACGATGCAGGAAAAATGCGTATGCAAGCGATTGTTAACTTCATTGATAAAAACGTTCCCGACCCGTCCCGACCCGCCCTGCCGGCAATCCGCTCCGTGTGCGACGGGGCTTAAACACAAATGTTACACATTTATCGGGTGTTGACTTGGCGGACACAACATAGGAAATCTCATGTTAATTTTAAAGTGTTCAAATATTGGCTTCCCTATTTATTTTAGAGACAAAATGTATTTCCCTTTTTTGTAGAGGGAAAAATTCTGTTCACACTCAACACTTTACGTTTCTCTAAGTTAAAATAGTTAAGAAAAAGTAATGTCATTTTATAAAAATAATGACATACCATGGAATTGATACAACAATTGCGGATATTCCCTGTTTATTTTAAGTTAGATTTAAAGCTTTAAACAAGTGTTTTCCACTCCCAGACTAAGCATGAAGTAAAATTTCGAGTTTAGAAAAGCCCTGTGAAAATTTGTCGAGGGTCGCGCAGCGGCCCAAGACAAATTTTCTGGGCTTTTCTAAACTCGAAATTTTACTTCATGCGCCACGCGTATAAAACACTATAATATTGTCAAATTTATGTATATTCGAACTTCACTTAAAATCTGTGTTTTATACGCGTGGCGTATAAAGTAAAATTTCGAGTTTTGAAATTTTCACGGGGCTTTTCTAAACTCGAAATTTTACTTCACGCTTAGTCTGGGAGTGGAAAACACTCGTTTAAAGCTTCCCGACCCATCCCGACCCGCCCTGCCGGCAATCCGCTCCGTGTGCGACGGGGCTTAAACACAAATGTTACACATTTATCGGATGTTGACTTGGCGGACACAACATAGGAAATCGCATGTTAATTTTAAAGTGTTCAAATATTGGCTTCCCTATTTATTTTAGAGACAAAATGTATTTCACTTTTTTGTAGAGGGAACAATTCTGTTCACACTCAACACTTTACGTTTCTCTAAGTTGAAATAATTAAGAAAAAGTAATGTCATTTTATAAAAATAATGACATACCATGGAATTGATACAACAATTGCGGATATTCCCTGTTTTTTTTAAGTTAGATTTAAAGCTTTAAACACGTGTTTTCCACTCCCAGACTAAGCATGAAGTAAAATTTCGAGTTTAGAAAAGCCCCGTGAAAATTTATCGAGGGTCGCGCAGCGACCCAAGACAAATTTTCTGGGCTTTTCTAAACTCGAAATTTTACTTCATGCGCCACGCGTATAAAACACTATAATATTGTCAAATTTATGTATATTCGAACTTCACTTAAAATCTGTGTTTTATACGCGTGGCGCATGAAGTAAAATTTCGAGTTTAGAAAAGCCTAGAAAATTTGTCTCGGGTCGCTGCGCGACCCGAGACAAATTTTCACGGGGCTTTTCTAATCTTGAAATTTTACTTCATGCTTAGTCTGGGAGTGGAAAACACTCGTTTAAAGCTTTAAATTGAACTCTTTTATAAATCAGCAAATGTCAGAAAATGTACAGCTAAACATACGCAAGCTAGACACCGCAACAGTCGGACGTGCAATAGAGCAAACGAATTTAACAACCAACTAAGTGCTATATTTTATCACAAACTGGATGTTAAGAACCATGGAATCAGATGATGATTCCACCGAGATGACCGTGGATGAGTTCCAGGAGGCTAGTACCAGAAAACGTGGCCGCCCCCCTAAATTTACCGCTGGGAGAGGAGGAAAAAAAAAAGCCACAGGTAACCTAAACACACCCAAAACTACAAATAAAACACTACAATCAATCCTGAAACACATACAACAACAAAATACTCAACAACAACCAAGTACTCAACAACACCAAAACAGTCAACAACACCAAAATACTCCACAATGCCAAAACACTCAACAACAAACACACACAGAAATCCCACAAACTCTTTCTCAACCGGTAGCAGGAACATCACAACCTCAGTCTACCATCCAACAACAAAGACCGTCCACACATACAAAAACGCTACCACATTTAAACAAAAACACAACTTATTCTAACCACAAATGCATATTCAACATAACCACTACTAATGAATACACACGTCTACAATTCGTGCAAATATGGTTTGCTAATAATAACGACCAAGATGTCATTATCATCAAAACAAAAAATGGCTTTATTCTAAAATCGAACTCGGATAAAAACATATGCATCAACAACCTCCGTGCACTCCAAAATAAATCATTCGTACGCGAATTTACTGAGTCGACACCACTCGCTACGCACAGTCGCAATACCATCGCATCCCCCTCTTACTGCTGCGTGATTCGCGGAGTAGAGTTGGAAATCGAGGACGCCGCTATCAGCACTCAACTCAACCAACTAGGCATTCAACACCGTTTTTGTCGTCGAATCATTTCCAAAGCAAACGACCAAAAAACTCGACTAATTCGAATTATTACCGCCTCACATGAGAGTTACACAAAATTATTAAAAGAAAACTTTAAGTATATGTGCAAAGTATACACTGTAGAGGAGAGTCTACCGCCGCAGCCGCTTCCCGCCCCTTGCAGTAAATGCGGGAAATTTAACCACATCACTGCCGACTGCAGAGAAAAAACGATATGTTCAAAATGTACAGGAGATCACCACACTAACGCATGCACCACGAACAACCCCATAAAATGTAATTCCTGCGGGGGTGAAGACCATGGAGCTTGGTCAATGAAATGTCCAAACCGTCCTAAACAGCCGATAGAAGGAATTCCAAATATGAAGATCCACCTCACTAACAAGAAATCTTCCGATATAGACGATACCATCAAACAGAACTCACGCATTCATCAACCTATCACTCTTCATGATCACATCCTAGACACATTTATCACTGAAATTAACGAACCCAATAACACAGACAGACAAGCTCTTATAAAAAAACTCCGCGAACGCTTCATCTATTCTTTTAAAATCGACACTCATCTCTCATTTTCGGGGAACAGAATGTTTGTGGTTATGTTTGACCTTGATGATCCCGACAGTATCCCGCCCACAGTTCCTATCCAAGGAGTAAAAACAGCTCACGCAGTAATTAATAATGGCTAATATTGGTTTCCTTTACACAAACATAAACTCCATCTCCAATAAATCCCATGCACTATATAATTTCCTATCAAATAACCCTATTCACATGAACCTTCTTGTCGAATCCAAAACAATCACACCATTTTCCTTTAATAATTGGCAGTCTCTACAAATCCCCTCCACCATGCAGAATCGTAAATACCGGGGTGGGTCTATAGTTGCTGTACACCCTTCCTTAAAACTCGGAAAAGCCAACCCACCCAAAATTAACAACCCTCTTAATGAATGTATCCACGCCACCTTAAACTTACCCTCATTCCTAATCCATATCTTCCTAGTCTATATACACCCTTTCTCCTCAATTGATGATACCATTTTTACGAAATCTTCATTATACGATAACGTCATAATTATTGGAGATATGAACATAAACAAAGCAAAATCTCGACATCTTACCAATTTTCTCTCCAATTCTAACTTCGTCCGCATACATACCCCGCCTACCTTCATTATGAATGATACCAAATCCACCACACCCGATGTCCTACTTTGCACCCAAAACCTAAAACATTTAATTCACTCTGTTACACTAATCCCTGACCTATGCTCCGACCACCTATCCATCCAATTTCAACTAAATGTCACACAAACTATCCCCCCACCTCCTCCTGACTATATACTGGATCATAAACACTGCAACACCACCCAAGTTACAAAAGATATCTCACACTTTATATCCACTCATCCCACTATTGATCAAAATGTAATATCCCAATTTAATAACGCCATTTCTCACTCCATCAACAAAAATACACCTAAAATTAAGAAACAATCCTATAAATATCCCCTTCCAAATTATATCCTAAAATTAATAAAGCATAAAAGACAAATCTACAGAGACATCAGACAGACAGACACGACAGAACTTCGAACAGTATTTAATAAATTAAGTAAAGACATCAAACAGTTAATTAAGCAGTACAAAACGGAAACCTGGCTAACTGCTTGCCAAAAAATCAACGACAGTAAGGGCAAGACATATTGGACAGAAATTAAAAAACTTAGCAAATATAAAAACTATTCCAGCATAACACAAATTCTTGACCCATCGACTAACGAAATGACAAATGACAAACAAATAATAGCGGACACATTTGCCCAATATTTCGAAGACACATACCGACACACAGAAGACGTTTCATTTGACCATGACTTTTTTAATCAAGTTAATGACTGGTATAGTGACTTTTTCAATACAAATTACATACCCAACGTTACTGACGAACTGACAGAAGAACAGTACTTCAACACACTTAACACCGGCAAAAATACCGCTCCAGGACCCGACAACATACGACGACATATTTTGAAATCCTTACCCCTTGATTCCCATCTATACATCCTCAAAATCCTAAACTTTTGCTACCAATCCTGCTACTTTCCACCGGAATGGAAAACTGGTATCATCACTTGCATACCCAAACGAGACCAAGACCGCTCCCTTGTATCCAGCTACCGACCAATCACCCTCCTTCCTGTCGTTGGCAAATTGTACGAATCCCTAATCAAACAAAAAATTATGTCCCATATATCCCATTTAATTCCCAGCTACCAATTCGGATTCCTTCCCAACAGATCAACCTCTCTCCCGCTCACCATCCTTACCTCCAATATGCAAACAACACACCTCGAAGGCGGGTCATCTGCCGCATTGTTTTTAGATATACAGAAAGCCTTCGACTCCGTATGGCACCGAGGTGTGCTGTATAAATGCCACTCCCTGAATATACCCAACCACCTAATTATTATCCTTAACAACTTCCTAGTAAACAGATCCCTTATCGTAAAAATCCACAGCACGACATCCCAAACATTTAGTCCCGAACAAGGTGTTCCGCAAGGGTCACCTCTTTCCCCTCTACTGTATAACCTCTATTGTATTGACCTATACAACCATAACCCTGCTCACTTCAATCCAGCCTCCTATGTTCTGCAATTTGCCGACGACACAGCCCTAATTACCCACGAACCTACCCTCTCAAAAGCACTACAAACCCTACAGCAACTTATAGACTCACTCGAACTGTGGTTTGCCAAATGGAGAATAAAAATTAACCCTAATAAATCCCAACTCCTTATTCCCTACCACCGTAAGAACAGTCCTACCAACATATCTATTTGCCAAAATCCGATTTCCCCAGCACCCTATATTAAGTACCTTGGTATTACATTAGACGGCAAACTTAATTTTAAAAAGCACACGTCCATTTTAAAAAGTAAAATTACTGCTCGAGCTAGACACTTCCGTAGTCTAACATACCGAAATCTTGGCATTTCAACAGAGAATGCCACCAAAATCTACAAGATGATATGCAGACCCTTGTTAGACTACGGCTCCATCCTATACACAAGTTCCCCCAATCCCACCCTCCATAACATTCAAGTTAGCGAACGCTCATCCCTTAGATCTCTTACCAAAATTCGACACCCAAGTAATCCACTTCACAACCCATCAAACGCCCTTCTCTATAACAAAACTAAAGTCATTCCTATCGCCGAACGAATCCCTCACCTATCTAAAAAATTCTCACAAAATCAATTTAACTTCGAAATCCTCTCACAACTCTGTATTCCCAGAAATAACTCCATCGACCCCAAATTCTTAAATCCCTCAAACACTCTGTTCCAGCTCATCTCTCATTATAATCAGAATTAACAAGTTATTTTTTTTTTTTTTGTATGTATATATAGTCACCGCGATCACTTCACCAAACATGTAAACTTTTCTTTATAAACATCTACACTGGCAGAAAGGCCACTGGCCGATAGCCATTTACCAGAACTATATATTTACTTTATTTTTAAAAATGTTATGTATTACACCTTGTAATTAGTATGGTAATAAAGATTTTCACTACTACTGTACAGCTAAAATAATTAAGAAAAAGTAATGTGATTTAAATGGGGACTAATCCACCCCAAGAAAAGGGATAGTAAGGGCTTCAAGAAGAAGCGGCGAAACTCCACAAGGAGTGTGGTGCCATATATAAATAAATATAAATATAAATTCAGATTTTTTTTTCTCTGCAAAAATGGTAAAATACATTTTGTTTCTAAAATAAATAAGAGAGCCAAAATTTGAACATTACAAAATTTACATGGGATTTCCTATGTTGCGTCCGCCAAGTCAACACCCGGTATAGGCAGTATACTGTTAAAATACCTAAACTATTAAATATGCCCTCGCAGGATGTTCTTATATTAGATTTAGGTAATATTCGAAATGTTTTATTTTTTGATATATAAAAATGTTGCCTATATCTTTTGAACTGCCTCCAATGGATGATTCCATAACGCAAGTGTGATTGAATATTTGAAAAATAAAATAGTTTGCTGATTTCTGGATTTGTATTGCGCATTAAAATACGAAGTCCAAAGCAGGAACTTGCATAGGATAGCTATATGAGGGACGAATGAGGAGAGTATTTCATCTAAATATATTCCCAAACATTTAACATTTTAACAAATTTTGCGCTATTTAATATAAAATCAAAGGCATCACTTACGACTGATGAGTTTTTAATAAATTGCATGCGGTTTTTGACTTAGGAGTAACAGTAACTAGTTTAGGAGTTTAACAGTAACTAGTTGTCATGCAGCCAAGACTCCAGCAGATGCATACAGGTACTGTCCTGATCCAATATGTCAACAATTGCCATACCATGAATTAGTACATTAGCGTCATCAGCATACTTTAAAATGTTACAGCTTATTGGAATACTATTGCCTATATCATTAATGAAAATAATGAATAGTAAGGGTCCAAGAACACTTTCTTGTGGAATAAGGGTTTGTTAACTACAAACCCTTATTTTGATTAGATAAGACTGTTGCACCATCTTTGAGGTATTTTTTGTTCGTGTAATGCACACGATTAGTGAAATAAGATTTTATTAGTAAGTATGGGACTCCTCTTATACCATATTGATATAATGTTCCCAATAATATTGCATAGTCGATAGTTTCAAATAGTTTAAATCATGGGTTCTCAACGTAGGCGATAACGGGCGTTTGAGACTTTCAGGGAGGCTGTAGAAAACCCAGAGAAAATTAGAAGGCGTATAATATTACACGTGAAAATATAATCCTGGAAAAATAGGGTTGAGAACCTATGGTTTAGATCATATGTTCTTAACCTTATTTTGCCCCCTAATTTCTTTTACTTTCCATCTGGCCACGCTTAATCAAACACACGGTATTTGCGTTCTGTTATTGATTTTCATGGGTTACGTAGATCGCTGCGGTGATCGCGACCGCCATCGCCAGTCAGATCGCTTTGGTTTGCGCACGCTTTTATTCAAGAAATATTAACTATCATCATACAACTTCGATCAATTTGATAGCTAAACATTCTAAGCAGGCAACAACAAACAGCTCAGTGTGGCCTGACCTAGTACACTGTGTATTGGCATTTTTTGATATTATGAGTAATTCTCCAGCTATTTAGCAATCTCAAATTAAATTAAACACCAGGTAGATCTAAACGAGTAAATGATAATATTTGATCACAACAGTTACAAAATTTGGCAACTATAAGTTTGGTTCCTAAAATTCAGCTCTTAAAATAAATCCGACAATAATGCTCAAACTGTTTTTATCTAAGAGTCTTTTCTTACATAATTGGAATTGACACTGTTTATCTTAAACACCATGAATCACACTGGTTTATGTGTATAAAAAATACAGTTTAGTAAATAAAACATCTACAGTCTCTCTAAAGAATGTTTTAATGGGGTTTCCTGCCATCGTAGGGTTAATAATTAACGTAATTAGTGAATATACGAGGGTTATTTCATTGATAATGCACAGTTTGGCAACATTGCGGATTAAAGGACGCGCTGACAGTGATTTTTAGCAAGTTGTAGTTTAAGGCTTGAAGTAGAAGCCAGT
Organism: Philonthus cognatus; assembly: GCA_932526585.2. Taxonomy (NCBI): domain Eukaryota; kingdom Metazoa; phylum Arthropoda; class Insecta; order Coleoptera; family Staphylinidae; genus Philonthus; species Philonthus cognatus. Next base: position 118,009,906 of record OW052241.1, on the reverse strand, counting down.
GTTTGTGTTTATCAATAGGGTGTTTTGTTTTCAATTAAGGCGAGTTAGAAATGGAGCCCGCACCGGTTTCGGGTACTATGACTATTAAGGATTAAAGATACAAGTGCTGTATCGAAGATTTGACGTTGTAGGTCAAGCTTTGTTGCATCAAATCATCACTATTGATAAAATGTGGGTTCGAGATTTTGAACCAGTTAAAATCACAGTCAAAAAAGTGAAGAGGTCAATTATCCCCACGTCCAAGCGAGTTTCGTTGAGCTCAATCTATGGTGAATCAAATGATGATCATTGATTATGATTACCATGGAATCATTATGACAGACAGAGTTTCATGTAAATAAAGTGTCACAGGAGTATATTATTTTAAATATTTCATTTAAAAACTAAACAAAGTACAAAAAACCCGATCTTTGATGCTCGAGGCTAGGCCACTCATTCTCCACAACAACGCACGCCCCCACATTACCAATGCCGTAAACAAAAATCTGTACGATTACAGTTAAAAAATGTTACCTCGTCCACTCTACAGGATTGACATAAGTCAAGTAGACTTTGACTTATTCCCAAAGTTGAAGCAACCTATGCGAAGAAGTCGTTATTTATCTCTAAAAGAGCTTTCTGTCGCCAGTAGCCCAACCATTCATCAGATAAAGAAAGATGGCGTATTAGATGATATTGTAAAGCTTTCCAAACATTGAAATTCGGTTTTCGATTATATTGAACGATTGTAACGAGGTTATATCAAAAAAATTAACATGTAAAGAAATAAAAAGTTAAGTGCATTATTTATGGAATAACCCTCGTATAATTTATAAATATTCTAGTTGTTAACGTTTTCTTACGAATATATTGTATAAAGACAATATATTCAATTCAGCTGTCGACTTTCTTATCATAAATAATTAATCTTTAATCAACCTCCCTTGCATCTCCGAAAGGATGTCGGGGAAATCCAGAATGTTCATTCGATTTTTCGACAAATGAACAATTTGCTAGACTACTGGAGAGAACAGGCGAGAGAGAAGGGCCTTCCGCAGAGGCGTTATCCAGTTAACAAATAAAGGGCCACCGCTAATCGATACATACAGGGCCAAGCCGGGGAGCTCTCGGCGGCGTTTCCAAAATCAGGTCAGAATCTTTGAAAAGAAAAATTGCCTCTTCTTAGTCTCCACTAATTGTAACTTACGCGGCCCTAGACCATACCAATCCTGTCTGCCCAAACAAATAACTCTAACAGCAGACACACACGCACATTTATGGTGCTTGATTAATGGCATATTTCACACACTCCTTTAAGTAGGAAATAAGAGAGTATGTATTATGTACTAACTTTTTTAGTTAGGAATGATTGATGTGCCTAATATAATTTACTTACTTACTTTTGAAGAAGCAAGAATATAATAATAATATGATAGGAACAACATTTTGTACAACAAATATGTCTTACAAAAACTAAACTAAACACTCAGTGAAACAAATAAGAGAGTATGTATTATGCACTAATTGCTACTTTTTCAGTTAGGAATGATTGATGTGCCTAATATAAATTACTTAATAACTTCTGAAGAAGCAAGAATATAATAATATTATGATAGGAAGAACATTTTGTACAAACAATATGTCTTACAAAAATTAAATCAAACACTCAATAAAACAAATAAGAGAGTATGTATTATGCACTAATTGCTACTTTTTTAGTTAGGAATGATTGGTGTGCCTAATATAAATTATTTACTAACTTTTGAAGAAGTAAGAATATAATAATAATATGATAGGAGCAACAATTTGTACAACAATTATGTCTTACAAAAACTAAATCAAACCCTTTTTATAGTTAAAAATCATACAAATGCCCATCAAACTAAGTCATTCAGACTACAGGAATATATTAAACAGAATCAATTATTACTTTTATTTTATTTCAAATGTTATAATTTATCTATTTCATGCATAAACAATTATTTTTCAACCGTGTGTAATTATAATTATGTAAATGTCTCGATGTAATTAATATTATATTTCTATTTTAATTGTGATTTCGGCCTCGGAGTTTTGTAATAGCGGGGGTTTTCAATTGTAATTCAAGTGGTTATTGTTCTCATTAGAAGGCCCGAAATGCAGATAGATATGTATAAAGAGTGTAAGCCCGGAAGTAATTCGAAAACGTGGCGCCAATTCATGAATAATAAAATCGTGGAACTATTGTGATGATCAGCAACAAAAGGCGAAAAACTGTTTATTGTAATTTTAGCGAAACAAACGGGGAAAAATTGTAAATAGAAATATTGACAGGAATGTATAAAAAAATAATGTTATTGTTTGGTAATTTCATAAAGAATCTTCGAAATGTTTGTACACACAAGGAGTTTTTATTGCATACATACATTTAAAGCGTACACTCATTTTGATTTATAGTTTATTTTTAGACAATATTCAATTTGAAGCTTCGCAATGAATGTTTCCCCTTCTAAATTAAGCATGAAGTAACATTTTGAGTTTAGGATAGCCTGAAAATTTATCTTGATTTCGTAGCAAAACAGAGTCTCAAAGCTTATACACGTATACAGGGAATTTTTATGTTAAGTATACATATCTCGATTTGGCGTAGGCGTTTTGAGTCATTCGTTGTTTTTTTAATGAGTTCAATTTTAAGTTTAGAACGAGTGTTTTCCACTCCCAGACTAAGCATGAAGTAAAATTTCGAGTTTAGACAAGCTTGGAAATTTGGTTTGGTCGAGTAGCGCGTAGCGCTACGAGACCAAACCAAATGTTTAGGCTTTTCTAAACTCGAAATTTTACTTCATGCGTCTCGCGTATAAAACATTTAAATATTGTAAAATTCAAAATATTCTTGTTTTTCAAAAAATGTTTAATCCTGCTGTAGCTGTTTTTTAAAATTCTAAATCGCGTCCAATTCCAAACGCTCAGGCTTTTTTTAAACCCGAAATTTCAAATATACATATGCATACGTTTTTTTGTAAGTTCAATTTGAAGCTATAAACGAGTGTTTTCCACTCCCAGACCAGGAATGAAGTAAAATTTCGAGTTTAGAAAAGCCTGAACGTTTGGATTTGGACGCGTCCAAATCCAAACTCAGGCTTTTCTAAACTCGAAATTTTACTTCATGCACCTTGCGTATAAAACATTGAATTATTATAAAAATCAAAATTTTCTTGTCTGGCAGAATATTTTTAATCCTGCTGTAGCTGCTTTTTTTAATACCAATTTGGCAGTATATTTTTTAGTTTAAAATATTTCAGTGTTTTATATGGGTGACGCATGAAGTAAAATTTCTAGTTTAGAAAAGCCTGAGTTTGGATTTGGACGGTTCGCGTCCAAATCCTAATGCTCAGGCTTTTCAAAACTCGAAATTTTACTTCATGCTTAGTCTGGGAGTGAAAAACACTAGTTTAAAGCTTCAAATTGAATTAAAAAAAAACGTATGCATTTCTAATAGGTTTCCCTGCATATCCTTTACCTAACTGTATGTAAAATAATAGCAAATAATTTTTTTTTGATCTTCAAATAAGTGTCTTTCACTTCCAGACTAAGCATGAAGTCTAAAGATATTTATGAGCTCCGAATTGATCCAATCAAGTCGGTAGTCACCGCTATTTTATACTTACTTACCAAAATGCTTAACAAATGCTTAAGAAACAACGTGTTCCTAGATGTTTTTAAGAGAGCCATTGTAATTCCAATTTTAAGAAAGGCGAGGTAGACGATCCTCATAACAATCATCCCATTTCACTTCTGCCTCAATTTTGAAAAATATTAGAAAACATTATGCTGAACCAATTAGTCTCCTATCTGGAAGAAACGAACATCCTAGTAACTGAGCAATATGGCTTCAGAAAGGGTCGATCAACAGCGGCGGCGATATTTACCTTTGCCGAAACAATTATTAATGCATTTGAGGAAGGCTCAGTATCAATGGCTACTTTCCTGGGCTTGTCTAGGGCCTTCGACTGTGTTTCTCATGAAATATTGCTGCGTAAACTGTATTTTCACAATATACACCCAGATAGCTGTCGGCTCTTACTCTCCTATCTCTCTGGAAGAACGCAGTGTGTCATATCCAACGGAACCTTTTCTGAAGCCTTAACTATTGAACGTGGGGTACCGCAGGGTTCGGTATTAGGACCGCTATTATGACCTACCCTGTGCGTTGTCATCCACAAAAACTATTTTATATGCGGACGACACCACCATTATTAATAAAGCGCCGAATTTGACCTCAGCTACCGATTTTCATGATCAATCACTTAACGAAGTTTCAGAATGGTTCCTAAATAACCATCTGAAACTCAATTGCAGTAAATCAGCTACGCTCACTTTTTCGTTAAAGAGCAGAATGCAGCAGCAGACTTCTACGAAGTTTCTGGGAGTTCATATTGACTCTTCTCTATCTTGGAATACCCATGGGGACACACTTGCTGCAAAGCACTGTTGTACTATATTTTTTATTCGCAGTCTAGTACCTTTGATTTCAAATGATATTGTTCGGACAACATATTTCTCTCTATTTCTGAGTAAAATATCTTATAGGGTTATTGCTTGGGGACACGCCGCCATCCGACACCGAATTTTTGGACTCCAAAGAAGAGCAGTCAGAGTCATCGCTGGGATCAACTACACAGACGACTGCAGACAAGTATTTATTGATCTGAACATATTGACGTTCCCATCACTCTACATACTTGTTTGCCTTTCCCATATTAAACGCAACTTAAATGATTATCTGACATGCAGTGATATTAATAAATACAATACAGAAATCGGATTTGTATTTAAACGCTACAAGGCTGACAAAAGCGCGGACGGTATAACGTTTCTACGCCATCAATTTTTTTAATGTCCTGCCTACGACCATCGAGGAATTACCCCACAATAAGTTTTATCGGACAATGAAGGAGTTCCTATCAAGTAATGCATTTTACTGCTGGGAGGATTATCTCGATTTTAATTTTAGTGAAGCGTTTACATTTCAAAATTCAACTTTTAATATGATGTTATTATTTTTATTATTAATTTACTATTAATAATTTAAGAAGTGACTTATGTAAAACATGTACATTGTTATTACATCAATAAATATGAGAGCATGAGCGTTTGGATTTGGTCCAAATCCAAACTCAGGCTTTTCTAAACTCGAAATTTTACTTCATGCGCCACTCGTTTTAAAAGCTGATTTCAAGTGAAGTTTAATTGTTTATAATATTTCAGTGTATTCAGTGTTTAATACGCTTGGCACATGAGGGCAACATTTCGAGTTTAGAAAACCCTGAGCTTCGATTTGGACGCTTTGCGTCTAAATCCAAACGCTTAGGCTTTTCTAAACTCGAAATTTTACCTCGTGTACCAAGCGTATTAAACACTGAATACACTCGGTTTAAACTTACAATTAACAAATAATATTAACAAATACCTCTAAATAAATGCATACGCATTGAAATAAGTAATGTATACTTGAAAGAACAATTCCGTGAATAATATATTTTACTGCATATAACATAAACAACTCAATCTCATCAATATTTATGAAACGCAAAATCTTATAACTTATTTTTTTTTATTCTTATGAAAGTAAGTTGAACCAAGACCGATGGTCTTTATTGACATTTATGTCCCGAGTTAATTACCTTAGCGTGACGTTCGGTTATAGATCGCGCCACGGTCACAAAAAATATGATGTATACGACCCTTCAAAGAGGCAGAGAATAAAAGTAAAAAGGAAAAACCTAATATACACGATGTGAATTTAATTAGCACTTGCGCGGTAATTGTATTTACATTAATTAGCCCGGCTTTTGGCTCAGTCGAGCGGGTTCCTCACCGTCGAAACACGCTGATTAATTAATTATAAATTACGCACACACACACATACCGCATCGAGATCTTAAAATAAAATGCAAATGAAGGAAGATTATCCCTGAAAAATCTATAAATAAATCAAGTGATGGATATAAGGTAAAGTATCTTTTGATATTTTAAAGGTGCTGCAAGATATGCAAGTTTAAATTGTACAATATCTACGCAGTAAATAGTCTAGATATCAATAATTAATAATATATTACTTCACGAGAGTGGTATGCATATGAGCGGATATGTTGCGCACGAGCCGCGCAGCGGCGAGAGCAGTATTCCGCAAGAATGTAATTGCCAAACCACTCGAGAAACGTACGAAAAATAAACAATGAGCATGAAAAAACAACTTATTTATTTAATAATTTTTGATAGTAACATGACATTGATCAATAATACATCAAATAAATGCCATTTAGTTGTGCGGTAATCAATCAGCTGTTCAGCTGTCAGCATGTAATATATTTATCAAAGCTATTACGTGCATATGTAGGTAATGTCAATCATACGTGTCAAGATGACAATGTGGTATGATGCGGTTACTAGAAAGGGCGTAGGTAAAAATGGTTTACCTACGCCATGTCTAGTAACCGCATTATACCACACTGTCATCTTGACAAGTATGATTGACATTACGTACACATGCACGTAATAGCTTTGACAAGTACATTACGTGCTGACCGCTGAACAGCTGATTGCTTACCATACAACCAAATTACATTTCTTTGATGTACACTTCTGTGCAATAAAATTAAGCACAAGTCTTTTAACTATTTTTTACAATATTCTAGTTGTATAATTCGGGTCTGTTTTAATTGCCTAGCAGCAGTTTCAATAAATAATAAAACACCATAACACTTCTTTACTGCTCCTAACGTTTCTTAACTCTGAAAACAGTGTTTTTACTGATATTCACCAATCGAACAATTTGTCTAATAAAAAAAACATCTTCTATTCTAGTTAGAATTCCATGTTTTAAATTGTTGTCTAAATGACGCAGCATTTTGACATTAAGGCATTGACATATTTACGTAACTAGGGAACTCATCATGTCCGCTTTAAACAATAAAATATTTTGTGAACTTAATTTTATTGCACAGAACTGTACAGGGAGTTTTTCTTTAAAGTATACGTATTCTAAATTGAGCTTGTTTCCTTTAAATCTTTAGTTATTTGTTGTTTTTTTTTAAGTTCAATTTGAAGCTCTAAACGAGTGTTTTCCACTCCCAGACTAAGCATGAAGTAAAATTTCGACTTTAGAAAAGCCCCGTGAAAATTTGTCGAGGGTCGCGCAGCGACCCTCGACAAATTTTCTGGGCTTTTCTAAACTCGAAATATTACTTCATGCGACACGCGAATAAAACACTAAAATATTGTGAACTCTATGTAAATTTGAACCTCACTTGAAATCAGTGTTTTATACGCGTGGCGCATGAAGTAAAATTTCGAGTTTAGAAAAGCCCAGAAAATTTGTCTCGGGTCGCTGCGCGACCCTCGACAAATGTTCACGGGGCTTTTCTAAACTCGAAATTTTACTTCATGCTTAGTCTGGGAGTGGAAAACACTCGTTTAAAGCTTCAAATTGAACTCTTTTAAAAAACAACGAATGTCGGAAAGTGTACAGCTTTATTCTCTGTATATTATTCAAGTAGTAATTTAGTTTCCATCATTGTCATGGTACTATTAAAAATTATTACAATAAATAAGTTGTTCTTTAATGCTGATTGTTTATTTTGCTAGGACGTAGGTAAAGTATCGTACGCGGCTCGTGGGCAACATATCCGCTCATATGTAATATGCTGCATACCACTCTCGTTACGTAATATACTATTACAGTTGTGAATAAATAATTCAGAGAGAACTCTCCCAATTTTTTTTTTGTAGTATAATAAAATAACCCAACAGTGTTACAATCATTAAAACAAACAAATTTTATGACTAAAACAACATGTTAAACAAATTAAAAATTATTTCTACACACTACAATATTATTATAAAAAATATGTGACACATTTATATACAAATATGTTCGTTTAAGTGCCCCACCAGCAAGAAGTTGAAAACCACATGTTACATCGACCCCCGGATAATATATGTAAGAGGCATCATGATTTACGTTTAAAAAACAAAAAGAGGGAAGCGTAAACAGGTGTTTGTGTTTTGTTCCTCGTTTTCGGGTGCCGAAATAGCCAACAGATGCTGTCTCTCATTAGGAAATAAAACATGATATTTTGTACAAACACGCATTTAACGACTGCTGTTCGTCGAAAAGCTACGCTATTTAGGGGATGGATGATTACTCATTTCGCTCGGGTTTACACACACACACACCCCCTCGCGAATGGAAGAAATGCACCAGGTGTTCATCAGTTAGGAAAAGTTAATTGTTAGATAACTACTGTTTTTTTAATGGAGAGAAAAATCCAATAACAATAGTGTAGTAGTAAAAGTACTTTCCATTTTTTTTAATATTATTGTATAAAAATATAGGTACATAATTTTTCTAAACTTATCAAGTTATTATTACTGCAAAAATTTCCAACAAAAATAATAAAGGGAAAGTATTTGGTATATAGTGACCAAACCAAATGTTCAGGCTTTTCCAAACTCGAAATTTTTCTTCATGCGCCACGCGTATAAAACACTGATTTATTTAGAAGTTGCCAAAAGTGGAGTTAAAGAAGAAAAATAACATTTTGAATGACCTTGAAAATATTAATTGCCCTGGACTTCATTTCTTTTTTCTCTTAAACGAAATAATTAAAAATATAATATTTAAATCATTCTGCTTTGTAATAAACAGTTGATAAGCAATCAACATTTATGGGGGGCAATGTGTAATTTTTTTTTTTTAAAAGAGAGCGGGAGATAAAAAAAAGGCTGTATAGGGACTTAAGAAAACAAATCTATAAAACCTTAGTTTTTTTATGAAATTCATTGATGTTGCTATCAAATATAGAAATTTTACATTATTCTGTAGTAATTTTAATTAATAAATTAACTACGAAACTCACTAAAATTTATATATTTCTTAGCAATATCAATTAATTAAAAAAAAACTCTAGCTTAATACTTCAGCTTTCAGAAAATGTATGCTGATTTCTTGATTATGATGAGTTCTTTACCATAAGTGGAGCTACTGGCCGTCATTCATTGAAAATCCTACCAAAATTACTTAAACAAAGATAAATACATTTTTAAGATAGCATTTTATCGTGAAGCTTGAAAGATGATTATTATCATTCATGACTCTAATTCAATTCCAACACGTAATTTGAATACATATGGGGGGTGTCCAAGTTAAGTCATGGCCATTTATTCCATCCACCTTAATGACAGGCAAGCCGTCTTGGCGATGCCATCCCGGCATTTCAAACAGAGAATGCAGATGAGCTGAAGAGAGCGAGAGAGAGAGAGTGAGAGGAGAGCTAACATTCTTTCAGCGTTCGCAATTTATATTCCGCACCACTTCCTAGCTCATTATTTGCATGCCTTCTCCTCTCTCTGAAACTGAAACACGGCATTCGCATAACATATTCCATGCGCGCCTTTTAAAATCACCACCGCGAATATATTCATTAGGATTATTATTATTTTTAATGGCAGAAATGGAAATGGAAATGGCAGGACGGTAACTGTACATTAATTACAAGAACGGCCGGCTCTGGAATTACTGTAATTACGCTTGTTTGATTTGTGGAAAAAATGCGCACGGTGCTCTATTAAATGGACATTACGTACGGCAAACATGATGTTTATTTCGTGTAATCATGAAAATTGAGAATTCATTAAATTTACTTTATAAATGCATTTCGTGTATTTGCTTTTCTTGCATACCAAAGCAAATTGCTCCAATTTTGAAAGCGTAAGATTAGGATGGATTAGACAAAATAATCATTTGCAAAATGTATTAACATGAGATTAAGCTTAAACAGTATATTGTGAACCAGAACCGGATAGAATTCGAATCATTCAGAAATCGAATCCATTTGGAGGATTCGAAAGAAGTATTCGAATACTTAATTATAATAGTATTCGTGATCCGGATTCGTTACATTACGGCCAAAGGATTTGTATTCGAATCTAAATGGAAGTGATTCGAGTCCTTACAAACTGATTGGAATCATCGGTATTGCCGTAAATAAATATTAAACTTATGTACGCTAGAACATGCCCCTTAAGTGTCTGGAGAACTTTGTGAGACACCCTGAATAAATGTCTATTTTACCATATTTCTAAAGCATACAATCTAATTCTAGCGTACATAAGTTTAATATTTATTTACGGCAAGTCCATTTAAAAATATTGTTAATTCCTATTACTAGTGCCTAATACTAATAGAAAATAAAAGTAATAAATAAGTTAAAATACAAAATTAAACAATATGTGTGTACATAATACAAACAAAACATACTTAGTTATAAATACAGTCGAGTTTATTTCTATCCGTCCACTCCCTAGTGTATATTTTGTAAAATTATGTGGAGTGAATGGAAGTTTAGTATCACTGGTGTCAGTCTCGGTTGTCAACGTATTGAGTGGAAGGATAGAAATGAATTCGGCTTTAGTTACTTTTATAAAAGTAACTATATAAAAAATCCAAAATGTTACTGAAATTTTCGAAAATGTTTAGGACAAAAATAGGGCAGTTTTTTTAATCATTAAGAAGTTGAAGGTAATCATGATTCTCAATTTCTTGCCGTCTTTAGGAAACGTTGATTGTTCCCTCAATTTCCGACAACACTTAGTTAATTTTACTTAATTAACTTGTACTTAATCAATTTAACTTCAATAATTGTATCTTGTGTAACTGTTCTGTTTGAAGCGTTTAATTATTTTACCATATTTATACTCCTAACTAAACTACACCAAGTCACATTTTTTTCAAAATACTTTTTTTATATTGTTGTAATCAGGATATTGTACTATATTGAGAGTTAAAAAGTAATGTAAAATTTAAAACATGTGACTTGGTTTAGTTTATCTCCCATATACAGGTTTATATTCGTTATATATAACTTTAACATGATTTCTTGATCTGTCTATATTTTTAATATATTCTGTTCAGTTGAAGAGTCCGTAATAAATAAACAAATATAAAATTTAAAATAAATCCTCAAGGTTCTTCAGTTTTCCCCTTTCTGTTTCTAAATCTGAGTATACAACAATATTGCTCTGGTCTCATCACACCATTTTTTGTCATATTATCCGGAGATTAAAAATTGTTTTCTGATTTTTGTCAAAATTATGATGAATGTGCAGCATTAAATAAAACTGTCAGCATTTTAGCTCACAGTTTTATTTATTATTGCACATTCATCATAATTTTGACATGATTTTCATTTATAATAGGTGATCATTTAAAAACACGATAAAAAAAGTGAAGTAGCAGGTTAATTTACGTTTTGTCATACCTGACATAAATGTCAAATTATGTTAATCAGTAACTCATTAGTTTGCCTTATTCTTATAGTTGTTGTGTTACTTCTTCTTATAAATTAGCTGTTTTCACAACTAAATAAACAATGGCAATTGCAATATAGTGCTACACCTTTTAATGCCCAGGATGTATTAGCACGCGTCGTTTGACTATAATCAAATAATAACTAAATGATAAAAAATATATAAAATCAATAATAATAACAAGTCAAAATGTTTGCTTATAGAAAGGGCGGGTGGCAAACGACGCACTTCGTCCAGCTGCAATGGAGGGTTTGTCGTAGGTTTAAATAATTTATATTTAATGGGTGCCACTTGGTATATAAAATACCACCTAACTTGACCAAGAAAATACACTTTCCCTTGCCTCTCGCAAACACTATATTTAACTATTCTTAACTCGAAAAATTATGAATTATTGATAAGGTATTATGAAGAATAACAATCAAGCAAATACATTTGAGGAAATATATAAATATATATATATATATATATATATATATATATATATATATATATATTTAAAATATACCGGGTGTTCGATACAAAAACGCCCAACGCCATAACTCTGTTATTTATTGACCGATTTTAATGAACTGAGTCAATAACAAAGTCAATGGCCGTTTAAATACTATAAATTGACAGTATTTATATATTTTTTTTAATTAACGTCATTGACAAATAATAGTCAACTTGAAATGTTTAAATAGCTATATATACTGTTCTTATTGTATTATATTAGACATTGTTTTTCTGAATGAATCCAATTATGTACGATATGTTGATTTTAATTTAATATTCATGTCAGAAAAAAATGATAATAAATCTTGTTGAAGTGATTTTTTGGCAATAAATGTAGTGTGCCCTGAAAAAAAAATAATACCGTTTAAATTACTTATTGTTCAATTTAAAGTTCAAACCAGTGTGTCCACTCCCAGATTGAGCATGAATTAAAATTTCGAGTTTAGAAAAGCCTGAAAATTTGGTTTGGTCGCGTAGCGCTACGCGACCAAACCAAATTTTCGGACTTTTCTAAACTCGAAATTTTACTTCATGCGCCACGCGTTAAGAAGCTGAAATATTGTGAAGTTAAAAGTATACTTTAAAAATAAGTAATAATCCATAAATATTTAAATAACAAAATATTTACATTTTTCTTCACACATTCTCACGTCAGGTAAAATAATACAATATATCAAATTAACATATTTAGTTAGTATTTAGAAAATAATATAATATTGCGTTATTGCATAAATTAATACTAACACTACTTATTTATTCTATTCTACAATAAGTTGTAACGTAGGTACTTATTCGTTGGGTCGTTATTATTCATGTTTGACATAACCTTACAATAAATGACAATGAATTGTCTAATGAAATAAAACTGAAAAATTATAGGCAGCCGTTTAAAAATGTTAATTTAGTAATTATTTGGCAACAAAGTTATTATTGAAAAAAATCAATACTGATGTTATTTCGTAGTATTTAAATGGCCATTGTCTTTGTTTTTTAGTTTATTCAAATCGGTCAATAAATAACGGAGTTATGACGTTACGTGTTTTTTTATCGAACACCCGGTATAGTATAAAAACATTCTTTGAATTATCAAGTAACAAAAATAATAATAATAATAATTCAGCAATGCATTTATGTCTAAGATAAATAAAACAGATAATATAGTTCCCCATTCATGTAACCCCGTAAACACGTAAAATTTCACCAAAATAAATATTCAATTACACGACCTTTTTGCTTTTAAATATAGCTATATCTTTCGGTTCTCAAACTAGAATTAATTGTTTAATCATTAAAACTTCGTATTCATTGTATTATTTATTTTAATAAAATTTTTAGAAAATTATTGGATCAAAAAAATATTAAAATAAAACTATTAACAAAGAAACTATAAATTTTATTATTTTAGGAAATTAATAACCCAAAATAATGAACGCGAATGATTTTTAATAATTGTTGAGATACAAAAAACTGTAATCGATTTAACTGTTTAATAACGTTCGTTCGACCTTGTCATGATTAATATTTTGTGGAAAAGTAAAACCATAAATGAGACTTATGAACAAAGTTTTGATTTGTTAAAAAATAAGGTAGGTCAAACCTATTGATTTCGAGTATTTAACATGAGGGAAAGTACTACGATAGAGAGTTTTTAAATGAAAATGATGTTTGCAATATTACGAATGGCGGAGGCGCCAGGACATATTATAAGAAAATGAAAATCCATTTTTAAGTGCGAAATTTTGCTCACAGATATTCTATTTGCTTTTTCTTTTAACGCTTAAGCATCGTTAATTCATGTATCGATAATACCGCCAAATACGATATAAACACTTGTTATCTTTCTTAAGGAATAAGACTAAGTAAGTTTTTGTAATGTTGATTTATTTGTTTCAACAACTTTAAACATAATATATAAAATTACGAAAAACTATTCGTGAAAATGCAAGCAATGTCTTAATTAATGAGACAACTTAAGACGATAAATATCCATCGATACAACTTCCCGTGCAAATACGCCTCCGGATATTGAATTAAACAATAAAATATTTAAAATCGTATTTAATTTGATTTGTTACAACGCTCTTTTAAAGTATATGTAACGTTTAGGTAAAATTCTCTTCAAACCAACTAATGACATTCCACACACAACACTTTTTCCAAGTAAGTTTATTTTAATTTTATTCATAATTTTTTAAAAACGTCATAAGCAAAGCTATACTGAAGAGAGATAAATCTCGAAACGCGTCTATAGATGGCCTAAGACATTAGTTTTGATCCAAGTCCTTTCACTTCTAATTTTTTGTTATCTCTCCTTTCATTTTAAACTTGTATTTGTTAGTTGGTTTGAAGAGAATTTGACCTAAACGTTACATATACTTTAATAGAGCGTTGTAACAAATCAAATTAAATAAGATTTTAAATATTTGATTGTATATTTCAATATCCGGAGGTGTATTTGCAAGGAAAGTAGTGGTTTCAATGGATATTTATCGTCTTAAGTTGTCTTATTAATTAAGACATTGTTTGCATTTTCACGAATACTTTTTTGTAATTTTATATATTATGTTTAAAGTGTGCAAACTCTAAGAAGCGTAAGCTTATTTTCTCAAATTCAAATAGTATTGAATTTAAATTTATCTTGTTTAAACTTTAAACATATATAATTTCGGATTTTTTTTAGTATCATAATATTCTGTGAATAAATTATTACATATTTTTTAAATTTATCAGTAAAATAAACGAAGCGAATTCTTTTAGAAAGCTTTATTTTAGTAGAAATGTTTTACCAAGTGAAAAATGAAAAACAATATCCTTCTTTTAGTTACAATAAAAAATTAGAAACAAGTTAATGATATAATTCTCTGTGAATTTAATCGAAATCGTACGTTTAATTGTCTCTTGATTAAATAAAGTGAAAACTAATTGTACAACATGTTTGTTAGTCTTAACTTTGAGCGAGTGTAGTTTTGATTTTAGGGTAGATTATAATTACCAATAATTCACAATCAAGATTGGATCTAACCTGACCTACTGTTAACAAAGTTTAAAAAGTAACGTATTACCACAGACAATTATACAGGCAGTCAGTCCATGGAATAGGGAATCCAGGAAACAAACTTATGATTAAAACAAAATCCTACAGATGGTATCTCCATTCACAATTTCATTATTAATCAAATACAATATTAATTGATAGATGTTAAAGCCTCCTAGACTCCCAAAATGTCTCCCAATAAATCCTTGACTCATATTTTGGCGTTCAAATAATTAAGTTGGACTGTATGTTTACATAATTAGGTGTGATATTACACTAGTGCATTGATTAAAATTTATAAAATTTCAACTTGTACTCAAATCAATGAAGTAAATTCAATTTAATAAAATAAAATACTCATATTTATTAATTCACGCATAACAACCACATTATAATTAAACAAATAACTGCATTGATTAAACATTATCAAATTGATGTTTCCGAACAGGAAATGTAAATATAAACACTGAATACATATAATAAACACGAGTCTCGTTCGTTTCGAGTTTATGAATGAATGAAACGAAACCGTCGCGGTGATAAGATTTTACGTCGACCTTGCCAGAAACGGAATGTACGTGACGTTTTCAGTTTTGGCGGAGCAATGAAAAAAAATGGTCGAAGAGATGGATGACTCCCGAGTGCTTCTGCCTCGGAATTATTTATGGGCTCGTCCTTGCATTCGTGTGTGAGTTGCAGTGTGTATGTATATATATATGTACGTTTTGGGGTTTGCCAGAAGCGACCTCGTAAATTTATCAGGCCTACATAAATCAGAGGAATTCACTTGCTCTATTCTGCCGGTTTATTGATATTACCCACTCAGTAGTCCACATAAAAAAAAAAACCCATACATATGTTACAGTTTTGGGAAAGAGGGCGTAAAATCCATTGATTGTGTGGGATTTTAAAAGTGAGGTAATTAAAATATGGAATAATTTTACATTTCAACCAAAGAACTCGAATAAGAAGTGCATATTATTTATTTAAATGTAAAATAATCACATAAATAGGACATTAATATTACTTCATATTTTTTATTTCTTGAAATATATTGTTTTTTAGTTTAAATTCAAATGCTTTTGTTTTACTTATATGTATTTTATTTTTCTACTAGTACTAATCAGACTACTACATTGAATACAGAATTATTCCTTAAATGCCACCTATATTTTAGATTCTATCCTTCTTCAATTTAAAGCAATTTTTAAGTACCTACATACGTATCTTATTAAGGATGTCAACACGTTGGAATAAATGTAAACTAAAAATGCTTATCCAATAATTAATAATACAAAATGGTTTATAAACAAATGCAAAATTAACAAGCTGTCCAGTTAATTATTATAATTTTGATTATGATTTTCAATTCATCATCACGAATTATCATAGTTTTAAGATACAGTTATATTGTATAATTCAGTTAGATTTTTATTCATAGAGCTATGTCGTCTCCTATACTTGCAACAAGTATCTACATATACATGTATACAATTAAGTCAACTTCCTTAAGCCATTAATTATTCCTAAAGTTGTGGCTTCGGGTCGTTGATTTGATGAATGGCGGTTATTTATTATGGAGAAGTAATTATTTAAATTCTAGTTTATTTAAGAATACAGTAATTATTTCAATCTAGAATGTAGTTTGCTTAGGAATACATTTTTTATTTCAATTTAAATTGTAGTTTGTTAAAAAAATAGATTTCATTTGAATTGTATATAATAAAAATGCTGTTGGCGTTATTAATTTTAATTGTACTTCCTGAGTTTCACTTCTAATTTATTTGTTTGGTAGATACAAGAAAAACGCGGATGGAAACGTACTGGAATTAAAAAAGAGAAGAGAGAAATTGGCCCAGGGAAATGAAAACCACAAAAAAGGGCACCACTTTGTAATCCGCATAAGGGCGAAAAGAGAGAGAGAGAGAGGGGTTGGTTTGATTGAATTTATTCTGAACTATCGATGATCAGAATTAATTTAATGTAACCTTACCTTACAATTACATTACATACATTTGTGGAAAAAGTACTTGTCTTTGTATAATTTTAAGAATTATATCAGAGTGCAATTTATCTGTACTCTAGATCGGTGTTGATTAATAAAAAGTTGAACAAAAATTAAGATTTAAAAAAGTATTGTTTTTACAAGATGATTGTGAAAACTTGATTAAAATTGGTAAATTATAAAATATATGCCAACCATTTTTATAAAATTGTCAATTTCATTTAGATTTGATTTTTAAAAGGTATTCTAAAAGCACTTCTTAAGCATATCTTAAAATTGTCAAAATATTGTTAAATAACATTAAAAACTGGCAAAAATACCAAATCAAAGTATCAAAAAGTAACTGTTTTTGGTATAACTCAAAATAGTCAAAATACAGACGGATTGCACAAAATATTAATACAGTAATCCTTCAAATAACGAACTGCCACAAAATTATACAAGTGCATTGGTGCATTTTGAAGATGCTATATATGAAATACAGTTTTTTTATATCTCTTCAAATAAAAATGAACGCAGGAGGTAGATGCACTTAAATTATAACAAATAAATCTAATTCTATTTAAAACGGTAGTTCCTATAATAAACTGCCCTTATAAAGGGCGGATGGGCGTCACATTAACAGAAACTGTCAACTATGTTAACTTGTTTACATTATTTTCGTAAAAAATGGCAACCTTTATGTAAAATATAAATTGTATCGCGAATGTCAATTTCTTCGCATCAATATTATTTTATTTTTATTCGTAGACGTTAATTCTTTACATTTTTTATCTGACAGAACACAAAGGTAATTATGGTGTAAAATATCTGTTATGGCGCATAGTATCAAGTTATGATATGAGAGTTATGATGTCCAATGATAATGTAAGGACTGGGCCTACTACCTAAATATTTGGATTTGGACCATACGCTTCGTCCCGCGCTTAATACAAATTTTCAGGATTTTCTAATCTAGTAATGTTACTTCATGCTTAATTAGGGAATGGAAGACTTTGTTTTTGTGACTTGTAGTAGGTTGAAATATAGCCGTTATAGGGGTTAAATATAACCTTGTTATAGGTCAAAATATAGTTTTGCCACAGGTCAGCATAGAGTCTTCCATCAGGTTAAAATATTGCCTTATCATAGGTCAAAATATTATAAATATCGTGTCACAATATATCCTTGTCGCTGATCAAAGTATTATCTAGCGCTAGGCGAAAACGAGGCCAATACAGATCAAAATATAGCCATACAAAATATGACTACATTTTGATCTATTAGGACCTACAACAGGCCAGCACAGAGCCTTGTTTTAGGCCCAAATATAGTCTTATCACAGGTCGAAATATAGTCTTATCACAGGTCGAAATATAGTCTTATCGCAGGTCAAAGTATAGCCTACTCTACTACACAGAACCTTACCGCAAGTTAAATTTTGGAGTAGTTTAGGTCAAAATATAGCCTTAGCGCAGGTTGAAGTATTGCTCAGTTCAAGTGCAAAATTTAGCCCTATTATTTAACCTTAAACATTTCTATGTTTTGACCCACGACAGGCTAACCTAGAGCCTTTCTTTGACCCAAATTCAGTCCTATCACAGGTCAAAGTATAGCCTAGTTGGAGGTATAACCTAGATGTAGCTTTATTGAGGGTCAAACTACAAATATATTACTTTCAAAATGCAGTCTCATTCTAAACCAAAATATAGAGTAGCTCTATCTCAAGTGAAAGCTTCAATTATACCTTTTTGCAGGTAAAAAAGAGCCTTATTACAGTCAAAATAAAGCATTATCACAAATTCAAATACACATGTTCATATGGAAATATGGACAACATTAAAAAATCGAAATGTTCGGTTTCTTTTGAAATACAACAAAACAATTGAAAATATTTCAAATGTGAAAACAGATTACTACTCAGCACCATAATTCGCAACTTTGCTCTCATTTAACCGAATCTCTATCTCTTCACATACGCAAGATCCCCATAGTGTCGCTCTAGAAACGGGCACCTTGTATATCTATACATCGGTATAATTAATAATATAACAATGAATAAAAAAATAATCGATGTAACAATGCAAATAATCTATACATAATATTATTGAAATGATCGTATCCCGACTAATTAAAATGTATCTATATGAAATGATACATTTTATAACATACGTTTATTAGTATGTAAAAGTTGATCTATTTTTTAAGTTTCGAGTTCAGCGGCGTAACTATGAAAGACCCCGAAATAGAGACAGGGAGGGCAACGATGTTGCCTTAAGGTATGGATATAAATGATTTGATTTTCATCTTATAGGGCATCGTATTTATTTATATTCTGACAAGTGTTTTTTTTACTCCCTGATTAACCATAAAGTAAATATTTCGAGTTTCGAATAGCCTGAAAATTTGGTGTGGTCGCGGCAGCATGAAATAAAACTAAAACTAACAATAAAGAAAGTTAATTAGAACTACACTAATTAATAATTGATTGATTGATGCATGTTTTTATTTTTAATATGTTCATCAATTTTCTACAGTCAATGTAAGAAAGTCTGTTAATTTTTTAATTGTTTGTTAATGCACATTATATCCGGCGACATCGCTGCCCTTCCGGCCCCTATTTTGAGGTCTTTTACCACCCTAGTTACGGCGCTGAACTCGTAACAAAAAATAGATCAACTTCTACATTCTAATAAACGTATATTATAAAACGTATCATTTCATATAAATACATTTCAATTAGTCGGAATACGATCATTTCAATAATTTCATGTAGCAATTATTATTATTTGCATTGATTGTTGCATCGATTATTTTTTTATTCATTGTTATATCGATAATTATACCGATGCACACAGTGGTCTGGGCGGCGACAAAACCCTACTTATTTCAATTCGCTGGCGTGAAAAATAACTTTTATTCTCAGTTTATAGAATAGCTAGCTACCGCATAATAAATAATTAAATATTAGAAAATATATAATAAAAAAATATATTATGTTTTTAAAACCGATTGATTTATATTTACATCTAATTTATGAAGAAAGAGAATAATTAAGTTTGTTGTTTAAAAAACTGTATAAAAGAGAACAGATTGTTCACATAAAATTCAAATAAATTACACTGAACACACAAAGTTTAGAACTTTTAAATATTAAAGTATTCAATAATAATTATTTTACTTATAAGGATAAATTGCAAGACAGTTTTAAGACTCTACTAAAACTTTAAAATGTCTAGTGAAAGTTTGAAGATTTACAAAGATTTGTAAGACACTGCAAAAACCTAAAACTGTTTATAAAAAGGTTTAAGACTCCAATAAGGGAAAATCTGGACTATTTTAATTCTTAGCACAACCTTAAAATTAAGTAGACAGTTAAATGTTGAGCTGAGTTTTGAGATAACTCTAAGATTTTCCTATTTCTTGTAGATACATATGATTCTTTTAGTTTAAAATATATTGGATGATTCAAGTCGATTTATTGAATACACAATTACTTATTTACTCGTAGTTTGATTTCCGTTTTCTGGATGATCGTATTTTATTAAGTGTTCATCGTTATCTAAACGAGTGTTTTACACTTCCTGATTAAGCATGAAGTAACTATATCAAGTTTAAAAAGCCTGAAAATTTGGGTTGGTCGCGTAGCGAAGCCGAACACAGTATACAATTTGACTGTTCTAGCGGGACAAAATTCAAATTATTGAAATATGAAAATTACAAATGCATTATTACTACAAATTTTTCATATATATCAGAAAAAGATTCCTGATACAGAATTACCATATTTCAGTTTACTTTCAATTCCCTGCGATATCAAGTAGCAAAATTGAAGTAAGCAACTAATTTAATTTGTTGTGGATTCATTTTATTGTTTGTTCAAAGCTGAAGAATATTTTCTCTTTGGTGTCTTTTTCTGCGAAAGTGTAGCTTCAATATCATATATTATTTGTGTAAATATAATATAATATAACAAAAACATAATGGGTTACTCAATTAATAGAAAAACAAATATAAACATCTGTTAAAAACATTCATATGTTCTCAAGATGTTTTATTTACAATAAATCTTGTTAAATTGTGCGACTTTTTGCGATTACTAAGATATTTAACATTTTTGTTAGGTGTAAAAATTAAGTGAACACGCTTTGTTTATTGTCAATATTTCTTAAAATACTGTAAGTTAAAAAATCTTTAAATAAAAATTGCACGTTTCATAAAAATCTAGAAAATGTATAATATAGCTCAATTAACTGCAAACTTATGCTGTTTTGTTTTCAAAGTTAGAAATATGTACGATTGTTCAAATCAACTTATCCGATACTATTTTAAACAACTCAAATAATATTTTCTTCCCATGTATTTATTTTATATAGCGAGTTCTTTTATGTATACATATGTCCATTACTGCGTATATACTGTAAATCTTCAGATATTCGTTGTTTTTTTTTTTAAGAGTTCAGTTTAAAGCTATAAACGAGTGTCGTCCACTACCAGACTAAGCATGAAGTAAAATTTCGAGTTTAGAAAAGCCCCGCGTAGAAAATTTTCACGGGGCTTTTCTAAACTCGAAATTTTACTTCATGCGCCACGCGTATAAAATACTGATTTTGAGTGAAGTTTATAAAATTCTTATTTAACAATATATTTTTAATCCTGTTTTAGCAGTCTATTTTTAATACTGATTTAACAGTGTATTTTTAAGTTAACAATATTTCGGTGATTTATACACGTGGACCATGAAATATAATTTCGAATTTTGAAAAGCCCTGTGAAAATTTGTATCAATTTTTTTGGGCTTGTCTAAACGCGAAATTTTACTTCATGCGCCACGCGTATAAAACACAGATTTCAAATGAAGTTCGAATGTACACAAATTTCACAATATTTTAATGTTTTATACGTGTGGCGCATGAAGTAAAATTTCGAGTTTAGAAAAGCTCCGTGAAAATTTGTCTCGGGTCGCTGCGCGACCCTCGACAAATGTTCACGGGGCTTTTCTAAACTCGAAATTTTACTTCATGCTTAGTCTGGGATTGGACGACACTCGTTTAAAGATTCAAATGAACTCTAAAAATAACGAATATCTGAAGATTTACAGCATATACTATTACTTCATGCTTAATCTGGGAGTAGAAACACTCGTTTAAAGCTTCAAATTGAATTATTTCAAAAAGACAACGAATGTCTAGGATATCATTTAAAATAAAAAATCCCTGTATAAAAAAATGTTTTATAAAAGTCAATTGCTTGTAATTAGTTTAAAAGTATACAGAGTGATACACATTATAAATAAGAAAACTTCAACAGCATGAATTGAGCGACAAACATAATGCTAAATGTATGCAAAATGAACTACAAGAAAAAATATTTGTGTTGTTGATATTACACCTCAAATCTCTTACTGAATTTTATTATTGAGTCATTTAAATATTTAAGTTTGGATAACTATCTATTTTTATATTAATCCAAAACTAATTAATTTATGATGCAAAATGCACTATAAAAACTAATCCATGAATTTTGTCCCGCTAGATTAGTTAAATAGTATACATTGCGGAGCTACTAATCCAAATTTTAAGACTTTTCTAAACTGAAAATATTTACTTCATGCGCTAGGTGTACAAAACACTAATTAAGTGCGAAGTTCTAAAAACACTTTGTCTAACTCTCCAATGAAATAAAATCAACGTAAACTGTATTGGAGATTGGTATTTTGCGTTTTTATAAATCGTCGATTTCCATTTTGGTCCATGGAATTTAAAAGAAAATAACATTTAAGTTACGCCACTATTAAAGTTATAATTATGTATTTATATTCTATCATTACTAATAAATCTATCGGTTTTCCAACAACTATTGAAGTCCTGGGTGGCTGTGGAATCAAACATGAATGTTGATCCCTACTTCTCTGAAATAGGTTATGACTTTGCAAATGTCATATTCAATAATTTTGACAATAAGTAAATATTTAGTTTAAATTACGTTTCTTGCTTATGTATTTTTTAATTCTAACAATATTTTCTATAATGTAAAGAGTGTCTATAAACTGTCGGCATCCCAGTAGGTTCTGACTTCAGAAACATACGTCGTAGTTAGACAAATTATTAAATTTATTTGACGTATCGGAGATTCACCGAATCGCATGACCTAATCTAAGATATGTAATTTGTTTTTCAAAGCAACCGAGATGCCGATAGTTTATTGACATACGTTATATACCTCCTCTATAAATGTATCATTATTTTTTGAATAAACATACTTGAATTGAATTGAAGTAATAATAATAATAATAATAATAATAATAATAATAATAATAATAATTCTTTATTAGTGCCATTACAAAAAAGTTTACACACGTCCCCAAAATATGAATTAAAATCCCTATGTTAAAATAAATTAAGTAAGAATCGACATTAATATTTGATTCCGCAGCTACCCAGGATTTTAATACAAGTTGGACACCTCATATGATTAATTGCATATTTCAATCTCCATCCAATTTTATTTATTTCTTTTTAAACATTCAATTTAATTGGTATATAAAGGAGGTTAAAAATTACCTTAAGGAGTAGGTGTATTGGAGGGCTGATAACCGGCTGTTTCTTTTTTTCTTGGTGATTGCAAAGGCACGACTTTATCCACGGCATCCTGGGGGCACACGCGAATAATCCACTGTCGTTTGCGTCGCACATAAATACAAATAAACCCGCCGGCGCGCTTTATTTATTTATACATACACAACAAAAGCGGCTATGTCCTAGTCTATTTATACTCGTATATAAATTAAAAAAATAAAAATTTAAAAGAAGCATGTCGATAATATTGGCGGCATGTTTACGATGTCCGAAGCGAGAAAGGGCATGCGGTGCGATGCGTGTACAAAAGAGAGTTCGAGTTCGGGTTGTGCAGCGAACGGAATCCCGGACGCGACTGACGGACCGACGAAGTTTCCTATTGCCGGAACAACTCCGCGGGCACACACACACATGCATACACCGACGACGAGGATGATGACGGTGGATGGTTGGAGGATTCCGGAGCGCAGCTTCTTCTCCCTTTTTCAGGGGTTGTCCTACTGACACCGCGCAAGGGCCCGACTCGACGGCGACGCTCCGGAGGCTTCCACTCCCACTTCCTACTATCCGATTCCACTTGCGGTAGGACAAGGACACCTACGCCTAGTGACGCAACCAGTAAATGCATCCCCTTGCAGGAGGAATAATTTCATTTCAAAAGAAGACAATACTTTTATATAGCGGAAAAGGATATTTTCCAACCAATTATAAACTCCTTAACATTCTAACAACAAGCCTAAAGGCAGGTGGTACTCAGTGCAGAAATATTTTGTCACTTCTCGTATACACAAATGTATATCATTAAAATAAGACAAATAAATATGTTCATACAATTGCAAGTGTTTTGGTTATAAATATTTGAACAGTATAGGCAGTATAGACTGATTAAAAAAAGTAAAAAAAAGCAAATTGTTTGTCTTACAAATAGAAAATGATTTATTTCTAAATAATAGTAGTAATTATGTAAAAAGAAAAACTTAAAAAAATTGCGATGTGTCTATCATAGCTCTTTCCCCGTTAAAGATATAAGATTTAAATATGGAAAAGTTGCTCAAACTAAATTTATTCTACTTTTATTATTATTACTCCAAAACTATTCATAAAAAAAGTAATTGTTGCATTTTTCGCTACACGTCGGTAAATATTGAATACCATCACATCCAAGTGTTATATATATTTTTAACTTTACTGTAAATCAGTGGTTTATACGCTTGGCGCATGAAGTAAAATTTCGAGTTTAGAAAAGCCCCGTGAAAATTTGTCTCGGGTTGCTGCGCGACTCTCGACAAATTTTCTACGCGGGGCTTTTCTAAACTCGAAATTTTACTTTATGCTTAGTCTGGAAGTGGAAGGCACTCGTTACTTTAAAATATGTCACAAGTGTTAAAATGTGTATCGGTACTGTCACAAATAAAAAAAAAATACATAGCGGGCTCATTATAGTTGAATTCAAACTAATATCAAGTTGGCATGATTGGGTAAATGTCGGCTTGCGCCGACTTATGTCAATATAGTAATTCTTGCATTTTTCGCTACATCTCGCAAAATATTAAATATTGATAACCATCACTTCTAAGTGTTATATATTTTTAACTCTACTGCAAATCAGTGGTTTATACGCTTGGCGCATGAAGTAAAATTTCGAGTTTAGAAAAGCCCCGTGAAAATTTGTCTCGGGTCGCTGCGCGACCCTCGACAAATTTTCTACGCGGGGCTTTTCTAAACTCGAAATTTTACTTCATGCTTAGTCTGGGAGTGGAAGACACTCGCTACTTTAAAATATGTCACAAGTGTTAAAATGTGTATCGTTACTGTCACAAATAAAAAAAAAATACATAGCGGTCTCATCACAGTTGAATTCAAACTAGTATCAGTTGACGTGATTGGGTAAATGTCGGTTTGCTCCGACTTATGTCAACTTATAGTAATTCTTGCATTTTTCGCTACATCTCGCTAAATATTGATCACCATCACTTCTAAGTGTTATATATTTTTAACTTTACTGTAAATCAGTGGTTTATATGCTTGGCGCAGTTAAGATACAAATTTAAACACTTGTGACATATTTTAAAGTAACGAGTGTCTTTCACTCCAAGACTAAGCATGAAGTAAAATTTCGAGTTTAGAGAAGCCCCGTGAAAATTTGTCTGGGGACCCTCGACAAATTTTCTACGCGGGGCTTCTTTAAACTAGAAATTTTACTTTATGCTTAGTCTTGGAGTGAAAGACACTCGATACTTTAAAATATGTCACAAGTGTTTAAATGTGTATCTTAACTGTCACAAATAAAAAAAATACATGGCGATCTCACTATAGTTGAATTCAAACGTGTATCAAGTTGGCATGATTAGGTAAATGTCGGCCACCGCCGACTTATGTCAACTGTTATTGTAGTCTAAATCTTGGCTGGCGCCGACTTATATTTCAACTGTCATTATAGTCCAAATATCGGCCGGCGCCGACTTATGTCAAGTTGACACGATAGACTAAATGTCGGCTAGCGTTGACTTATGTCAACTATCATCATAGTTCAAATGCCGGCTATCGCCGACTTACGTCAACTGTTATTATAGTCTAAATGTCGGCTGGCACCGACTTGTAATAATAATAATAATAATCTTTATTTCTTCTAAAAAAAATATTACAAAAAAATCTATGTATATTTGAAGAAAAAAGGCGTTAATAAAATATTCATTTATGCTGTATAATTCTTTGTTACAGAGCAAATCCAATAATGTATATTTATATGTCTTACTGTTTTCTATTGTTTTAATATTATCTGGCAAGGAATTCAAAAATTTGAGGCAATTATTATTTATATTATTTTCTGAATATGTGAGTCTGTGTTTGGGGATATCATAATTACTCGCGTGTTTTGTATCATTCCTGTGCCCTATTTTATTTTCATAGAATAGTAATTTATTTATATGAATAAATGTTAGACATTCGAATATGTACAGAGCTTAAAACTTTAGAAAGCAGTTTTGTTTAAAAATACCTCTACAAGAAGCATTGAATCCGAGGTTATACGTAATTCGTAATACTTTTTTGGATGACAAATATTGATGTACATTGTTTGCTATGTTCCCAAAAACGTATTCCGTATCGCATATTTGAGACGAAAACATTATTGTATAGAATTTTTTTACTTGTAATATCGACCATATCTTTTAAGGTACGAATGCAAAAGCATATACCACTTGGTTTGAAAGCTTCTCTATTTGGTCGAGCCACCTAAGATGCACATCGATTTCTATACCTAGCAATCGTACAGAATTACTTGCTCTTGTATGAAGATTCTTTATTGTTAATTTGTTTATATTATATATTTGTTTTTTCATAATATATAAAATTACGAAAAAACTATTCGTGAAAATGCAAACAATGTCTTAATTAATAAGACAACTTAAGACGATAAATGTCCATTGAAACAACTACTTTTCGTGCAAATATACCTCCGGATATTGAATTATACAATGAAATATTTAAAATCTTATTTAATTTAATTGGTTACAACGCTATATTAAAGTATATACTTTTAGTAATTTATTAGTTTCGTCTGTATTTTACTAGTTATTTTAATGTTTTTTAACCACAACAATAAATTGTTCATTTTTTATTTGTACAGCTTCATTTCGATTAGAGATTATTGATTGCCGCCTCTATTATTGATGTATAAGTTGATTCTAAACATATTCTCTAAGATCTCTTCCACTGGGTCTCATTGAATCTTTCAAATCTTGTTACTACCTTACCTTCAAAATGTGGCAATCACATTCTCATTGCACAGCTTAAATTTTTATTACAATGCTATAAAGATTTTTGGATTTCTCAGTAAATGTTTTTCATTTTTCTCGGTATACTAGATTCCTAGGATCAAAATATGCCGAGTAAACACAACTTTTTTTATATCTTTCACAATGTTCTCATTAATCACTTGGTGAAACATGATTAAAATAAAATTTGAAATAAAAACACTTGGTTTGTTTCACTAACGTTTTACTTATTATTCCGACTAGTTTCGGCTTCTAGCCATTATCAAGGAATGTACAGAGAATACTTTTTTACACGATATTTATATACAAAATCAGGTAATAAGGGCGTTCATTATTGGGGAGATCCATAGCTCATCATTGTCATTTAACACATGTTTTCCCGATTTTATTGCTTTATTTATCTCCAAGCCTTCTCTGAAATTCAGTATACGACCCTTATTGCCTGTATACAATATTTTAAAATTATTGCTGTTGTATAGATGACCGGCTGTGATGAAATGTTTGGCCATACCCGTTGATTGTTTTTTATTTAGAACATCTTTTCTATGTTCGTCGAGACGGATTTGGAATGATCGTCCGGTCTGTCCTATATTTACTGCATCACAGTCGTTACATCTTAATTCATAAACACCTGATAGTTCTATTCTATCGTTTTTGAACTTATTATTCACTAATAATTTACTTAAATTAATGGGGTTTGTTAAAATGATGTCAAATTTGTTGTTTCTCAAAGTATTTTTTAATTTTACAGAAAGGTCTGCCACATAATCGATTTTTTTCCAGGTGTTTTTAGAATTTGGTTTGGTTGCGTAAAAATATTTTAATAATTGACTTTGTTTTTTCTTTTTTAATAAATTATCTATTAACTGTTCTGAATATCCGTTGTTATTTGCTATTATTTTTATAATATTTAATTCAGATTTGAAATTGTCGGCGTTTAGAGGGATATTTAATAATCTATATATTAAGGAATGGAAAGTGCTATGTTTAATTTGGTTTGTTGTATTTGACGTGGATGGGATAATTGAATCTGAAAATATTTGTTTCCTGTAAATTTTATAAACTAAATTATTCTTTGATTTAGTTATTGTGAGGTCTAAAAAGTTTAGGCTATTGTTTGTTTCCAGTTCAAATGTGAATTGTATTTTAGGTTGAATTGAATTTAAAAATGTTGTAAATATATCTATGTGTCTAACGGTGCCTGTCCAAATGCAAAAAATGTCATCGACATATCTGGCCCAAAAGTGTATAAATTTTGTCTCCTGTTTCCTGAACAAAGTTGTTTCGAAATCTGCTAAGAAAATTTCAGATACAAGAGGAGATAGGGGTGATCCCATTGGTAAACCATCTGCCTGTGTATAAATGTTGTTAAATTGAAAGTAGCTCTGATCGATGCAGATTTTGATCAGTGATTTTAATTCGTTCTTTAATTCTTGAGGGTGGTCGGTATTATTTATTTTCTTGTCTATAATGGACTTAAGTTCTGTCACTGGAATTGAGGTGAACAAACTTTTCACATCAAATTAAAGGTATCGATATTGTATTTAACCTATTTACCAATTCTATTGTATTTTTAATTCCGTATTGAGATTCGAAATTAATGAAAGATGGAATTATGTTATTTAAATGTTTACACAACTTATAGGTTGGTGCATATAAATAGGACACTACAGGTCGTATGGGAATTCCATCCTTATGTAATTTCGGCAAACCATACAAAATTGGTGCTTTAGGATTCATTATTTTAAATTTAAATATTTCTGATTCTGGAATTATATTGCTGCAAGATTTTAATGTTTTTATAAATTCTAACTGAAATTTATTGGTAGGATCTCTTTTTTTGGATTTAAACATGTCGTTATTAAATAATTCCTCAGTTTTTTTATGTAATCGTGTTTATGCATTATTGTAATAGTGCTGCCTTTATCGGCTTTGCAAAGTACTAAATTTTAATTTTTAAGTTTCTGTTTGATATTTATTATGGTTTTTTGTTTGGTTTTATGAATGGTTTTTGTCCGTTTTGAGTTATTTTTATGTTTATAAATAAATTTTGCTATTTTATTTTTCATTAATGATTGCTTTTCTCCTGAATCTAGTTTATTGCAAATAATTTCTGAATTAATACCTGCTGCTTCTATAACTGTATTTGATTCGATATATGGATTATACTTAAGACCTTTGTGAAGAAGTTCTGTTTCACTTGAATTTAGTTCAATGCTTGTTAAATTAACTAACCTCGCATAGAATTTGACATCATGCTTACCAACCTCATCAACATAGTTGACGTTATTACTATGGACTTGCTCACTTCGCACATTTTCACTCTTTAATTTTGTTAATTTCTCCTTTTGTTTTTCGTATTGTTGATAAGAAATTGATCGCGCTTCTTCTCTGAGGTTTGAATCAACGTAGTCGAATTCTAGTGGATGTAGACACTTGGTCAGCCGTGTATGAAGTAACTTCAAGATGTGTGAAGTATTATCCCTGATTTGGTACCACTTCATCATTTCAAGAGATGTCCATATTTGGTATGCTTGTTGTATAGTTTTTCTGGCTTCTAGTGAACGATGATTGCAGCTTATTTTCATGAAGGTCGGTTTGAGTTTTTCGCGTTGGCATTTTGTTAAAAACGAAATGTGGTTGTTTGAAATGTGATTGTTTGTCTGTAAAATTAAAAAATACTTTAAGAGACAACAAATTTGACATCATTTTAACAAACCCCATTAATTTAAGTAAATTATTAATGAATAATAAGTTCAAAAACGATAGAATAGAACTATCAGGTGTTTATGAATTAAGATGTAACGACTGTGATGCAGTATATATAGGACAGACCGGACGATCATTCCAAATCCGTTTCGACGAACATAAAAAAGATGTTCTAAATAAAAAACAATCTGAAATAAAACAACACAGTTGGGAGGGTTTCACTTTTATTGTTGAACACTGCAACATGTTTCACCACACAGTGGCTTCATCAGGCAGATGAAATAATTATTATTTCATCTGCCTGATGAAGCCACTGTGTGGTGAAACATGTTGCAGTGTTCAACAATAAAAGTGAAACCCTCCCAACTGTGTTGTTTTATTTCAAATAGTATTATGGAGTTTCATCATGTATCCGCCTCATCAATTAAATATATAAAAAACAATCAACGGGTATGTCCAAACACTTTATCCAAGCCGGTCATCTATACAACAGCAATAATTTTAAAATATTGTATACAGGCAATAAGGGTCGTATACTGAATTTCAGAGAAGGCTTGGAGATAAATAAAGCAATAAAATTGGGAAAACATGTGGTCAATGACATTGATGAGCTATGGATCTCCCCAATAATGAACGCCCTTATTACCTGATTTTGTATATAAATATCGTGTAAAAAAGTATTCTCTGTACATTCCTGGATAATGGCTAGAAGCCGAATCTAGTCGGAATAATAAGTAAAACGTTAGTGAAACAAACCAAGTGTTTTTATTTCAAATTTTATTTCAACTTTTTTATATCCAAAAGAGAACGGTTAAGCCGGAATTATTCTTTAAGTTACAAAAAAATATTATTAAATTTATTTATAACAATTGAACGCATGATCGATTAGACTGAATTTTTGTATGGTTAATTATCATAATGTAACACATCATTTCTGGTATTATGGTTATCATTTATTGAGAAGAAGTATAAAAAAACAGTAATACTACAACATAAAAACTAAAATATGTTTTTATTGGCGCAACTCTTAAAAAATTTAAAAATAATTCTTGAAAGATTAGTTCAATTACAAGCTTTTTTGTCCGTTAATATTATTTGATATCTTGTACGGTTTTGCAACAAAAAAATAAAATATAAATTGTATTTTTTTAATTTTTAAAAGGTGCGCCAATAAAGACACATTTTAGTTTTTATGTTGTGGTATTACAGTTTTTTATACTTCTTGTCAATCATAATAACCATAATACCTGAATTTTCTGGCCTAACCGTAAACTTTTGGATATTGATAAGTTGTGTTAAATCATCATATTTTTATCCCACGAATCGGTGGTTAAGCCATAATAAATTTTATTCGGATTGAATATAGCGTTCAATTGTTATAAATAAAAGCAATAATATTTTTTTTTTACTTTAAAGACTAATTCTGGCCCAACCGTAAACTTTTGAATATTGATTTTGAATTAACGATACCCCCTTTATATCTTACAGAAATCGATCGAAGTATCAAATCATTCTGGTTAATAAGCTTGAGAAATAATGTAATAAGAAGAATACTGTCAAATAATTAGAGGAGACAATACTAACACATTTCAAATTTTACATGTAAATCCTTATGGCCCGCTATACAATTTAACAACCTGTGTGTAGTTTAGTTATTAGAGTTATTATTGAATTTCCAGAAGGTTAAGAAATTGGTTACCCTGAGAAAATCAGCTGCAAGAATAATATTGCTTCTTTGTTTGTGCACTGATTACTTCAATAATTAGGCGTAGTTCAGCTTTAGTGACTTGTTTTAGCATTGCTGTAGAACTGACTAAGTAATATACATTCAGAGTGTTTTAAGTGTTTAACTTAGTTGATTACCTAATCTAATATATTAGGCTATTTAGAGTGAGACTTATTTTCGTGATATTTCGGATACATTTAAAATGTGAAAGTTTATTCAAATATACAAGTAAATTTTAGCTTCACATTGATATTTTTCAAAGATAAAATAGCAATGATATCTGCTCTATGCTGTAACCTTTATTTATAAAAAAAGGTCATAACAATCATAAAAAAATAAGACCTCTATCTCAGTGGATGATTCAAAAAAACAGTAATTTGAATCTAGGTCGTGTAATAATTAGGCACATTGTAATTTAATGGATGTGTGTTTCAGTAAAAATGTTTAAATTTTTTTAGAGTATAAAAGCTAAATAAAGCTGTCAACTCAACCAATAATATTAAAAGTGGTTATCAGTATCTGCAACATTAAACCTATCAAAACTATACTATTTAACTAAAGTTACGCCAAACACCGAATACCAATTAATGTTTATTTTTATTTCTTTCAATACTTAAAAATACATTTAAAAATTATCCCATCACCATCCCAAGATTCAACTTTCAGAATAGAATACCCATGGAGACCACCTATAAATTTATACCGGGTGTTCACTTGGCGGACGCAACATAGGAAATCCCATGT
This sequence comes from Philonthus cognatus, assembly GCA_932526585.2. Classification (NCBI taxonomy): domain Eukaryota; kingdom Metazoa; phylum Arthropoda; class Insecta; order Coleoptera; family Staphylinidae; genus Philonthus; species Philonthus cognatus. The sequence continues at coordinate 117,977,529 of OW052241.1, read as the reverse complement.
AAATTTTGAAATTTTCAAATTTTGGCTCTGCTATTTATTTTAGAAACAAAATGTATTTACCTTTTTGTAGAGGAAAAAATTCTGAAATTCTGTTTATCACTTTACGTTTCTCTAAGTTAAAATAATTAAGAACACATAATGTGATTTTATAAAAATAATGACATGCCGTGGAATTGAAACAACTGCGGATGTCAAAATGGCAAAAGATATCATAGTCACTTGATTAAAGTAAATGTTTTCGAAGTGATTTACACTGTACAAGAAAAATGTCATTATTTTTATAAAATCACATTACTTTTTCTTAATTATTTTAGCTGTTCATTTTCTGACATTCTTCGATATTTAAAAGAGTTCCATTTGAAGCTTTAAACGAGTGTTTCCACTCCTAGACTAAGCATGAAGTAAAATTTCGAGTTTAGAAAAGCCCCGAAAAAATTTGTCGAGGGTCGCGCAGCGACCCGAGACAAATTTTCTGGGCTTTTCTAAACTCGAAATTTTACTTCATGCACCACGCGTAAAAAACACAGATTTTAAGTGAAGTTCAAATATACATAAATTTGATAATATTTTAGTGTTTTATACGCGTGGCGCATGAAGTAAAATTTCGAGTTTAGGAAAGCCCAGAAAATTTGTCTCGGGTCGCTGCGCGACCCTCGACAAATTTTCAAGGGGCTTTTCTAAACTCGAAATTTTACTTCATGCTTAGTCTGGGAGTAGAAAACAATTGTTTAAAGCTTTAAATTTAACTTTAAATTAAACAGGGAATATCCGCAATTGTTGTATCAATTCCATGGTATGTCATTATTTTTAGAAAATCACATTACTTTTTATTAAGTATTTTAACTTAGAGAAACGTAAAGTGTTAAGTGTGAACATTAATAAATTTAGAATTTTTCCCTGTACAAAAAGTGGAATACATTTTGTCTCGAAAATAAATAGGGAAGCCAATATTTGAACACTTTAAAATTAACATGCGATTTACTGTGTTGCTTCCGCCAAGTCAACACCCGGTATAATTTTTCTCCAGATTTTAAAAAATAGGTTTTTTAATTCTATGTGCAGGGTGATGCCCCATAGATAAGGAGGAGGGCCTCTAACTTGGTTATATCTAAGCCGATTTAAAAATTTAATTGTATTTCACTATTTCTCAAGAGAGTAGGAAATAGTTTTGAGAAATATTAAAATACAATTTAAGGGGTCCCCCGAATAACGTTCTAAGCGCTAACTTTTGCGAAGTAATATTATACGAAATATCAGAATATCCTACTGAATTTTCCTTTCATTCTAGGTTTTAAATGACAAAGACATTTTAGATGATGTCAATAAAGCTGTAAACAATTCATTTTCTGTATCAAAAATATACATTTTTGAGCATTTTTAATCCGGAACATATAATACAATTAAGGGTAAGTATTTTTCATCCGGAACATATATTTAAGAATGAGCATTTTCAATCCGAAACGTAACTATTCATAAAAGGAGCAAATTATTCCATTTGATTGAATTTTAATTACAAACTGAAGATTAAAAATAAATTGAACATTTCTTTAAACTGTTAGTACAAATTCAGATAACCCTTGATTTTGCGCCAAACAGTACCCTAGCCTATTATAAAATCCATTACTCACATTTGTTTGTTTTAGAGTTAATACATGCACATTCTTCAGAAATTGAATTCCTAAAAGAATCAATATTTGAGTGCCGTATTTGATAAATTTTGCTTTTCCAAAATAATCACAAGGCGCTAAATCAGAAGATCTAGCGGGCCAGTTAATCCGCAATGGCCAATCCAGCGATTTAGAAAGGTTTGGTTTAAATATTCCCGAACATCTATTCCAAAATGCGCTGGGTAGCCATCGTGTTGAGACCAAAGCTCCTGATTGAAACCTCCAAATTATAGGGCCAAAATTGTTAATTAATGGTTTTAAATCTGATCCAGAGTTTAAATTTAAGATTTTTTTAAATTGTCGAATAATTGTATTATTGAAAATTCCCGTCCAAATATTTATTTTGTGAGGATACTGCATCCTTGTGCTAAAACTAATATACGGATTTTTTGGGCCCAATACCTAGTATTTTAAGTATTGGGTTCGTTGTTTAGAGTAAACGTCCATTCGTTCGTAAAACAAAATAAGTCACACACATTCCTTATAGTGTAAAACGTTTTTTCTATGAAAATTCTTTTTTCAATAGTATAATTGATATTCATTTTGAAAATGAAGTTTGACAACTTATAACAATAGACAAATTGAAAGTCAAGGATAGTCATATTTATATAATTAATTATAATACATTTCTGAATTGAAAATAATCACCCTTAATTATATTATATGTTCCGGATTGAAAATGCTCACCCGGTATATCTTTTTTCCATTTCCAAAAACTATGTTTAGTCGCTTACAACGTTAAACGGCGGAGCCCTTTAACTGAAAAATGGGGAAAATCAAAAGAAAACGCTGTAGTCATTTATATTGAATTGTGTATCATATTTGATTACCCTGTTGAAAGTTTGAAAATATTCAAAATAATAATAAATTTATAGTCTCTCAGAAATATAAGAATAACATTTAGGAAATAAATTGATTGTCAGCTAAAACCGAAAGATATAAGCAAAATAAATTAAATTAGATACACACGTATTTCACCTTAATTTTCATTAATGTATACATTTTTGTTTAATAAATTATATTTGGTAGGTACAAAAATGTACATTTTCATGAAAATCAAGTTGAAATATATGAAATTCCAAAATGAACTGACAATAGCAGTAATATTACCCCGGGGTGCACATTTTGATATATCCGTTGTGAAATTTCATGAAAATAGAAAATTCATCGTGGAGTTTTGTTTTAATATTTTTATAATTTTGTATATTCATGAAATTTCACAACAAATATTTTCAAAATGTGCACCTCGGGGTATTATTACTGCTATTGTCAGTCAAAAAAATATTTCATATACAATTCCATTTTCATCTGAAAATAACAGCAAAATAATAAATGGGATTTTATTTAGATTTTCACATATTTTGACAGAGTTTTTATTATCTATAACAAATGTAATAACCAAGAATTGTAAAAGAGTAGTTTGGAAACAAATAATCTCCATGAAAACCATAACTTATTTTGTTATTTATGGAAGACATGAAATTTCCTTTATCTCCAACATTTTAGAGAAAGATGAAAATTGAGAGAGATTAATATTGTAGGATTCTTAAAATTTTTCAAAAATCATGTAAATTTAATAAAATATCCAGACATCTAATTTGTATATGTATTTTGTTATTTCTCTGAAATATGAATAAAATTTTATTAATTTTCACAATTTTGCATCAATGTTTAGTTAATAGTGATGAAAAGATAAATAAATGCTAAGTTAGTAAAACATTCAAGAAAAATCAAATACGTGATAATCATTAAAATTTCATGAAATTGAAGAAAATAATAAATTATATATTTTAGTTTTAGTAATTCTTCACATAGAATGTATGATTTTTTGCTATTTTTATTTGTTTTAGGTAAGATTCAATTTGGATTTAATTTACAAAAAAAATCTTGTGATATCAAAATAAGTTCAAGTTGTTAAAATTTATTATAACACAATTATTAATAACAAATAAGGCAACATTTTATTTCAAAATTACAATTTATGATTTCATTGTGATTTTCAAATAAAAAGTTGCTTTATAATAACATCAAAGATATTCTCATAAATTGTTAAGATACAACAATGTTCGTTAATCCAATACAGAAAAGTAAAATAATTATTATATTATCTATAGGGTTTAGACAGTTTTTATATTGCAATCATTTAAGTATACATACACACATACATACATAAGTATGTACAGAGAGTTTTATGTAACACAGAACATGTTTATAACAAGAATTTTTCTTTTAAACATGCATTAGCGTACGTTGTACACTTGCCGACGCTCGGTTTATCAAAAGAATTTAATTTAAAGCTTTAAACGAGTGTTTTTCACTCATAGGCTAGGCATGAAGCAAAATTTCGAGTTTAGAAAAGCCTGAAAATTTGGATTTCCCGGGCGGAGCGAAGCGAGCCCGGCAAATCCAAATTTTCAGGCTTTTATAAACTCGAAATTTTACTGCATGCGCCACCGGTACAAAACACTGATGCAATGTAAAGTTTAGCGATGTGTTTTAAACTTCGTAATATGTCAGTGTTTTGTACCGGTGGCGCATGAAGTAAAATTTCGAGTTTAGAAGAGCCTGAAAATTTGGTTTGACCGCGGAGGCGCTTCGCGCTACGCGACCAAACCAAATTTTCAGGTTTTCTAAACCCGAAATTTTACTTCATGCTTAGTCTGGGAGTGGAGCACACTGATTTTAGATTGAACTCTTTAAAAAAATACAACGAGTATCTAATGATTTACGGCATATACGCTGTAATTGGGACATGTATACTTTAATGAAAAGCTCCCTCTATGTAAAAGTTGGGGCATTAATTGCGATTGATGGGGTACAATTTTTAATGGTCATATAAACAACCCAGTTCATACATAACTTAAAAATTGAAGGTGTCAAATTGTATTTATTGAAAATGTTCGGTGTTACATAAAACTCTCTATATACAGGGTGTCTGTATTTCAACAGAATGTATGGGGATCACGGTTATTCAAAGAGATAGAGAGTCGGTTAAATTGCAGAAAAGTTGGGTAATTTAGAGCCCAATAATAATCTGAAAAAAATCTGAAATATCTTTTTTCGTTTTTGAGATATTGTCGAAAAACGGATTTTTTTAAATTTAGTTTTTATTTTTTTATTCAAAAACTATTGATTTCAGACATTTTCAACTTTGACATTAGGCAGGCACTATTTTGCGATAAATCTAGTAACACATTTTATTTTAAGATAACTATAACATTTACCTAGGGACCATAGCTAACTTTCGTTTTTTTTAATGGGCGCCATTTCGGATTCTCATATTTTTTGAAAAAATATTTTTTACTGAATTCAATGATGTATCACAGTTATAGTTTATTGTACATTTTATATGTAAAATTTTTGTAAATAGTGCCTTGAAAACAGTTGAGTAACTCACTTATTTGGCAAATCCTAGGACCCATAATTTTCTTTCATATCACCCCTAAAGACGGGCATCCGACGAAACATACTTTAACAGTTGTAATGTATTTTAGACTAACGAGTGTCTTCCACTCCTAGACTAAGCATGAAGTAAAATTTCGAGCTTAGAAAAACCCCGCGTAGAAAATTTGTCGAGGGTCGCGCAGCGACCCGAGACAAATTTTCCCGGGGCTTTTCTAAACTCGAAATTTTACTTCATGCGCCACGCGTGTACACTACTGGTTTACAGTAAAGTTAAAAATATGTAATGCTTAGATGTGATGGTGATCAATATTTACCGAGAAAAAATGCAAAAATCAATTTTTTGTGAATAGTTTTGAAATAATAATTATAAAAGTAGAATAAATTTAGTTTCTGCAACTTTTATGTGATAATCGATATTTATTATAATTATTACAAAAGACTGACAGTTAATAATTAATTTTGTGTGCTTACAACAATTGACTGCTGTCAAGATTTTATTGATTAACAGATATGATGTGATTGTTTCCAAGGCACTCTTTGCAAAAAAGAAAATATCATAATTTTAAATATCAAATCTAAAATAAATTATGAGTGTGATACATCAGTGAGTTAAAAAAAAATCTTTCAAAAAATGTGAAAATCCAAAATGGCGCCCATAAGAAAAGCAAAACTTGGCTATGGTCCCTGGGTAAATGTTATAGTTAAAATAAAATATTTTACTAGATTTATCGTTAAAAAGTGCCTCTATAATGTCAAAGTTAAACATGTCTGAAATCAATAGTTTTTGACAATATCTCAAAAACGAAAAAGGATATTTCAAATTTGTTTTTAGATTATTGTTAGGCCTTAAAAAAAATACGCTACTAGATTCCTCATTAAAAAGTGCCTGTATATTATCAAAGTTTTAAATGTCCAGATTCAGCAGTTTTTGAATAAAAAAAATAAGAACGATTTATCAAAATATCAGTTTTTTGTTGATATCTCGAAAACAAAAAATGACATTTGAATTTTTTTTCAGATTATTGTTAGGCTCTAAAATACGCAACTCTTCCCCAGTGTGACCGACTCTCTATCTCTTCAAATAACAGAGATCCCCATACATTCTGTCGAAATACGGACACCCTGTATAAGAATACATACATACATATGCGTTTTGAGGCATTCATTTTCATTTAATGACTCCAATTTGAAGTTACTAGGGAGTGTTTCCACTCCCTAATTAAGCATAACGTAAAAACAAACCAAATTTTCAGACTTTTCTAAACTCGAAATTTTACTTCATGCGCCACGCATATAAAACACTGAAATATTGTGAACCTGAAAATATTATTGAGTATTAGTATATTTTTAATTCTGCGTTAATTATTTTTTTACTGATTTAGTAGCATTTTCTATAATTATTTATAAACATCTCATAATTTGCTAACACATAACAATTTTCATTAATTTAATATGGATAAGCTAAATAAGTGTACACATTTTAAAGTAGAGTATTTATATTGCAATTAACCGTTAATTAAATTTCATTTAATCACAATTAACTTATTTCTGCCTTCTACAAATACATGATATTGTAGAATGCATGAAAATGTTCACCGATATTGTGTAAAAAATACAGAACGTCAATAGTTTCCTTTAAAAACCCTGACAAATATAATACGAACTTTATATGTATAAATTTTCTTTCAAAGTATTTAAAAATTGAAAACAAAATAAGGTTATATCGTGCATTTTTTAATTCAATGTTATTATTCAAGGTTTCAATATTTTTGGAATCTGTGTTTCTTTACTCTAACATTAACCCATTAAGTGCCATTGATAAATGCACGCAACATTATCAACTTTTTGTTAAATAAATTACCAAATAAGTTAATTTGAAATATTATATTATTTGACCTGACTTAAAAATGTATCAGGAAAACTGTAAGTATTTTGTTATTTAAATATTTCGATTTTTTCTCATAAAAAACAACGGCAGTGTATTTCTAACTTCAGAATATTTCAGCATTTTATTGACGTTGCGCATGAAGTAAAATTTCGAGCTTAGAAAAGCCCCGTGAAAATTTGCCCCCTCGACAAATTTTCTACGCGGGGCTTTTCTAAACTCGAAATTTTACTTCATGTTTAGTCTGGGAGTGGAATCACTTGTTCTAAACTTCATATTGCACGTTTTTATATAAAATTGACGAATGCCTAAAACTTTAGATCATATACATTATGTATATTTAAAAGAAAAAATTCACAGTTTGTCATACAATAAGTCGTTCATAGAAATCATAACAATAAGTGCAACATTTTTACCTAAAACCAACTATTACAGTTAACTCTATGATTTCTCGGCCGTTAATGGGTTAAACATGAAGTAAATATTTTATTTCATGAATTCCCTGTATATGTTGGAGTTCTGAAAAAAAATCACATCGTATTTTGAAAGCATCCAGATGATTTTATAATTAAATAGAAAATAAAGTGTTTGTATAGCGTTCCATCTATTGTGGGATGATAATCTGTATATAACAATTAAATGAAGGCGTATTGTGTTTCTAGCAAAAAAATAAAAGAAAGTAAGAGTATTTTGCTGCACTATACACCCCCTCTCTCACATTAAACAATCCTGGTTGCGCCACTGCCTACGCCTACCCGGTACTTGCGTCGTCCGCATCCCCCAACCCCAAAGGGGCTTATGCAAATCTGACCCAATTTTCACTTCACCTATGTTATTTCCAGAAAACGCAAATCGATTCGAGACCTTCCCATTGTTTTTCAATTGCCGGGCCTAAAGGGATTAATAAGGGCTACCGTTTGCTTAAATTATCGTCCAGATTAGATAAGCCCCGTTTTCTTAAATTAAAACGTCTACAAATTCCGGTTATCAATTCCCAAAAGAGAGAGCAATTATTTTTGTGCAGACGTGACTTATCAAACGAGAACAACGCTGCGGGATGATAACAATTTTATTTAATTAGTATCAGCATTCAGCTAATAAAGGGTTATTATAAGATATTTAAATATTATCAACATTTGGTTAATAAAGGGGTATTATTAGAGCGTCATTATATTTCTTTTGTAATTTATGTTGAGTCATTTTATGTATGCGTGGTGTGTATAATTTGGTAAATAGTTGGGACTGATTTGGGATGCGGGCCCTAAATTAATAAATGGACGCTGCATAATAATAAAAAGGGTGCGCAAGGGATTAGTGTACGGGGAGGGTGAGTTAGTGCAGAAGTGTGAACCGCTTAATTCCGTCAGAGAAGATTTAATGGTGTAACTTTGTATTTACTAAGCTGGCGCTTAAGCTTCTGGCTTTGCAATGAATTTGCTCTCTTTTTATCTAGATGTAATTACCAGAACTTAAATTTGCATTATTTACAATAATCCTCAACATCCAAGAGTGTAACGATTACTCTACGATAGAGGTCAGCAACCTATTTGCTGGTATAGCCATTTTTAAGAACATGTTTAAATCAAAATTTTCAAAAATCTTGAACCCAAACTTCTTCGAGAACTAAAGTTATCACTTACAATGTATTAAGAGCCTCATCACAGTGTTTTTTTTTTTCACAATCGTTTTTTTTTTTACTTTCCCTCATATGCAAAACAAAGGGAAAGTATTGTTTTCGCGAACATTTTCAAATCAAAAATGTTAGTAAATATATCCATTTTGAGGTCCTTCTGTAATTCTGTCCTTCTGTCGCCACGATAAAGTCTAAACAGATTGAGCTGTTGAGATGACACTATAAACTTAAACTTTGTATTACATTTATTTCAATTTTCTTTAATATTGATCATATAAAAAAAATTTGTTCACATCTTATTTAGCCATAACAGCGAACAACGATTAATCTTCCACAATAATAAAAATAGATCTTTGAAATTTATACATATTGCACATTGAAGCTTTGCGAATAAATTGAGACTATTATTTTTTTTAAATGTTTCTTAAATTATATATAAATCAACTAATGGATCACTCTTTAATGATCACATAAATTCCTGCAATACTTCCAAAGAAGAAGGTATTTCTTCTTCATATTGCTTTAATTTATTGAAGTAATTATTATAAACATGTTGTATTAAATAGATTATTCTCAAATAAATTATAAATAAAATTAATCGTTGCTTAGAAATCTGCATAAGAGCAATGTAAATTTTGATTATACTTTTAATAAATAGGGGGCAGCATCGCGCTATTCTAGTAATATCTTAAAATTATACTGTAATTTCCAAAAACATGTGAAAATAAATTAGGTTTGATATGTAGAATTCGTGTACGGCATTTATCGCACCCTGGTGCGCGGTCTTGAACTGCGAATGTGATTTTTCTGCCGCAGACTGTTCATTGAATATGTTGTTGATACTCATCAAAGAAAGACATTATTAAAATATTTCCCAATACATTTTCTATATATAACTGCATTTCTGGATTCATGTTTTGAAAAGGAATATGGAATGCCGGTATATGTTGGTTCAAGTGATGAGTCGGAAACATTTGTTTTTCAATTATTTACCAAATTGACTGTGCGACACTCAGCGATTTGATTACCGAAACACTTAGTCAGCTTAGCGTCTTGAGTTCGAATTGGTTTATTGTAATTTCTCAATTTTTGTACGGCTCAGCCTACTCAGCTTGAAGTGCCGCCTACCCAGCTTAGAGGGTAGACCTCTTCTCGTGTTTCCATCTATTCCTTTTGTATGCTTCATGCAATTTACCAAATTACGCGACAGTCATGTACGATATTTGATTTTTGATTAATTATTTAAATCACTTATATAGTTGCAAATAACATGAATTTTATGTTGCCAGATTTTAACTGTTTGTCTACAATATAAACACAGGGAATTTTTCTTTTAGGCAAACATGTGCATATGCTATACATTTTCCGACATGAGTTGTTTTTTAAAAGAGTTCAATTTGAAGCTATAAACGAGTGTTTTCCACTCCGAGCCTAAGCATGAAGTAAATTTTCTGGGTTTTTCTAAACTGGAAATTTTACTTCATGCGCCACGCGTATAAAACACTGATTTCAAGTGAGGTTCAAATAAACATAAATTTCACAGTATTTTAGGATTTTAAAAACATCTATAAACTTTTAGGGAAAAGCGGCAGAATTCAAAAATTATAGTTCTACTTTTTAGCCAGAACTTTGTTTTAATCAGCCAATATTTCGCTACAGATTTATCAGCTTCTTCAGGGCAAAGTTTAAACTAAAATAAATAAATACAATGATCTTTTATATAAAGATACACATATTTAAGAAGAGAAAAAACATTATACCTAAACATAAAGAACAATACTTAGTATTTTATACGCGTGGCGCATGAACTCAAATTTCGAGTTTAGAATAACCCAGAAAGTTTGTCTCGGGTCGCTGCGCGACCCTCGACAAATTTTCATGGGGCTTTTCTGAACTCGAAATTTTACTTCATGCTTAGTCTGGGAGTGAAAAACACTCGTTTAAAATTTCAAATTGAACTCTTTTAAAAATCAAAGAGTATCTAAATATTTAAAGAAAATAATCTGAATTTAGAATACATATACTTTAAAGAGAAACTTCCTGTATGTACTCATATAGAATATCAAACTTAAAAGGCATACAGTTGTATGTATGTCGATAGAAATTAAAATCGTGAAAACTTATCCAGTTTACTCCTTGTGTCTTCTGTAATTCAATACCCATTCGCACGGTGCTATGTAAACAAACAAACAACGCGCTCCACACTCATAATTTTAATTATTCGTTGTGATAAAATTCGGCAGACAGTATAATCCAATACATACTCAAAACTACTTTCTGCGATTTTGCTATTACTGCGCCATCTCGTATCCCAGAAACACGCAACCAGCAAAAATTGGCCCTCTTAAGAAAAGTTGTAGATAATTATAAAATCAACATTTAATGTGTAACAGAGCTGGGCAGGATTCGAATCCTGGATTCAAATCCTTTTAGAGGATTCAAAAGAGGCATTCGAATACTTTTTTCAACTGACTTCGTGATCCGGATTCGTTACATTTTTTTTAAAAGGATTCGTATTCGAATCCAAATGTGGTTGATTCGAATCCACATAAAAGGATTCGAATCCTTATGAGAGGATTCGAATATTTATAAAACGATTTGAATATTCATAAAAGGATTCGAATATTTATGAAAGGATTCATATACTTACGAAAGGATTTTAATCGTCAAAAATAATTCGAATTAATTGTGAGGATTAACATAAAAAATGTCTTTGGTGTGTTTTTAAATTTCTCGTTAAATCACTTTTTTATTCGCGTGGCGCATGAAGTAAAATTTCGAGTTTAAAAAAAGCCCAGAAAATTTGTCTCGGGTCGCTGCGCGACCCTTGACAAATTTTCACGGGGCTTTTCTAAACTCGAAATTTTACTTCATGCTTAGTCTGGGAGTAGAAAACGTTTAAATGAAGACGACATTATATAATACTGTCTCAGCTTAAACCGAGTCGACCTTGTACAGTAATGACTTTCTCACTCACGCGAGGAATTTCATGTGTGACGTCAGAAAAACTCCGTGTTTTTCTCGGGACGTAGATATTTTTTATAAAATCAAATTTGCTATGAAATTTAAATATACTGCCTTTCAAAAAAATCAGAACACAAAGTATTTATTGGACGATTTTAATGAAATTTACAGAATTTGGTCAGGTAAATGAACTGCATCGATGATCAAAAAATCAATTGTTTTGGTTACTATTTAATGGTATTTTTCCTTGATTTCACCATTATGAAGAGCTGCTGATTTTTTAATGTAATTGCTTCTAATATCCAAGTAGCCTCTGAGTAGTTTGACGTTTCAGTTTGTAAAACATAAAAAGATGCCCCGTGTTCGTCGGCGTGCACAATATCATCATCTAAGTGAATTTGAAAGGGGTCGCATTATTGGAATGCGAGAAGCGGGTTTTTCGGTTCGTGCTATTGCTAAAAGGGTAGGCCGTAGTGTATCGGTGATCGTACGCAGCTGGTCTAGATGGTCCGAAGCTGGGGAGAATCGACGTAGACTTGGATCAGGACGTCCAAGAAGCACCACTGAGCGTGAAGATCGAGCTCTTCGTCTTACAACTTTAAGGGACAGATTTACAACGTCGCGGGCATTGGGAAATGACTGGTTGGCTCTAAATGGCCAAATAGTATCCATGGCTACTGTTTACAGAAGAATCCGCAGTTTTGGTATAAGATCCTACCGTCCACAATTGTGTCTACCTCTTACTCCGCAGCATCGCAGAGCAAGACTTGATTGGTGCAGGGAAAGACAACATTGAACCCATGAATGGAATAACATTATCTTCAGCGATGAGTTTCGGTTCTGTTTATGGGCTCATGATGGTCGCAGAAGAGTGAGACGTCGACGCGGTGAACGCAGAATTTTACAATTTGCTGTTGAAAGACATACAGCTCTTACGCAGGGAGTTATGGTTTGGGGGGCGATAGCATATGGTAGTCGGTCTCCTCTAGTTTCTTTAGAAGCAAGTCTTAGCGCGATTCGGTATATTGATAACATTTTACGGCCAGTGTTAGTGCCCTATGTAAATGGCTTGCAGAACCCCTTTTTTCAGCAAGATAATGCTCGACCTCACACAGCGGCCATTACAAGACAGTTTTTTGATAGTGCCGAAATCAATTTGTTACCTTGGCCATCTCATTCTCCAGATCTATCGCCAATAGAACATGTTGGGATATGATAGGTGTTAGAATAAGTAACTTACAGCGCCCCGCTAACACTGTAATGGAACTTAGAGGTCAAATTATCGAAGTTTGGAATGAAATACCCCAAGTCGATATTGACTGCCTGAAATCGTGGAGGCCCAACACATTATTAATTTTTATTCATTTGTTATTTTGTTTTTTAAGTTGATTTTTTGATCATCGATACAGTTCGTTTACATGATCAAATTGTGTAAATTTTATTAAAATCGTGCAATAAATACTTGGAGTTCTGATTTTTTTAAAAGGCAGTATATATGTGACGGTATGATTTTTAATTACTTTCATTTGAGAAGGCTGCCTTAGAAAATCTGTCAAAAAAAATAATGATTGTGAGCGGTGAACTTGGTACGATCACGATAACGAGCTGTACTGTTTGTTGGTATTACGACATCATAGACTACAGAAAGGGTTCTTGCTATACCTAAGTTCAAAGATTACCGTTGAATATAATGTTATTACTGCTAAAACTCTTCAACTCCTCGTCTTGCCTTCACTGCTGAAACTCTTCAACTCCTAATCTGGCCGTTAGTGCGGTGGTTGGTTTCTGCGGGTCACTGGTCCGTGCTTGAATAGTTTTGTCCAGAGAATATCAAGAACATGTCCGTGCTTGAAGAAAAAATCAAGAAATTGAATCGTAATTAATTAGTCTTCAACCGCAATCCCAAGTAGAGGATACTGCTATAACTACTCTTGCCCAGGATACAGATAAGCCCCAAGAAACTTTTATATTGTGTTTATTTTTCAAATTGAATTAGTCATATTTAATCAACCTCTTTAGTTTATAAATAATGTAATCTCCGGTGCACTCAAGAATTAGGTCATGTAGCATTGCAATTGGCTAACTTATAATATTAACTCACAACTTGGAAAATAAAAATTAACCCAACATTCAATTTATAACAAATTCCTATCTTAGTTGTTATTTCATAATTTAAACAATTAAGATTACTCAGATGTTCCTGTAAATTACGTGGCGCCCAAAACATAAATTAAAAAGAAACAGAACCTACCCTTCGTACTGAGAGAGCTAGACCAGGAACAATTAGCTAAATTGAAGTTAACGTTACAAAATTGCACATTATGACCGATTATTGGTTTCCGCTGGAAGTCAGCATGACGGTGTTTCTGCCGAAAATTGCGGAATTCGAGGAGGAAGTGCTGAAACAGAACGGATGGTCAGTAACAGGAATTTCCCAATTTTTGAAAATGGAAATCGCACACGTGTTCGCTAGTTACATGCTGTTCTTATTCTTCCTGTTTTCCGTTATGCATGCCACCCATATCGTTGATTTTAGATTGCTAAGATGCGGTTTATTGGGGTTTTTCTCTGATTATATAATTCTCTAGTGCACTGGAGATTACATTATTTCTAAACTAAGGAATGTCCCAATCTTTATAAATGGAAATCGCACACGTGGTCGCTAGTTACATTAGTTTATAAATAATGTAATCTCCAGTGCACTCGAGAATTATATAATCAGAGAAAAACTCCAATAAACCGCATCTTAGCAATCTAAAATCAACGATATGGGTGGCATGCATAACGGAAAACAGGAAGAAGAAGGACATTATGTAACTAGCGACCACGTGTGCGATTTCCATTTTCAAAGATTTGGAAATTCCTGTTACTGACCATCCGTTCTGTTTCAGCACGTCCTCCTCGAACTCCGCAATTTTCGGCAGAAACACCGTTATACTGACTTCCAACGGAAACCAAAAATCGGTCATAATGTGCAATTTTGTGACGTAAACTTAAATTTAGCTAATTGTTCCTGGTCCAGCTCACTCAGTACGAAGGGTGGGTTGTTTTTTTTTTTTTATTTATGTTTTAGGCGCCACGTAATTTATAGGAACATCTGAGTAATCTTAATTGTTTAAATTATGAAATAACAACTAAGATAAGAATTTTTTATAAATTGAATTTTGGGTTAATTATCAATTTCCAACCTGTGAGTAAATATTAAAAGTAAGCCAATTGCAATGCCACATGACCTAATTCTTGAGTGCACTGGAGATTACATTATTTATAAACTAAAGAGGTTGATTAAATATGAATAATTTAATTTGAAAAATAAACACAATATAAAAGTTTCTTGGGGCTTATCTGTATCCTGGGCAAGAGTAGCTATAGCAGTATCCTCCACTTGGGATTGCGGTTGAAGACTAATTAATTACGGTTCAATTTCTTGATTTTTTCTTCAAGCACGGACATGTTCTTGATTTTCTCTTGACAATACTGTTCAAGCACGGACCGGTGACCCGCAGAAACCAACCACCGCACTAACGGCCAGATTAGGAGTTGAAGAGTTTCAGCAGTGAAGGCAAGACGAGGAGTTGAAGAGTTTCAGCAGTATTAACATTATATTCAACGGTAATCTTTGAACTTAGGTCTAGCAAGAACCCTTTCTGTAGTCTATGATGTCGTAAATACCAACAAACAGTATAACTGGAGATCGTGATCGTACAAAGTTCACCGCTCACAATCATTATTTTTTTTTTACAGATTTTCCAGGCAGCCTTTTCAAATAAAAAAAAAATAAAAGAAAATTAAAATCATACCGTCACACATATTAAGTAAAAACAAGTACATTTTCAATTTCACAATATTTCAGTGTTTTATCCATTTCGCTACGCAACTAAACCAAATTTTCAAAATTTCCTAAACTTTATATTTTATTTCGTGGGTAAAACAAGAATAGTGAATCTATGTTAAAAAGCAAAAATTAACATTTCTTAAGATATAAACTTTTTGTCTCGTGTAAAATAAGGCAAAATTAATGGCATATTATGATTTGGCTGTCATTTTATTAGAAATAAAAAAATGGGCAATAGTTTGACTGAAATTTAATTTAAAGGTGTAAAATTGATAATATAAAGTTAAAAAAATCGATATCATTTTTTTAACTTTATATTATCAATTTTACACCTATAAATGAAATTTCAGTCAAACTATTGCCCATTTTTTTATCAAATGACCATCTCCTGAGTTGATGTTGATTTTGCTCGTTTTAAAGCATTTTGAATTGTTGTTCGTAAAACATCAGGCTCCAAATTGGTCATTTTTTCTTTAATGTTGACTTTCAAGACTTGCAAGGTTTGTGGTTTGTTGTGGTAAATGCGAAATTTCAAAAAGACCCCCAGGGAGTGGAATCGCTCGTTCGAAACCTCAAACTGAATAAGAACATTAAATGACTAAAAATGTTTTTAGAGATAACCTAGTTTTCAAAATTATCTTCAATATTATTTTAAGTAAAACTGACATGATAGCCACAATCTGAAATGTTAAATTTTTCCGACATTTCCCCGATTCAAGATTTTTTGCCTGGCCTTTTAATATAACGTTCTTCTGTGGGAAACCTCCAATTTGGTAAACTGTTTTCATTGTTTTTGTCAATATTTACGTTAATTTTATAAATTTTTACGTGTTTTATAATTTGCCTGCTGATTTTGATAAATTTAATGTCATATGGCTTTTTTGTTAGTGTTTTAGTCAATTTAAACATAATTTCATGACTTTTCTCTGACTTTCCCGGTTTTAACGATATTCAGTGAATTTTGTATCTACGTAATTTTCAGGCATTCGTCGATTTTATAATAGAGTTCAATTTGAAGCTTTGAACGAGTGTTTTCCACTCCCAGACTAAGCATGAAGTCAAGTTTCTAGTTTAGAAAAGCCCCGTGAAAATTTGTCTCGGGTCGCGCAGCGACCCAGGACAAATTTTCGGCCTTTTCTAAACTCGAAATTTTACTTCATGCGCCACGCGTACAAAACACTGATTTTAAGTGAAGTTCAGAAACATACAAATACATTTTTAATCAGAGTAACAGGGCATCAGATGTTTAGTTTGTTATCAACGATGTTCAGTGTGATTAATAAATAATTAGGTTTTAAATATTTTTGTTAAAACAACTGGTAACGATATTAGTATATAAATGGTTGAAAAAAAAGATATAATCAAATTTATTCTTAAAGGATTTGTATTCGCGGTTCGTAAAAACAGGATTCGAATCTTTGATTCGAATCAAATTTATCTCTTACGAATCCTTTGTTCGAGTATTCGTGATTCGAATCATATTAGGTGATTCGGATTCGTAATTCGAATCCTTTTTATGAGGATTCGTCCCAGCTCTGATGTGTAAACACTTTTTGTTGTAGCGACGATTTTTTGTAAATATCTCAAAAACTATTTACGGGATGTATTCTAGTGTATTCTAAAAGGGCAATGTTTAGTTGATTTATACACAAAATTTCATAACGATGTTCTAAAAATTTCAAAAGTTAAGAATGTCTGAAACTGGAATTACATTTAAACTAGGATAAAATTGCCTTACAATGTAGTTTTTTTGTAAATAAATCAGAATCTATCGACGGAGTATTTTGATAATTTAATTTATTCTGAAAGAGCAATGTTTTTTTAACATCCATATTAAATTTTATAAAGATCTCACTTAAAATGTTGAAGTTAAGATGTTTTAAAATTTCACAATCCATAAAATTTTATTAAAGAAAACGCAGGTTTTGACAATCAGATGGAAATAACTTAAAAATCATCGATGGCGTATATTTTGAAAGAGCAATGTTTTCTTAACATACATACACAATTTCAGAAAGATTTAATTAAAACAATCAAAGTTACAAACGTTTAAATTTTTAGATTCCATAGGTTCCATAAAATGAGTTTGTGAAAAATAACACGTCTATTCTTATTACACAACGAAAATAATCAAAGTTGTCGAGTAACAGGTAATTTAGTCATATTAGTGAATATAGTCAGAGAACAGTCGATATTGTAAATATTCATTAATTCATTTAAGCCTAAAAATTTTGTACACAAACAAAGTTAAAGTGTTTTATTTTACTAAAAATGTTTGTTTATAAAATGCAATTAATGTGTATGAATATAAATGGCGCTCAATTCTAAAAATATTTATTCCTACTATTAATTGATATTAATTAAGTAAATATAATAAGATGATGAAGACAGTTGAAGTTTTGTATTGTCATTTATTTTTCATCATGGCTTTCTTGATATATTAATTATATATTAAAATTTAAAAAACTTAAAATAAATAAATAAAGTTATATTAAATTATGACAAATGATATATTTTTAGATATAATATATTCCATTTGTTTCTGGATCTCGCCTAGCCATGCTTTTGTGTTGTTATGTTGCAGTATCAACATTTACATTTTTTATTAATTGGCACTCCTGATTCCTTATTTTAACAGTGTTGCAATAATTTATGATATCATAAGTATGGGGTATAAATTCAAATTAATTAATGGGCGCAAAATTCTCTGTGAACAAAAACATGTTGTTGCAGCTAAAATTATTTTCCTTAGAAAATTTTTACAGTATCAAAATTCCAGTGAAGATATCCAATTCGTATACCTGGATGAAACATGGATATATCAGAATGGATCCGTGGTTCGACGCTGGGTACATGAAACGGATATAAAAAGTAATCCAACTAAATTCAAAAATGAAGGCAAACGCTTCACCATTCTACATGCTGGGTATAGGGGTGGGTTTTTGGATGGGTGCGATTTTTTATTACATTCGAAAAACAATGACCGAGATTACCATGCCACAATGGATGGTAATACTTTTCAAAATTGGGTGGTTAATCAACTTATTCCTGCTTTGGCTAAGCTTTCAGGGAAATGTGTAGTTATTATGGATAATGCTGCATACCATTCTGTGCAATTAGACAAAACTCCTTCATTTTCTTGTAAGAAATGCGAAATGCAGGAGTGGTTGGTTAAACACAATGTAAAATTCAATCCAAAATTAACCAAAAAGGAACTATGGGCTTTATTTATACCTTTTCGATCAAATTACAAAATTTACGTAGTTGATGACATTTTGAGAAAGAACGGGCACGAAGTTCTTAGATTACCGCCATACCATTGTCAATACAATCCAATTGAAATGGCATGGGGGTTTTGTAAGACTTACTACAATAAGCACATAAATTCTAAGCAACCATCTAAGGATCGTGTTCAGAATTTATGGCTTGAGTCTCTTTCAAAATGTACATCCGATATGTGGCAAAATTTCTGTGATCATTGTGAAAAACTTATTTCGGATGACTGGACAAAACACATGGGGAACCTTTCTTTTGAAACCATTCCTCCTTTTATTATTTCGCTTGGGGAATCTGGCTCAGAACAAACATCAGAAGATTCAGATGCAGGTTCTCTTGACTAAATAATAAAAGTGGAATGAGGGCTTAAAAATTGTTTGACATGAAAATTATCAGTATCACAAGAGGGTGGGAATAAATTTGCAATTCTACAAAAAAATACTGAGGGCCAACAGAAGAGAGAATGACCAAAATTAAGGTGAATGGATGGAGTTGATCAAAATGTGTTAACGGGAAGACCCAAGCGAGAAATACAAATGGATGACGAAATAAGTTTGCAGAGCCGAATTCATTATATTTGTTATATACAATATTATTGCTGTGTTTGTATGTACAAATACCAAGTAGTAAATTTTGTTAATCTTAAAACTGCATATTATTATCCTTTTATATCTGAAAATTTGTAAAACAGGCAACAGTGTAAGATCACAATAGCCAGAAATTATAACCTTAAAATCGAACATCTGACAGTGACATTTAAAAACCCTGATTTAAAACACAACCAGCCCCATTTACAATACTTAAACTGTCACTTTTTCATAGCTAGGCGAGATCCAGAAACAAATGGAATCGTGTATAGCTTACAATAAATGCAAGCGATTAAAGTCATGATTTGTATTTAAAATAATACAACTTTATGTCATATCTTACAAAGGTTAAACGTAAAACGAAATCTGGATTGTGCGACGTTTCGTCCACTCCGTTTCGTCCACTGGCCGCTACGTCCACTAGTTCCGTCGTCCACCGCCTTTCAAATCCACTAGTTCCTTCGTCCACCGCCCTTCAAATCCACTAGTTCTATCATCCATTCCATTTATAAATTTGAATATAATTGACATTTCACGTTAACAATAACCAAATTGACATTTTAAATTGACATTTCACCTTAACTCCCTGCCTTCAAAATGATGGCTGAGCTTGTGAAATCACTGCGGGGTCACTTTTTACATATTTACGGGTTTTTGTATTCTCATCACTCGGAGAAAAATGGCCGGAGAAATTGGAAGTGTCGTCTGTATCCCGAATGTAAGGCGCGAGCGGTTACCCGATGTGGAACTTTGGACATCATCAGAGGCCCAGCTGAATCTCCCCACTCATCGCACTTCGCCAATTTCGAAGAGGTCGAATCTCTGAAGTTGAAGGAAACTTTGAAGAGGAAGGCAGCGGAACATCTGGAGGCTCCTCCAGCTCAATTGCTTCGCAAAGAACTCCATGCTGTCCCGTCTGGCGTCATCGCACAACTTCCGGACCGTGTCAACCTCACGAAGTCCATGCAGCGTTCGCGTTTGAAGAAACTACCAACGAACCCGAGGACACTCGAAGACTTCGAAGATCTCCCTGAGGACATGAAACTGACTGCCGGAGGTGGAAAGTTTCTATTGTACGACTCGAAGATGAAGCTGTGGGACGATTACTGATATTTGCAACGAGAGAAAATTTGAGGTTACTGATGCGAAGCGATGTTTGGTATGTTGGCGGGACCTTCAAGGTTGTGCATGACATTTTTTTCCAACTGTCTGCTATCATGTCGTCGTTCGTACAACGTCAGGGAGATGGTCATGATCAAAAAGTTGCGTTGCCGATGGTGTATGCGCTAATGGAGATGAAAACAGAAGCAGCTTATTCCAAAGTCTTTGCAGTAGTTCAATCAGCGTGTGAACGTTTTGGAATCCAGACAAAACTTCCTTTATCCGTCTTAACTGATTTCGAAGTCGCTATCATAAATGCAGTAAAAGCAGTAATATGCAACGAAATTGCTCGAGGCTGCTTCTTCCACCTTCGGCAGAGCATCCATCGCCGGATTCAGCCAGAAGGCATGCAGCAAGCGTACGAAAATCCGGATGACCGTTCCCAGAAGATAGCAGCACAGATGCTTTGTGCCCTGGCGTTCGTTCCGGTGGAACGCGTCGGAGAAACGTTCGACCTTATGGACGACGTTCCGGAAGAATTCCTTCCAATCGCAGAATATTTTGAAGTAATTTACATCTGTTTATATCAATTTGCATTTATTTACACCTATTTACAACTTTCAGTTAAACTACATTCGCGGTAGACGAGCAGTGGGACGACGGCGTGCCACTACGGCTCAGTATCTTCCTGAATTTTGGAATCAATCAGGTGCGACCCTACAAGTCCAAGCAAGAACGAATAACGCGTCAGAAGGTTGGCACAACAGAATCAGTGTTGTTGTTGGACGCAGCCATCCAAGCCACTACGCGTTTAGGCTTGGATGGCTGCTGGAGCTGAAGAAGGAGCAAACTGATACGGATGCCATGATTCGACAACTCGATTTGAGGCAGCGAATAAAGAGACCGCGTTTGAAATCGAAAGTGAAAAGCGAACAACAAATAAAAAATATAGTTAGGGAGTTTGCAACATACAGGGTGTCCCAAAAGTTTGGAAACGGTTGAATATCTCGAGAACACCTCATCGGATCAAGATGGTATAAAATACGTCTTTCTTTATTTTTAAAGCTCTATTTAGGCATATAAGGAGTAATTGCTGTTTTTTTAATCAAAGTAATTTTGGTTGTCTCATTTTATGATCCCTGATCTAAAATTGGTTATGTTATTGTTATTAAAAAATCATTTCGTTATTTTGGCTTTTTCCCCACTTTCTACTAAGATCAAAATTAACTTTACAATACCGTCGGCATTAGCGTGACCCGATGTGCACCACGGGGAGGTTGCATGATCGGATTTTGCACATCATGTAGCCCTGAAAAGGGCTGATTCTTGCACTTCCGGTGGTTTGATGTTGCATCTCCGCCGCCAAATCGTCTTCTTCCTTATCGCAAATGTTCAAACTGACCGCCATTTTGGCCTTGGCACTGACCCAGTCGGCTGTGAAAATCGTTGATCACGTTGGTCCTCATTTGCCGTATAACTAATGCAGCCTGGTCCATGATGCGATTCCGTAAGTCAGCTAAATTGGCAGGTCTGTTAGTGTACACGCTGTTCTTCACAAATCCCTAGAAGAAGAAATCCAGTGGGGTCAAATCCGGCGATCTCGCAGGCCATTCAAGAGGGCCGCGTCGTCCGATCCAACGGTTGGGAAATGTACGGTCCAAAAACTGCCTCACTCTCACGGCGTAATGGGGAGGGGCGCCATCTTGTTGAAACCACACATTTTGCACGTTTCCATGGAACAATTAATTAATTGCTGGTACCACTTCATCTTGCAACAAATCTAAATACTTTTTGCCAGTCAAGTTGCCCTCGATGAAAAACGGCCCCACAACTCCATGTTTAGAAAAACCTGCCCAAACGTTCAGCTTCTCCGGATACTGGCTGTGAATGTCGCTCATCCAGTGAGGATTCGCGTCATACCAATAACGACAATTGTGGCGATTTACCATTCAGCTGGAATGTCGCTTCGTCGGAGAAAACCACGTTATCCAGGAACGCACGGTCGGCAGCACAACGACACCATGTCTCTGCAGAACTCGTTCCTCCTTCGAAAATCATCCTCCAAAAGTTCTTGCACAAGATGAATCTTGTAAGGGTGCCACTTTTCCTCCTGCATTATGCGATGTACTGAAGTCTTGTTGATGCCTTGAGCTTGCGACACTCTCCTTACAGAAATATGAGGGTCTTCCACGAAATGCTGCAACACTTCCACCTTCTGATCTTCGTTTGATGCCGTTCTTGGCCTGCCACTGCGTTAGCGATCCTTCACTGCTCCAGTATCTTCAAATCGTTTCCCTGTTTTTTGAACCGTCGATTTTGACACTGGATCACGATGCGGATTGGATGCATTAAACATCCTTGCCACCTCCTCGTAAGATCTCACATTCTCCCCGGACCCACGCATCATTAATAATGATATGCGTTCACTTTCCGATAACCTCATCTCAAAACGACAGATAGCAGCTTAATTAATTTAGCTTTAAAGTTTCTGAGCTATTACCCATTTCTTAGAATTTCACGATGTCGTCGAGAACGTCAACATTGACAGTCCGAAATAAATGTTCAATAACTACACTTCTGTGCTTTCATTTAAAATTGTAAACATGACAAAATAGAAGAAAATTTTCGACGATAAACTGAGCGAAAACTTCCTTTTTCCACCCACCAAAAAAAGGGTTAAGGTATGGATATTTTGCAACTCCATAAGGAGTTTTTGATAGACAATGAAACTCTGCAAGAAAAATCATTTTTGTCTAAAAAAAAATGGTGGTACTTTTTTTTTTAAATACCACTTTTTCTACTTTTAAAGGGTGTGTCTGTGTGGGGGGAGTGGCAATTTGAAAAATTCATAAACCGTTTTTGATACAAAATGCAACAGTGCAAGTAAAATATTTTTTTTCGCAGAAAAATTCAAAACTACCCTTTCCACCACCGAACGGGATTGGGGGGGAGTGATAAAACAATTAAAAAATAGGAGTTTCCATTTAAGTTTTCTAAACTACCCCCTCGAACCACCCCCCAGAGGGGTGTGGGTGGCTATCGCACAGCATGCCTAAATAGAGCTTTAAAAATAAAGAAAGACGTATTTTATACCATCTTGATCCGATGAGGTGTTCTCGAGATATTCAACCGTTTCCAAACTTTTGGGACACCCTGTATGATGAGGAATTTTAGAATATTTACGAACCATTCGGCCACAATATTAATCTTTGAATATACACATTTGTAATATTTACACCTTTGTAATAAATGTTTATCAGAAAACTTGTAATTATTTGGAGTGTACTAACAATTGGTGGAGTTTAAGGTAAGTGGAAGAAAAGGCCGGTGGAAGTAATAGTTAGTGGACGAGAAGACCGGTGGACGAAATGGAGTGGACGAAACGGAGTGGACGAAGCGGAAGGACGAAGTGACCCCCCCCCCCGAAATCTGATATTGTCAACGTTATGACTTTCTAAAGACACTTTTTTTTAAGTATTAGGGGGACCGGAACGTAATGTCGTTTTTGCGCATGTTGGTCTTTATGGTCGCCTAGCAGCTCATTAAGTAATTAAAAGTACTGTCGTTTTAAACTTAGAGTGCCTTGTTTTCTTGTAAGTTATTAAATGTTGAAGTTTTTTATAGTGTTTGGTGAAATGGTCAGTCAAAAACCAGAAGAGATATATATCCAGCATTGTATGCATTTTGAATTTCATAAGGGTAGTAATGCAACGGTTGCTACCAAAAGCATTTGCGAAATTTATCCAAATTTTTTAGATGTTCGCAAATGCCAAAGGTGGTTTTCCAAGTTCAAATCCGGTGATTTCAGTCTTTCTGACTCTCATCGAACAGGAAGACAAACAACTCTGGATAATGACATTTTAAGGCCGGAAGTGGAAGCAAATCCATGTCAGACCATTGAAAAACTTTCGAACAATCTTAACGCACCTTGGTCAACTATTCAGGAACATTTGAAGCAGATTGGTAAAGTAATCCGAGCAGGTGTTTGGGTCCCGCACAATCTATCCGTGGAAAACGCTCTATTTAGGCATGCTAATCATTCCAATACCTGCAATTTATTGCTTCAGCGGTATAACACAAAAGCGTTTTTTGATAGACTGATTACCGGGGATGGAAAATGGGTCCTTTACGATAACCCAAAACGCAAAAGGCACTGGCTCTCTCCAAATGAAAAGCCACGAGCTACAGCAAAACCAGGTCTACACCCCAAAAAGGCGCATTTGTGTGTTTGGTGGAATACTCGTAGGGTTTTTAATTTTGAAGTGCTAAAACCTGGCCAAACTGTTAATGCAGACCTTTATTTGTTCACATTGGATAGAGTACATCAATCTTTAATTGAAAAGTACCCAGCTCTTGTTAACAGAAAAGGTGTAATTTTGCAACATGGCAATGCAAGACCGCACTGCGCAAGACGAACCCTAGAAAAAATTAATGAACTAGGATGGGAAGTATTGCCGCACCCACCATACTCACCTGATATTGTGCCATCTGATTTCCACTTGTTTTGATCGCTACAGCATTTTTTAGATGAAAAAAAATTATAATTCTGAATAAGTTGAAAATACTATCTCCAGATATTTTTATGAGAAAACTGAGATTTTTATCGATCCGGGATTGAAAACTTGCACACTAGATGGCAAAAGGTCGTAGAAAATGAGGGTGATTATGTTATTTACTAAATTAAAATATCGATAACAATTTTGTTCTTTGAATTTAATGTGAAAAAAACGACTTTAATTTCTGGTTAAAAAAGTGTCTTAGGAAAGTTTTTTTACCTCATTTCAATATCTCTTTAAGTAAAGAAGATATTTCAATATTTCAAAAAAAAAATTGGAGTTTTGACGTATAACTCGAAAACAATTGAAGATAGACACATTTTTTATTAGGCACATGAAATATGCTCTAAAAAAGAGCGCTAGTAATATATATATATATATATATATATATATATATATATATATATATATATATATATATATATATATATATATATATATATATATATATATATATATATATATATATATATATATATATATATATATATATATATATTATACAGAGAGTTTTATGTAACACCGAACATTTTCATAACGAGATTTTATTTTTAAGTATCCATATGCATACGTAGCACATTTTTCTATGCTCGGTTTATTAAAAGAATTAAATTTAAAGCTTTATGCAAGTGTTTTCCACTCCCAGACTATGCATGAAGTAAAATTTCGAGTTTAGAAAAGTCGAAAAATTTGGTTTGGTCGCGTAGCGCGAAGCGCGGAGCGGCCAAACCAAATTTTTAGGCTTTTCTAAACTCGAAATTTTACTTCATGCGCCACCGGTACAAAACACTGACATATTACAAAGTTTAAAACACACCGCTAAACTTTATATTGAATCAGTGTTTTGTACCAGTGGTGCATGAAGTAAAATTTCGAGTTTATAAAAGCCTGAAAATTTGGTTTGGCCGCTCATGCTTAGTCTGGGAGTGGAAAACACTCGCTTAAAGCTTCAAATTGAATTCTTTTAATTAACCGAGCATCAAAAAATTTGCAACGTATTCATATGTATACTTTAAAGAAAAATTCTCGTTATGAAAATGTTCGGTGTTACATAAAATTCTCTGTATATGTGTTTTTGTTTATCATTGATATTTATGGTACTTTACTTGAAGGAACCCCCGAAAATGCTGCACCCTGTACACTCGTGTAATAAATAACCATGAACAGATTTCTGCCTGAAAATACGTGTAAGATATTCTTGACTTTTTTAAACCTTTTATATTTCAGAGAAGGCTGAAAGATTAATTACAAGCTTGCGCCCTCGGCGAAAATATCGACGTTTATTAATTTTCAGGATAAGCTCAGAAAGTGTTTCAAGGGCGCTTTAAAACGCGCTGCAGCCTTTTCACTTAAGTGCACAATTATTTAATAAGCGCAAATTGGGGATTTGTGTGTCTCCGAGGAAATTTCGCGTGCATCCATAAATGGATCACGCAATTTTTTTACACGCAAACAACAGAATAACGTGTAATTTTTTCGTTTATGATTAATGACACGATATATCTACATGGAATGTTGTCACTTAATGTTAATGTTAGTTTAAATGAAAGAGGGTTTTTGTTATTGTGGAAGTAAATGCTTCTTTAAGCGGAACAAGAGTTAAAATAGTGTTTATTTATTTTAGGATACTTCACTTGTTTTCTTTACTTAATCCTGGTGCTCTTCTACCTATTTGCAGGCAACATTCAGTGAATAAGTAAAACAAAGATTAGTTTTATTTAATTTTTTAATTACAAACCATTGTAAGTATAAAATTAAATAAAACTAAGTTGCTTTGCCTATTTAGCATGAATTTAATATTCTCGTTAAAGTATTGAATGAGTTTATAAAAAATTATTTCTATTGCTTAACCCATTAAGCGCCATTGATGCATACACGCAACATTAATAATTTTTGGTTATTGAATTACTAAATAAATTAATTTGATATATTATATTATTAGACCTGACTTTAAAATATATGAAGAAAAATGTAAATATTTTGTTATTTAAATATTTCGATTATTACTATTAAAAAAAATTATAATAATGTGAATGTATTTCTAACTTCACAATATTTCAGCGTTTTATGCGTGTGGCGCATGAAGTAAAATTTCGAGTTTAGAAAAGCCTAAAAATTTGGTTTGGCCCGCTCCGCTACGCGGAGCGAGCAAACCAAATTTTCAGGCTTTTCTAAACTCGAAATTTTACTTCATGCTTAGTCTGGGAGTGGAATCACTCGTTCTAAACTTCATACTGCACGTTTTTATATGAAATCGACGAATGCCTAAAATTTTACAGCATATACACTATGTGTATTTAAAAGAAAAATTCACAGTATTTACTACAATAAGTCATTCATAGATATCATAAAAAGAAGTGCAGAATTTTACCAAAAATAAACTTTTAGAATTATCTCTATAATTCCTCGGCCGTTAATGGGTTTATTAGATGTAGAAAAATTTTGATTTAAAAAAACCCTGAAAATTTGGATTTGCTGCCGAGAAGCGAAGGGTAGTTTTTTTTATCTGAAAATTAACTAATACCAACAAAAATCATCAGCATTAAAGTTGATTAAAATTATCAATATGTACAAACACGTCTAAAAATGTCAAGTTTGACAAACTTAATAACCACAATAAGTAAGTATAAATTATGTGTTCAAATGAAAACAAATATCGCGATAACTATAAATATGTTTTAGTTTATTTATTTAAATTAGACCCACAATTTTGCCACGGACCGGCAGAATCTGTCCTGAGGACTGGCACCGGTCCTCGGTCCCCACATTAGGCAGCGCTGCTATAGAATTCAAAGCTGTAATCATAAAATACCTCTCGTGAATTGTACTATAAATATATTAATGTGAGAGCAAACATAAGCAGTATATTTTGAACTTCACCATAAATCAGTGTTATGGACGCGTGGCGCAATCGAGTTTAGAAAAACCTGATAATTTAGCTTAGTCGCTCTGCTTTATGCTTAACCAAGGAGTGCAAAACGCTTGTTCGAGACTTGAAATCTTTTATATAAACAAAAAATGCTTAAATATTTACAACCTATACATCGTGATATGTATACATAAACGAAACATTCACTGTTTAAGCTCTAGTGGGAAATTAACTCATCATAAGCATTGCTTCCGTAAAAATTTTAAGTTAGAGAATATTCCTTGATTTCGCTTTCGTAACAAAATAATTCTGTCCAGTTTTATTGGTATTTGCTGCAATAAAAATATAATTAGCATGAGTTTGATTATTTAATTGGGGAAAAAACGTAATCATATCAGTGCTTACTCATCCGAAATCATTGGACGGACGGATGGAATTCATTTATATTTAATAACTACAATTACTAACTAAATAATTATTCATGAATATATTTATATTTTCTGTAATTTCCATGCAATTGCAGGGATATTACTCATTTATTAAGTAAAATCAAAATTTTATTTTTATTGATTACAAATTGGTATAAAATCTTTTTTCTGTTTAATATGACCAAACTCTTTTAAGTATACTTTCACATATTCCATATAAACATGTGTAAAATCAATAAACATGTGATCAGAGCTAAGCAGTATATTTTGAATTTCACTTTAAATTAGTGTTTTATACGCATGGCGCATGAAGTAAAATGTCTAGTATAGAAAAGCCTGATTTGGCTTAGTCGCGACCAAAGCAAATTTACAGGCTTTTCTAAACTCGAAATTTTACTTCATGCTTAGTCTGGGAGTGGAAAACACTCGTTAGAGTTTTTAAATTGAAAGTTTTTAATAAGGTTATGAATGTCTGAAAATTTACATTAAAAAATCTTAACTTGTATACCTAAACGAAACGTTTTTAGTATTTAGAACTTTTTAGAATTCGAACATATAAATGAGCAGATAATAAAGAAGACAGTTATTCCTGAGCAAGGAATATTACTGATTCTCAGAGACACTTTATTAAATTGGTAGTAGATACAAATAATTTGAGCCAGTGATAGGTAAATACATTTGTAATCGTAATCTTTGAGAGTAAATTGAATTGTCATATTAATGTCAGATTTCCCTTCACATAACCTACAAATTAAACGTTGATTTACAACATAACATGTGATTAATCTTGTCGTAACCTAAAACACACAGCCTGCACCACACCACTAAATTCTTGAAATGTCAAGTTTTATTGGTCATATTAAATAAAACAGAGTATAAGTACCATTACCCTCAGAATCATTACACTTATATATATGTATAAGGGATATTTTTCAATATATATAACTTCTTAACCTATAAAAACATACACAACTTTTATGTTTATGTTTAATAAATTGGGTGCAAACACAAACACTACAGGACCAATTTAATACCCCGTGGTTCTAGCAGGCTGAGGCTATAGTTCACATAGCACGAAACTCATTGTGCTTATTTGTTTATTTATTAGCGGTAAACACTTTTTACAAAATAAAGAAAACAAATGAGACAATGATAGTAAAATAATGGAATCTATGAATTTAACACATGAGATAAATTATTTCCCAAATGTCAGTGGCCGCATTTCCAGTTTCCCGGTAAATCAAATTTCGAAATACTGTCTAAAATTTACCGAAAATTTTTCGATTTTCTTACATGTATTTCAGTACAATAAATAAGGCAATTGTTTCGTTGAAGAGATTTAATACAGCAATGCTATATTAATTAAAGATGATGTATGGGTTGTTGAACGTTACACATAATCAGTGATTAATACACGTGGCGCATAAAGTAAATATTCGAGTTTAGAAAAGCCTGAAAATTTGGTTTAGTCCCTCTAAATTTTCAGGCTCCTTTAAACTCGAAATTTTACTTCATGCTTAATCTGGGATTAAAAACAAGTGTTAAAGGCAAGTCAAAAAATGAAATGCCATTAGTTTTCTATGTAATTTGAAACATATCTATATATAGCAGAGCTAGGACGAATCCTCGTAAAAAGGATTCGAATCGCGAATCCGAATCACCTAATAATAATAATAATTATAATAATAATAACAGCAACGCACATCCATCCGAAATTTCATACCAGTGCAAACAAACGTATGTACCCGAACCCCCTTAGACGAGTCACATAACAGACTTGTCAACCTCCTAGAGGAAAATATAACAAAATGGAAAGGTAGTGACCCAAACAGAAGAGAAAAAATACCCAAACCACCACTTAATAAAAATACAATTGAAACAATCACAAAAATTAATGAAATCTTGCACAAGTTTGTCAATAACACACAAAACCTTGAAGAGCTACAAACACTTATATACTGTGCAGCAAAAACAATAACTGTCATAAGTCTTCCAAAGCCACGAAGACCCACAAACACAACTCCCCGAACTAATAACACACCCAGGTGGAAAATAAGAATTCAAAGAAAGATCGACGAGCTACGAAAAGAAATGGGTAGACTAACCCAATATATAAAAGGCAATAGAACAAACAAATTGCTAAAAAAATTACAAAACACCATAAAAGAGAACCCAAAACCAGAGGAATATATCGACACACTACGGCAAAAACTAGCTGTATACTCAGGAAGACTTAAAAGATACAACGAATCAGAACAGAGAAAAATACAAAACAGATTGTTCCAACAGAATGAAAAACTCTTCTACAAAAAACTCAATAACGAACAAGCAATAACCACCAATCAAAATCTGCCTACAAAACAAGAAATAACAAAATACTGGGATAGTATATGGTCAGAAAATGTACAACATGACAAAACAGCAAACTGGATAACCGCAGAAGAAAAGATATACACAAATATACAACCGCCACCTGACATCACGCTAAGAACATGCGATGTTAAACAAATTATAAAAAAGACACATAGCTGGAAAGCTCCAGGACCGGACCAAATACAAAACTACTATAAATACCTCCCAGTAATACATGATAAACTAACACACCACATCAATAACATACTCCAAAGACCACAAGAAACACCACATTTCCTCACAACGGGCATAACATACATGAAACCGAAATCTAAAGATACCAAAAACCCAGCAAATTACAGACCAATAACGTGCTTATCCACATTATATAAAATCATCACCTCAGCAATCACCTACCATGTCACTCAACACATCGACATAAATAATATATTAACGGAAGAACAAAAAGGATGCAGAAAAGGAAGTCAAGGGTACAAAGAACAACTGATAATAGATTCAACCAACTTAAAACAAGCAGAAAAAACACAAAGAAACATCGATATCTGTTACATTGACTATCAAAAAGCATATGACTCAGTACCGCATTCTTGGCTCATACATGTTCTCGAAATATATAAAATAAATAACCAGCTTATCCAATTCCTACAGCACATAATGAAAATGTGGAAAACTACCATATCAATAGGCACACACCAAACACCAAATATACAAATAGATGAAATTAGTATAAAAAGAGGAATATTCCAGGGTGACTCACTCAGTGCACTATGGTTCTGTTTAGCATTAAACCCACTATCCGATACATTAAACCAAAGTAAATATGGTTTTAACATCAAGCACGATGGACTTACACTAAACCATCTATTCTACATGGACGACATTAAACTGTATGCCAACTCACAACAACAACTAGAAAAGCTTATAAATATTACAAAAACCGTGAGCAATGATATTCATATGACATTTGGTACAAAGAAATGCAAAACAATCCACATAGAGAAAGGAAAGTGGAAAAAAACCGAAAATATCATTCTAGACAACAACGAAATTATAGAACATATGACAATACAGGAAACATACAAATACCTAGGTATAAAACAAAACACAAAAATAAACCACAAAGACATAAAACAGCAACTAAAAACACAATATAGAGAAAGATTGAAAAAAATACTTAAATCACAGCTTACCTCCAAGAATATGTTCAAAGCTATTAACACCTACGCAATACCAGTACTCACCTACTCATTTGGAGTAATAAATTGGACACCAACAGATCTAGAAGCACTAAATAGAATCACCAGGACACAACTGACACATAACAGAAAGCTGCACCCAAACTCGTGCATAGAACGTATCACAATTAGTAGGAAAAAGGGTGGAAGAGGCATGATTGACATACAATCTCTACACAACAGCATAACACAACAGCTAAGATCATACTTTCAGAACAAACAAACCAATCAACTACATAAAACTATATGCGCAGTTGATAAACAGTACACCCCTCTAAAACTAGCCATAGCACAAATCGACATACCAACTGAAACAGAAACAGAAAAATTGGAAAAATGGTCTAGAAAAGAACTGCATGGAAGACATCACAACATAGTTCACCAAGAGCACATTGACAAAGAATCCACATACAAATGGCTGCAACAGGGAAACCTACAACCTGAAAAAGAAGGATTCATATTAGCAATTCAAGACCAGGTAATAAGCACTCTAAACTACAGAAAGTATATATTAAAAGATAACACCATAACAACAGACAAATGTAGAAAGTGCCACATACATGCAGAAACAATAGACCACACCACGTCAGGGTGTAAAATACTTGCAGGCACGGAATACACTGATCGACATAACAACGTAGCAAAAATCATCCACTCTGAAATAATAAATAGCCAACAACATAACTCAATCAAAGAGCCCTACTACAAATATACACCAGAATCTGTTATCGACACCCCGGAATATAGAATATACTACGACAAACCAATACTCACAGACAAAACAATAGTAGCAAACAGACCAGACATTGTATGGGTTAATAAAGAAACGAAAACCACATATCTTATAGATATAGCCGTACCTAACGACAATAACACACAAATGAAACACACACAAAAACGTGAAAAATACTTCCCGCTAGCAGAAGAAAAAAAAAAGATTGTGGAAACAACGTCAAGTTAAAATATTACCAATTGTAATATCAGTCACAGGAATCATACCCAAATACACAATTGAAAACATAAAGACTCTACAACTACCAGAACGTATAACCACACAAATACAGAAATCCATAATTATGAACACATGTAGTATAGTCAGGAAATTCTTAAACCTACATAACAATATTATATAATAAAAATATCCCCAGACTTGGTAAAATCCCGTCTGAAGGGTACTTATACCAAACCGACATGTTTGAAAAAGAATTAAAAAAAAAAAAAAAATAATAATAATAATAATAATGTTTATTTCCAGTGCAAGTGATTACATATACAAATAATTTATATATACAACATAGGCATGGAAATACGTCAAAATAAGAGAAAACTTAAATTAAATGTTACATGTGTTGTTTAGATGCACGTCCACATTATATGGCTCCAACGTGCATAGTAACTCATACGACATTCTTTTGACATTGTTATAATTATTTTCTTGTTTTATGTATTCTGGTAGATGGTTATAAAATTTGATACAGTTGTATAGGGGACCTCTTTCTAACATTGTTAGTCGGTGTGATGGGTACACATATGCATCACCGTGCCTTGTATTGTGACGACTGTTTAACGTATATTTTGAAAATAAATGTTTATTTTTGGTTATAAATTTTATGCATTCATAATGTAAATAGCAGGTGTAGTCAGTATTCCAATATTTTTGAAAATACCTTTACAGCTGTCACGCTGCCTCATTTTACAAACTGTTCGTATGGCACGCTTTTGAGCTTTAAAGATAATATCGTTATGAATACTGCTACCCCAAAATATGATTCTATATTTTAAATGTGAGTAAAAGTTCGCAAAATAAAATGTTTTAGATATCGCCTTGTTCGTGTTTTATGTTAGTATTTTTAATCCGTAACAACTTTTGTAAAGTTTAGAGGCAAGATTATTAATATGCTTTTTATAGCTGAGAGTTTCATCGATCGTGATTCCAAGAAATTTCGCCGTGTTTGTGAATTCAAAGGGTGTGTTGTTTAGTATGATGTTGTAAGGAGTTGTTATAGATTGATTTGTTTTAAAATGAATTACGCTTGTCTTTTCTGTATTAAGAATTAATTTATTGTTGACAAACCACTCATTAAGTTTCTCCATAACAGAATTGCCTATATCAGTCAATTGGTGATATGTTTTCCCAAGTAGCAGAAGGTTGCTGTCGTCTGCATAACAGGTGAGGTTACAGTTATCGTTGGTAATGTGGGATATGTCGTTTAAGTATATAATAAATAGCAGTGGACCCAGAATACTCCCCTGCGGGACACCTATGTTAGTCTCCAACATATCAGAAATGGTTTCATGGCTAATACTACTTATTTTTACCGTTTGTGAGCGATTTTCTAGATATGATTTGAACCACCCCCACAATACCCCGTACTCCATAGTGGTCTAATTTATAAGTAGTATTGAATGGTCTATGGTGTCGAAGGCTTCAGACAGATCCAATAGCACACCACACACACATTCCTTTTTATCCAACGCAAATAGAATGGAGTTGAGGTATTGAAAAAGAGCAGTATCAATACTTCTACCAGGAGTATACCCATGCTGATTATTTGTGAACAAGTTATTCTTTTGAAAAAATGCTGTGAGACGTTTTGCCATAATTGATTTTAGTATTTTAGAAAATGTGCTTAGTATTGATATGGGCCTATAGTTGTTGTAGTCATCGGCGTTGCCCTTTTTATATATGGGTGTTACGATGGACTGTTTTAATTTATCAGGATAGGTACCTAAAGAAAAAGAGCTATTAAAGATATTAATAAGTGCCTCAGCAATAATATGGATCGAATGTTTTATTAAAGATATTGGAGTGCCGTGACCGAACGATTTTTTATTTTCCATATTAGCGATTATGTTTATTAATTCGAATCACGAATACTCGAATAAAGGATTCGTAAGTGATAAATATAATTCGAATCGAAGATTCGAATCCTTTTTTTTTCTAATCATGAATACAAATTCTGTAAGAATTAATTTGATTTTATTAGTTTATGCATCGTTACCAGTTGTATTACCAAAATATTCAAAACCTAATTGTACATTATTACCACTGAACATCGTTGATAACAGACTAAATACCTGACACCCTGTTACTCTGGTTGAAGATGTATTTGTGTGTTTCTGAACTCAACTTCTGATCAGTGTTTTGTACGCGCGGCGCATGAAGTAAAATTTCGAGTTTAGAAAAGCCCGAAAATTTGTCTCAGGTCGCTGCGCGACCCTCGACAAATTTTCACGGGGCTTTTCTAAACTCGAAATTTTACTTCATGCTTAGCCTGGGAGTAGAAACACTTGTTCAAAACTTCAAATTGAACTCTATTATAAAATCGACTAATGCCTGAAATTTACGTAAATAAAAAATTCACTGAATATCATTAAAATCGGGAAAATCAGAGAAAAGTCATGGAATTATATTCAAGTTGACCAAAACACTAACAAAAAGCCATATGATATTATTAAATTTGTCAAAATCGGCAGGCAAATTACAAAACACGTAAAATTTAAAATATTAACTTAAATATTGGCAGAAACAATGAAAACTATTAAACAGAATGGGGGTTTCCCACAGAAGAAAGTTATATTAAAAGGCCAAGTAAAAAATCTTTAGTCAGAGAAATATCGGAAAAATTTAACATTTCAGATTGTGGCTACCATGTTAGTTTTACTTCAAACAATATTAAACAAAATTTTTAAAACTAGATTATTATCTTTAAAAACATTTTCAATCATTTAATGTTTTTATCAAAGCATTCACTTTGAAGTTTCGAACGAGCGTTTCCACTCCCAGACTAAGCATGAAGTAAAATTTCGAGTTTAGAAAAGCAAGGTGAAAATTTATCGAGGGTCGCGCAGCGACCTGAGACACATTTTTGGGGCTTTTCTAAACTCGAAATTTTACGTCATGCGCCACGCGCATAAAACAGTGATTTAACGTGAAATTTAAAAAGACAAAAAAAAACATTTTTCATGTTATTCCTCACAATTTACTCGAATTATTTCTGATGATTCAAATCCTTTTGTAAGTATTCGCATCCTTTTACAAGGATGATTCGAATCCTTTTATAAGGATTCGAATCACCCACATTTAGACTCCAATGCGAATCCTCTTACAAAAATGTAACGAATTCGGATCACGAATCCAGTTGAACTAAAGTATTCGAATGCCTCTTTTGAATCCTCTAAAAGGATTCGAATCCAAGATTCGAATCCTAAATGATTCGAATCCTGCCCAGCTATCTATAGATACATAGATTTTTATAATTTTGTAATAAAATTATCATATTCGACAAAACTTGTTAGAAATAAATATTGGCGATTTTAGTTAGTAGCTAACTTTTATCTAAGAATTTTAATTTTATATAAAATAAATTTTGACAATTAATGTGAATTGTGTAATAAATTTGTTGAGGATGTGTATGTTTTTTTAGTAAGTTTTCCTATTTTATTATTTGGTTTTCTTCAATATTCTTGTTAATATTGTCAATGTTTACATGTTTTATTAATGTGGTAAATGTTGTGTTTTTATCAATTTGTGGTAATTTGGATAATTTGGAAGATTTACCTTAATTTTTATGATGTTTTTGGTTGTTGCAATTTTATTTAAAATGGTAATAATAATTATTATTTAAATATAAATTATTATTATAATTAAGTTGTGCAGATGCAAAACCAGCCATAAGTGTTTCACCAAACATGTAGAAAAACTATACAAACTGATTTTGATGCGTCTTTTAAACAAATTAAAATAGTAGAATAGAAAAGAATGGAATAGAATTATTTATTAGTGCCTTAAATACAAAATGTTCGCACAAGTCGGTTGCTAGCATAGACACAGAATTACAATAGGTTATAAATAAGAATTATCTTTAAAAATACAACAAAAAGATGTAAACAGAAGCAACAACATATTAAATTTATTTAATTTTGTTTCATGCCTACAAAAACATATAAAATCACGGATAATCGCACACATACTCGTATTAAAATTTCAGAAATAATGGAATCATTAGTAGAACTTTGAATAAAACACCTAGTTTGTTTCACTGATTTAAATTAGTGAAACTAACCAAGTGTTTAATTAAAGTTCTCCTATTGATTAAATATGTTTCACCACGGGTTAAACTCGAAATTTTACTTCATGCTTATCCTGGAATTGAAAACAGACGTTCAAAACTTCAAATTGAACTCTATTATAAAATCGACGAATGCCTGGAAATTACGTAACTAAAAAATATACTCAATGTCATTAAAACCGGGGAAGTCAGAGAAAAGTCATGGAATTATATTCAAATTTATTAAAACACTAACAAAAAAGCCATATGATCTTATTAAATTTGTCAAAATCAGCAGGCAAATTACAAAACACGAAAAAATGTATAAAATTAACTTAAACATTGACAAAAACAATTTAATAAAATAGG
Source organism: Philonthus cognatus (assembly GCA_932526585.2). Taxonomy (NCBI): domain Eukaryota; kingdom Metazoa; phylum Arthropoda; class Insecta; order Coleoptera; family Staphylinidae; genus Philonthus; species Philonthus cognatus. Next base: position 117,940,295 of record OW052241.1, on the reverse strand, counting down.
GGTTTCCTACAGAAGAGTTTATTAAAAAGTCAGAGAAAAAAATCTTGTATCAGGGAAATGCAGGAAAATCAGTTTTCCTTCAGATAATGGTAAACAAAATTAAGGAAACTAAATTATTATTTTTAAAAACATTTTCAGTCATTTAAGGTTCTTATCAAAGTATTCAGTTTGAAGTTTCGAACGAGCGTTTCCACTCCCAGACTAAGCATGAAGTAAAATTTCGAGTTTAGAAAAGCCCCGTGAAAATTTGGCGAGGGTCGCACAGCGACCCGAGACAAATTTTCTGGGCTTTTCTAAACTCGAAATTTTACTTCACGCACCACGCGTATAAAACAGTGATTTAACAAGAAATTTAAAAACACAAAAAGACATTTTTCAAGTTAATTCCCACAATTAATTCGACTTATATTTGACGATTCAAAATCTTTTCTAAGTATTCGAATCCTTTTATAAATATTCGAATCCTTTTATAAAGATTCGAATCACCCACATTTGGATTCGAATACGAATCCTCTTAAAAAAAATGTAACGAATCCATATCACGAATCCAGTTGAACTAAACTATCCGAATGCCTCTTTTGAATCCTCTAAAAGGATTCGAATCCAGGATTCGAATCCTGAATGATTCGAATCCTGCCCAGCTCTGATATATACATCATTTTTATTCAGGCAAACTATTTACATTTACATATCTATGAACAATTTACAAATATTTACAATTACATTATAATGTATTAGTGCATCCCTGTCTGGGCTATCGACTCTTGGTGTTTTGTAAAATAAATTTTAAATTTAAGATTTTTGTTTTAGTTTTTAATACAGTTGTTTAGATAAAACTATTTTTTTTTTAATTTTCATGATATTTTTCATTTACATGCCGTTTTTCTTGAAGGTTTTAACGTTCAACTTTTTTCAAAGTTAAAAAGAAACATTAATTTTAACAATTTTATACATTTCACACTAAAACATTGTTTTCAATTCTTGGAAATTTGAAAACAAACAAAAAATAATATTGTAATATGTGCAAGATTGCTTCATATTTGATTTATTATAAGGATGAACATAAAATATAAAGAACTTAAAAAAATTGCAATTTTTAATTCTAGTATCTGTAATTTTACATCTAGTCATTCAATAATTTTTGTATTGAAACGTGTTTTTTTTTATTTCTTAGTAGTTAATTTAATTCAAATATGATAAGGTTCAATAGTTAAATTAAAAGTTTAAAATTGGAACACAGATTTGCTGCATTTTTCTCTATTAATAAAACAAAATGAATACACCAGTTAATTTAAACCAAATTCTATCATCGATTGATTTGAAAGTATTTGTAAATTACACAGTGCTATAAATTCAAACTTCTTTTTTCTGAATTGAAATCTGAAAACAAAAATGATAAATTTTTGTGAAAAAAACAATACATCTAACTGTTTTTTTTACGATATTAGGTCATTTAAGAATTCTATCGAGGTCTGCAGTTTTGAAAATTGGATATATACGAAAAAGAGGTTTTTTTATCAGAAATGTCACCTAAAATGGCCTATATAAAGATCAGATTTGCAATAAGACACGTCATTTTAGGTAAAATAAGTTAAATTATTTAAATTCGATTAGTTTTTCAATTTTGGATGAAAAAAGTTAAAGCATGAAACACAACATTTTGTGCCAAAAAGTTTACATCAAATTGAAATCTTTGTTTTTAACGACGGCCTTGGGCACATCAAATGATTTACATTTGTAGTAAGGTAATGCAGACGAAATTATTTAACTTATTTTAAATAAAATATTTTTGATAAAAGAGAAACGAGCCTATTTTCTGAACTTTAAAAACAGTTATTTTTGCTATTTTATCACCCCCTCAGCAATGACACTCGGCGCGGGCCGCACCCCCTTGTTACGCCACTGTATAGAAGATATACTATTTTAATGGTTTGTTAAATAAAGTGAAACAAAATATCTGACAATGACTTTAAGGGATAAATCGAAATAATTTACATTTTTTTATTTGGAAATAGAAAATATATGGTATGTTTTACTTTTTATGGATATCGATTATTTGTAACAGTATTACCATTTATATAATACACACAAGCACAGTCATGTTGAAATATGGTAATAACACATGTAAATAATTGCCTGGTTCATAAATCCACGCTTCTTGTGTGCACCAGTAGATCCAGAAACGATTAGCTCGTTGCGGGCAAACACTCGAAAGTCTGAAAAGCTGAAGAAAGCCAAAGGCTGCGCGCGCTTTCAACGCAAACAATTGTTTGGCACGAGCGTCTCACGCTCGGGTGAACGACTAATGTATGATTAAACTTTAAACAACAATACAAATTATCGGCGGGCGTTAATCTCCCTAGGGAACTGCCATAAAAGGGATACGTAATGGTCGGCAGTCGGGCGAGAAGGAAAAAAGGGGTCGCGGGATTGACCGGAAACCAGATAGCACGTAGTAAACGTGGATGAAAAGGGGGTCTTTTACAAAATCCGAAGGATTATGTTTATTGTCTGCATGATTTGACGTCAATTAGATGGGTATTTTGTGCTTCTGTGTGGTGTGCTGATACGATGAGGTTTGCATATTTTTGAATGATTGGTAATTTTTTGTCATGCAAGGGGTTTTGAATAAGGGGTAATTTGGTTATTATAGACGAATTATTATTATGTTTTTGAGTATGGTTTGCGAAATTAATAACAGAAGCATGTTTTCAGCGAGATTTATAATGTAAATTTTAGTTAACTTGGAATCGCAAAAAAAACATGTACAAAATAAATCTTTGTGTTATCTTGTAATTTATTATTGTTATAGATGAAGTATGTTTTTGAAGCTAGTTTTAAATGAGTGTTTTATATGCGTGGCGCATGAAGTAAAATTTCGAGTTTAGAAAAGCCTAAAGATTTGGATTTACCGGCTCGACTCGCTTCGCTCGCTCGCCGGCAAATCCAAATGTTCAGGCTTTTCTAAACTCAAAATTTTACTTTATGCTTAATCAACGATTGGAAAAATTTTTATAAACTCATTAAATAGTTAAAAAACACCATATTCATAAAAAAGACGAAAATTTACTTTATTGTGAATTTTCGAATACTTTACCTGGCAAAAGGTTTTTCAATTACTTTAGTACTATAGTCTGTTCAAAAACTAAAAGGAAAAAGTGCCATAGCCCAATTTACACTATAAAAAGTTACCAGAAATATCAGTAGATGCATTTGGCGGCAATTTTAAATAATTTCATAATTACTCTTTGAATAAAATCAAATATCCATTCTGTACTTCTTAATTGTGGTTAAGTATTTACTTTTCCATCGTACGATATCTTCAGTTCAATTAAAATGTTTATACGGTATCTCGCCATATATCTGTGAAATAAAACATATTTACATTATGTTCATAATATAATATGAAATTTATATAATAATGTGTCTCTATCAGAGCTGGGATGAATCCTCATAAAAAGGATTCGAATCACGAATCCGAATCGCCTAATATGATTCGAATCACGAATACTCGAATAAAGGATTCGTAAGAGATAAATATGATTCGAATCGAAGATTCGAATCATGTTTTTTCGAATCACGAATACAAATCATTTAAGAATAAATATGATTTTATTATTTTTTTCCAACCATTAATATATAAATATCGTTACCAGTTGTTTTAAAAAAAATATTCAAAACCTAATTATTTATTATTACCACTGAACATCGTTGATAACAGACTAAATATCTGACTCCCTGTTACTCTTGTTAAAGATGTATTTGTGTGTTTCTGAACTCCACTTCAAATCAGTGATTTGTACGCGTGGCGCATGAAGTAACATTTCGAGTTTAGAAAAGCCCAACAATTTCTCTCGGGTCAAATTTTCACGGGAGCGGTTTAGAAATAAACTCGAAACAGGGAATTTTTCTTTCAAGTATACATATCTCGATTCAGCGTTTGCATTCGTTGTTCTTTTGATGAGTTCAATTTTAAGTTTATAACGAGTGTTTTCCACTCCCGGACTGTGGCTGAAGTAAAATTTCGAAATGTTACTTAATGCTTGGTCTGGGTAAAAAACACGAGTTTAATGCTTGGTCTGGGTAAAAACATGAGCTTAATGCTTGGTCTGGGTAAAAAACACAAGTTTAAAGCTTCAAATTAAGCTTAAGAAGAACTTATGCATATAGAAAGTTTAGAAAAGCCTAAACATTTGGATTTGAACTCGAAATTTGACTTTATGCGTCACGCGTATAAGAAGATGATTTTAAGTGAACTTCGCTTGTTCACAATATTTCAGTCTATTCAGTGTTTAATACGCATGGTGCATGAAGTAAAATTTCGAGTTTAGAAAAGCCTGAGTTTGGATTTAGACGCTTCGCATCCAAATCCAAACGCTCAGGCGTGTCTAAACTCAAAATTTTACTTCATGCTATTATGGCTTTATTAGTAAGAGCAAACATTCCCATTAATTATGGAACACAACTTCGTTCAAGTGGCTGCCTCGGCTGGCTTCGCAGTAGCGCATTCTGTCATGCCAAATTTCCAAGACCTTGTTGATGGTTTCGAGCTGTAGCTCACGGATTGCTTGGATGATATTGGCCTGAAGTGCTTGAATCGTTTTTGAATGGTTGGCATAACATCGGTCCTTCACGGTTCCCCACAAAAAAAAAATCCAAAGGGGTTAAATCGCAGCTCCGAGGCGGCCAATTGACATCGCCAATACGGCTGATAACACGATTTGGGAATTTGGTGCGCAAAAGATCGATTGTGGCATGGGCTATGTGGCATGGCGCGCCATCCTGCATGAACCAGAGGTCGTCCAAATCCATGTCTTTAATTTCATTAAAAAAAAGTCGGATAACATGGCTCTGTAACGCTCACCGTTGACCGAAACGTTGTTTCCAGCCTCATTTTCGAAGAAAAATGGTCCACTCTCCGGGGATGCATTGGCTTCTCGACAATAACGTGCAGGTTTTCCGAGCCCCAGATGCGGCCATTTTGTTTGTTAACGTAGCCGCCAAGATGAAAATAATCCTCGTCAGAAAACATGATTTTTCACCCAAAATCGTTGTCCAATTCAAGCTGCTCTAAGGCCCAAACTGCGAAGCGATAACTAAGCGGATGGTCATGCGCCTTCAATTGCTGAGTCAATTGGACCTTGTAAGCGAATAATCCGAGATCTTTGTGCAGATTTCTCCTCAAGCTAGTGCGTGCAATGTTGAGCTGTTGAGATCGACGGCGAGTTGATGTTCGTGGATTGAGTCTCACACTCTCGGTTACAGCAGCCACATTCTCGTCTGTGCGCACCGTACGAGAACGAGAACCATGAGTGTTGTCCACTAGCATGCCAGTCTCACGAACTTTTTGCACAAACTTGCGTACAGCAGGCGCGGTGGGTGATTCATTTCGGCCAAAACTTCTTTTCAATAAGCGCACTGTTTGAGCTACACAGCACTCACTTTGGAAATAAGTTTGCAAAATTTCCCAACGTTGTTCAAGCGTAAAGCGACTCATTTCGTACCGCGGAGGAATGACTTTCTGTCAAGATTTCGAGCGGGAAAAAGATGTCAGTGTCAAAATAACCTATGATTTATAAAGAAACCACTAGATGGCTCACCCTTTATATCCCTATATATCGAATCAGAAGTCTTACATTTTCAATTTTAATCAATTTATTGAGATTGTCTGTATTGGATTATCAGAAATAGTATCGCCTTGATAACATGACAAAACAAAAGTCATAACTAAACAAAAATAATATGTGTAAAATTAGAGTGTTTTAATTTTTTTTAAGTTTTTATCTTTATAAAGATTACAGAATTGCGTTGAACCTTTCAGCTAGTTTATTCTGAAATGTTCAACGCCATTCTGTAACCTTTATAAAATATATAACTAAAACAAATTAAAACACTTTTATTTTCTACATATTGTTTTTGTTTATTTATGACTTTAGTAATGTCGTGTTAGCAACACGAAACTATTTCTAATAATCCAAAATCTAAAAGCTAAATAAATTAGAGAATAATTTCTAAATTATGAATTTATAAAGATTTGAGCTTGTTCAGTTTGGAGCCTTCTTCAGCACATTGTAATATTTTTAGAGGTTATCTTATGACATTTTTAATTTAATATTAAGTTAGATAATGTTTAACTATTTTAGTCAGTATCTTATAAATATCGTTTTCGTGATACTAACAAAGTATTTTATTTAAATAAAAGAGTTGAATATGTATCACAGAGTAATCGCTTCCACAATAAATCAAATGTTTTAAACGCATTTTGTGTCAAAAAGATGTATTATTTTTTTGATAAATTCTAAGAGTTTCAAAAAATTTTCATAACATGTTCAAAAATTCAATGATTTTATTGAATTCTTTACTTTGAAAACTCATAACTACAATTTCAAGCAAGATATTATAGTTTTCTCCACTGTAATATGAAATATTTTGATCTTTTAATAAAACATTGCTAATATTTTAAACCAATTTTGAAACCCTACGATTTTTAAAACATAATTTCACCCCAAAATTCAATGATTTTTATAGAATTCTGTACTTATCTCGATAGCAATATGAAATAAGACTAATGATCTCTTAAAACTAATGATCTTATAAAACTGATGATCTTATAACACTAATGATCCTATAAAATTCGATCATTTGAACTTAATTTTGACAATATGTTATCATTTTAAAGAAATTTTACCCTAGCATTCAATTCAGTTTTGTATAAATATCCATTTAAAATAATTTTACATCAAATATATCGGTTTTCTTTAATTATCCCATTAATAGCCGAGCAATTATATGGTTAGCTCTAGAGAAAATATGATGTAAAATTCGGCTCTTCTATTAATGATTTTTACAATGTCGTTCATTGTATTACATACTTTAATGCCCGGTATTATAAACGATTAATCGTAAGATAACTATTTGTGGAGTAAATTTATTTACCCAGTAATCTAATAAGCAACTAAAATTGCGTATTATAAAGCAAACCTACCAAATAAATAGCAATTCTAGAAATAAATAATTTAATTCGTAGATTACAGACCGAAATTATACATTTTCATTGTGGCCATAGCTGGAACCACCCACTTTTTAAATTGAATTGTTAATATTTCAAATTGAATTGTCAATCAAATTGAAAATTTAGTATAATTCCTAATAATTATGGAGAATAACCGTGGATTAGGACAGAATTACACACAAAGACTTAAACAAGTGTTTTCCACTCCCAGGCTAAGCATGAAGTAAAATTTCGAGTTTAGAAAAGCTTGAAAATTTGGTTTGGTCGCGTAGCGCGAAGCGCGGAGCGGCCAAACCAAATTTTTAGGCTTTTCTAAACTCGAAATTTTACTTCATGCGCCACGCGTGCAAGACACTGATTTCAAGTGAAGTTCACTTGTTCACAATATTTCAGTTCTTTCAGTGTTAAATACGCGTGGCGCATGAAGTAATATTTCGAGTATAGAAAAGCCTGAAAATTTGGTTTGGTCGCTCCACGCTTCGCGCTACGCGACCAAACCTAATTTTCAGGCTAAACTCGAAATTTTACTTCATGCTTAGTCTGGGAGTGGAAAACACTCGTTTGAAACTTTAAATGGAACTAATTTGAAATATGCATAAGTATAAAAATTCCTGGTTATGTCTGATTTAAAAAAAACTCTAGGTCTTCGACTCCTTAGAATGTTTTGTGGTTCGAATTAATCACTGTCAGGGAAGATACTGTGAGCGAACTTAAATCTGACACGGATGATATGGTAGACATGATAACCGTACTGAAATTAATAAATACAAGTAGTATAATCTAAAGTAAATATAATAATTTAATACACTTTTGACTTTTAACAATCAAATTATTTAGAGAATAAAATTTACTTGGTAGAGAAACAAACAAATAATTGACTGGGGAGATTTATTAGCCAAATAAAATTATTTTGTGTTTATAATACCGAAATCATTGGAATAAATTAATTTATTCCGAAACTAAATTTTATTTACGGAATAAAACGTTTTATGATATCGGGCATTAATGTGTCTATTAAATATACGTAATGCATACGCAGTACATTTTCAGGCACTCGTCGATTTTATAAAGACGTTTAATTTAAAGCTTTAAAGATGTAAAATTTCATTTTTACATTGTATTATTTGAGCAGACCTTAAAATGTGTGAAATAAAATGTAAATATTTTCTTATTTAAGTATTTCGATTATAACTCATTTAAAAACGAAATGTTCTTTGTGTATTTTTAACTTTAATTTTATCAGTATTTTATACGCATGGCGCATGATGTATATTTTCGAGTTTTTTTTATGTTAGTTTTTTTATGTTAGTCGTTCCGCTTCGCTACGCGACCAAACCAAATTTTGCAGGCTTTTCTAAACTCGAAATTTTACTTCATGCCTAACCTGGAAGTGGATGACACTCACTAATTTAAAATATGCCACAACTGTCAAAATGTATGTCGTAACTGTTGTAAATAAACAATCACGAACTTTTTGATTCTTGCTTCAAATATGTTGAAATGTTGTTTGTGTATACTAGATCACATTACAAAATCTTTCTCAGACTGGTTTTTTGATTCTCCTTAGCAATTTTGAGTAATAAAAAATCCGACATTTTTTTGAACGCGTTTGGAAATATACATTTGTTTTCCGAAATAAAATCTAAAAATGAATAAGGGAATAAAATGTATTTGAAAATAAATTATTACTTATTACAGATTTTGCCGAGTTTTTTGTCTAATTTTTTCTAACATACAAACTACACCTATTTAACAAAAATCCTCGAACAGGTCGATTTTAGATAGGTTAGAATTAATTCTTCAAAGTTGGTTTTGATTAGGCTAGATGTATTTTGTGGAGTTGGGTGGAGTTCAATTTGGTTATGCTAGTCAATATTTAATGGGATTAGGTTAGAACTGATTTTGAAGAGTTGGGTTTAATTAGTTAGTTTAGATGTCACTTTGTGGAGTTGAGGTAGGTTAGATGTCATTTAATAGAGTTAGGTTAGGTTATGTGGAGTTGGGTTTGGTTTAGATGCCATGTTGTGGAGTTAGATTAGGATAGATGTCATTTTATGGAGTACGGTAACATACATCTAACCATAATGTACGCTCGGTTAAATCCGATTCAGGTGGTAATTTTTAAATTTCCTGCCATTATTGTATTCAAATCTTTCAGAATTATTCTACCGAGGGTCGTCAATTCCCTGGTTAAGCATGAAGTAAAATTTCTAGTTTAGAAAAGCCTAACCGTTTGGATTTGGATTTAAAAAATGGAAAAACACTGCGAAATTTGGGAAAATCGTCAGAATTTTGAAAATAAACTGAAAAACCTTGAAATATTGAAATATTGAAGTATTAAAAATCTTACGAAAACTACGAAATATGCATTGAAATCTTATGAAAATTGTATAAATCGAGAAAAATCTTGAAATGTATAAAATCGCATGAGCATTTTATAAATTGACGAAAATTCAAAGTATCGGAAATCTTAGGAAAATCTCGAAATATTGAAAATGTTATGAACACTCTTGAAATATCTTGAAATATTAAGAATCGCATGAACATTTTATAAATTGACGAAAATCTCGAAATACAATTTGATAAAAATCCCGAAATGTTGAAAATCTGATGAATATTTTACAAATCGACGAATATATTAAAAAGTTGTCGAAAATGTTATAAATCGATGAAAATTTTGAAATAAAATTGTTGAGAAAGACGTAAATTCTCAAAAAAAGTCTGAAGAATTCTCAACAATTGTGAAAACTACAACTTATTGATACACATATTAAATTATTTTTATTAAATGATCAGTATATGTTAAACTTTACACTAAATCAGTGATTTATACGCGTGACGCATGAAGTAAAATTTCGAGTTGAGAAAAGCCGAATTTTTCTTTAACTAATACTATAACTGAATTTTGTTTCAACGTCTTTGATATTTCTCGGTTTGATATAATTTGACATTTTTGAAATAAATCGACATTTTTCTCTTGTAACTTGTTAAAAACGTCAAAACTAACGTTTTTGACACATTACAAGAGGTAAATGTTAGTTTATGTCGAATTGACGTTTTCGACACGAAGAAGTAAATGTTAATATATGTCGAGATATTAACATTTACTTCTTGCGTGTCGATAACGTCAATTCGGCATAAACTAACATTTACTTCTTGTAATGTGTCAAAAACGTTAGTTTGAGAAACATTAACATTTACCTCTTGTAATGTGTCAAAAACGTTAATTTGACAAACATTAACATTTAACTCTTGTGATGTGTCGAAAACGTCAAATAACATAAACTAACATTTATCTCTTGCAATGTGTCAAAAGCGTTAAATGAGAAAAATTAACATTTACCTCCTTTAATGTGTCGTGAACGTCAATTCAACATAAACTTACATTTACCTCTTGTAATGGGTCAAAAACGTTAACTTAGAATCAATTGTGACGTTTCTCGTGTAATACATATTTGACGTAAGAAATGATTTTTCTGACATAAGGTAGATACTCGACATTTCGCGGTAACTCAGACTCTTAATAGTTTTTGACATATTTGTAAAATAAAACTGTCTTTAGAACAAAGCTGTCAAATCGCGATAACTCGCTTATGTCGACAGGCAGAGAAAAACTTTTTGAACAAAATCGACTCGGAATTTGATCTAGTTTCCATCCGTCAATAAATAAACAATCAATCTATTATGTCAAATGTTTTAATGATGAATCCAGCGTTTTCCACTTCCGGATTAAGCATGAAGGAAACTGTACCCCAACGAGATTTCAGCTAAACGGTACCTGCAGATGACTAGAAGGAACCTCAGACGGATAACCGCTGTTCTAACCGGACACTGCGGGCTCAATGAACACTTATACAAGATGGGAATAGTTGACTTCCCATCTAGTAGAGGGTGTGAAATGGAAGACGAGACTGCGAGGCAAATCCTCAGCGAATGCCCGGCACTCTCGTCTACGAGAGGATCCATACTGGGTGCAAGATAGCTGACGATGGACATTATCAGGGATTTGCACACCTCAGTAATACTAGACTATCTAGACAAGGTGGGATGATTGAGCTGAGGATGGGTGACCTGTAGTGGGAGGCGGCACAATGGGCCTAATGAGGTCTAAGTGCAGTGCAGCAATGCGCACTCCCCTTATACCAGATACCAGAAGCATGAAGTAAAATTTCGAGTTTAGGACAGCCTGAAAATTTGGATGAGGTCGCGCAGCGGAGCGGAGCGACCAAATTTAAATTCAGGCTTTTCTAAACTCGAAATTTTACTTCATGCGCCACGTGTACAAAACACTGATTTAATGTGAGAATAATTTTTAACCGAAAGCGATATTGACATACTAATGTCACGATTGTCAGCTGTCTAATTGACGAGTGAAATAAGTTTAGTATGACAATTGTCAATTGTTTAAATCGCAGAGAAAATGCTATGATGGACACATTACCTTTTTTTTAATTGTGGTAGTAATCTAAATCTATTCTGCCAGAGTTTAAATTAATAAATCCCTGATTTCGAGATTTAATTATGGACTACATATTTTGTAATTAATTGAATTAACATGCAGGAAAAATTCTAGTTAGGCTACTGTTTGTATAAACTTAATTTTGTATTGTTACATGAAATGAATTTCAATAAAGTTTCCGCGTTCGTCAGTCATTTTCCACTGCATATTTTGCATATAGCTGAGCTCTGTCTAATAATGTTCAGGATGGGAGCAAATACAGCAAATATTCCGCTTATTGCTTTCCATATTGGGGAATATTGTTTACACGATGAAATTTAAATTGGCCCCGAAATGAAGCCTCCCCCCTTCTATTGTGTATCGATCGCCCCTATGCTTTTCACTCACTAAACAGAAAAGTTCGAGGACGCCACACAAATCATTGAAATGATTGATAAGACCATTAATATTTCTTCAATCATGGATATTTTATAAATAAATAAATGTAAACATTCCACGTAATTTATCGATTTACTATTAAATTAAAACTTGTACGATATTGTATTACAGCAAATTTAATTAATATTTCAAAATATACATTATGAAAAAATTTTAATTATTTTTTAGAAGTGAATCAATCATCAGAATGGTTACTATCATTCCAGTTTGCAATAAAAATACCTAGATTAAAATATTTCTAGGCAGTAATTATTCAACATTAAATAGCAATTTATACATTTATAATAACAGTTTGTGCATTTAAAAAGTTGAAACTTGCGGAAGTAATTCGCTCGTGCACAACAGATGAAAAACGCTAGATATAAACACGGCACTGCAATTAATAAAGCCGGGGCGGAACATTGAACACATGTATGTAGTATGTATCTACAGCCACATGTAGGCAAATATCAAATGGAACCGCGTTCCAAGAAATGCACACTTTTGTTTACCTTTTTGCTGTGTGTGTGTGCGTGTGTGTGTGTGTGTATGTATGTGTGTTTGTTGGGTATAGTTTTCTGATGAAGGCGAGTCAGTGGCCTTAGTATTTTCCATTTCCAGAGCGCCCCGAGCGGTCCGACTCTGATGGGCTAATTCTCGAAACGTGATAGATTTATTATTAGGTGCACTCTGGATCCAGCTATAAATTTCTTCGGGGTATCCATAAACTATATTTAACGCGATTGCTGCGTTTTGTTCGACAACTGCTCGAACAGGAATTGCACTTGCATCCATTTTATTGGATATGTATTGCTACTAAAATATCACAACTAACACAAAAGATATTAGACATTTCATACCTTCAAATATACAGGGTGTCCCAGACCACCCGTAACAGGCATATATTGAGCAAACGGCTAGTCTTAGAGAGTTGGGATAAAAAAAATATTACAAAAGCCATATTGAAGAATCAAAGTGATATTGTATTTTCTAAAAAAAGGTTGGCATCCCTGAGATTTCGCTTAAAACTGTCATAAACTCATGATTTTTAAATGACATGATAAGTAAAAGTGATATCATTCAAAAGGTCTTTGAAACTTTTGTAGAAAAAATATTTGTAACTGGCTTTTGTTTTGAGTAATTTTGGATTGAAGTTACCAAATATCAATATCTCATGGCTACCTTATTTTAATAGTAGATACTTAGAGCCACTGGTATTAGGATCAGAATAGTTCAACTGTGTTTAGAAGTAAATGGAAAATAGTTTAAACCAGTGCTGTGAACTCTGAGTCGGAGTTTAAGTATTTTTATGATGAGGAAATCGGAGCCGGGGAGTTGGAAATTTCGTATAATTCCGACTCCAATTTTCAATATAATTATTTGAGTATAAATGTGCTAAACATATTTCGTTTTTTATTAAACTTGAATCTAAATAGAGTTTTAAATTACAATGGAAATATATGTAATTTGCATATGAGAGAAAACCAAAATGTCGATTTTTTTTTTCAAAAAACCTATTAAATTGAAATTAGTCAGATGTAACCATTAAACAATAATTTGTATTGGAATAAATTGCATTATTAAGTAAAGTTTTAAAATATTCACATGATTCGAAACAGCAGTCGGAGTTGGCGTAGCATTATCGAAAAATAGAGGAGCCAGAGATGGAATTGGAGTCGAATATTTCTTTAACGACTCCGTAGCCTTGGTCAGAATATATCTGAGAGATGTAACTGACATTTGAAACTCAATCTTTTAAAATAAGTTAGCTAACTCAGAATCGATCCCAGTAACAAAATTATGTTTCTTACAAGAGTTACAACTATTAGACCTTTTTGAAAATAATTGACGTTTGTACAATTTTTTTTCAAAAATGTCAATTAATTCTCAAATAGTACTACGCAGACTGAATATTATAATCACAAACTGTCATTAATTTTTAACAAGGAATCCAAAAAGTTATTAATGTAATGTAATGCTCTATTTAAAATAGCAAAGTTGAATGTATATGTGAAAAGTCAAAAAAGTTTCGTGCAGTGATATTAATAGAGAAGGAGAAAGTGCGACTCCAAAAAACACCGTCATATACAAAGAATCGCAGTAAAGGTAGTTTAAGAACTTTTGTGCGGTTAAAAAATTCGCAATCAATAGGGAAACAACAATATCACAACTGTCGATAATGTTAAGGGACTCGCATTATTTTATTCGTTATATTCGCAGCCCTAATATAACTAGTGGTACGATTATTATCGATGATATTTTGGAGTTGAAACCGAGCTGCAGATTCAACGAGTGCGCAGCACGAGTTGAATGTGCTGCTTCGGTTTCAACGACAAAATATCATCGATAATTAATCATATCACAAGTTATATTTAGTAAGAAAATACAACGAACAAAATAATGTGAGTCGCTCAACATTATCGACAGCTGTGATATTGTTCCCAATTGATTGTGAATTTAAACGCACAAAAGTTCATAAACTACCGCTTCTGTGATTCTTTGTTTATGACGGTGTTTTATTTCGCGTCGCAACTTTGCACTTTTTTATTAATATCCTACACGTAAGTTTACTCCAGCGATTTTTGTCAATTTATTTATTTATTGATTGTGAATTTAAACGCACAAAAGTTCATAAACTGCCGCTACTGTGATTCTTTGTATATGACGGTGTTTTATTTCGCGTCGCACTTTGCACTTTTTTATTAATATCCTACACGAAAGTTTACTCCAGCGATTTTTGTCAATTTATTATTTATTGATTGCGAATTTAAACGCACAAAAGTTCATAAACTGCCGCTACTGTGATTCTTTGTTTATGACGGAGTTTTATTTCGCGTCGCACTTTGCACATTTTTATTAATATCCTACACGAAAGTTTACTCCAGCGATTTTTGTCAATTTTGACCTTTCGAATGACAGTATAACTTATCACCGCTTCTTTTGTTTTTTATCATCGCGGTGATATACATGTACCTACAGCTTTCCTTGTATCTCATTGGTAGAAAATTCGTTCTAGTAGGCTGTGAGTTGTATTATCTCACTAAGTATAACTCGTGACGTGATTAATTATCGATGATATTTGGCAGCACGTTCTCGTGCTGCGCACTCGTTGAATCTGCAGCTTGGTTTCAAATCCAAAATATTATCGATAATAATCATACCACTCGTTATATTACGGTTGAATATATATTTGCGGGGTAAGAAATTATGAACTAATGTGTGTTATAAGTTATAATAATATATAACAAAATTATACTTCCATGCAATCAATGACATTTTATCTGTCACATTCTTTTGAAGTGTGTCTAAATTATTTTTGTTGTAATATTTTATACATATGCCTAATTAATATACGTGTCTATTCAATAACTTATTTGACCTCGGGATATGATACTTACGAAATTTTGTTGAATTCCCTTAAGTTTGTTGCTTTCGGTAATTGCCCTCCTTGCGTCAAGCAATTACCAAGTAACAGACTCTTGGGTTAAAAAAAAAATTAATGCGTAATTATCATTGCTCTTTGGACATTATAGCCGATAATTTCCTTACAAAAACTAAGGAAATCCCACATTTCGCATTCAACTGTAAATTACTCAAAATCTGTTAATGTGGTATTTTATCTTGCATATTTTTAAAGATCAATATTCTATAAATTTTCATACGAAATGTCATAAAAATATATTAAACAATTTTAAAGTTATGAGTTTTTTAAGTAATTGTGTCGCTAAATAGATGAAAAAAAAACGCATATATTTCGCAATTAACTGGAGATTACTCAAATTTGTTAATAATGTATTTTAGTGTTTTTGCATATTTTGAAAGACAGATAGTTGATAAATATCTACATGCAATTTCATGAGAGTATTTTTAAGTTGTGAGCTATTTAAATTATAATTTCCCTAAAATGACGAAGAAAAACGCGAATTTTTCGCATTCAACTGAAAATTACTCAAAATCTATTAATGGAGTATTTTAGGATTTTTGCATACTTTGAAAGACCGGTATTTTAATAATGTGAACAGAAATTTTCATAAAAATACGTGAGAGAATTTTAAGGTTATGAGTTGTTTAGGTTTTAATTTCCTAACAAAAGAAAAACCCACATTAATCGCATTCAACTGAAAATTACTCAAAATCTGTTAATGGGGTATATCTGATTTTGGCATGTTTTAAAAAACAAGATTTGATAAATGTCTACACGAAACTTCATTAAATTACATCAGAAAATGTTCAAGTTATTAGTTTTTTAAGTTATAATTTTCCTAAATAGATGAAGAAAAACGCAAACGCATTTGATGCAATTATGGTGACTGAAATTTACTCAAAATCTGTTGATGGGATATTTTTGGATTTTTTTGCATATTTTAAAAAAGCAATAGTTGTTTAATATCCACGCGAAACTTCATAAAAATATTTCGAAGAATTTTGAAGCTATGATTAGTACTTTAACAATTGTTTTACGCACGTCAATATAACATTTAATATAGTAATAATATAATAATAATAATAAATAGCTATATGTAAAAGTGAAAAGATAAAAATTCTCTTCTTAATAAATAAATAAAATTTAAAAAGAAATGTAAGATCACCAACCTCAAAATAAACAAATAGAGAATAATTTACTGTGCATATTACATAAAAGCTAAAAACACTGTTTTAAAACAAATTAATAAACAAACAAACGAACGAACAAACAAACTTTTAATTTTTTCAAGATATAGTTTCCTTAAAAAGATGAATAAAATCACACTTTTACAACTGAATTCAACTGGAAATTATTCAAAATCTATTGGTGAAGTATTTTCGGATTTTTATATATTTTGTTTAAATATTTCAGAGAATGTTCAAGTTAATATTAAAATCGTTTAATTTGAAGCTTCTAACGAGTGTTTTCTCCTCCCAGATTAAGCATGAAGTAAAATTTCGAGTTTATAAAAACCTGAAAATTTGGTTTGGTCGCTCCGCGAAGCGGAGCGACCAAACCAAATTTTCAGGTTTTTATAAACTCGAAATTTTACTTCATGCGCCACGCGTATAAAACACTGATTTATTATAAGTTAAAAATAGCACATCCATATATTATTATTGCCAAACGTGTAGCTAAATATGTGAAATAATTAATGGATAAAGTGGCAAAGTTGAAATCTACACACAATTCTGAAGGGCTGCATATGTTGTCTGCTATAATGTGACCTAAAATAATTGTCTACACAAGTGGAGTAAAAAAGAATTATGAACCTAATCTAAAAAAACCACCGCGGTAGAAGTTTTATCAATCGACAAGTTAATTACTTTTTAGAGAAAATCCTCATATTATTTTATTAACTACATTTTTTTGAGCACCACTTGTATGCATGATTGAACTGTAATCCAATAAATAACACGAATGATTTAATAGGTTTTCTTATACTTGGTTAAATTTTACTACTATTAGTGAAATTTAAACAAGTATTTTCTTTATTAAATCATAGTTAAATATGTTTCACCGCGTGAAAGATAAGAAACTTGTTCAAGATAAAATAGCACGAATAAGTACAATAAAAATAATTTGTCTGTCTTATTTATATTTTTATCCCACTGGTTTAGTACAATATAACAAAATCAGTCTCCTTATTTCACAGAAAACACTTTTATTATTTCATTAAAAGTATTGACAACCAATCAAATTGGTCGAATTTGCACCACGTAGCATATTTTAATAAATACTAAAACTACGTGATTCGCGTCTCGTTTAAGGGGATTTTTTATATTGCTTTAAGCTTCGTGGTCCCTATGTGTACACCCCGAAAGTTTTAATAAATGGAAATTCTACAGATGATCATAGTAACTCAACTCACACAAACATCGAATTAAAACGTTTTACAAATAGAATTAATCAAGATGTCTCGCTTTGATTACAAGCATTAAGAAATTAAGAAGAAATTAAAGAAAATATTTATATTCTGTCCCACAAAACACTCATTCTTTGGATTTTTGGAAGTAGTTTAGAGTTTTCTGCAATACCCATTAATACGAGCTTATGGCACTTAAGCTATTAAAGAATAAGGGAATATTTTTTTTAACTTCAAAATTAGTTTCGGTCATTTAAGGATATTGAGTGCAAATATGACAGTAGAGCGTTTTCGTAAAAAATCATGACAAAAACTACTCGAGTTTTATTTTGAATACAAGCAAATTTAAATATTTAAAGAAAACGTTGTTTTTAGCAAATTTTACTCGAGCAAAGTGAGGGAACTTACGACATACGGTCTTGCAATTTAAGACATAACTGCTCTCGTTAAGTTAACAAACAACAAAGTTTTCGTGAAATATTTATTCAATTTTTGTTAAAAAAAATAAACCTCTAGTGATATAAAGAAAACACTTAAGATGAAGTCGCTCTCTAAACGTATAAAACTAAGCATACTGCCGTCTTAATTACATCCTTGTTTAGAGATAAAATATTTTGAAAAAATAGGCATACTTCAAGGAAAGTAGAATCTTAATGCCTGTCTTGATAAAATATTTCCCACTTTGATCGTTCTTTAAAAAAAAATATCAAACATTTGTGACTAGTTTCAATTACTTACACGGTTATCATTGTCAAACTAAGTGTAATTGAAACTAGTCACAAAAGTAAAATATAAGTGGTATAGAAAAGTTAAGTGTTTTTTTTTTATATCAAATTGAAAATGTACCACGAAGTGAATGCCTCCAAGATTTAAGAATAAACCTCTAGTGGTTTGATTTATGACTATTTATATTTTTGTTTACAAAAACACATTTGAATAATAATTCATAGATTTTCTAACATTGATACGTCATATAAATAAAATGATTGGTAATTTGTTATTAGCGGGAAATTTTGCAAATCACCATCGGTGATGAACGATCTGCACAACAACTCGGCATTAAAATTGCGTGCGGAGAGAGATGGAATGAACTAAAAAAAAAAAACGTATCTGGTAGTGAATGATACTGCAAAAGTATTGATTTCCAAGTGACACACTTTTCCGCGATAGAAAATCTTTGATAATGCCCCGATTCACGATACTCGAGCCATAACCAGACACACAACAAACGTGCATTAATCAAAAACTTGTTCTCTTTCCACACACACAGTTCATTGAAACAATTACTACAAATCAGTTCTTATAGTTAATTGTTGAAGAAAAACAACAGGCTTAATACTTTATATGGTGGTAACATTGGCTTTCCATTAAGAAACTCAGAAAAGTAATCAATGATATAACTATAAGTAAATTTCGAAATCGAAAAATTACGCTTTAGTTTGCAGAACTGAAGATATAAAATACAAAATTACGATAATATTCGTTGTCCATAAAGTAAACACGTTACATGCAGAGAGTTTTATGTAACACCGAACATTTTCATAACGAGAATTTTTCTTTGAAGTATCCATATGCATATGTTGCACATTTTTCTATGCTTGGTTTACTAAAAGAATTTAATTTGAAGCTTTAAGCGAGTGTTTTCCACTCCCAGGCTAAGCATGAAGTAAAATTTCGAGTTTAGAAAAGCCTGAAAATTTGGTTTGGTCGCGTAGCGCGAAGAGCGGAGCGGCCAAACCAAATTTTCAGGCTTTTCTAAACTCGAAATTTTACTTCATGCGCCACTGGTACAGAACACTGACATATTACGAAGTTTAAAACACACCGCTAAACTTTACATTAAATCAGTGTTTTGTACCGGTGGCGCATGAAGTAAAATTTCGAGCTTAGAAAAGCCTGAAAATTTTCAGGCTTTTCTTAACTCGAAATTTTACTTCATGCTTAGCCTGGGAGTGGAAAACACTTGCTTAAAGCTTCAAATTGGATTCTTTTGATAAACCGAGCATCGGAAAATGTGCAACATATGCATTTGGATACTTTAAAGAAAAATTCTCGTTATGAATATGTTCGGAATTACATAAAACTTTCTGTATGCGTAGAATTATTTTCCACATTTTATAGTGTTAATGTTAAATCAACGTTAACTCATCTGTAAAGTTATCTCGGTTAAGTAGTAAATGGAATTTAGTCTATTTTCACATTCGCTTAAGTATTTGTGTATAAAGACAATCATTGTGGGATTTGTTTGATGTCGAGGACGAAGTTTGTTTGGTAATTTACGCCTTGCGGGGGTCGGGTTAAAAATGTCGGAGATTGTGACGTTGTGTAGTACAAGGGAAATTTGGAAACTCGTCGTCATTCCAAACGTTAATTTCCCACGAGACAGAGGTGAACCCGTGTGTTCCGATATCTTTTCGATCCGACCCACCGCACATCCCAACAAATGTTTCCTACGCTCAAATTAAGCCTAACACTTATTTATGTTCAACATTTCAATAATTACAAATAAAATAAATTAGATCAATTATTTATATAACAAGGGAATACTAACTATGTTTTAATTAAGTGTCTTAAATATGGTTCTAATTGAGAATGACGTTAAGTCGAAACTATTTAGAAAGAATAAATCAGTAGTGAACAAACCAAGTGACTTTTATTCAATTATCAATACACTTACATTTTTCAATTACTGTCGGATAGAAAAAAATCTTTTAATTTTTAATTAATTTCTCACTTAACCCGTGGTGAAATATTTATTAATCTAATACTGGATGATATAAATTAAATTTAAATTAAAACAATTGGTTTGTTTAACTTAAAAAACCAAGTGTTTTAATTTAAATTTAATTTAAATCATCCAGTATTAAAAACTCATTAATTAACCATTTTTCGACAAAATGTTATTCTTTAGAAAATGTTTTAGATAACTAAAAAACAACATATTCACGATTAAATCCTTGTTTGACAACAGAGGCCGCTTAAAATTTAAGAAAAACAAAAGGTGTGATACAAGAGAAGTTCCTCTAATTATATTTTTAGGAGAAATTGTTATTGGAAAAAGGAATTGAGAATTAAATACAAAATTGTAACCTTATAGGAACAATTTTTGTTTTAGAAATGATTCATTTTTTCAATATGTTTTCGTATATATTTTCTAACATTTATTTATATTTTACATTTCTATTAAAATACCTCTTTTCAATCAAGTTATGGTATACACCATGTGTCCCCACATAACTGCCCAGCAGTGAAGGCTCATCAGCGACGGCAGGGTCGGGCAAATTTGATTGAACAAAAATTATAAATTTTTATTTTCTCAGAAATAAATATTGCGCAATTTTTGTAATAAATATATAGCAGGCTAATATGTAGTAATAATAATAAGCACTCAGCAGAGCTGGGACGAATCCTCGTAAAAAGGAACCGAATCACGAATCCGAATCACCTAATATGATTCGAATCACGAATATTCGAACAAAGGATTCGTAAGAGATAAATTTGATTCGAATCAAAGATTCGAATCCTGTTTTTTGGAATCACGAATACAAATCCTTTAAGATTAAATTTGATTTTATCTTTTTTTTTTCAACCATTTATATAAAAATATCGTTACCAGTTGTTTTAACAAAAATATTTAAAACCTCATTTTTTATTAATCACACTGAACATCGTTGATAACAAACTAAACATCTGATTCCCCGTTACTTTGATTAAAGATGTATTTGTGTGTTTCTGAACTTTGTACGCGTAGCGCATGAAGTAAAATTTCGAGTTTAGAAAAGCCCGAAAATTTGTCTCGGGTCGCTGCGCGACCCTCTACAAATTTTCACGGGGCTTTTCTAAACTCGAAATTTTACTTTATGCTTAGTCTGGGAGTGGAAAACACTCGTTTAAATGAAGACAACCTTATACAAGACTGTCTCAGCTTAAACCGAGTCGACCTTATACAGTAATGACTTTGATTTTGAAGTCATGTGAGGATTTCCGCGCGTGATATGGTCGGCTCTTTTTAAATCGAGACAACCTCGCCCAGTAATGATCTTGGTTTTTGGTTCAAAGATTCGAATCCTGTTTTTTCGAATCACGAATATAAATCCTTTAAAAATAAATTTGATTTTATCTTCTTTTTTTTTCAACGATTTATATAAAAATATTCTAGCTAGTTGTTTTATCAAAAAAATATAAAATCTAATTATTTATTAATCACACTGAACATCCTTGATAACAGACTAAACATCTGATTCCCTGTTACTCTGATTAATGATGTATTTGCTTGTTTCTGATCTTCACTTCAAATCAGTGTTTTGTACGCGTGGCGCATGAAGTAAAATTTCGAGTTTAGAAAAGCCCGAAAATTTGTCTCGGGTCGCTGCGCGACCCTCGACAAATTTTCACGGGGCATATCTAAACTCAAAGTTTTACTTCATGCTTAGTCTGGGAGTGGAAAACACTCGTTTAAAGCTTCAAATTGAACTCTATTATAAAATCGACGAATGCCTGAAAATTACGTAGATACCAATTCACTGAATATGGTTAAAACCGATAAAGTCAGAGAAAAGTCATGAAATTATATTTAAATTTACCAAAACACTAACAAAAAAGCCATATGACATTATTAAATTTGTCAAAATCGGCAGGCAAATTACAAAACACGTAAAAATTTATAAAATTAACTTAAATATTGACAAAAACAATGAAAGCAGTTTAACAAAATGGAGGTTTCCCACAGAAGAAAGTTATATTAAAAGGCCAGGGAAAAAATCTTGAATCGGATAAACGTCGGAAAATTTTAACATTTTAGATTGTGGCTACCATGTCAGTTTTACTTCAAATAATATTAAACATAATTTTGAAAACTAGGTTATTATCTTTAAAAACATTTGAAATGATTCGAACCTAGGTATTGTACAAATTTATAATTTGTATTATTATTTACGTTGTGTTGTGTGCGTTGTAACCCTTTTATTTATTTACCAAGTTGGTTGTTTGTGTCAATATGCATTATCGTAAATACTGTGTCTTTCTTCCCTTTTAATTTGACCAGGAGGATGTGTGGACAATAAATAAAACAGGACATGAGCTTAACGTATGCAAAGTTTATTGACCTTTTATGACATTTCTAATGAATTGTTATGTCTTATATTATTTATATTCACAAAATATTTTATCAAACGTTTATGCTTAGAGGCCATGTGCATTTAGTTGAACTCAAAAAAAATGTATGACTCTACTTGTGGGAGCAAAATTAACTAACCCCTGCATTTGCATTACGAGATGGGAAACCCACAAAAACCATCCCGGAGGTAGCATCATACACTCGACACACTTGCGATTAGTTAGTGGGACAATCTCTCACATCGGCCCCACACATCAATTGCCATACATTCTCGATTAATAAGTGGAACGACCTTTTACCTCGTTCCACTCATAATCGAATTCATTTTTTTTTCTTGTGATTAGTTAGTAGGACACTTAGCGCAATACTAACTCGGATTGGCCTAACACATCAATCGACTGGGTCGATTAGTTAGTAGGACATTCCTCGTTTTCTCGCTCAATTCGGCCTTACACATCAACCACCATACATCCCTCATTCGTGTGGTTAGTTAGTAGGACACTTAGCGCAATACTAACTCGGATTGGCCTTACACATCAATCGACTAGGTCGATTAGTTAGTTGGACATACCTCGTTTTCTCGCTCAATTCGGCCTTACACATCAACCACCATATATCCCTCTTTCTCACCCCCCGCCCATCTTTCCCCTTTCCCAGATGTTTAAATTATTTCGGCGGTTTTGTTTGTTTGATTTCAACTTAGTCGGTTTGATGTAGAATTAATTTTACTCTTACGTGATAGTCTCTCCAACGTTGTTATCTCTAATTCCATTCTCAATACATTACTTAACTCTTTTTATCAACATTACTTTACTAACTCACATCTAACTGAAACTTCCCATTCTCAACTGTCCCAATTTACATTCAAATACTGACTGTCCTCGTCTCTGTCCCAAAACTCACTAATATTTAGAATCGTTTCTTTGCTGCTCTCAAAGTTCTTCCCTCCCCAAATTTTGTTGCTTAGACTTTATCTACTACCATATATGGTCACAAAAGCCATCCCTCTCTGACGTCAACGTAATTTCCCTGACTTCGCAGACTGGTTGTGTTTGCGTTCGTTAAACCCGAACTGAAACTTTCTGTATGTCTTAGTATTTTTCCACGCGCCGAAACTTGTTTATTATTTTATGGCAATGCTGCTTTTGTTATTTCTTCACACACAAAAAAAATTGATCGACTAATGTTATTCTCGTATTAACTGGATGTTGATTTTTCTTTATTATTTTCTTGGCTGATTTATGTATTAACATTTTTATTTAATTTCGTCAAAAATAATATTTCCACATGACCCCTACTGACCTATTACACATTTTTAGTCATTTAATGTTCTTATTCAGTTTGAAGTTTCGAACAAGAGTTTCCACTCCATGTGGGTCTTTTTGAAATTTCGCATTTACCACAACAAACCACAAACCTTGCAAGTCTTGAAAGTCAACATTGAAGAAGAAATTACCAATTTGGAGCCTGATGTTTTACGCACAACACTTCAAAATGCTGTGAAACGAGCAAAATCAACATCAACTCAGGAGATGGTCATTTGACCGATATCAATTTTTTAACTTTATATTATCAGTTTTACACCTTTGAATTAACTTTCAGTCACAACATTGCCCATTTTTTTTATTTCTAATAAAATAGCAGCCAATTCATAATATGACATTACTTTTGCCTTATCTTACACGAGACAAAAAGTTTATATCTTAAGAAATGTTAATTTTTGTTTTTTAACATAGATTCACTATCCTTGTTTTATGCACGAAATAAAATATAAAGTTTAGAAAATTCTGAAAATTTGGTTTAGTTGTGTAGCGAAAGAGATAAAACACTGAAATATTGTGAAATTGAAAATGTACTTGTTTTTACTTTTTATGTGTGACGGTATGATTTTTAATTACTTTAATTTTTTTTATTTGAGAGGCTGCCTTTGAAAATCTGTCAAAAAAAAAAAAATGATTGCGAGCGGTGAACTTGGTACGATCACGATCACGAGCTGTACTGTTTGTTGGTATTACGGCATCATAGACTACAGAAAGGATTCTTGCTAGACCTAAGTTCAAATATTACCGTTGAATATAATGTTAATACTGCTGAAACTCTTCAACTCCTCGTCTTGCCTTCACTGCTGAAACTCCTCTTCAACTCCTCATCTGGCCGTTAGTGCAGTGGTTGGTTTCTGCGGGTCACCGGTCCGTGCTTGAAGAGTATTGTCAAGAGAAAATCAAGAACATGTCCGTCCTTGAAGAAAAAATCAAGAAATTGAACCGTAATTAATTAGTCTTCAACCGCAATCCCAAGTGGAGGATACTGCTATAACTACTCATGCCCAGGATACACAAAAGCCCCAAGAAACTTTTATATTGTGTTTATTTTTCAAATTGAATTATTCATATTTAATCAGCCTCTTTAGTTTATAAATAATGTAATCTCCAGTGCACTCGAGAATTAGGTCATGTAGCATTGCAATTGGCTAACTTTTAATATTAACTCACAACTTGGAAAATAAAAATTAACCCAAAATTCAATTTATAACAAATTCTTATCTTAGTTGTTATTTCATAATTTAAACAATTAAGATTACTCAGATGTTCCTGTAAATAACGTGGCGCCGAAAACATACATAAAAAAAGAACAGAACCCACCCTTCGTACTGAGTGAGCTAGACCAAGAACAATTAGCTAAATTGAAGTTAACGTTACAAAATTGCACATTATGACCGATTTTTGGTTTCCGCTGGAAGTCAGCATGACGGTGTTTCTGCCGAAAATTGCGGAATTCGAGGAGGACGTGCTGAAACAGAGCGGATGGTCAGTAACAGAAATTTCGCAGTCACTAAGAATGGAAATCGCACACGTGGGCGCTAGTTACATGCTGTGCTTGTTCTTCCTGTTTTCCGTTATGCATGCCACCCGTATCGTTGATTTCAGATTGCTAAGATGCGGTTTATTGGAATTTTTATGGTATACACCATGTTGCCTTAGTTTATAAATAATGCAATCTCCAGTGCACTCGGGAATTATATAATGAGAGAAAAACTCCAATAAACCGCATCTTAGCAATCTGAAATCAACGATACGGATGGCATGCATAACGGAAAACAGGAAGAACAAGCACAGCATGTAACTAGCGACCACGTGTGCGATTTCCATTCTTAGTGACTGCGAAATTCCTGTTACTGACCATCCGCTCTGTTTCAGCACGTCCTCCTCGAATTCCGCAATTTTCGGCAGAAACACCGTCATGCTGACTTCCAGCGGAAACCAAAAATCGGTCATAATGTGCAATTTTGTGACGTTAACTTCAATTTAGCTAATAGTTCCTGGTCCAGCTCACTCAGTACGAAGGGTGGGTTCTCTTTTTTTTTATCTATGTTGTGGGCGCCACGTAATTTACAGGAACATCTGAGTAATCTTAATTGTTTAAATTATGAAATAACATGTAAGATAAGAATTTGTTATAAATTGAATTTTGGGTTAATTTTTATTTTCTAAGTTGTGAGTTAATATTAAAAGTTAGCCAATTGCAATGCTACATGACCTAATTCTTGAGTGCACCGGAGATTACATTATTTATAAACTAAAGAGGTTGATTAAATATGAATAATTCAATTTGAAAAATAAACACAATATAAAAGTTTTTTGGGGCTTATCTGTATCCTGGACAAGAGTAGTTATAGCAGTATCCTCCACTTCGGATTACGGTTGAAGACTACTTAATTACGGTTCAATTTCTTGATTTTTTCTTCAAGTACGGGCATGTTCTTGATTTTCTCTTGACAATACTCTTCAAGCACGGAGCGGTGACCCGCAGAAACCAACCACCGCACTAACGGCCAGATGAGGAGTTGAAGAGTTTCAGCATTGAAGGCAAGACGAAGAGTTGAAGAGTTTCAGCAGTATTAACATTATATTCAACGGTAATCTTTGAACTTTGGTCTAGCAAGAACCCTTTCTGTAGTCTATGATGTCGTAATACCAACAAACAGTACAGCTCGTGATCGTAATCGTACCAAGTTCACCGCTCACAATCATTATTTTTTTTTGACAGATTTTTTAAGGCAGCCTTCTCAAATAAAAACATACGAAAAAATTAAAGTAATTAAAAATCAAACCGTCACATATATTTAAATTTCATAGCAAATTTGATTTTATTAGAAATATCTACGTCCCGAGAAATACAAGGAGTTTTTCTGACGTCACACATGAAATTCTTCGCGTGAGTGAGGAAGTCATTACTGTAAAAGGTCGACTCGGTTTAAGCTGAGACAGTATTATATAAGGTCGTCTTCATTTAAACGAGTGTTTTCCACTCCCAGACAAAGCTTCAAGTGAAATTTCGAGTTTAGAAAAGCCCCGTGAAAATTTGTCGAGGGTAGCGCCGCGACCCGAGACAAATTTTCTGGGCTTTTCTAAACTCGAAATTTTACTTCATGCATCACGCGTATAAATCAGTAATTTTACGAGAAATTTAAAAACACACCAAATACATTTTTTATGTTATTCCTCAAAATTAATTGGAATTATTTTTGACGATTCAAATCCCTTCGTAAGTATTCGAATCCTTTCATAAATATTCGAATCCTTTTATGAATATTCAAATCTTTTTATAAATATTCGAATCCTTTCATAAGGATTCGAATCCTTTTACATAGATTCGAATCAACCACATTTGGATTCGAATACGAATCCTTTTAAAAGGATGTAACAAATCCGGATCACAAAGTCAGTTGAACTAAAGTATTCAAATGCCTCTTTTGAATCCTCTAAAAGGATTTGAATCCAGGATTCGAATTCTGCCCAGCTCTGGCACTCAGCATAAAGCCGATAAATGTAGACATTTATTTTTATTTAATATATGTTTACTAAGCAACTTCATATCCGCAAAATCGGCCAGCCGTAGATTTTCAGATTATGCAGATTAGTGCAAGCGCTAAGTCGTCACAAGTGTCAGTGCAGTTTCTGTCGTTACATTTTCCCTGCAGGGTGAACTTACGTCCGCAAATGGTTTACTCGAGTACGGCAAATTTGCTGGGGCCGTACTCGCCGTTCTTCCACACAATACACCGATACCTATGTGTCAGAGCTGGGCAGGATTCGAATCATTCAGAATTTGAATCCTAAATTCGAATCCTTTTAGAGGATTCAAAAGAGGCATTCGAACACTTTAGTTTAACTGGATTTGAGATCCAGATTCGTTACATTTTTTTTTTAAGAGGATTCGTATTCGAATCCAAATGTGGGTAATTTGAATCCATATAAAAGGATTCGAATCCTTATGAAAGGATTCGAATATTTATAAAATGATTCGAATATTTCTAAAAGGATTCGAATACTTACAAAATGATTTGAATCGTCAAAACTAATTCGAATTGATTGTGAGAATTAACATGAAAAATGTCTTTAGTGTGTTTTTAAATTTCTCGTTAAATCACTGTTTTATACGCGTGGCGCATGAAGTAAAATTTCGAGTTTAGAAAAGCCCCGAAAATTAGTCTCGGGTCGCTGCGCGACCTTCGACAAATTTTCACGGGGCTTTTCTAAACTTGAAATTTTTGGGAGTGGAAAACACTCGTTTAAATGAAGACAACCTTATACAAGACTATCTCAGTTTAAACCGCGTCGACCTTATACAGTAATGACTTTGTTTTTGACGTCATGTGAGGATTTCCGCACGGTCGGCTCGTTTTGAATCGAGACAACCTTGCACAGTAATGATCTTGGTTTTGACGTCACATACGGATTTCCACGCGTGACGACATCAACCAAGGTGTGTAAGTAAGTGTGTCTTGATTTAAGCCGAGCCGACCTTGTTTTATTTAATTACCTTGATTGTTGACGTCACGTGAGGACTTCCACGAGTGACATCAGCAATCAAGGTGGTTAGTGTGTGGCGTACCCTCGAGGAATGTACAGGCGAGAGCGTGGCAAACAAGGAGCTCCAGGCATCAGTGAGGCGGATGAAAAATCCAGGGCAACAAAAAAATAAATATTTTAGACATATAGAGAATTTTGCATGTAAAACGTTAGTTTACATCCTTTGTATTAGAATAAAGAAATAATCTCTATTTTGACAATTTCCTGAGTAATTAATAACAAACCTCACGCATCAGTACATGAGTAGAAGTTTGTTAAAACAAACCTAAACTCAACATTGGTGACCCCGAGGGGCCTACGTTGTTAGTGACCCCTGAACACGCTGCCGTAGTAAGCAACCCGGCAGGATAAGTGCCGACGATTCGCCGATAGCAGAGGAGCAGGATCACATCGAGGAATATCGAGAGCAATCAAAACTGTCAGCTGTCTACAATCCTTCATTCCTGTACTCGTCCAGACAACACGAAAGCCACACGGAAGCATTTCTACTCGAAAACCATGAAACATTCCTCGAAGGTGACGCTACATTAACCTTTCTTCATATTAGAAAATCCTCACCTTCTCCTTACATTTTTTTCCTTCTTGATTTTCTTTCTTCTAATTTCTTTTTCTAATTTCAAACGGTATGGAAGATCAAAGTTCCTCTGAGGAAACGATCGGTAATATTAAATGTGTGCTTCCACCATTTTGGCGTGTTGACCCCTTTATTTGGTTTATCCAAATAGAGGCGTAACCAGTTCTGTCCGGAAATTTAATAAAGTTGTCGCTTCCTTACCTCCAGATATCGCAATGGACGTAAGGGATTTGTAAATGGAACCACCCGCCATCGATCCTTATGAAATACTAAAAAATGAGATTATTAAACGGACAATGATTTCTGAAAAAAAACGTTTACAAAAACTCTTATCGAACGAGGTACTAGGAGATCAAATTTCTTCCCAACTCCTATGTAAATTACAGCAACTTTTGGGGAATACCTCAATCGATGAGAACTTACTACGCGAAATTTTCTTGCAAAATTTAACCACCTTAACTGCTTCTATTTTGCAACAATATAAAAACAAATATCCAAGTCGAAACCGTTCTTCTTCCAGGTCTCGTTCTGTACAAAGTGATGACCCAAACCACAAATTGTGCTGGTATCACTATAATTTTAAAGACGATGCACGAAAATGCACCAATCCTTGCGATTGGGGAAACAGCTCAGAACGGGTTTGATGTCGACCTACGATGCCGTTCATCCATCAGGTCGACTATTTTTTATCCGCGATACAAATTCTGGCACTAAATTTCTTATCGACACTGGCGCCCAGGTCAGCATTTTGGCGGTGAATCAACTATATGCCAATACTCACCCCCCTACAAAATTTACATTGCAAACCGTAAGTGGAAATTTAATTTCAACTTTCGGATTATCTAAACTAACAGTTAACATCGGCTTAGATGTAACATTTCAGTGGAATTTTATACTTGCACGCGTAAACCACTCGATTCTTGGCGCAGATTTTCTCCGGCATTTCAATATAATTATTGATATTGCCAATAATCGATTAATGAGGACACCATCCAGTCTAATGTAACAGCCGATCATAAATTCATTATCCAATCATCATACAACATATTTCAAATTACTCAATCAATTTCCCGATCACACCACTCCTTTTGATCTCACTAACCCAGTTAAACATCAAGTGCAACATAGCATCGAAACTTCCGGCCCACCTGTTTTCAGCAAACCAAGGCGTTTACCGCCACACAAATTCAAAATTGCCAAACAAGAATTCGATAACTTATTAAAACTTGGTTTTGTTCGACCCTCATCAAGCCCATGGGCATCACTTGATATCGAAATCCGATGGTTCTTGGCGACCGTGCGGAGACTATCGTGCACTTAACAAGGTTACAATTCCTGACCGATACCCTCTGCCCATATTGCATGATTTTACGTATAGCTGTTTTGGTTGCAAAGTCTTTTCCAAAATCGATTTGATTAAAGCTTATCATCAAATTTCAATTCACTCTAATGATATACCGAAGACTGCAATCACAACACCATTTGGCTTGTTTGAGTATACGCGGATGAGTTTTGGTTTGAGATACGCCGCACAAACCTTTCAACGGTTTATGGACTCGGTTCTTTGCGAGCTACCATTTTGTTTGGTAGATTTGGATGAAATTTTAGTCTTCAGTAAAGACGAACATGAGCACGTACAACACCTCCGACAAATTTTTCAACGATTAACAACTTTTGTAATCAAAATTAATAACGACAAATGTATTTTCGGCGAAACAAAATTCGATTTCTTAGGTCATAGAATTAACAGTTCAGGGATCAAACCATTACAAATTAAGGTTGATGCAATCATGTCTTTTCCACAACCATCTGACCAGTAATCACTTCAACGTTTCCTTGGCATGGTAAACTTCTACCACAGATTTATAAAATCATGCTCAAGAATAATTGCACCGCTCAACCAACTTGCATCTCAAACTCCACGCAACAAACCCCTGGTATGGTCACAACCTGCACTACAAGCATTTACGGCAGTCAAGGCTGCACTAGCCGACTGTGCTATGCTTAGCCTACCAGACCCAAATGCGGAGTTAAGCATTATGGTAGACGCATCTGATTCCGCTGCTGGTGCGGTTTTGCAGCAGAAGGAAAAATCTGGCGTTCTTCGATCGCTAGCTTTCTTTTCAAAATCATTTTCAACAACAGAACGCAAATACAGTACATTCGGTCGTGAATTACTAGCCGTTTATTTGGCAATTGAAAAATTCAAATATTATCTCAAAGTTCGTAATTTTATCATTTTTACAGACCATAAACCATTGATTGCTGCCATAAATTCAACATCAGATCGTTTTCAGGACGTGAGCACAGACATTTAACTTTTATCGCGCAATTCACTACTGACGTTAGGTTTGTTCCCGGTAAAGAAAACGACGTCGCGGATACGTTATCGCTTGTCGAAATTAATATTTTAGAATAACCGGACCTAGCCAAATTTCAGTCAGAAGACGATGAGCTTAAATTTTTGTTAACAAACGGCACAACTTCACTGAAACTGGAGCAGTTCACTCCGCCTGGCACTAGCACACCCATTTACGTTGACATTGCTTCGAAATGACCTTATGTTCCCGGAGAATTACGACTTAACATTTTGCAGTCACTCCACGGGTTAACTCATCCTGGCGTTCGAGCAATGAAACGTCTAGTAAATTCACGCTATGTATGGCTGCGGATGAACCACCACATCACACGTTTTGTCAAATCCTGTTTGCAGTGCCAGAAAGTCAAAATTCACCGTCACACAGTATCCCCGATTGCTAAGTTTCCTGATCCAGACGACCGATTCACTGACATCCACATCGACATTATCGGCCCTTTGCCAGTTTGTCACACATACAGATATCTTTTAGTCTGCATCGATCGATTCACGCGTTGGCCTGAAGTCCAACCACTTGTCGAAATTACTGCAGACTCTGTTTCTCAAGCTTTTTTAAATTGTTGGATCTCACGTTTCGGTATACCATCTACGGTTCTCACTGACTGTGGACGTCAATTTCAATCTCACGTTTGGAAACATTTTTGCAAAATTTTCGGCATTACACACAAATCCACAACCGCCTATCATCCGCAATGTAACGGTTTGGTAGAGCGGCTCAATAAACAAATTAAAGACTCGATCCGAATGAGTAACGATCCAAAGAACTGGGTGTCACAACTACCTTTAATTTTATTAGGTTTACGCACTATTTTTAAAACTTCACTTTCGGCCCCACAACAGCCGAATACGTTTATGGTAAAACATTACGTTTACCAGGCGATTTCTTGTTTTCAAGTTCAATTTCCGGTTACCTTCCTTCAGGCTCAAAATTTATTCACTTTTATATAAATAAAATAAAATAATTTAAAACTTTCAAATATATATTGTAAACTCGCTACAATTGTTTCGCCACACTGTGGCTTCTTCAGGCGAAGAAATGATAAATTACATTTGTCAGTACAGGTATATATACAATGTTTATGGGGGGGTGGGTTTTTCAGTGAAATTTAAATTTAGGAGTGGTGAGTTTGTTAAGTCTAATTGGTCGTTCAAAAGTTGTCCTGTGTATTTTCTTTTATTAATTTCCATGCTCTCCAAGATGTTAAGTTTCCGGCCTTTTTCTTCTCTGTGAAGCACTTTGAAGTTTTCGTCGAAGTGGTGGTTTTCTTCGATGAGGTGGTTGGAGTATGTGGAGTTGGTTTTCCTTTGTTCATAAGAGGTTTTGTGCTCTTTGATTCTTTCTTTGAACGACCTTCCGGTTTGTCCTACATATGTCTTAGGACAGTCTTTGCAATTTAGCAAATAGACTCCACTTTGTTGAGTTATACAGGTTTTATCTTTGTTATTTTTAATTATTTTCCCTATTGTATTATTTGTTTTAAATGCTACCTTAATATTTATTTTTTCCAACATTTTCGCGACTTTATTGCTTATTTCTCCTGTGTATGTTAGTGATGAATAGTTTTTTATAGATTTGTCTTTGATAATAGGGTAAATAGAATTAATTGTTTTATGTCTTTGTTTTGTTTGTACTATTTTTTCAATTATAGATTTTTTGAAACCGTTTTTGTATGCAATTTGAAAAATAATGTTTAATTCTTTGTCGTAATTATGTTGTGCCATTGGGATTGATAGTAACCTATGTACCATACTATGGTAAGCAGCTAATTTGTGTGAGATTGGATGGTTGGATTTATAATTAATCGTTGTGTCTGTATGTGTTGGTTTGTGAAAAATTGAAAAATCATGTCTATTATTAATTCTTTTTATGGTTAAGTCTAAAAAATTTATGGAACCCTCTGTTTCTATTTCTTTTGTAAATTGTATTTTATTATGTTGTGAATTTAACAGATTTAAAAATGAATCTAATTGTCTGTCGGTGCCATTGAACGCTAAAATAACATCATCGACGTACCTGAACCAATAAACGCATTTCTTAAAGACCGGCAACTGAGATAATCCCTCTTCAAAGTTATCCATAAATATCTCCGCCATGAGGGAGCTTAGTGGGTTTCCCATGGCCAAGCCTTCCTTCTGGCGAAAACATTTATTATCAAACTGTAAATAGTTCTGCGAGAGGCAGATTTCCAAAAGGTTCAGAATTTCCGATTTTATTACGGGATTTGCGTTGTTTTTTATTAGCCTATCTTTAATCAATGCGAAAACTTCGGTCGGAGGCACGTTCGTGAATAAATTTTTAACATCAAATGACACTAGTTTTGTTGTGTTAGGTAAATATATGTCTTTGATTTTATTAATTAATTCTACGCTATTTTTAATTGAAAACTTTGATTTGAATTTAGTGTGTTCTATAATAATGTTGTTTAACTTCTTAGCTAGTCGGGTACATGGGGCATTAACATATGACACAACCGGTCTAATTGGGCTGTTCTCTTTATGGAGTTTAATTAATCCATATAACTTAGGGGCTTGCGGGTTCATACATGTCAAAAAGTATTTTTCTTTTTCAGAGAACAATGCGTTAGAGTTATTTATTGCTGCTTTTACATTTTTTTGGAATTGTTTTGTCGGATCTTTAGTGATTAATGAGATTTTATTATCCGTGAAAAAGGTTTCTATTTTTTTGATGTATTCATTCTTATCTATTGCTATTACCGTGTTACCTTTATCAGCTTTAGTAAAAATTAAATTATGTAGTTTTGACAGTTCTATAATTGATTTCGCTATTTTAATTTCATTATTATAATGATTAACACATTTGATATTATTTTTGTTCTTCAGGTAAAAAAAAAAAAAAAAAAAAAAAAAAAAAAAAAAAAAAAAAAAAATATCAAATGTGTTAATCATTATAATAATGAAATTAAAATAGCGAAATCAATTATAGAACTGTCAAAACTACATAATTTAATTTTTACTAAAGC
The DNA here is from genome assembly GCA_932526585.2 of Philonthus cognatus. Classification (NCBI taxonomy): domain Eukaryota; kingdom Metazoa; phylum Arthropoda; class Insecta; order Coleoptera; family Staphylinidae; genus Philonthus; species Philonthus cognatus. Next base: position 117,905,655 of record OW052241.1, on the reverse strand, counting down.
TGATAAAGGTAACACGGTAATAGCAATAGATAAGAATGAATACATCAAAAAAATAGAAACCTTTTTCACGGATAATAAAATCTCATTAATCACTAAAGATCCGACAAAACAATTCCAAAAAAATGTAAAAGCAGCAATAAATAACTCTAACGCATTGTTCTCTGAAAAAGAAAAATACTTTTTGACATGTATGAACCCGCAAGCCCCTAAGTTATATGGATTAATTAAACTCCATAAAGAGAACAGCCCAATTAGACCGGTTGTGTCATATGTTAATGCCCCATGTACCCGACTAGCTAAGAAGTTAAACAACATTATTATAGAACACACTAAATTCAAATCAAAGTTTTCAATTAAAAATAGCGTAGAATTAATTAATAAAATCAAAGACATATATTTACCTAACACAACAAAACTAGTGTCATTTGATGTTAAAAATTTATTCACGAACGTGCCTCCGACCGAAGTTTTCGCATTGATTAAAGATAGGCTAATAAAAAACAACGCAAATCCCGTAATAAAATCGGAAATTCTGAACCTTTTGGAAATCTGCCTCTCGCAGAACTATTTACAGTTTGATAATAAATGTTTTCGCCAGAAGGAAGGCTTAGCCATGGGAAACCCACTAAGCTCCCTCATGGCGGAGATATTTATGGATAACTTTGAAGAGGGATTATCTCAGTTGCCGGTCTTTAAGAAATGCGTTTATTGGTTCAGGTACGTCGATGATGTTATTTTAGCGTTCAATGGCACCGACAGACAATTAGATTCATTTTTAAATCTGTTAAATTCACAACATAATAAAATACAATTTACAAAAGAAATAGAAACAGAGGGTTCCATAAATTTTTTAGACTTAACCATAAAAAGAATTAATAATAGACATGATTTTTCAATTTTTCACAAACCAACACATACAGACACAACGATTAATTATAAATCCAACCATCCAATCTCACACAAATTAGCTGCTTACCATAGTATGGTACATAGGTTACTATCAATCCCAATGGCACAACATAATTACGACAAAGAATTAAACATTATTTTTCAAATTGCATACAAAAACGGTTTCAAAAAATCTATAATTGAAAAAATAGTACAAACAAAACAAAGACATAAAACAATTAATTCTATTTACCCTATTATCAAAGACAAATCTATAAAAAACTATTCATCACTAACATACACAGGAGAAATAAGCAATAAAGTCGCGAAAATGTTGGAAAAAATAAATATTAAGGTAGCATTTAAAACAAATAATACAATAGGGAAAATAATTAAAAATAACAAAGATAAAACCTGTATAACTCAACAAAGTGGAGTCTATTTGCTAAATTGCAAAGACTGTCCTAAGACATATGTAGGACAAACCGGAAGGTCGTTCAAAGAAAGAATCAAAGAGCACAAAACCTCTTATGAACAAAGGAAAACCAACTCCACATACTCCAACCACCTCATCGAAGAAAACCACCACTTCGACGAAAACTTCAAAGTGCTTCACAGAGAAGAAAAAGGCCGGAAACTTAACATCTTGGAGAGCATGGAAATTAATAAAAGAAAATACACAGGACAACTTTTGAACGACCAATTAGACTTAACAAACTCACCACTCCTAAATTTAAATTTCACTGAAAAACCCACCCCCCCATAAACATTGTATATATACCTGTACTGACAAATGTAATTTATCATTTCTTCGCCTGAAGAAGCCACAGTGTGGCGAAACAATTGTAGCGAGTTTACAATATATATTTGAAAGTTTTAAATTATTTTATTTTATTTATATAAAAGTGAAGATGAACTTTCAACATTTATCAGCCTTATCAATCAATTATTCAAAATTTATTGATGACTTACGAGTCAAAATTCAAATACTACGACCTGCGTTAAGCCGCCCAGCCTCTCGCAAAAGTTTTGTGCACCCCGATTTAGGTAATTGCACACACGTTTTCATTAGGAAGGATTGTATTAAGCACCCTCTTCAACCCGCGTATGACGGACCGTTTCAAATTTTAAAGCGACAATCAAATTTTTTTACGATTTCTGTTAACGGAAAAATCACAAATGTTACCGTTGACCGATTAAAGCCTAGCTTCCAACCAACATTATCAGTTGCTTCATCTTCAAATTCTTAATACTTTTCTCCGTTCCCTACTATACCTCTTCGGTCTATTCTTAAACGTCATGGATCTGTAACCAAAAAAACTACTCCTACTAGAGGGGTTTCCTTCTCTTTTCCCCTTTCCTAGTTTTCTCTATTACTTCCTTTTTCTAAAGGGGGGGTAGTGTGGCGTACCCTCGAGGAATGTACAGGCGAGAGCGTGGCAAACAAGGAGCTTCAGGCATCAGTGAGGCGGATGAAAAATCCAGGGCAACCATAAAATAAATATTTTAGACATATAAAGAATTTTGCATGTAAAACGTTAGTTTACATTCTTTGCAATAGAATAAAGAAATAATCTCTATTTTGACAATTTCCCGAGTAAAACCTGAACCTAAACTCAACAAGTGTATAAGGTTGTCTTAATTTAAAACCGAGTCGACCTTGTTAGATTAATTACATTGACTTTTCACGTCACGCGAGGAATTTCATTTGTGACGTCAGAATATCTCTCTGTATTTCTGGGAACATTGATATTTCTAATAAAATCAAACTGATTCTGCTATGAAATTCAAACATAATAAGTAAAAACCAGTATATTTTTAATTTCACAATATTTCAGTGTTTTATCCGTTTCGCTACGCAACTAACCCAATTTTTCAGAATTTTCTAAACTCTATATTTTATTTCGTGCGTAAACAAGGACAGTAAATCTATGTTAAAAAAACAAAAATTAACATTTCTTAAGATATAAACTTTTTGTCTCGTGTAATATAAGGCAAAAGTAATATCATATTCTGAAGTAGCTGCCATTTTATTAGATATAAAAAAATGGGCAATGTTTTGACTGAAAGTTAATTTAAAGGTGTAAAATTGATAATATAAACTTTAAAAAATGATATCGGTCAAATGACCATCTCCTGAGTTAATGTTCATTGTGCTCGTTTTACAACATTTTGAATTGTTGTTCGTAAAACATCTGGCCCCAAATTGGTGATTTCTTCTTCAATGTTGGCTTTCAAGACTTGCAAGGTTTGTGGTTTGTTGTGGTAAATGTGAAATTTCAAAAAGACACACAGGAAGTGAAAACGCTCGTTCGAAATTTCAAACTTAATGCTTTGATAAGAACATTAAATGACTAAAAATGTATTTAAAGATAATAATCTAGTTTAAGAAATTATGTTTAATATTATTTGAAGTAAAACTGACTGATTTCCCTGATTCAAGATTTTTTCCCTGGCCTTTTAATATAACTTTTTCTGTGGGAAACCTCCATTTTGTTAAATTGTCTTCATTGTTTTTGTCAATATTTAAGTTAATTTCATAAATTTTTACGTGTTTTGTAATTTGCCTGATGATTTTGACAAATTTAATAATGTCATATAGTTTTTTTGTTAGTGATTTGGTCAAGTTACATATAATTTCATGACTTTTCTCTGACTTTTCTGGTTTTAATGATATTCAGTGATTTTTTTATCTACGTAATTTTCAGGCAATCGTCGATTTTATAACAGAGTTAAATTTAAAGCTTTAAACGAGTGTTTTTCACTGCCAGACTAAGCATGAAGTAAAATTTCGAGTTTAGAAAAGCCCCGAGACAAATTTTCGGGCTTTTCTAAACTCGAAATTTTACTTCATGCGCCACACGTACGAAACACTGATTTGAAGTGAATTTCAGAAACACACAAATACATTTTTAATCAGAGTAACAGGGAATCAGATGTTTAGTCTGTTATCAACGATGTTTAGTGTTAATAATAAATAATTAGGTTTTAAATGTTTTTGTTAAAACCACTGGTAACGATATTTATATATAAATGGTTGAAGAAAAAACATAAAATCAAATTTATTCTTAAAGGATTTGTATTCGTGATTCGAAAAAACAGGATTCGAATCATTGATTCGAATCATATTTATCTCTTACGAATCCTTTATTCGACTATCCGTGATTCGAATCATATTAGGTGATTCAGATTCGTGATTCGAATCCTTTTTAAGAGGAATTGTCCCAGCTCTGCTATGTGTCGATGCACACTTTAAATTCGGTTACGTTACAGATCACAGATTTTTATTCTAGAACTAGTGGAATTATTATTTCTAATTATTTTCATATTATTTAATTTAAAATTAAAATAAGCATTTACTTTAATACAAATTGGTCATTAAGGCACACAATTAACTGGTATTAAAAAAACACTTAAAACATAATATTCGTCTTTAATTTTATTTAACAAATCAGAACATATCTCGCATTTTTGAATATCGTTAAACAACTGATGTGATTTATAAATGCGATCAATCATTAAATAGTTACCTATTTGTAATTTACAAAATATTACCTCGGTATTTATCTATATAACATTACTATGTATATATACACGATTCCATTTGTTTCTGGATCTCGCCTAGCTATGGAAAAGTGACAGTTTAAGTATTGTAAATGGGGCTGGTTGTGTTTTAAATCAGGGTTTTTAAATGTCACTGTCAGATGTTCGATTTTAAGGTTATAATTTCTGACTATTGTGATCTTACACTGTTGCCTGTTTTACAAATTTTCAGATATAAAAGGATAATAATATGCAGTTTTAAGATTAACAAAATTTACTACTTGGTTTTTGTACATACAAACACAGCAATAATATTGTATATAACAAATATAATGAATTCGGCTCTGCAAACTTATTTCGTCATCCATTTGTATTTCTCGCTTGGGTCTTCCCGTTAACACATTTTGATCAACTCCTTCCATCCACCTTAATTTTGGCCATTCTCTCTTCTGTTGGCCCTCAGTATTTTTTTGTAGAATTGCAAATTTATTCCCACCCTCTTGTGATACTGATAATTTTCATGTCAAACAATTTTTAAGCCCTCATTCCACTTTTATTATTTAGTCAAGAGAACCTGCATCTGAATCTTCTGATGTTTGTTCTGAGCCAGATTCCCCAAGCGAAATAATAAAAGGAGGAATGGTTTCAAAAGAAAGGTTCCCCATGTGTTTTGTCCAGTCATCCGAAATAAGTTTTTCACAATGATCACAGAAATTTTGCCACATATCGGATGTACATTTTGAGAGAGACTCAAGCCATAAATTCTGAACACGATCCTTAGATGGCGGTAATCTAAGAACTTCGTGCCTGTTCTTTCTCAAAATGTCATCAACTACGTAAATTTTGTCATTTGATCGAAAAGGTATAAATAAAGCCCATAGTTCCTTTTTGGTTAATTTTGGATTGAATTTTACATTGTGTTTAACCAACCACTCCTGCATTTCGCATTTCTTACAAGAAAATGAAGGAGTTTTGTCTAATTGCACAGAATGGTATGCAGCATTATCCATAATAACTACACATTTCCCTGAAAGCTTAGCCAAAGCAGGAAAATTAAAAAGAGGATTACTTATGATATCATAAATTATTGCAACACTGTTAAAATAAGGAATCAGGAGTGGCAACTAATAAAAAATGTAAATGTTGATACTGCAACATAACAACACGAAAGCATGGCTAGGCGAGATCCAGAAACAAATGGAATGGTGTATAACATGTTTAAAAATGTTATTGTAATTCCAATAATATTCTCTTTCTATTTTTTAAAGTCGGGCGAAATTATTTAATTTAAAATATCGTTCTAGCGAAGGTGTATGGTTCGGTACGGCTGGCCGTTTACTCTTTGTGCGCGTGCGCCAGCCGACAGATGGACTATAACAACAGTTGGCATAAGTCGGCGGCAGCCGACATTTAAACTATAACGACAGTTGATATCGGCGCAAGCCGACATTTAACCAATCGTGCCAACTTGACACTAGTTCCCTCCCAGACTAAGCATGAAGTAAAATTTCGAGTTTAAAAAAGCCTATAGTAGAAAATTTTCACTTTTCTAAACTCGAAATTTTACTTCATGCGCCACGCGTATAAACCACTGATTTGATCAATATTTACCGAGATATTGCGAAAAATGCAATAATTACATTTTTTGTGAAGTTTGAGCAACTTTTAAATATTGTTGATATTTAAATTATCATCGGAATTGTGCATAGTCCAAAGTGTAACTAACTAAAGTTCAGTAGTGCCGTATGCATAGTCCAATTTTGACACGACTAGCGCTAGTCAGTGACTAAATTTTTAATTACACTATAGCTCTAGTTTTACATGTGATTATACTTACCTCAAACGTCATTCTCGCATTTCCCTAGCAAATACTGTTAACATAGCAGTTCTGAACTGATTTAATTAATATAGTGTCGATCGTAGTTAGCGGCAGTTGTTATAGTTATGTACAATAAGTCAGTTGTATTTAGTATGAAAAAATAAACACAAATTTAAAAACACGTTATAAACATTTCATTCCTGACCACGGACTTTAAGAGGTTATGGGCCCAGACATAAGCAGGCATAAACAGGCATAACCAGTTGAAATAACATCTATGAAAAGAAACTGTTAAAAAGTGTTAAAAATTTGGAATTCGGAAAAGTGGTTACAAATGGCGAATTCACCAATTCATTTTGGAAGCGTAAAACCTTTTGATGGAATCGGATATTCAAATTGGGAATTCCATGTCAAGTTGTTTCTGGAACAGAATGATGTATTAGATTGTCTTACTACGGAATCTCCAACGGATTTACATGAATTGGCAGAATTTAACAAGAAGGGCGTGAAAGCTCGAAATATCATTGTACAGTGTCTGGCAGACAACATGCTGAAAATGATAAAGGACAAAAAGACGGCTAAATCGAAAATGGACTCGTTGGAACGTACTTATATTAAAAAGGAAATTGCAACCCAAGTACAACTACATAGAAAGTTGCGAAGTCTAAAATTTGCTGGAAATAATGCATTGACAGAATTTTTGACGGATTTTGATCAAACAGTTTCTAAACTTAAAATTCAAGACAGTGAGATAATTAGTCAATTATTATCTGCGATGTCGGAAACGTATCAAGCTATAACAACCGCGATTGATGTTTTATTTTGCTAAGATGAAAGCAAAGTGACTTTAGATTTCGTAAAAAATAAAATTCTGGTGGAAGAATCACGCCAAAAGAAAAATACACCTGATACAACACAACAAGCGTTCTTAATGAACAAGAAGTACAGAAATAAGAACGGTACGAACAAGCAGTTTAATAAAAAAGAAAGTGAATATTAATTTCGATACAAGTGTTACGAGTGTGGTGTCAAGGGGCATAAACGGTCTGAATGTTCTAGGAAATACCAAGGAAATAATACTAATTTAACGGAAAGTAAGATTTTTTTTAACGTCACTCAATACCGAGATTTTAGAAACTAAACGAAAAATTACGTTTGTTGTCGACAGTGGATCTACAAATCACTTAGTAAATCCACAAACGGAAAAACATTTGGTAAATGTGATGGCAGTAATTTACAAAATAAATGTGGCAAAATTAGGCGAGTCTGGAGTAGAAAGAAGACAAGGTGATTTACATCTGGACACGGAAAATGGAATAAGTGTAGAAATAAAAAATGTTCTAGAATGTGTAAACCTATCAAGAAATCTTTTATTGGTACAGAAGATTGAAGAAAAAGGATTTGAAGTTGTTTTAAAAAATAAGAAGGTCTGCCTAAACAAGAAGAACTCTACAGTAACACTACAGGCAAACAAAGTAAAACTCCATTTTAACAGATTAGCCGAAAAGGAAAAGCAAGAAGAATACTGGAAGTAGTATCTACAGATATCTGTTGACCAATTACTCCTACAACTCATGATGGTAAAAGTTACGTATCGACATTGATAAATCATTACTCACATTTTGCAATCTGTTATCTTCTTGAATAGAAAAGTGAAGTAATTCAATATTTTCAAATTTATGTGGAAATGGTTGAAGCTAAATTTGGAAAGAAAATTAAACATCTAAGATGTAACAACGAAGAGGAATATTCTTCAAAGGAATTCAAATTATTTTGTCAAAGAAATGGAATTCATTTACAGTATACTGTATCGCGTAATCCAGAACAGAATGGAGTTGCAGAACGATACAATCGTACTATGATCGAACAGGCAAGATGTTTGATATTTGATTCGAAAATGGAAAAGCGATTCTGGGGGGAAGCTGTACGAACGGCAAATTACTTGACAAACAGAACAAGTACATCTGCTCTTCCTAATCCAGTAACTCCCGCAGAAATGTTGTTTAAGGAGGAACCAAATTTGGAAACGATTAAAATTTTTGGTTGTCCTGCATATGCATACATTTCGAAAGAAGATAGGAATAGCAAACTGGATCCTCGAAGCAAGAAAATGTACATGATGGGATATGCTGATAATGGTTATCGCTTATGGAATCCAGAAAAGCAGAAGATAATCATAGCGAGAAGCGTTGTATTCACACAAGTAACAGTTCAAGATGAAGAAAAGGAAAATTTTGAAACTGGATTTAAAGAAAAAAGAATTGAAGTAGTTAAAGAAATTGCCAAGCAACGAAGTGGAAAACCTAAGTAACGGAGTCGAAAACCTAAGAACTACTTCAAGGAAAAAGGTACGTCCAGTGCGTTATGAAGAATACGAGGAATACGAAACTTAATGGAGGCGCTCTTAGTAGGAAAGTTATCTACAGAACTACTGCAAAGTTATTCTGAAGCAATAAAATTGGGAAATGGAAGGGAAGAGGCAACTGAAGAAGAATTGTCATCTCTCGAAAGGAATGATACGTGGGATGTCGTGGATAAACCACCAAATGAAGAATTCTTTGACTCGAAATGGGTGTTTCGTGAAAAGGAAGCTGATGGTAAGATTTTAAAGAAAGTTCGGCTAGTGGCAAGAGGATTTATGCAGTATAATGACCAAGATGAAGATCTGTATGCTCCCGTAGCGAGAATGGTGACTATTAAAATCTTATTATCATTGCTTGTTCAAGAAAACCTGGAAATTTTACAACTATATATCAAGTCTGCATTTCTTTATGGTGTTTTGAAGGAACATGTTTACATGTATATTCCAGAAGGTTTAAAAGAAACTAAAGCAGGTAAAGTTTCTAAACTAAAGAAGGTATGGAGTCATCAAAAATGCTGCAATGAACATTTAAATTAATATCTACAAACTTTAGGTTTTGTAAGATCAAAAACTGATCCTTGCTTATATTTAAGTGAAGATATTTATATATTAATTTATGTTGACGATTTAATTTTGATGTCAAAAATTAAAGACAAATTGCATATTGTTAAAGAGAACTTAATGAAAAAGTTTCAAATGAGAGACTTGTCTATTAATTCAACTTTAAAGTTCTTAGGTTTGATTATTACTAAAAGTAAAAATGGTTTAATTGTAAGTCAAAAAGAGTTGATTTATAAGATTCTAAATGTTTTCAACATGACTGATTGTAAACATGTTAGTATTCCAATGCAATCAAAATTAAATTTATCTATAAGTGAAAGTGATAATAAAACTGTTAAGCCTTATAGGAAACTCATAGGATATTTGATGTGTTTAATGCTCGGTACACGACCTGACATATCTTTTGCAACGACATATTTCAGTCAATTTCAAAATTGTTATACAGAAAATTACTGAAAATATTTAAAACAAATTGTAAGATATTTGAAATCAACTGAAAATTATGGTCGTAATTTTATGAAATGTATTGAAGACAATAATGTGATTACCGCACACGTTAATTTAGATTTTGCAAATGATGTGAATGATAGAAAAAGTAATACTGGTTACGTAATAAAAGTTTATCATAATGTTGTATTTTGAAAAACTAAAAAGCAATCAGTTGTATTATTATTAAGGGCAGAATCTGAATATGTAGCTCTTTCTTCATGTGTAACTGAATGCATATTTATTACGCAATTGCTTAAAGAACTTTTAAAAAGTGATGTGAATCGTATTTAAATTTATGAGGATAATCAATCCTGTATGAAAATGGCTAGTACTTTTGAAACTAAGCGTACGAAGCATATTGATGTACGACATAATTTTTTGAAAGATCTTGTAAACAAAGGAGAACTCGAATTATGTTACATACCTACTTCTAAGCAAGTGGCAGATATGTTTACAAAGGCCTTACCAGCTGTTAAGTTTAATTACTTTAGGAAGATATTAAATATTGCTGAATCTTAATTTACCTAAATTGCAGAATTGGAAGGGTGTGTTAACATAGCAGTTCTGAATTGATTTAATTAATATAGTATAGATCGTAGTTAGCGGTAGTTGTTGTAGTTATGTACAATAAGTCAGTTGTATTTTGTATGAAAAAATAAACACAAAGTTTAAAACACGTTATAAACATTTTTATTCCTGATCACGGACTTTAAGAAATACTGTGTAATTAATTATCTTCATCGTACGCATACAGTCCCTGTTCTTTAAATTTAAGTGTAGTGTGCGCGTTTTTGTGAGAACTGACAGAGCGCACGTTTTTGCGATAGTCCAAGAACTCTACAACACTAGTTCAAATCACTATAAGGTCTATGATGGATAGTAAGCTATAGAGAGCTATAAAAGTTCATTACAATTTACAATAGGTAATTCAGTATTGTTAATTGTACACTTAAATAATTTATAAAAATGTTAATTAATTAGCGACATTGGCACAGAAAAGTAGCAACCCTCGTTTCATAGATTAATATTTAAGGATAAATAAAAAATATATATATAAATATATATATTATTAATAATATAAAATATATATAATATTAATATCATAAATCCATCCATATTGTTCCTGGTCTATGTTTCCGTTTGTCATGGAAATGACAGAAAAAGCAATGTTGCCGATTCGAGCGACTAAAGTTACGTTATGCATACGGAGTACTTAGTAACACCTTAATCACGATTAGTTAATCACACGTTAGCAACAGTTTAATCACAGGACTATGCATAAGGCGGCATTTCTTTAATGGGGAAAGTGCTAACACATCACTTTTTTTTTCGTTTTTATAGATCCCCTTATCGCTTATCGGTGATTTTACATCACTAAACAGACATCTCTAATGTCCAGTACATTGTAAAATTGATAGTTCTTTAAGAAGTTCTTTAAGATGATATTAATAAATTTTACAAAATTAAGATATGGATTAAGATCGATATTTGTTTTTGAGTTTCGTGAAGAGTATAATCATAAATAATTAACACTGTTGTATCCTTTCTTCACACTTTATTTTCTAATGGTTAGATATATATTTCAAGTGCTAAGCACTCATTTTCAATAACAACTATTATATTGAATTTAGATAATTCTATTATTTTGAAACTAAATGATAAAAAACTAGTTTATTTGTTAAAATCATTTAATGGAACATCTACTGACATCCTTATTTTTCCTATTTCCCACTTTCAATATTCAACATCTCTTCGTAAATATTTATGAAAATCTATGCATGCGTGTTTGTGTGAATTTTGTTTGTTCTCCAGGACTTCCATTCAAATCGTGGATAATATTTTTGTAGCTGTGTTTTCGAAAAGTCCTCGGGTCTATTTCGGATTGTAAAAATAATAATGGGAGCGGGAATAAATCATTGTGGTCCGCGTTCAACAGAAGCCGTCGAGGATAGCACTTGAGGCCAAATAATATTCGCCCATTCTAGGGGCCATATTCAAGTCGCGTTGCACTCATTAATACGAGTATGAATATGAATGTATGAATAAATTTCCCGCTCGTATGCACCCACGTTTTACTCTCCTCTCATTCCGAGATAAATTTGCGTATGTGTGTGTGTGTGTCAGTATGCAACAATTGTTTATACAAGCGGAAAAACTGTTGTTTGTTGTGCGTCAATTGGTTTCATAGTTTCCTAAAGAAAATTGAAAGAGTGCTTTCAATGGATTGTGATTTCTTTATATTATTATTGTGATAAATATAAAAAAAAAGCAGTGACGTCTCAACGCTACTGTGGGCCTGGGTTCGTAATATTCTCGCGAACAAAAGATATCAATCATTTATATATTCATTCCTTTACAGACGAATATAATGATGCAAATTGATAAAATAATAATCTGGGATTGAATGATTATTTTCATTTCTTTATTTTACAATTTCATAGTACAAAAAATAGAATAAATTATAAAATACGGAAAGAGGTAATATTGTCAATAATAATAATGAAAAATAAACAAAATACATAATATTTAATTAATGACAGTAAGATCTATACAAGTTAAATAGCGTTTAAACATAATATATAAATTACAAAAAAATACGAAAGTTTGGATGGGATATAAGTTTATTACAATATCTCATTATGCATTAATATATTAATTACAAAAAATACGAAAGTGCGACAAATTGGGTTATTAGAGCCGTACATAGAGCGATGGAAATTTGAACGAAACTGTGATCTCTTACATTGATCAGCTTAAAACCATAACACAAATCAAGCTCTTTCTATTGTTTGGGGTTGGTGATCTCACACTTCTTCTCACATCTGACATCTTTTTTTTATTTTTTTAAATTTTTTGTCACATAGGTATAGATATTATTATTCATATTTTCGATTATTATATATATTGTTACTACTATTTTTATATTATATGTATTATTGACGTGTGTAAAACAATAGTTAAAGCACTAATATAAAAAAAAGCATAACTCTTCTATAACGTAGCGTTTTCAAATTTTCAGTGGCCAACATACAGAGAGTTTTATATAACACCGAACATTTTCATCTAATACGATTTGACACCTTTAATTTTAATGTTATCTATACATTGAATTGCCTATATTACTATTACAAATTGTAGTAAATCAATCGCAATTAATGCCTCAACTTGTACATACAGGGAGTACCTCTTTCAAGAATACATGTCCCAATTACACCACATACGCCGTAAATCTTTAGATAATCGTTGTTTTTTTAAGGAGTTTAATTTGAAACTTAAAATGATTGTCATCCACTCCCAGACTAAGCATAAAGTAAAATTTCGAGTTTAGAAAAGCCTGAAAATTTGGTTTGGTCGCGTATCGCGAAGCGCGGAGCGGCCAAACCAAATTTTCAGGCTTTTCTAAACTCGAAATTTTACTTTATGCGCCACCGGTACAAAACACTGACATATTATGAAGTTTAAAACACACCTCTAAACTTTACATTGGATCAGTGTTTTGTGACGGTGGCGCATGAAGTAAAATTTCGAGTTTAGAAAAGCCTGAAAATTTGGTTTGGCCGCTCCGCGCTTCGCGCTACGCGACCAAACCAAATTTTCAGGCTTTTCTAAAATCGAAATTTTACTTCATGCTTAGTCTGGGAGTGGAAAACATTAGTTTAAAGCTTTAAATTCTATTCTTTTAATAAACCGAGCGTCGGAAAATGCTCAACGCATGCATATGTATACTTAAAAGAAAAATTCTCGTTATGATAATGTTCGGTGTTACGTAAAACTCTCTGTATATGAACCACTATAATTTACCCGGGCTACATCAATTCAGAACGATGCAAGTAATTAGAATTTATTCTGAACTTTCTCTATTGAGTCACTGTGGTTATTAAAAGACGGTGACCAGATTACAAAACAGTATTCTAAGTAAAGTCTCACTAAACTAATGTACAGAGTCTTAAATCCATCTAAACTGAACTGCTTAGAGAATCTGTTCACAAAACTTAACGTAAATAGAGCTCTACTTAAAATATTATTTAAATAAGGAATAAAAGTCAAGCGACAGTCAAATATTACGCCTAAATCACGTACTCTATCCATAGTTGGTAATTTATGATTATTAATTGAATAATCAAATGATTTACTTTACTGCGGCTAAATGATATGGTTATACATTTTTTCAAGTTAAGGTCTAGAAAATTATTCGAACACCAAATAAATAAATTATTTAAATCAGATTGTAAACAATTCTGATTACTTATAGTATCAATTACTCTATATAACTTTAAGTCATCCGCAAACATCAAAAATTTACTGTCCATTACAAAACTGCTAATATCAATAACCTCTTAAGTGATCATGACGTATATATACGCAACTAAAATTCTAAGTTACAATGGATATGACGGATATATTCGCCTCACATATTTTATTGGGGCCTTTAACCCATTAAGCGCCATTGGTGCATACACTCAACATGAATAATTTTTTGTTAATTAAATTACTAAATAAGTTAATTTGATATAATATATTATTTTACCTGAATTAAAAATGTATGAAGAAAAATTTAAATATTTTGTTATTTAAATATTTGGATTATTACTCATTTAAAAAAAATATGTGAGTGTATTTCAAAGCTTACAATATTTCAGTGTTTTATGCGCGTGGCGCATGAAGTAAAATTTTGAGTTTAGAAAATCCTGAAAATTTGGTTTGGCCGCCCCGCTTCGCGGTTTTTATATAAAATCGACCAATGCCTGACATTTTACAGCATACGCAACTAAAATTCTAAGTTACAATGGATATGACGGATATATTCGCCTCATATATTTTATTGGGGCCTTTAACCCATTAAGCGCCATTGGTGCATACACGCAACATGAATATTTTTTTGTTAATTAAATTATTAAGTAAGTTAATTTGATATATTATATTATTTGACCTAAAAAATGTATGAAGAAAAATGTGAATATTTTGTTTTTAAAATATTTGGATTATTACTCATTTAAAAAAAATATGTAAGTGTATTTCAAAGTTTACAATATTTCAGTGTTTTATGCGCGTGGCGCATGAAGTAAAATTTCGAGTTTAGAAAAGCCTGAAAATTTGGTTTGGCCGCTCCGCTTCGCGGAGCGACCAAACCAAATTTTCAGGCTCTTCTAAACTCGAAATTTTATATGTCGTATATACCACATGAGGTATAAATGTTTGATTATACACCATTCCATTTGTTTCTGGATCTCGCCTAGCTATGGAAAAGTGACAGTTTAAGTATTGTAAATGGGGCTGGTTGTGTTTTAAATCAGGGTTTTTAAATGTCACTGTCAGATGTTCGATTTTAAGGTTATAATTTCTGACTATTGTGATCTTACACTGTTGCCTGTTTTACAAATTTTCAGATATAAAAGGATAATAATATGCAGTTTTAAGATTAACAAAATTTACTACTTGGTTTTTGTACATACAAACACAGCAATAAAATTGCATATAACAAATATAATGAATTCGGCTCTGCAAAGTTATTTCGTCATCCATTTGTATTTCTCGCTTGGGTCTGAAACGTAATTATCTTTAATTAAATATATATGATAATTAAAATACTAGACATACCCCAAAAATATCTATTAAAATCGTAATAATATTGTGATGCTGTAGATTTGGATTACTTTGCCTAAAATGTTTGTAGGATCAGAATTTGTAACCTTTTTGATTCAGAGATAATCTTTGGCATGTTAATATTTAATATGTGCCTGAAATTATTTTTCACTTTGACATTGACACAGCATTGCAACACTAGATTAATTTGATTTAATAATAAAATGCTCGAAGAAGCGACCGCGTGGCAAAATAATTGTTGCAATATTAACAATAAACCTCTTGAAAATTAAAAAGAGGATTACTTATGATATCATAAATTATTGCAACACTGTTAAAATAAGGAATCAGGAGTGGCAACTAATAAAAAATGTAAATGTTGATACTGCAACATAACAACACGAAAGCATGGCTAGGCGAGATCCAGAAACAAATGGAATATATTATAGTTACGCTTGTTTACGTGTCCGGGTAACTACTTTAACTGAGTTATTTGAAGTTTTGTAAACGACACATGTCAAGTGATTTCGTCATAAGAAAATGTTCAAATTATCCTTATAATTGATAAATAACATTATGGATAGTCAGTGTGAAAGTCATGCGTGACTCTGTGAAGTTGTTTCACCATTCTGCTAAAGATACAGAGCAAGAATCCTTGCCCAAAAAACCGCGCGAGAAATATGTTAATTGCATATAAAGACCCAATAGGCCAAAGGATATAATTGCAAAATTTATAAAATTGTAGGTAGAAGTATGAATATTAATATTAAATATTGAATGCAAATATTCCTAAAATTAATCAAGTTTTATGCATCTCTTTGCTTCTAGGGTCCTCGTATAAAAAATATAGATTAGTATACTACCAAGAACTCTAACCATATTACTAAGAATGCTATGCTATGTTTAATAAAATTCAAAGCTATGAAGTTAATTTTCAACAACTTACAATTATTTAATAAATACATTTTTATGTATAGCAAATAATTCTTGTAATAATGTTCAACAATTTATTTCGTTCCTTTCAGTAGTCGTAGAAAAAGTTGACTATAAAACTCGAGTGGATATGGCTTATATCTCACTCGGCATTTGGGGCACTCGCCTACGGCGTCGTGAGATATAAGCATCATAGCTCGTTGTACAATATACTGTTATAACAAAGGATGTTTTTTTTTTAAATGCAGAGATCAATTGTTACAAAAAAAACGTCTAGGCTTGCTTTACGAGTCCTTCGCTTATACCATCGACCAAAAAAGAAAAGCCAATCAAATAGTACAATTTAATTAGTATTTTTACATTTCATTGTTAAAACATTGATAAATTCAAGATCAGATGCGTAATGTGTTCAGAGAAAGGCAAAAGATAGGAAATTCGCTATTGCTGTAAATCCTGTCATACCGGATTATAGCCTGCTCCATGTTTTGAAATTTATCATTCAAAACCATAATAATAAAATACTTCTTATGTAAAAATACAGTTTAAAAATAAAATATTTTACATTTACAACGGTTTTGATTGGTTATGACGTATATATACGCTAGCGTGGTAGATGTATCAGCAAAGACGTATATATTCGCATGTGCATGATTTAAAGTGCCATCGTAGGTTGCGTCGAACGAAACGCTTCGTGCCTTAGTAAAGAGCAGGAATAGAATGGGTCTACAGTGGGAGCCCCGAGGCACACCAGATGTAACACGGATTGCTTTGGATACAAAGTTATTAATTTTAAGGAATTGTTGCCTGCCTCTAATATAGCTAGAGAACCATTTAACCATACTGTCAGTAAATCCCAGACTTTCAAGTTTATTTAAAAGAATGATTGACTCGGTCGAAAGCTTTAGAAAAATCTGCATATGCAGAATCGACTTGGTGGCCCTTATCCAAAGTATCCAATAAGTACCTCTGGTACGCCAATAGGTTAGATGTTCTAGATCTGCCCTTAAAAAATCCATGCTGCTCATTACATGTTATATTTTTACACGACATAAGTTGATCATATCAGCTTATCAAATAATTTTGGAATTGTCAATTAAATCGAGACACCCCTATAATCTTGCATATTATATCATTTTTCATCTTTGAATATAGTCTTAATAAATTAATCCTCTTAATAAGTTGAAAAATAAGCCATTTTTAAATATTTAATAAATAATAATTTAATTGGCATTGTAAGAGAATAAATACACCGTTTTAAAAAAAATTGAGGGCGTACCATCTAGACCACTGTTTAGTGAATCTGTCAATTCATTTATTGAATTAAAAATACCGGAAGTTGACGGAAGAAGATATTTTTTTATCATAATGAAATAATGAAGCATTGCTGATATCACTACAGTGAATAGTACTAAAGTAATCGGCAAATAAATCAGCACACGTAGTCCTAGTATTTTATTGTTTGTCCTTGTCAGGCATGCACCCAGGGGGGTGGCTTGCGGGCTTGAGGCTTGAGCGACCCCCCCCAAATGCCTAGCCAAATTTTACATTGAAAAATAAAAATTCTGGAATACATCATTTTGTTTTATAAACAAAGTGACAAAGGAATATATTTTGAACTTCACTTGAAATCAGTGTTTTACACGCGTGGCGCATAATGCAAAATTTCGAGTTTAGAAAAGCCTGAACATATTACTTTATGCTTAATCTGAGAGTGGAAACACTCTATGGCAGTTCGAAATAAAACGCTTGTAAAATAAACCTTGCATATAAAATCTACTTTTCATAATTATATTTTATGATTAATTATACAGAGAGTTATATGTAACACCGAACATGTTCATCCAATACAATTTGACACCTTTAGTTTTTAAGTTATGTGTAAATTGGGTATGACCATTAAAAATTGTAGCCAATCAATCGCAATTAACTTATACACATAGGGAGATTTTCTTTCAAGTATACATGTCCCAATTACACCGCATATGTTGTAAGTCTTTAGATACTCGTTGTTAAAAAAAATCAATTTGAAATGAGTGTGTTCCACTCCCAGACTATGCATGAATTAAAATTTCGAGTTTAGAAAAGCCTGGAAATTTGGTTTGGTCGCGTAGCGCGAAGCGCGAAGCGGCCAAATCAAATTTTCAGGCTTTTCTAAACTCGAAATTTTACTTCATGCGCCACCGATACAAAACGCTGACATATTATGAAGTTTATAACACACCGCTAAACTTTACATTGCATCAGTGTTTCGTATCGGTAGCGCATGAAGTAAAATTTCGAGTTTAGAAAAGCCAAACCAAATTTTCAGGCCTTTCTAAACTCGAAATTTTACTTCATGCTTAGCCTGGGAGTATAAAACACTCGTTTAAAGCTTCAAATTAAATTCTTTTAACCAACCGAGCGTCGGCAAATGTACAAACGTATGCTTATGTATACTTAAAAGAAAAATTCTCGTTATGAAAATGTTCGGTGTTACATAAAACTCTCGGTATAATATATTCCATTTGTTTCTGGATCTCACCTAGCCATGCTTTCGTGTTGTTATGTTGCAGTATCAACATTTACATTTTTTATTAATTGGCACTCCTGATTCCTTATTTTAACAGTGTTGCAATAATTTATGATATCATAAGTAATCCTTTTTTTAATTTTCAAGAGGTTTCTTGTTAATCTTGCAACAATTATTTCGCCACGCGGTCGCTTCTTCGAGCATTTTATTATTAAATCAAATTAATCTAGTGTTGCAATGCTGTGTCAATGTCAAAGTGAAAAATAATTTCAGGCACATATTAAATATTAACATGCCAAAGATTATCTCTGAATCAAAAAGGTTACAAATTCTGAAATCCTACAAATATTTTAGGCAAAGTAATCCAAATCTACAGCATCACAATATTATTAGGATTTTAATAGATATTTTTGGGGTATGTCTAGTATTCTAATTATCATATATATTTAATTAAAGATAATTACGTTTCAGGTAGGGAGATCTTCATTACAATTAATTTTACGACAAAGACCTAACGAATTGAAATCTACTACTTCTGGCAAACGATCTAAAAACAGCCATTTTTGGAATCACCTAGCTAGAAAAGATCTGCAACAACTAATTTGGCAATATAACTCTAGAAATCAGTATTTTACTTTGAGAGATCTTTTGAATGATATGAAAGAAAATTATGAGTTCCATGGGAGTAGAACAACACTTTATAGGGTTGTTAAAAGTATGGGGTATAAATTCAAATTAATTAATGGGCGCAAAGTTCTCTGTGAACAAAAACATGTTGTTGCAGCTAACATTATTTTCCTTAGAAAATTTTTACAGTATCAAAATTCCAGTGAAGATATCCAATTCGTATACCTGGATGAAACATAGATATATCAGAATGGATCCGTGGTTCGACGCTGGGTACATGAAACGGATATAAAAAGTAATCCAACTAAATTCAAAAATGAAGGCAAACGCTTCACTATTCTACATGCTGGGTATAGGGGTGGGTTTTTGGATGGGTGCGATTTTTTATTACATTCGAAAAACAATGACCGAGATTACCATGCCACAATGGATGGTAATACTTTTCAAAATTGGGTGTTTAATCAACTTATTCCTGCTTTGGCTAAGCTTTCAGGGAAATGTGTAGTTATTATGGATAATGCTGCATACCATTCTGTGCAATTAGACAAAACTCCTTCATTTTCTTGCAAGAAATGCGAAATGCAGGAGTGGTTGGTTAAACACAATGTAAAATTCAATCCAAAATTAACCAAAAAGGAACTATGGGCTTTTTTTATACCTTTTCGATCAAATGACAAAATTTACGTAGTTGATGACATTTTGAGAAAGAACGGGCACGAAGTTCTTAGATTACCGCCATACCATTGGCAATACAATCCAATTGAAATGGCATAGGGGTTTTGTAAGACTTACTACAACCATCTAAGGATCGTGTTCAGAATTTATGGCTTGAGTCTCTCTCAAAATGTACATTCGATATGTGGCAAAATTTCTGTGATCATTGTGAAAAACTTATTTCGGATGACTGGACAAAACACATGGGGAACCTTTCTTTTGAAACCATTCCTCCTTTTATTATTTCGCTTGGGGAATCTGGCTCAGAACAAACATCAGAAGATTCAGATGCAGGTTCTCTTGACTAAATAATAAAAGTGGAATGAGGGCTTAAAAATTGTTTGACATGAAAATTATCAGTATCACAAGAGGGTGGGAATAAATTTGCAATTCTACAAAAAAATACTGAGGGCCAACAGAAGAGAGAATGACCAAAATTAAGGTGGATGGATGGAGTTGATCAAAATGTGTTAACGGGAAGACCCAAGCGAGAAATACAAATGGATGACGAAATAAGTTTGCAGAGCCGAATTCATTATATTTGTTATATACAATATTATTGCTGTGTTTGTATGTACAAAAACCAAGTAGTAAATTTTGTTAATCTTAAAACTGCATATTATTATCCTTTTATATCTGAACATTTGTAAAACAGGCAACAGTGTAAGATCACAATAGTCAGAAATTATAACCTTAAAATCGAACATCTGACAGTGACATTTAAAAACCCTGATTTAAAACACAACCAGCCCCATTTACAATACTTAAACTGTCACTTTTCCATAGCTAGGCGAGATCCAGAAACAAATGGAATATATCATAGCTAATAAATGTATCTGTACAAATTTGGTCAACGGCCTCCGCATGTTGTTCATAGATTTTGGAATGGGATAAGGGTGGAATAAATGTACAGCCAACTATAAGTATATTACTGATTTTAACAAATAGATATTCAACTGAATTAATAACGAATCCAATTTAAGGCAATTTAGATAAGGCATAACTGCCTCACCTCTACACTTATCATTGATTAATAAAGATCTGTAATGTATATGAATAATAAAACTAGGTAAATTTAATTCAAAATTTTAAACGGAATCGTCTAACCACGTTTCAACTAATACAATAACATCATATACACAACAATTAATATTAGAATGAAAACTTCGTAACTTTGATCTAAGTCCTCCAATATTTTAAAAATAAATTGTTAGTTTTTTAATTGGCCGTTATCAGTACTACAATCGTTGGAGTACCATTAACATATTATATGATTAGATCGGATTCATCATGCGTTTCACAAAACGTAAGTTCATCATGCACTGCTTTTAAATGTTTTCGTCGGCTGACCGTACGATCAGCAGAAAATTTGATGACACCGGTATTTTAAGAACCACTGTTTTAAGAATTTGTATAGCTGAATGAGTATTGGCTTAACAAACTTTTATAGGCCTACATTCGATAGACTCCGTACCGATACGAATAACAGATTTAGGATTGAATGGAATTGAAGGCTCCAATAATGTTCTAATTGCAGCAATATCCTCCTTTTTCTTCTCATCGAAATTCCCTTTCTGCTTGGGGAGATTATAGATCATGAAGTTCGTAATTCAAAAACTCTCTTATAAAGTTTGTTGAAAATAAGATTTTTTTGTTCAAGCTGTTATCATTAGCATAATTAGAGCAAATCCACGGTTCACCACTTGTACGTTTTTTTTTGCTTGAAGTTGCATCTATACAATCACAATGATACTATTTTCCACATTTTCCCTTACATTTAAGAGACTCAGAATTAATGCTTATATTTTTATTACATTGAGTGCAGTTAATAATCATTTTTAAAATTACCAAATATAAAATAACAGCGAATTAGGTCATGTTGAAAACATTATTTTATCAAGTGAGTGTGCAAGGAGGACAGAAGACGACGACGATGGTTTCTCTCTTTTTATGAGCTCCTAAGGCCCCCACATCCATCATCCCATACACACTCACTTGATATGTAGAACTTGTATATATACTGACTTCGCCAACCATAAGCCGGTTTTGACGCTAGTAACGTTTAAAATTCACGAAAAATGGTCGAACTTTGGGAAATTAACTAAAATCATGAAAATTATCGAAAGTTTAGGGAATTCACGAAAATTTTCGACGGATTAAAAATCCGTCGAAAATCTCGAAAATTCATGAATAGTTTTAACGTTTTAAAAATTTACGAAATTTACGAAAACCGTCAGAATTATGAAAATTAACGAAAATCTTAAAATTTCATGAACTTTGTCAACATTTTAAAAATTAACGAAAATCTAAACATTTTAGGAATTTTAAAAATTAAAGGATATCTTGGGAATGTTACGGTAAGCGGTAAAGATTAACTAACGTTTTGGAAAAATTGTCAAAACTTTGAAAATGAACTAAAATATTCTAAATTCTTCTTCCAAATCTCCCCATAACACTCCCTTTAACTATTCTCACCTTCAACTGCCAAAGAGCTCATTTAGAAGGCAAGAAATCGGCTGCACTACTTCTCGATATATCTAAGGCATTCGATTCCGTTTGGCACCGAGGCCTTTTATATAAATGCAGCATTCTTAATCTACCCCATCATCTTATCAACCTAATCCAAAATTTTCTTCGCAACCGCAAACTACAAATCCGTTTACGTCAAACTTTATCTTCCAAATTTCATCCTGAACAAGGTGTTCCTCGAGGCTCCCCTCTATCTCCTCTATTATACAACATATATTGCTCCAACTTATACCATCCCAATTCAAACTATATAAACCCAACCTGTAATCCACTGCAGTTTAATATGTTGTACAACATTTTTTAAATTTAGTTATCTAATATATATCCAAAAAATTGTATTGGTATATTTAGTTTTGTACTTTATATATCCATGTCTTAAGGCCATAGCCAAACAAACAAAAATACTACAATATCATATAATATCACATATTATTCGTAGACAATACGACAAACACCAACTTAAATAAGATACAAATATAATAAATGCGAAATTGATAATACGGGGTGAGCCACTAGTGCAATCTCAGCTCTTATTAAAGTTAAATAAAAACGTTTGCATTAAATGCTTAACTGTTGCTCTATAACCTGAATATATTTGAGTATGTAGAGGGTGCGAAATAAAACAGTAGCAGATGCAACGTTCTTATTTCAAATGGATCATCTTGCAATTTATTTGAATTTTTTGAATTACTTCAAAAATAGTACAAAGCTAATTTATAGAGAAAAGCATAGTGCCTTCTAAACTCCACATAATAACGAAAACGGAAATAGTTTATGCTATTTAATTTTAGAGATATTTTATGTTCCATATTCATCCTCTTTATATATTCGTTTTGAGTTGCAAATGTCAACAGTTTCCTTTTAATTCATCTCTAGCCTGCTAATAACATGTATATTTATTTTATATGGACACAACAAAAAGTACTCATTGTAAATCGAAATATACTCGAGTACACCCAAGTACTTGAGTAGATAGAAATGTATTCAGGTACAATAGTATTTACTCGAGTACCTTTTGCGGTTAAACAGGCGTCTAATACAAGTACAAGTGCAAGTATTTAGAAAAGAAAGTACTCGTGGACTGAGTACCGAGTACATGAAAAGTACTCAGAGTACAATTTCTGAGTGCTTGTACTCGAGTACCATCTAGCTCTGCTTTTTGTTAGTTTAAAATTTATTTTTCTTCTGCGTAATGGCCTTAACTGTATAGCTACATTGAATAGAATTTCATAGTTTTGTAAATATTATACAATTAATTTGTGGTTCTGTAAAATCGCTGTAAAATCTTTAACAAATACGAAATGCATTTATGCGATAGGTGGTAGTAAAAGAAGTTATTTTCTTTATACGCCCCGGTGCAATAAAGAAATAAAGAATCATGTACGGTTTTAGTAAAAAGGAGTGGCACTTACATAACACATTATACTGCGGTGTATGTCCGAGGCGAAATACGAAACCGTATCATTTTATTATCCGACCTCTATAATGTATGCAAAGGCAATAAAACTCCCTAATATTTTTATCTTATTTGAGTGTGGGCGTAATATGGTACACATTCACAATGCGGAGAGAGACGGTTAAGACGATAATTCATTCTTAAGCTCGAGCAGAATAAACATTTCTATCGGTCACAGTGGATTTTATTAGACGACTCAATTTCGTATCGCACAAATACGATAATTCAGTCCTTAAGCTCGGATTATATTGGTTTTGATACTCTTAAATAACTCAATAAAATTCTTTATTATACCAACACTAAAATTATTTGGATGAATATCGGAATTTAGATTGTTTCTAGATAGCTTTCTTTTCTGTTTTTGTAACTACAACACAGAAAGTTATCGAAAAGTTTGTAGTAAAAAATTAAAATAAAATAATAATAATAGTAGGTACAATCTATTAAATTTAACAGACATAGCCATTTGAAGCCTAGATTATATATACAGGTTGTCAATTTGAAAGCAAGCCAGCCACAATAACTTTGGAACCGTAAGAGTTAAAGAAAATTTTCCAAAACCGTTCCTAGGATATGAGGGGGGACCTATTTTGATCCACATAACAATCTTCTGCAACCAACCCCTTAGGTTGTAGCCACCCTTGCCCATTTTTTTTAAATGGCATGGCCCCACTTGTTATATATCATTACAAAGGTCTTTCAAAATGCTAATTAGTGGTACAAACTAAAATTTTTATTGTTACATAAAAAATGTAAGGTCTGTCGTGGAATAGCTCGACACTCTTGTATTATTCGTTGTCGCAGATCTGCGATAGACTCGGGCTGAGTTTTATAGACCACAGATTTTAAGTGGCCCCATAAGAAGTCTAATGGGGTCAAATCTGGAGATCTAGGTGGCCATTCAATTGGTCCTCTTCTACCAATCCACTGATTCCTAAAAGTGTGGCTTAGCCAATCTTTAACAGGTACAACTTAATGCGGAGGTGCTCCGTCTTGTTGAAAATGTAATAAATTGTCATTCAAGATTAGTTCCTCATTTTCATCTCTTTGATTTTCTAATTCATGAACTATAAGGGGCTGTATTAATTGATCTAACATTTCATAGTACAGTTGACTATTTAAATTTTGATCAATAAATAACGGGCTAATAATGGAATCTCCAAGAATACCTGCCCAGACATTAATTGTTTCGGGATACTGCGTGTGGACTTCTCTAATAAGATGAGGATTGTCACCACTCCAATATCGACGATTTTGTTTGTTTACATTGCCATTAAGATAAAAAGTACATTCGTCGCTAAAACAAATGTTTTTCACTAAGTCAGGCTCAGCTATAATTTTATGAGTCATCATTTCGCAAAACTGAATTCGTCTGTCTGGATCATCATTTTTAAGTGCTTGCGTAAAAGCATTTTATAGGGATGAAATTTGTGCTTTTTCAAGACTTTGCGAATGGATTCATGACTCAATTATGTTACTCTAAACATTCAACGAAGTGATTAAGTAGGGTCCATAGCAATTTGCCCCAGGATTTCAATTTGAGCCGTTTAATTTAGGAGCCTAGGTTGATCTCTTTTCTTGTTGATGACCGATCCTGTTTGTTCAAATTTTAAAACTAGATCTAGGACATACTGATGACGTACATTTTTTTCAGGATATAATTCATTTAATGAAATTGTAGTTTGTCTAGCACAACGGTTTTTAGAACCATAAATAAAAATAATTTTAACACGTTCGGCGATTGTGTAAACCATTTTATGAAAATTAATAACAAGTTTAAGGTAATTACTTAAAGATAGTCACAACAATACTAATGGCAGTGTCACATATTGTGTTTATTTGAATTAAGTTAACGTAAGATTTATTTCTATTTCATTGATGTTTTTTGTCAACGTTTTTTTTTTATATTGCGGACAGGTGCAATTTATTCAGTTAATAAATGTATTCAATTGAACCAAGTTTTGTTATTATTTTAATATTTTGTTTAGAGTTGTCCATATTTTAATAAAACAATAGATAACTCTGATAAATATTAGGTATTATTGTGTTTATCTGTGCTTTTTCATTTCTAATTTGTAAAAATAAATTGTTATAATAAATTGATTTAATTTTTGTTGCATTTTTTATGTAACAATAAAATTTTTGGATGGTACCACTGATTAGCAATTTAAAAGACCTTTCTAATGATATATCACAAGTAGGTTCGTGCCATTTGAAAAAACTGGACAAGGGTGGTTACAGCCTAAGGGGTTGGTTGCAGAAGATTTTTATGTGGGTCAAAATGGTTGCCCATCCATATACTAGAAACGGTTTTGAAAAATTGTCTCTAAATGTTACGGTTCCAAAGATATTCTGGCTATATATATATATATATATATATATATATATATATATATATATATATATATATATATATATATATATATATATATATATATATATATATATATATATGTATATATATATATATATATGTATATATATATATATATATATATTTATATATATATATATATATATATGTATATTTATTACTATTCAACTTTCTTTAATGCTGGTGAATTTCGTCAGTTATAGTTGATGTTTTTATTTTGATTTACAAGAAACATGGACAAATACGTATTAATTTTTGTTACCTTCTAATATATTACTATTATAGATAAAGTATGTGTTTCAATTTTACGTTGATTGAGTGTTTTATACGCGTGGCGCATAAAGTAAAATTTCAATTATACGCGTGGCGCATAAAGTAAAATTTCGAGTTTAGAAACGCCTGAATTTGGATCCAAATCCAAATATTCAGGCTTTTCTTAACTTGAAATTTTACTTTATGCTTAATCTGGCAGTGGGCACTTTTTTATAAACTCATCAAATACTTTATTAAAACACAGAATTATTAGAAAAGGGGCAATAAACTTAGGACCTATATTTTTATTTTCAAATATTTTACTTTTTAGACAGTTTTTAATTACTTTAGTATACAACATCTTTACAACTTTGTAAATGAAACAATAGAAAAAGAATTAAGTTTAACAAATACATTTTGTACTAAAATTATTCTTAAAATCAATGTTTTATTTTAAAAATTTGTGATATCAAAATAAGTTCAAATATAAATATACGTGTAAAAACTTTTTAATTTATAATTTTAGACAAATCATTTCGCTCTTCTGTATTGGATTATCAGATATTGTTCTTTTTCAATTATTTTGATAATTGTCACTCATAATCTTAAAATATTTTTTGCTGTTTTTATTATCGAATATTTTATATTCTTTTTGCATTTACTTTTTATAAGAATTATTTACTTAGAATTAATTATCGGATCGCCTTCAAGCTTTTCAGTCACATATTGTACCATTTTAGAAACAAAATATTTCCAATAATTATCTTAAAAAAGGTGAACGAGAATAGAAGTAAATTTAATACAAAACTATGTATCTAGTTTGATTTTCGTGTTTAGGTGCTTTATTTTTATTAAAGCGTCTAATATTACTCAATACGAGTGTTTTCATTCCTTGATAAGGCATGATGTAAATATTTTAGGCGAAATATTCACTTCATGCGCCAGGCGTATAAAACACTGACATGGTATGTCAGTGTTTGTCTACAAAGACTGTTCATATCAACATGAGATTGGACTTTTACCTGCTGTAAAGAAAGGGGAATTGGTGATGAATGAATAAACTTTGAGCTTAAATTTAAAAAAAAATCAAGTCGTTTTTAAATAACTAACAGCTGCTTAAAGTTTAATAAAATATTATCAATTTACATTTTGAAATAGACAGTTATTTCTCTAATCTGAAATTACGCAGAACAATTGTGATTTTAATAAAATTATTATGAATTGTCAAGGAATAAATGAACTTTCTTCTAAAGTTGAAAAAAAAATCTTTTCTGAAATTACCGATACTGAAAGTTAAATGAAATGTTATCAATGAATAAATGAAAAAATATGAAAAAGTAGTATTTTGTGCTGATCGTAGATTACGAAGAAAATATCGGATTTTGATAAAATCAACAGAGGTTATTAGGAAATGAATAAACTTGAAAATATTCTATTAGAGAAATTTATAAGAAAATTACGGATTGTTCAATCAAGAGTTACTTAGATGAATTGTGATATTTTAATTTTCTCTAAAGCTGCCTGAATATTATTATTATTTATTTATTTATAGATTTCTCCCTTTTACAGCATTACAAAAAATAGGTACATATAAATTACAATATATAAATATCGCGTTCAACACTTAATAAATTAACTAAACAGAATTATTAGTAATTTATAATAACATCCAAATCAATGAAAGATAAGTGGCGTTTAAACACATCATATGTGTTTGAAAATGTTATAAAATTTGGATTTAACATCAGTATGTTGAAATACCGCATTATGCGTGAAACCGGGCTATGATTGCCATTATTTGTGTGGTGGAAGTTTAACCTGAACAATGGCCTGTTACTAACAGTTGTATTTAAAAAGAAATTAAAATTCAATAAAAAAATTAAATGACTGGAATTCAGAAGTGCATTTATCAGCTTAAATCCATAATACATGTCCAGTATTACCCTTCGGTATTGTAGGGATTTTAAGTTTATTGTAGTCAGGATATGCGACCGACTGTACTGCATCCGACCAATGCCCATTCTAAATGAAACCAGCAATAGAACTTTATTTTGAACTTTCTCAATTGACTCAATATGGTTTTTGTAATAAGGAGACCAGATAACCGAGCAGTATTCTAACTGCGGTTTTACCAAACTAACATACAGAGTCCTAAACGTATCCAAAGAGAACTGTTTGGAAAATCTGTTAATAAATCCTAGCCTATAATAAGCTTTACTGGTAACATTTATAAAATGGGGAACAAAGGTCAAGTGACTGTCAAAAACTACACCTAAATCGCGTACCGTATCAACCCCGGGTAATCTACAATTATTAATTGAATATTCAAATTTAATACATTTACGGCGACTAAAAGAAATAGATAAACACTTTTTTAAATTAAGATGAAGATGATTTCTTGAACACCAATTTGATAAATTATTTAAGTCTGATTGTGAAATATTGTGATCACTGAATTGTTCGATTTTTTTATATAGTTTTAGATCATCAGCAAACATTAAGAATTTACTTTTTTTAATAACACTGCCAATGTCGTTAATAAAGAGTAAGAAAAGAATAGGGCCACAATGTGACCCCTGTGGTACACCAGACGTAACACTGATCGCACTGGAAATAAAGTTGTCGATTTTAACGAACTGTTTACGCTCACGTAGGTAACTATCGAACCACTTTACAATATTTTCACCGAAACCAAGGCCCACAAGTTTATTTAAGAGAACAGAATAGCTAACACGGTCGAAAGCTTTGGAAAAATCAGTATAAACTAAACTAACTTCATGGCCGTTTTCCAAAGCCCTTAACAAATACATCTGGTAAGATAATAAGTTAGATGTCGTAGACCTGCCATTGAAGAATCCATGCTGCTCGTCACAAATGATATTTTTGCAGTACTACATAAGTTGGTCAGATATTAATTTATCAAGAATTTTAGGGATTGTGGACTGAATAGAAATACCCCTATAATTTTGTATATTATCTCTCTTGCCATCTTTAAAGATTGGATTTTTATATTAATATTTCCAATGATTTGAAAATAAAGCAGACTTGAAAGATTTATTAAACAGTGATTCAATCGAAGTGGTAAGAGAGTATATACATCTTTTTAAAAAATACGGCGGTTAACCATCTGGTCCACTGTTCAACGAATCTTTTAAATCATTTATTGATATAAAAATGTCAGAGGTTTTTATATTAAACATCGAACAGGAAATTTTATTGTCGTAGTCGAATATTGGAGCATTCATAATCTCCTCGGTATAAACGCTACTAAAGAACTCGGCAATGAGTTTTATCGAGATTTGTGTTGGAAATATTTTGTAAAAATCTTCAAGTATACTAATGGGCAAATAGAATTGAGTATTATAGAGCAAACCTACCAAATAAATAGCAATTCTTGAAATAAATAATTTATTTAGTAGATTACGGACCGCAATTATACATTTTCATTGTAGCGATAGATGGAAACACCAATTTTTCAAATTAAATTGTCAATCTTTCAATTTGAATTGTTAATCAAATTGGAAATTTAGTATAATTTCTTATAATTGTGAAGAATTACCATGAAATTGATAAGAATTACACAGAATAAGAAAATAAAAGCTTATTAGAAATAATAAAAGACTTAAACGAGTGTTTTCCACTCCCAGGTTAAGCATGAAGTAAAATTTCGAGTTTAAAAAAGCCTGAAAATTTGGTTTGGTCGCGTAGCGCGAAGCCTGAAAATTTGGTTTAGTCGCTCCGCGCTTTGCGCTACGCGACCAAACCAAATTTTCAGGCTTTTCTTAACTCAAAATTTTACTTCATGCTTAGTCTGGGAGTAGAAATACTCGTTAGAAACTTCAAATTTAACGTTTTTAAAAAATCGACGAACTTCTAAAAATTTTCAGCGTATATATAAAGCAATAAATGCTTTAAATTTTACAACGCATGCATCGGAATATGTACACTTAAAAGAATATTCCCTGTACAGTTAACATTTTCATGCTTTTCTAAACTCGAAAATTCACTTCATGCTAAATTTAGAAGTGGAAAGAACTCATTTAGAGCTTCAAATGGAACTAATTCAAAAGAAACATATGCATATGTATAAAAATCCCTGGTTATGTCAACGAATTGCTTCTGACTTGAAAAAGGGTCTTTGACGCCTTAGAATTTCTTGTGGTTCAAATTAATCACTGTCGGGGAAGATACTATAAGCGAACTTAAATCTGACACGAATGATATGGTAGACATGATATCCGTAATAAAATTAATAAATACAAGTAGTAGAATCTAAAGTACTTATAATAATATAATGCACTTTCGACTTTTAACTGTCAAATTATTTAGAGAATAAAATTTACTTGGTACAAAAATAAACAAATAATTTACTGAGAAGATTTATTAGCCAAATAAAGTTATTTTGTGTTTAAAATACCGAAATCTTTGAAATAAATTAATTTATTCGTAAAGTAAGTTTTATTCCAGGAATAAAACGTTTTATAATACTGGGCAATTAAGTTATTAAATTGTAAATTTTTATACCAGACTTGAATTAATACAAATCTTTTAAATAGTAATAGCGTTAAATTTCAATTGCTTCTACATTGAAAATTAAACACTATCATTATTTAGAATATATAAAATATTTTAATTATAAATATTAAATCCACACTTAAAACTTGACAAGTGTTTTACATTTCATGGACTGGGGATGCTCACATTTATTTGAATTATTGTTATTTTCATGATTTATTGAGAATTTTTTAGAGAGAAACTTACGAAGAATTTAATTTTCCTAGGCATTATGATCTATTTAACTCACCACCAATTATTTGAATTATTGTTATTATTGTAAAAATAATTCAAATAAATGTTGGTAAAATGGATTATAATTCCAAAGAAAATTGAATACATCCTAAATTGTAGGCATTTCTTTCTGAAAAATTCTCAATAAAATATGAATTACACTCATTCCTGTTTCGAAAAAAGCGTCCATTTCGTGTAATCCAGTATGTAATGGAGAATGTAGAAACTGTATCTAAAGTGGTCCATTATTTCCATACGATTAGTCCATCCATCCGAAGGAATGAACGAGTGAATCTCCGGAATGCGCGCCACAACTCAATTTAATCGTTTTATCAATATTTATCACACACCGTAAGAGAGAAAGGATTGTTCCAAAAAGCTTTATCCTATAGTTCTTTTTTTCGTTCCCTATTCTCTCAACACTCACTCATTGTAGTACATAGTGGATATTACAGGCGTGGGCAGGAGGGCATTCTTCATACGTATATAACTTGTAATGTGGGCGCGCGATAATCCCCTCGTAAGTATTAAAATGTAAGAATCTGTATCGGTAACAGAGTGTTGGACTTGAAATATCAGGTCTTAATAATACTAAAGTGAATCATGTAAAATCATAAAGTTTGTTTTATTTGTATATTGTTTGTGATTTATACTTTAACCTTATTTATTACCTTTAGCATGGTGATGAGCATTTTGATTTTAATCTGTTGTGTATATTGTTTGTGATTTTATATATTTTAACTTAATTATTACTTTTAACTTATTTTAGACTAAGCATTATGTATTTATTTTAAATGGATATACGTAAATAAACAATAAACAATAAACAATAATCAAGTAATGGTATATTGAAAAGGATAGAATTTAAGTTGATAAGCTGAAGAAATACGTTTGATGACAACTCAGTTCACATTTTGTTTTAATTTTCACAATTTATTTAAATAAATTAATTGGGATTCTCTCTCTCATTTTGATTATTTTATTATCAAATTGCAATTGTAAGCATTTTGCGCAAAAGTAAAACATTTCGTTTGTTTCGCACAATTACAATTTTTTACTTTCCCCATATGCAAACCAAAGGCGAACTATTGTTTTGCGCGTAAATTTTCAAATCAAAAATATCAGTGGATATATTCATATTGAGGTCCTCGGGGGACCTCAATATGGATATATCCACAAAAACTTTTATTTCAAATTTTTTTGATTAAAACTATTTTTGAGAAAATGTCTGTCTGTAATTTTGTACCCACGATATAGTCTAATTCGATTGAGCTGTTAAGATGATACTATAATCTTAAGCTTTTTATTAGAATAGTAGTATTCGATTAACTTTTGGTGTAAGTGGTAGTTTACACTTAGCATTTTTATGGATTTTTCTTTTACGAGTATTTTCCACTCCCAGACTAAGCATAAAGTAAAATTTCGAGGTTAGAAAAGCCCCGTGAACATTTGTCGAGGGTCGCGCAGCGACCCGAGACAAATTTTCTGGCTTTTCTAAACTCGAAATTTTACTTCATGCGCTACGCGTATTATACACAGATTTTAAGTGAATTTCGATATACATAAATTTGACAATATTATAGTGTTTATACGCATGGCGCATGAAGTAAAATTACGAGTTTAGAAAAGCCCAGAAAATTTGTCTCGGGTCGCTGCGCGACCCTCGACAAATTTTCACGGGGCTTTTCTAAACTCGAAATTTTACTTCATGCTTAGTCTGGGAGTGGGAAACACTTGTTTAAAGCTTGAAATTGAACTTAAAAAAAACAGGGAATATCCGCAATTCTTGTATCAATTCCATAGTATGTCATTATTTTAATAAAATCACATTACTTTTTCTTAATTATATTAGCTGTAATTTCTCTGACATTCGTTGAATTTTAAAAGAGTTCAATTTAAAGCTTTAAACGAGTGTTTTCCACTCCCAGACTAAGCATGAAGTAAAATTTCGAGTTTAGAAAAGCCCCGTGAAAATTTGTCGGGGATCGCGCAGCGACCCGAGACAAATTATCTGGGCTTTTCTAAACTCGAAATTTTGCTTCATGCGCCACGCTTATTAAACACAGATTTTAAGTGAAATTCGAATATACATAAATTTTACAATATTATAGTGTTTTATACGCGTGGCGCATGAAGTAAAATTTCGAGTTTAGAAAAGCCCAGAAAATTTTTCACGGGGCTTTTCTAAACTCGAAATTTTACTTCATGCTTAGTCTGGGAGTGGAAAACACGTGTTTAAAGCTTTAAATTGAATTTTAAACAAAACAGGGAATATCCGCAATTGTTGTATTAATTCCATGGTATGTCAGTATTTTTATAAAATGACATTACTTTTTCTTAATTATTTTAACTTAGAAAAACGTGAAGTGTTAATTGTGAACATTCATAAATTTAGAATTTTTCCCTTTACTAAAAAGTGAAATACATTTTGTCTCTAAAATAAATAGGGAAGCCAATATTTGAACACTTTACAATTAACATGCGATTTCCTATGTTGCGTCCGCCAAGTCAACACCCGGTATATTGTAATTTATAGTACCAATTTATTACAATTTTGTTGTTATACATTTTTTGGAATGCTGTAAAAAGGAGAAATCTGTAAATAAATAAATGTAATGTGTTTAAGAAAGTAGGAATTTTTAAGTGGTTTCACGATTAACCCAACTGTAACCGTTCGCAACTTCTTTGTTTATAAACAAAAACGAATGAAATTTTACATATAAACAAATCAATATGTTGTTATTCTATTAGTGTGAATCAAAATTGTAAATAATTTATATTTTTAAAGTTATACATTTATTTAAAACAATACGATTTCATCCTTAATACTCATGTAATCAAGTTTTTATCACAACAGTTCATTAACTGGGAAGTAATACTTCAAAATAATATAATATATTTTATATAACTTATTGCGTTTTAATACAATTTAAATAAACCCTTAAATCGTAAGCAACGTTCTTCTTCTAAATGGGTAAACAAATCATAGTAACTATTCCGCCCAAAATGATTTTGATTTTTGTAAAAATATTGTTCCAATTTACGAATATCAACAACCCAGTACAAGAATTCCGAAAATTACCCTATCCATTTTCATAATATCACCTATATACATATATTCATTATTTAAGCAAATATTATAGAATATTTAATCAATAAATTTAGGGATCTTATACAGGAAGATAATATACAATGCATATGAAAAAATGATTGTTATTTATAAAATTCATGCCGTGAAATAAATTCGTTGAGTTGAGTATTCAAAAATAATTCCAAAAAATAGATATCTTTTTTTTATTTCAAGGTCAATACAGGAATTATCTATAAAGGACAAAAATCAAAATCAAAATATGTTAAGTAGAATTAATTGCTCTATATGCTTATTCTAAAATGATAATTATTGAAGAATTAGTTTTTGTTTTATTGACATTCAAACACAGGGGCCAACATTTTTGAAACGGACATTAGTATAATCCATTCTAATAATGTTTTAATAAGGCATACTAATTGGTGCTTGTTTATATTTTTGATAATATTTATCAATTTTCTATACTGTATGTTAATAAGTCTGTTAATTTTTCTTTGTTCTTTAGTGCACATTATATCTATACTGGCGACTTCCCTACATTAAATTAAATTTCATAAAGTGTTCAATGATTTAATTCTAGTAAATGTTTATTTCTTCGTCAAATATTATTTACAAAAAGTCAGCATCATGAATTTATTTATATTACAAACATTTTAAAATTTCATTTATAGTTAAGAAATAGCCCATGCATTCCTATCAATGTTATTACCAATGTTGCGCTTTAATTTTCCCCAGAAAAAAAATCCTCACACTCCCCTTAAATTAAAATTATTTAAAAAAGTCTACTTTAATAAAACTTGTGACTTTGAGCTCTTGCTCTAACTAACATTTTTAAATAGCATGTAACTACCGTAGTTCAATTCAAATTGGATCAATTTTAATCAATTTTCAGTTCTTTCCTTTATTCTAATTTTTTGTCTAAAAAAATCATATTTGTTTACTCTCTAGTAGGCTTTTCCTTAGAACCTACTAATGATTAGATTAAGTCAAAATCGATTCCGAATTAAATGAAGTTTAACATAACGTGTAATAATTTATTGTAATTTAAAATTCGTGGCCTGCGCCTAGCGCTCAAAATGTTTTTTTTTTTTGTAGGTATCTATAACCGGCATTCATCTTGAAACATTGAAAACTCATAATAATTGTGAGAATCAGGGTTGTTAAAAAAAACGTTTAATTTTTTCGTTCTAATTAAAACAAACAGTTTTTTTTATAAAACTTGTTTATTTACTGAAACGGTGTTTAAAACATTCAAAATTAAAAACATGTTTAGAACGTGTTTAGAAATAACCAGCCATATTAATAGACGTTAGCATAAGTGTGTCTAAGGATGATTTTGACATTTTCGGATTAATTAAACGTTTTAGTAGATTACGATTGTAAGTTTACAACTAATAATTTAATAGCCCTTGCTTAACTCTAATGTATAACCTCAATTGTCATAACAAAATAGGGTTATTTAGAATTTATTTAATAATGCAATAAATCATAAATGTATAAACCTTATCAGAATATTATGAACTTCACTCGAAATCAGTGTTTTATAGGCGTGGCGCATGAAGTAAAATTTCGAGTTTAGAAAAGCCTGAAAATTTGGTTTGGCCGCGCAACGCTACGCGCTACGTGACCAAACCAAATTTTCAGTCTTTTCTAAACTCGAAATTTTACTTCATGCTTAGTCTGGGAGTGAAGACACTTGGTAGAAATAAATTTCTATCTAATAATTTATCAGAAAAAATACAAATCTAAACATAAAAAAAACAGTGTAATACTAATAAGTATTTAGAATTAATTTAGATATCGATTTATTACTATTTCGCAGAAATGTGTTATGTGATTTCTGTATAAGATTCTAAACGGGTTAATTCGCTGCACATCGCTTTTAGGAAATCTTGACTTTTGGCATCCGGGTAAAAGCTCTCTAACTCGATCCAAGGTTTTATTTAGAAAAAAAAAATATTACAAAACATCGTACTGTAGTAATAATCCCGTATCCAGATTAGTACACTCAGCAAACTGCTTGCTTTTTTCGCATAATTTTGACCTATTTACCAATAACTATTTGTCATTTCGGAGAGCTTTGATAGTCATAAACTTTGATACAACGTTTTAGGTTATGTGTATGATGAGATTTGTTGATTTTGCTTATATTTTTATACTAATTTATATATACTTTTTTATATTAACTGCAATTTATTGTAACAAATAGGATTTTGGATATTTTATTGTATGGTTCAATGTTCGGCGGTGTGTTTGTTCGGAATGTGGTTGTTTCAATTGATATTTATTGTCTTTTTTAGTGGTCTTATTAATTGGGACTCATTGTTTGCAGTTTTAACGAAAATAATTTGGTTATTTGTTCATCTTTGCAATATATTCTTTTTTTTAGAATATAGATTTATTTAATTTTATTTACCTAGGAATTTGTTTTATTTTAAATATTGTTAAACGGTTTGTACCGTAAATTAATAAATACACTTTCTAAATTACTTGGTTAAAATGAAGTTAGAACACATGAAAATTACCGGTATTTTTGTTCCGAAACGGGATGACATTTGTGATGTTTGTTAAGTTGAGAGACATTGGAAAACCATGTGAGCCAAATGAAAGCATTGAAAAGTAGAGGTCTTTTTAGTTTGAGCCAATTGGAAGCAGGTGTCTTTTCACTTGGATCCAATTAGAAGCAAGGAGATTATCAGCGGAGATAATTCCCCTCGGGCAATTGACGTTCTAAATTTTTGTAAAATGCTCTGTGAGGCAAAAATAGAGCAATATCATTGGTTGTTTATTAATAAAAGAACTAATCTCTATAATTGCTCGGCCGTTAATAGGTTAAAATTGAATAAACTCAAAATAAATGATAACAATTATGAGGATCATGAAATTTACTACAATTTGTGATACTGTCTCTTATGAATATTTAGAGTCAATTTTGGTATTTAAATAATACAACTTCTATTAAAATTACTAATTAAACTGAAAGTAGTGAAAAGAAAAAATAACAAAAATGGAGAATGCGGCGGGATATTGCTGAAAATATCACCAGTATCGCAGACACTTAAAAATGGCTGTAAAATATTCATAAGTACAAGAGTTCTATATACAAATAATGTTTTTAAGTATATATATACGCATACGCTTTTTTTAAATAGTTCAACTTGAAGCATTAAACGAGTGTTTTTCACTCCCAGACTAAGCATGAAGTAAAATTTCGAGCCTAAAAATTTGGTTTAGTCGCGTAGCGAAGCAAAGCCACCAATTTTCGTTTTTAAACAAGTGAACTTCACTTGAAATCAGTGTTTAATATGCGTGACGCATGAAGTAAAATTTCGAGTTTAGAAAAGCCTGAAAATTTGGTTTGGCCGCGTAGCGCTTCGCGCTACGCGATTAAACCAAATGTTTAAGCTTTTCTAAACTCGAAATTTTACTTCATGCTTAACCTGGGAGTGGAAAGCACTTGTTTAAAGCTTCAAATTAAACTGGCTGCATCTTTTATTATGTTATATTATAATCATATCAAATAGCTCAGTAAAGTTTAAGTGTTGTCCTATGTTGTAATTCCCTTGTGGTATAAACCTATTAAGAGCGCCAATTTTTGCTAGTTGTGCGTTTCTGGGATACGAGATGGCGCAGAGATTGCAAAATTGCAAAGTAGTTTTGACTATGTATTGGTTTATAGTGCCTGTCGAATTTTATTAGAATGAATAATAAAAAATATGAGCGCGGTGCGCGTTGTTTGTTTGTTTAGATAGCGCCGGGTGAATGAATGTGTATTGAATTACACTAGACAAGTAAACTAAATAAATAAATATTCACGATTTTAATTTCAATCGACATACATACAACTGTTTTTGCTTGCCTCATTTCCAATACTTATTTTTATTATATTATTATAAATGACAATCAATATAAATTTATATTACGTATACACATTTATTTACGTGTATAAATTAAGAAAATATAACTGATGTATATTAATACCGACTGCATTCACACTCCAGTTCAAAGGCACAAACTCATCATTTTTGTTGAATCGAATTCAATTAAAAGGTACACTTTACCAAAGCCGTAGCCACAGGGGGAAATATGGGGTACAACACACCCCCTCCAGAAATTAAATGTTAAATGTTTGTATGTAACAGCTTTTACATACAAAAATTTAACATTTTAAAAATTTCGGGAGGGGTGGGTTGAACCCAATATCCCCCCCTCTAAACCTAAACACAATAAGACTGCATTTACAATTTCTCATTTATTTTGTATAAAATTTAAAACCGTGTCCAGTTAGTCTACAATTATTAGACCATTCAACATTTGAAAAGAATGCGTATGTGAATAATGAACATAAAATATTATTTCAAGACTTATTCGTTCTTACACTTAATGATTTGCTAATACATTTGTTATAGTTTCTTCAGATTTCCTCTTTTCGTTTCAACGATCATCGTTCACACAACCATTCTCCTCTAATTTCTGAACGATCATAGTAATTGTTGATTGATACTAAAGAAGTCAGAAATACTTCACGCGAAGAATGTCCAGCCAAAGTCCATTTTATGATCTGATATCTTTCTTTTGTGGTATGAACACTTTTGTTGAATTCAAATAATGCTTTGTGTCTTAATAAATTTAGATGACACACACTGACTATTCACAGCAACTACGATTTTGAGGATTCTATTCGAATATTTCTTCACAATTTTAAGCTATATTTCAAATAAAACACTAAAGAGAAAACACTAAAGAAAACTTTTAAAATAATGCTAACAGATAAAGAAAAGATTTTATATTAGCCAGCTCATATTAGTTCAATAACAAAGATATAAACTGAAATTGAAATTTTTGCTTGCAAATTCTCTATGATGCGTCTTGAAATGCCAACATTTATAATCTTTTTAGGATCTTTTAGGATCTGTAGAAAATTCTATATAATAAGTATGATGGTATAATAAGTGCGAAACGTTATAACACTTTATTTATTTAATATATAAAATTACAAAAATGTTATTCGTGAAAATGCAAACAATGTCTTAATCAATAAGACAACTTAAGACGATAAATATCAATTAAAAAACTACTTCTCGTGCAAATACACCTCCGGATATTGAAATATACAATTAAATATTTAAAATCTTATTTAATTTGATTTGTTACAACGCTCTATTAAAGTATATGTAACCGTTAGGTCAAATTCTCTTTAAACCAACTAACAAATACACGCGTCAGAAAAAATGCATTCGCAATTCAAGGTCGGGAGCC
Organism: Philonthus cognatus; assembly: GCA_932526585.2. NCBI lineage: Eukaryota > Metazoa > Arthropoda > Insecta > Coleoptera > Staphylinidae > Philonthus > Philonthus cognatus. The sequence continues at coordinate 117,865,881 of OW052241.1, read as the reverse complement.
GGGGGCCAGGAGCACACGTCGCGACTAAAATCGTACACGAATTCTACGTATCAAATCTTATTTCTTTTCACATGTTTTTTGAAATCATAGTATATTTTTAAAGTATCACCAAAAAGGCACGATGCTGCCCCCTATTTATTGAAAGCATAATCAAATTTTACATTGCTCTTATGGAGATTTCTAAGCAACGATTAGTTTTATTTACCATTTATTTTCGGTCAATCTATTTAATATAACATGTTTATAAAAATAACCTTAATAAATTAAAGCAATATGAAGAAAAAATAATGTTTCTAATAGAAGTATTTCACGGATTTATGTGATCGTTGACAGTTGACAGTGTTTGGAATAAAAATACTGTCAATTTATACGCAAAGCCATAATGTACAATATGAATAAGATTCAAAGATCTATTTTCATTACTATGGAAGATTAATCGTTGTTCGTTCTTATGGCCAAATAACATGTAAATTTCCGACCTTAACCGTGGTTTTCCTGTTTGTTGTTAAAATCGCCTCGATTTACCCCATAGCGTGAAGAGTATCCTTTGTTTATTCCTTTTTAATTAGAGTTACGTTTGATAAAATTTTATTAAAATAAGCGTTTGTGGCGGAATGGTTAAACCTATGCCAGTAAACAGCTAAAATAAGCTTCAAATTGAACTTTTTTCAAAACGCAATAAATATCTAAAGATTTACAGCATATAATTGGGATGTGTATACTTAAATGAAAAACACCCTGTATATTTATAAATCCGTGTCGTGTTAGAAGTTTGAAAAACAGAACACGACAAGAAAACACGACGTTTTTGACGAGCAAACATTTGGCGACAAAGACAAATTGGATTCCGCTTTTTTTATCCATACACACGCATATAGAAATATGTTATCATTACGTAATTCGTGTATGAAATCCACCCTTATCCAATTTTAATCGCATTCCCAGTGAAATAGACCGTTACATCCGATGTTTAACCAAAACTAACCGAATCATTTCGAATTGAAATTTCGCCCGAGGCTGATCAATTAACCCGACGTATAATTATATGATTCGGATAATGAGTTTCCAGGTGTACCTGCGTAGTTTCTATATGTGTTTCAATGTAATTAGAAATGATTTGTGACTTCTAATAATGGAAAGGTTGATTGATTTTATTTATTTTAATAACAATTTTGTTAAGTTATATTTTGTAAATGGTCCGCCGTATATTAATAAAGATAAAGATAAACTGTATTTTAAATAGTAATGCATTGTATTTATGACTATATTATTATTAAGATGCCTTATGTCTGTATTAGAGATAATCCGATCAAAATAAATATATCGATATTAAGTATTGATTATATCGTATGGCATAGTATCGATATTCAAAATATCGATACTTTTATATATGAGAAATTTCAAATTTACTATTTTTTTATTTAATGCAAATTATATTTTCAAAGACCTTTACCTAAGATAAATAATATTGCCAAGAAAATGTAACTTACAGCTTTTACAAACAAAAATAATAAGACAATACATCAATCTGAAGGTTACTTTAAGTCAGCGTTGTTATGTTTAAAATACTTTGATTTAAAAGTGTGTTTTAAATATGTTTAAAAACAGTGTTTTAAATATGTTTTAAAACAGCTATCGTGTTTTAAACATGTGGAAAATGTTAAATTAGTGTAAAACATGTTTTAAACGTCAAATTTGCTTGAAACGTTTGTTTTTTGTATCTTAAATTATTTAAATTATATTTTAAATCACATTACTAGATATTTTTTGTTTACGTTTTTAAATTTAAGATAATTTGTTGAAGATATTTCATATTATATTATTAAATATAAAAATTTATCATAATAAAATATTACAATTATGTTTACATAAATGTGATTTAAAAGGTGTGTTAAGCATGTTCAGCTTTATTAATATAATTGCCGTTAATATCATCACAGCTTAATGCTAGTTAATTTCTACTAAACGCACACAAACACGATACTAACATTTCGTATTAATAGAGCAGAATCTACATGCTATTAGTTAGTTTTGAAATAATGATAAAATGAACGTGGCAACATTACATTTTCATGTGTTCTAACTTCATTGTAATTAAGTAATTTAGAAGGTGAATTACACTGTTTTTTTATGTTTGTAAAAATGTATTGCTTTTAATAAATTATTAGATTAAAATTTATTTCTAACAAGTATCTCCACTCCCAGACTAAGCATGAAGTAAAATTTCGAGTTTAGAAAAGCCCCGTGAAAATTTGTCGAGAGTCGCGCCAGCTTGTCTTGTCGAAATGGTACTGTCCTTTAATCGTCGTGATAGTTAATGTTATTAAATGATGAAATTAAATCATGAATGGTGGTGCTGGGGTGTTTTCGCTTGGGTGTAAAACGATTTATTAATCCGAAAATGTCAAAATCATCCTTAGAACTGTGTTAAAGCTTATGCTAATGTCTATTAATAAGGCAGGCTACTTTTAAACACGTTTTAATCATGTTTTAAACACGTTTTAAACATGCTTTAAGCACGTTCTAAACATGTTTTTTATTCTTAATGTTTTAAACACCGTTTCAGTGAAAATAGGTGGATTTTTTGTAAAAAACACTGTTTGTTTTAATTAAAATAAAAAAAAACATTTTTTATAACAACCTTGTTTGAGTTAAGAAAAATCTAAAAATTTGGCTTGGTTTCTCCACTTCGCTACGTGACCAAGCCAAATGTTCAGACTTTTCTAACTCAATATTTTACTTTATGGTTAATAAAGTATTGATAACACTCTAGAAGCTTCATATTTAAATTTTTTAAAAACAACGGATGTTTGAAAGTGTTCAAATTGCGATATGTATACAAAAAATAATAATTTTTGTTAAGTATTTATTTTTCTTTAAATGATCAACAGAAAGTGACAATTTCGTGCAACAATTTAAATTGCTATCATTGATTCTTTAAATTTTGTATAAATAATTCACAATTGTTTTAAAAAAAATCTAGCTCTTGAAAACCTTCATTAGCAAACAAGTTATATTATAATTGACTCTGATATTGTGATATTATAATTGATTCTTAATAGATCATGTTTATTATATTTTATAATGAATGACAAGCGAGTGCCATCTAGCAATATGAAGGTATTACTGAATTCATCCTTGCGAGTGAATTCCTGTATTAGTCAAGACCTCTAGTATTTAACGGGCAAACTAACAAAACCGTTCACACCAATACGTTCCTGTAATATTTACAGATGTCTCTGTATTGAAGATTCCTTTAATCAAAGCATTTTTTGTACAAATACCAAGAGCAAAGTGATTTTATCTTGTATATAATTTCAACACCCAAACGCACATTAAATTCGCGTATCAAAACTACTTCTGTACAAGAAATTTATAATTATAGTTTTAAAATATATTATTAGAATAGGAAATGAATGCTTTGATTTAGCAAAGTTTATCTTTATTATATGAAGTATTACATATTTTAAATTCTCAGTTAGGAAGATACAACAAATAACTGTAATATCAGATGTACAGGGTTTTTATCTTTTAATGTTACATATGCAAACGGAGGCAATTTTTCGATTTCCTTGTTTTTCTAGAAACAGTTCAATTCCAACCTATAAACGAGTGTTTTCTAATCCCAGATAAAGCATGAAGTAAAATTTCGAGTTTAGAAAAGCCCCGCGTAGAAAAGTTCTCTACGCGACCCGAGACAAATTTTCACGGGGCATTTCTAAACTAGAAATGTTACTTCATGCGACATGCATATTAAACGCTGGTTTTAAGTGAAGTTCAATATATATGTCTCTAAACTAGAAATTTTACTTCATGCGACATGCATATTTAACGCTGATTTTAAGTGAAGTTCAATATATATGTCTTTAGCGCGTAGCGGCCAAACTAAATTTTCAGGCTTTTCTAAACTCGAAATTTTACTTCATGCGCCACGCGTATAAAACACTGATTTCAAGTGAAGTTCAAAACATACTGATAAGGATTATACATTTATGATTTGTTGCATTATTAAATGAATTCTAAATAATCCTATTTTGTTATGACAGATGAGGTTATATATGTGACTTAAACTAGGGCTATTAAATTATTAGTTGTATAATAATAATAGTAATCTACTAAATCGTTCTATTAATCCGAAAATGTCAATATCCTCCTTAGAACTAGGTTAAAGCTGTATGCTAAGGTCTATTAATAAGGCTGGTTATGTTTAAAACAAGTTTTAAACAAGCTTTAAACACGTTTTAAACATGTTTTTAATTGTTTTAAACACTGTTTTTATTGAAACAAATAAAAAAAATGTTAGTTTTATTTAAAATGAAAAAAGTTTTTTTTAACAACCCTGCCTGCAACTGGTTTGTTTCACAAAGACTAACAGTCTGTTTCATAATAATTGAAGAGTTAAGGGAAAAAACAAAAAGAATCCCATTTTTCAAATTTTAGTTCTCATGTAAAAATGAAATGTCAGAACTATGTATTTTCATAAGTTATTTATGTTTCTAGTCGTGAATAATTGGTGAACCATTTGTTTGTTTCCGTTTAAGGTTGCCTACGTGAAACATTTGGCACATTTGGCTTCAAAAACAATTTTCTGAACTTTTTGGACTCATTTAATGTTTCCCCTTGGCCCTTCAATTGGATTAAAGTTACTTTAACAAAAGTCGACTTTAAATATTGATGCGTTGCATACTCAATATCCTATCTGACTTTAGTAAAAGTCGACTTTAATGCAAAGAATATGGGTAGGTAACCCCTTTTTATAGGTATTTTTCTTATATTATGTTGAAGGTTATTTTGATTGTATATATTTCAATTATGTCATTAGAAATATCACTACAAACAATAGGTAAAAATAAAAGAGGAATTCATTTTACAAACAAATAGAAGTTACTTTTAATTCAACCAGTTAAAAGTGAAAAGAACATGTAATAAATAAATAAATTGTCAATATTGGAAAAAGTCAAACCTCTTGATTGAATGCATTCAATTATTTTCTGAATTGGCTAAATGTTCCAGTTAGACTCCCCGCACATTACAGACTTTTACTAGACTGACAGTTTATTTGGTTCCTTGTTAGTATGAATGTTTAAACTGAGTCTGCACTCTAAGGCGATTCTAGTCGGCCGATAGACCGACCGAAAAAAAGTTATTTAATAATAAGTTATTTTCTAATAATAAATTAATTTCTTCTTACAGTTTGTTTTAGTCCAATTTATAAAACATATTTACATTATGTTCATAATATAATTTGCAATTTATAAAATAATGTGTCTCTATCAGAGCTGGGACGAATCCTCGTAAAAAGGATTCGAATCACGAGTCCAAATCACCTGATATGATTCGAATCACGAATCCAAATCACCTAATATGATTCTAATCACGAATACTCGAATAAAGGATTCGTAAGAGATATATATGATTCGAATCGAAGATTCGAATCCTGTTTTTTCGAATCACGAATCAAAATTTGATTTTATTATTTTTATGCAACCATTAATATATAAATATCGTTACCAGTTGTTCCTTGTGGCGTGGAGAGCTATCAAGCGCGTCCCCAGGTGGCGGATAGGGGATCGGCCATATCGACCCAGTGGCTAGTGGTAGCTACAGGGATCACTCCAGGCCTAACATCCTGCGTGGTGGTACCGAAGGCTATCGCCGCGGACCAACTCCCCTCATCCCGGCTGTCGTATCGTGGCTAAGGGATTGCACTGAGGTTAACGATGCCGAGGTCCACATACTGCCTGGCAGTGTGCCCTCGTAATACCATTCAATCTCTGTTGACGTGGTCATGTCTCGCGGGCAGAGATTGAGGGGGGTCGTGGCTTAACCGCCTGGACCAAGAGGAGGACACCTCAATAAAATCCTAAATCTTAAGGTGGGGGACTGGGCCGATAAGATGCGTGGCTAGATAGAAGACTAGTCTTTACCGGTCCCAACCTCCAGGGAGATGGCGCCCCCTGGTTGCAACTAGCCTTCTCGTAGCATGCGGGGCTCTGTTACGGGTGACCTGTTACTTCCCTAGCTTCTCGTGGGAACAAATATGAGAACAAACAAAGAAAAAAAAGAAGGGGATACTACGTCCCCCCCACGGATGTCACCGACATCCCTAAAAATCTGGAGCAGGCACAGAGGATCAATCCTCAACTAAGGGATTTCAATATCCCAAGTTAGGTGGTGCGGCAAAGAAGAGGTATAGATTCCTCCTGCGACAAGGGGTTACCATGGAGGAGGCCCGAGCACAAGCCGTAATTCCCCTTAATCCTCCGAACTCCAAAGAAGCGGGCCACAACAAAAGGCCCAGGTCCGATGGCAGTACCCCGGAGAAAAAAGCTCCAACTAAGAGGGTGAAGGCGGGGGAAAGACCTTCCGGCAATCAGACCGCAAAGGCTGAGGCTGGAGGCTCCAGACCTCGCACCTCTCCCTCTGCTGCTTCCTCCTCGGGAGCAGCAAAAAAACGGGCAGAGGCTACCAAATCAAGGCCTCCCCGTAAATCAACTGAAGGCGAAGGTCCGAAGCCTTCCTTCAGTCAGGCAGCAGGGAGCATACGGGTAGGTATAATGCCTAGTAAGTTCCCTGAGGCGTTAGCTGATGCGAATCAACTAACAATGCTTCAGGAAGCAATCCTGGATAAAATTGTGGAGCTAAAGGAAGGGGACATTCGCCCAAAATTCCTAAGCTCCAACAATAGACCAGGATGGCTTATGTTGGTATGCGCGGATAAGGCCACTGCAGACTGGCTAAAGTCCGTCGTGCCAGCACGCCTTGCTGAAGGCGCCTTGCTGAAGTATGTGGAAGAAAAAGATTTTCCACATACGGATATAGTAATTGGCTACTTCCCATCGAGCGCAGGATACTCCAATGAGAGGATACTGCAGCTTTTAGAGGCCCAAAACAGCCTCAAAGCCTCACAAAGCTGGAGGGTGCTAAGGAGAACCTCCAATGGCCCCACAGTAGAGCTCGCCCTATCAGTGGACAGCATATCGTCGGCAAGCCTCAAAGAGGCTGCATATAGGGTGAGCTACAAATTCGGCCACATACAATTAAGGCCGAAAAGGACCACGGGGGCAGATAAGACAGCCCCACAAAATGAGCCCGAAAAAGCGGATGCTCCAGAAATCATGGAGCTGGAGAACGCTCCAGAAACCATGGAGCTAGAGGAAAGGAAGGACGAGATGCCCTACTCACCAGCTTCCGCACCCAATGCCGAGAAGGAGGTTGGACCGGCAAAAAACAACAAGCCGGACAGCCTATCCGTATCAGGTGAGGGGATCGGAGAAACTGGCCCCAGGGGAAAGGAACACTGAGTCCTGCCCCCGGAAAGCCAAAATGACCCGATCACCTCAAAAACTAACTTGCGTCCAAATTAACCTCCACCATGCTAAAGCGGCCTCGAGCGTACTTTCAAGGAGGTTTATTAAGGAGCAGTTAGACATAGGGCTCATTCAAGAGCCCTGGACCAGAAGAGGCCAAATTATGGGACTCCAATCCAAAAACTGTAAGTTGATCTATAGTACCTTACACAACAACGTTAGGGCCGCTTTGTTATTCAAAGCCGGCACTAACTACATTCCTGTTCCAGAATTCATCACGAGAGATCTGGTCACAGCACAAATTAGAGTCACTAAGGGGACGAGCAAGAGGACAATCATTATAGCCTCGGCCTACTTCCCGGGTGACTCCACATCCCCTCCACCAGAAGAGGTCAAACGCCTCATCACCTGGTGCAGGAAGGAAAACAAACACCTGGTCCTGGGCTGCGACGCCAACGCGCACCACACTGTATGGGGCAGTACGGACACCAACAGAAGAGGTGAGTTCCTGCTAGACTATGTTTTAGGTGAAAACTTAGATATAGTCAATAAGGGCAATAAACCTACTTTTATCACATCAGTTAGAAAGGAGGTATTAGACATCTCACTAGCTGATAATTACATAAGCCAGTACATACAAAACTGGCACGTCTCAGATTACGTCTCACTATCAGACCATCAGCATATACGGTTTGACATCGATAGTGGTAATAACCACATCAATGGATTCAGAAATCCCAAAAATACCGACTGGGAGGCCTACCAAGAGCGCCTTACGTCGGAACTTGCGGGACCACTGAATCCTATTGAAACAGTCGAGCAGCTAGAAGCAGCATCGACACAATTACAAGATGTAATCAACATCGCTTACGAAAGTAGTTGTCCACTAAAGCAAAGGGCTGTTGTTAGAGAAGTGCCCTGATGGAACAGCGAACTCGCGAGCCTAAAGGCCAAAACTAGGCGTACTTTTAATAGGGCTAAAGCCTCTGGAGAGTGGGAGGATTACAGAAAGGCCCTTACGGAGTACAAGAAAGAACTGAGAAAATCCAAAAGGAAAACTTGGAGGACTTTCTGCGAGGGGATAGATGATCTACCTCCCGCACAACGCCTCCAAAAAGTCCTTGCAAAGGATCACACGAACGGTATTGGACTACTAAAAAAGTCCAACGGTGAATACACTGGAACCCTAAAAGAAAGTCTAAGAGTACTCCTAGAAGCTCACTTTCCTGGGTCCCAGGCAATTAACAGTGAAGACTTACCTGCCATCGGCTTTGAGGTAGAAGAACGCCCTACCAGAGAAAGCAAAAAACTGGCAACAAAGATCTTCACTCCAAGCATAATAACATGGGCGATCAACGGCTTCAAGCCGTTCAAATCCGCGGGGGCAGATGGCATCTTTCCAGCTCTTTTGCAAAGGGCAGGGGAGGAGTTATTACCACGTCTCACGCAAATTTTCAGAGCTAGCTACTCTCTTGGGTATATCCCCAAGCAGTGGAGGGAGGTGGCGGTGGTGTTTATACCAAAGGCTGGCAAACGCGAAATTGACGAGCCTAAGTCATATCGCCCCATAAGCCTCACCTCCTTTCTCCTAAAATCAATGGAGAAAATCATTGATAGAAATATCAGAGGGAAAGCTCTTCAGTCGTTTCCCCTTCACAAACACCAATTTGCCTATCAAGCAGGCAAATCAACAACAAATGCCCTTCACACACTAACAAGTGTAATAGAGAAGAGCATCGCAAGCAAAGAAGTGGCTCTATGCGCATTCTTGGACATCGAAGGTGCATTTGACAACACCTCCTATGAATCCATAGACACGGCCACCAAATCAAGAGGAATTGATGCCTCCACATCCAAATGGATCCATGCTATGCTCAAAGGTCGTAGGATCACACTGTCCATTGGCGATGAATCGGCAACTGTGTTCGCAGTAAAGGGGTGCCCACAAGGCGGGGTTCTATCGCCCCTGCTGTGGTCACTAGTTGTCGATGAGCTAATATCGGTGTTATCCAACGACGGTTTTGACGTACAAGGCTATGCTGACGACATCGTCATCATAGTTAGGGGAAAGCATGACGATACGGTGTCCAACCGCATGCAGTCAGCCCTTCGGAAAGTAAGTACATGGTGCGTGCAGAAGGGGCTCACTATCAATCCCAACAAGACTGTAATTGTCCCATTTACAGGTCGTAGAAAATTAAATCTTAAGGCACTAACCATGAATGGGACACTCATTGGGCTTTCCAACACAGTTAAATATCTCGGCCTCACCTTTGACCAGAGGCTAAACTGGAAAACCCATGTAGATAACATCACTGCCAAAGCAGTAAGGGCAATATGGGCTTGCCGCAGGCTATTTGGCAAACGATGGGGTTTACACCCCAAGATGATATACTGGCTTTTCAATACGGTGATAAGACCAATAATCACCTATGGTTCCGTTGTCTGGTGGACGAAGACAACGGAGATCACAACCCAAGCAAGGCTCAGCAAGGTTCAACGGCTGGCATGTTTGGGCATCACAGGGGCTATGATCACCTGCCCCACTGGAGCAATGGAGGCTATGCTAAATCTCACACCTCTGCATCTGCACGTGAAAAGGGAAGCAGCACTAGACGCATTAAGAATAATCCAGACAGACACACCAAAATTTGGATACCTTAACGGGCACCTAAAAATCCTCAACACTGTGTGTGAAAGAGCGATATACATGCCCAAAGACTACATGTCAACTGACTACGACTTCGACACAACGATTGAAGTGGCCATCCTTGGCCGCCATGATGTTGGAGCGAGGGTCAAGCAGTTACAAGGCTCCTCGATAGTTTGGTTCACTGACGGATCCAAAACTGAAAACGGAGTCGGAATCGGTATCACTGGCCCTCGATGCGAGTTATCAAGGGCCTTGGGACGATCCCCATCGATATTTCAGGCAGAAATCGAGGCCCTGAACACATGCGCCCACATATGTTTAGACAGGGGATACAACAAACAGAGGGTTTGCATCTGCTCAGACAGTCAAGCTGCATTAAAGGCAATAAAATCGCCTACATGCAAGTCTAAATCTGTCTGGGAGTGCAAGCTATCCCTAAAGCAGCTGGCTAGGAACAACAGAGTCAAGCTGGTTTGGGTTCCGGGACACGCAGGGATCAAAGGCAATGAAATTGCCGACAACCTTGCCAAGGAAGGGTCCAAGACTCCATTTGTCGGACCAGAACCTTACAGTGGAATAACTAAAGTCCGCATCAAGGGGATGATCCGGGAATGGGAAGATGCTGCCAAAAGTGCTCACCTGAGAGACACACCTGGTCTGCGGCAGGCGAAAAGGTTCATCGCCTTCTCTGCCGTAAGAGCCGGACAGTTTCTCAGGTTAAGCAAGGGCAACCTAAGGCTCATAACCGGCCTTCTAACTGGACACTGTCCTCTGAAGTACCGCCTCACCAAGATGGGTCAGACAACTGATGCCAACTGCAGGTTCTGCAACGAGGCACAAGAAACAGCAGAGCACCTACTTTGTGAATGCCCTGCCTTGTCCCTTCAAAGAGGGAACTACCTGTCATCGGCCACTTTAAACAACGAGGAACTGGTACACATTAACCCTCAAGTTATAGTAGACTTCATAAGAAGTCTAGACATTGAGGGACTCAAGTAGGTCAGGGATAGTTACAAAAGATATTTTAGGTCGAGGTAACTTCGAAAGGCCCAGAGGCCACACGACCCACCGACCCCATACCATACCATACCATACCAGTTGTTCTAACAAGAATATTCAAAACCTAATTATTTCTGATTATCACTGAACATCGTTGACAACAGACTAAATTTCTGACTCCCTGTTACTCTGGTTAAAGATGTATTTGTGTGTTTGTAAACTCCACTTGAAATCAGTGTTTTGTACGAGTGGCGCATGAAGTAAAATTTCGAGTTTAGAAAAGCCCGAAAATTTGTCTCGGGTCGCTGCGCGACCCGAGACAAATTTTCACGGGGCTTTTCTAAACTCGAAATTTTACTTCATGCTTAGCCTGGGAGTGGAAACACTCGTTCAAAACTTCAAATTGAACTCTATTATAAAATCGACTAATGCCTGAAAATTACGTAAATAATAAATTTACTGAATATCATTAAAACTGGGAAAGTCAGAGAAAAGTCATGGAATTATATTTAAATTGACCAAAACACTAGTAAAAAAGCCATATGATATTATTTAATTTGTCAAAATCAGCAAGCAAATTACAAAACACGTAAAAATTTATAAAATTAACTTAAATATTGGCAAAAACAATGAAAACTATTAAACAGAATGGGGGTTTCCCACAGAAGAAAGTTATATTAAAAGGCCAAGGAAAAAATCTTTAGTCAGGGAAATGTCGGAAAAAATTAACATTTCAGATTGTGGCTACCATGTCAGTTTTACTTCAAGCAATATTAAACAAAATTTTGAACACTAGATTATTATCTTTAAAAACATTTTCAATCATTTAATGTTCTTATCAAAGCATTCACTTTGAAGATTCCAACGAGCGTTTCCACTCCCAGACTAAGCATGAAGTAAAATTTCGAGTTTAGAAAAGTCCCGTGAAAATTTGTCGAGGGTCGCGCAGCGACCCGAGACAAATTTTCTGGGCTTTTCTAAACTCGAAATTTTACGTCATGCGGCATGCGCATAAAACAGTGATTTAACGAGACATTTAAAAACACACAAAAAAACATTTTATATGTTATTCCTCAAAATTAACTCGAATTATTTTTGACGATTCAAATCCTTTTGTAAGTATTCGAATCCTTTTACAAGGATTCGAATCCTTTTATAAGGATTCGAATCACCTACATTTAGACTCGAATACGAATCTTAAAAAAAATGTAACGAATCCAGTTGAACTAAAGTATTCGAATGAATCTTTTGAATTCTCTAAAAGGATTCGAATTCAGGATTCGAATCCTGAATTATTCGAATCCGGCCCAGCTTTGGTCTCTATCTTACTTAAAATTGATTTGTTTCATAAAACTATACAAGGTAGAACGACTCATCTTCGGCATGCCTGCATGATCGTATACTTCTTTTATAACGTTATTCAAAGTTGACAGTTCATTTTTATAAAAGAAACTATGCACGGATCTCTTCACTACGTCATCAAAACTTGTAATTATGTCCCCCAAGATGTTTAGGGCTACAAATCTTTTCGGATTTCTTATATTTGCTAATGGTACGATAGACAGTGGAATTTAACACTTCTAAAAATTAAACATATTATTATTTGATGCCTATTCTTATGCTATTTGATATCTCACCTACTGCACCAACAATGTCTGATACAAGAGCAGTCATTTTCATATGTGGATCCTCTGTTATAATCTGCTTATACATATTTATTATGCACTGTTTTTCAGACAGATATTAATGACCAAAATCCAACTTCTTACGGTTTTTTGGAGGTGAAGGTGATATTATCACTGAGCTTGTACTGGGTCCATAATCCATCACAATATAAACAAAACTAACTTTTAATTATGCTAAAGAAACACCGCCCAGAAGGTTATTACGAAACAGACAAAGTTGCAACTCGGTAACGCTTCGAATCGAGGTTATGTCAGCTGTTGCGTCTAATAATAACGTAATTAGCATAGTGTAGAATAGGCGCGCTTTCCGCCAATCAGAGTTGTAGGTTTTGGCGCGTGAAATTTAAAATGCTCCTCCTTGTTATTAAACAGATTATAATCTCTCGTTTTGGTGATTTGCACTGGCCGGCAAGATCGGTCGATTTAATTGTTCCAGACTTATTTTTGTGATGTTTCTTGAAGTCACGAGTCTATCTCAACAAGCCTTAGAATCTTGAAACCCTCAAAGAGAATATCCGTCGAAAATGCGAGAACCTATGGACCGAAGTTCTGACACACTTGGTCGATATCATTTTCTCGACTTAATGGAAAAAAAATAAAATATTAAATTAACACAATCTAAAAGCAGATCCAAAGTTTTACATTCATAAAAAAAGTAAGAGCCAAAGAAAATCGGGTGACAACCTTTGCGCTACTTTGTATTTATACATCTGTGCTCTACTGTTAAAGCAGGACTGCAACTGTTCACAGTATATACACCCTAAGTTTGGTCATATTAAAAAAAAAACAGAGTTTATAAATGTAAGCGAATGGTGTACCATTAATAATTTCAAATGAAAATTTAGAACCATATTGAAAAACACTAACGTATCATCAAAAGTAATCAATTATAAAAAATATATGTCAACGTCCGAAACGTTTTTTTTTTATGAAAGGAACCTAACCTAGAAATGAAAATATACCTATTTTCTTTGATATGCGTGACCAAAACACATATTCTGTCAAATTTGGTTTCTAATACCATTTATACAAAGGAAGAAATTAACTTTGTGACAACCAAACCATGTGACAATCAGCCCCGGTTAAATTTAAAAAATACTCCCTATGTATTTTTCTCTTCTTAATAAAATAATAAAATTAAATTCCGTTTATATTTGACTACTCTAATAACAATAATCTTTATTTCAAAGTGTAATTACAATAATGTACAAAATAAAATCGTGTGAAAATTTTGTTTACAGACTAAACTTAACATAATAATACTTGAATACTTAGTACAATGCCTACATGCATATTATTAGGCACACAAACAAATATGAACATATTAACGCTCACAGCTAGTTTTTTAAAGTTTAGCATCTTTAATCTATTACGACTTTCAAAATTGATATATTCTATCATTTGTATCTTTTGCTGTGGAAGTTAACTGTATTCTTTTGCAGTATTCTTTCGAACCTGTGTTCCTTTTCCTTGGAAGTTAACTGTATTCCTTTGCTATTGAACTTCACTTTCCTTGCTGACAAAATTAATTATGTTCCTTTGCCATCAAAATTAACTATTTTCATGCTATCGAATTTAACCGTACTCCTTTTCTTTTGAAGTTTAGTGTGTTCCTTTGCCATCGAATTTAACTGCTGTCGAATTAACTGTATTCCTTCCCTATCGAAGGTTACTGCTTGTCTGTGCTGTCGAAGGTAACTGTATTCCTTTGCTATTAAACTATGTCCTTTTTCCTTTTTCTATTGAACTTATTTGTGTTCCTTTGTTATCGAAGATAACTGTGTTTCTTTGTTATCGAAGGTAACTGTATTTCTTTGCTACCGAACTTAACTCTGTTCCTTTTTTATCAAAGCTAACTGCGTTCTTTTGCTGTGGAAGGTAACTGTATTTCTTTGCTACCGAACTACCGAACTTAACTATGTCCCTTTTCTATCGAAGTTAACTGTACTCCTTTGCTATCGAAGTTAAGTGTACTTCCTTGCTATCGCACTTAACTATGTCCCTTGTTTATTGAAGTTATATATGTTTCTTTGCTATCGAACTTAACTGTATTTCCTTGCTATCGAACTTAACAATGTCCCTTTTCTATTAAAGTTATCTTTGTTTCCTTGCCATCGGAGATAACTGTATAGATTTGCTATCGAAATTAACTGCGGTCCTTTGCTATCAAAGTTAATTGTGTCCATGTGGTATTGAGTTTAATACTGTTAATTTTCTTTTAAAGTTAACTGTTTTAATTTGCTATCGTAGTTAACTGTGTCCGTTTTCTGTGGATCTGTGCTTCCTCGGCTATAGAATCGCCCAAATTCTCTCCTAATGTTGAAGCTGAACTAAAATAATACTTTTGTTAATAATAGTAATTAACTGTGTTCTTTTGTGTAGTTTGCACTTGAACCAACTTAAATTGTACTTTCTGCGGATTGTTAAACCAAGTCATTTGGATTCTCACTGACCGAATTTATATAACTCTGCTTCCTCCCCCCTCCCCTGTAAGACCCATGGTGTCTACAACTGCTAGGCGTCACCGTGTGTTCTTTAATAATATTCACCCCCTCAGAACTACTTTTATTACACCACATCCTCACCAAACAAGCTCTAAAACTTTCCGATAGTACCCCGTATAGTAAAGGGTTAACAACGGTATTTAAAAACGCTATCGTTAATGAGGCGATGAAATGGTGCGTTCTTAAGAAGTAGTTGTTGTCGTGTGTTGGTCTTCTTCCATCAAGAAAGATTAAGAACATCATAATGGTGATAGGTAGCCACATTAGTAAGACTACGATTACGTTGAGGAAGAGGACTCGGACGACTTTGATGTGCTTGTTGAGGCGCATTTCTTCGTGTTGGGAGAGAGATCCGTGGCGGCCGCTGGAGGTTGTGAGTTGCGTATTGGAGGTTTTTCTGGGCCATGGAGTGAAGATTTCGGACAAGCTGACCTCGCTTTGTCTCCTCACTTGTGCTTTAAAAAGAAATGCGAAATGTTTGCTAATCATTGAAAAACTATGGATATATGTATGTTATTGTGTTTGGATGTTGTAAAAACTTACTCGCTTTGTTTCCTTCAAGAGAGCTCACCATCACGCAAGAAGACGCCCAGGTGCTCTTCGTAGATAGAATCTTCTTGAAGATTTCATGGTAATTGTACACCAAAACAACCATCGGCAAAAGACAGGCGATCACCAACACTGGAACCGTGAAAATGATGGCAAAGTTCACGTTTTCGGATTTCGGAAAAATAATAGTGCAAACAAGCGAATGGCTTTTGGTGGGCTGCTGACGGAACCAGAGTAAAACAGGTACGAAGAGGATCGAGGTCAAGATCCAGGTCAGGGCTGAATATATGGAAGCCTGATTGATGGTGATTTTTGATCGGTAGGGCGGCACGACGATGCAACGATGCCGATCCATGCTGATTAGAGTTACAGTCCAAAGAAGAACAACTCCAGAAACAAACTAAACAAGAAAAAAGGAGAATATTTCTTAAATTAATTTATAATCTGGCATTTGGTGAAACAAAAGTTATTACATGTAACTAATTTTATTCAACTAAGTGAGAAATCCGAACATATGTTTATCTCTATCAAGTAATTTGCCTAAAATAATGTACTTCGATAAAGTAATTCATTTTAACTTCTCAAAACAAGTCGCTTCCTAGGATTTTATATTTTATGTGCACAAATGTGTTCTACTATCTCGTCTAGTTAAACGAAACGTGCTATAATAAAAATGAGAACGTAATTCTCTCAGTTTCGTCGAACATTCCAGAATTTTATTGTCAATACTCCCAGTATCATTCCAGATTGTTCTTATAAATGCACGTTATTGAAATTGGTTTATTAATTAATGAAATTGTGGTCACGATCAAAGGGTCAAGTATATGGAGCCGCAAATATGGCGTAATAAATAAACAGACCTGTGTGTAAGGGACTAATTTGCATGCAATGTTTCCCAGAATCCACGAAGGGGTCGTTCTGGAGTAGGCCACCAGGGGAATCGAGAAGGCGAACAGAAGATCGGCCGCCGCTAAATTCAGCACGAAATTATTCGTTACCGTTTTCATATCGGGGAACCTGAAAACAGAATTTAATGTTAATTTTGCACCTTAACAATCCGGGCATTTAGAGCAGCTTGCTACAACTAGCTCACGTCCAGCAGCCAAGTTAGATTAGTAATTGGTTTGAATATCGTCTTTTTTCTTATTTTAATTTCTGATAAGTGAATCAAAAAATCAATTCTATCATGCTCTTTTGCATATTTCGTTTGAAAGGAATTTGATTTGATTTCAGTAAGTCAAAATATATCTGTTGAGGTGTTACAGACACACGCACGTCAGTTGGGAGAGTTTTCGACTGACATGTGTTATTAACACTCCATCAGCGCGAAACAGAGAACACATAAATATTAGTATGTACCTGCATGGAAAGTATTTATTCCAAAGTTATTTCAGTAGTGTAAAGAAAAGCGAAAGTGTATTTTAATTTAAAAATTTTAAAAAAGGAATTTCATTCACCTGTATTATTTATAAATATTAATTAATCTTACGTAACTAATACATGTTATATTGCAGTTAACCATTTATATATAAATTAAAGTACAGTTAATATGTACAATACGTTATGTTAAATTAAACTAATTTATTTAAATAACATGGAACTACATTCAAAAAATAATATATACTATAAAAATGTATACAGGGAATTTTTCTATTAGGTATACATATCCTAATGCATGCACTGTAAATGTTCAGGCATTCGTTGTGTTTATAAAAGTGTTTAATTTGAAACTTCGAACGAGTGATTCACTCAGGTTAAGCATAAAGTAAAATTTCGAGTTTAGGAAAGCCTAAATATTTAATTTGGTTGCGTAGCGACCAAATCAAATTTTCAGACTTTTTTAAACTCGAAATTTTACTTTATGCTTAATCTAGGAGTGAAAACACTTGTTAGAAGCTTCAAATTGAACGTTTTTTTTAAAAACAACGGATATCTGAAAATTTACAGAGTACACCTTCTCGATATGTATAGTTAAAAAAAAATTCCCTGTATATACTTTTAATATCTCTTACAAAATTATAATTTAAAACGTATTTTGATCTGTATATTAAAAATACACAAGAACTTCCTTTTTAAAGTGTGACCTAGATTTCTTATCAAATTATCGCCAGCACGCGCACTTTGTTGGAAAATATTCCCCGGTTTATCTAAAATTTCTTTGTGGCTTTGTGCACCGTGCAATAATTGATGTAGCTGGGAGTCTAGTAAGTGCAATTATTCGAAAAATAAAAATAGATAATTAATTGGAGTTCTTCCCCCTAACACCAATAACAATTCATCAATGTCAATGCAATTCCGCAATCGATCAGCAGAATATTTTTCTCTTTTTCCCCCTCCCAAGATGAAAATACGCTTCCTAGTATCATCGTCTTTTATTGTATTTTATTGTCTATCAGTGATTCTCAACATGTTTGTGCTTGTTACTTTCTTTCTTTCTTAATCCTTTCCTCATATCCCCGTATTGGGTGCTTGTTACTACCATTTAATAAAATTGACACATAAGTTTCTTTAGTACCTGAACACGCATGTTGCTATTGTCACGTTTGTGATTATTGAAATCACGAAAATGATGGCGAAGACTGAGACTTCGATGGCCGTCCAGATTGGGTTCCTCTCGCTGAATTCGTTGAAGTAGGTAAAAAAGTATCGTTCGCCCCACCCGCTCTCGTTGTCATATCCAAAAACGTAGGAGGCGTTCCAAGATGAGGATGTCATTTTTTAGATCTGAAAATGTAAACATAAACAAATCAATAATTAATTACGAAAGTTATTAAGAAAATTGTACACAGTACAGATTTTCTGAAATTTATTAAAGCGTGCATTTTTAAATCAACCAACGTAATCATTTAAAGAGCACTAATCACTTAATGCCAAACTTTTTAGTAATTAGCCGGCAGTTTATTCTACTAACTAAACAAAGGACAGTTGTATGTAATTTAATAATTGGTCTGTACATAAAACTTATACATACAGGGAATTTTTATTTCAAGTGCCTATAAATATTGTGCATTTTAAGGCATTCGTTGTTACCGACCGCACTACTGAGAAAGGGAGGTATTGTGATCGGCCAAAAATGGACCCCCCATTTTTTTACGAAAATATTTGTTTTGGGGTTCCAGGAATCCGAATCAAGTGTTATTTCAATGATGTCGGTCTGTCGGTCTGTCGGTCTGTCGGTCTGTCGGTCTGTCGGTCTGTCGGTCTGTCGGTCTGTCGGTCTGTCGGTCTGTCGGTCTGTCGGTCTGTCGGTCTGTCGGTCTGTCGGTCTGTCGGTCTGTCGGTCTGTCGGTCTGTCGGTCTGTCGGTCTGTCGGTCTGTCGGTCTGTCGGTCTGTCGGTCTGTCGGTCTGTCGGTCTGTCGGTCTGTCGGTCTGTCGGTCTGTCGGTCTGTCGGTCTGTCGGTCTGTCGGTCTGTCGGTCTGTCGGTCTGTCGGTCTGTCGGTCTGTCGGTCTGTCGGTCTGTCGGTCTGTCGGTCTGTCGGTCTGTCGGTCTGTCGGTCTGTCGGTCTGTCGGTCTGTCGGTCTGTCGGTCTGTCGGTCTGTCGGTCTGTCGGTCTGTCGGTCTGTCGGTCTGTCGGTCTGTCGGTCTGTCGGTCTGTCGGTCTGTCGGTCTGTCGGTCTGTCGGTCTGTCGGTCTGTCGGTCTGTCGGTCTGTCGGTCTGTCGGTCTGTCGGTCTGTCGGTCTGTCGGTCTGTCGGTCTGTCGGTCTGTCGGTCTGTCGGTCTGTCGGTCTGTCGGTCTGTCGGTCTGTCGGTCTGTCGGTCTGTCGGTCTGTCGGTCTGTCGGTCTGTCGGTCTGTCGGTCTGTCGGTCTGTCGGTCTGTCGGTCTGTCGGTCTGTCGGTTTTAGAATGCAAACAATTTTATTTGATCTTAGACAAGAATTCTGTGAATAAATGATGGAAATTTGTAATACCTGTATTAGCGATACTGTTTTCGAATGAACACGACCAACAAAACAATAACATTTGAATGTAACAGGATGGTGCTCCGCCATCCACTGCATAGGGTGTGCAACGTTATTTAGACGAAGTGTTCCCAGAAAGATGGCTAGGAAAAAGAGGTGTAATGAAATGGCCGGCTAGGTCCCCTGATCTAACGCAGTACTCAATAAACATGGTATACAAAAATCAACCTAATCGTTTAAAGGACCTTAAAGAAAAAAATCAGCATGAGTGTAGGTTATTAACGCCTCAAATGCGTAGCGAATGGATTTGCCGTCTTGGGTATTGTCAGATGGTGCTTGGTCATCAGCTTGAACATTTAATGTAATTATCGAAGCCTTAAAATTTTTTTGTTTGTTTTAAATACCGATAATTAGGATTAGTCTGTTAATTTCATTCATCTTCACTTTTTTAACTATAAAACTGTTTATGATTTTTTTCAATGTAACCTATTCAAATTTTTGTATGGTTGAAAAGAGATTAAAAAACTCTACCAAAATAAAAAATACAAAATATACGTTTCCATTTAAAAAAATATTGATGATGTCACAACTTTTAAAACAATTTTTTGGAAAATCTAAAATAATGTTTTTATGTGCACAGTAATTTAAATCGCTTTTCCTCTTTTAGATTTTTTCTCTATCATACACATTAACGGAGTTATCCGCTACTTAATTTTTTTACACTGTACGTACGATTCAGATAAATTAGTGTAATTTCTTGAAATAATTTCATTTTTTCTATTTTTATCCATTGGTTGACGCACTGTGGGTGGGCCCAGGGCCGTAGTAAGGGAAGGGCCGGGAGGCAACAGCCACAGGCGCATCAAGCGGAGGAACACAATCAAAGCCAGACATTAAAAAAAAAATCAGAAATTTTAAACTATACAAGTAATCTATATTTTGAACTTCAATTTAAATCAATGTTTTATACGCGTGGCGCATGAAGTAAAATTTCGAGTTTAGAGAAGCCTGAAAATTTGGATTTGCCGCGGCGCGACTCGCTTAGCTCGCGCGCACCGGCAAATCCAAATGTTCAGGCTTCTCTAAAATGAAATTTTACTTCATACTTAATCATTTATTATAAACCTATGTTATAAATTAAAACAAAACAAATAATTGACATTTCTTAAGATTCCACAAGTAAAAGTTACTCACACGGACAAATAAAAACTTTACGCTACTTTATCTAGAATAGATTATTACAATACTCTCATATAATTTGATTCTAACTGTCAAACGACAATCACAATTGTCAAAAAATATCTAAAAAGGTCATGATTGTCAAAATATATAATTGTCACAAAAAAACAAAATGTAAAAAAGTTGTAAAGTTCTAAAAAATTTGTAATTTTCAAAAATATCTCAATTCTGTCAGAAATGCCAATCCATAGTGTTCACTGTGGAGGCTACTACTTCGTTATACATCATTATTTACACAAATAAGAAAATTAACTTTGTTTGTATAACTGAGGATTTTATTGTAACAATCCAACAACCTCTTGACTGTTCACAGTCTGTATATTTATGAGCTTATTTTAAATAGAAAAAAACCCGATACAAGTACTGCACATAGTCACAATTATAATACACGATTTATAACAATTATGCACTCCCGTCACACCATTTAACCGTGTATGAAAGAGACCCACAATACGCAGCTATGAAATATTATAACTGTTTGCCAGCTCAATTAAAGTCATTTAATAATGACTGTAAGCGCTTTAAGCAATTGTTATTTTATCATTTATGTGAACAAGAGTTATACTCTACCGCAGATTATAATAATCAGAATTAGTTTTTAACTTCTTTTATGTATAATTTAGATTTTTATATATTTTGTATCTCTTAT
The DNA here is from genome assembly GCA_932526585.2 of Philonthus cognatus. Taxonomy (NCBI): domain Eukaryota; kingdom Metazoa; phylum Arthropoda; class Insecta; order Coleoptera; family Staphylinidae; genus Philonthus; species Philonthus cognatus. The sequence continues at coordinate 117,844,389 of OW052241.1, read as the reverse complement.
ATTGTGACACATTCTCTTTAATATGTAATTTAATTTATCTTGTATTTGTATACATTGTAATGCATATTCTATGAGAATAATGAATTTAAAAAAAAAATAAATAAAATCCTCAGTTATACAAACAAAGTTAATTGCCTTATTTGGGCCAATCCATATGTCGAAAATGACATTCTATTATAGTCAAAGAATGTCATCTCTAACATATATTGGCGATATATGAGGAAAATGCTAATTTATGTCAATAATAAAAATATAAAAAATGTGTATTTGAAAGTATTAGGTTTTTTTACTTAAACTAAATCAAAGTGAAAATAAACTTTCGTTATTATCTGCCTTAACAATTAAGGTATAAAAGAACGACAATTAATATCAATAATGTTAACTCAAATAACGAACAAAAATTTATGGGGTTTTTAGCTTTTTCTTATTATATTATTATTAATATTACATTAGTATTCTAAAAGAATAATATTTGCTTGATATCCACATCAAATTTCTAAATGATATTTCGAAAATTGCTTATCATTGTTTGAAATTTTAAATCCTCTGTAAAGTTAGACATTCCGACATTTAATTGCAAATTAGTCAAAAACTATCAATGTAGTAAATTATAATAATTATATTTCATAAAAGTATTTACAAAATTGTATAACTTATCATTTTGAAATGTTAATATCTCTCTAAATTAAGCAAAATTAGACTTTCCGATGTACAACTGCAAATATTTAAATAAAAAAATATCAATAGGAAATTTATGATTTTGATATAATAATAATAATTATAATATTATGTAAGAGATATTTAAAAAAATATTCGTTTTAAAAAAGAAACACAACTATTCAATGTTTGCTTAACATCTATACAAAATAATCAAGATTAACAACATAATTTTTATGTTATGATTTTTTTAAGAAAAGAATTAATTGTTTAAATTCAGTTTCCCAAAAACTTTTTATCAAATCCAGCAGAGCTGGGCAGGATTCGAATCATTCAGAATTCGAATCGTTGATACGAATCCTTTAAGAGGATTCAATAGAGGCATTCGAATACTTCAGTTAAACTGGATTCGTTACATTTTTTGAAGAGGATTCGTATTCGAATCCAAATGTTGGTCATTCGAATCTTTATAAAAGGATTCGAATATTTATAAAAGGATTCGAATACGTACAAAAGGATTCAAATCGTTAAAAATAATTCGAATTAATTGTGAGGATTAACATGAGCAATTTGTTTTGTGTGTTTTTAAATTTCTCTCTTAATCAGTGTTTTATACGCGTGGCGCATGAAGTAAAATTTCGAGTTTAGAAAAGCCCCGTGAAAATTTTCTACGCGGGGCTTTTCTAAACTCGAAATTTTACTTCATGCTTAGTCTGGGAGTGGACAACACTCGCTCTTAGAAGTTTCAAATTGAAGGATCACTCTAGATTACCAAGTTTATTATTCAAAGAACCATTTACAAAGGCTACAGCTCGAAGGACCAATTTTAGTCTTCGGAGACTGAAAGACTACAGAGAATTGAAGTTTTTTTTTTACAAAAAAACAACGAATATCTGAAGGTTCACAGCGTAGATATGAAAGAAAACATCCAATCAAAAAAAAATCGAAGTTGGGTTGGATTGGGTTGTTTTCAGTGCTTATAACTTCACTTTAAATCAGTGTTTTATACGCGTGGCGCATAAAGTAAAATTTCGAGTTTAGAATAGCCCCGTGAAAATTTGTCTAAACATAATTTTGAGGCATTCGTCGATTTTATAAAAGAGTTCAATTTGAAGTTTTCAACGCGTGATTCCACTCCCAGGTTAGGCATGAACAAAGTTTAACAGGAATAAGAAACATTTGTTGAAAAAGCTCTAGTATTTAACATGGGAAAAAGTACTATGATAGACAAATCATTTTTTTTTTTCATTCTGACAGTTACAATACACATTTAAGCACTCGTGACATATTTTAAAGTAACGAGTGTCTTCCACTCACAGACTAAGCATGAAGTAAAATTTCGAGTTTAGAAAAGCCCAACGTAGAAAATTTATCGAGGGTCGCGCAGCGACCCGAGACAAATTTTCACGGAGCTTTTCTAAACTCGAAGTTTTACTTCATGCGCCACGCGTACTAAACACTGATTTGAAGTGAAGTTCAAAAACACAATAACATCTTCAATCAGAGTAACACGGAATAAGATATTTAGTCTGTTATCAACAATGATCAGTGTTGATAATAAATGATTAGGTTTTGAATATATTTTTAAAACAACTGCTTCTAATATTAAAATTTTAATGGTTGCAAAAAAATAATAAAATCAAATTTGTTCTTGAAGGATTTGTATTCGTGATTCGAAAACACAGGATTCGAATCTTTGATTCGAATCATATTTATCTCTTACAAATCCTATATTCGAGTATTCGTGATTCGAATCATATTAGGTGATTCGGATTCTTAATTCGAATTCTTTTTACAAGGATTCGTCCCAGCTCTGAAATCCAATGAGTTTTCTCGACTGGATTTTGTAGGTTAATAAAAGAAAAACAATTGTATCAATAAATATACTTAACATCATAACCGACGATTTGCGTAAACAATTAAGCTTTCTATATGAATGACCAGTTACATTTACTTTAGTTTAAAAGTCTAATTCGGTAATACTTTGACGTAAATTGACATTTTTCTACTTGAAGGTTCATTATTCACATGTATTGTAGTTTTGTTAGAAATAAAATTAACCTTTTAAACTCGCATTTCTAACAAAAACGACATTCATGTGAATACTGAACCTCCAAGTAAATACATGTTAATTTATGTCAAATATGTCCATCTGCTTTTGATTCCTTCAAATGTTTAAGGTATCAGTTACTGAATTCAATTGAGGATTAAATATTTCACAAGAACAAGCCCGACCTTATAAAGCATTTTTCGTATTTTTTACATGTTTAAAGCCACTTCTGACATTTGCTGTTTATCAAGACACTCGGAAGAAATCGGCGTTAACTATTGACAATAGTAAAAGTTAATGTTTGATTATTATGGCTGTCGAGTTAAGGATGCAAATTGGATATTAAGCCCCAGGTGCAAGTTTTCCTTGCTGTGGTGCTGAGTGGGCCAGTTCAACATGAATTATTATTTATGTCACTGTATACATTTTAAAAAGTGTTTTTAGTTTGATAATGACTACTAGATAGTCGAAACTATGGTCGCAAATTAAGTGGTAAATATGGTGGTTAAACAAAGTAAAAAGTGTTTTATTTACAAGTCTATTTAAGATGTACCATAAACAACAACACAAAACAGTTATTAATTTTAAGTTAACTACTTAAGAACAAATATCATATTATTAAATCTTTTACGTCGCGATATTATCGATATTAAGAAAATATTAAAATATGAGTCGCCTATATCCAAAAACCCCTAATCCATCTAAAAACAATGGATTTAGGTTTTTTTGGAAATATGCGACTCATATATTCCCGATTTAATTGTACAATTTTGAAGGGTAGAACAATCATTTGGTGAAATAGCAAAAACTATTGGCAAAAGTTGTGCAACAATTTAAATAATTATATGAAATTTGCATTCAAATAGATAAGTTATTATTAAGCCAGGCTCTAAACATCCTAGCAGATGGCGAAATGAAATAATATCCTAGAGCAGTGATGGGGAAACTCCGGCCCGCGGGCCAAATCCGGCCCGCGGAAAGGTTCAATCCGGCCCGTTTAAGAGTGCCGTGGTGAGAATGTTTGAACGCGTTCTTACTTCGTAATGTGACGACCCGCATAAAAACTACCTACCTACGATTAAGCATTATTCTTTGGCCCGCTACGATTGTCTGGTTATTACAAATGGCCCGCCTTAAAAAAAGTTTCCCCACCACCGTCCTAGAGCAAGTGCTCCTTAACTTGCGAAAGTAATTCAACATCTGTGCGAGGAATGTTGCTACTTATTGGATTTAACGAAAGAATTCCACGAAGAAAACCTTTGCTTTCAAACAAAATAAAAATAATTTACATTGCTAGGAATTGCATTCTAAAATTTCATGTATCTGCTACCACAATATACAAACGTAAATGACATTGCATTAGATAAACGCACCGAAAACGTGTTAAGTATAAGGTATACATTTTTTCCACGTTGAACAGGAAAACCCACTTTCACAACTCATAAATAGGTATTACATGTATTTTATGGGGCGCAGTGAAAAAGTCTCGTATCGGTAAATCAATAGCCACCAAAGGACATAAATAAAGTGACTATCAAACACCAGTAGAATCCATCAACATCTAGTAAATGGACGTGTGACGCCGAAGTTAGAATTTGTTTTTCAAATTAAGGAATCGTTCTTATTTTTTTTATTGAACTTCACGAATCAGACTTTCTATCGTTATTTCAGTTAATATACTTCTTTTATAAAAAATGAAATGAAGTGAGATTATTTAATTCAAATTTTAATAACGGATTGTTATTGGTTGTCATTACGGTCTTTCCGTGAACACATTTGCTATCGCAGTGGTCTTTCCAAATTCCTCTTATCGATTTTTGTGTCGCTTATGTAAATCTGTCACCTGTCATATTTAATCGTTAATTTTATAATGAATTGCTTCGTAATAACACAGGTCAAGAAATTGATGAATTATTAAAGAAAACAAGGGGTTTCTCCAGATCGAAATACTCCGATTTTTGAATTTTTTTAAATTGAGCCGGATGTAAACGTGTGTAGGACCCACAAATGTTAAGATAAAGTTCTTTCGGAGACTTACCGTTCGGCCGCAAATCGTATTTTAAGTTCCAATTTTTAGGTTATATAGGTTGGTATTTTCGGGTAAATAAACATATTACAGGTATAAATTGTACACATGATGAAATTATCTCCAAAATTATAACGCAATTAATCTAAAGTAGTATTTCCTTCATTTATACAGCTAAAATCACGATATTAATTTCAGACTAAATGTGACGTCTACTGACGTTTGTTTAAACTAATGGGTATATAATTCAAGATTGATTATTATCCATGTTTAGATTATGAGTATTTTAACTTCTGGTATAAAAAAAATAATGGCGCCAGGTGTATTAAAATTGAAAAAAAGATCCGCTTACTGAAAATTTAACAAATTGTCTGATCAGACACAGAGGTATCATCCCCTTCATCTCTGGCCTCCTTGCGACACTTCTCGTAAGTTTGGTCCTCACAAAAGGAGTATATTATACTATAAAAATATTATTTATATAATATATATAAATTTATTTCCTAAACACTTTGGTGAGTGGTAACTTAGTTCTTTCAATCCATGTACCCCTTGCAATAGGCACATTTGCGTCTAAATGCTCCCAGCCCCGATTGCGATGCGATGAAATTCATTGGTTTTCTGTTATTGGGCAAATTTTTGCATTTGGCAAAAAACCATTGCCCTGATACTATCTGAAGGCTCGCTCTTCGATGCCGAACTCCTCAATGAACTTTTTCTGGTTCACATTCTAGTACATTAAGTTTTAGAAGGATATAAATATTGCAAAGTGTTATGAGAATAGTAATATTGAATTTATAATATGTAAGCAATTGAAATGATGCAGAATAATTTTGCTAGAAAATTGGTATAGAACTTATATCTCAAGTAATTAAAATATTTAATTGAAAATTATTTTTCAATAAAAAATAAATGGTTTAACTTACTTTGCATTCAAAATTGTCCACAAATGAGCACTTAAAAGTACTGTTTGTACACGTTTTGCACTGATCAAACTAAATTACGTGTGTGATAACACGAAAATATAATATTTTGTTATAATAAACAACAATACAAAAACATTTCAAACATCTTTCTTTTGGTCGGTAAAGTAGGTTGCATGTTGCTAACGTTAAGTCATTAAATAAGATTACAATTTACTTACATTAATACATTTTATTCATTAAAAATTATTGAGTTAAATATGAAAGTATTATTATTTGTGTGGATTAATAAATATTACAATATGATTTGCTATCATAATATTCTCGTTTCCGCGTAAAGGTGACGCCATCTATTTTTATATACCACAAATTAAAATACTTATAATTTTCTAATGGATCTAGTTTATGTATCCATTATTTCAAACAAACGTCAGTACACGTCATATTTAGTGTAACATAAATATCGTGATTTTGGCTGTATAAATGAAGATAATACTATAATTTTAATTAATTACGTCATAATTTTGGAAATAATTTCATCATGTGTACAATTTATACCTGTAATATGCTTATTTACCCGAAAATATCAACCTACATAACCTCAAAATTCGAACTTAAAATACAATTTGCGGCTAAACAGTAAATCTCCGAAAGAACTTTATGTTAGCATTTGTGCGTCCCACACACGCTTACTTCCAGTTTCGCTAGCAAACTCTCAAAAATCTTAGTATTTCGTCCTGGAGAAAACCCGAAAACAATTCCAACTAACACAGTTATGAATAATAAATATGTTTGGGAACAATTGGCAGCAAAAACATTAGAAGCAGATCTGGCAAGTATTTTAAAATGATGGGCAAATAACATGAGAAAACAAGACCGTTTAGATTAAAAATTTAGATAAGTGTCATCCCGAGAACATATTAAATGTAATGCGAGGATCTTCTAGTTTAAGTGAAACAAAAGTTGTAGATTCTTCTTCGAATATTTAAGAGAAACAAATTGTTTATAATATTACAATATTAAACTGCACGTATTTTTTTTTACTCTGATGTAAACGTTGACAATTTTCATTTAATAATCATTCAAATACCACTCGTTGTTTGAAATTTTCGTTAAAAAAGATTTTGTTATTATACACTCAAGCTTAGTTCCCTTAAGCAATTAAACTCAAGAAAACTGTCAGAAAAAGTCACTCGCTCTATGCGCTCGTGTCTTTTTCAGAGACAGTTTTATCTCATTCCATTGCTAGGCAACTGAGCTTCCGTTAAAGACAAAGTCTCCGAAAATTTTAAACAATTTCAAACAACTAGTGGTATTACATGTGATAATTTATCGAATCATCTGAATTATCAAAATATGTTTCTTCTATCATTTTCGCAGTTGTATTGTACATAGTCTTTACAGCGAAGAAATCCTCTCCATTTGCTTACTTTTTGTTAAATATCCGGTCTTTTAATTTTTGACGTTTTAATATCAACATTCCAATTTCGTAAATGGTTTTTATTCATCATTTTTATTACGGACACGCTACATTTGGTGATTTTTTGCCATAAAAGCGATTTTGCGCATAAAATAGAAGCTTCGGGGATGAGTCCTCTAAATGGCCGTAATGACGTGCCCAAAATGCCAATTTTGAGGTTAGAATTATAACGGTGCGTGACAGGTGTTCCTGATACTTAAAGCTACCGTTGTCATGGTAAAGATAAATGAATGATAGCAAATTATTCGCTACCTGTTTAGCCCCTTAGAATTAGCGGTTTCATCCATTTTTAATACACTTTTTTATACATTAACCTATTATCGACCGAGAAATTATAGAATTAACTCTAAAAGTGGATTTTAAGTAAAATTCTACACTTCTTTATACATATAAGTTCTACAAATGACTTATTGTATTACATTCTATGAATTTTTCTTTAAATATAAATAATGTATAGGCTGTAAATGTAAGGCATACGTCAATTTTGTATAAAAACGTGCAATACAAAGTTTAGAACGTGCATTTCCACTTCCAGGCTAAGCATGAAGTAAATTTTCACGGGGCTTTTCTAAACTCGAAATTTTACTTTATGCGCCACGCGTATAAAACATTGAAATATTGTGAAATTAGAAATTCACTGAAAACATTTTATTTAAATGAGTAATAATCAAGATATTTAAATAACAAAATATTTACGTTTTTTTTTCATACATTGTCAAGTCAAATAATATAATATATTAAATTAAGTTATTTAGTAATTTAATTAACACAAAATAACAATGTTGCTTATATGCATCAATGGCACATAATGGGTTAATTGAATTATTAAAAATATTTCACTTTCTGTTATAAAGGCAGTTTTTTTAAGTATACACACCACAATTATAAGCTGTAAGCTGTCTTTTTTTAAAAGGGTTAAATTTGAAGCTAACAAGTGTTTTTTACTCCCAGGTTAAGCATGAAGTAAAATTACAAGTTTAGAAAGTCTTGAAAATTTGGCCTGGTCGCGTGAGAAACCAAATTTTTAAGCTTTTTTAAGCTCGAAATTTTACTTCATGGGCTACGCGTATACAACACTGATTTTAAGTAAAATTTATTTGATCATAATATATTGGTGTTTTTTTTTTTAATTCGAGCTTAGAAAAGCCTGAAAATTCGCGGAGCGACCAAACCAAATTTTCAGGCTTTTCTAAACTCGAAATTTTACTTCATGCTTAACCTAGGAGTGGAAATCACTCGTTCTAAGCTTCAAAATTTACTTTAATAATAAGTGTATGCATATGTACACCTAAAAGAAAAATTCTATATTTAATGTAGAATTTGGACAATGTACATATTGTCCAAATTAGTCATTTTATCTGCGACAAAAATCAAATGATATTCTCGTTTTAATAAGACATTTTGGCACTTATAATATTTCTTCAAAAATTTTACAACCAACTTTATTTGATAATCATCTTCCTTTTATAATTATTACATTATATATTGTGGAGACTTTTACTTCGTTATACATGTTAATTTCATAATAAAACACTTTTTACTTTGTTAGCATAACACTTTTTTATGTTATACAAACAAAGGAAAAAGTGTTTTATTGTGAAATTATTAAATTATTAAAAAAAGAATCCGACTACAACATTTATGATCAGGAACTTAATTTAAATTTAATTATCAACCGTTATTTACATTTAACATTCGCCGAGAAAAATATTTTCATAAGAGAAAGAACGAACGTAAATATTTTACCCAAGCTTTAATTTACATTGTGTGGATGGGAATAAGTAAGTATACATACATATTTTGTAGAGTATCCAATTATACAGAGTAAATAAATACTGACTCGATTCACTCCGAGACGCGGAAATTATAATTTTCTATAAATACGCTCAACTGGAAGAGTGAAGTATTTTCCGTTTTCACTGAATGGAATATATTTTCAAGATGTTGGAAATAAACTCCTACGCAAATATTAATTATTCTCTCTTACTCGAGAGCGGAGTTTACAACGACGCTTGTTGAAACGTGAGTTCGTTAAGAAATAATCAGTTGAATTATTGTCGTGTAGTCAACTGAATGTGATTCAAATATTATGCATTCTACTAAGCACATTTATTTATTCAGCCAACGGAGTCTATTTAAAAAATACATCTATTTATCTATTCTTTTTTACGCTTCTATACAAATTTTCCACAAAATTATCTCTTATCTAAAAGAGAATTGTGATAAATAATATCGATCATTTCACAAATAAAAGTAATAAAAATATCTCCCAATTACACAATTATCGTATTTTATATACCCATTAACTTTAAGAGGACTGTGCGTCTAAAAACGTTTATGGAGAATCAAATTAAACTGGTAACCCAAATTAAATAAAAAGCATTTAAAATATCTTATTTCTGTATTTACACGATTAACAATATTATTGATTACTTGACGTTCTGCTTTTAAGTTTTGTTGATTTCTCAATTAACATATTTTTGCTATGAAATAAATAATGTAATTTTGCACAGAAATTGTAGTGTCCTGTTTCCACCTCAACAACCATGTAAATATATTTTATTAAATTAAATACAAATAATCGGAACGCCTTGCCTCAGTATCATTATATCCATTACGGTACAATTAATTCTTAGTATTGTGTACATAATTTTAGTTTTGGATTAACAATAAGGCTGATTTATTGATATCCATTAGGGTGTAAGAGAGAATGATATCTTCACTGTAAAATATTTTTTACAGCTCATGATTAGAGCTCGGATTTCTAAGCACGAAAAATAGCGCTTTAAACAGCACCAATTTTAGCAGAAAAAAGCTTTATGTTGTGCAAAAAAGCATCATTTAAATCAAAAAAGGATGATTTTAGATATACAAATAGCCCTTAAAATGTTCAAAATTGTACAAAATACACATAACTATTAAAATCACTTTAAATTTTACAATTCAAAATATTTTGTTTTGGTCTTTTGTTTTTGTGCTACTTGATTGTATTGAACAAAACAGAAATATGTGAATTACTTTCTTATTTGTTATTTTTTGTGATGATGTATTATAACTTTTTGGCTAAGAATAATCTTCTTTATCGATTGCTAATAAAATGTACAGGGAGTTCAATTTTTTTAAATGTTTATATACATAATATCTTAAAAATACGACGTTTAACTGTTTATCTGATTTGACCATTGCGATTGTTATTAAATATCTTATTACTTTGCTCATTTAACCGACTCTGTAATTCAAATAATAACAATGTTAGCAATGGTGCGCACTTAATTCTAAACATCCTGTATTCAGGGCATGGGCGTCCGTAGAATCTTTTTCAGCAGGGGGCAAAATATAATAATCGGGGGAGCAGCTAAACTGGGGTAGACTTAAAAAATTCAATAATATCGAGACTATCAAAACAAAAAGAAAATCATTTATTTAATTATTGCAATTCTTAAAGTTATAAAAATAAAATAATATTTTAAAAAATTAGTAATATTGATGAAAACTACGCAAAAGTCAATAAATGTAGTAAAATTTAATGATTTTCGTAAATATGTTCGCGAAAGCAACGCAACACATTTTGACACGTAGTTAAAATTGATCGAAAAGTCTTAATAATTGAGATGATCTAAAATATTGACAAAAATTAATTAAATCAGAGTTTTATACGCGTAGCGCATGAAGTAAAATTTCGAGTTTAGAAAAGCCTAATTTGGATTGGTCGCTCTGCTTCGCTACGTGACCAATCCAATTTTTTTGGCTTTTCTAAACTTGAAATTTTACTTCATGCTTAAGCTGGGAGTGTAAAACACTCGTTTAAAGCTTCAATTTGAACTCTTAAAAAAAAACAACTAATATCTAAAGATTTACAGCATATACGCTGTATTTGGACTATGTATACTCAAAAGAAAAACTCCCTGTATTAATAATTGAAATCCTGCCAACGTTTGTTGTTTGATCTATCAATTTTTATAAGATTAATATAAATTATTTAACTTAAACGTAAAACAAGAGTCAATTTTGATAAATTCGAGTGATATTGAAAGAAAGAGAGCATAACTTGGACACTATTTAAGATATCTTGGACACTATTTAAGATATCTGTATAAAACTTAATGTGCATATCACTCAACTATTGTTTTTTTTAAAATATGCAAAATCTAAATATACCCCATCGATAGTTTTTGAGTTATATTCACTTGAACGTGAAACGGGAAGCAATTTTGATTATTTTGAGTGATATAGAAATTTTTAGAGTTCATAACTTGGATACAATTTGAGATATCATTATAAAACTTGGTGTACATATCACTCACTTATTTATCTTTCAAGATATGTGAAAATCACTCGATTTCGAAACGGGAGTAAATTTTGATTATTTTTAGTGATATAAAAATTTCAAGACTTCATAACTTGGATACTATTTGAGATATCTTCATAAATCTAAGTGTTCATGTCACTCAATTATTGCTTTTTTTTAAATATGTGCAAATTAAAATACTGGGTGTAATAATAGTTTTTGAGTTTTCACTTGAACGTGAAAAATGTTCATAAATTTTCCTGGATTTCATTAACTTATGAAATGTTTAATGAATTTTATTTATTTAGTGCATTTTAATAATTATCGGACAATCATACAAATATACTACTTAGGTTTGATCTCATGTTGATTAATTTTGCAAATGTTAAATGGAATATGTAAAAGTATATTTAAATAAAAAAAACAGCATATGGTTGGTAGTATTATTATTTATATAAATTTAATGAATGTTTCCATCACTTTGGTTATTAGCAATAAATTGCCGAACAATTGATAATTTTCTCTAAGTCTAAACATTAAAGCTTTCTAGAATCTTAACCTTATTGAACTTTTCTCGAAATTGTTGACATACCTTACTTACAAAAGAATAATGTTTGATTTCGATCCTCGTACAAGATTAAGAAACGTACGATAATTTTGAAGTTAACAGAGATTGCCGAGAAATTACGAAACGAAAGAAATAACTAATGAAATGCGGCGACATTAAGTATAATTAATTTACAAAATATTACTTTAAAGCCCCGTAAAATATTTAATGCTTTAAAAGAGTTTCATCGCCAAATAAGTTTAAAAACCACGGAACTGGATAAATGAATAGTTCCTTTTTTGATCGCACAGATAATAATTGCCCACGATTCAAAATTTGACAAAATAAGCACCAAATGAGCATATAAATACAAAATAAGCATAAACATTTTATGATGCTTTTAATTTTTAGCATAAGCTGTTTGCTCAAAAATCCGAGCTCTACTCATGATGTACCCCAGCACAACGTAATGCGAAAGAAATTATTTAAACGAACCTCTAACTCTTAAGTAAACAAACACACTTACAGACCTGTTAACTCAAATTATGAAATTCTTTAGTTGTATTTTTGGCCAAGTTTTTGTCCCAGGAATGTTTTCTTTAGGTATACATACGCTTTTTTTAAATAGTTAAATTTAAAGCTATAAACGAGAGTTTTTCACTCCCAGATTAAGCATGAAGTAAAATTTCGAGTTTAGAAAAGCCTAAAAATTTGGTTTGGTCGCTCCGCGGAGCGGAGCCACCAAACCAAATTTTCAGGCTTTTCTAAACTCGAAATTTTACTTCATGCGCCACGCGTATTAAACGCTGAAAACACTGAAATATTGTAAGCAAATGAACTTCACTTGAAATCAGTGTTTTATACACGTGGCGCATGAAGTAAAATTTCGAGTTTAGGAAAGCCTGAAAATTTGGTTTGGCCGCTTCGAGTGGAAAACACTCGTATAAACCTTCGGATTTAACTCTTTAAAAAAAAAACAACGAACATCTGAAAATTTACAGCACATAATTGGGTTTAGTATACTTAAATGAAAAAGTCCCTGTATATTTATAAATTTGATAATATACAATTATTAGATATTCCATAATTTATTTTTGTTTTTTATGTTTAATTCATGGCGTGTAAAATATTAGTATTATGATCGTCATTTATTGAACGTGTTTAGCATGACATAATTGATTACATGGGGCGATAAAGGTGGGCAAGTGTAATATAATCAATATCTCAACGCGGTGATAAATCAAATTCTTTTCCCGATTTGAATATTTTTACTTTCCTCGCACAAAAGATAAAAAGAAAATATTATTTCAAATAATTTTGAGTTACAATGTAAATGCAGCGATCGTGACTAGTATGAAAAATGTAATACTAGTTTTAAAATACCGTCTAATATCAATTTTTATAAAACTTGCTCGATAAATTAATAATTCATAAATAAATCGATGCTATTAAAATAAATACACATTTTTTTGTCTTAAATAATGATGGTGATAATCGAGATATTTTAATAATCAATTATATTGCACCGAAATATTTTACTATTCGATTGTTTTATAGGTATCGAATACGATATTATATAAAAAAATTGATTATTTTATCGATATAATAAACCTTTTATTCTGCATCTAGTGATGCTATAATTCGAATGGAAATCATCGATTGTTTCGTTGATAAAAATCGTCAAATATTTTGAGATTGCTCGAATGATTTGATTATTTGCTTTTGAAATAAAAAATAAAGCTTACACTATTCAGATTACATCAGCAGTTTATTGTAACCCAAGAGCAAACGTAAAATCAACAACCTGAGTTGGATATGAAATTTCAGCATATGTAATTAGTATATATTTTTGAACTTCACACAATTTCAGTGTCTTCTACGCCCGGCGCATTAAAAGAGTTTAGAAAAAATCGTGACCATTCATAAAGTAACCATCATTTATATTTGACCTACCTCTTGTTCATTATCCTATCAGATGAATGCCGAATAAGCAATGGACTTTAGAATACACCAGTGTTGCACGTAGTTGGCGCATGTAGTAAAATTGTGAGTTTAGAAGAGTCGAAATATTTGGATTTTCCGGCGCGACTCGCTTCAGGCTTTTCTAAACTTGAAATTTTACTTCATGCTGCGACACAGATAAGATTCAGATAAAAGTATATTTTGACTTTGAACGAGCATGCATTTTGACCTGCAATAAGGCTATTTTTTGACCTGCAACAAAGCTACATCTTAACCTGCTATATGGTAATATTAAACCTGTAATAAGGCTACCTGAGATGAAGAAACTCTATATTTTGATTTAAAATAAGATTATATTTTCAGTGATGTGTTCGTATTATGACCTTAATTATAACTACATTTTTATCTATAACTACTCTATACTTTGACCTGTGATAAGACTGTATTTGAACTGTTCTGGGTCAAAATATAGCCTTGTTTCAGATAAAATAATAGCAATATTATATATGGATATATTTTGACCTGTAATAGAGCTGTATTTTTATCTAGGACTAAAAAATACTTTAACCTATGATAAGGCTATATTTTGACCTAAGATACTGCAGTATTTTAATCTGAGATAGGGCTCTATGTTGAGGTATACCTTGACCTACGATAAGGCTCTATATTGTCCTGTTATTTGTCTAAAAATAGCTTTGTTACACATCAAAATATAGCCATATTTTATATAAAGGTTAGGTTGGTTTTCAGTTTGTCATGTTAAATTAGTCAGTCACCAGTTAGATACTTAGGGTAATTCATAAAGACGATAAATTTGAAATTTCTAACGAGTGTCTTCCACTCCTTGATTAAGCATGAAGTACAATTTCGAGTTTAGAGAAGCCTGAAATTTTGAATTTACCGGCGCGCGAGCGAAGCGAGTCGAGCCGGCTAATCCAAATTTTCAGGGGTTTTTTCTAAACTCAAAATTTTACTTTATCCGCCAGGCGTATAAAACTACAATTTGATGTGGAGTTCAAAATTTACTTACTTAGATAGACTTTAAAAATTGACTCGAAACCCACAGGTTAAGAAACGCTAATGTAAATTATCGATATAATAATCTATACACAATAATCGATTTATTCTAATAATCGAGTAATTCGGTTATCGTATCTGGATTATTCTTATCATTAGTCTTGAATAACTATCTCACTTATCGTTTGGTGAAACATTTTAAACTAATAATGAAGAATAAATCAAAATTTAATACACAGTCTAGAATCTGTAGACAAAGGACATATTATTCTAAGATATAAATCAAGAAAAGTGGATGACCCTTTCAATCGCTCTTTTCAATCTCTGGAAATCCCAAATTGCATATACACACATCCACATATACATACGTCTATTTTTCAATTTGATTTGTCTGCATTGTAGCCTCTCTGGGGGGATGAAAATGGAAAACCTTGCGGTCGTATTTTCTACATGTACATATTTAGTTTTTCTTATCCTCACGCGTAAACCGCAATGTTATTGATTAAAATATGTTTACCTCCCAGACAAACGCAGTAGTTTCAGTTGTCTTTGATTTATTATGTAAATTATGACACGTTTTTCAATCCTGGCCGCAACAACGTTTCGCTCAAACTTGGTTGTATTTAAAAAAAAATATGTGTTTATTGATTATTAGATATTATTCAGTTTTATTAAAAAATCCATTATTATCTTCGCATAGATAACATGATTATAGTATACCTTAACAAGTAATTTTTAAAAACAAATGTTTTCTAAATTTAACACAAATATGATGAAATATTTGGAAAATCCGCTTAAAATATAATCTATTATCTACAACCTGTCGTCGCCCATAAATATTTGTTCTATTTTTATATATTTCCTTGATTACACATATTTTATGAGCTTACTTAAAATAATAATATTTATAAAATTTACTACAAAACAAACAAAGAATAATAATGTATTGGACATTTATTTAAGTGTTAAACTAAGAAGAATTCTTTGGGGAAACTTTCTTTATATAACAAAAGTTTGCAAATCTAATCAAGGCAAACATTATTTAACTAAATGTTGTAGATATCAGTATGCATTTAAATCACTTTATGAGATCAGCCATAACATTTTTTATGATAGAAATAAAGTGGGAAATATAATGAGTTTATTTTTTACATTTGAATTAAGTTGACTAGAGATTTTTATTGATACGAGTTTATTTTCGTTCGAATTAATGTATGCTAGGTTTTCGATCAATTTTTTATTATGAAGGAAATAAAGTGGAAAATGTAATAGCGATGTTATTTTTTTAATAAAACATTTGTAAAATTAATTTTGGTGACGCTAGTAAATTATGAAACGCGATGAGCACCCTCGGGCAATTGAAGTATCCACGATAAATATTCATATAAATCCAATTCAGCATCGATTCCAGTATATTCGCAGTCAATAAACAACTCGTTTAAACTGAATTTATTTTGAAAACTATATGTTTTGTTATAAAATATGGATGAGTCATTTACGAGTTTATTAACAAATCAATATTTATTTGTTCTTCAACAGTACAATTTCAAAAAATATAAAAACAAATTAAAATTAATATAGACTTGCTGCAAAAAATGTTCTAAATAAGACAAACATATAGTTTTGAGTCGATACTAATTTTAATTCGTCTTTATATTTTGTAAATATTCTGCAAACTATTGGCAAACTCAATTCTTCTTTATGTTAAGTACAAGTCGAACAACTATTCATTATTAAATGTCCAGAAGTGGCTTTTAATCGAAATGTAACCATGCTAAACTGTTTGAATTCTTGTAATATACTTCGAACTCATTGATTCTAATCAACATTCTTTAATGCTAATAAGTTTTGTTAGTTTTATTTAATGCTTTATTTTGAAAAAAAAGCATAGACAACATTATTTCTAATTACCTAATAATGTTTCTTATGTCATTATAAAACATAGAGTAACTTAAACTAGATGTTTTACAGGTATATATTATACAGTATTATAAGACAGGGGTAGTTAGGTCAACCTAATCGTTAATTAAGGAAATTCCCGGATTAGCGCGGGCTTTGTGTATTTCTAGTGCTTCTAGCAAATTCATTTTACGACCCTTTTCCTGATGATGGATAATGGATTATGGTAAGTACATCTTTTTCAAAGGTGTTATTTTCATCTAAAAAAATGTTTTGCAAAAGATGACTTATCACTTAGTTTTAACCGAAAAGAGCGCAAATGTTCCCTCAATCTTGAGTTGACAATCTCTTGACAATCAGCCCTTGACAATCTTATATGACTTGACAATCAGCGCAGGTTAATTTATGTATTCCAGATTGATCAAACTCATCTAATATTAAGTATAAATGAAATTGCCAATTCTTGGTTGCAGAATACTTCAATTAATTTGAAGTATTCTGCAACCAAGAATTGGCAATTTCATTTATACTTATGTTTGAACGGTAACGAGACCGCCAGTCTAAGGTGTCAAATTGTTTAGAGGGAATGGCAAAGCTATACTGATGAGAGATAAATCTCGAAACGCGTCTATAGATGGCCTGAATAATTTGACCCAAATTGTTACATTTGCAGTAGGTTACTGTATGTAACAGCAAACATTTGTTGTATAATTCAATGTCCGTCGGGGTATTAGCCCGAGAAGTAGTTGTTTCAATGAGTGTTTGATATAGTCATTGTAAGACTAACTTGTTGTAGATTGCGAAAATCATCTAATATTGTTTTTCTATTAAAAATATGGGTATTTATTTAACAATAAGATTTGAATGCAACTTAAACATCATTGAAAAATATTTTTTACTTGAAAACTAACATTGTCAAATAAGTTAGCGATTTGTACACAAAATTTTCTTTTTCAGATAATTTTCGGCGTACAAGAAATGTTTATATTATTGAATTGGAGTTTATTTAAAGTCTATCAACCAAATCATAAGTTGATTGATTGAGCTACGTGAAGATCAAATTAATTTGATGAATAAAAGCACGAATAACCTTTTATTCACACTTTTATTTGAATTACCAAATGTATATACATTTCGGACACAAAGTGACCATTATCAATGGATTAACACTTTGTGTCCGAAATGTATGTACATTTGGTAATTCAAATAAACGTGTGAAGAAAGATTATTAGTGCTTTTATTTGTCAAACCAAATCATAACCATAACCATTGTTAATAGCCATTTCTTTAATCAAGTTAGCTTCCTTCTCAAAAGAACTAGTTAACAAGGGGATGTTTCGGGCTCTATGTATCATTGAATTGAATGAAGCTATTTTATGCTTATAGGGATGTCTAGAATAGTTATAAATAATTGAGTCTGTAAATAAAGGTTTTCTAAATATATCAGAGGAGAGTTTTTTATTTACTTTAATAATGGATTGATCTAGATATTTATGTTATTATTTATTCAGTTTCGACTGTGAATTTAATTTTAGGATGGAGTTTATTAATGAAATCTGAAAATTGTGTAAGCTATCAATACCGTGGCAACAAGATAATAATCATTAACGTAACGACGCCCCGTATACGATTTGACCGTTCTAGCGGGGCAAAATTCAAATTATTGAAACATGAATATTACAAACGCCTCGCTACAAATTATTTATATACATTAAACAAAATTCCCGATGCAGAATTATTTCATTTTATTTTCAATTCTCTGCGATATCAAGAAGCAAAATTGACGTAAACAACTAATTTAATTTGTTATTGATTAATTTTATCATAAATTATTTTAAAATTGCGTTGTATGATCCAAGCTGAATGTTATTTTCTCTTGGCTGCCTTTTTCTTCAAAAGTGTAGCTACAATATCATAGATTATTTGTCTAAATATAATATACGATAACAAAAACAGAATAAGTTATTCAATTTAAAAAATAAATATAAACATTGGATAAAAACATTCATTCCTTTGTGTCATGCACCGTCATAAATTACTAAATGTATTATAATGATCCTTAAGATGTCTAATTTACGATGAATCTTGTAAAATTGTGCAACTTTTGCTATTACTAAGATTAGTAATATTATTGTTAGGTGTAAAAATTGAGTAAACACGCCTTATTTATTATCTATATTTCCTGAAATGCTGTTAATAATAAAAAAAATATTTAAATAAATGTTGCAGGTTTCATATAAATCTACAATATGTATATATTATACTTTTTCCTACGACCGCTCCCGAAAACAGAAATTTCGTCGCTATACCTGTGCATTGAAAGGTGACAATTGTATATTTGTATTTTGACAAGTAATGAGAGTTTTTAAAACTACGAGTAGTTTTGAAAGTAAAGATGTTTGAAGACGTCAGTGTCAAAATTACTAATATTAAATGAGTAGTGACGAAGAACAATAAACACCGCACAGTAACCGTAACCCCGTAACCCCGAAAATGGCCAAAAATACAATAAAGGTATCAAAATTAACGTCTACTTTAAACAAAATTATTGTTCATAATCACTTCTGCATACTTTAGATTAGATGCATAGGCTTTTATGTTAAGATTTATCGTCAACTTAGGAAGTTATTATACTTTGAAGAAGACTATTCTGTGAGAGAATTTAAAACGTATAAATAGAGCATACTTTCGTGTTCTATATGTGAACCATCAAGTTAAATAACCAGTAATGAAATTAAATTATATAATAAGTGTCTATTTTAATTTGACATTGTGAGTTTACTATGTAATTAGACATTTTTATAAAAGCATAATCAATACAAGAAATTTAACGTTTTTTTTTTTTAATATTACATTTTTGTGTTAAAAAACTATTATTCCTATTAATTAAAGTCTTTAGAACACATGATGGATGTCATAAACTTTGCAAATTATTCAACTTTATTTATTAGTATTTTTGTCCAAATTTCAGTGCAGGCTCGTAGATGTGCAGGCTCGTAAATGCAATTTGGTATTCGCATGCAATACGAAGTTTTCAAAACTTGTCAAACAATCTACTATTCTAAAGCAGTATTAACTACATATGCCGTTTTTTCATAGTTAGAAATATGTACGTTTGTTCAAATCAACTTATCCCACATTATTTTGAATAACTCTTTTAAATATACATATCTCAATTCCAGTGTATATGCTGTAAATCTCAAGATTTTCGTTGTTTTTTTAAGAGTTCAGTTTGAAGCTTTAAACGAGTGTTTTCCACTCCCAGGTTAAACAAGTAACATTTCGGGTTTAGAAAAACCTGAAAACATTAGTCGCTTCGCTTCGCTATGCGACCAAACCAAATTTTTAGGTATTTCTAACCTCGAAATTTTACTCCGCTTTGCTACGCAACCAAACCAAATTTGCTTATTCTGGGAGTGAAAACGCTCGTTTAAAGAATAAAATTAAACTATTAGAAAAAACAACAAATGTCGGGAAATTTGCAGCATATGTATATGTATACTCAAAATAAAACTTCCCTGTATAGAAAATGTTTTATAAAAGTCAATCGCTTGTGATTAGTCTAAAAGTATACATAGTGATACATACAGGGAATTTTTGATTTAAGTATACATATGTATATGCTGGAAATATTCAGATATTGAAGCTTAGAACGAGTGTTTTCCACTCCCAGATTAAGCATGAAGTAAAATTTCGAGTTTAGAAAAGCCTGAAAATTTGATTTGGTCGCATAGCGCGTAGCGCTAAGCGATCAAACCAAATTTTCAGGCTTTTCTAAACTCGAAATTTTACTTCATGCGCCACGCGTATAAACACTGATTTAAGGTGAAGTTCAGAATATACGTCTTAAGGATACTGCTTAAGTAGTATATTTTAAACTTCACTTGAAATCAGCGTTTGATACACGTGGCGCATGAAGTAAAATTTCAAGTTAGTAAAGCCTGAAAGCCTTAACCTGACGGTGGAAAACACTCGTTTAAAGCTTTAATTTTACTCTTTGTAAAGATAACGAATCTGAATATTTACAGCGTATACAGTATATTGGGGTATGTGTATTTAAAAGAAAAACTCCTTGTATTATGAATAAGAAAAACTCCAAAAGATGAGTTGAGTGACTAACATAATGCTAAATTCATGCAAAATAAATTCCAAGAAATTATATTTGCTTTGTTTATAATATATCTCAAATATCGTTTTTGGAAAACTATCTATTTTTATATCAAAGTTAATCTTTAATGGACCATAAATGCTTGTCCATGAGTTTTGTTCCGCATTTGGTTAAATCGTATACTGTGCGGCGTCACATTTTAAAATGTTTAATTAGTGTTGAATTGAATATTATTTTGGTAAAAATGTTCATAAAAATATCTGCTATAAATGGACTTAAAGCATTAAGGCCTTCTGTTTGTTTCTAGAATTTATTGATAAATGAAAACAAGTTATTATTTCAAATGATTTCTAAGGAATCTAAAAATTCGGTTTTTACTGAGAATATTACATTTTTTCAATTAGTTTAATACTCTCTAATGGAGGAATATTAGCAAAAACATATTGCTTATGTCAAATGATAACAAGCTTATATCCTGGTCCCTTTTTAAAATTGGTTAAATTTTCTATTCATTCTACAGAATTTTTAACTGGATGCGGATCTCGAACGTCGGCCAAATCTTTATAAATTGAGTTTAGATAGATGAAAATATTACCAGCTGGGAATTCATATGGGATACCACGCACCGGATTGGTGCATTTTCTTTATGGATTTTCATTAAACCATATAACCGGTCGGAAGTGGGATTCATCGGAAGTATTGAGAATTGATTAACAGTTGGAAAAGTAGCGTGTGTATTTTTTAAAACACTTTGAGATGCTTGCAATTCAGTTGCGGAATCTTTTTTTAATTCAACAAAATCAGAGCGATTCAGCAATTGTTGTTTTTGTAAATGGTCTGTTTTATATAAAATAACTACTGGGTACTCTCTATTAAATTTCCTTACATCGGAATTACTAACCTCTTTGAGGGCAAATTTTGATTATACGATCAGTGTTTCCTTATTAAATGGGGTGAATATTTAATAATTTTAGCTCAGTTCAGTTTGATAATAAAAAAATTATTATTATTTATCACTCTAGGATAACACATATAGGGAGTTTTTCTTTTAAGTATACATATGCTGTAAATTTTCAGGTATTTGTTATTTTCTTGAAAATAGTTTAATATGAAGCTTTAAACAAATGTTTTCGACTCCCAGACTAAGCATGAAGTAATATTTTGAGTTTAGAAAAGCCTTAAAATTTGGTTTGGTCGCGTAGCGCTATACGACCAAACCAAATTTTCTGGTTTTTCTAAACTCAAAATTTTACTTCATGCGCCACGCGTATAAAACACTGATTTCAAGTAAATTTCACTTGTTCACAATATTTCAGTGATCAATACGCGCGGCGCATGAAGTAAAATTTCTAGTTTAGAAAAGCCTGAAAATTTGGGGCTTTTCTTAACTAGACATTTTACATCATGCTTAGTCTGGGAGTGGAAAACACTCGTTTTAAGCTTCAAATTAAACTCCCAAAAAAGCATATGCATTTGTATACTTGAATGAAAAATTCTCTCTTTATTGCTTAGATGTTGTGGTATTATCTATAGCTACTTTGGATTTTTTTCTTTTATTACTTTGTTGAGTTTTTCCCTTTGCGTTTAGTATTTCTTGTATGCAATACAGCCAACTTTTTCACGTAGTCATCGAAGAGATTGAATTCTAACGGTTGTAGATGTTTGATGAGTTGATCACTTTTAGGTGCGTGTAAGTAATATTAATCACGTGTTTCAAACCAATAATTAAATTTTTCATTAACCCATATGGTCAAATCGGATATTATGATTTTCTTAGCTGCTACTTACTGTTTTGCACTTTATGTTTAGTTAAACATAATGTGGAGTTACTTTAAACTTTAACCATCATGCCGAAAATGGTCGTAAAATGAATTTGCTGAAAGCACTAGAAATACACAAATTTTACTTCATGCACCACGCGTATAAGACATTTATTTTAAGAGAAGTTCACTTGTTAACAATATTTCAGTGTTTTTCGCATGAAGTAAAATTTTGAGTTTAGAAAAGTCTGAGTTTGGATTTGGACGCTTTGCGTTCAAATCGAAACGCTCAGGCTTTTCTAAACTGAAAATTTTACTTCATACTTTATTATGCAACGAAAATGTAAATTAGTGTTATGGCTCATAAGCTATTATGGCAAAACATACAAGTATATTTTAATAATTTAATCACATTATTAATCGCAAAAGTCGTCATTAGACTTCCTATTATTTGAAAATATCGAAATGCATTTTAAATAGTGTTATATTATATGACAAAATAGACTAATATTTAACATTCTGAATATTTTTAAACAAATTAAAATACTGTTTTCTAAAATAATGAAAATAAATTTAGCAGCCATCTTTGACTTACTCATATTAACATTTTAGCAATGTAGTATAAATATTGTGCTTATAAGATGTCATGATCAAACATTTAAATTTCAATTATTTTTCTTCAGTGAGTGGTTTCCCCTTAAATAAGACAGTGTCATACAAACAAAGTAAAGAGGGTTATATTGTGAAATTACCATGTATAAGAAAGTAGAAACCTCTACAATACAGAAATTTGTAAAAAATAATGTTTATTTGTATCTATAACATTACAGTTTTAGAAATGCCGACAAACAAAGACATAGATGACTAGTATATTAAAATACAGGGTGTCCCAAGAGAAATTTGTTAAACTTCAGGGTCATTTAAAGCAAAAGTTGGGTCATTTTAAGCAAAAAAAGTTATATCAACATAGGTCCGATTCAGAAAGGTTAGTGAATTATGGCTTGTTCAAGAAAACTGTTTAAAATTGTAAGAAGTAGGCTTAGGAATACATTCCTTCGCAATTATTTGTTTTGCTGTCACTTGTGTAAGTTAACTCTAACTGATAGATGTGAGTACATTGAACATACCTCTAACGTTTACCAATGAAGAATAGGCAGGTATTTATTTTGTTTACGGCATTTATAATGGTTGTAATGATATTCCAGCAGGGCAGCTCTACCATGCTGCCGTGCTGGAATATCATCGGCGATTCCCACATCGTGAAAAAATATGTAAAAAATTACATCTGTATATTCTTCATTGGTAAGCGTTAAAGGCATGTTTGAAATAATCACATTTACCAGTTAACTTACAACTGACAGCACAATAAATCAAGCGGACTCCTTAGAATTTTGAACAGTTTTCTTCAACAAGCTATAAATCATTAACCTTTCTGAATCGGATCTATGTTGATGTACTTGGTTTTGCTTAGAATGACTTAAGTAATACACCCCTGAAGTTTGGCAGATTCGTCCCGTATACACCTACATATTAATTTAGTGCCATTAATAATTTAAAAAAAATATATTTAATATACTAAGAATTTAGAAATAAAATACATAAATTATTTAATAAAACAAACAAAAATTTAATTTGAAATAAATTAAAATATACATGTATATTAATTTAGGGTTATTTTGGTAAAAATAAAACAAACAAAATATAATAGCGGGTATCTATAAACTGTCGGCATCCCAGTAGGTTCTGACTTCAGAAACATACGTCGTAATTAGATATATAATTAAATTTATTTGACGTTTCCGAGACTCACCGATTCGTATGACGTAATCTAAGATATGTAATTTGTTTTTCAAAGCAACTGAGATGCCGACACTTTATAGACACTCGTTATTAAATTCAATGAATTCTTCATCTAGAAAAAAAAAAAACTCAAGTATTTAAGCATGGATTTTGAAATTTTGAATGAAAATATTACTAATTTAAAAATATTAATAATAAATCATTATTTCTATAAATTTACAGTGAAAACATAATAATATAAGTATTGAATAATAAATATATTCCTTGTAATTAGGCTTCAGGGTGATTAAGATATAAGTTAATAAAAATAAAAATAATTATAACGTATGAACAATCTTAAGGTGGCAGCTGAGAATGCGAGATTCTTAAATTTCTCTGTTTTTTCACTACGATCTTGTTTATATTTTGTACATTGCTTATATCTATACGCTTTGCAAATTTGAAATTTTGAGATCTTTTATTAATTTACAAAATTGTGACTTATGTTTTTCTTTTGTTTATAATGTATTTGTATATTTCTACCCTTAATGTATTTACTAGTTTTAAGCTTATTCTCCGATGACAAGTGTAATGACAATGTATGTTAGTGGCACAATAAATGAATTGAATTGAATAAAATATAAAAGAACAAACTATTGAAAAAAAAAACAAAATTACTGCATATTTCTATAAATTATTTCTTAATTAAACAATCTTTTACATTTTCAAATAAAACATTTGCATATAAGTTAACATAAAGTGAAATTGAATTTTCCAATTGTTTGTAGAATATTTACAAAATATTATATTATATTTTGCATGAAAATTGTTTTTCTTTACAAATTAAAATCAACTTTTGCTTAATAATTTTAAAAGTACGGACCAATTTTTTTTTAAAGCAGGTGAATATTTATGAAACTATTCAAGTAATTTTTCGGTTCATTGGATAATTTTAACTAGAGTGTTGATTAATTATGCTTAATTTTAAAATGTTTATTGTCAACATTAATAGTTATAATCATTTCTATCATTTAATCAATCAATGTTCAAATGTCATTTTTCATCGATTGTGAAGATTTTAATTGATTTGGGCAGCGCTTGTAGTTTTTAATGATTTAAGATTTTTACCAATCTTCAAAATATTGACCTATCATAAATTTAAGCTAATTTTTATGGTTTTCAATATCACAATTGTTACTTTTTAAACATTTAAAGTATAAATTTTCAAGGTTTTTTTTAATGTTGTCAAATTTGAAGCTTGCAGTAATTATTTCAATCTTCAATTGAATTAATATCAGTGTCAACGAATACGTACAATAAATTATACAATACATTTTAGATAGAAATTAATAATAAATACTGTTTTGTTTGTGTTGTGAATTCATTTCTTCCGCTGAATTTAAATAATTGAATATTACTTCTAACGAGTGTTTACATTCCCAGAATAAGCATGAGGTAAAATTTCGAGTTTAAAAAAGCCTTAAATTTGGTTTGGTCGTGTAGCGCTGTGCGACCAAACCAAATTTTCAGGCTTTTCTAAACTCGGAAGTTTACTTCATACGCCACGCGTATAAAACACTGATTTAATGTAAAGTTCAAAATACCATACCGGGTGTTGACTTGGCACACGCAATATAGGAAATCGCATGTTAATTTTAGTGTTCAAATATTGGCTTCCCTATTTATTATACATACAAAATGTATTTTACTTTTTTGTAGAGGGAAAAATTCTAATGTTCACACTTAACACTTTACGGTTCTCTAAGTTAAAATAATTAAGAAAAAGTAATGTGATTTAAAAAAAAACAATGACATACCATGGAATTGATACAACAATTGGGGATATTTCCTGTTTTCTTTTAAGTTCAATTTAAAGCGTTAAGCAAGTGTTTTCCACTCCCAGACTAAGCATCTAAATTTTACTTCTTGCGCTACGCGTAGAAAACACTATAATGTTGTCAAATTTATGTATATTCGAACTTCACTTAAAATCTGTGTTTTATACGCGCATAATGTAAAATTTCGAGTTTATAAAAGCCCAGAAAATTTGTCTCTGGTCGCTGCGCGACGCTCGACAAATGTTCACGGGGCTTTTCTAAACTCGAAATTTTAGTTCATGTTTAGTCTGGGAGTAGAAAACACTCGTTTAAAGCCTCAAAGTGAACTTAAAAAAAAACAACGACTATCTAAACTTTTAAAGAAAATAATAAAATATATTCTTTTCGGTAAACATACGCCTAAGCTGTACATTTTCCGACATTCGTTGTTTTTTAAATGAGTTCTATTTGAATCTTTAAACGAGTCTTTTCTACTCCCAGACTAAGCATGAAGTAAAATTTCGAGTTTAGAAAAGCCCCGTGAAAATTTGTCGAGCGTCGCGCAGCGACCAGAGACAAATTTTCTGGGCTTTTATAAACTCGAAATTTTACTTCATGCGCCACGCGTGTAAAACTCTGATTGCAAGTGAGGTTAAATATACATAAAGTTCATAATGTTTGAGTGTTTTATATGCGTGGCGCATGAAATAAAATTTTGAATTTAGAAAAGCCCAGAAAATTTGTGTCGGGTCGCTGCGCGACCCGAGACAAATTTTCACGGGGCTTTTCTAAACTCGAAATCTTACTTCATGCTTAGTCTGGGAGTGGAAAACACTCGTTTAAAGCTTCAAATTGAACTCTTTTATAAATCAACGAATATCAGCTTAAATAATTAAGAAAAAGTAATGTGATTTTAAAAAAAATAATGACATTTTTCATTTTACACTAATCATTTCGAAAACATTTACTTTAATCAAGTGACTACGATATATTTTGCCATTTTGACATCCGCAGTTGTTGTTTTAATTCCATGGCATGTCATTATTTTTATAAAATCACATAATTTTTTTTTAATTATTTTAATTTACAGAAACGTAAAGTGATAAACCTTAGCACGAATGAATTCAGAATTTTTCCCTCTACAAAAAAGGTAAAAACATTTTGTTTCTGAAATATATAATATATCATTTTGGCGCCCCAAAATTTGAACATTTCAAAATTCACATGGGATTTCCTATGCTGCGTTCGCCAAGTCCACACTCGGTATACTGAATAATATGCACATTTATGTTTTTATCAAAATAATTAAATAAATTACAAATATCTCTATTTTGCTATTGTCATTAATTATTATTAGTTGTAAACTAACAAAAAAAATTGAGTAAAGTGCAAAAATGATCCTTAGAACCGTGTTAAAACTGTATACTAAGAGACATTAAATATACGTTGTATTTAAAAAGCAGGAGTGAAATTACAGTTATACACAATTAGAATCATGCTAACATTATTGAATTTTTAAATGAATTTGTTTGAAAATTTATAAAATTCATTAATTGTGCCGAAACTTTGTAATCTTAGATTTGCGTTTAAAATTAATTGTAATTTGAGATTTGATCAACAGAAATTAAATTCAACAATCAGGATTGAAATTACAGCCTCTTGAAATACTCAAGATACATTATTCAATATGAGAGGCACGTTTAAGATGAAATCAATAAACATACAATTAAATTCACAGGTGTGAACTTGCAGACACTTCAAGTGAGTTTCCTGGATCTTATAACAGAATTAACCAATTAAATATTGCAAAATTAAGTTTAAAAAACAATGCTAGATGTATAATTAAACCAACGCCCTATTATCAAAATATTCCTTGTATTGGATATTCTTTAACTTGCTTGATATTGACGAACAGAATATTTAAGACCAACTAATTATTTTTAAAGTATTTTATTCAATATTCAGTACATGACACAAATTATAAATTTTTAACAAATTACATATACAGGGTTATTCAAAAAGAAGGAACAGATTTCAAACATTTATTTCTTTCAATCTAAAAAAGGTGGAACAATATTTCCAACGTTCCTGGACAGACAAACGTTTAAAATTTAAACAGTCCAGCCAGAAGTTCCAACCACGGCTGCATTGGCGCTGTTACTTGTCGTGTTGATTGTCTGTAGTAAAATGGCGACACAGCAAAAAAAAGCATTTTCTGTGCTGCAATTAACAAAATTAAAGTCCATTATTGAAGTTCAACGTGCTTTTCGCCATCAGTTTAATAAACAACCGCCTCGCCATGAACAGATTTACCAGCGGCATCGGAAATTCATAAACGATGGTTGTTGCCTCTGCAAACAGAAAAGCATAGGATGTCCACGCACTCGAGCGTGTTCGTACAGTTTAACAAAAGGAGCCCAAAAACCTTTCTTGAAAATATGCGACATTGAACTATTGAGGCTGTGAATTCGATAACTAGAGACCAGCTGATTCGTGTGTGGCAAGAAATGAGTCAACGTTTTCATATTTGTCGTGTAACACATGGTGGTCATATATTGAATGCATAAACATTGAAGTTTTGTCTTTTCAAGAACGTTGGAATTGTGTTTATATATTTTGTAGTTTGAAAGAAATAAATGTTTGAAAACTGTTTCTTCATTTTGAATAACGCTGTACATATTAAAATTAAACTTGCGGCACTTTAAACCGCCAAATGAATTCGCCAATTTCATAAATTTCTGGTTTGATTAAGAATTTCTCCACCGTTATTGGACTCAAAACTAATTCTTCGCAGAATCCTTTTATAGAAAAACACGAAATAACCTTCGTCAATTTGATTTCTTTCAATAGTCATTTTGAAATGATTATAATTGAAGAAATAATTTCTGGTTTATTAGCATTTAAATACAGGGGTCAACGCATTTCAACAGATCTGTGTGTTTTATTCTCTAGTCCCAGTTACATTTCTCTAACGCAGACATGCAAATTTATATAAAATTGGATTTTTAATTAGATTTTAAAATAAATATTCATCATTTACGAGGGTGTACTTTTTCACACATCCAATAAAAACTCCTCGTATATTTTATATTACCGTTCCATTGTCTGCGAATAGTAATTTAATATCTGGATTAAAATTTTTTACTAGCGAACCTCTAGATGTGTGTATACAGTGTATTAAAGTACGTATAGTGTTAGATATCTCTGTGTATATCCTGTTCATCCACACATACATGGACAAATAAAATCATAATACGAGACTCTGATTACAAGAGTATTTTTATACACAACGCAAAAACATTAAAATCAAACACGTTTTCTTCAGTACGCGAGAAAACCAAGTTTTTTGGCTTTTATAAACTCGAAATATTTACTTCATGCGGCACTTGTATACTGGGTGTTGACTCGGCGGACGCAACATAGGAAATCTCATGTAAATTTTGAAATGTTCAAATTTTGGCTCCGCTATTTATTTTAGAAACAAAATGTATTTACCTTTTTTGTAGAGGGAAAAATTCTGAATTCATTCGTGTTAACGTTGATCACTTTAGGTTTCTCTAAGTTAAAATAATTGAGAAAAAGTAATGTGATTTTATAAAAAATAATAACATGCCATGGAGTTGAAACAACAATTGCGGATGTCAAAATGGTAAAATATATCGCAGTCACTTGATTAAAGTAAATGTTTTCGAAATGATTTACACTATACAAGAAAAAAACTTCCTAATAAATTGGTATTATGCAGACCACAGTAATTACGATGTTTGCGTTATGTTTTTATTGTTAATTAAGTAACAGCAATATCTTGTGCTATTTTGACATGCGCAGTAGTTGTATTAATTCCATGGTATGTCATTATTTTTATAAAATCACATTACTTTTTCTTAATAATTTTAGCTGTAAATTTTCTGGCATTCGATGATTTTTAAAATAATTTAATTTGAAGCTTTAATCGAGAGTTTTCCACTCCCAGACTAAGCATGAAGTAAAATTTCGAGTTTAGAAAAGCCCCGTGAACATTTTCCGGGCTTTTCTAAACTCGAAATTTTACTTCATGCGCTACGCGTATAAAACACAAATTTTAAGGGAAGCTAGAATATACATAAATTTGACAATATTAGAGTTTTTTATACGCGTGGCGCATGAAGTAAAATTTCGAGTGTAGAAGAGCCCAGAAAAATTTTCACGGGGCTTTTCTAAACTCGAAATTTTACTTCATGCTTAGTCTGGGAGTGGAAAACACTCGTTTAAAGCTTCAAAATAAATTCTTTTAAAAATCAACGAATGCCAGAAAATTTACAGCTAAAATTATTAAGAAAAAGTAATGTGATTTTATAAAAATAATGACATACCATAAAATTAATACAACTATTGCGCATGTCAAAATAGCACAAGATATTGCTGTTACTTAATTAACAATAAAAATATAACGCAAACATCGTAATAACTGTGGTCTGCATAATACCACTTTATTAGGAGGATTTTTTCTTGTATAGTGTAAATCATTTCGAAAACATTTACTAAATTTTCACAGGGCTTTTCTAAACTCGAAATTTTACTTCATGCTTAGTCTGGGAGTGGAAAACACTTGTATAAAGCTTTAAATTGAACTTAAAAAAAAACAGGAAATATCCGCAATTGTTGTATCAATTCCATGGTGTCATTATTTTTATATAATCACATTACTTTTTCTTAATTACTTTAACTTAGAGCAGGTATCAAAGGTTGCCCTTTGATATGTTGAGGGCCAACCTTAAGCGTGCAAATACGTTTGCGGGCCGCGTTTAAAAGTACTTAGTGCATGTTAAAGTAGTGATAATATTTTTTGCGATAGATATTAGGCATGAAATAATACGACAATGTTATTATAGTACAATTTATTAAAATAACAAAATGAAATTTAAAAAAATGGTACATTATAATTAAATCGTTAAATTTGCAATTGTTACAAACTACGAAAGTTAAATACACTGAAATCAATGAGACACTTGAGCTTAAATTTGGGAAACTAATCCATCGATATTTGGATTAATTCCACTGACACAAAACGTAAAGAATTTTCCAAATTATCGTCAGTCAGTCTTGTACGATGTATTGATTTATTAACTTTCATCAATGAAAAGAACTGTTCGCATTTATATGTGCTGCCAAACGCACAAATCAATCTTCTTGCGAATTTTCTAAGCTGCGGAAAATTGTCTTCTTCTAGGTATTTTTTGTAGAAATCGCACAACTCTACGTCTTCAAATTTGGATTTTAGGAGTGAGTTTTCTTGAATCTCGATCAACTCCATTTGGAGCATTTTGTACAATATATTTTGTAGGAGTAGCAAATAAACGGAAACAGTCTTCCATGTTTTTGAAGTCGCAAAATCTGTTCGAAAATTGTTCCGACAGTAACTTGAGTTCTTCAGCATATTAAGTATAAGAAATATTTTTATACGCAGAGAGCGTGTTGAAATGGTAACTGTTACCGGACAGCATCTGTGACTCCCACAAGCGTAGTTTGATCTGAAACGCTTTTAAATAGCTGTACAAATCATTTACTAACTGTCCTTGTTTTTGAAGTTTCAAATTTAAATCATTCAAATAGCCTGTAAGATCGACCAGAAATGCTAAGTCACATATCCATTTTGGGTCACTTAATTCAGATAGTGGTTTATCTTTTATTTTAATAAAGTCTGCTATCTCATTTCTAAGCTCGTAAAACCGTTTCAACATTTTTCCTTTGCTCAGCCATCTGACTTCACAATAATATGTTACGTCGTTATATTCAGCTGATATTTCATCCAAAAACGCCTTGAACTGACGATGGTTAAGCCCTCGGGATCGAATAAAGTTGATGGTTTTTACTATCACATTCATAACATTCTGGAGTCGAATGGACTTAGAACACAAGTTTTGTTGGTGG
Organism: Philonthus cognatus; assembly: GCA_932526585.2. Classification (NCBI taxonomy): domain Eukaryota; kingdom Metazoa; phylum Arthropoda; class Insecta; order Coleoptera; family Staphylinidae; genus Philonthus; species Philonthus cognatus. Next base: position 117,812,166 of record OW052241.1, on the reverse strand, counting down.
ATAATGCAATGAAGGACTATCAAATCATCTTTTTGTACATTTAATTCTGTTGCTTTTTCATTCAAAATTCCGATGAAACCTTTACGTAAGCCGAACATAGAAGGTGCACCATCAGTGCATACTCCAATTAATTTTGACCATGGCAAGCCAAAACTTGTGAATACCTTTTGAACTTCAATAAAAATATCCTCTCCTGTAGTGGTTCCTTTTAGCGGCTGTAAAGCAAGCAATTCCTCAGTAACAGTGAACTCCTTATCAACACCTCGAATAAATTTAGCCAGTTGAGCTGCCAGACAAATCGGTGCTCTCGTCTAATGCTATGGAAAATTATTCAAAACCATAATACCGCAGACTTCTAACATACACTCCTTGATAAATTCTCCTTCTACAAATGGTTTTAATGCCTTTGCCAATTTTGAGCTAAGTATAAAACTAGCTTTCACATTATAAAGTTGTGTTCTTTGTTTATGAAACATTTGTTGCTGTTTTTCGAAATTTGCGGTAAGCTTCTGGATTTTGTCTGTTCTTAATTGTCCTGTCAGTGAGTACAGCGTAGCATGCGTAGTTGAGTAATGCCTCCTTATATTGAATTCTTTCATTACTGAAATGGATTTATTACACAGCAAACAAATAGGCTTACCATTGTGCAAGATAAAAAAGAATTCTTCAGTCCACTTTTCTTGAAAATGGCGACCCTCTGTATCTACTTTTCGTTTCTTTCCACCAGACATCATTTTTGTTTACTTTTCGTTCAATAAACTTAATAACAAACTATAGTTAGTAACCACTCAAGATGCACACAAAGTCACAAAGCAAGTTGACGGCTCAAGCAGTTCGCTAGGATATCGCTTGTCCAAGTTATCACCTCGGTAGCTCAAATAGAGCTGAACTAACGTTTGGGCCATCCACCCGCTTATATAGGCAAAATGAACGAATAATCTGGAATGAACTAGTTTAGAATAATTGAGAAGCAATAAATCTTTTGATGTGTTGCCCGTGAGGCGGCAAACCTCAAAGAATTTGATCGAGCAAGTCGAGTGGCGGCGATTATCAAAGAGTGAGGCGGCAAACATCAAAGAATTTGATGTTTGCCGCCTCACTGTCACTCCCGTGAGTATAAGTACCTAATATAATATTTTTTTAATTGGGTGTTTCCAAAATGTCTCGCGGGCCGGATCATATCTTACAGCGGGCCGGATCTGGCCCGCGGGCCGGGGGTTGCCCATATGTGACTTAGAGAAACGTATGGTATCAAGTGTGAACATTCATAAATTTAGAATTTTTCCCTCTACAAAAAAGTGAAATACATTCTGTCTCTAAAATAAACAGGGAAGACAATATTTGAATACTTTAAAATTAACATGCGATTCTGAGTCAACACCCGGTATACACTGATTTAATTTAAAGTTCAAAAACACATACATCATACTGGATAAGAATAACATTTATTATTGAAAAAAAAATCAGATATTATAAATAACTATACATTTTCAACTTCAAAGTGAGACTAATCAGTATCAAAAATGGGAGTAAGCAATTTCAAATTTGAACTTAACAAATACAATTTAAAAAATGGCGATGTGTCCATCATAGCACTGTCCCTGCCATTTAAACAATTGATAATTGACATACAAAATTTTCAGGCTTTTCTAAACTCGAAATTTAATTTCATGCTTAGTCTGGGAGTGGAAACCCTCGTTATTATTTATGTTTCGCTACTTTAAGCAATTTAAAAAAAATCTTGATAAACGATATAAAGAATAAACAATTTATTGCGGGATGAATATTAAAATTGAACATTTCACAAACAAATTGCAAAAAAATAAATTATACCGGAATTGTGTAAAATAAAGTTTAATAAATAAACTATCATAGAACCAATTTTAATAATAAAATCACACAGATTATCAAATTTTAATTTAAACATTTTTATTGTAACGTTGAAAAAAAAATTCAAAAATTTAAAATGATCTGAAATGATTCAAAATGAATAGAATTTAATTTAATAAAAAAATGTTGATGTGTCATCATAGTATATAGTTCTTTCCCCTATGTTAGATATTTTAAATCAATAGCTTTCACCTACCTTATTTTTCTACAAATTTTTCTTATTACTGTTAAACTTTATCCATAAGTCTCACTTATGTGTTCACTTTTTCTCAAAATATTAATCCTGACAAAGTCAACGTCATTTATGGCAATAGCTCACTTATTGAGAGTAAAATTCACATTTTTAAAACAATATTAATAAAGTAACTAAAAGAGCTACGACATTAAGTGAATATGCATTAAATGCTCATTTTTCCATTATCTATAACATTTCTTAACAAGATTTTTGTGTATGATCAATATTAAATAAAAATCCAGACACATGCTCAGAGTAAACTACTACTTCCAGTTTCCGCATTTTTACCAAGTTGATCGGATAGTACTATTGTAATAAAAATGGTGATGTGTCCATCATAGTACTTTCCCCCGTAAATTGCGCATTAAATCACTTTTAAAATATTTGTAGCATTATTATTTTCAAAATGTCTTCAACTTTTTGATAACTACAACTTTTATTTGAAACATTTTTCAATTGGATCAACACATACTGACACAAACCAATGACTAGATAGAAAAACACTATTTATTGAATATCAAAAAAACTAAGAGTGCTATGACAAAAAGTAAAGATACAAATAATCTTTAATATTTTATTACCTACAACTTTTATTTGAAACATTTTTCAATTGTATCGACACATACACTGTCACACACCAATAACTAGATAAAACACACAACATTTAAAATATCTCAAAAACTAAGAGTGCTATGACAAAAAGTAAGTGAACAACACATCTTTATTTTGTTATTATCTACAACTTTTATTTGAAAGAATTTTTTGTTTGATGAACATTTATTGAAAAAATCTGAATAAACTGAAAAACGCTAAGAGTAAAGTACCACTTCTGGTTTTCCGATTTTCACCAGAAGCTTTTCAGTTCTTCCGATTGTAACAAAAAGCTTAAGTTTCAAGTTTCATCTCGATATCTTTAGCGGTTTTTGCGGTACAGCTCACACAGACACACACACAGACACACAGACAGACACACAGAGACAGACACACAGACAGACATTTTTCAAAAATGGTCTTATTCGACTCAGGGGACCTCAAAACGGATATTTCCGCTAAAATTTTTGATTCGAAAATTTTCACGAAAACAATACTTTCCCTTTATATTACATACGGGAGAAAGTAAAAAGCTTCAGTTTATAGTGTCATCTTAACAACTTAACCGGTTTAGACTTAATCGTGACGACAGAATTACAGACGATCAGAATTACAGGACAGAATTACAGACAGTATTTTTCAAAAATGGTCTTAATCAACTCGGGGGACCTCAAAATGGAAATATCCACTAACATTTTTGATTTTAAAATTGTCGCGATAACAATACATTCCCTTTATTTTGCATATGTGGGAAAGTAAAAATACACCGATAAAATAAACATATATTTAAACGAATGTTGACTTTGATTTTATATTTTGGAATATCCAGTGAATATCTTGACTACATTTTAATTGTTTAGTTTAACTTTCTTTGGTGCCATAAAATTAGATTTTTACACAAGTCAATATACAAAAAAATACAACAAGTGCCATTTATAAACATTATAAAAACATTTACTCGCACATACAGACTAATAATGCATGTATTACACCTTATAAGAATGATAACTGTATTCATTCAAATTAAAAATTGCGCTTTTTATTAAGTGATTTTTTACATATTTTTTTTGAAACAATCTAGTGGTAATTGCTTAACAGGTTGAGGAAGTAAGTTGTAGAATTTGATCCCATAGTAATTTGTGCCAACTCTACTTCTCTGTAATCTCAATGCTCTATTACAAAGGTCATTTTTATTTCTTATATCACATTTGTGCTCATAGGTTAAATGCACAAGGGTGTCCCACAAGATAATAGACAGGCCATATGTCATAAACGTTTAATAGTACCAACATGAAATTTGGAACATTTGAATGGTACAATTTTGTGAATATTTCTACAGGGTTAAATTTTTTTCTTACTCTTTATTTCCGAAGAAATGACGCAAACTTATTTTTTTAATGAAACACCCTGTATATTTACAGATTTTTATAAAGATAAGTAGATGACAAATTTAGTGATACCAAATTATATAGGATTTTATTGATACATATTGCAGTCATAATTAAATTTAATAGTCACTAAGAGATGGGCTAACAAAAGAAAAAACAATCATAAAGAATATTACGTGTAATATTATTTTTCTGTTAATAATTCGAAATATTATAAATATTCACTGTGTAATAGATTAGCAAAAGAGAAACAATCATTAACGTAAAATATCCATGTGAATTTTTTGTTGTTAATTAGAAAGCCTCGTGTACTCCAAAATCTTTTGACAAGATTTGAATTTTGTATCAATGAAAGTGGTAATCAGTTTAAACATCTTATAGTTTGAGTGCGTCAAATTTTAATTAATTATGTTGCTTGTTAGTTTTTTTAGATTGTTTCTATATTATTTTGTCAATTGATGCGGCAATGATTATTTCATTTAATTATTTCTGTAATATGTATCAATAAAACTCCATATAATTTGGAATCATTACTCATTTCTCTTTCAATTATTTAAAAAAAATATATAAATATACAGGGTGTCCTATTAAAATTTTTAAAGTTAGTGTCATTTCTTTGGAAATGAAGAGTTGGAAAAAATATCTAAAGATACAGAATTATTCACCATTTTGAGCCATTTATATGTTCTAAATTTCATATTTGTACTATTAACCGTTTATGAGATATTGCGTTTCTACTAACCCTGTGTAGGATTTTGTTTTTTCACATAAATTAGGCACTTTATAAATAAACAGGGGAGTGTTAATATATTTAACTCTTTTAACTTTCGCTTACAATGTTCTCTGTAACCGTAACTAAGGCTAGATATAATTCGAATCGCTTTACGCTGAATTCCAAACAGTCTATGATTATTAAGTGAATTGGATAGCTAACGCCATCTAACGCTCCATAGTGGCATCGTCAATGACACGAATGCACAAGTGCATATATAGGTCACTGTTTCGTCCACGGAGCTATACTCTGTGTACCAACAGAAAACAAATATCAACATTGTATTTGAGTTCAGTATTTCGGCACCGGATACCCACAGACGCGTCTGTGGGTATCCGGTGCCGAAATACTGAACTCAAATACAATTTTGTTAGTCTATGATTAGATCATGAATGTCTCCATACCATTACTCTATATTTTAAGTGCGAATCAAATAGTGAGAAATAGGCTAGTTTTAATACTTTTACAGATATATTATAACTTAGGTTTTTTTAGAGAAATATTGTTTTGTTGAATTTATTTGCAACTTTACAAGTACTGTTATCCCACAATAACTGGCTGTCTATGCGCACACTTAAGAATTTTACAGTTCCTTTTCTAAGCTCGAAATTTTACTTCATGCTTAACCTGGGAGTGGAAAACACTCGTTTAATGCTTCAATTTTAATTCTGAATAATCATGTATTTAGATACCCAAAAGAAAAAATCCCGCTATACTAAGTTAGTGTCTTTCAGTATACCGGGATTTACTGAAATAGTGAAAAACATTGAAAAACACAGGCATACAGCCACCGATAAACCGTGTGTCCCTTTTTAAGACGCATTATAGGGAATTCCTATGTTAATTTTTCAATTTGAATTTCTATCTCTATTATTGAATTAAAATCATCATCTTATTTATTAATGATATTTCAGAAGCAGTTTTTTCGTTTTTATTCGGTTAACTGAATTATTGCTTAAAAATTATGAAGAAATATTAATATGAAAATTCATCAAAATAGTAGTTGCTTTGAAAAGTCATTAGACGACATCTAAAATTACAGATGGCAGTTTAAAGGCACAAATATATTATTTGTATTGAAACGAAATAACTCAAAAAGTACACTTAATCTAAAGAAATGAAGACTCCCCTTGCTATCTCTCATTAATTTTGTACAACATTTAAAAACCGTGTCCAGTTAATCTACAATTATAAGACTATTCAAAATTTTTAAAAGAATGCATATGTAAACAACGAACATGAAAGATTATTTGAAGAGTTCTTCCTTCTTTTACGTCGCGTCTGTGGGTATCCGGTGCCGAAATACTGAACTCAAATACAATTTTGTTAGTCTATGATTAGATCATGAATGTCCCCATACCAATACTCTATATTTTAAGTGCGAATCAAATAGTGAGAAATAGGCTGGTTTTAATACTTTTACAGAAATATTATACCTTAGGTTTTTTTAGAGAAATATTGTTTTGTTTAATTTATATGCAACTTCACAAGTACTGTTATCCCACAATAACTGGTTGTCTATGCGCACACTCAAGAATTTTACAGTTTCCTGTAAATTTACAACAACAATAACATATTTATTGTCAATTTAATATAGTACACTAACAGTATGACAATAATTGTTATAAAATTTGAATTGACAACAGGCTAACGACCAGTGGTCTTTCTGCCCAAATTTATATAGTTTATTGATTCCTGTTTTAAGAAATGTTTTGTAAAATAATAATTAAGTGTTTAATTTTGTATAAATTGGTGTGTTAATAAATAGGTGGTTTTTTGAATTTTGGTTGGATATTCGGATTTCGAACTTTACAAAATAATGACAGAATTTGGAAATTAATCAGTATCAAACCATTGATAATGGTCACTTTGTGTCCAAAATTAACATCTGGTATAGAATAAATTTGTGAAGAACGGTTAAAAGTGTTTTATTTCAAATAAAAAAACTGTTGATAATGCTGAAAAAATCCCCCCTCCCCTTTCCCACAATGAGAAAACCATCTCCTAAATATTTTAAAATGTTAAATTTTTTGCGTGCTAACCGACATTTTAAATATCCCCTCTTTTCTGGCAACAAGCTTGTCTGTGTCTATACGTATCTTTCAGTATCTTTCTATGTATTTCATTATCTTTCAGTATTCCTTACTGACACTGAGTAAAAAATTAAAGAAAGTTATTCTGAAAAATGTCAACGTTTTCGAAGCCGTAAGTAAATCAATGCATTATTTCAAATATTTTCGTTGTATATTTTCGTTCTATATTTCAATATCTCATAGCGTATTTCAGTGTCTTTTAACATTTCAGTGAATTTAGTATGTTTAAAAAATTTTCAGATTTTTTCAGTATCTATTATTAGTGTTTCATATTATTTTTAGTGTCTTTAAGCTTCTATTTTTCAGTCATTCAGTATTTTTCATATTCTTTTAGTGTCTCTAAGCTTCTATTTTTCATAATCATTCAGTATATTTTATATTCTTTTAGTGTCCATAAGCTCCTATTTTCTATAGTCGTTCAGTATTTATCAGTATTTTATTTCTTATAAGAATAATTCAAATTTAAAACTATTTGTATTTTAGAAATTAAGCTTACACTCTTTATAGTTTGCACACTTTAAACATAATATATAAAATAACGGCAATGTTCGTATAAATTTTTAATGGGTATTTATTGTATTAAGAAGACTACTTAATGAAGAAGGACGTATTGTTTGCATTTTATATGAACATTGTCGTAGTTTTATATACTATATTATTTCTGTGTCTTTTTCCAAAGCATTCAATATCTCGCAAACTATTTTAAGAGTTTCATATTCTTTCAGTGTCTCTTAGCATTCATCTTTCATAGTCTTTCAGTATCTTTCAACAGCTTTCAGTATATTTCAATCTCTTTAGTGCCTATCTGCCGTTGTCTTTCTGCGTCTTCAGTGTTTTTCATTATGATTATCATTATCTTTCAATCTACCGTATCTCCCGTTTCAAGGCGCATCATAGGGAATTCCCATGTAAAAATGTCAATTTCATTTTGTATCTCTATTATTGAACTAAAATGATTAGAACAAAATCATTCCTTATACTACTAGCATTATTTTCTAAGTTTTATTTTTGTTTTCTATCGCATATAGCATAAAAATAGTAAAGAAATATTCAAAAATAAAATTCTCATAATAGTAGTTGCTATAAAAAGTCAGTGTTTGTCATCCACATTTTTTAAGACACGAAACTATAATTTAATTTAACATGAGTGATTATACCACAAAAGCAAAAAAATTAGGTCATAAAATGGAGTTTTGGTGCACATTCTTCGCGTGTTAGGTATTTACGATTTATTTAGTATCAATCAACAATTAACGTTGGTAATAAAACAAAAAAGTCTAGCATTAAGTGTGAGAAGGAAGAACTCTTCAAATAATCTTTTATGTTCGTTGTTTACATATGCAATTTATTTTAAATTTTGAATAGTCTTATAATTGTAGATAAACTGGACACGGTTTTTAAATGTTGTACAAAATTAATGAGAAATAGCGAGTGGAGTCCTATTTTCTTTAGATTAATGCCCGGTATTACAAAACGTTTTAATCCCTAAATAAAATTTACTTTAGGAATAAATTAATTTATTCCAAAGATTTCGGTATTATAAACACAAAATAACTTTATTTGGCTAAAAAATCTCCTCAGTAAATTATTTGTTTGTTTTTCTACCAAGTAAATTTTCTTCTCTAAATAATTTGACAGTTCAAAGTCAAAAGTCTATTATATTATTATAATTACTTTAGATTCTACTACTTGTATTTATTTATTTCATTAGGGTTATGTCTACCATATCATCCAAGTCAGATTTAAGTTCGCTCATAGTATCTTCCCTAACAGTGATTAATTCAAACCACAAGACATTCTAAGGAGTCGAATACCTAGAGTTTTTCAAGTCAGACATAACCAGGGATTTTTATACTTATGCATACGTTTTTTTAAATTAGTTCCATTTAAAGTTTTAAACGAATGTTTTCCACTTCCAGACTAAGCATGAAGTAAAATTTCGAGTTTAGAAGAGCCTGAAAATTTGGTTTGGTCGCGTAGCGCGAAGCGCGGAGCGACCAAACCAAATTTTCAGGCTTTTCTAAACTCGAAATTTTACTTCATGCGTCACGCGTATTAAACATTGAAAACACTAAAATATTGTGAACGAGTGAACGTCACTTGAAATCAGTGTCTTGTACACGTGGCGCATGAAGTAAAATTTCGAGTTTAGAAAAGCCTGAAAATTTGGTTTGGCCGCTCCGCGCTTCGCGCTACGCGACCAAACCAAATTTTCAGGCTTTTCTAAACTCGAAATTTTACTTCATGCTTAGCCTGGGAGTGGAAAACACTCGTTTAAGTCATTTATAATTTCTAATAAGCTTTATTTTTCTTGTTCTGTGTAATTCTGTCCTATTTCACGGTTATTCTCTATAATTATAAGGAATTATACTAAATTTCCAATTTGATTGACAATTTAATTTGAAATATTGACAATTCAATTTAAAAAATTGGTGGTTCCAGCTATGGCCACTATGAAAATGTTTAATTTCGGTCTGTAATCTAATTAAATTATTTATTTCTAGAATTGCTACTTATTTGGTAGGTTTGCTTTATAATACGTAATATTATTTGCCCATTAGTTTACTAGGTAAATAAATTTACTACACAAATAGTTATCTAATGATTTATTAATCGTTTGTAATACCGGACATAAGTGTACTTTTTGAGTTATTTCGTTTCAATACAAATTCTATATTTGTGCCTTTAAACTGCCGCCTGTAATTTTAGATATCGTCTAATGACTTTTCAAAGCAACTACTATTCTGATGAATTTTTATATTAATTTTTCCTTATAATTTTTAGGTTATAATTCAGTTAAAACTGAATAAAAAACGAAAATAACTGCTTCTGAAATATCGTTAATAAATAAGATGACGATTTTAATTCAATTATAGAGATTGAAATTCAAATTGAAAAATTAACATAGAAATTCCCTATAATGTGTCTTAAAAAGAGACACACGGTGTTTTTCAATGTTTTCCACTAGATAAATTCAAATTCAAAACTATTTGAATTCGAGAAATAAGCTTACGCTTACACTTTAAACATAATATATAAAATTACGAAAAAACTATTCGTGAAAATGCAAACAGTGCACGGGAAGTAGTTGTTTCAATGGATATTTATCGTCTTAAATTGTCTTATTACTTAAGACACTGTTTGCATTTTCACGAATAGTTTTTTCGTAATTTTATATATTATGTTTAAAGTGTGCAAACTATAAGAAGCGTAAGCTTATTTCTCGAATTCAAATAGTTTTGAATTTGAATTTATCTTGTTTGAACTGTACCGTAAGGTAAATAATAAGGTCTCACATTCTTCATACCTGCTAATGACATAATCCCCTTTTTTTACCTATAAATACCGACCATCATTTTCACTCATTCCATTTCTGTGTACCTGTTCATTCCACACACAACACTTTTTCCAAGTAAGTTTGTTTTAATTTTATTCCTAATTTTTTTTAAACGTCACAAGCAAAGCTATACTGAAGAGAGATAAATCTCGAAACGCGTCTATAGATGGCCTAAGACATTAGTTTTAATCCAAGTCCTTTCACTTCTAATTTGTTGCTAGCTCTCCTTTCATTTTAAATTGTATTGTTAGTTGGTTTGAAGAGAATTTGACCTAAACGTTACATATACTTTAATAGCGTTGTAACAAATCAAATTAAATAAGATTTTAAATATTTCATTGTATAATTCAATATCCGGAGGTGTATTTGCACGGGAAGTAGTTGTTTCAATGGATATTTATCGTCTTAAATTGTCTTATTAATTAAGACACTGTTTGCATTTTCACGAATAGTTTTTTCGTAATTTTATATATTATGTTTTCCACTATTTCAGTAATTCCCGGCACACTAACTTTTAGTATACCGGGACTTTTTCCTTTGGGTATATAAGTACATGATTATTCAGAATTCAAATTGAAGCAATAAACGAGGGTTTTCCACTCCCAGGTTAAGCATGACGTTAAATTTTAAGCTTAGGAAGCCTAAAAATTTGGATTGGTCGCTCCGTGAAGCGGAGCGGCCAATCTAAATTTTTAAGGTTTTCTAAACCCGAAATTTTACTTCATGTGCTACGCGTATGAAGCACTGAAATATTGTAAAGTTTAAAATATACATCATTAAAACCATTTTGTAGTAGAGTTTGAAAAGCCACAGACACTAAGGGAAATTTTAATGTATGGAGAGCCTCTGAAAGATACTGAATTCGTTGAAATGTTGGAACACACTAAAAGACTCAGGCAGATAGACGCTTAGAAAGATTTAAATGTTGAATTTAGAAAAATATAAATTTTCAGGGCTTTCTAAACTCAAAATTTGACTTTTTGAAGTTTAAAATATACTGTTATTAATTATTTTGAAATTAATCACTTCAAGAGGTATACATTATTATGTAACAGTAAATAAATATACAATTTTACTTTTGTGAGTAAATACAAGTAGTATAAAAAAGTTGTGTTTTTTTTTATATCAAAAATAAAATGTTCTCTGGGCAAGTCATTCTTTCATCTCTTGTGCGCGCGCACGAAAGTATGTTCCAATGTTACCGAAGCAGCTGGGTAATATACCATTATTTACGCTAAATTACCAGGAGTAATTTCTGACCCAAATTACCACTAACATTACTAGGTACAGTATAATAAAATTATAAATTAATATAAAAATAATCCATGCATAACTATGTTGGTGAGTTTTCAAACATAAATTTTGTCAGTGTATAATAGCCTCTGTTTACTAGTATACTTTTGAGCGATACATTTAAGTTTACACCTTTTTGAATGCTAGAATCTGATTATCTATTTTTTTTTTTATTGATTTTGATTATCATTTTCAACTTTTATCATTCAAAGATAACAATCCACTTTATTAAAAAAAACCTTTTAAAATCTCTTGGTAACCTATGGAATGAGTTTACGTTAGAAACAGTTAAAATAATACATTTATAGTCATTCTGTATAATTTCCCTGTAAAGCTTTTCACTATTTTTCCTCCTTAATGAAACTTTATAAATAGCTATAAACACTTTTAATCAGAACATTCGGAATCCTTGTTTTTTTAATCATTTTTATAAATGCTAGTACAATTTTGTGGAAACATTAAAACTAAACGGTTTTTCCTTCCAGTAAATGAAACGTTTTTATTTTTAATGATTTTGCGTTGTGTATAAAAATACACTTGTAATCAGAGTCGCATATTATAATTTTATTTATGCATGGTTGCGTGGGTGTACAGGATATACAAAGATATCGTGCATTATACGTACTATAATACACTGTATACGAACATCTAGATGTTCACCAGTAAACAATTTTAATCCAGATATTAAATTACTAGTCGCAGACAATGGGCAGTATAAAGTAGACGCAAAGTTTTTGTTGGATGTGTAAAAAAGTACTCCCTTATAAATGATGAGTTTTTATTTTACAATGTCATTAAAAAACTAATTTTTGTATAAATTGGGATGTCTACGTTTTAAAAATGTAACTGTGATATGAAAATTTATGAAAACACACTGATCTGAAAAGTGTTGACACCTGTGTTTGAATGCTAATAAATCGAAAACTATTTCTTCAATTATAATCATTTAAAAATTAATATAAAAAGAAATCAATTTGACGAAGGTTAATAAGCGTTTTTTCATCAAAAGGTTTCGCAGAGAATTCGATCTAAGACCAACCGCGACGGACGAATTCCTCACAAAGATAATTAATTAATCATCAACATGTATTCAACAATATCAGACAAGTTAAGAAATATTTTGAGGCTTGGCCGTAACCAGAAAAAAAAATCGGAGTTAAAAAATGGGAGGGGGGGGGGTTAATAGTAAAAATATTGTTTTTGCTCTTACAATGCCGCTTTTACATAGAAAAATTCAACATTTTAAAAATTTCGGGGGGTGGGGGTTCGAGCCGCCATATCCCGCCTGGCTACGGCCTTGACCTCTAGTATCGTCGCTAAACTTTATTTTGCAATGTTCAATGTTCAATTAGTTCAATTAATACTGTTCTGAGATTTGGGAAATTCACTTGAAGTGCCTGTAAATTTAATTATATAATTATTGATTTCGTCTTAAACGCGCCTCTCATGTTTAATAATGTATCCCGAGTATTTCAAGAGGCTGTAATTTCAATCCTAGTTGTTGAATTTAATTCCTGTTGACCAAGTCTCAAACTATAATTAATTCTAAACTTGAATCTAAGATTTTACAGCATTGGCAGACATAATGTATTGATAGATTTTCAAATATTTTAGAGTTCAATAATAATCTAAAAACAAATTTAAAATATCTTCTTTCGTTTTTGAGATCTTGTCAAAAAAACAGTTTTTTGAAATTTCGTTTTTATTTATTTATTCCAAAACCATTGAACCCAGATATTTACAACTTTGACATTGCACAGGCACTTTTTTACGAGAAATCTGGTAAAATATTTTATTTTAAGATATAGTTTTACGAAGACATTGTCAAATGTGAAGTTTAACCTTAAAATTTTAAAGCTGCATACCAGAATATACGTTTCAGCATGTCCTATCTAAAAACCATAGCAGACATATTATGACGTATTCTGTCACTTTTACATACGTAATCTGATGCCTTAAAATAAAAATAGTAAAATGTTGATTAGATATTATCTAAAATGTATTTCACTTTTTTGTAGAGGGAAAAATTCTAAATTTATGAATGTTCACACTTAACGGTTTACGTTTCTCGAAGTTAAAATAATTAAGAAAAAGTAATTTGATTTTATAAAAATAATGACATACCATGGAATTGATACAACAATTACGGATATTCCCTGATTTTTTTTAAATTCAATTTAAAGCTTTAAACAAGTGTTTTCCACTCCCTTTTCTAAACTCGAAATTTTACTTCATGCGCCACGTGTATAAAATACTGATTTTTAATTAGGTTCAAATAGACATAAATTTCACAATATTTTAGTGTTTTATACGCGTGGCGCATGAAGTAAAATTACGAGTTTAGAAAAGCCCAGAAAATGTGTCTCGGGTCGCTACGCGACCCTCGACAAATTTTCACGAGGCTTTTCTAAACTCCAAATTTTACTTCATGCTAAGTCTGGGAGTGGAAAATACTCGTTTAAATCTTCAAATTGGACTCTTTTTAAAATCAACGAATATCAGAAAATTTACAGCTAAATTAATGAAGGAAAAGTAATGTGATTTTATAAAAATAATGACATACCATGGAATTGATACAACAATTGCGGATGTCAAAATAGCACAAGATATTGCTGTTACTTAATTAAAGACAAAAAAAACATAACGCAAACAACTAACTGTGGTCTGCACAATACCACTTTATTAGGAGGATTTTTTCTTGTATAGTGTAAATCATTTCGAAAACATTTACCTTAATCAACTGACTCCGATATCTTTTGCCTTTTTGACATCTGCGATTGTTGTTACAATTCAATGGCATGTCATTATTTTTATAAAATCACATTACTTTTTCTAAATTATTTTAACTTCGAGAAACGTAAAGTGATAAACGTAATGAATTCAGAATGTTTCCCTCTACAAAAAAAGTAAATACATTTTGTTTCTAAAATGAATAGGGGAGCTAAAATTTGAACATTTCAAAATTTACATGGGATTTCCTATGTTGCGTCCGCCAAGTCAACACCCGGTACAGACTTATAATACCCTACAAAATTGACCAACTAATTCTTGTTTCAATAGTAAGAGTAGTTAAATAAAATTTAAAAATATAATATTATTAGGTAAATGCACTGAAAATGTGTTAAGTGTAAGGTATACATTTTTCCTACGCCGAACAGGAAAGCACACTTTCACAACTCATAAATAGGTATTAAATGTATTTTGTTAGGCGCAGTGAAAAAGTCTCGTATCGGTAAATCAATAGCCACCAAATGACATGAATAAAATGACTAGCAAACACGAGTAGAATTCACAAACATTGAAAATGCATGTGTGACGCTAGAGTTACAATTTGCTTTTCAAAAATTTGCTTTAAAATAAAAAAATAGTTCTTATTTTTCTTATCGAACTTTACAAATCAGACTTTTCATCGTTGTTTCAGTAAGTATATTTCTTTTATAGAAAATGGAACGAAGTGAGACAATTTAAGGAGAAATATGAAATATCAACATATTTTTCTTGTATCATATTCAACATTTTCTTTACAGCGAATTCGCTGTCCATTTTCGTACTTTACCCCTATTCATACCATATATTTAGTGCTAAAAACAACTTTAGATGTATTCCAAGATGTGACTTTAGTTGTGCCCTGATCACAATCTCGTTTATAGGACACGTTTGTATTAAAGTCTCTTTAGATTACTCTTACAAACCTTGTTGGATATTGGAAGTATGTATCGTTTAAAAGTGACATAAATTTGACATTTAATCTACATTAAGTAAAGTTATTTAAATTAAAAAAAAAACTTGATATTGTTTCACTAATTGAAACTTTACTCCAACTAGTTTCGGTTTGTTAGACCATTTTCCTTTGAAAATGGTCTAACAAACCGAAACTAGTCGAAATAAAGTTTTAAATATCTTTACATAGTGTAATATGTTTCACCAAGTGCCAGATGAGATATTACTTTAATAAACTACATTACTTCTAAAGTCACACCTATAAAAAAAAATTCCCTGTATTTAGAATTTTTACAGTACCTACCTACTGTCCAAATTCTAAATACAGGGAATTTTTTCTCGTCATATTATCTGCAATAAAAATTAAATCACATTCTCGTATTAGTAAAACATTTTGGCACTTTTAATCTTTCTTCAATTATTTTACAACCAAGCATTTATAATTTCATCTTCTTAAAAATTCTTTTAAGATTGAAAAAAGGTATTAGGCTATTGATTTACCTACTGTACAGTTTACCCATCGTAGGAGTGGAAGCTCTCGTTCGACAAACATAAAAAACTTTAAAGTGTTCCTAACTGTATAGTTTATAAATTAAAACAAAAAGAGTTGATGATATCTCAACTAGTTCTCGTAAATTAGTGACTCAAGGTCGACATTTTTTTAGCAAAAAAAAACGAATTTTTCATATTTCTTTTTGAATGTAAACATTGAGGAATTATTAAATCTGCATTAAGTATAGTAAATTGCCATAGAAGACAAGAAATTTGCCTGATTTCGATAAGGATGTGTCAATTTGTTTTTAAACATTATTAAGCTAAAGTACAGATGTTCTATAAAATTCTATTGATTTTTTGTAATATTCAATGACATTAAATTATTAACGAAATGTTCAATTGAAAAATACATTTCCATACTAAAATACAATAAATGAAGAATAACAATAAACAAGAATACAAAACAAAATTTAAACAAATATTACAAAAATGTTATATGACTTTTACTGGTGAAATTCCATGTACACGCTTTAGTAAATAACACAAGTGTGTTACTTACTTAGTTAAGATTTTACAATTTAAAGAGTGAAATCTTAACTAAGTGAGTTCTTTACTAAAGTGTTAAATAATCTTTCTTCACGCCTTTATTTTACTATTACGTAACTTACTCAATCAATTTAATAATATAGACATCTATATAATTAATAATAATAATATGAATCTTAAATCAACAGTAAATTCATGAAATTTAAATAAATTATACCGAATAAAATAAAAACACTTTTATAAAACTGGTTAGATTAAAATTGACAGGAGCGACTGACAAATTCGCGTACGACCACTTCACAATGTTTTAAAAATTTCACAGCCAACTCGATCGGGTTTTTAAGTGAACACAAAGATAAATGTTTTTATAAAAAAAAAAATTGTAAAAATTACAGCATAATTATTTCACAAAATTAATTATAATAACATTTAACAATAATTATTAAAGCCTAACTATCATTGACTAAATTTAGTGAATTAATTCATTTCTTCATTTAATAAAAACAAAGATTATTGGAAATTAACTGATTAATTAAAAATTGTGGAGTATAACGGATTAATTAAATCACTAAATTTAGTATAGAATAAATATTAAAGCCTATTTATTATTTATTAAATGTTATGAATTATTTAATCCATTAATATTCAGAATTTTAAAGGTTAACTCGCTTCTTAATGATATTGATATTTTTCATGTAAATTTTTCAAGTCTTATGCTGCTTAAACTAATTTTTTTCTTTGTCTTTATTGGTTATTAATAATAGTGGGCCGTATAATTTTCCCTTTGTTACGACTTTCGTTAACTAAATAATTGATTAACATGTATGGCAAAGACAAACAAACTTAACGACTGTCTAACTTTAACTAAAGGGAAATTATACGGAACAATTTTAATAATATATTTATTGTGGAAATCCCCATTTTACAAAGAAAATATAAAACTAATTATAATTTTATGTGAAAGAATTATTGGATTATATTTTATTTTACAAACTACTTTTTTAAGAATGTATTATATTAAGAATATCCTGTAATTAGTTCTTTGTAACAGTAGTGTAAAAAATCAATAATAATAATAATTAATGGTCTCATTATCCAAAAATATTAAATCATAGTAAAAAGTAAGAAATAAATAATGATAAATTGGTAGAAATGTTGTTTTTTAAATGTTGTAAAAATACTGTAAACAATTTTTTAAATACTGTAAAAAATCAATATTATTCAATTAACTTAAAATTTCAATATTCTTTTTTTGTATTAGTTACGTGAAGTCTTTTCTTTTAATTATTGTAGTAATTGCTTACTTCACTTATTATTTTTATTATGCTAGAAATGTGTATCTAAAAATTATAAGTGAAGATAGGAATTACTATAATAATTAACTCAAAATATTAATTACTGTTTTTTTCTCAAAGTATTTTTACCATTTATCCAATTTTAAGTTTATAGAGAAAATTATCGCTATAAGTGATTTTTAAGGCATTCGTTGTTTTTGTGAAGCTTTAAACGAGTGTTTCCAGTCCCAGATTAAGAATGAAGTAAAATTTCGAGTTTAGAAAAGCCTACAAATTTGGTTTGGCCTTCGCGCTACGCGACCAAACCAAATTTTCAGGCTTTTCTAAACTCGAAATTTTACTTTATGCTTAACCTGACCTCTTTTAAGAAAACAACAAATATTTAAAAATCCACAACATATAATTGGGATACGGATACTCAAAAGAAAAACTCCCTTTATAATATGTAAAATTACCAATTTAACAATGGTTTTAAGATTGCCTCGCATCAACCTTAGATATGCAGGACAACTTTTAAAATGAGACAAATATAGACAAATAAGCAGATTTATTAATATTATTATTAAATTCCGTATTATAATAAGGAAAAATTAGTTACATGAGAGGTCAGAAGATCAATCTCTTAATTTAGCGCCTTAGTTCCTACCTGAATAAAGATGGATGTAAAATTGTCTACCTCAATACATACTCTTTAAGTTGGTTTCAATCACAGTGTACTATAATCACAAGTACGTGTAGACATTCTCTGAATATTCACAAGAAATTATGATTTAAAGCTTTTCTAAAAGAAAAAACACTTATATACTCGCGACCTAAACACTATGAAATTGCCACGTAACGGCAAAATTTGACACAACTAGGAAAAATAGTTGCAGATACAACTGTGGACATACTCTCTAAAAAATTTGTACCACATATTTTACATCAATGAGTCATAGGACATCTCTCCCGAATTCCACTATATATATAAATATCTGTATCTGTACACCGTCACATATTTTCAAAATACGTTTTTTTATACTGTTGGATTCAAATTTTTTCTCTATCGAAAGCACTGTAAAATTTCAAAATTGTGATTTGCTGTAGTTTACTTCCCACTTACAGGTGCTTTATATGAGTCAATAAATTTTATACTACTAGTTTTATTTTTAATGTTAATTGAAAGACTTGTTGTTTGTTTACATTAAACTTTTTCGCTCAGGCTTAAATATATTTATAAAATACCAATCGTACATAAAATAAAGTTCAGGTAAACCGCAATCTGGTTTGCAGATATTTGTGCAAACACTCTCGAATGAAGTGATTAAACTGTGGAAATTGCTTTTACTCAGAAAGGGCGTTTTAACAACGTTCGATCTCAAGAGATTTATTTCAACTTTTAACTTAATCGATTATATAACTAGTCTTAGATATTTAGATATCAATATATTCTGAGTATCCTATTAGTTATTAATTGTTAATTATTATTGAGTAATATTAATTTTGTTAGCCTAATAAGCGCTACGGATGCAATTTATTGGTCATTAAATTACTAAACAAGTTAGTTTGATACATTGCATTATTTGACTTGGCTTCAGAATGTGTGAAGACAAATTTACACATTTTGTTATTTAAATATTATATTATTACTCATTTTAATTAAGTATTTTTATGTGTATTTCTAACTTCACAATATTTTAGTGTATTACAAGCGTGACGCATGAAATAAAATTTCGAGTTTATAAAAGCCTGATAGTGTGGTTTGGTCGCGTAGCACTACGCGCTACGCGACCAAACCAAATGTTAAGACTTTTCTAAACTCGAAATTTTACTTCATACTTAATCTGGGAGTGGAAAACACTCGTTCAAAACTTCAAATTAATCTTTTATAAAATCGACGAATGCCTGAAAATGTACAGCATACAGGGTTTATTTCAACAGAACGTATAGGGATCTCAGTTATTTGCAGAGATAGAGAGTCGGTTAAATTGGGGCAAAGTTGCGTAATTTAGGGTTAAATAATAATCTAGAAACAAATTTAAAATATCTTCCTTCGTTTTTCAGATATTGTCAAAATACGGATTTTTGGAAATTTCGTTTTTATTTTTTTTATTCAAAAACTATTAAATCCAGCTTCCAACTTTACAACTTTAAAATTATACAGGCATTTTTTATTGATAACATATACCCAGGGTTCATAGCCAACTTTTGTTTTTCTTATGGGCGCCACTTTGGATTTTCATATTTTTTGGAAGGATATTTTTTTCTGAATTGAATGATATACTACACTGATACCTAAAAAAAGGTAAAATATTAAAAAAAACAATGTAAATTGTACAATCATGGTAAATTTATCATACAGTCAACACATTACCTTTCTATCCTGACGTCATTAACTTCTATCTGTTTTCAATCAATGGATTCTGGTTGAAACAGAACATCTTCAATTGTTTGGCACGTCGTATGTTAAGTTTGCGTTTCTATAATCTGTTTAATAATTAGGAGGAGCGTTTGAAATTTCACGTGCCAAAACCTACAACCCTGATTGGCCGAGAGCGCGTCTTACACTATGCTAATTACGTCATTATTAGACGCAACAGCTGACATAACCTTAATTCGAAGTGTACCGAGTTGCAACTTTGTCTGTTTCGTAATAACCTTTTGTGCGGTGTTTCTTTATCATAGTTAAAAGTTAGGTTTGTTTATATTGTTGTGATGGATTATAGACCCAGTACAAGCTCGGTGATAATATCACCTTCACCTCCAGAAAAGCGTAAGAAGTTGGATTTGGGTCATTTATAACTGTCTGAAATACAGTGTATAATAAATATGTATAAGCAGATAATAACAGATCATCCACATATGGAAATGGCTGCTGTTGTATCAGACATTGTTGGTGCAGTAGGTGAGATATCAAATAGGATAAGAATGTGCACCAAATAATAAAATGTTTGATTTTTAGGAGTTGTAAATTCCCGGAGAGATTTGTAGCCCTAAACAGCTTGGAGGACATGTGCATAGTTTCTTCTATAAAAATGAACTGCCAACTTTGAATAGAGTTTTAAAACAAGTAAACGATCATGCAGGCATGCCGAAAATGAGTCGTTCTACATTGTATAGTTTTATGAAACAAATCATTTTTAAGTAAGATAGAGACCAGAGCTGGGAAGCATTCGAATCCTGGATTCGAATCCTTTTAGAGGATTCAAAAGAGGCATTCGAATACTTTAGTTCAACTGAATTCGTGATCCGGATTATTTACATTTTTTTAAGAGGATTCGTATTCGAGTCTAAACGTGGGTGATTCGAATCCTTATAGAAGGATTCGAATCCTTGTAAAAGGATTCGAATACTTACAAATAGATTTGAATCGTCAAAAATAATTCGGATTAATTGTGAGGAATAACATGAAAAATGTTTTTTTGTGTGTTTTTAGATTTCACGTTAAATTACGGTTTATGCCCGTGGCGCATGACGTGAAATTTCGAGTTTAGAAAAGCCCAGAAAATTTGTCTCGGGTCGCTGCGCGACCCTCGACAAATTTTCACGGGGCTTTTCCAAACTCGAAATTTTACTTCATTCTTAGTCTGGGAGGAGAAACGCTCGTTCGAAACTTCAAACTGAATGCTTTGATAAGAACATTAAATGATTGAAAATGTTTTTACAGATATTAATCTAGTTTTAAAAATTTTGTTTAATATTGTTTGAAGTAAAACTGAAATGCTAGCCACAATCTGAAATGTTAAATTTTTCCGACATTTCCCTGACTAAAGATATTTTTCCTGGCCTTTTAATATAACTTTCTTCTGTGGGAAACCCCCATTCTGTTTAATAGTATTCATTATTTTTGCCAATATTTAAGTAATTTTACAAATTTTTACATGTTTTGTAATGTGCTTCCTGATTTTAACAAATTTAATAATATATGGCTTTTTCGTTACTGTTTTGGTCAATTTGAATATAATTCCATTACTTTTCTCTGGCTTTTCCGGTTTTAATGATATTCAGTGAATTTTTATTTACGTTAGGCATTAGTCGATTTTAGAATAGAGTTCAATTTGAAGTTTTAAACGAGTGTTTCCACTCCTAGGCTAAGCATGAAGTAAAATTTCGAGTTTAGAAAAGCCCCGTGAAAATTTGTCGAGGGTCGCGCAGCGACCCGAGACAAATTTTTGGGCTTTTCTAAACTCGAAATTTTACTTCATGCGCCACGCGTACAAAACACTGATTTGAAGTGAAGTTCAGAACACACAAATAGTTCTTTAACCAGAGTAACAGGGAGTCAGATATTTAGTCTGTCATCAACGATGTTCAGTGCTAATAATAAATAATTAGGTTTTGAATATTTTTGTTAAAACAACTGGCAACGATATTTATAAATTTATGGTTGCAAAAAAATAATAACATCAAATTTATTCTTAAAGGATTTGTATTCGTAATTCGAAAAAACAGGATTCGAATCTTCGATTCGAACCATATTTATCTCTTACGAATCCTGTATTCGAGTATTCGTGATTCGAATCATATTAGGTGATTCGGATTCGTGATTGGAATCTTTTTTACGAGGATTCGTCCCAGCTCTGATAGAGACACATTATTTTATAAATTCCATATTATACTAGGAACATAGTGTAAATATGTTTTATTTCACAGATATATGGCAAGATGCCGTATAAGCATTTTAATTGAACTGACGATCGTACAATGGAAAAGAAAATACTTAACCACAATTAAGAAGAACAAAATGCATATTTGATTTTATTTAAAGAGTGATAATGAAATTATTTAAAATTACCGCCAAATTTATTTAGTAATATTTCTGGTAACTTTTTATAGTGTAAATCGGGCGTTGGCACTTACTTCTTCTAGTTTTTAAACAGACTATAACATCATGGAAGCTATGACGCCTGTCAAAATACTTCAAATGCTCCAATTTTACGAAAATGTTCAAAATTTCGCTGGAACTGCGACGAAACCATTTAAAAAAGAAACATATTGGATTTCCAATATTGGGCGATAGTATTGAAAGTATTGCATATAATTAGAAATTAGGAGGATCTATAGAGATTGACTTCCAATTTTTCGCAGAACCAAGAGGAAATTATTGTGATTGTAAATGTATATTTTTTTGAATCTTGTAACAAATACAATACTAAGCACATTGTAATTATCCAGTTAAACTGAGGTTTACTGTTCTGTGTTTGTCAGTTCGTTCTCGTTCCTTTTTTTGTAAATGAATTGCTTACTGACAGGTTTGTCAAATAAATGAAGTAATAAAATCATACAAAAACATGGAAATGCGTTTATGATAGTGTGTTTTGCTTTTTGTGACTACTTGAAAATTACATTGAATTTGTCAAAATTCGAGTCGTGTAAACTATAAAATAAAGTTGAATAAAAATATAGTAATACTCCTGTCATTAGAAAAATAGTTTTTGTTATCAATTTAATTATGACAATCATAGTAAATATTTATTAAAATGCAAAATACATTGTATAAAAAAAAACTATTATTTGTAGTTGCAAAATTCAAGATCAAAACACGATGAAATTAATACCGATTAATTATAAAGATGATATTAACTCTGTTTAGATTTTAATATTAAATGAAGCAAAATTTAACTATTAAAATAATAGGGAGTCGACGAGTAATTTATATTTTATTTTATCGCTTATCAAATTTGAGAAAAAACGGTAAATATTAATAAAATCATTATGCTATAAAATGGTATGTTATTTTTATTAATATTTACTAGATTTTAAAAATAAATGAAAATACTCTACATCTAACAAGTATGACATAATATATAAAAGTGTGCAAACTATAAGAAGCATAAGCTTATTTTCTCGAATTCAAATAGTTTTGAATTTGAATTATTCTTGTTTTAACAACTATAAGTTAAAAGTTAAATTAAATTATGCGGAGCACTTGAAAAACAAAAGGTTTATTATGAAATAATTATGACATTCGTAGAATCTAAGGAACTCTCTTTACAGGGTGGTCCATTTCAGAGGTAACAAGCGACTTTTTTGAGTTACGCGGCATTTTAAAATAATCGCCGGGACATGTCGATTTTTGTTCCGGTGGGGATAACTATTAATGATATTTACACCTTCATAACCTCAGTCCCCTGACTTAACTTCACTCCCCGATTTTTAATCGAGAAAGTGGGTCGAGTGATATATCGTTGACAAGCTCTTTTGATTCTGAATATAACAGTATCATTTGTTTTCGATTCCATTAATTCCATGTTAAGCGCAACATTTCGAAATTGCAATTTCACCTGATTAATGCCGCAAAAAATTAACCATCCAGCAAGAAATGTAAAATTGATGGGTGATTTATTAACATTAAAGATGCACGATTTTCGGTAAAAGACAGACGTCGAAATTCTCATTTAAAAACAAATTTTGAAATCATAAATGCACAAAGCTTGTTACCTCAAACGTTATTTCGATGTGTTGCCGTTCCCTCAGGAATCAATAAAAACGAAAACAAATGACACCGTTACATTCAGAATCGAAAGAGCTTTTTAATGATGTATCACTCGACCCACTTTCCTTATTTAAATAGGGGAGTGACGTTAGGTTAGGTTAGGGGGTTAAGTTTATGAAGTTGAACATGTCATCAATAGTTGTCCCCATCGTGACAAAAATCGACGTGTCTCGGAGATTTTTTTAAAAATGCCGCGTAACTCAACAAAGTGGCTTGTTAACTCTGAGATGGACCAACCTGTATAGATAGCGTGTTCCTTAGATTTTACGAATGTCATACAATTACCTTTTGTCTTTTAAGTTCTTTGCCTAATTTAATTTAACTTTAAACTTATAAGCGTTAGATGTAGAGTATTTTTCTTTTTGTTTTAAATGTTGTAAATATTAATAAAAATAAGATACTGTATAGGAAGTTAGATTAGGTTAGGGGGTTGAGGTTATGATTGTGGAAACGTCATCAAAAGTTGCCCGCTCGAAACAAATATCGACGTGCTTCGGTGATTTTTTCAAAAATGCCGCGTATTTCAACAAAGTCGCTCGTTATCTCTGAGATATATCAAACTGTGTATTAATAAAATTAACATACACTTATGCCCGGTATTATAAACGATTAATAAATCATTAGATAACTATTTGTGGAGTAAATTTATTTACCTAGCAAATAAAATTGCGTATTATAAAGCAAACCTACCAAATAAAAGCAATTCTAGAAATTAATAATTTAATTAGTAGATTACAGACCAAAATTATACATGTTCATTGTGGCCACAGCTGGAACCGCCCATTTTTTAAATTAAAATGTCAATATTTCAAATTAAATTGTCAATCAAATTGGAAATTTAGTATAATTCCTTATAATTATGGAGAATAACCGTAGAATAGGACAGAATTACACAGAACAAGAAAAAGAAAGCTTATTAAAAATTATAAAGGACCTTAACGAGTGTTTTCTACTCCCAGGCTAAGCATAAAGTAAAATTTCGAGTTTAGAAAAGCCTTAAAACTTAGTTTGATCGCGTAGCGCGAAGCGCGGAACGGCCAAACCAAATTTTCAGGCATTTCTAAACTCGAAATTTTACTTCATGCGCCACGCGTGTAAGACACTAATTTCAAGTGAAGTTCACTTGTTCACAATATTTCAGTGTTTTCAGTGTTTAATACGCGTCACGCATGAAGTAAAATTTCGAGTTTAGAAAAGCCTGAAAATTTGGTTTGGTCGCGTAGCGCGAAGCGCTACGCGACCAAACCAAATTTTCAGGCTTTTCTAAACTCGAAATTTTACTTCATGCTCAGTCTGGGAGTGGAAAACACTTGTTTAAAACTTTAAATGGAACTTATTTAAAAAAAAGCGTATGCATAAATATAAAAATCCCTGGCTATGTCTGACTTGAAAAACTCTAAGTCATCGACTCCTTAGAATGTCTAGTGGGTCGAGTTGATCACTGTCGGGGAAGATACTATAAGCGAACTTAAATTTGACAAGGATGATATGATAGACATGATAACCGTAATGAAATTAATAAATACAAGTAGTAGAATCTAAAGTAATTATAATAATATAATACACTTTTGACTTTTAACTGTCAAATTATTTAGAGAATAAAATTTACTTGATAAAAAAACAAATAAATAATTTATTGAGGAGATTTATTACCCAAAAAAAGTTATTTTGTGTTTATAATTCGGAAATTACTTTATTCTTAAAGTAAATGTTATTTAGGGAATAAAACGTTTTATAATACCGGACATTAATATAATAAGTTAATATAATAAAAATATATATAATATTTTAATATAAAAAATGCTCTATATTTAACAACCAGGGTTGTTATGTTTAAGGCACATTGTTTTATGACAGTGTTTTAAACATCTTTAAAATCAGCCGTCGTGTTTTAAACGGTTTTGTTTTAGACATGTTATAAATCTTAAATTTGTTTAAAACATATTTTAAACGTTAAATTTGTTTAAAGCGTTGTTATTTTAGTTTAAATTTTATACCACTTTATTAAGACTTTTTGTTTACATTTTTAAACTTTAGCTAAATTTTTAAGTTATTTCAAATTACATTATTAAACATAACATTTTATTACAAGAAAATATCAAATATGTATGCATAAATGCGATTTTTGAACACAGAAAATTTTTCTTTCAGGTATACATATGCATACACTGTACATTTGACAACATTGGTTGTTGTTTAAAAGATTTTAATTTGAATTTTTAGATGAGGGTTTTCCACTCCCAGATTAAGCGTAAAGTAAAATTTCAAGTTTAGAGAAGCCTGAAAATTTGGATTGGCCGTGTAGCGAAGCGGAGCGGCCAATCTAAATTAGGTTTTTCTAAACGCCACACTGAAGTATCACAAAGTTTAAAATATATGGCTTTAGCAATCCAATATGTAGATGGAGATAAAACAAGAGTCAAATTCTGCGCTGAACAAACTGTTTAAAACAGTGATTATAGGCAACCCAATAACTCTAACGTATATTAGGTTGCCTACAATCGTTGTTGTATGTGTGTGTAAAAACACGTTTTAATCATGTTTTTAATTGTTAATGTTTTAAACGCTGTTTCAATGAAAAAAACACGTTTTATTAAAAAAAAACTGTTTGTATTATTTAAAATAAAGAATACGCTTTAAACGCTGTTTCAATGAAAGAAACACGTTATATTAAAAAAATCTGTTTGTTTTTATTTAAAATAAAAAATACCTGTTTTCTTCCTAACAACCTAAAACAATAAAAGTGCGATTTTTGCGCAATTCATTGATACATAACAACTATTAGTTACAGTAAATTTAAATTATGAAGAACACTTGAAAAACATACGACTTATGAAACTAGTTAAATATTAAGTGAACGTCGAATTTTTTTAGAATTTACAAATATTGTTAAGTGATTATACTCAAAATAATATAATTTCAAAGTAGAGATATTTTAATTTATTCTTTATAACAATAAATTACAAACATCATCTGTACTTTTAAAGATCATTCAAAGATGTGCAATTTTAATTACATTTTTGAATAAGAATAAAAATTACCAATTTTAGTCATAAGAAAATATCGTTGTTTTAATTTACTTAGAATTTTATTTTAAGTTTATACTTGTTACTCTATAGTTGGGTTTTTTTGCCTTTTGGGTAATAAAGGTTATTATTATTGTTATTATTATTTAATAATACACTAATACATTTACATTTTCTAACACAATAAACTGAAAAAAATACAAAACAAAATTTAAACTCATAACACAACAGAAATAATCTCAAATATATGATTGGCATTTGGATACTTTCTTTTTTGTTTGTACAAATATTGTATGATCATAAAATGTAGTAATTTTTAAATTTTATTTGCAATTTTGCATTGAATTTATTTAATTCATATACACTTTAACATGATTTTTGAACAAACACTCCTATTTTGAAACCATAATTTATAAAGAAGATTGGGATATTTATATTTTGTTTTTCAGAATCTTAAAATGAATTAATCTCTCATTTTAAAGTTTATTTTTATTTTTAAACAAGCTCGCGAATTGCAGTAATTTATGAAAATGTTCACCTTGATAAAATATTAAAAATTTATATGTATTACGTTGTACTTTTTAGAATAGCAAAATGGCTTGATTTACAATATGAATCTGTCATTTTTAGGTTTATTATTATATTTACTAAACTATTAAACAACAAATTCGCGAAGTGCAGTAATTTACAAATATTTTTACTTTGATACAATATTAAATAAAACTCGTTGAGATTTTTTGATTTTTCTTAAGAATTATGTAATGTACACAAACAAAACATTTAAACATTTTAATATGTGTTTATTTTAAGGTTTAATTTGCAATTTAAAGGATTACTGGAAAGAAAATGCATGTATTTTATATTCCAGAAAAAAACGGATACACAAAATCGTGTAATCAGTTAAAAACTAAGGGCTGATTACAAAATACCAGAGAAGTTAATATAAAAAAAAATAAAAACAAATTTTAGCTAATCTAACTACTTCATAATTTTGAACTATCGATAAAATTAGCATAGCAACGTCGCTTTTTTATTTATTTCACCTTCACTTTAATTACATTTATAATAATTTAGATCTTATGTTTCACTGTTTCTGTTTATGTTTGTAAAAATGTAGTTATTCTGCTGAGTTATTGAATTAAAATTTACTTCAAACGAGTGTTTCCAGTCCTTGATTAAGCATGAAGTAAAATTTCGAGTTTAGAAAAGCCTAAAAATTTGGTTTGGTTGGTTTTTCTAAACTCGAAATTTAACTTCATGCACCACGCGTATATAAACCCGATTTATAGGAAATAACTCATACACAAATCATAAATGTACATAACTAATCAGTATATTTCATAAACTGATTAGTTAAGACCGTAGGCAGACAAAAAATTTAGAGGTGATTATAAACATTTCGGGGGGAGGTTTAACCCATTAGCAACTGAGCAATTATAGAGTTAACAGTAAAAGTTGATTTTACGTAAAATTCTGCACTTCTTTTTATGATTTCTATGGATGACTTATTGTATTACAAACTGTGAATTTTTTTTTTAAATATGCATAATGTATATGCTGTAAAATTTCAGGAATTCGTCGATTTTATATAAAAACGTGCAATATGAAGTTTTGAACGAGTGTTTCCATTCCCAGACTAAGCATGAAGTAAAATTTCGAGTTTAGAAAAGCCTTAAAATTTGGTTTGGACCAAACCAAATTTTCAGGCTTTTCTAAACTCGAAATTTTACTTCATGCGCCACGCGTATTAAACACTGAAATATTGTAAAGTTAGAGTTACATAAAAAAAATCATTTTAAAATTAGTAATAATCGAAATATTCTTATAACAAAATATTTACATTATTCTTCATACATTTTCAAATTTGGTCGAATAATATAATATATCAAATTAACTTATTTAATAATTTAATTACTAAAAAATTAATAATGTTGCGTGTATGCATCAATGGCGCTTAATGGGTTAATGGTAAAAATATTATTTTTGCTCCTACAGGGCCGCTTTTACATGCAAAAATTTAACATTTTGAAAATTTCGGGGTGGGTTTAAACCCCCATATCCCCCCTTCTCTAGCTGCGGCCTTGTAAATAGTTATGCACATTTATGATTTGTATATTATGTATTGTAAATATCTTGAACAAACTATTTTATTTTCAGACATCAATAAAAAAACTTACTCAGACGAAACCTTGATTTGTTTACGAAAATATCCTAAGAAAACATTAAGTAAACTCACCTGGTCGAGATGTTTTTGTAATCTTCGTTATAGTGATGATATCATATCAAACAATCTCATCTGACGACAAACATCGCGGTGGATAGATGAACAAAGAAGGTTACTTTTATCTCCGCAAAGAACAAACTTTCTAATTTCTCGTATATTTTTTTACAGTTTACTTTCAAATAAACTGTTAAATTTAATCCAGTTTTTATATTTTTCAACTTTCTGTATAGAACCGTTGTAGTTTAATTTATAACTTTATTCAGTACGAATAATATAATTATTTTCTTGGACCGTAGCCCTTACGAAAATTAAACAAAAATGTTTGTTGTAAATAATGTATTTAATTATTTATTGTGTATCTTTTTTCAATTAAGCTGTAATAGTAGTATTTTTGTTTGCTTTGGTATTCAACAGATGATTTATTTTCAATTTAAGTGCAATTTTCAGTTTTCATCTTTTTCTCGAATCCTTTTTTTCTTTCGAGATATCCGACTTTTTAGAATATAATTTTTCTTCAATATAATAATAATAATTTCGGGTTATTTAAATGTCTTCAATATATTGTAAGTTTTACGAAACATTTTATTAAAAAGTGAATCTCCAATTTTTGATAGCTATTTGACTAAGTTTTTGGTGGGAATTTAGAAATTTGTTTTTCTAAAGTATTTTTTATGATCATTTAAACACGTTTGCCATATTTTCAAGCAAAGAATTGGTTTCCTTATAACAGAATAATTGTATATATTTGTTTTCAAAAATATGTTTTGGTATTAATTTATAATATTTTTAGATTCTCTGTTTTTGTTTACCTTTTTTATAGAAGAATAATTTTCTTTATTCAAAGTTTCCTTTTTTAAATTAGATTTTTGGCTTCTTTAGATGATTATTTTCGTCTATTCTAGAAAATTATTTTTCTTTGTACTTTCATTTCAATTCACAATAATTATACAACTTTTCAGATTATTTTTTTATTATGTATTTTCTTTGAAGTTTTCTCATCACTTTTAGCACATTATCTCTTTCTTTCTCTAACTAATACTTAGCATGTTAAACACATAACAATATCTCTCATTTCCCGTTTTCTCACTTTCTAGTGTATTAGTATATTTAGCATGCATAACAGGTATTGTTGTATTTTTCTCCACGAGAATAGACAAAATTAAACCCCCATTTTTGTTGGTTTCCAATGTATGAATTTATCGTTTTTAATTTTGAATATTTGCAGATGATTTTCTTTCCATTCTTATCACTGTTTCAAGTTGACTCTTTTTCTTCAGTTTCGCGGTTTTGTTTTTGATTTCTTTCTCTTTGTGTTTGAAAAAGGACCGTGAAAGTTCGAAAGCGCGCACGCGACTGTTTTCCAGCGGAACGGTGAAGCCTTCAGCTTTCAGTTTCATGCGGGAATGTCGCTGCGCTGAAAATAATGCGCGCGCTCGCTTATCTTTCACAAAGCGCTTCGTTCTCCTGACCATTCTCAATTGAATATCTGCAACGGCGTTTTTTTTAACCTTTGGTTAGAGTTGTGGTGTGGTCAGTTTTTTTTTTTATGGGTATTTAGTATACATTTTGACTGCTGAAATAAACCAGAAAATAATTGGAAAATTAAAATAAAACTAGAACGAGGACTTGATTTATTATGTAAGAACGTTAACGACATAAAATGCATCGGATGCTATAAAATGTACACGAGTTTTCGATTTAGAGTAAAAACACAGAACGCGTGTTGCAACTGCTAAATATTGAAATCATAAACCCGATTCATTAAACCTCGTAATCTATCGGAGCCATTGACCCGAAATCCTGTATTCAGAAACTTTTGAAGCCAGGGGGGCTTTTCACAACACACATGAAATTTCGATGAGAAGTCGCACTAAAATTACTATTTTTAAATACTTATACGTGTGAACAGCATTTTAGTTGAGAAAGTACTTTGTATAACAAGTAAGAACATGAATCACTAATGTTCATTTGAAAAACTGTTTGTGGATTGACATTGATATTAGATAAGTGTTAGATAATTTTAAAACAACAGTGACTTTGTTTGGCAAAAATGGCAGAACTAAGTACTTTGACAATTTTACCAAACAAAGTCACTGTTGTTTTAAAATTATTTAATAAATATGTTACATCCTCAGTTTTGTTAATTATTCTTAAAAAAATAATATACTGGGTGCCCGTTTTTTGTAGTTAAAAAAAACATTCCATTTTTATACTCAAAAGTTGTCCATATCTCCGTTATTTATTAATTAATTGAAATTTTAAATTTTATTAATTTTATTCTAATTTTCGTAGAAATTAAACTTTGTAAAAATTAAAACTAAAAAATCACTAAAATATTTTTTATTAAATTTACTATAGACAATAGGAAAATGTACTTTTTTAAAATATAAAATAGCTGCTTTCATATTATATTTAGACAGGGAGTTTTTCTTTTAAGTGTACATATGCATACGCATTTTTAAAATAGTTCAGTTTTAAACTTTAAACGAGTGTTTTCCACTCCCAGATTAAGCATGAAGTAAAATTTCAGGCTTTCCTAAACTCGAAATGTTACTTTATGAGCCACGCGCATTAAACACGAAAAACACTAAAATATTGTGAGCAAGTGAACTTCACTTGAAATCTGTGTCTTATAGTCGTGGTGCATGAAGTAAAATCTCGAGTTTAGAAAAGCCTGAAAATTTAGTTTGGTCGCGAAGCGCTACGCGCTACGCAAACAAACCAAATTTTCACACTTTTCTAAACTCGAAATTTTAATTCATGCTTAACCTAGGACTGGAAAACACTCGTTTATTGCTTCAAATTAGACTCTTAAAACAACAACGAATATCTAAAGATTTATAGCATTCAATTGGGATATGTATACTTAAAAGAAAATGTCCCTGTATATTTTCATTGAAAAGTACAATAATGTAAATTTTTGTTATCTACTCAAAAACAGCAGAATGTACATAAAATATTTCATACAATTAACAGAAATTGTTAAGAAATGTATAAATTTCGGCCTAATGTTGGAAAAGGCAAAATTCAATGGTTGTAATTTAAATTACACATGCTCAAAGTTGATTGAAATTGTGAAAAATAAACAAAAAGTTTGTGTTTTATTTTGGCACTTGGAAAAAATTCAAAGAACTCTTATCTTGTAATTGATTAATTGAAACCACACAAATTGTTGTGGAATAAATAAACTTCGCTTACATTGGCGAAAGCATTAAATTGAAGGATTAAATTCGTAATTGCAGACGGTTGAAAATGATTAAAAAGTGCGATCAATTAAGTGTATTTTTTACTACTACTATATCATCTTTATTGAAAAAGAGAGAAATGTATTATAATAAAATATAATTTAAAAATATATTTACAAGTAATTTTTTTTACTTCCCTCTCTTGCAAGGGCTCTTGACCATAGGTCTTTCCGCCCTGTGCCATGTGTGTTTGTGTGTGTTTTTTAGTCGATTTCAAGATGGGAAAGTACGATAAAAGGAGGAGATGTATTCATATAGGGTTCTAGGTGGGTATTTGTATTTTGGGATTATGTCGTGGTTTCTAGGGATGCACATTTTTTTAAGGCGAGAAATCGAAGTATTTGTTTTATTGGGGTAATTTGTGTTATTTCGTAGAGGAGTGCATTGGATGGATTGTGGAGGGGATTTAGAGGGTGTCGAAGTTTTGTAATGGTACGGAGGGAGGATCTTTCGGCTGCTTCGAGGTTTTTAATGGTAGAATTGCATGGATGGAGCTGTAGTCTAGGATGGGACGGCAAATCATTTTGTAAATGTTGGTACAGGTGTTGGTACTAATTCCTTGATTCTTGTATGTCAGGCAACGGAAATGTTTCGCTCGCTTTACGATGTTTGCTTTTATATCGGAGGTGTGTTTTCTAAAGGACAGTTTTGGGTCTAATAGGATTCCTAGGTATTTACATAATCGGGAGGAGTATATAGTGGATCCGTTAATGTTTATGGAGAGAGGATTAGGCGGTATGCGATGGTAGGGTAGGAATAGTTGGGATTTGTTGGGATTAATTTTAAGCCTCCACTTGGAGAACCAAGTATCGGATTTGTTTATAAAATCTTGGAGGGAGTTAAGGGCTGAGGCTAGGGATGATGAATGGGTGATTAATGCAGTGTCATCCGCAAACTGTAGGGGATAACAGGTTGGGTTTATAAAGTTGGGATTGGGATGGTATAAGTCGGAGCAATATATATTGTATAATAAAGGAGATAGAGAGGAGCCTTGAGGAACATCTTGTTCAGGATGGAATGTCGAGGATAAGGTTTGTCGTATACGGATTTGAAGTTTGCGGTTGAAAAGGAAGTTTTGGATTAGGTTGATAAGGTGGTTGGGTAGTTTAAGGATACTGCATTTATATAAAAGGCCCCGATGCCAAACGGAATCGAGGGCCTTAGATATATCTAGGAATAGAATGGCAGATTTGTTACCTTCTAGATGCATTGTTTGGCAGTTGGATGTAAGAATGGTTAAGGGTAGGGTTGTAGAGCGATTTGGAAGGAAGCCATATTGGTAGATAGGGATATGGGGTAAAACATGGCTTAGTATTTTTTGTTTAAGGAGGGATTCGTACAGTTTCCCGAGTACGGGCAGTAAGGTAATGGGACGGTAGTTGTTTGAATGTACAGGATCAGTTTTGGGTTTGTGGATGCAGGTGATTATTCCATGTTTCCATTCAGAGGAAAATATTTGATGGGTATAATTAAAATTAAGGATTTTTATGTATGTATGAATGGAATGTGGAAGGGCTTTCAAAATTAGTCGGTGTACTTTATCATGTCCTGGTGCTGTATTTTTTGTCTTGTGGAGTACCGAAAAATATGTTTCTTCGTCCAGTCTATCGTCAGGAGGAGGGGGAGGTAGGGGTTTTGGAAGGATGCGGTTTTCGTACCAACTGTTTACCGTTTCAAAATAGTCATTGTTAAAGGAAGCGTCGTTCGTCTGTTTGTATACATTTTTAAAATTGTTTGCAAATATCTCTGAAATGTCTTTGTCTGTTGTTCGTTTGTCATTTGTTACTGGGTCTATAATTTCTGAGATAGTCTTGTAAGATTTATATTTACTCGGTTTTTTTATTTCAGTCTAATATTTTTTTCCTTGAAGGTCATTGATATTATTGCATGCTTCAAGCCATTTATGTGATTTATATTCTATTATGAGTTTTTTAATGTCCTTATTTAGTCTGTTGAATGTCAATATAACTTGTTCGTCCTCTAACTGTCTAAAGTCCTGGTAAAGTTGTCTTTTGTATTTTATTAGTCGAAGGATAAATTTGGCTGAAGGATATTTGTAGTGTTGTTTGGTGGTATGTTGATCTATAGATTTTACCAGTAGCCTGTTGAACTGCGAAGTGGTACTGGATTTAATTTCTAGGTGTATATCTATAAATTTTAATGTAATCTGCTATGGTTTCGGGTAACAATTGAGTAGGATTATGTTGGATTTTGAGTTGAAGGAAATGGAAAGATGGTCTGAACATAGATCTGGAATTAGTTGGACTGAGTGGATAAGGGGTTTCAAATTATTGGTACATAATAGGATATCGGGCGTGCTAGCTTAGTGTTGGTTCATAATAAAGGTGGGATCGGTTTTAACTTGGACAAAATTTGAGTGGGAGAGGAAATGTGATAAGTGCTTCTTTTTAGTAGAGTTTATATTGAAGTCTCCTATAATTATTACGTTATCGTATGGGGATGCCTTTGTAAATATTGTGTCTTCAATTGCCGAGGAAGGATGGATGTACACCAGGAATAGATGAATTTGGAAGGGTGGGAAATTGAGAGTTGCATGTATACATTCATTTAGGATATTGTTTATTCGAGGCGGATTAGCTTTTCCTAGTGAATATTTTTTACTTATTCATTGAAATGACAGAATCTCAAATACTTAATAATATGTTTATATTTATTTTATTATATGAAATGGTGGTGTGTCCATAATAGCAATTTCCCCTTCATTTAAACAATTGATAATTGACTTATTAAACATATTAGTTGTTAATTAATTGATGATCATTCCACAATAAATCAGCGTTTATTTCGAGTTTAAGAAAAGCCTAATTTAGCATGGTCGCTCCGATTCGCTACGCGACCAAGGCAAATTTTCAGGCTTTTCTAAACTCGAAATTTTACTTCATACCTAACCTGAGAGTAGAAACAACTCCTACATTGTCATAATAGTGACAATACATTTGACTAAGTTACTCACGGTCAAAATGTTACAATAGCTATTTAATGATGAAATTACTATCGCAGTCAAAAGGCTTTGACAACTGTCAACAAACAGTTGACACAGTAATTTCAAAATGTTATGATTGCCGGAAGATGAGTTAAGTTCAGGGTTGTTAAAAAAAGAACGTTTTTTTTTCTTCATTTTAATAAAAACAAACAGTTTTTTCACAAAACGTTATTTTTTTTCACTAAAACAGTGTTTAATACATTAACAATTAAAAACATGTTTAAAACGTGTTTAAAATATATTTAAAACGTGTTTAAAACATAACCAGCCTTATTATAAACATTAGCACACATTTCTACGGATAATATTCACATTTTTGGATTAATAAAACGTTTTAGTAGATTACCATTGTAGGTTTATTCCGAATAATTTAATAGCCCTATTTTAAGTCTTACACATAACCTCAATTGCCATTACAAAATTGGTTATTTAAAATTTACTTAATAATGCAATAAATCATAAATGTATAAACCTTATCAAAATGTTTACAACTTCACTTGAAATTAGTGTTTCATACGCGTGGCGCATGATGTAAAATTTCGAGTTTAGAAAAGCCTGAAAATTTGGTTTGGCAGCGTAGCGCGACCAAACCAAATTTTGGCTTTTCTAAACTCGAAATTTTTCTTCATGCTTAGTCTGGGAGTGGAGACACTCGTTAGAAGTAAATTTTAATCTAAAAATTTATCAAAAGAAATACATTTTCACAAACAAAATAAGAATACTGTAACATACCTTCTAAATTAGTTGATTACAATAAAGTTAGAACACATGAAAATGTAATGTTGCTACTTTAATTTTATCATTATTTCAAAAGTAATTAATAGATGGCATGTAGATTTTGCTCTATTAATACGAAATGTTAGTATCGTGTTTGTTTGCAATTTATCGTCTAACCTAACTTAACTCTACTAAATTATAAACGAAACAAATTTTTAGAACTGTCCTGAAACATCATAGTTAGCCAAAATTGTTTACATACATTTTATTTACATAAAATGTCTTTTTTGCATAATATAATATTTTCAACACTGAATAACAACGATAAAAATATTGTGAAAAATGACAATAACGCAAAATATACATGAAATTTGTGTTTTATTTTGGTGCTCTGAAAGATATTCAAAGAAACTTAAACTTTGATAACAAAAGACAGAAATCGTTGAGGAATGAATACATTTAGTTTTAATTTGAGAAATAATAAAATAATAATAAAATGAAAAAAAATCATTAAAATTACTGAAACGGCGATTTTTAGGAATTTTTTATAAACTGTGGAAACGAAGAGATTTACTTTTCTGCATGCAAAACACAACGAAAATCAGAGATTATCGGAGTTGTTACATACAGAGAGTTTTATGTAACACCAAACATTTTCATAACGAGAATTTTTCTTTAAAGTATACATAAGCATGCGTTGTACATTTGCCGACGCTCTGTTTTTAAAAGAATTTAATTTGAAGCTTTAAACGAGTGTTTTCCGCTCCCAGGCTAAGCATGAAGTAAAATTTCGAGTTTAGAAAAGCTGGAAAATTTGGTTTGGTCGCGTAGCGCGAAGCGCGGAGCGGCCAAACCAAATTTTCAGGCTTTTCTAAACTCGATTTTACTTCATGCGCCACCGGTACAAAACACTGATGCAAGTAAAGTTTAGCGGTGTGTTTTAAACTTCGTAATATGTCAGTGTTTTGTACCGGTGGCGCATGAAGTAAAATTTCGAGTTTAGAAAAGCCTGAAAATTTGGTTTGGCCGCTCCGCGCTTCGCGCTACGCGACCTAACCAAATTTTCAGGCTTTTCTAAACTCGAAATTTTACTTTATGCTTAGTCTGGGAGTGGAACACACTCATTTCAAGTTTCAAATTGTTTTTTATTAACAACGAATATCTAAAGATTTACAACATATACAGTGTAATTGGGACATGTATACTTGAAAGAAAAACTCCGTGTGTGTACACGTTGAGGGATTAATTGCGATTGATTGGCTACAATTTTTAATGGTCATATAGGCAACCCAATTTACACATAACTTTCAAAATAAAGGTGTCAAATTGTATTAGATAAACATGTTCGGTGTTACATAAAACTCTCTGTATATTATTATATTGTTTTTCCAAACATCACACAGTGGAGTATTTGTGTGAAAAAACCGGACAAAAAAATATTATAAATTAAAATGAAAATATACAATAATTATTTGTGTATTGCGAGCGCAAAGTGGTCGATTGGCGATCGCAAGAGAAAGTTGGCGCTCGACGCGCAGCGGAGAGCGCCAATCTCTTAAGATCGCCAATCACACTTTGCGCTCAAATTACACATAAGATTTTTCTTTCAATCGCCACAATAATGTTCAAAGAACAAACTTCAAAAGATTTAATGGACTCAATTATAACATAATATAACATTGATTCAAAATTTTCCAGAAAAGGTAAAGTTACAATTTTTACAATTTTTAATTGTTATTTTCGAAGTTGAAGGTCCATCTACCGTTGAAACAATATGTTTCTCCGTTGATGTAGAATCAAAAACTTGCGTTGGTGTCGCAAGTATTTAATGTGCAGTTAATATTTTATTTTGTTTTGTTTTGATTTAGGTTTTACGTCATCTATTTCCGCTGCTATAGCCTATCATGACGCCGGAGATTAGGTCTATAGCTATCCGGGAGTTCCAACCCACCGGTAGGGATCT
This sequence comes from Philonthus cognatus, assembly GCA_932526585.2. Lineage (NCBI taxonomy): Eukaryota > Metazoa > Arthropoda > Insecta > Coleoptera > Staphylinidae > Philonthus > Philonthus cognatus. The sequence continues at coordinate 117,773,857 of OW052241.1, read as the reverse complement.
TTAACGTGCACGCAACATCCAGGCAGTACAGGGGTCCTACATGCATTTAACGCCATATCCGATAAGACGGAGTGTTTGGCATATTTATTCTAACCTATATAAATGCAGACAACTTGTTAGGCCGGTATTTGAACCCCGGCCCGTGGCGTAGCAGTCCAACAGTCTAACCACTACACCACCCAGCTGCCCTCTATTTTATTAGCAATGCTATCGTCAATATATCCCTCTGCCACAGATAACTTTTTTCATCCTCCGTGACGTTTTAATTGCATTAAGTCACCTCCACCATTAACCAATAATGTTGCTGATGTGCGGCGAAAACAATGGCCAGTATATAAATTTGATTCTAGCAGTTTTAGGAATTCCGCTATTACATAAGGCGTTTTACCTATCATATTCAATCCCACTACCTGTTTCGAACATTTACCTTTCGAATATCTCAAGAAAAGACGACGTGATGTATCATTATCTTGTGGTCTTAAAGCGATATATCGTCTGATTAGTGATAAGAAATCAATTGCATTATTTTTATCATTAGTAACAGTAAAAGTGCGGCTTCTGTTGGTTTTGCAGACTGGGATTTTCACAATTAGTATTGAATCCTTATCTTCAACATCATCTAACATTATTTTCACCAGTTCATCATGTCGACATCCGCCGGCAATACCCAAAATTAATATAACCTTTTTCAACAAATATATCTGATCAGGAGCAGTACGCAGAAATGATTCATTCAATTTCTTTCCTAGTTAATATTTTCGATTTTTTTGGTTTGTATCCAACACTTTTTTTCAAGAAAACTATTAATTTTTTATACTGACCAATGTCGCGATTAACTGATAAGATAGCTTTTAATATCGAGAGTTTCGACCATAGAGTAGAGGCTTTAAACTTTTTACTCTGTTCCGAGAAATACACAGGAAGTACACTTTCGCTGGGTGTTACACTTTTTTGAGCGGCACCATTTTACAAAAATTTCATATTCCCGTTCGTATTTTAGGCGTGACTTATCCGGCAGTAGGCTTAATGTTACTATTTTCGTGGCTTCGGCCATATCTAGTGGTGTACATGTTGAATAATCCTCATCGTCATTCATTTCCATAATTATTCGATTTGATTTAGCGAGCGTTTTTTTTATTTTGTCGCTTTAAAGCGGCGAAGTGACAACAAGTGACGTCTCCTCGGGAATCGCCTACTTTCCTCTGAGCTTTGCGAGCGTAGAAGCCTACTTTCTAAAGGGATTGTAGGAAAACTATATTCTAGTAATCATAATACTAATAAAATATAAAAATTACTTAAAAAAATGTAGTTATAAATTTATTTTACCAACTAAATCTATAATTCTTTATCGGTGTCTTCTTCTTCGTCCGTATCTTCTACTTCATCTAGACATAGTTCATCGTCATCTGCGTTTAGTTCGTCATTTCTGTTTTCCTCTTTAATTTGTTCTCTGTCTACAACAGATAAGTCTATTGCTTCTTTTGAGAGTTTTGTACTTAAAATTTCTGTCTGTTGCTAACATAGGGATCAGAACTAAGTAGCAATCGATTTATAACATCTCTATTGCATCCAACACGTAATGTTTTTCATGTAAAATGTAATCTGTATTGCCGTAAGTTTTTGTTCCGTGCTTCAGCTGCTTCTTCTGACAACCGGCCTATAGGTAATATAGCGGAAGCTATTACTTAGGCGCCATGCATTAAAACTTGGTGTATTGTCTGTGTCATGGGATGCCATCCATATAACTCCACATACATGTTTGCTGTTTCTTGAAAAAAAATCCGAAAACTTATCGGTATTAACACTGCGGCTACTTGAAATAACTTCTAATATGAATTTAAACCTTTTTAATAAATATTAACCAGTTATTTTAGAGGATGTTTCAGGGTCCGCAAAGAATCTTCTAGATGTATTACCATCGTTTGAATTTCCAAAACCTGGCTTTGGATTGTCGACTTGAGGTCCCATTTTATCTTTGAAATGTCTTTGAATTCTTTATTCTCTTTCTTTAACAACTTTTTTTCTTTTGAAGTTTTCGCTTGCTACTTTTTATTTGGTATTCTATAAGATATGTGCAGTACAGATTTAAAGAAATGAATTCTAGGATGAAGAATTGAAAGACTAAACTGGAATGCCGTATCATTGATTGTTGTTTAAATTAAATTAATAACATTCTTTGACGTCTGTCCACAAATATAACACTTCATTGTAGATATCGCATCAGTTGCTGCATTGCAGACTTTTCCGTCTACCATGGTATGCATCAGAACATGATTAATTTTTAGTACTCCACCAGGAGTAGATATCTGGGTTACTTCGATGTTTTTAGTTTGATTTTCCATGTATTTTATTTCACCTTGAATTATATTTTTTAATTCTCTAATAAATTGAATACGGATTGGTCTGCAGAATCTAACAGAGAATGGAACAGGATTTTGCCATATAATTTTTGTCTGTACTGCATCAATGGTAAGAATCAATCTTAAGGGAACAAGTGAATTTTGATATATATTTGAATCACTGTCGGTGTCATTTTAAAATTTTTGTTTTAACTGAAACTGTTGGGAGCCATCACAGTCCTATTTTAACAATAATAACAAATTGTTTCTTTCCTTCCACGTACACGATTGTATAGCTTCTGCTAGATATTTACACAGTCGCGAAGAGGTGTTATCAAGTAACGCTTTCAATTGAATCTCTGCACATGTCACTTATGTCACTTGAATACATTTTTCTTTAGGATAACATTCCCTTTTTGCTTTTTTTTATCTGTGAATAACAGGGGTAAATACTTTTGTTGGCTCCGTATATAACTTCCCATTGTTTTTGAGAGAAATCACCTTCTAAATTTATTTCTAATGCTTCTTCTGGAGTATGTTTTTTAACAGCGATTGTCTTTTGCCCAGATCTAATAGTCTTACGATTTTGTTTCGCTTTCGATGGTGAAATTCTAATTTCTTTTATTAATTTGGAATCATCAGGATTTCCAGCACCCAGTTGACTTATACCAGCAACATAAAACTCATCGGGATATACTTGATCGCGTAGTGATTTTGTTTGACGTTTACTGCGATCGCATAATTCCACAAAATGTTTCATGCTCGTCCAAGTATTTGAATAGACCAGATAGGAAATCTTATGCACCACTAGAGTTATTTATCATTTTTTTGCAAAAATCAAGAATCCTTGTAACGTGCTTCTGCTCATTTTCTCCTAAAATCACCCTTGAAATGCATTAATAAATTATATAAAACATGTCTCTCTTTAAGTAGACATTTAGTAATTTTTTGCAAGTTTATCTATTTATTAATAAATAATTTTTTCCATTCACATTTTTCTATTTACAGTAATTAATTAATTCAAATAATTATTTTTTTGTTATTTCTATTAATAACTTTAAAGAAGCTACAATAAAATAAACTTGAATGAAAACACTAAGTACTCATTATTAATAGCTTACTGCTATTGATAATGCGTACTTAGTATTCGAAATGTACATCTAGCAAAATAAAAACTTATAGCGAAGAAAGTGTTAGTGTTTTCTCTTAAGTTTAATTTATATCTTCACGTAACTCAAAAAACCATATTCCTACAATAAAATAATATGCTAAAGATATTTTTCCCTAAACATATTGTATACGTATTTTGAGTAAAATTAGTTAAGGTTAGTGTCAAATAAAAAAAGCAGAAGAAAGCGGACGATGTTTATATGAAATATATTTGAAGAAAGCCTTAAGTTTATGTGGATATAGGAATTTGTGCCTGATCGAGCACGACACATAAGCAAAATCATGTTTATTTAAAAAAAAAATGGTACACTATTATTTCTTTTGAAATCTTCAGCTTCGCTTGTACACATATTATTTTAATTACAAATGTACAAAAAACTGTTAAAAACTATATAACATACCTTCTCCTTCCATATCCAGAAGTTTTTTTACAAAATCTAGAAAATAATATCAAGAAAACGCTGAACAAATGCAATGCAAACGGGCGCTGATTGGAATTTATTTTACAGAAACAAACAACTTGTTATAAAATTAAAACGGCCTCTATTCGATAGATGGGTCATTAGTATTTTATAAAAAAAAATGGTTAGCGTTAATTTTCGTCAATTTGAAAATATCGACTTTTGTCGGGTTATTTCGTACAAATACCCCAATGTGCATCATAACGATACCTACTAATTTCTATAAATTACATCAAAATTCACTCTTTAATTGTATTTTTATGCAAGTTTAAAAACAACACATTTCGTCAATAGCAGTTGTTATCTCTTTTATTCATAACTTTAAAAATTATCAGGATATCTTTATGAAATTTTGTAAGTATATCAAGCAAGAATATTTTAAAATAGTAAAATACTCCATCGATAGTGTTTAAGTTATATTCAATTAAACTTCATTTGAAGGTGAATTTATTGAAATTTTAATGAAATTCTATTTCCTGACATTCATAACTTTGAATTTTTTAACGATGTCGTCATGAAACTTTGAGTAGATATTTAGCAAACATTGTCCTTTTAAAATATGCCAACATTTGAAAATTCCCTATCAATAGTTTATGTATTATTTACAAAAAAGCGACATTAATAAGTGAATTTGTTCAAGTTTTAATGCAATTCTAGTTTCAGACAGTCATAACTTTATCAATTATCAGGATATCGTTATAAAATTATGTGTAAATATTAATTAAAACATTGCCCTTTCAGAATATGAACCCAAAAAATTTATAAAAATTTGACTTCTCTGCTTTCTCATAAATCACATACTATAAATGTAAAAGCTCTAATTTAGGAACCGTTAGAAAATAAAAGTTTTCGTTGACTTGGCATTACTGATCATTTAGTGTGAACGTAAGCCAATTTAATTTCCGAAAACAAATATGCAGGGTGCGAGTAAAGTATTGAATATTTAAATTAAAAACGAACCCAACCGGTTTTCTTAGAAACGCTGAAACAGATCGATTTTTTTTCAGTAATACCCCCTATTTTGCGCGGTCTGAAATACTGTGACGTCACTACTGTTTGACGTGTGACGTCAGCGACAATATTTTTTTGAATGGATTTCGTTTATTTTCATTTGGTAATTTTTGTAGAGCTCTCAATTCTCTTTACCGTCACATTTTATAAATACGCATCATTTAATCTAATAACGGGACAGACAAAATGGTAATTCAGATCTGCACAAAATTCATAGTTGTTTTATCAAAATTAAAAAAAAAAACGCCAACTCAAAATTTATTGTTTTATTTATATTAAACATGTTAACAAGTTTGACACCTAAATTCAAGATCCACATCAAGTAAAATTTCATGAAATAGGGAGCACAAAAGATTAAGTTAAAAATTAAAAACAATGAAATAAGAGATCTACAAAAGTTGTCACATAAATAAAAAATAATTCCATTAAAAAAAATTGCCAATGACGTCACACGTCAAACACTAGTGACGTCACAATATTTTTGGGCACTCATAATAGGGCGAATTAGTCAACGAAAATCGACCTATTTCAGCGTTTTTATGAAAACTGGTTGAGTTCGTTTTTATTTAAATTACTCCATACTTTACTCACACTGTATATACAGAGAGTTTTATGTAACACCGAACATTTTCATAACGAGAATTATTATTTTAAGTACCCATATGCATGGTTGTACATTTTCCGACGCTCCGTTTATTAAAAGAATTCAAATTAAAGCTTTAAGCGACTGATTTCCACTCTCAGGCTAAGCATGAAGTAAAATTTCGAGTTAAGAAAAGCTTGAAAATTTTGTTTGGTCACGTAGCGCGAAGCGCGGAGCGGCCAAACTAAATTTTCAAGCTTTTCTAAACTCGAAATTTTACTTCATGCGCACCGGTAAAAAACACAGTTTTTTTTCGTTTGGCCGCTCCGCGCTTCGCGCTGCGCGACCAAACCAAATTTTCAGGCTTTTCTGAACTCGAAATTTTACTTCATGCTTAGTCTGGGAGTGGAACACACTCATTTTAAGTTTCAAATTGAACTCTTATATAAAAAAAAACAACAAGTATCTAAAGATTTACGGCATATACACTGTAAGTGGGACATGTATACTTGAAAGAAAAACTCCCTGTATTTATAAGTTAAGGCATTAACTGCGATTGATTGGCTACAATTTGTAATGGTCATATAGGCAACCCAAATTACACATAACCTAAAATATAAAGGTGTCAAATCGTATTGGATGCTTTGGTTTGATAAATAGAACATACGAAAATAAACACTGAAAATGTTCGGTGTTACAAAGAATTCTCTGTATGCAACAATTAAGTATTAATAACTAACATTGTAGATTAATTTAGTAAATACTTTTTGTCAGTTTTTTACGTTACAATGCCTTGACGCTAGGAACGTACCTTGACGTAGTGTGGGGGCAAGGAAAGGTTGAAGGCCAATGAGCGGAGCGCGGAGATACGGGCCTCCTCTATGGAGACCCGGACCCCCGTGCTGCTGTGAGGTGAGACCTTATCGCTAAACGTTCCGAGGCTGATACAACCTCATTGCTGTTACAGCCTCCTTTGTAGAATCGCTTCACCTCTATACAGCCACTCTTGGCAAACTCTTCAATCATTTCTGGATCCCCTTCAGTTCACCGAACTGATCGGGACTCAAAGGGGGATCCAAACCCAGCTTGTAATCTTTGAACTATCAATCTTCTTCATCTTCTATACAACCATAATGGACAAGCAAAACGAAGGAACTAGTCTCCAGGTGGGTACACAAAAATCCCACCCCGCGTCAGCGGGCTGCCCCATCGGATCTGGAGGGGGCAACTGTCCATCCGTGTCAGGCCTTCAAGGCAAACAGTCCGAGAAGGACTCCAAAAAGTCGGAGAAGGCTACGGCTAAGGCTGGCCAGAAGCGACAGGCGTACAATGCAGACTTGAAACCCTCTACAAGGGCATTCAGAAACAGGAGAGCGGCTCACCGAATCCGCCTGAAATTCGAGTCCGTTCCAGAGACCGAGCTTTCCGACCAGGATAAAAAGTCTCTGGCATGGGCTAGGGAAATAATTAGGGAACACGGGGAGAAACCCGCTGCGACCGCAACGCCCAAAAGGCAGCGATCGCAGGGGGAGACCCCACCGTGCCCTAAAAAGGTAAGGAGGACCGGGCCCTCTCCAAAAATTACACAAGGCCGCACCTATATCATCCTCAAGGAGCACACTATATTTGCGGTAATAGATAGGAGCCACAGGGAGGGTTCAATCTCGCCGGCGAACTGGCAGCTGGCAGAGATGGCCCTCCTTAAAGTCTATAAGGAGGTTCTGTCTGCCAACCCAGGAACGGCTCCCAAGTGTCGAGACGCAGGTTGGCACTAAGGCCACGTCAAACTGGTGGCCTGTGCAGATCAGAGGTCTGCTGACCTGTTCAGGCTGGCCATAGGGAAGGTAGGTGAGGTCTGGCCGGGTGCTGCTATCGAGGCTGTAACCAGGGACAAGATCCCGAACAGACCTCGGTGCAGGGCCTGGGTCCCGACCGAGCCTGCTGACCCGCCGACGATCGAAGAATTCATCCGTATGAGCAACCCGGAGTTGCCGACAGCGGATTGGATGGTGGTCAGTGTAGGGGAGGCGAGGGGCAACACCAGACCGGTGACAATCACTGTCAACGAGGAGTCCGTCGCCCTTCTAGAGACCTGTAGAGGGGTGATAAGCTATGGCTTTGGGGCGATCACCCTCAAAATCTATAAGAAGGATCGGGAGACCGCTAATTCCAAGAAGGAGGCGGCCTGTGAAGAGCCGATAGAAACAGCTCCACACCCTGGTGTGGAAACTGGTCCCCACTCTGATGTGGACAGTGAGCCTGTACTAGAGGCTATGAATCGCCTGCGCACGCACTCGGAGAAGACGGGGGAGAGTGAAGGAGACGAGGATCTTGTTCTCTTCTCCGGATCTGATCCGGATGATGACGACCTGAACACCACGGTCGTCAACCCCTAAAGCGGTACGTTGGCGAAGGTGATTCAGATCAACCTGCATCACTGCAAGGCAGCCTCGGCTGCGCTAATCCTTACCCTAGGAAGGGATGGGTACGATGTCGCCCTGATCCAAGAACCATGGATCGTAGGAGATCGGGTTTGCGGACTGGGCTCAGCTGACTTTAAGGTCTTTTACAAACAAGGGGTAGGTAAACCCAGATCGTGTATCTTAATAAACAAAAGGCACTCTGCTTTCCTGCTTCCCTGTTTCAGCGACTGCGACACAGCTGTCGTCTCCATGGAGAGTGGCCCTTACCAGCTTTGGGTGGCCTCCTCCTACATGGCCCATGACAAGGGAACCCCCCCAGAAGGCATTGTAATGGCGGTGGGAGAAGCTAACCGGAAGGGGGTGGATCTCGTCATCGGCGCTGACGCGATCGCTCATCACCCAATATGGGGGCGCTCCGACACAAATGGCAGAGGTGAGTTGCTACTTGATTTTATTCTGGCCACTAACCTTTCCATATGTAACATTGGTAGCGAACCCACGTTTATTACCTCCAACAGACGCGAGGTTCTAGACATAACTTTGGTCTCGGACCAAGCGCACAATAAAGCTAAAAACTGGAAGGTCAGTGGTGAACACTCCTTCTCCGATCATAGGTATATAGAATTTCAGGTCGATATGCGTATCCCAGTAAATCCTATAATCACCAACAAAAGATTAACGAACTGGGACACTTATAGGGCCGTCCTCACTAGGGTGTTGCCCAGCGATACACCACGCAGACCTTCCACTGAGGAGGAGTTGGATTGCTTGGTAACTACCCTCACTGATGCCTGTAATAGCGCAATGGGCGCAGCCTGTCCTGGAAAAATCCCTAGAGGAAAAAAGAAGCCTAAATGGTGGAACCAGGAGATTTCCTCCCTAAGAAAGGAGCGCAATAGCCTGTTCAACAGGGCAAAATAAACCAGTGAATGGTCTCTGTACAAGGACAGCCTCAGAGCCTTCAAAAAAGCTGTCAGGCAGGCAAAGAGAGCCTCCTGGAGAACTTTCTGCAATCAGATTGAGGAGGCCTCTGAGGCCAGCCGACTCAGGAAAATACTATCGGGGAACCCAGCTATCCCGGGTTTTCTCATGAAGCAGGGTGGTGAGTGGACCACCTCATGCGGGGAGACCCTAGAGGTGCTAATGGAGACTCACTTTCCCTCCGACGCTGGTAGGAGAGGGGCTCTCCGGACACCCAAGAGGAGCTGCCCGACTGGGGATATCCTGAGCAAGGATAAATTGGCTTGGAGTGTGAACAGCTTCAAGCCCTTCAAAACCGCAGGCCCGGACGGGATCATTCCTGCTGAATTACAGATGGCTGCGGATATTATCAATCCCTGGTTGGAAATAATATTCGAAGCCTGCTTAACTCTTTTGTACATCCCGCAGAGGTGGAAAGAGACTAATGTGGTGTTTATACCCAAAGCGGGAAAAATATCTCACTCAACACCGAAGGACTATAGACCGATTAGCTTATCCTCCTTCCTACTCAAGACACTGGAGAGGTTAGTGTAGGCGTACATAAAAGAGCGCATACATCCAGACCTCTGGTCGACTAGCCAACACGCGTACACTAGGGGCAGATCAGTAGACAGAGCTCTGCACGCCCTCCTAAGTAAGGTTGAAAATTCCATGTGCAAGAAAGAGTTCACGTTGTCGGTATTCCTGGATATCGAAGGAGCCTTCAACTTCGTGCGCCCAGGGGCGATTTTGTCGGCCCTTGGCAATCTGCACATGGATGAGTCGATATGCCTCTTCGTAGAGGAGCTACTAACGAGGAGGCACATTGTCTCTGCGCTGGGCGGCTCACGCTCTAGAAGAGAGGTCAGTAGAGGCACCCCTCAAGGGGGTGTCCTCTCTCCACTACTATGGAATATAGTAGTAAATCTAGCTCCTGTTGACCTTTACTGCAGGTATGCTGCAGCTACCACAGCGATCAGGATCAACTCGGTCGGGATATGGAATAGTAGCAAACAGGGCCATGGAAGGATCCTGAATGAGCTTGTCGATATCCCACTGAGTACTGATAGCTGTCTTCCAGAACTTACCTTTGGGAACAAGTTCTCCATTTCCATCCCGGACAAAACCGAATGGGTAGAGGGCAAGATTGTTCAGGGAAATAAAGTCTGGCTCTTCACGGATGGCTCCAAGTCCGAAAACAGAGTAGGGGGTGGAATTTTCTCACATAAGTTCAACCTCAAAAAATCTTTTCGACTCCCAAACCACTGCAGCGTCCTACAGGCGGAAGTCATGGCTATCCGAGTGGCAGTGGACTGGATAGGTAAAACCGACCTTCAGGTAAACCATATCAGGTTCGTCACCGACAGCCAGGCCGCCATTAGGACATTAAATAGTCCCTACTGCACCTCTAAGGTGGTCAGAGACTGCAGAAAAGTGCTTAACAAGCTCGCTAACAGCTGTGATGTGGGGCTCATCTGGGTACCAGGTCACAGTGATATCAAGGGAAACTCAATTGCCGACGGCCTCGCAAGGAAGGGGGCAAGGATGAGAGACCTATCTACTGAACTTTCCGCCGACATTCCTCTTAGGGAATGCAAGGACTATTAAGGGACCAAATGACATCATGGGTTAACCTTAGGTGGAAGGAAGAAGACACGTGTCACATAACAAGGCAGATATGGCCTATGTGTGACACTATAAACAGTAAAAGATTAATTGCACTTAGCAGAATCGACATAAGGAAGGCAGTAGGCATCATCACGGGTCACTGTTTTCTGGGTGGACACGCACAAAAGATGGGTCTCAAATACAACGACTTCTGCAGAGAATGCCTAGATGAGGAGGAGGAAGAAACAGTACTCCACTATCTAGGTCAATGTCCTGCTCTTGAGGGGAAACGAATGAAGTACCTCGGTCTGCACCACGCAAGTGAACTGGCGGAGCTCTCACCTATAAAGGTAGAGATCTGATCGGATTCATTAGGTGCTCAAATTGGGTTGTATAGGGGAAGGATCTCTCATGGTATCACAACGGGCCCTATGGGCCTAAGTGAACAGCCTCGGCTGTTGCCATATAAACCTAACCTAACCTACGTTACAATGACTACAGAGATAATTGTTTTTGCAATTGTCGTTTTGTTAAAAAAAAACACTTCTAAAGAATTCATGCGCCCCAAAATGTAAGTGAATCTTGGGGAGAATCGCCGAAAGTCATCATATTTTGAACATTGATTAAAATCTCAACACTACGAAAATTACGAACATTGTAATAAATTAACGAACCATAATCATTGCAAAAATTATTGCAATTAACGAAATGTATTTTCAAAATTAACGAAAATCATAAAGGTAGTGAAAACTGGGATATTTCAAGAAACATTTCCTGTATATGTATTACATTTAAATTAACCTAAATGTAAGCCAAATAATTTATATATTCATTATTTGAAAAAGTGAAAAGCAAACATTGTATGCAAAAAAACGTTATACACTTACTACTCCTACCCACAGGCTTCACCCGAAAACTACCCCTACAAACGGAAAAAAACAGATAACATCGATTTTTCACAAATCTGCACATGGAAAAAAGATTTAAACAAAACAAAAAGTAGCTCAGAGGATTTTGAACAAAAAAGTTCTTCAGGACTTTCTTGCGAAATGAACCAGTCTCTCAGAAATAACGAATCAAGTAACCGGTCACTTTGAATGTTACTCATGTGACAGACAGGGAATTTGTCTTTCAAGTATACATACCGGGTGTTGACTTGGGGGGACGCAACATAGAAAATAGCATGTTAATTTTAAAGTGTTTAAATATTGGCTTCCCTATATATTTTAGAGACAAAATTTATTACACTTTTTTGTAGAGGGAACAATTCTAAATTTATTAATGTTCACACTTAACACTTTACGTTTCTCTAAGTCAAAATAATTAAGAAAAAGTAATGTGATTTTATAAAAATAATGACATACAAAAATTGCGGATATTACCTGTTTTCTTTAATTCAATTTGAAGCTTTAAACAAGTGTTTTCCACTCTCAGACTAAGCATAAAGTAAAATTTCGAGTTTAGAAAAGCCCAGAAAATTTGTATACTGGAAATTTTACTTCATGCTTAGTCTGAGAGTGGAAAACACTTGTTTAAAGCTTTAAATTGAACTTAAAAACAAAACAGGTAATATCCGCAATTGTTGTATCAATTCCATGGTATGTCATTATTTTTATAAAATCACATTACTTTTTCTTAATTACTTTAGTTGTGAATTTTCTGACATTCGTTGATTTTTAAAAAAGTTCAATTTAAAGCTTTAAACGAGTGTTTTCCACTCACAGACTAAGCATGAAATAAAATTTCGAGTTTAGAAAAGCCCCGTGAAAATTTGTCGAGGGTCGCGCAGCGACCCGACACGAATTTTCTGGGCTTTGCTAAACTCGAAATTTTACTTTACGCGCCTCGCGTATAAAGCACTATAATATTGTCAAATTTATGTATATTCCAACTTCACTTAAAATTTGTGTTTTATACGCGTAGCGCATGAAGTAAAATTTCTAGTTTAGAAAAGCCCAGAAAATTTTCACGGGGCTTTTCTAAACTCGAAATTTTACTTCATGCTTAGTCTGGGAGTAGAAAACACTCGCTTAAAGCTTTAAATTGAACTTAAAAAAGGGAATATCTGCAATTGTTGTATCAATTCCAAGGTATGTCATTATTTTCATAATATCGCATTACATTTTTTTAATTATTTTAGTTGTAAATTTTCTGACATTCGTTAATTTTTAAAAGATTTTAATTTGAAGCTTTAAACGAGTGTTTTCTACTCCCAGACTAAGCATGAAGTAAAGTTTCGAGTTCAGAAATGCCCCGTGAAAATTTGTCGAGGGTCGCGCAGAGACCCGAGACAAATTTTCTGGGCTTTTCTAAACTTGAAATTTTACTTCATGCGCGTATAAAACACTATAATATTGTCAAATTTATGAATATTCCAACTTTACTTAAAATTTGTGTTTTATACGCGTGGCGCATGAAGTAAAATTTCGAGTTTAGAAAAGCCCAGAAAATTTGTCTCGGGCTTTTCTAGACTCGAAATTTTACTTCATGCTTAGTGTGGGAGTGGAAATCACTTGTTTAAAGCTTCAAATTGAACTCTTTTAAAAATCAACGAATGTCAGAAAATTCACAGCTAAAATAATTAAGAAAAAGTAATGTTATTTTTTTTAAAATAACGACATACTATGGAATTGATACAACAATTGCAGATGTCAAAGTAGCAAAAGATATTGCTGTTACTTAATTAACGACAAAAAACATAACGTAAATATCGTAATAACTGTGGTCTGCGTAATACCACTTTATTAGGAGAATTTTTTCTTGTAGGTGTAAATCATTTCGAAAACATTTACTTTAATCAAGTGACTGCGATATCTTTTGCCATCTTGACATCCGCAATTGTTGTTTCAATTCCATAGCATGTCATTAATTTTATAAAATCACATTACTTTTTCTCAATTTTTTTAATTTTGAAAAACGTTAAGTGATAAACGTTAACACGAATGAATTTAGAATATTTCCCTTTACAAAATAGGTAAATGTTTTGTTTCTAAAAGAAATAGGGGAGCCAAAATTTGAACATTTCAAAATTTACATGGGATTTCCTATGTTGCGTCTGCTAAGTCAACACCCGGTATGTATACGCTTTTTTCTAAACGATTTTAATTTGGAGCTATAAAGGAGTCTTTTTCACTCCAGAATTAAGCATTATGTAAAATTTCGAGTTTAAAAAAAAACCTGAAAATTTGGTTTGGTCGCAAAGCGCGAAGCGCGGAGCGACCAAAGCAAATTTTTAGGCTTTTCTAAACTCGAAATTTTACTTCATGCGCCAGGCGTATTAAACACTGAAAACGCTGAAATATTGTGAACAAGCGAACTTCACTTGTAATCAGTGTCTCATACGGTTGGCGCATGAAGTATTGGCGCTAGGGCGACGAAATCTATTTAGTTTGTCTGTAGCGTGAACTAGGGCTAGGAATTCAAATATTCGTGAATATTCAATTAAAACACATTCAAATTAGTCAAATAATTAAACAAAGTAACTATTTGAATGTATAAATTGCTTAGTTTTAGAAAATAGAATAGACATTTTTTAAGACTAATTTATTGAAATATTTAATTATTCGAATAACTAAATTAAATAAATATGTGAAAAAGTAAGTGATTTAATATAAGTTATGTAGTATTTGAATATTCGCGAATATTCAAATTCCCAGCACTAGCATAAACGCTTCCGCCGGCAAGTTTAAGGTTTACAAAACGAAGACTGTTCGACAATAGCGCGAGTATCCAAAAGCTTGGAAATAATAGCAACCCATATATAATTCTTAATATCTTACTTTGACCTATATTTAAAAACTGAAAATAATATGTTTAATTTAAGTGTGCCAATATCCAACTTTCCAGAAACACCCGTGGTACGATATCAGATTAAATATTTAATTGTTATGCAAAATCCTTGAGATAAAAATCCAGGTACTTCATCACGGTTTCACGTGATATTTGTTTTAATTTTCTTGAAACGCAAATGAACAATATCTTGCAAAATTTTATTTTAGTTATTTTTTTGAAAAAATTGATAATTCTCATTACTTTTAGCCCACCTATTATAAAACGCTAATATCTAATGGGTTAATGATTGTTACCTTTAAGCCGACGCGATAAAAATCAATGGGTTTGCGCTTATTAAAAAACTTTGCGGACGTGCTTGCTTGCACTAGGTGCGTATTTTGGGGATTTTGGGTTGGCGAAATAGCGCGCGAACTGAGGAAAAAAGATGTAGGCCAAATAAATGTTATCCGGGAGAAAATAGGTCAATCACATTATGGGAACTACTTCCTTTACTCGCTGAATAAATATACGCACTTTATCAATAAAAAAAAAAAAAAACGAAAACGCTGTCTCGTTAATATCACACGTGCTCCAGAATTTTAATTTTTCAATGGAAAAGTGAATAATTCGTTTATGCTTTACGTGATCGCGAATTTAATTTTTGAGTTAACTAAATAACTGTGTAATTTATTAAGTTCACAGATATTGGAATTTATTTTATTTTATTATTAACTTGTTTCTCATTGATCACTTCGTGAAACATTTCTACCAATATACAGGGTGTCCTGTTTTGAGGATAGTATGAGTACCTTTGTTATTATTAATGATAGAGATTTGGTTTAATAGGCAAAGTTGTTCAGGTTTATGTGTTAATTTAGATTTCGCCAAGAAAAAATAAAAAAATTGGAAAACTTTAAAGTTATTGTGAAAAACCGCAAATCGCGATAGGTAAATATCCTCCATATTTACCTTATTAGTGAGTATATTAAAAATCTGTAAAAACTTTGCCAAAGGAAATGATATGACGCATCAGATAGTGATCAATTTTAATTTATCTGGCGATTAGTTTTTGTTTTATAAATATCAACTTTTGTTTTTCAAATAGGAGCATATGGTGATATGCATATTTTCAGTAGGATGTGCCACACATAAAGTTTTTCACATATTATTTGTTTATGGTATGTAACCAAGGCAATTAGCACTTTATCTAATCAAAAAGCGCATTTGACAAAACCAATTACAACCAATTGATATTACATTTTTTTTCAAATAATGTATCATACGTATTTTATCAACTAAAGTAACAACTGAATTATTTTAAAACATTTAAAAAAATAAAATAGAAAGCTGTACAGGTGTTACACATCATTGAAATCAGGGAAAACATGCGGTTCAATGATATAAATATCACCTTATGTTCTTATTAGAAAATAAAAGTTGATATTAATAAAACAAAAACGAATCGCCAAATAAATTAAAATCGATCACCAGCTGTTGCGCTATAGCATTTACCTTGACAATGTTGCTATTGATTTTGAATAAAATTACAAATAAGAAAGAAAATCTCAATGACTTCGAAGGTTTACCAAAATCTCTATTGTTTCTTAATGGGATCTAAATAAGCACAATAACTACACAACTTTGCCCATTTAACCGAATCTCTATCATTAATAATAACAAAGTTACCCATACTCTCCCTGTAGAGTTTTTTAATTGAAATTCATTTGGTTTGTTTCACTTATAACTTTTTTTAATAAAATAATTTATTAGTAAAACAAAGCAAGTGGATTTCAAATAAAAACCTATATATTATTTTATTATAGTACTATAAATTATAAATGTAATCAGTATATTTTGAACTTCACTTAAAATCATTGTTTTATACGGGTGGCGCATGAAGTAAAATTTCGAGTTTAGAAAAGCCTGAAAATTTGGTTTAATCAGTCCGCTTCGCGGACTGATTAAACCAAATTTTCAGGCTTTTCCAAACTCGAAATTTTACTTCATGCTTAACCTGGGAGTGGAAACCCTCGTTACCAGTAAATTACAATTACATAATTCAACAGTGGAAAGAAAAACAGTATAATTATATTAATTCATTAGATTCACAGATGCGACCACAGTTCATATACCGGGTGTTGACTTGGCGGACGCAACATAGGAAATCCCATGTACATTTTGAAATGTTTAAATTTTGGCGCCCCTGTATATTTTAGAAACAAAATGCATGTACCTTTTTTGTAGAGGGAAAAATTCTGAATTCATTCGGGTTAAAGTTTTTCACTTTATGTTTCTCTAAGTTAAAATAATTAAGAAAAAGTTATGTGATTTTATAAAAATAATGACATGCCATGGAATTGAAACAACAATTTCGGATGTCAAAATGGCAAAAAATATCGCAGTCACTTGGTTAAAGTAATTTTTTTCGAAATGATTTACACTATACAAGAAAAAATCCTCCTAATAAAGTGGTATTATGCAGACCATAGTTATCACGATGTTTGCGTTATGTTTTTTTGTCGTTAAGCGATAAGTGAACACACTAGAGTCGTGTACAATAACAAAAGTTGTATTGATAATATTATTACAAATTATATAGGTGAGTGCTATACAAAATTGATAAATATGGACATATCAGACCACTTAGGTCAGAAATATGTAATTAAAATCTCTAAAAGTGCTCCTGCAAATAAAATTAGATACCGCAGATTGTTCAACGAGTCTAATAAAACACTATTTATAAATAATCTAAGGAAATGTAATTGGAATACTGTATACAATATCGAGAGAGACAATATAAATAGTCAATGGGAACTTTTTAACAATGATTTAATAGATATTTTTAAGAAGAGTTTTCCGATAGCTCGTATCAAGACAACAAACCGTGCAAATAAAACAGATCCAAAGTTACAGTCTTGTAAAAATGAATTAGATATACTGTGGGTAATGTCACAATATGATAGCCATTGCAAAGAATTGTATTCAATAAAAAAGACAATATGATGCATTATTGATAAACACGCGGCGTAAAATATACGAAACTAAAATTGAAAAATCAGATAATAAAATAAAATGCATGTGGGGAATCTTTAAAGAAATAACAAAAACCTCTAATGCTAGTAAAAGTATGACGGGGGATTCAACTGACATTGTTGAGAATTTCAACCAATATTTGCTCAGCAGTAATCCAACCTCTAAAAACATTACGAATTTTAACAGATATAAACAAAATATAGAATTTAATAACAAATCAATGTGCGTAACTCGGGTAACATCAAATAAAATAATAGACATTGTAAAAAGGTTTAAAAATAAAAATAGTAGCGGCGATGATGAGATCTCTAACAAAATAATAAAATGGTGTATTGAAGAAATTGCAAACGTACTGACTTATATAATAAATAACTCCTTTAAATTATGGATTTTTCCAACGAAACTCAAACTAGCAGTTATTAAGCCAATACATAAAAAGGGGGACACAGATATGATGGGGAATTATAGGCCCATAAGTCTGTTATCATCATTTTCCAAAATATTTGAGGTTGCAATATGTGAAAGGCTGTTTAGGTTCTTGAGTGGGTGCAATATTTTAAGTAAGCATCAACATGCATATGTTAAGGGAAAGTCTATAAATAGTGCCATATTCCAATTTACTAAAAATGTAAATATAGCTTTGGAGAATAAAAACTTGCCATGGGGATATTTTTGAACCTTTCTAAGGCGTATGACACCATAGATCATGGTACACTTTTATCCAAATTGAACAGATATGGCGTAAGAGGAAATGCTTTAAAATAGTGTGAGTCGTATCTGTTTCAAAGAGCCCAAAGAGTAAGTATAGAAAAGGATGGGGAGCATTTTGAATCCAGCATCAGGAAGTGTGGAAATGTGGGAATCCCCCAAGGGAGTATTATGGGACCAATGATGTTCATAATTTATATAAATGATTTGCACGGACTGGCGCTGGATTCAAAATGCTCCTTAACTAACTATGCTGATGACACGAACCTGCTTGTGTCTAATCAAGTGTATCCGGATCTAGTTTCAAAGTGCAGGGATGCGTTTACTATAATAGATGACTGGTTCGCAATGAATGGGTTGAAACTAAACAGAGAAAATACCCAAGCTATTCATTTTAAAACAAAACAACTAAAGATAGATAATCCGCAAAAGATATACTTAATGAACAATAACATCCAAATAAGTAAAGAAGTAAAATTCCTGGGAGTCTATATAGATGAATACTTAGACTAGCATTACCATATCGACTACCTATCCAAAAAAACAGCCAAAGCTTATTATGTAATGAACAATATAAAAAAATATTTAAATATAAACTCATTAAAAGTCATCTATCATGCAAGCTTTGAAGCACTATTAAGATTTGGAATAATTATATGGGGAAATAGCACACACATCGATAAAATATTTGTGATGCAAAAAAGATTCATACGCGCAATGTTCAAGCTTGGATATCGGGAGACATGCAGGGGCACCTTTAAAGAATGTAATATCTTAACCGTACATGCCTTATACATATTCGAATGTTTGATATTTGTATTCAAAAACAAAAAAGAAATATTCAATAATGAAAAGAAGCATTCATATGAAACCAGAACGAATAACTTAATCTATCCAGAACACAGACTAACACTAACGGAGAAAAACAGTCAGTATAGATGTATTAAGTTTTATAATAAATTACCGCAAAACATGAAAGCCATCAAGTGTATTAAGAAATTTAAATATAGTGTGTTTCGCTTGTTGCTGGAAGCTGAACTGTATAGCGTAAATGAATATTTTAATATAAGTATGGATATATAATTAATTACTACTAGTTAAGTGCGACACAATTTCATTTATGTTTCATGTATACAGGGTGTCTACGCTAAACCGTTCGTTAAAAGTTTATGGGGTTGCCGTTGCACTAAAAATTTGAAAAAAATCCTTGTCATATGGTTGAATCAGTTCTCCTCATGTGAAAATTTTCAACTTTATATCACTTCCGGTTCCACCATAAGTAGCACGAAGTTTGTTATTTTAAGCGGAACACTCTATATATTAGTAATTTTTTGGTTTTATCGTTTAAATTGCAACATATTTTATTCGAACATATATACACTTATCTCTTCTAGTTTTCAAGAAAAATAATATTTCTAAAATTCTGACCTCTCAAAGGCATCTTGAAATCTGTCTGTAACTTTTCTTAAGAATAAGATAAAAATATGATTTATAACTCGACTTGTACCTTGAGAATGCCTATATGAGTGAATTAATTGGAAACTGTCAATGTTCACAATAAGTGTTCTTAAAATGTCAATATCTAAGTGCCCTCTTCAATATCTAATAATTCATTTTTTTTAAATGGAATGACCCAATTTTTATCAAATGGTACGATTGGGGCGAAAATTTCCTACAAAAAAGTATTATAAAACTATACTCCTAAAGCAAGTAGTTTTCTAATTATTTCGAAAATTCGTTTTTCGTCGCATTTATGCAGGGAATAATGCGCGCATAAGTCGCAATTGAATTTTAGTAGGCCAGTAGTATGCTTTTGTTTTGTCGCGATTGTATTGCGAAATGTCAAATAATAAAAAGAATTAGTACAAAGTTTTACAGAAATTAACAAAATAAATAATTACACAATTCAACAAATTATCAGTTTATTCTTTATACATGGCAACTGCCAATTGAACAAAATTTGATTCGAATCTTCTAAATCTTGTTTTAATTATCGGCGGCAAATGTGGATAAGTTTTATTAAATATTCTACATGTTCGAGTAACAATTCAATCGCAGTTGCCATGTATAAAGAATAAATTGATGGGTGTATTTATTCATTTTGTTTGATTTCTGTATAACTTTGTACTAATTGTTTTTATTATTTGACATTTCGCATTACATAAGCGACAAAACAAAAGCATTACTACTTGCCTACTAAAATTCAGTTGCGACTTATGCGCGCATTATTCGCTGCATAAACGCGACAAAAAACGAATCATCGAAATAATTCGGAAACCACTTGCTTTAGGAGTATAGTTGTTAATACTTTTTTGTAGGGTTTCTTCTCCTCAATCGTACCACGTAATAAAAAATTAGTCATTCTATTTAAAAAAAATTGAATTACTTCGATATTGACATTTTAAGAACACTTATTGTCAAAATTGACAGCTTCCAAATAATACACTCATAGAGGCATCCTCTGGGTACAAGTAGAGATAAAAATCATATTTTTATCTTACACTTAAGAGAAGTTACAGATAGATTTTAAGATGCCTTTTAGAGGTCAAAATTTTAGAAATATTTTTTTTGTTGGAAAACTATAATAGATAAGTGTACATATGTTCGAATAAAATATGTTGCAATTTAAACGAAGAATCCAAAAAATACTAATATATAGGGTGTTCCGTTTAAAATAACCAACTTGGTACTACTTCCGGTGGAACCGGAAGTGATATAAAGTTGAAAATATTTCACATGAGGAGAACTGATTCAACCGTATGACGAGGATTTTTTTTTTTAATTTTTAGTGCAACGGCAACGCCATAAACTTTTAACGAACGGTTTAGCGTAGACACCCTGTATATATAGTATGTGCTACATTATTTGAAATAAAGATTTTGTTATTATTATTAATTACGTAACAGCAATATCTTGTGCTATTGTGACATCCGCAATTGTATCAATTCCATGGTATGTCATTACTAATATAAAATCACATTATTATTTCTTAATTATTTTAGCTGTACATTTTTTGACATTCGTTGATTTTTGAAAGAGTTCAATTTGAAGCTTTAAACGAGTGTTATCCACTCCCAGACTAAGCATGAAGTAAAATTTCAAGTTTAGAAAAGCCCCGTGAAAATTTGTAGAGGGTCGCGCAGCGACCCGAGACAGATTTTCTGGGCTTTTCTCAACACATGAGGAGAACTGATTCAACCGTATGACGAGGATTTTTTTCAAATTTTCGAGGAGCAACGGCAACCCCATAAACCTTTAACGACCGGTTTAGCGTAGACACCCTGTATACATAGTATGTGCTACATTATTTGAAATAAAGATTCTGTTATTATTATTAATTAAGTAACAGCAATATCTTGTGCTATTGTGACATCCGCAATTGCATCAATTCCATGTTATGTCATTATTAATTTAAAATCACATTACTTTTTCTTAATTATCTAGCTGTACATTTTTTGACATTCGTTGATTTTTAAAAGAGTTCAATTTGAAGCGTTAAACGAGTGTTTTCCACTCCCAGACTAAGCATGAATTAAAATTTCGAGTTTAGAAAAGCCCAGAAAATTTGTCTCGGGTCGCTGCGCGACCCTCGACAAATTTTCACGGGGCTATTCTAAACTCGAAATTTTACTTTATGCTTAGTCTGGGAGTGAAAAACACTTGTTTATAGCTTTAAATTGAACTTAAAAAACAGGGAATATCCGCAATTGTTGTATCAATTCCATGGTATGTCATTATTTTTATAAAATCACATTACTTTTTCTTAATTATTTTAGCTGTAAATTTTCTGACATTCGTTGATTTTTAAAAGAGTTCAATTATAATTTAAACGAGTGTTTTCCACTCCCAGACTAAGCCTGAAGTAATATTTCGAGTTTAGAAAAGCCCCGTGAAAATTTGTCTCGGGTCGCGCAGCGACCCGAGACAAATTTTCTGGGCTTTTCTAAACTCGAAATTTTACTTCATGAGCCACGCGAATAAAGCACACATTTTAAGTGAAGTTCGAATAAACATAAATTTGACAATATTATAGTGTTTTATACGCGTGGCGCATGAAGTAAAATTTCGAGTTTAGAAAAGCCCCGAAAATTTGTCTCGGGTCGCTGCGCGACCCTCGACAAATTTTCATGGGACTTTTCTAAACTCGAAATTTTACTTCATGCTTAGTCTGGGAGTGGAAAACACTTGTTTCAACCTTTAAATTGAACTTATAAAAAACAGGGAATATCCGCAATTGTTGTATCAATTATTTATTTATAAAATCACATTACTTTTTCTTAATTATTTTAGCTGTAAATTTTCTGACATTCGTTGATTTTTAAAAGAGTTTAATTTGAAACTTTAAATGAGTGTTTTCCACTTCCAAGCTAAGCATGAAGTAAAATTTCGAGTTTAGAAAAGCCCCGTGAAAATCTGTCTCGTGTCGCTACGCGACGGGGCTTTTCTAAACACGAAATTTTACTTCATGCGCCACGCACTTAAGATCTGTGCACTTAAGATCTGTGCTTTTTTCGCGTGGCGCATGAAGTAAAATTTCGAGTTTAGAAAAGCCCAGATTCTAAACTCGAAATTTTACTTCATGCTTAGTCTGGGAGTGGAAAACACTTGTTTAAAGCTTTAAATTGAACTTTAAAAAACAGGGAATATCCGCAATTGTTGTATCAATTCCATGGTAAGTCATTATTTTCATAAAATCACATTTCTTTTTCTTAATTATTTTAACTTAGAGAAACGTAATGGGTTAAGTGTGAACATTTATAAATTTAGAATTTTTCTTTCTACAAGAAAAGTAAAATACATTTTGTCTCTAAAATAAATAGGGAAGCCAATATTTGAACACTTTAAAATTAACATGCGATTTCCTTTGTTGCGTCCGCCAAGTCAACACCCGGTATACCCAGTTAGCTAGTCTCTGTATAAAATTTGGTAACAGCGTATCCAGAATCTAGACCGGTGATTTTTGTATATAGTCGTCTGTCTTACTCGTACCTCACATCCTGACCATAGTCTCTCCTTTTCTACTCGATTTTTAGTTCTCCCATAAGCATTGGCTCCCCTGGATGCTACGCAGTTTTACTATTAGAATGTATAAATGTGTAACTGAATATTTTCGTCCCAGATTCTTTTAAATGTTGCTTTACCTTGTATACGATACGAAGTTTTACTATTAGAATGTAAATATGTATAATTGAACGTCGCATATTTTTCGTCCCATGGTGCTTTTCATACGAATGAGTATGTAACTAAAAGTAAAATTGAATTTGCCAATTGTATTCAGAATATTTCCAAAATATAAAAACGAATTAATATCGACTTTCTGTAAAAATGTAACTTGCTTGAGAAATTCTTTTGTGTCTCGTGGAAATTACTTTACAGTGTCACATGAAGGAAACATCAATAAATATAATATAAAGTTGAACTTGTCGCACAACTCTAAGGCCCGTTTTAGCTTGTCTAATTTTCCTCGTGCGTCTTCGATCCTATCCTAGCTGACTTAAAATTAATAAAGGATAACTTTTTTTAAATCAAACTTAAAATGAGCCCAATTATATACATACATTTTTAAACAAACAAATAGTCTATAATAGATATCTCATTTGTACTACTACACCAAGAACGAAGCAATAATAATACTGGCGTATTGAAATTTTAGGATGAGAAGGTTAAAGGATAAATCAATGTTCGTAGTTTTTTTAAAAAAAAAAAACGTATATTGTTTATATAAAATGCATTTAATATGTTCAATATTTTCACTAATTTGATCGCCAATTTAACCAATTTAAACATATTTATATTTAATTTTTAATAAATAGGTACCTTGAATCAACTATTGTGAATAATAAAAGGTTTTATTCATAAAAATATATTTATTAGTTTGCCTACAACTATCCATTGATTCTTGGACTATTTTACATTTTCTTGCAAGAAATAGGCAAAGACCAATTTTCTATCTCTCTTTCGCCACGGATTCACTTCTCGTCTCGACTCTGTCTCCGATAACGCACCACTTTTAGGCTAGTGTTACTTGATTTATGGTATTCTTATGACAAGAAACATCTTTTATGGAGTTTCGAGATGAGTGTGTTACAATATTATAAAAATAATATCAGTATAAAACATAATATTTTTAAAATCAAGTATATAAAACGGGTGTTCTTATTGTTTTATAATTTAGTCCTGAATATATAAATATAATTACTTGTAATAAAAAAAACTAGTATACGTAGTATACGGGACGATTTTTTTTTTAAATTGATGTAGGCTCTAAAATTGATTTAAACGATGTGGAGTCTTTGATGTGTTATGTCAAACCTGAATAGTTAGACATAACCTTACAATAAATGACATTTGTCACTTTTTTCCATCGCACACTTATTAAAATTTTGAAAAAAATAATTTCAAATAGAAAGTTTATTTTATTTTTTTTTTGTTTTTGAAAAACAACATATTACGCATTATTGGGTTCATAAAAATAATGTCTAAAGATGAAATCAGTCTTTCACTCCTAGACTAAGCATAAAGTAAAATTTCGAGTTTATAAAAGCCCCGCGTAGAAAATTTGTCGAGGGTAGCGCTAGCTACGGGGCTTTTCTATACTCGAAATTTTACTTCTTGCGCCACGGGCATAAAGCTTTCGTTTAAAATGAAGTCCAAATTTTTTAAATTGATGTATTCGGATATTTTTTTTCAAGGCACACTAATTTAGTTTTTAAATATATAATTTGAAATAGAAGATTTATTTTAATTTTTTTTTCAAGGACAGTATTTTTGGAAGCAACATATTGGGTATTATTGGAAAAAAATAATGTCTAATGTAATTAAAATAAAAAATTACAGACAGTCGTTTAAACATTTTAAGTTTTTTTATTATTTAGCAATGAAGTTATTATAAAAAAAAAACAATATTAATGTCATTTCTTAGTATTTAAACGGTCATTGTCTTTGGTTTTTAGTTCAATACAATGAATTAATAAATAACAAGAGTTATCGCGTTGGGCAACTTTTATCCAACACCCGGTATATAGTCAATAAATAATATGTTAGTTAAAAATATTATCATTTACAAAAATACGTTACATTGGTATCCACCGCACAAGGCTCTAATAATGCATACTTGAAGCGACAACCACAATGAAACTGATAATAAACAAAAATATGATTATTACATTTAATTCTTTATTTTAAACATACTAACGTGAAATACACAAAAATAACATATTCAATTTCTTGGAGCTGTATACATAGATAAAATCTGAAAGTTTATTAAATAATCGAAAAGTGTTTATGAAGTTCATAAATATAAATTGAAAGAAACGTTCACCGAAGTTTACTAGAAAATATAAAATAGGTAGTCGCTGTGAGGCTCCGATCAAAACATTCACAGAGTTTGTCAAAAGAATGCCCAAGAACGAAATTTTAAAGAGCGGAGATTTATTCCACAAATAGATTTGATGTGGATTTTTTAAAACAAAATACAGTTTGCAAATTGCATTTTTTAATGAAAAAACGCAATTTTAACTGATATTTTAATTTCTAAAACTCTGTACAGGATGGTTTAATTTCGATGTTGCTTATGAGCATCTCGATAAATATAAGAGTTAGAGAAAAATCGATGACGCAGTCGCAATCTCTTTTTTTGAGACTAGGACTATGCCGAAAACAAAAATGCGCTATCTTGTTTTTTTCAGGAGTTATAGGGCAACATCGGGTTTTCTTGATTTTTAACTTTAATTAATACCTTGCGTAATTTGTGAGACGGGCAAAAACTATAAATACCTTCTTAAGACGCTTTTTTGAGTAGAATCCAGTAGCGTAGGCATTTTTTTATTTTATTCACACATTTTCGAGTTATAGCCAAATTGTTTTTTTGATAAAATGTAAATCATAGTTGGCTTTGACATAGTTGATGAGAGTGTTTTTCGCTGATTTCAAAAATATATACTTTTGTGAATTAATCTTAAAAAACAGTGTTACTATAGAGTAAAAACTAGTTTTTTATCAGCTAAATAATATATTATGGAAGACAATAGCCATTTTTGATCATTTGCGTGATCAGTTTAAATTATGATAAACATTATAAACTAATGATTTTTTAAATAATAATAATCATTTTTTAAGTAATAAATATTTTATTATTTTTAATATTTATTGAAATTTTTATATATTAAGAAAAAAAAATTATTTTAAATATTCGAACTGATGGCCATTATTTTTAATGCATCTTTGGTATTTACCTCTTACAGCTTTAATAGCGATACAAATTTGAATGTTGGGAACAGTTCCTATAAAAATCATGAAAATGTTCCACTACGTCTAAATTAATTTAGGCTGCTTGTAAATTTTGTCCTGCAGGTATCCCCATAAAAAAATCAAACGGTGTTGGATCTGGAGATCTAGCAAGCCACCTAACTGGGCTAAATGTTTCCAACCAATTGCTCCCTAAATTTTCATCCAAAAGTAATCTGCTCCATCTTGTTGGAAGAGCAGAACAGTTGCAATAGAATAATTAAATAAAATTTAGCATGAAAATGATTTATAATGGCTATTGTCTTCCGTATTTTATTATTTAGCAGATTAAAATTTAGTTTCTATTCTATAGGAACACTATTTTCAAGATAAATTCATAAAAGTATATATTTTTGAAATCAGTGAAAAACATTTTTTTAACTGTGTCAAAGCCAACTATGATTTACATTTAAATAAAAAATAATTTGGCTATAACTCGAAAATGTGTTCATAAAATAAAAAAATGCCTACACCACTGGATTCTACTTTAAAAAGTGTTTTAAGAAAGTATTTATAGTTTTTATCTATCTCACAAATTACGCAAGATACGAATTAAAGTTAAAAATCAAGAAAACCCTATTTTGCCCTATAACTTCTGAAAAAAACAAGATGGTGCATTTTTGTTTTGGGCATTATCCTAGTCTCAAAAAAAGAGATCGCGATTGCGCCATCGGTTATTTTCTAACTCTTATATTTACCGAGATGCCCATAAGCAACATCGAAATTAGACCACCCTGTACATACAAGTAAATACTTTAATTTTGTATTTATACAATTTATCAAAATGATGTGAAAACGTGGACGAAGACCAGTGTAACGGGTGACAAAAATTGTGTGGATGTTTGAATGGATCCCGTCGCTGTGCTAGAAGCGCACTTAAAGCGGATAATAAATTATCATAACATAAACATACGGCCAGGCCGATAAGCCATCGACTCGAGAATCTAACAATACAAACAAAGAATTAAACTAAATGCTTTCAAAAGAGATAGCAATATGTTTTAAATTATTTTACACTACGATGTGTTACGATCCACGAGGAAAATTAACAGCCTTTACGTCCTAAAGGCTGTTAATTTTTAAAATTAGAAACGTGCTCTGCCGAGAAAAAGTGATATGCCCTTAAATGTAGCATTCCTTTAGAAATAAATTTGTTTGAGAAGTATCAATGTCATTTTAATGCCATAGTATTGTTTTATTGAATACTTCTTGAATTTTTCCATTTGTAAAAAGTTAGAGACAATTGTTCGTTATAGAAAAATGAGTGCCAAGTATTAAAAACTAACCATTCCGACAAATACCTTAACCGAGAAGGTTAAGTGTCGGAGACAGCTAGAAGAATATGTTCCGTTTACAAAAAAATGCTATCGTGGAAAGTACTGCACGAAAATGGTTATCACATGTTAATAGAGGGAATTTTAATATGATTGATTTTTCACGTACAGGGAGACCATCCGACTTTAAAGACAGATTACATATTTTAATTTGTGATGATCTACGTCAATCAACTCGGGAATCGGGCAATATCATGAGTTTTAATTAATAAACTATTGTACAACATTTGCATTCTATGGGCAAAGTTCAAAAGTTTGGTGTTTGGGTACCATACGTTTTGAGCAAAATCTAGTGGTTTTGCAGCATGATATTCCGCCCTATTCTCACGTTCTTGCTCTATCAGACATTCGTATTTCCCGCTCTCTATCCAATAATCTCCGGGGCATCTCATTTAGTAACGCTGATGCTCTTTAAAACTGCCTCGATGACTTCTTCACCCACAAACTACCTGATTTCTTAATGCGAAGAATCAAAAAACTGCACAAAACACTGGATTTAATTAAATATTAAGTTAAAAAAACACTACAGTTTTATGCACCGACTTGATATGATTTATTGTGGAAGCGATTTCTTACACAGTAATCCCTTTTACAATAAATCATATCAAGTCGATGCATAAGACTGCACGTTTAAACATTTAATCGGTGAAGCTGTTACTTAACAAAATTTTATATCAACACTTTAGTAAATAACACACTTAGTTAAGATTTCACTCTTTATTACCTAACATTCATCAGCCTGATTAAACCACTGTGTGGTGAAACAATTGTTACAGTAACAACTAAACAGAGTGAAATTTCAACTAAGTTTGTTATTTACTAATGTGTTGACACGCTTATTACTTTCATTAAATTAAAACACTTCGTTGGTATCCTGACTTAAACTACTGAACAAGTCATAATATTCTAAATTTATAAATTGTGCTGTGGAACGATTAATTCTCTCAAACTTCATATATTTAGGCTTAAAGCCAGACAGTTTGAAATGATTGAAAATATATGTTCTGTTATAAACATATATTATCATTGTCACCTGCCGCCTTAGCAATAATTCCACTTTGAATTATTATTTACTTCAGCGACACCCATTGTTTATGCTTAGTACTCACAATAACTCATTCGCACATACAGTAAATTTTTCTTTTAAGTATACAGAGTAAGCATATGTTGTAAATTTTTCGACATTCGTTGTTTTCTAAAAAGTTCTATTTGAAGCTTTAAACGAGTGTTTTTTTACTCCCAGATTAAGCATGAAGTAAAATTTCGAGTTTATAAACTCGAAAGTTTACTTTATGCGCCACGCACATAAAACACTGGTTTTAAGTAAGGTTCAAATATACGTCTTCTTCGCAATATTTCAGTGTTTTATACGCGTGGCACATTAAGTAAAATTTCGAATTTAGGAAAGCCTGAAAATTTTGTGTGGTCGCTCCACTTCACGGATTAAAAAAAATATTATTCCAGTTTTTTGCTACAGTTTTTGTAAAATATTTGATAATTTCACGAATACTATTTAGGGTGGGTAAAAAGTTTCCACAATTTTCTTTGGATAGTGATTTGATGAATTCTAATAATTTAGTCGAATTGTCCATGCAATTGTGTACAGTTTTTTTTGTTATTTGGTGGTTTATTTTTATTTGTACATTGATAACAAACCAAGAAGTGCGTGTTACTTTTGTTGAATTGCACAAGACGGGATTGAAGACGGCCGACATCGTTCGAACGGCCGGTTTCAAGAGCAAAACCGCTACCAGGAGGCTGAATGGACTGCGAACCATCCTTAGAGTAATCATCGAACCACCGCCACGATTCCAGAGAGCGTCAACATTAAACGATGCAGAATTCGCAGAAATCCCCAACTCTCATTGAGCAAGATGGCTACGGACCTCGGAGTCAGCACAGAACATATCCGAAACATTATCAAACCAAGCTGAAACTCCAAACGTACAATATCGCCCCCGATTTTTTTTTTAAAATAGCAATAAAAATAAGGAGTTTTAAGAAATATCGGCGATTGATTCGCCTGGTCGGCACTGGTCGCATGGATAAAGTTATCTTCATAGATAAAAAGATTTTTACCATAGAGCCTTCTCCATCATAATTTATGTCAGCTGCTTAAGAAAGTCCAGCAGCCTGTCACTGCGAAAACCATCGGAAGCATCCTTGTTCATGCTTCAGTAATGGTTTATGTCGACATCTATGTCACGGGAATGGTCTTCATCGAAAGAAACGTCAAAATCAATGCCGCCAGTAACAAACAGCAAGTTCTTCGATTTCCACTTCGGCCAAAAGAGATACCCCTCGGTCAAGAGAAGTCTGCATGACTGTGCGCCGTCACATTCGGCTAATTCGACAATCGCCGTCTGTGAAAAGTTGTTTAGAGGATTTTGAAGCAAAGGTGTTTGGCCACCTACTCGCAAGATTTGAACCTGATGAACCTTTCAGTTTCATAAATCTTGTAAGAGAAGAGCCCAATGAAGACGATACGCCGCCCTAAACACACTTTAAAGCAGCTTTACAGCATGCCTGGGACAAATTACAATAGAAGAGTGTGCAACTATTGTTGTAATTTTTTGAAAACGAGTGCGTATATGTATTAAAGTTTAAAGAAGCAATTTTGAACACTTAGTGTAATTTTGTTTGCTTAAATTTATTGTTATTATTCCAATAATGCTATTTATTCTTTAGGTGACTTAGTTTACTAAATTACTAGTAGTGGTAATAGCCTGTCAAAAGATCCTATAAATTGTGGGATCTTTTTACCCACCCTGTAGATTACTGAACTTAGTTGCCCTAATTCATCCGCGTGCTCTCTACTGTATCATCAGTGTCGGAATTTATAGTCGTATTTTGTGTAAATTGTCTTCTGCTTTGGAATATTATTATGATTGTTTATTTCTTTATTTCTTATCAGTTTATTTTTCCTAAAATAGTTATGTATATCTATTAAAGTGTATTTGCTTTTGTTTTATTGAGTAGTTAATTTCATAAAATACATATGTAGTTGTATAGAACATGGTATTAATTATTAATTATTTTATTTGTATTGATTTTATACATAAAAAACAATAATAATAAGGGTTGGTTGCATAATTATTTAAACTGAAATTTATTTTTAATTAAAAATTGTTTTTTTTTGAAATAACAAGAAATAAACACTGATTTTTAGTTGTATTAATACAATGAACCCTAAAGTTAAAAGACATGTCTATAATAAAGATAAGACATAAATCAAAACCCACGAAATAAAAGAAATGTTTCTTTTAAGTATACATATTCTGATGTATTCGTTGTAAATTTTCCGATATTCGTACTTTTTGAAAAGCGTTCAATTTGAAGTTTCTAACGAGTGTTTCCACTCCCAGGTTAAACATGAAGTAAAATTTCGAGTTTAGAAAACCCTGAAAATTTGGTTTGGTTGTTCGCGAAGCGGAGCGACCAAACCAAATTTTCAGGTTTTTCTAAACTCGAAATATTACTTCATGCGCCATGCGTATAAAATACTGATTCAACCTGAAGTTCAAACTATACTGCTTTGGTATTTTGCATTGGTGGTATTTAAACTTCACAATATTTCAATATTCTATACGCGTGGTGCATAAGATAAAATTTTGAGTTCAGAAAAGCCTAAAAATTTGGTTTGGTTGCTTCGCTTTGCTACGCGACCAAACAAAATTTTCAGGCTATTTTAAACTCGAAATGTTACTTCATGCCTAATCGGGAAATAGATATACTATTTAAAGTATTAAACTGATCGCATTTCAAAAACAACGAGTGCCTGAAAAAATTACAGAATTCATATCGGGATATGTATACTTTAAACAAAAATTCCCTCTTACAAATTTTATTAAATAATCAATTCATATGTTTTTTCTGGTGGATGCGCCAGGTTTATGTAAAATTTTACGATAGAAATTAACTTAATTATTAATCAAGAGCTTTATTAATAGAAGTAAGTACATAGCTTTAACATGATTCTATAGATGATATAATAATAATAATTATATTTATTTACGGATTAACCATTTAACAGTAATAATACAGTATAGTTACAATAATTATTTTAGCTTAGTGAGTAGAATACATAAATTACTAAAACAGGTATAATAATTTGCATATAGTTACAAAAAATAACACATTGAAATAAAAATAAAATTGGTATTACTTATAATATAAAAATCGGTAAATTTTTAAATATTAAAACTTATTATCTTTAAATAAATAAATAATTTGTTTTATTTCAATAAATATTTTCAATAAAATTGTGGTATTTTATATTGTAAATGGATCTCGAAAATAAATAAATACAATGTACGAAAAATTACAGAAATCTAAACAATTAAAATTGCATTTTCAATTTTACACAAATATGACAATTAAACTTTGTTTGTATAACTGAGGTTTTTATTGTGACTATGGTTTCGACAACTCCAACCTATCATTATCAAACCAGAAGCAATTTAAACTAACGTTAGCTTAAATTACTTCTAGCTTCACAATGACAAATTAAAGTTGTCGAAACTATAGTTTCAGTTATACAAACAAAGTTTAGGTGTCTTATTTATTTATTTATTTAACAGAAGATCCATTTTACAAAATAAATTTTGAAAAAAATTTACAATAACAAAAAAATACAGTAATACTTATACATAAAATAGACTTTCAATACTAAGCCAAATAATAAAAATGTATACGCTTAGGTTTGCTAATAAACTGTGAGGGTGAGAAGCAATTAAAAATATTAAAATTTGGATGCAGTAATAGTTTATTTGCTGTACGCATAAACCTTGTAAGTGAACTATTATTCCCATAATTTGTCTTGTGGAACTGGATACGAAATAAGGGTAAATATCGAATTGAGCGATTAGATTGAGTAATAGAGAAAGTAATTTGCGACAGAAGATATGGGCATTCAACAATGTGACAAATTAATTTATGAAAAAATAACAAATCAGCATACACCCGGCGGATACTTAGTTTATCAATACATTTGATAGATAAATTTGTGCTGGTATCAAAGCCTAACTTGTACGTAAGTACTTGTAAAAATTTCTATTGAACGTTTTCCAAAGAATTAATATAAACACTTTGAGTTGGTGCCCATACACTGGATCTATATTCCAGATGCGAACGTATAAATGCGAAATAAACTCGTTTAAATGCTGCTGGGGACAAGCCTCTACTCTTTCGTTTTATATAACCTAACATCTTTCTAGCCAGATTACAAATTGCGTTAATATGGCTGGCAAAACACAATTTTCTATCAAATATTATATCCAAATCTTTAGTAACACTTAATTGTTCAAGGTGGTGACCACAAATTGTACAACACTTGTTTTTTTAAAAAATTTCATAGTTTTGAATTTTTGTACATTAAAAAACAAATGATTATTACTATTATTACTACTTAAAAAGCTATGTTCCCACTTGACAACATCCGCATGGACTATCCCAATGCAGATAATTTAGCAACTAAAATATCGTGGTTAACACGATCAAATCAAAATCGGTAAACACAGTATCAACTGAATGGCTAGACTCGAAGGCATTAATGATAAATGAAGTGAAGGTAAAAAGATTCGTTGATGTAGATTTTCCAGTACGGAATCCATGCTGTTTATCTATGAGGATGTTTTTGCACATTAAATTTAATTTTCCGACTACGAGTTTATCAAGTAACTTAGGTATAACGGATTGTATTGATATACTTCGGTCATTTAATACCTTATCTCTTTTGCCAAACTTAAATAGTGGTGTAACATAGCTTCTCTTCCAAAAGTCAGGAAATATATTTTGTGTGACAGAAGCATTAAATAAAATAAATAATAGCGATGTGATAGAAAAAATACAATTCTTTAAAAATAGTGAAGGGATGCCTGTGCCATTGGGATGCCTGTGTCATTGGTGCTTTTCAAATCATTAATTTCATGAAATATATCACTTTTAAATAATTTTATTGGCATGCTTCTGAAGTGCTAGGAAATTTCGATATAAATGCAGGTTCATTAGTACTGTACACTGTCGAAAAATAGTCCGCAAATAAATTAACACATTCCGAACCACTGATGCTATGGTTATCGATAAAGTACATTATATTCGGAAATTCAGGAACGGAGTTAGTTACTTTTACAAAACTCCAGATTTTGTTTGGATTATTGGTAATGTCATTATTTACAGAATTAACGTATTGACCATTTCTTAGAAGTACATGTTCATTACGCTACTTTATAAAATTTTGATAATTCGTAGAATTTTGGCACGCCTTATACAATTTATGAACAATAAGTTTTTGTTTAATTAAATTAATTAATTCAGAAGAAAACCAAACTGGATAGCTGGATGATTTTATACGTTTCACTGGTACAAAATTATCTAAAACTTTATATAAAATGTTGTAAAATGTTTTGACCATGTCATCGAAGTGACCATTATACATTATGCCATTCAACAGAAGTAATTGAAGTAATTATTATAAACATGTTGTATTCAATCGATTTATCTAAAATAAATGATAAATAAAATTAATCGTTGCTTAGAAATCTCCACAAGAGTAAAGTTTGATTATGCTTTAAATAAATAGGGGGCAGCATCGTGCTATTTTAGTAATATTATAAAATGATACTGTAATTTCCAAAAACATGTGAAAAATAATTGGGTTTGATATGTAGAATTCATGTACGGCATTTGTCGCGACACGGGTTCCCGGTGCGTGGCCTTGAGTTGCCAATGTAATTTTTTTGTTACGGACTGTGCATTGGTTATGTTGTTGATACACAACAAAGAAAGACATTATTAAAATATTTCCCAATACATTCTTTAAATATAAGTGTATTTCTGGATTCATGTTTTAAATAAGAATGTGGAATGCCGGTATATGTTGATTCAAGTGATGAATCGGAAAAATTCCTTTTTCATTTATTTACCAAATTGAATGTGCGACATTCGGCGTTTACAGTTCGAATTGGGTTATTGTAGTTTCTCATTTTTTGTACGGCTTAGCCTACTCAGCTTGAAGGGTCGCCTACTCAGCTTAGAGGGTAGACCTCCTTTGGTGTTTGCATC
The DNA here is from genome assembly GCA_932526585.2 of Philonthus cognatus. NCBI lineage: Eukaryota > Metazoa > Arthropoda > Insecta > Coleoptera > Staphylinidae > Philonthus > Philonthus cognatus. The sequence goes on along the minus strand of OW052241.1, from coordinate 117,739,108 downwards.
TATTCCTTTCGTGTGCTTCATTGCAATTTACCAAATTAAGAAATGCAGTACGCGACACTCATGTACGATATTTGATTTTTGATAGTAGTCATTTAAATCATTAATGTAGTTGCAAATAACATGAATATATATTTTATGTTGCCGGAATTTAACTGTTTGTCTACAATGTAAATACAATTCTTTTGGGTAAACATGTGCATAAGCTGAACATTTTCTGGCATGTATTGTTTTTTAAAAGAGTTCAATTTGAAGGTTTGAACGAGTGTTTTTCACTCCCAGACTAAGCATGAAGTAAAATTTCGAGTTTAGAAAAGCCCCATAAACATTTTCTGGGCTTTTCTAAACTCGAAATTTTACTTCATGCACCACGCGTATAAAACACTAAAACACTGTGAAATTTATGTATATTTGAACCTCACTTAAAATCAGTGTTTTATACGCGTTGCACATGAAGTAAAATTTCGAGTTTAGAAAAACCCCGGAAAATTTGTCTCGGGTCGCTGCGCGACCCTCGACAAATTTTCACGGGGCTTTTCTAAACTCGAAATTTTACTTCATGCTAGTCTGAATATATATTTTATGTTGCCGGAATTTAACTTTTTGTCTACAATGTAAATACAATTCTTTTAGGTAAACATGTGCATAAGCTGTACATTTTCTGACATGTGTTGTTTTTTAAAAGAGTTCAATTTGAAGCTTTAAACGAGTGTTTTCCACTCCCAGATTAAGCATGAAGTAAAATTTCAAATTTAGAAAAGCCCCGTGAAAATTTGTCGACGGTCGCGCAGCCACCCGAGATAAATTTTCTGGGCTTTTCTAAACTCGAAATTGTACTTCATGCGCTACGCGTATAAAACACTGATTTCAAGTGAGGTTCAAATATACATAAATTTTACAGTGTTTTAGTGTTTTATACGCCTGGTGCATGAAGTAAAATTTCGAGTTTAGACAAGCCCAGAAAATGTTTACGGGGCTTTTCTAAACTCGAAATTTTACTTCATGCTTAGTTTGGGAGTGAAAAGCACTCGTTTAAAATTTCAAATTGAACTCTTTTAAAAAACAACAAATCTCTAAATATTTAATGAAAATAATCTGAATTTAGAATACGTATACTATAAAGAAAAACTCTCTGTATATACTCATATGGAAAATCTCAAAATTCAAATAGTTTTAAGTTTAAAATATTCATCACCAATTAACTTATCTGCATACTGACTGAATAGTTGGCATTTCTCTTATTAATAAAAAAAAGTATGCGCTTGTATGAGTCTTTCTGCCTCTCAATGAATTCCCATGCTTGCTCTTTTCCTTCTAATTAATGCCAGTTAACTTACTCAAGACAAAAATGTGCACTCTAAATTCGTTTCAGGTTTAACATGTGTGAAATTTAAACGAAAAATTCCGCTGTTACCACAATTTCCTTTTCGCTCTCGACTTTTATGTAACCGATGATGGGCTATAATTCAGCACCGTCTGCGTGCGCGCTGTGCGGAGAAGAAGAGGGCAATTTACTGAATTACCAATTTGTCGATTGTCTGGTTATGTGGCTGTATACCGAAATAGCCCTTAACCTATTTTCCTCTTTCCCCCAACGGCACAGAGCCCTTTCGTATAAACGAACAAACGTTGGAATTTTCATTCCTGATTCTTTCCCGCAGACAAACGAACGGAGGGGAGCTACGAAATAATAAATGTAGTGTGAAACATTTGATTAACACACATTTTTCCGCTATTTCACGCTATTTTAGGTTTTCTTTCAAAGATTTAAATGACTGACTTATAATTTGACAGTAATTATACAAACAGAAATATCTATCCAAACATAAATCATGTTTTTTTTATTTTAGCTCCATTTTATTTAAGATTTCTATAAAGCGATTAATCTTTATCAAAACTGTACTCATCCGCACCGGAATTACAAACATAACATTGTTATCATCCGAAAACGTTAACGCTAACCCACTTCTTTGGCACACGAACTACTCCGGAGATGCCAATGATTGATTGCAGTTTGCGAAAAGCAAGTTGGGCCCGCGCGAAGAAAATAAACTTTCATATTGAAAACCATAAATCAGGAGTGAATTCACTTTTGTGCGTTTGTTTCCGGAAAAGGTCTAGAGGAAGGGGAATTTCCTGCGAAACTAGGCCGACTGACTGGGTCAGCGCATAATACTACGCGTTACTACTTGAGCGTAAAAGTTTCGTGTGGGTATAAATTTCAAATTTCGAGAGGGAAAGTTACAAAGGGGGTTTTTGGATGGAGGAAATTAGGGGAGTAATTTAGAGAAAGATAACAGAAATCAACGAAATGTAACTTTGTGTTTGTTAAATTGGTTGGATACCCTATTTCTCACGTAATTTTTTGCACTGATTTCAAATTTGCACAGCATATTTTTTGTAACGGGCACCATTTTTTTTGTAATTTGTATTTAAAGAATATTCACATCCTGTATAGAAATATATTTATTTAAATAAACTTTTATAGAAAAATATAAATCAAAATGTAGTTTTTAATGATTTTCTACTGTGCTTTGTTTAACCCATTAAGCGCCATTGATGCATATAAGCAACATAATTAATTTTATGCTAATTAAATTTCTAAATGAATTAATTTGATATATTATATTATTTGATTTGACTTCAAATTGTATAAAGAAAAACGTAAATATTTTGTTATTTAAATATCTCAATTATTACTCATTAAAAAAAATGTTTTCAGTGCATTTCTAACTTTACAATATTTCAGTGTTTAATACGCGTGGCGCATGAAGTAAAATTTCGAGTTTAGAAAAGCCCCGCGAAAATTTGTCTCGTGTCGCTGCGCGACCCTCGACAAATTTTCTACGCGGGGCTTTTCTAAACTCGAAATTTTACTTCATGCTTAGTCTGGGAGTGGAAATACTCGTTCTAAACTTTATATTGTACTTTTTTTTTTACAAAATCGACGAATGCCTTGTATTTACAGCGTATACATTATGTATATTTAAAAGAAAAATTCACAGTATGTAATACAATAATTCATTCGTAAAAATCATTAAAAGAAGTGTAGAATATTACCTAAAATCAACGTTTAGAGTTAACTCTATAAATGCTCGGCCGTTAATGGGTTAAGGCATATCTCTTTTTATTGTACAACAATAATGTGAGCATATTTGGTTACCCTGATAACGCTGTTCGTATTCGTTCATCGTATTCGTCGCTACGTAGCTAAAATTTTTAGTAAAAAAAATCAAGTGTGAATGACTGTGCCTAAAAATATTACATCTAAGAGCTGTACACAGGGTGTCCCACTTTGAGTAGAACATTATGGGTACTTTTATTATTTATTATCGAGATTTGGTTAAATAGGAATAGATGTGCAGTGTATGTGCCTACTCAGATTCCACTGAGAAAAAAAAATATTTTCGAAATATTTTAAAGTTATTTAGAAGAAACTGTAAATCGCTATTTTTGAAAAACCTTCATATCTTCCTATTGGTAAGAATTTTAAACACCTGTAAAAACATATCTACAGTACATGTTTTTGTTCATCAGGTACATTTTAAAATATGTTTTTCTTGTTTAATTAATATCTACTTTTGTTTTTCCAATAGGAACATATTGCGATATAGAGAGTGCCCGTATTTCGCCAGAATGTATGGGGATCTCAGTTATTTGAAGAGATATAGAGTCGGCGACATTGGGGCAAAGTTGCGTATTTTAGAGCCTAACAACAATCTGAAAACAATTTTGAAATATCTTTTTTGTTTTCGAGATTTCAACAAAAAACTGATTTTTTAAAAAATTGTTTTTATTTTTTATTTAAAAACTACTGAATCTGGACATTTAGAACTTTGACAATATACAGGCACTTTTTAATAACTATAACATTTACCCGGGGACCATAGCCAACTTTTGTTTTTCTATGAGCGCCATTTTGGATTTTCATATTTTTTAAAAGAATATTTTTTTCTGATCTCAGTGATGTACCACACTCATAACTTATTTTAGATTTGATAATTCAGTTATTAAAAGAAATAGAAATAGAAATAGAAAATAGATTTATAGTATTAAATGGCAAAGTTTAAGATAATTTTACACTGAATAATAAAATGTAAGATTTTTCTATCGACATTAGTATTCGAGATATAACACAAACTTGCATTTTTTGCATGAAAATCATTGTCATCATTAGAAAGTTTTTTTTTTCTCTTTTATAAAATATATCACTTGACATATTATTTACATAAATAACTGAGTTATTAGCTATTTTCTATTTTATTTTAAAGAAAGTAAGTTTTATTGCTGCCTACGATTCATTGTTGTATATTTATTAAATTATTTAGTGTTAAAAGCAACTGATTTTTGTGGGCATTATTTCTATATCTTCCTACACGTAACTTCCAAATAACCTTATTTGACAAATATGTAAGAAATTCCTATATTACAAAAAGCTGCAGTTGTTTTATAGTTATCATTTTTTCATTGTCAACAATTTTTTCTTATTGTTAAAAAATAAAAAAAATTAATAACTCATTTATTTTTATAAATCAGTATATTAAGTGATATATCAGATTAAGGAGAAAAAAGTGCCATTCTAATGATAATGTAGCTAACTATGGTTTCTATTTAAAAAATTCAAGTTTGTGTCAAAAAGTAATATCAATAAAAAAATATCTGATAAAAGTTTATTATTCAGTGTAAAAATTATTTAAAACGTTGCCATTTATAGTATTTTTTTTCTATCTCTTTTAATAACCAAGAAAAATCGATTTAAAAAAAGTTTCAAAATATCTAGTTACATTTGACTTTTTCGAAAATGTTACAAGTGTAGTTTTATTCAGCTTATAGAGAATATGAAAAACGAAATAAAAGAAATGGTTAAATAGGCAAAGTAGTGACTTTTTGTGAGCTGTATGAAAAAACATTTGTAAAATTTACAAAAAAGTCAAGTCAAGTCAAGTCAAATGGATTTATCCACTATTACTACTATAACATCTTTATTAAAATGAAATACATCATAATAAAATACATTTTATAATTTGTATACATTAGGGTGTCCCAAGGCATTAGGGAGAATTTTTTTTTTCGCGATATCAGATACGCATACCCTTTATTTTTTTTCTGTTTGACCTCAAAAAAGCAAATAATAAATATTATTGAGATTGGATAAGGATAACCCGTGCCGACTTGATGCCAAACATAAGATATGATCATTTTTACTGAGTTAACATGGAAGTATTCTAGAACTGAATGTTAATTTGGTAAATTAAACACGAATATGCCCAAATCATATATCTATTTAATATTTAATATTTAGAAAACATTATTTTTAAATTTTCTTTTCAAAGTTTGCTTTTTACAGTCAGGATAAATCTTCTGATGTTCTTGTACGCAATATAATAAAAATTGCTTCTGTTTCTCATTAACCGTGATTAAACCATGAAAGTCTTGCATCAACTTGACCGCTCTTTCAGCTGAATCGTTGACGGCCCTAAGCGTTGAAACCTTCTTTTTGGCTTCTTCAAACGAAGCATTATTTGACCACAAAGTAGGACATTCGTAGAGAAAACTGTCATTAATTTTAAGACGTTCAAACAAGGATTTGCTTTTGACCGAAATGAAGTCATAGATGTTTTTCTCTGAAATAAAAAAGGTGAAATACAGTTAACAAAATTATCATATAAACAAACAACTAAAAACAAACTTCTATATTTACTTATCAAACTAACCGTATAATGGACCACAAAGTTCTTCCTGCGATGGGATGTAACGTTTACCATGGGTCGACACATTTTCGTTGGTTAAATTTGCAACCATTTTTACTTTCGTTTCTTGGTCCACATCATCGTCAAATAGTGACAAGACAGATACTTCATCAGTCAAATACCACAAATGCTGGCTTAACTTCTGTAAAGCTGCTTTCGAGATGGTTTTATCAACATTTTCGTAAGCCTTCATTGACTTCAAAAAGCACAAATCTTGATAAGGTGCCTTTACAGCCAAAATACATTGGATCCATGGCTTGGCTTATGATGTCACGATGAATAGGCACACGTCTAACAGTACTGTTTTATCCTTGCTTGTAATTTTCAATTGGGCACTAAACAATGACATTTTCAGTATAAATGAAATTGCCAATTCTTGGTTGCAGAATACTTTAAACATTAAAAGTGCGATTCTATTCGCAATCTACAACAAGTTAGTCTTACAAAGACTATATCAAACACTCATTGAAACAACTACTTCCCGGGCTAATACCCCGACAGACATTGAATTTTACAACAAGTGTTTGCTGTTACATACAGTAACCTACTGCATAATTTGACCCTAATTGTTACATTTGCAGTAGGTTACTGTATGTAACAGCAAACACTTGTTGTATAATTCAATGCCTGTCGGGGTATTAGCCCGGGAAGTAGTTGTTTCAATGAGTGTTTGGTATAGTCTTTGTAAGACTAACTTGTTGTAGATTGCGAATAGAATCGCACTTTTAATGTTTAATGACATTTTCAGTGAATAAATTGCTCTCGCCTTCCATCGAGCATGGTGCATGGCACCTGGAGGTCGAATTTTAAGTTTTCTCTCTGTGTCTCCGCCTATAAATGTAACACAAAGCTCTATCAGCTCTCGATAGTCATTTCTGACTATATCTTTGGTAAGTTCAGTTCGGTAAAACTCAAGCAAATTGTCAATTTCGGAAAAAGTCAGGCACGATGTAAGCTTTTCTCTATAGCACTGTATTTTATCAGTATCAACACTATTCCAGTTATCTCGGAACTTTTTGAACAACGGACTATCAGGGCTTGTAGTCACAGGACTGAATTTCGCTTCGAACACGCTTTTTAACACCAATTCATATACGTGATGGCGGCAAGCAAAAATAAGCGTTTCTCTATCAAGTTTTTGTTCGAGAAGCACGCAAGCGCCATTAATACGTCCTGTATTTAAAGCTGTAGTATCACAACAAAGAATTTGCACTTTATCTTCAAGATTCCAGTCTACAATCGCGTTCCAAACAGCTTGCGCATGCTCCCTTCCTGAAGAGCTTTCCAACCTTGGCACAGAAATAAGTTGTTCTTTGTTTCCATATGAAATAACTATCGGAAGACATTCTTCTTTTGATTTCCGAGCATCTAAAGCAGGCAACAGTTTTCCATCCCAGTGAACTGTCACAACATCTGGTACCTCTATTTGAAAAACAACTTTTATGGCTTCCGCACGTTCTTTCCGTTTAGTCGTACGAATTCTTCGAATTGAGAACTTACTTATTGGAAATTCGTCGGTATTATGTCCAAGTGCCTTAATGGTAGCTTCAAGAATATACACAGAATCTCTCATACTTAGCTGACACCTATCAAGCGCTGCTACTAATTTTGGAGTGATGAAATCTTTCCTCATAGATGTTTTACTAGTTCCGGGTTGTGTGTCTTCGATCAGCGTTGGCAAATTTGCTTGTAAATCCATATTTCCATTAGAATCCGAAGATGAATCATTTTGTAACGGTTCATAACATGGCGTCAACAAAGTTGGCGCGGAGAAATATTTAGCACGCCGCTTTTCTTCCTCAACAGTTCTAATGCGTGCCCTTTCCTATTTATCAGCCAGTTTTTTGTCAACCCCAGCTAAGTGGCCAGGTCGGCCTGGTTCTCTCTGGCACTCCAATAAGGTTCTATCTTCATTTATTTTAATAATTTCAAACGCATCCGCGTGTGCAATATCAAACAGATTATTTAAGTTGTTAATAAACTCTTGTCGACGCTCCTCAAAGATACCTAGTGTTTTTTGTGCATTTTTTTGCAAGTTTCTCCAAACTTGATATAATTTCACAAGTTTCTTCACGCAATTAGGTACAGATTTTGTAGGTATTCGTGCCTTTTCCCAAAAGATAATGCACTCGCGAATAGTGAGATTTGCGCTTTCATTAACAGTTAAATTCACTTCACGAATATTGTAAAATAAAACTGCCAGAATTTGTTCATTAGAGGGAAGTTTTGAACCCGTTATTTGATGTTTCACGTCCCCAATTAAAAATATACTCTGTTTAGAACTGCGTAATTCCACCGACATGTTGGATTATTGAAATCGATGAGTTTACTAACGAAATAGCAAGTAATAATAAGCACATCGATGCGTCAGCTCGCGTTCGCTTTAGTCAACAAGAACAGACATGTATCGATGCAAGTCGGCACGGGTTGCCGTGGTCCTACGTTCACGAAATTTAATGTACAATTGTTTTGACACCAACCAAATATAATAAGAGGGTATGCGTAAAAAAAAAGACTTTAATTTTTTTGGGACACCCTAGTATACATACAGCAAGTGTTATGTAACACCGAACATTTTTATAACGAGAATTTTTCTTTGAAGTATCTATATGCATACCTTGCACATGTCCCGATGCTCGGTTTATTAAAAGAATCTAATTCGAAGCTTTAAGCGAGTGTTTTCCACTCCCACGCTAAGCATAAAGTAAAATTTCGAGTTTAGAAAAGCCTGAAAATTTGGTTTGGTCGCGTAGCGCGAAGCGCGGAGCGGCCAAACCAAATTTTCAGGCTTTTATAAACTCGAAATTTTACTTCATGCGCCACCGGAACAAATCACTGATTCAATGTAAAGTTTAGCGGTGTGTTTTAAACTTCGTAATATGTCAGTGTATTGTACCGGTGGCGCATGAAGTAAAATTTCGATTTTAGAAAAGCCTGAAAATTTGGTTTGGCCGCTCCGCGCTTCGCGCTACTCGACCAAACCAAATTTTCAGGCTTTTCTAAACTCGAAATTTTACTTCATGCTTAGCCTGGGAGTGGAAAACACTCGCTTGAAGCTTCAAATATAATTCTTTTAATAAACCAAGCATCGAAAAATAGGCAACGTATGCAAATGGACATTTCAAAGATAAATTCTCGTTATGAAAATGTTCGGTGTTACATAAAACTCTCTGAATATAAAAATAATTTATATTTCCCTTTCTATAAGGGCTATCGACCATAGGTCATTCTGCCCTGTGCTGTATGTGTTTTTTTTTACTCGATTTCAAGGTGCGAAAGTATATATGAATCGGGTAATGGGTGGGTTTTTGTATTTTAGGATTATATCGGGGTTTTTAGAGATGCACATTTTTTAAGCAGTTCGTAACTCGACTCGTTACATGCGAATCGTTCTGCGAGAAATCGAAGTCTTTCTTTTATTAGGGGAATTTGTGTTGTTTCGCAAAGGAGTACATTGGATGGGTTGTGGAGGGGATTTTAAGGGTGTCCAAGTCTGGTGAGGGTATGGAGGGAAGATCTTTTGGCTACTTCAAGGTTCTTTATGGTGACATTGCATGGATTTACATAAAGGATGGAATTATAGTCTAGGATAGGACGGCAAATTATTTAATAAATTTTGGTACAGGTATTGGTACTAATTCCTTCATTCTAATTTTGGTACAGGTATTGGTACTAATTCCTTTATTCTAATTTTAGTACAGGTATTGGTACTAATTCCTTCATTCTTGTAAGTCAGGTAACGAAAATGTTTCGCTCGCTTTACGATGTTTGCTTTTATATCGGAGGTGTGTTTTTTGAAGGATCGTTTTGGGTCTAAAAGGATTCCTAGGTATTTACATAATAGGGAGGAGTGGATTCGTTGATGGCTATGGAAAGAGGATGATAGGGTAGGAAGAGTTGGTATTTGTTGGGATTCATTTTAAGCCTCCACTTGGAAAACCAAGTGGATGATTGATTTATAAATTCTTGGAGAGAGTATAGGGTTGAGGCTAGGGTTGATAAATGGGTGATTAAGGCAGTATCATTCGCAAACTGCAGGGGATAATAAGTTGGGTCTATAAAGTTAGGATTGGGATGCAATAAGTCGGAGCAATATATGTTGTATAATAGAGGAAAAAGAGGGGAGCCTTGAGGAACACCTTGTTTGGGATAAAATTTCGATAATAAGGTTTGTCGTACACGGATTTGAAGTTCGCGATTGAGAAGGAAGTTTTGGATTAGGTTGATGAGGTGGTTGGGTAGATTAAATATCTTGCGCCACCGGTACAAAACACTGATTTAATGTAAAGTTTAGCGGTGTGTTTTAAACTTTGTAATATGTCAGTGTTTTGTACCGGTGGCGCATGAAGTAAAATTTCGAGTTTAGGAAAGCCTGAAAATTTGGTTTGGCCGCTCCGCGCTTCGCGCTACGCGACCATACCAAATTTTCAGGCTTTTCTAAACTCGAAATTTTACTTCATGCTTAGCCTGGGAGTGGAAGTCACTCGCTTAAAGCTTTAAATTAAATTCTTTTAATAAACTGAGCATCGAATAATATGGAACGTATGCATATGGATACTTAAACAAAAAGTTCTCGTTATGAAAATGATCGGTGTTACATACAACTCTCTGTATGTTCAGGGCTTCGAACCCTGCGTTCCGGTTTTTGTTCCGGTTCATTAATAAAATATAAATCGATTCGGTTCTAATTTTCGTTCCGAAAAAAAAAACGGTTTTTTTCGGTTTTATTGTTAGTTTCAAGTGATTGTTCTCATTTTTGTAATGTTTTTTTTTTCATATTAAAAAAAAATTGATGTGTCCATCATAGTACTGATGAACAAATTTAGTTTAAGAGACTTTTCCAAATTCCTAATATTTAAATCATCGATATGATGATTTAAATATTAGGAATATGTAAAAGTAATGAGGACAGCGCTATGATGGACACATTAATATTTTTTAATATGAAATTAAAACATTTTCAAAATGAAATAATCACTTGTAACTAACCCGAAAACCGAAAAAACCCGTTTTTTTTTTCATAACGAAAACCAGAACCAAATCGATGTATATTTTATAAATGAACCGGAACGAAAACCGAAAACTGCAAAAAATCGTTATTTTGATGTGTCCATCATAGCACTGATGAACACATTTATTTGAAGAGACTTTTCCATATTCCTAATATTTAAATCATCATATCTATAACGAGGACAGCGCTATGATGGACACATCAACATTTTTTAATATGAAATAAAAACATTTTAAAAATGAAAACAATCACTTGGAACTAACCCGAAAACCGAAAAAGAGAAAACGTTTTTTTTTTTTTTGGGAACGAAAACCAGAACCGAATCGATGTATATTTTATAAATGAACCGTAATCGAACACCGAAAACCGCAAAAAATCGTTATTTTTCCAGAACGGAAACCGGAACCGAACCGATATATATTTAACTAACATATGTTAGAAAGTGTAAACGACATCTAATGCCCATTAACTTAAGTAGCATCGACCATAGCCGACAAACTGAACGTTTGTGTATAGCAATGGTTCGTCCACAACAGGGCTTTATTAATATTTGATTAATTGAACCGGAACGCAAAAAATAACAGTTCAAGACCCTGACATTTTCCATGCGTTTCTTCTCATTCATATTGATAGTTTGAAATATTTCAAGAATTCCTACACAGTAGTGCGGTCGGCAAAAATGTTTGTTTGCAATTTGCACTAAATGACGAAGCGAACCACCCTACTTCTAAGAATGTAAGATCACAAACGGGTTGACAGATGTCGCTACTCGGCCAGGAGCAATAATTTACCACAATGCGAAAATGCATGGATTTTGCACTTCTATAGTACTCGTCACTCAACGCTGAAAGTTATATTTTCCATATATTGCATTTATATGAAAGGCCTCGGGGCCAACCGAAATCGAGGGCCTTAGATATATCAAGAAAAAGAGTGGCAGATTTGTTGCCTTCTAGGTGGGCTGTTTGGCAGTTGATTGTAAGGATAGGATTTGAGGTAATGCATGGTTAAGTGTTTTTTTTTTTTTTTTAAGGAGGGATTCGTACAATTTTCCGAGCACGGGGAGGAGGGTTACAGTTTCAGGTGTATGGATGCAGGTTATTATTCCGTGTTTCCATTCAGAGCAGAAAATTTGACGAGTATAATTAAAAACTAAGGAGTTTTTGGATGTATGTATGAATAGTAGAGGGGCGGGCTTTTAGTATTAGTCTGTGTATTTTGTCGTGTCCAGGTGCTGTATTTTTTGACTTATGGAATATTTTAAAGTATGTTTCTTCATCAAGTCTGTCGTCAGGGGGAGGGGGAGTTGGGGATTCGGGGAGGATTTATCCACTAAAATTGTTGTTTTTAAAGTTTTTGCGAAAACAAATACTTCTCCTTTGTTTTATATATTACGAAAAGTAAAAAGATTATATTATTAACATACAAGCAATTTATCTTATTACGTATACAAATCCTGATATACGCCATGTACATTTTCTGGCCTTCGTCGACTATATTAAAGTGATCAATTTTAAGCTTTTAATGCGTTTTTCCACAGCATTAAATATAATTTCATAGTTTTTTAAAAGTGTTTAATTTGAAACTTCTAACGCGTGTTTTAGTCCTTGATTAAGCATGTAGTAAAATATCGAGTTTAGAAAAGCCTGATAAATTAATTTGATCGCGTAGCGAAGCAAAGCGAAAAAAAAAAAATCAATTTTCAGGATTTTCTAAACTCGAAACTTTACACTAATTTAACGTAAATTTAAAAATATACTACTCTAAAATATTGCTTTAGCAGTACATTTGAAGTTTCACACAACTTAAAACTTGTCAAAAGTTTCAAACTGAGCTCTTTTTAAAAACAAAGAATGCCTGAAAATATACATGTTTCACATCGGGATATGTTTACTTAAAGAAATATTCCCTGTATTATTATTATTTGTTTGCATGTTAGAGGTATATCCGATTTCCCTAATATTGTATTATACAAACTCATAGACCAATAAATTGATTGATTGAAACCGTAAAACTCACTTTCTGAATTTTTTAATGCTCCACTACGACTCACATTAGAATTGTTAGCCTCCCATGGAATAAACATTCGTGTAAACCCTCTCTATTCAGTTATTATGTCATAAAAAAAGAATTTATGAATTGCAGCGAGAAAGAACATTATCAAATGTGAATCAAACATTACACAAAATCGAAATATCTGCTGTATTGGATATATTTTCCCTGAATAACCCACATTATGCATAACACAAATACATGCATTCATCAAATCATATCTCGAATATTTCTCCCCCTACACGCATCAGCAGCAATCCCGGAAGTGTATTACACATCCCCCATCAAAATATGCGACTTCCGGGTTTCAAAGTGATAGCATACATATCGCCTTATTAGAGTTGGGAGGGAAAGTGTGCGTCCCGAATCCGGACGTCCTCCGCGTCAGGGATTCTGTGACACTGTGAGCGGGACTAGCTGCACGTCGACGTCTGCTTTTTGGCAGACGGGAAGTGCTGCTGGCTCAAACTGGGTCGAATCAATGGAAAAAGGTCATGGGTCTTCAACAAAACACCCAAAAAAAAAGGATGTATGGAAATGCGTACGTGCGTGCGTGAATGTAGGTCAGGAAATGTAGGGCACGAATACGCAAAAGTGGGCAAAAACGCAAGGGGTGGAAAATTTAGGATGGATGGGTTACGCAAAGGGACTCGAAGGGGCTGAAATCACTGAAGTTGTTTATTAGGAGAATAAACAGAGAGATTAGACGTTGAATAAAGGTGTGTTGCATGTTATAGTTACACAATCCTTATAAATAAATATAAATAATTAAATACAGACAAGCACATGGGCGCGAGGCCGTAGCCACGGGGGGATATGGGAGTTAGAACCCCGAAAAAGCAAAAACAATATTTTAATCAGTAACCCCATACCCCCCCCCCTCCCCCCGATATGTTTATATCCCCCGCGATTTTTTTTTAGCTAAGGCCTTGACAAAGGGGACAGGGAAGGGCACTTGCTTCCTCTGCGGACCATATTTAATAAATTTAAAATCGTTCTTTTAAAATATATTAGTAAAATATTTTAAACGACACATGAAATTAGTGTTTAGAATAGCCTGCATTTAGAATTTGACGCTTGGCGTCCAAATCTAAACGTTTAGGCTTTTTTAACTAGACATTTTACTTTAGTAGTAGAAACAATCGTTTGAAATTTCCAATTGAATGATTTTACAATAAAGAATTTAGTTAATTCAATTAACCCATTAACGGCCGAGCAATTATAGAGTTAACTCAAAAAGTTGATTTTAGGTAAAATTCTACACTTCTTTTAATGATTTCTAAGAATGACTTATTGTTTTACATACTGTGAATTTTTCTTTTAAATTTACATATTGTATACGCTGTAAATGTAAGGCATTCGTCGATTTTGTATAAAAACGTGCAATATGAAGTTTAGAATGAGTATTTCCACTCCCAGACTAAGCATGAAGTAAAATTTCGAGTTTAGAAAAGCCCCACGTAAAAAAATTGTCGAGGGTTGCGCAGCGACCCGAGACAAATTTTCACGGGGCTTTTCTTAACTCGAAATTTTACTTCATGCGCCACGCGTATAAAACACTGAAATATCGAGAAATTAGAAATACACAGAAAACATTTTTTTTAAATGGGTAATAATAGAGATATTTAAATAAAAAAATATTTACGTGTTTCTTTATATATTCTCAAGTCAACTCAAATAATATAATATAATAATCTAACTCATTTAGTAATTTAATTAACATAATATTAATAATGCGTATATGCATCAATGGCGCCTAATGGGTTAAACACAGAAGAGTAAACCTATTGCATTAGATCAAATTATTTTATAAACTCATACACCTGACATAAAATTAATTTATCTTGGATTATGTGCAATTTCACAATAACTGAAATGTACACATATCACTAAGGTGGAACTTTATCTGTATAAAAAAATGGTGATGTGTCTATTATAGAACTTTCCCCGTTAAAAATATGATGATTTAAATATAAATATATGGAAAAGTTGCTCAAACTAAACGTATTCTACTTTTATTATTATTATTCCAAAAGTATTCACAAAAAAGTAATACTTGCATTTTTTCGTTACAACTGAGTAAATATTGATCATCATCACATCTAAACGTTATATATTTTTAACTTTACTGTAAATCTAATTAAAGATATTCCAATGTCTACCCAAACACCCCTTACGGTCATGTCGAAGTATCAAGTTACGTGCTCAGAGTACTTCCAATTCAAGGAAACTACATTTATAGTAATCAGAGATGTAAAAAAAGTCTAAAAAACTTCCAATCAAATGATATTTATTTTCTTATAGCAGATCTAATAAAAAAAGTTTCTGATACCATCACAGTACCTCTCACTAAGTTGATAAATTGTTGCATTAAAGATTGCATATTTCCAAATTCGTTAAAAATGGCTCGTATCACTCCTACACATAAAAAGGGGGATAAAGGAGACACAAACAACTATAGACCCATAGCCATACTACCTGTAATAGCGAAGATATTTGAAAAAGTTATGCTGGCCCAAGTATTAGACCACCTTGAAAATCATAACATACTGTCTGATTCTCAATATGGTTTTTGTAAGGGAAAATCCACTGCCAGCGCGATTGTCGACTTTACTAATAATGTCCTGCAAGGCTTCGAGTCGAATGTGCATACCACTGCAACTTTCTTGGACCTCAGCAAGGCCTTCGACTGCCTGGATCATGGTGTTCTCTTACGAAAACTATATTTCTCATACTTCCACCCTAGCAGCTATCGACTAATAGGATCCTACCTACACCATAGACGACAAATTGTCACCATAGATAGTAAACAATCGAGGGAAAAGTACCTCACTCATGGTATACCCCAAGGATCTATTCTCGGGCCTGTACTTTTTCTCATCTACATTAACGATCTCTCGTCTACAGCAACAGCTTCCACCTTGCTTCAGTTTGCGGATGATACTACCTTTACAAACAGTTAACTTGACCTTTTACATGCGACTGAGCAGCACAATAAATCAAAAAATGACGTCATTCATTGGTTTGAGACGAACACATTAATCCTTAATCCAAACAAAACAGTCAACCTACTATTTTCTTTGCGTACAGACGCACCTGAACAAACGCCAGCTAAGTTTCTCGGTGTCTGTCTCGACAATAGGTTGACATGGAATAACCAGGCAGAGTCAGTAGCTCACAAAGTATGTCGTTCCATATTTTTACTGCGGCACTTAAAGGTAAGCCTCCCTCCGAGTGCTATACGTACTGCGTACTTCGCAGTATGCCAATCACACCTGGTATACGGGATTCTTGCATGGGGACACACACCTATATTGAATCGTATGTTTGGTCTACAAAGAAGGGCAGTACGTATAATTTCAGACCTAAAATATCAGGACGACTGCAAAGCCAAATATACTGTGCTAGGCATTCTAACTCTCCCCTCGCTGTACATACCGGAATGCTTAGTCCATGTTCGGAAAAACATCACAGAATACGACCTGCACTCGCTGAGACATCGCCAGGACACAAGAACTGCGTCAAAAATGTGTCTAAATCACATGCGTCTCAATAAGTCACGGAATGGCACCAAGTACTACGGGCCAAAAATATACAACTTGCTACCAGATATAATTAAGTCAGCAAATCAGGCAAAATTCAAAATTACGATAAAGAAATACCTCGCTGCCAAAGCATTCTACACATTAAATGAATGTCTTATAAATGACTACAGTAACGTATCCAGCACAGTCGAATTTTAACACATTTACTCTTTATTTATTGTATGTAAGTCTTAAGTTAATTTTAATTGTAACCACTCATAATTAAAACCTGTACTCTTCTTATATTATTTTGTGCTTATATTTATTTATTATTGTTATCTGTCTTATCTTATCTTACTACTTATATATGTATTCTTGACCTGTGTAAACTGATTTAATAGCACCAATAAAGTAAAGTAAAGTAAAGTAAAGTAAATCAGTGGTTTATACGCCTAACCTGACCTAACTAAACGAAACTTTGCGGGCTTTTCTAAACTCGAAATTTTACTTCATGCCTAACCCGGGAGCGAAAGACACTCGTTAGTTAGTTTAAAATACATCACAGCTGTTAAAATGTATATCGTTAATTTCAACTGGCTGGCGCCAACTTATTTCAACTGTTATTATAGTTCAAATGTTGGCTACCGCTGACTTGTATCAGCTGTTATTATAGTCCAAATATCACTGGCACCGACTTATGTCAGCTGTCATTATTGTCCAAATGTCGGCTTACGCCGACTTGTGTCAAGTTGACGGGATGGACTAAATGTCAGCTAGTGCCGCCTTATGTCAACTGTCATTATAGTTGAAATATCGGCTAGCGCCGACTTATACAGAGAGTTTTATGTAGCACCGAACAGGCCAGAAAATATGTAATGTAAATTTTCCTATGTTCGATGTGTTCTGGAACGCACCAAAGCATTGAGTGCGATTTCATTGGATCTGATTTTAGTAGTTCTAACGCAACTTACATTTAACGTCAAAATGAAATGTGTCATTCATAAATCGTCTACATCACTAATGGAATATTAATATTAAACAGAAAAGAAAAATGAGAAAGAGGAGAACAGATTTAGCCTAAATGCAAAAATTATAGAATAACAGATTCCTGTTACTTCCGTTTGCTAATATTTCAAGATAAGTTTATACATTGCTTCAATTTCACTGAAGATTATTAAGAACTTCGATTCAGCGTATTGTGTAAACCATTTGATCAGGACCACTCCAAGTACTTTGCTTTGCTTTGGGTGTACCAGCGAAAATGCCGTCACAAAACTGCCATTCGGCAGTTTTATATATAAATATTCCAAATTTGAAGAGCGTGGCGAAGCAAGTTTGGAAGTACCGTACCTAGGTCTGCTGCCAGCACAACAATACTGGGGTGTTAGGTGTGCTGCTTCATTTGGCAAACATTTCAATTTTCATTTATTTGTTAACATAATACTCAATAAAGATAATGTAGGTGTATTTATTAATTTATTAAATGCGTAACTTACAATGAATTGAATTTTTTCTTTAGGTTTAGGACATTCGTTGTTTTTTAAATGAGTTCAATTTGAAGCTTTCCACTCCCAGACTAAGCATGAAGTAAAATTTCGAGTTTAGAAAAGCCCCGTGAAAATTTGGTAAAGTAAAATTTCGAGTTTAGAAAAGCCCAGAAAATTTGTCTCGGGTCGCTGCGCGAACCGAGACAAATTTTCGGGGCTTTTGTAAACTCGAAATTTTACTTCATGCGCCACGCGTATAAAACACTAAAATATTGTGAACTCTATGAATATTTGAACATCACTTGAAATCAGTGATTTATACGCATGGCGCATGAAGTAAAATTTCGAGTTTAGAATAGCCCAGAAAATTTGTCTCGGGTCGCTGCGCGAATCTCGACAAATTTTCACGGGGCTTTTCTAAACTCGAAATTTTACTTCATGCTTAGTCTGGGAGTGGAAAACACTCATTTAAAGCTTTAAATTAAACTTATAAAAAACAAGGAATATCTAAAGAATTACAGAAAATTGGCTGAATTTGGAATACGTATACTTAAAAGAAAAACTTCCTGTATTTTTCACGACAGTATTAATCTTGATTGTCTTGAAATGCCGATGTCTTGCTTTGGATAAAAAAGTATATTCCATATTCCCACACACTGCACTTACCATAAACGCACAAGCTTTAATAACTGATATATTATATTTATTTTGACGTTACATGTACCCTATTTACATTAGTCCTAATTTTCATTAGAACTACTAAAAATCGTCACCAATGAAATCGCACCCAGAAGAGTATAAATTGGGTTGACTATATTACAATTGGAAATCATAGCCAATCACATTACACTCAATGCTCTAATGTGTCCCAGAACAAATTGAACATAAGAAAATTTACAGTGAACATTTTCTGGCATGTTCGGTGTTACTTAAAACTCTCTGTATGTATAGACTTATGTCAGTCGACCTAGTGATTTACAGTTATAAATTCACATTTTGACTATTGTGGCATTATGACTGTAAGTCACTTGGTTGGCGTAAATATGTATATGTTACGGAAAACAGAAAATATGTGTTTATTTTCCGGTTAATGTATACATTTCCCAATACGCTTGGCAAATGTAAATAGAATAACTATGAAAGCATAAAGTAACATAACCTAGCCATGTGGTATGTTTATAACATGTGTTGTTCCATTTCTTGATCAAGCATGAAGTAAAATTTCAAGTTTAGAAAAGCTTTTAAATTTTCCGGCTTTTCTATACTTGAAATTTTACTTCATGCGCCAGGGTCCTAAACACTGTATTTTACTGAAGTTCAAAATTATATTCTTTAATAATTCTCACACATAAGAATGTTGGCTGTAAAGAAAATTGTAATATTTTAAATATTGAAGTTTAAAAATATATTGGATCAAGTATCATGAAAGCCCTGTTGTTTAATTAAAAAACAAAAACTATGTTTAAAATAGGGTTATTCCAGTAATTTTGCTTTACTTCCAATCTACTTTTACCAAGAATGCCTGGTTAATGTGCATTATTTCCAAAATTGACAGGTAAATGTCAGTTCATTTAACATTCACTAATTACAATCGCGTGTATGCATACAGGGTGTCTACGCTAAATCGTTCGTTAAATGTTTATGGGGTTACCGTTGCACTAAAAATTTGAAAAAAATCCTTGTCATGCGGTTGAATCAGTTCTCCTCGTGTGAAATATTTTCAAATTTATATCACTTCCGGTTCCACAGGAAGTAGCACCAAATTTGTTATTTTAAACAGAACACCCTATTTATTTGTGGTTTTTTAGATTCCTCGTTTACATTGCAACATATTTTATTCTAACATATGAACACTTATCTCTTATAGTTTTCAAGCAAAAAAATTATTTCTAAAATTTTGACCTCTAAAAGGCATCTTGAAATCTGTCTGTAACTTCTCTTAAGAGTAAGATAAAAATTTGATTTATATCTCTACTTGTACCTAGAGGATGCCTCTATCATTATATTAATTGAACACTGTCAATTCTGACAATAAGTGTTCTTATAATGTCAATATCGAAGTACCCTCTTCAATATCTCGTAATTCAATTTTTTTAATGGAATGACCCATTTTTTATCATGTGGTACGATTGGGGGGACGATTTCCTACAAAAAAGTATTATACAACTATACTAGTAAAGCAAGTAGTTTTCGAATTAGTCCGTAAGCCATAGTCGGTGAGTTGTTGTTGAATTTTTCGATTCGGTCGATAATAACGCTACAGTTGGTGAGTGAGATTACTAAAGGAATAAATTTGGGCTAGACTTTCTCGTTGCTTGATCAAAAACAAAATAGGTTAAAATTGTTTATAAAATATGTGTGTGTTTTTTCGTTGGCTACAACTTTTGTTTAAGACATTTTTTGATTAAGTCAATGTGTTTCTATATTTTTTACTTCACTTGAAATCAGTGGTTTATATGCGTGGCGCATGAAGTAAAATTTCTAGTTTAGAAAAGCCCCGTGAAAATTTGTCTCGGGTCGTTGCGCGACCCTCGACAAATTTTCTACGCGGGGCTATTCTAAACTCGAAATTTTACTTCATGCTTAGTCTGGGAGTGGAAGACACTCATTCTTAAATTTTCGAATTATCATAAAGTTGTGTATTTTTTCGTTGTCTGCAACTTTTGTTTGATTGAATCGATAATAAAGCTACATTTAATGAGTGAACAAAAACAAAAGAGCTGAGATGAAAAGTATTTAGGTAAAAGTGGTTTATTTTTTCGTCGGCTATAACTTTTGTTTAAAACTTTTTTGGTAATACTTAATTGTCGTGTAATTGGGAATGTTTCCTGTGGGGCAATGACCATTATTATTATTATTATTAAAACAGTAAACAGTGTTGCTAACTCTAAACCATCAAATGTCTAGAACGTCTTTTGTTAAAAATCACCATAAATCATTACATAATTCTGTTTTTTATTAAACGAATTTCAAATATGTTAACAACGAAAAACCCTAAAATAATTTGGAGCTTTCTGAGACTGAAGAATTTTCAAAAATATTTTCATTTTAGTTTTCTTTTTGACATATATTTGCTAATTTAAAACTTTTTATAAACATTTTCAAGCAATATCTTTCTGAAATTTTATAAATTTATTTATTTCTCTATGTATTACATTACTTTATAGTTTTTCAAAAAATGTTTTGAACGAAAGTTGTAGGTAATGAAAAAACACACAACTTTTACCTAAACACTTTTCACCTTAACTCTTTTGTTTATGATCACTATACGAAAAAGCCTAGGGGAGATATTTATTTGATAATCACCTAAAAATTGCTACTTTATTAGTTAACAATTAATTAATTAACAATTAGTTGAATACAATCCAAGAACTGCAGAGTGAAATTGCTTCACTAAAGGACCGCATACAGATTCTTGAATCGAACAATTCAGTTAATTCAAATAATAATATCACTAATGCTAATTTAATCGCTGAAATGAACGAAAGAAACAAAAGAGCCGCCAACGTTATGGTTTATAATGTGCCGGAAAATTCGGGAACAATAGAAGAAAAAATAAGCAAAGATTTGGCTGCAATTTAAAACACAGTAGATTCACAAATCTCTGTTAATCCAATTAAAGTTATGAGAATAGGTAAATTAGACAGGAAACCTCGTCCAATGAAACTTATATTCGCTAACAATGAATCAGCTATTCAACTATTGGGGGCAGGCAGAGTAGTGGATTCAGGCAACATCAAGTTCGCTAATGATCTAACAGTTATGCAGCGCGAACATTTAAGGAAACTGCGTGAAGAATTACAACAGCGCAAAGAAAGGGATGAATCAAACATCACTATAAAGTTTTTTAATGGAAACCCAAAAATAACTTCTATTTAAACATAATCAAAAAACCAAAAATTTATTTCCAAAACGTCGGCGGATTAAGATCGAAACTTCGTGATTTTATTTTAAATTGTAACTGTTTACTTTATGATGTAATTGTCTTAGTTGAAACTTGGTTACACGAATCCTTTCACGATTCAGAACTTGAACTTAAATCGTATGTAATATATAGATTAGATAGATCTCCGACAAACAGTGCTAAGTCTAGGGGTGGTGGTGTACTCATTGCGGTGCGGCGTAATATATCTAGCGAGCGTTTGGTTGCATCTGAAGTAGTAGAACACATATTTGTTAATATAGCTAAAAACATTATAATTGGTTCTACATATATTCCGCCAGGAGCAAGCCTATCGTATTATGAGGATCATGCAACATCTTTAGATGGTATTTGTAGTAAGTTCAATGACTGCAGGGTTCTATTTTGTGGAGATTATAATTTGCCTAACGCGGTTTGGAGCATTAAATCGAACAAAACTTTAGCCAATGAAAATACTTCACATCAAGCTTATCGTTTATCTGCTGTGTTAAATTACCACCATATAACTCAAATTAATAGAATTCCTAATAAAAGAGTCAATTATTTGGATTTATTTTTTTCAAACATTGGTGAAGATATAGAAATTGCAAAGGCTATTGATCAATTATGCCGTTCTGATGTACACCATTATCCGTATATTTTAGAAGTAAATAATCAAAAGTTTGAATATATTATTATGCCAGAAATTCGGATTCACGATTTTAAACGTGCAGATTATTTTGCTTTAAATAATTATTTTTCTTCTATCGATTGGGTTCATGCTTTGAACACTAATGATATTAATATTGCTACTAATAATTTCAATAACATTGTATATAGTGCATTTGAAAGGTATGTACCATTAAAATTAATAAAAGTTTCAACTTTTCCAATTTGGTTTAGCAGTAACTTAATTAAACTAACTAAACAAAAAAAGAAAGCTCATGCTGTTTTTAAAAGTTCTGATCTTCAAACTGATTACGTATATTTTAATGAATTACGGTCAAAGTGCAAGAGACTTAACAATGAACTGTATACATCCTATATTGCTAAAACAGAAGCAAATATAAACAATAATCCTAAGTTAAATTCAAATTCAAAACTATTTGAATTCGAGAAAATAAGCTTACGCTTCTTATAGTTTGCACACTTTAAACATAATATATAAAATTATGAAAAAACTATTCGTGAAAATGCAAACAGTGTCTTAATTAATAAGACAATTTAAGACGATAAATATCCATTGAAACAACTACTTCCCGTGCAAATACACCTCCGGATATTGAATTATACAATGAAATATTTAAAATCTTATTTAATTTGATTTGTTACAACGCTCTACTAAAGTATATGTAACGTTTAGGTCAAATTCTCTTCAATCCAACTAACAATACAATTAAAATGAAAGGAGAAATAGCAACAAATTACATGTGAAAGGACTTGGATTAAAACTAATGTCTTAGGCCATCTATAGACGCGTTTCGAGATTTATCTCTCTTCAGTATAGCTTTGCTTATGACGTTAAAATAAAAAGTAGGAATAAAATTAAAACAAACTTACTTGGAAAAAGTGTTGTGCCTCACATTCTTCATACCTGCTAATGACATAATCCCCTTTTTACCCTATAAATATCAACCATCATTTTCACTCATTCCATTTCTATGTACCTGTTCATTCCACACACAACACTTTTTCCAAGTAAGTTTGTTTTAATTTTATTCCTATTTTTTTTAAACGTCATAAGCAAAGCTATACTGAAGAGAGATAAATCTCGAAACGCGTCTATAGATGGCCTAAGACATTAGTTTTAATCCAAGTCCTTTCACTTGTAATTTGTTGCTATCTCTCCTTTTATTTTAAATTGTATTGTTAGTTGGTTTGAAGAGAATTTGACCTAAACGTTACATATACTTTAGTAGAGCGTTGTAACAAATCAAATTAAATGAGATTTTAAATATTTCATTGTATAATTCAATATCCGGAGGTGTATTTGCACGGGAAGTAGTTGTTTCAATGGATATTTATCGTCTAAAATTGTCTTATTAATTAAGACACTGTTTGCATTTTCACGAATAGTTTTTTCGTAATTTTATATATTATTAATCCTAAGTCTTTTTGGAAACACGTAAATCAGTGCCGTAACTCATCTAGTCTTCCGAAAAACTTATATTTACGAGATAAATTAGCAAACTCAATTAATGATTCAGTACAATTATTTGCCGAATATTTTTCAGCGGCGTATACAATTGATGATCAGTTTGTGGTACCCAATTTTGAAAATCAGCCAATAATAAATTTTTGCAATGTAAATGTTACTCTTACTGACGTCTTTAACTCATTGTCTAATCTGAATAAATCATCCAGCGCAGGCCCTGATGGGATTCCAGCCTATTTTCTGGAAAAGTGTAAATATACTCTAGCTAAACCAGTTCTTGATTTGTTTAATCTATTTTTATCTTCCAGTATTATCCCTCAAAGTTGGAAAAGTAGCTACTTGACACCAATTTTTGAAAGTGGCAGAAATGAGAATATTGAAAATTATCGAGGAGTAGCCTTGCAATCCACAATACCAAAAATATTAGATCTGTTAATTTCTCAACAAATAGTGTGGAACTGTAAAAATATAATAGTTGATCAACAGCACCGTTTTATGAAGAATAGATCAACTGTATCAAATCTTACTTTCTACCATACATACCTGTCGAACGCTTTAGAGAAGGGCCGTCAAGTTGATGCTATTTATACGGACTTCTCTAAGGCTTTCGACCGTGTTAATCATCGAATTTTGTTACATAAATTAGCGTCTCTCGGTTTTGGGGGCACTATTTTTAAATGGTTAATAAGCTACTTAACAGATAGAAAATAGGTAGTCAAGATAGGTAATACAATATCTACAGAAATTAGTGTTACTTCTGGGGTCCCACAGGGCTCCCATTGCGTACCAGTATTATTTGTACTAATTATTAATGATATTGGCCAGTATATTAAATATAGTAATTATCTTCTATTTGCCGATGACTTGAAATTGTTTAAATCTATTAAATGCCTGGATGACCAACATAAATTACAGTTGGATCTGAATAGTTTGTCCACGTGGTGTGAAACTAACAAATTATTTTTTAACTTACAAAAATGCAACTCAATTTTATTTCATCGCTGTAACAGAATGGAATTTAATTATGCGATATGTAATCATGCATTGCTGTGCGTTGATAATGTCAAGGACCTGGGTGTCATATTTAATTATAATTTAAACTTTAGCCTTCATATTAAACGCATATCTAACAAAGCACTGGGAGTCCTTGGTTTTATTGGACGCTTTTCGAAAGATTTTGATGTTTCAGTTTTACTTAAATTATATACTTCCTTGGTCAGACCTCACTTGGAATACGCATCTGTCGTTTGGTCTCCTCATACGAGGGTACTTTCAGCAGAGCTGAAGAAAGTACAGAGTCGCTTTTTGCGCTTAGTTTCTGCTAGGCTAGGCAACACTAGATACCAATTCAGCAATAGTACTATGCATAATATGTTGTGTCTCAGCTCGTTGGAAAATAGAAGAATAATAAATGATTTGTGTTTTCTATTTAAGCTTATACACGGCGAGATAGACTGCCAAAGCTTATTAGAACAATTAGACTTTTATGTGCCTGCTAGAGGTCCCAATAGATCGAAATTTTTATTTTATTTGCGCTATCATGCAGTTAATTACGCAAAATTTAATCCAATATGCAGAATGATGAGTTACTGTAACGAATTAAACAATAACAATCATTTTTTATTACATCATTCTTCATTTTCAACATTTAAGGCTAATTTGAAATGAATCAATTTATCCGCTATTGTTAATAATGTTTTATCTAAATTTTAATTACTTAGTTTGTGAACTCATATAATTTTAATTCGATATTATATTATACAATCTAGTCTTTACTGTGATATTTTGCTCATCAATTACTGATATTTTATTTCAATATGTTATTTGTACAATTTATTAGTTGTTTATGTATTTGTCTTTGTACCGATTTGTTGATTTTATCTCTAAATAATGTATTCACTCTTTAGTATTTTTTATTATTATCATTTTAACTCGCGTAAAGTAAGAGTAACATGAACATGTCTAATACAATTGTTATTTTTGTGTTATCCACTCTGTATACATAAATATACTAATATTATAAATTTATATAAAAGGAGATTCCGTAAATAAATGAAATGAATAAAATAAATAAACTAATCAAAAAAAGTTTCACACAAAACATAATAACAAAACCCAACACAAAATTTTATATAATCACTTTTCACCTCAGTTCTTCTGTTTATGAAATAGAAACTAAAAAAACTAGTTTAGATCAACAACTCACCAACGAGAAAATAAACCACATTTGCCTTAACACTTTTTACCTCAGCTGTTTTGTTTATGTTCAATAAGCCATGAAAGGTTTATTTGATATATTTTGCTAATTACTCATTAACTGTAGCTATTTTATCGATTCAATCAAACAAAAATTGCAGACTACGAAAAAATACACAACTTTATGATAATTCGAAAATTTACGAACGAGTGTCTTCCACTCCCAGACTAAGCATGAAGTAAAATTTCGAGTTTAGAAAAGCCCCACGTAGAAAATTTGTCGAGGGTCGCGCAGCGACCCGAGACAAATTTTCACGGGGCTTTTCTAAACTCGAAATTTTACTTCATGCGCCGCGCGTATTAAACACTGATTTCAAGTGAAGTTAATAATATAGAAACACATTAACTTAATCAAAAAATATCTCAAATAAAAATTGTAGCCAACGAAAAAACCCACAAATTTTGTATAAACAATTTTCACCTTAGCTATTTTGTTTTTAATCAAGAAACGAGAAAGTCTGGCCCTGATTTATTCCTTTAGTAATCTCACTCACCAACTGTAGCGATATTATCGACCAAATCGAAAATTCAACAACAATATTTCGTTTTTGTCGCATTTATGCAGGGATAATGGGCGCATAAGTGGCAATTGAATTTTAGTAGGCAAGTAGTATGCTTTTGTTTTGTCGCGATTGTATTGCGAAATGTCAAACAATAAAAAGAATTAGTACAAAGTTTTACAGAAATCAACAAAATGAGTAATTACACAAATCAACAAATTATCAATTTATTCTTTATACACGGCAACTGCCAATTGAACAACATTTTATTCCAATCTTCTAAATCTTGTTTATTTCATCGGCGGCAAATATGGATAAGTTTCATTAAATACTCTACATCTTTCAGTAACATTGCTATCGCTGTTGCCATGTATCGTATGCTCACTAAAAAAATCCTCTTGAGTGCCATGATTTTATCTTTTGTTTAATTTAAGTTGGCTACACACTTTAGGAATTGACATATAAAACGTCAGACAAAATAATTAGAATGTATAATTTCAGAGTTGCCAACCTACAATATTTTCCATGGCGCTCTAGAGGTTTTATTTTATTGAACATACGATACAAAGAATAAATTGATAATTTGTTTATTTGTGTAATTATTTATTTTGTTGATTTCTGCATAATTTTTTACTAATTGTTTTTATTATTTAACATTTTACATTACAATCGCAACAAAACAAAGCATACTACTTGCCTACTAAAATTTAATTGCGACTTATGCGCGCATTATTCCTTGCATAAATGCGACGAAAAACGAATCTTCGAAATAATTCGAAAACTACTTGCTTTAGGAGTATAGTTGTAATACTTTTTTGTAGGAAATCGTCCCCCTAATCGTACCACGTGATAAATAATGGGTCATTCCATTTAAAAAAATTGAATTACGGGATATTGAAGAGGTCACTTCGATACTGACATTTTAAGAACACTTATTGTCAAAATTGACAGTTTCCAATCAATATACTCATAGAGGCATCCTCTAGGTACAAGTAGAGATATAAAACATATTTTCATCTTATTCATAAGAGAAGTTACAGACAGATTTCAAGATGCCTTTTAGAGACCAAAAGTTTAGAAATATTTTTTTTTCTTGAAAACTATAAGAGATAAGTGTGCATATCTTTGAATAAAATATGTTGCAATGTAAATAAGGAATCCAAAAAATTACTAAAAGGTAGGGTGTTCTATTTAAAATAACGAATTTGGTGCTTCTTTCGGTGGAACCGGAAGTGATATAAAGTTGAAAATATTTCACATGAGGAGAACTGATTCAACAGAATGTCAAGAATTGTTTTCAAATGTTTGATGCAACGGGAACCCCATAAACTTTTAACGAACGGTTAAGCGTAGACACCCTGTATTAATCGGGAAATGTACACTATTTCGGGGCAACGTACATAAACAGGGAGTGAAGTGCACCCTATCCGAAAAACGGAAAAGCAGACGATCATTGATCTTTATTAAAGAGAAGGGAGCCTGTTTATTTGTAAACACATATTTTTCCCATTTTGTCACCCCCTTGCTGATGACACCCAGGGTGGCCCGCATCCGCCTTGCTACGCCTCTGAGTCTAACAGCATTTAGCTATTATTTTTGTTAAACTACTCGCTTTCAAAATATACAAACATATCAGAATACCCCTTCCATAGTTTCATTTTTCCTGAAAGTCAAAATTTGTATTTTTTCACCCAGACTTTTAACTTGAAATAAATCACTTTTAACCTTTCTTCGCAAATTTGTGAAGAAAGGTTAAAAGTGTTTTATTTCACTTCAAGTTATTATCATCAACACATATTTTTCCCATTTTGTCACCCCCTTGCTGATGACACCCAGGGTGGCCCGCATCCGCCTTGCTACGCCTCTGAGTCTAACAGCATTTAGCTATTATTTTTGTTAAACTACTCGCTTTCAAAATATGCAAACATCTCAGAATACCCCTTCCATAGTTTCATTTTTCCTGAAAGTCAAAATTTCTATTTTTTCACGCAGACTTTTAACTTGAAATAAAACACTTTTAACCTTTCTTCGCAAATTTGTGAAAAAAGGTTAAAAGTGTTTTATTTCAAGTTATTATCATCTTCACGTAACTCACCTAAATTCATTTACCCTGATATTTGATAGAAGTTTGATTTCAAGAAATAATAACTTGAAAAACCAAGCGTGTTTTTTATAAAATGTCTCTGTGTGTTAAGAAAACTATGCACTTTCAATATATGTAAAAATTAGAAAATCCTCTTTTTAGGATATTTTCCCGTTTGAAGTTGTGTGTGTGTGTTATTGCAATCTGATATTTTGCGGGAGTTGAATTTTGAAAAATCATAACTCAAAAAATCAAGTGTGGATTTTCATGAATTATTTCGAGTATGTTAAAAGTTAAAGTTATTAAACACGTGGATTATTAACCCATTAAGCGCAATTGATGCATACACGCAACATTATCATTTTTTTGTTAATTAATCCACTGAGCAAACACAATTAAGTATTGTTTTATCAACATTAAAATAACGTTTAATGTTGCTACAATGTTGATATAACGTAATATGTTTGTTTTTTGCTTAGTGAAAAATAACTAAATAAATTAATTTCATATATAATATTATTTGACCATACTTGAAAGTGTATAAGAAAGACTGTACATATTTTGTTATTTAAATATATTAATAATTCCTCATAAAAAAAATGGTAGTATATTTCTAACTTCACAAAATTTCAGCGTTTTATACGCGTGGCGCATGAAGTAAAATTTGGAGTTTAGAAAAGCCCCGTGAAAATTTGTCTCGGGTCGCTGGCGCGACCCTCGACAAATTTTCTACGCGGGGCTTTTCTAAACTCCAAATTTTACTTCATGCTTAGTCTGGGAGTGGAAACACTAGTTCTAAACTTCATATTCCACGTTTTTATATAAAGTCGACGAATGCTTAAAAATGTATATCGTATACATTATGCTTATTTTGAAGAAAAATTCACAATATGTCATATAATAAGTCATTCATAGAAATTATAAAAATAAGTGCAACATTTTTAACTAAAACCAACTATTACCTCTAATATTTGGTTTTAGGTAAAAATGTTGCACTTATTTTTATAATTTCTATGAATGACTTATTATATGATTTTTTCCTCAAAATAAGCATAATCTAACTCGATATTTGCTCGGCCGTTAATGAGTTAATAGCGTTTAATTAGTTTCCTTTAACGACGGTTTCCACTCCCAGGTTAGGCATGAAGGAACATTTCGAGTTTAGGAAAGCCTGAAATTGTATTTCATGCGCCACGCGTACTAGACACTGATATATTTGAAAGTATAAAATACACTGTGCGATCGTTTAAATGATGATTTAGAGTAGGCTGCATTTTATTGTGCGGTTGCCCAGAATGCTAATTGAATGATGGAATACCTTTGAGGTTAAAGTAAACTATATGTTAACAGTCAGTAGTGCCATCTAATTTAAAATTCAAAGCCTACTCTAAATCATGATTTAAACGATCGCACGTTACTTCTAAATCCAAATGCAGTTTAAAGTATACTTCTGGATCAGTATTTTAATACAGTGTTTTTTGAACTTCACTTGAAATCAGTGCTTTATACGCCTGGCGCATGAAGCAAAATTTCGAGTTTAGAAAATCCTGCAAATTTACAGGCTTTTCTAAACTAGAAATTTTACTTCACGCTTAACCCATTAACGGCTGAGCAATTATAGAGTTCACTTTAAAAGTTGATTTCAGGTAAAACTCTACACTTATTTTTTATTCAATGAATTACTTATTGTATTACATACTGTGCATTATTCATTTTAAATAAACATAATGTATACGCTGTAAATGTTCAGACATTCGTCGATTTTATATAAAAACGTGCAATATGAAGTCTAGAACGAGTGTTTCCATTTCCAGATTAAGCATGAAGTAAAATTTCGAGTTTAGAAAGGTCTGAAAATTTGGTTTGGTCAAACCAAATTTTCAGACTTTTCTAAACTTGAAATTTTACTTCAAGCGCCACGCATGTAAAACACTAAAATATTGTAAAGTTAGAAATACACCGACATTATTTTTTTTTTTTAAATGAGTAATAATGGAATTATTTAAATAACAAAATATTTACCTTCTTCCCTATACACTTTCAAGTCAGGTCAAATAATATAATTTATAAAATTAACTTATTGAGTAATATAATTAACAAACAATTAAGAATATGGAGTGTACGCATCAATGGCGCTTAATGGGTTAATCAAAGAATAGAAAACACTCGTTAGAAGTTTTAAATTGAGAAATTGTCAAAAGCAAAGAAAATACGCATTTACTGCTAGCTATGGTATATTAGGAGAAAAAAATGGCAACGCTGTCCTAAACGTACCTAATAAAAATTTATATAAGGATGAAAGGTTGCCAGATTATAAATTTGAATCTTTTCATTGAAATTAATATTATGAAATTAAAAGATGTACTCCAATATTGTGTCAGAAATGCACCAATATCAATTTCTGGCCATTTTATTAGATCTAATGAAATTATTTTTGGAAATTAATAATGGATTCTTGAGTTTTTTGGGGTATTTTCTTATAGATTCAATAGCTTTCTATGGATTAACGAATAATCAAAATAAACAGATATTTTCATTATTGTGTGTCGTTGGTAGTATAAATTCTATCCCTTTAAGCTTGTCCGTTCATTTTGACACACCTGATATATCGGGATATGTATTCTTGATAGAATAATTCTCTGTATTAGTAATGTAAAACCGAAATTAATTAAATCCACTTTGGGTAATTATTATGATACTAGGAGTTAATGTATCATATAACCTATGTATATCATAATATTGCGGTATCGGGTACAAAGACCTTCGTTTGATAGCCCAAATTGACAATAAATATTCATTCATTAAATTAGATGTATTATGATAATATACAGGGAGTTTTGTGTAACACCGAACATTTTTAATAACGAGAATTTTTCTTTTTAGTATCCATATGAATACGTTCCATATTTTTCGATGCTCGCGTTATTAAAACAATTTAATTTGAACCTCTAAGCGAGTGTTTTCCACTCCCAGGCTAAGCATGAAGTAAAATTTCGAGTTTAGAAAAGCCTGAAAATTTGGTTTGGCCGCTCCGCGCTTCGCGCTACGCGACCAAACCAAATTTTCAGGCTTTTCTACATTCGATATTTTACTTCATGCCTGGGAGTGGAAAACACTCGTTTAAAGGTTCAAATTAAATTCTTTAATTAAACTGAGCATCGGAAAATGTGCAACGTATGCATATGGATACTTCAAAGAAAAATTCTCGTTATTAAAATGTTCGGTGTTACATACTTGTCAATAAAAATGTGATGTTGTTATAACCTAAATGTAATTTATATATGAAAACACTACATAGGCAGTGTTTTTAAATATAAATTACATTTTTGATATAACCGACTTTAATACTTGGCATGCAAAACTATTTCCAACCTAGAAATGTTATGCATTGTGAAATGCATGTTGAAAATTGTGGTGACGTTTTATTAATTGAAATCTGCAATCCATAAACTAACAAAATTTCATATTCAAATTTAATTGACGACAAAAACAATTACCTCAGACTTGGAAGTAAAACTAACTAGCATTTCCATTATTTTATGACGGAGTAAATAACTTTCAAATGGAATTACTAAAGTTCCACCCTTTTTTTGCGCCTGCACTTATCCCCCATCTTAAAAGTCTACGACGAACACACACCGCGCTCTCGCGCTTTTTGTCCAATTAATTCCCACTATGCAAATTACGTCTTCATCGTTGATGGAAATTCATTACGTCTCTACGTATTTTCAACGTCAAATTATAAGCAGACGAACAAGCCGGCACAAAAAATTAATCACCAGTGCATCAACAACACCAGCTCGGTAGAAAAAAAATAAATAAGGAGTGTGTATTATAAATACGAGTAATTTTCGGAATCGAAGCTGCAATCTAGAAAACGAATTGGGAAATGTAATATAACTTTTGGATAATCAAAAGTGGCAATTATGAAGAGAGGAGAAAAGTTCTGTAATCAAATTTACAACTTTTTGCGTGATTTTATTGCTTTGTAAATAAACTAAAGGTTTAATTATTAACAATTTATATTGCCTACTGAAAACCATGATTTGCCAATTGTAACATAATACAATTTATTTATAGATTAAAGTACAAAAAAATTTTAATACAAAACATCATTTATTTTGTAAGTTTTGCGAAAGCTAATTTCTCGATATATACTCATCGAATTCAGCTTTTAAGTATACATATTCCGATGCATAAGCTGTAAAATTGCAGGCATTCATTGCATTATTTAAAAGCGTTCAATTTGAAGTTTCGAACAAGTGTTTCCAATACCAAATTAAACATGAAGTAAAATATCGACCAATTAAACGTTCATGCTTTTCTAAATTCGAAATATTAATTTATGCGCCACGCATAATTTTTTTTATTACAATAATCACAACAAAGGAAGAAAGTAAATAACATAAAAATAAAGTAATTAATTTTAAAGATATTGTAGATATGCTGTTTATAAAAGCTAACAAATCTATCAATTTTAAATTAAACTTATTTAACCCATTAACGGCCGAGCTATTATAGAGTTAACTCTAATAGTTGGTTTTAGGTAAAAATTGTGCACTTATTTTTATGATTTCTCTCAATGACTTATTGTATGACATACTCTATTTTTTTCTTTTAAATATACATAATGTACACTTTCAAGCATCCGCAGATTTTATATAAAAACGTGCAATATGAAGTTTAGATCGAGTGTTTTCCACTCCCAGACTAAGCATGAAGTAAAATTTCGAGTTTAGAAAAGCCCCGGGTAGAAAATTTGTCGAGGGTCGCGCCAGCGACCCGAGACAAATTTTCACGGGGCTTTTCTAAACTCGAAATTTTACTTCATGCGCCACCCGTATAAAACGCAGAAATATTGTGAAGTTAGAAATACACTGCCATTTTTTTTGTGAGGAATAATCGAAATATTTATATACCAAAATATTTACAGATTTTCTTATACATCTTCAAGTCAGTTCAAATTGTATAATTTATCAAATGAATGTATAGGTATAGTAATTTAATTAACAAAAAAATTACAATATTGCGTGTATGCATCAATGGCGCTTAATGGGTTAATGACACATCCAATATAAATTTAGAGGAAAAAGAAACATGTATCTTATGTTCTTAACATTCGATTAACGGAGTAATTCCTAGTATAGTTTGTACGATAAAAATACTCGTGGAATATTTTGCATTATTGACCTATGTTTATTTAACCTACGTCCTTCAAATGCGTCCTTGAACAAGATGTGAATTTTGTTAAATCACCCTGTATATATAAAATATAATGTCTGAACTTAAGTAAATATTCCTTAACGATATTGTGATATCATCGCTAACCGATTTTTATTTACAAAGTTACAGAATTACCGGTATTCGAAAAAGTCGGTAAATTTACTATCCCAGTCTGAAACCAGGCTTGAATCAATCAAAAATCAAATCATTTAATCGAAATGTTTGATTTTTCCTACGCTCAGATTACACCATCAAACAAGTTTTCTTCATTTTATTTATGCTATCTATAAATGCTGCTAATATATTTATATTCATTTTTAACATTTCCGGTTGTTAGATTTTTGTCTGTTGGGAAAAATAAATAAATATAATGTTTATTTATTTATTTATTTATTCTGTCAACGGAGTCTATTTAAAAAATAAATAATATAGTACCACTAAAAATATAAAATTAACATTATTAAAAGTTTTGATATAAAGAAACCACTTAACTTTTTTGTACCACTTTTATTTAAAGTGGTATTAAAAGTAGTATAAAATATGTAAGTGTTTTCTTTATATCAAAATTGAAAATGTACCACGAAGTGAACGCCTCCAAAATTCAACAATTATTAAAAGTGTTTTTAAACGTAACGTTCACCTTACGTTTCACGGGACAAAATTATATATTCACAAAAATAAACGTATGTTGCTACTTAAAAACAGTCAGTAAGAACGACCGGCAAATTTTATGCTAAACTAAGTAATCTTTCGGTGAATTCTTAAATCTAAAATTTATAATAAATATTCTTTGGTGCAGCTGTTCACTCCTAATTCTGTTAAAGGGTGAGCTGAGAGATAATCCATCAACCTGATAATTAGGTAATTCCTGGGCAAGAACTAATTTAATATAATAGGATTAAAGATCGTAATGGAATATTAAAATTTTGTTCGAGATAACTAACAATGAAACCGCCGGCGAATTAATAAATCAGTGAGTAGTTTACTAAAAAAAAAAATGACCCATTCAGAAATCAAATTCAGGAATTAAAAATTCCTAGTGTTTAAATGAAATTATTCATGTTTTTGTAAGATTTATTTTAAAAAATTAGTAAAATAAAATTAATGGTCGCTTTAGAGCTTTCAAAACTTGAAATTAAGCATTGAATTATTCAGAGTTTAGGATAACAAATTGTACGCGTAATTCAAAGTTTTTAAAGCGCTGTGTAAGCGAACATTGATTATTTTTTCATCAAATTTTTAACATAAATCCAACAAAAACATCCATAGTTTCACTTAAAATCTCAATGTGAATGGCTGTACATGTATGTGTAATTCCTGAACTTAATTTCTATTTATATCACATTATACTTTAATAATTTCTACAACTAATTCCAACATTGTTTTCTTTTCAATAATTTTTCAACCATACATAACCATTCATAAAATGCATTCAATCTAGTTCCGATTTTCATCCATAAATCCAATAAAAAATCTAAAATTGCTTTGAAAGATTATAAAAAAGAAATTGCAATATCTTTTCATAATCTTCCAAAGCGAGTTTGTTAAAATTCAGCAATAAATATAACTGAATTTAGTGCATTTTTTGTTGGTAATTTAAATCGTATACCGGGTGCTTGATAAAAAAACGCCAAACGCCATAACTCTGATATTTATTGATCGATCTTTTTTTAACTAAATAATAAGACTAAGAAATGACATAAATATGATTTTTTTTAATAATAAACTCCTTGCCAAATAATAGCCAACTAAACGTTTTTAGATGGCTGCCTATATTTTTAAATGTTATTACATTAGACATTATTTTTCTAAATCCAATAATGCCCAATTTCTTATGTTTTGGTAAATATTTTTTCGAAAAAAAAATTAAAATAAATCTTCTATTTAATATTACATTTTAAAAAATTATAACAAGTGTGCCTTGTAAAAAAAGTGTCAAATGTCATTTATTGTGAGGTTATGTCAAAAATAAATAATAACGACCCAACAAATAAGTATCTACGTAACAACTTAATGTAGTATAGAATACGAAAGTAGTACTAGTGTTAATTTAACCTAATAAACGTCATTGATGCAAAACGCAACATTAATAAATTATTTTTTAATTACTATCTAAATAAGTTAATTTAATACAGTGTATTATTTGACCTGACTTGAGAATTTATGAAGAAAAATGTTGTTATTTAAATATTTCAATTATTATTCATTTTTAAAGTGTATTTCTAACTTCACAATATTTCAGTGTTTGATACGCGTGGCGCATGAAGTAAAATTTCGAGTTTAGAAAAGCCTGAAAATTTGGTTTGGTCGCGTAGCGCTACGCGCTACGCGACCAAACCAAATTTCAAGGCTTTCCTAAACTCGAAATTTTACTTCATGCTTAGTTTGGGAGTGGAAACACTCGTTCGAACTTTAAATTTAACTCTTTTATAAAATCGACGTATGCCTGAAATTTGCATTATGCATATTTAAAACAAATAAGAAGTATTTATTAAATGATAAAGTTGCATTTAAAATAATAACAAACTTTGAATGTATAATAAATTAGTTAATGGAACACACGGATTAAATATAAACCAATAAACAATTTAAACAGTATTAAAAGGCCAATTTTATTTCAAGCCACACTACATTTACTGCCAAAAAAATTACGTAAACAACATTTAGTTTTTTTTTTCTGGTATAATTATTAAGTTAAAATCAACATATCAGGCATAATTGGATTCAGAAAAACAATGTCTTATATAATAAAATAAGAAAAGTATATACGGCCATTCAAAAATTTACAGTTGACTACTATTTAGCAATGAAGTTAATTTTGAAAAAATATATAATTTCTGTTGATTTATAGTATTCAAACAGTAATTTACTTTGTTATTTAGTTCATTCAAATCGGCCAATAACTAACAGAGCTGTGGTATTGGGTGTTTTTTTATCAAACACCCAGTATACATAATTCTAGAAGTTAACGGAATTCCTAGTACTATCATTTATATTGAAGTGATTGGTTTATTATTTGGAGATATGCACAACTATTACAATGTTTTCAATTTTAGTTTAATTTATTTGGAAATAATTTATATGACAGTCTGCAATTACAATAATTGCACATACTGGATGTACAAAAAGTAATGTAACGGCTTGATATCTTGCTTCGTGATAAGTTTAGAAAAAAAATTCAAATATAACTTGTAGCTACTAATTAAAGTAACTTATAAATCATAATTGTTAATATACAGGGTTACTTATTTTCTAGGAACGATACAAACTTACCTTTTTTAAATGGATCGCCCTATATATTTTCTTGGTATTCGATTACTTATTAAAGTATAAACATACTATAAAAACCGCATGTTTTTGACTTACTTGAATCAAAAGTTACAAAGAAAAATACGAACGAAAAAAAATATCTATTATAATCAAGTGTAGATGTCTTAAAATTTTGTAAGAAATGTTATTGACATTAGTTATTATTAAGTTATGTGTTATTGTTGAGTTTTTTCCAAAATACAACAAGTTATGCTTGCCTAACTCGAAAAATTAACAATTTTAATGATGAGAGGTTCTAAGTGATTACATTCATATTAATATCTTTATTGGTCGTGTGATTTTACATGTTTGTAACATATGACAAGTCAATTATATTAATAAATATAGAGGTAGTATATTTAAAACAAACAAACAATTAAACTGAATAAAAAAATCGTATAAATAACAAATAGACAATACCACAGAGAGTAGTAAATACATAGTGTTTAGTCAAGGCCCTTAATAAGAGTAATAATCTCTTTCATGTTATAGAAAGCATTCTCAGCAAGCATTTTTTTAATTTCTAATTTAAACAAACTGTATTTTGAGTGAACTTTGTAAAGCTGTAATTACGTTCAAAATCAATTAATTTTAATTTTACTTAGTCTTAGAACACACTTTGTTCATTAAGTTAGCAGTATCTGTAACTTCTTATTGAATTTTAAGTTATTTTTATAAACAAAACATGAATTTTCTGCAGTTTGAAACTAACTATATATTTTTAAGCTTTAAGAGCTTTAAGACTTTGAGCAACTGCAACTTCGAGTAGGTAGACCTTAATTTTTTTTAAATGTTTATTGATTTCTATAAAATGCATATAGAGTTTTTGCACTTTAATTACATACACATATATATTTGAGTCAACTGTGAGCAACCGTAATTTTCTTCAGAGGCAATTAATTTTGAATTATTTAGCGTTAGAACAAAGTTTATGCCTTGATTGATTATTGATAGCTGAGATTTTTATCAACTGTACTTATACTGAGAGTTAACACGTTTTGTATTTTGTTAAAGTTAAAACAACAATTATTTATTTACTAACAATTTATCGAAAAAAAATTGACATTTGTTGATTTGTTGCGATTTCATAAAACAAAACACCTTTTTTGTAGATATTTCAATCAATTTTGAACAACTATAATTTTTCTAAGAGTCAACTTATTTTATTAAATTCCTGTATTAGAATAAAGTT
Organism: Philonthus cognatus; assembly: GCA_932526585.2. Lineage (NCBI taxonomy): Eukaryota > Metazoa > Arthropoda > Insecta > Coleoptera > Staphylinidae > Philonthus > Philonthus cognatus. Next base: position 117,700,668 of record OW052241.1, on the reverse strand, counting down.
CATAAATCTCTCAACAATCTCTTTCAATTTTATTAAAATCTAACGTTTCTTGAATTGTTTTATATTTTTTTTATATTTTTGAAGAAAATACCAAGTTTTAGCACTTTGTAGCCAACAAATTTAATATAAATATAAATTTACCTTCAATATATAAGATTAAAAATAAATTAATACAAGTAACATATTCAAAAAATCGGGAACTATATAAATTTGATACAAAGGTTCTACTAAAAGGGGAACGATTTTCTCGATTTTTGAGTTACACAATCGCTCAAAATTATTCGTACTTGTTAAAATCAAATTACCGTTGTTTGCTGATATACAGGAGATTTTTCTTTTAAGTATACATATCCTGACATACGCTGTATTTGTTCAATATGTTCAGTAAAAAAACAGTTTTATTTTTATTTTGCCGTTAGATCTTTATTTGTTTTTCATTATATAACTTTATTATTATTTTATAATTCTATGTTTTTGAATTAATACATTAAATTATCTCTAATTAATCGTAGTATTCTCGAAATGTTAAAGCAATTATGTAAATTCTATCCAACTGGCAGTTTCAACTAATAAATAAATATTGTAGATATTAAAATGTATACCTTCTAATATTTTACATAAAAACCGTATTAATAATTTTGCTGGGTGCGAGAAATTTAGGTCAGATTTTTATTGTTCAGAAATAGGGACTAAATACGATCTACGGGTTTTATTGGGTCTATAAAAAAATATCGTCCTTTTTATTTATTTTCAACCACAGCTTCGATCCCATTAAAAAATACGTTATCGAGTAAAGTGTGTTAATAGTGGTTGTTTCGGGTATCCTAACTATTTTTCGGGAAATAAAAAGGATAGGATTGTATAACTGATATTTATGTATGTAGTAGTTTAGATTGAATATATATATTTACAAACCTTATTTCATATATTCTCGACTTTCTGAGTGCGTGTCCAAATCGTTTCGAGTTGAAATTTAAGTGATTTTTTTTATTGGATTCACGTTTGAAATTTGATAACAAATTAAAAATTTGTTTCAAATCTTAAAATACTTAGAATTACTCGTAGAATTAACAGGAGTTAACAGGAGTTTGTGAGAAAATCTCACATTGAAATTTAAAGTAAAATATTCAATCCTTTTTTTGTTTTTGTTAAAAATTAATTAACAAGTCATATTTTGCTTTAGAGCTCTAAACATTTAAAATAATTAAAGTTAATGTATATAAATGTATGTAGTAATAACATTAGATCAGTGTTTTGTACATGTGGCGCATAAAGTAAAATTTCGAGTTTAGAAATGCCCCGTGAAAATGATTTTATCAGACATGTCTGAATAGCATTGATGCAACCAGACACTGCAAATAGCATCCAAATGTGGAAATAAATGAAATTATTGATAAAATTATTAAACAGCATCAGAAAATCTTGAAAAGAGATACACAAATCATACGAATTTAAAAAATGACGAGAGTTGAACGAATCTTTCCATATGCAATGGACTGAACGTCAGTGATTTGAACGTTTTAGCAAATTTCTTTAAATCTTGACTTATTTCTAAGGTTTTCAGCTATATTTTATGATTTGATTATTCGCATTTTAACTAACATCGATGATTTTTACAAGTTTTGTAAATTTTGTTGATTTATTTCAAGTTGTTTAATTTTCGATTGATCTTATGATTTTTGATACATACATACATAATCCGTTCCTCTTGTACCCATAGGGTGTCAAGGTTGTCTTCCTGTTATGTTTGTATCACTTTATTTGCAAATCTGGTCCGTTCCCTTCTGTCCGCACATTTTGTCCTCACTTCACTTATTGATAATTTTGATTAATTAATAATAATAATAACTTTATTTCACATAAGTAGAAGAATACAAAAAATAAACAAAATTAGTACATATAAGACATAACTATAGGCTACTTAGTGAAATCAAATGGCGCCAATTCATTAACCATTGCATTAATAGTAAAGAAAAATAACTAATACATAATACCTAGTTTATACTTAAAACTAAAAGTTGTAATATATAATTGTAATTAGATAACATAAATAATTGAGCAGAGAATAAACAATATTGAACTAAAATCATTATAAGGAGCAAACAATAAATGGTTTTTATCTTTGAGAATCGAGTAAGAGCTTATATATATATATATATATATCCTTTAAATTTTGGGATACTTAAGTCCCTGCAGCTTCTAAGAATTTCATTATACAATTTGTAAATTTGGTAACTAAATGATCTTTCGAACTTTGCCGTTTTGTGAATTGGTGGGGTGATTAGTCTCTTATTTCTTAAATTTAAAGCGTGCACATCAGTTCTAAATTTTACTTTTTTGTAGAGATACGCTGGTTGCTTCAGCAAGATGATTTTATGACACAAGACACGAAACTTTAATTGTCGCCTGTTGTGCATGTTAAGCCATTGTATTTCCAGTAATTTATGACTGATTCTGTCATATTTGCGTACACCAAATATTAAGCGAAGACAACTATTTTGAACTCTCTGGATACGACGAAATACATCCTGTGTAATGGATGGTCCATATATTTTGCTACAATAAGAAAAATGTGAGAGAACAAGCGAGTTACAAAGCATAGATTTAGTTTCTAAGGAGAGGTAGCTTCTATGTGGATAAATCAGTTTAAGGTTACTGATGCTTTTTCTAATGTAGTTGTTTATTTGTGAAGTATATCGAAAGGTATTATCAATAATTAATCCTAAATTTCGCGCTTCATCTACTAACGGTATTAGTGTAGAATCTATTGTAATATTGACAAGACCTCTGACCTGATTGATTTTATTATTATTTCCAAAGAGTACAACAACTGATTTTTCGGGATTAATTGTAAGACAGTGTTTTGTTGCTAATTTATAGATAGTATCTACATCTTTATTAATGCTGTGTATTGCAGATTCGCATTCATTAGGCGGAAATGAATGTAGCAATTGCGTATCATCCGCAAACATTTGTATAGTACATGTCTTTACATAATTACTAAAGTTGGAAGTATATATCAGAAAAAGCAACGGGCCAAGAATAGACCCTTGTGGGACATCTGTTTTTACCATTTGAGACTGAGATACTTTGTTTAATATTTTTTACGCTTTGAGTTCTATTCACAAGAAAATTATGAAAGAACGTAACCGCAGATTTTGCTAGACCGATGCCTTCGAGAATGGCTATTAGGATAGTGTGGTTAATGGTGTCGAACGCTTTACTAAAATCTAATAAAGTTAACAATGATATATTAATATCATCGATTGATGACAAGATTTCATCAACTATGAATAATAATGCGAACGTGCAGCTATGATTGGGCCGAAACCCTGATTGGTTATCAGGGAGGATTTGTTTGTCCAGAATAAATTGCCTGAGTTGCATTTCTATGACTTTTTCTAAGATTTTGGATAAAGTCGGAAAAATACTAATTGGTCTTAGATGTTTGTATTCTTCAGGTCTTGTGATTTTTGGAAGAGGCACAATAATAGCTTTTCTCCAATTACTTGGGAAATCATTAGTGTATATGGCGTAATTCACAATATGTGAGATGTACGGTAACAGCAGAGGACAACTAAGTTTAATAATTTCTATATTTAAGTTGTCATTACCGGTAGCTTTGCTTTTAATACCAACTATGATTTTATATATAACATCGCTTTCAACTTGATCGAACGTGAATCTTTCATTTACGGGCAATAAAGCAGCTTTGCTTTTATAATAATGGACATCTTCGCAATCATGGTTATCAATAATCGGAATCGATTTTAAAAAATAATTATTAATATCATCGACATTTTGCAAATGTGCAGGTAATTCTTTGTGCTGTTTATTACTAACCCCTAGTGTTTTTAACTCATTCCACATCTTTCTTGGACTGGAATGCTTTGTTGTATAATCAAAAAATGCTTTTTTCTCCTGTTTTATCATGAAATTCACCTGATTCCGAAGTGACTTGTAGTAGTCCCAATTAGAGCTTAACCGAGTTTTCTTGAACCTCAAGAGGGCTTTATCGCGCAATTTCATAGCCAATTTAACATTGTCGGTTATCCATGGTGTTTTTGGTTTTGATACTTTCACTAGCTTTGTAGGTGCATGATTATTTATTGTACGTAAGAGATTTTTATTAAAGAAATCGACTTTTTCCTCTAGGTTATCTAAATAAAATATTTGTTGCCATGGAATACGGTTTAGCTCTTCGTGGAACGATTGTCTATTAAAGTTTCTAAAATCTCGTATTATCTAATTAACTGAAGTATTATTATTTGAAATACTGAGCTCACAATAGATAAAATCATGGTCAGCAAATACATAACCACCAACACTTGCTTTAGTTACCAAATTTGTATAATTTGTAATAATTATATCAATTAATGATTGTGTGTTTTGGGAGGTACGAGTAGGTTCACCAATGAGCTGGTGCAGACCGAGAGCATCGATCATTGATTTAAAATAATAAGTATCGGGCTGGGATGGTTTTAGTAAATTAATATTTATATCCCATAAACAACATACGTGTTCTGTACCAGTCAGCATGACTACTGTTTGCTCCAACTCATCACAAAAAAGTTTATAATTATTTTTTTGGGATCTATAGACGTATCCTACCGCAAAATTATTTTTATTAGTTTTAATATTTACCCACAACTGTTCTATGTTATTATTAGTGTATATTACAATACTTTTAGAGTGACGTTTGATATATATACAAACTCCACCCCCTCTACCATCACGATCATTACGAAATAAGTTATAACCATTGATATCAATTACGTTATCATAAATGCTTGGTGACAACCACGTTTCACTTAGCGCTAATATATCATAATCGTTTGCAATTATAAATGCTCTTAATTCATTAATTTTTGGAACTAAAGATCTTATATTTAAATGAGCGATTTGAATACATTTATTCATGATTAAATATGATAAATAAATGTGAAGGATACAGACTTTCAATTCAATAATAACAAAAAAATATATAATAATAATAATCGCATTTGTTTCGCTGTTCCAGGTATTTTTAGGCCTCCCTCTATTAGATTTCCCGATCAGTCTTGCTTCCCAAATTCTTTTCGTCATCCTTGCTGCATTCATTTTATTCAAATGTCCTAACCATTTCAGCTTATTTTCGTTGATTTTCTGTTTCACAGCTGTTATCTGTAATCTCTTCCTTATATCTTCGTTCCTTATTTTATCTCTCATTGAAACCCTTAGTGCTTTTCTAAGATACTGCATTTCTGCTGCTTGTACTCAACTATCTTGTCGCTTACTCGTAACCCAGGTTTCACAAATACTACCTGCATGTTTTGTAACCTACTTTCATCTTTGGTACACTTTACTTTATCACTTCAGCTAATACCACAATGAACAGTAATAGGCTCAGCGTTCCTTCCTGCCTTACTTCTTCATTTGTTCTGAAGCTTTCTGATTTGGTATTTCTTGTTCTCGCATAATTTTGATTATTGCCGTAAATACTCTGTATTTCTTCTTGTAGTTCTTTTTCAACTTATTTATCGTCAGGCGCCTTCCATATCATATCTCTCCCTACTGATTTGGCTTTTCTAAACTCGAAATTTTACCTCATGCTTAGTTTGGAAGTGGAAAACACTCGTTAGAGTTTTCAAATTAAATATTTGTAATAAGATCACGAATGTCTGAAAATTTACATTGAAAAATCGTAACATGTATACCTAAAAGAAAATTTCTTTATATTTAGAATTTTTTTTTTAAATTTGAACATATAAATGAGCAGATAATAAAGAAGACAGATATTTCTGAGCAAGGAATATTACCTTAACCTTCTATCCTACCTGATCCTTAGAGACACTTTATTAAATTGGTAGTAGATACAAATATTTTGAGGCGGTGATAGGTAAATACATTTACCTACGCCCTATCTAGTAACCGCATCATACCACACTGTCATCTTGACGCGTATGATTGACATTACCCACACATGCACGTAATAGCTTTGACAAGTATATTACATGTTGACAGCTGAACAGCTGATTGATTACCGCACAACCAAATGACATTTTATTGAAGTATATCAAGTAGTAATTTAGTATTTACCAATGTCATGTTACTATCAACAATTATTGAATAAATAAGTTTTTCTATCATGTTTATTGTTTATTTTGTTAGGGAGTAGGTAAAGTATCGTACGTTTCTTGAGTGGTATGGCAATTACATACTCGCGGAATACTACACTCGCCGCGGCGCGGCTCGTGCGTAACATATCCGCTCATATGTAATATGCTACATACCACTCTCGTGACGTAATATATTATTGTTATCGCTATCTTTGTGAGTTAATTTAATTGTCATATAATTGTCAGATTTTCCTTTACATAACCTACAATATACTTTTTTTTTATTAATTTCAATGAAATTGGATGATTTTTATTTAAGTTTGAGTGTTTGTAATATCAATTTCAATTGATGAATTTTAATTTGTTAAAATTATAACAAAGTTTGATCAATTCTTAACGATATTCATTCTTTTCTTTATTCAAGTCAGATTTTCCTTTACATAACCTACAATATACATTTTTTTTATTAATTTCAATGAAATTGGATGATTTTTATTTAAGTTTGAGTGTTTGTAATATCAATTTCAATTGATGAATTTTAATTTGTTAAAATTATAACAAAGTTTGATCAATTCTTAACGATATTCATTCTTTTCTTTATTCAAGTCGAGTATACAATTAATCCATAAAGATTAAATAAATAAAAATATTTTTTGTTAATATTTGAAATCAATTTTGGTCAATGCGTTTAATAATTCCTAAACAATTAGTTTTGATTTTATCAAAATTTACTATAATCTAATGGAGTATCGCAATAAATAACATATCTATTGTATTTTTTTTCAATCTAACAAATTTTTTCTATTTTTTCAATCACTCAATTTCTTTCCCACATAAATAACTAAGCTTATTCATATTTTTCTAATTCCTCTCAAATACTCAATTTCTTCCTAGCATAAAATCGAATTATTTAGGGTAAACAAGTCCTGTTAATATGCTGAATAACTGATATTTATTTGGACTTTTTTTGTCAACACGAGAATAATTAATTGAATTGCACTTTTTAAGAATTAAGCGCTTAAAATTGATTTTAAATTTCCAATCAGGCGCTCACTCAATTTCAATAGTGTTAATATTTCCATTGTATTTTATTTTAAAACATAACAAATACATACAGAGAATTTTATGTAACACCGAACATTTTCATAACGAGAATTTTTCTTTTAAGTATACATAAGCATATGTTGTGCATTTGCCGACGATTGGTTTATTAAAAAAAAAATAATTTGAAGTTTTAAACGAGTGTTTTCCACTCCTAGGCTAAGCATGAAGTAAAATTTCGAGTTCAAAAAAGTCTGAAAATTTGTATTGGCAAATCCAAATTTTCAGGCTTTTCTAAGCTCGAAATTTTACTTCATGCGCCACCGGTACAATACACTGAAGCAATGTAAAGTTTAGCGGTGTGTTTTAAACTTCATAATATGTCAGTGTTTTGTACCGGTGGCGCATGAAGTAAAATTTCTAGTTTAGAAAAGCCTGAAAATTTGGTTTGGCCGCTCCGCGCTTCGCGCTACGCGACCAAACCAAATTTTCAGGCTTTTCTAAACTCGAAATTTTACTTCATCCTTAGTCTGGGAGTGGAAAACACTCGTTTAAAGCTTAAAATCAAATTCTTTTAATAAATCGAGCGTCAGCAAATGCACAACGTATGCTTATGTATACTTAAAAGAAAAATTCTCGTTATGAAAATGTTCGGTGTTACATAAATCTCTCTGTATATTATGTGTGATTTGTGTGTATTTTTAGATAACACTGTTAGTTTTATCAAAATTCGACGTTTGGATTATTTTTTTTTTCATTTCAATATAAAACAAGAATTTGTAGTATTTTATTTAATTTTTGTTTTTTTTTTTATTAGTAAACAACTAAACTGTTAATAAATTGATTTTATTAGAATCTGACGCTTCTTTAATTCTTTAAGAGCTAATAATTGGTCAATTCGTTTATTTTTCATGTTTAGTAAATTTTCACATTTTTTTATTTAATTTTGCATTCGCGGTTTTAACAATTTCATTCATTTTAAAACTTTTAACGAGTGTTTTCCACTCCCAGACTAAGCATGAAGTAAAATTTCGAGTTTAGAAAAGCCTGAAAATTTGGATTTGCCGGGGCGCGCGAGCGAAGCGAGTAGCGCCCCGGCAAATCCAAATTTTCAGGCTTTTCTAAACTTGAAATTTTACTTCATGCGCCACGGATGTAAAACACTAAGGACCGGTATTTCAATTGATAGTTAACTTTTAGGTTTACAAACTAACGGTAAAGTTTTACCACTAGTTAACTCATAGTAAAATTATGTTTATGTATTTCAAGTATTTGAAAGTTTTGGTTTAGTAACTCTCATTTAATCAAAATTTCATTAGTGTGGCAATTCTGACTTCTGTCAAAATCACACTTAAATTGTCAATATCGTTTATCAGTCTTTGGTCACCTGCTGTTGCTGGTGGTGATTTATTAAGCATAAAAATGAATATAACCTCCCAGCAAGTAAATGAAACAAAAAGGACACCGAATTTCACTTATAAAGAAGAACATTTGCTGTTGGAATTTGTTGAGAAATACAAGAATATTATAGAAAATAAGAAGAGTGGCAGTGTTTTATGGCAAGAAATAGTAAAAGTGTGGACTCATATCGAAAACTCGTTCAATTCGGCAAACGATGGTGTATTCAGATCCAAACAAATATTAAAACAAGAATATGCCAATTTAAAGAAACTATCCAAAACCAAATTATCACACAACAAAAGGGAACTAAATAAAACCGGTGGTGGTGATTCTAAACTATATGCCATAACAGACGTAGATAATTTTATTGAAAGAATTTTAGGAGAAGATCAAATTTGTGGTCTTAAGAACAACTTCGATTCTGACAGTAAGTATAAGGTTACTTTTTATGAAATTTATCATTATAAATGGTTTATTTTCATTAGGTGTACAAGCTCATCAAGCCGGACCATCTAATGCGAATTACATTGTTATTGGCTCACCTGATGAAAGTCTTTCTAACCCTAGAGAAAATGTTGTAGAAATTACTGAATATAAGTGGTAGCGTAGTAATATCCTAGCTGTTGGTACATTTCAAAAATGAAATATTCTTATTAATTGTGTTTTTTTTTTATTTAGATGAATTTCCAGAGGAAACATTTACTCCTACTATTATCAATCAGACAAATAATGAAAATGTGGAAATGAGTACTAGTCAAAAACTGTACAATATATTATCTATGTAATTTTTCACACAATTTTTGTAGGAACAACAGAAACCGATGACAACTGGTCTACCTATAGCCCACAAATGCTGAAAAAACAACCAAATAAAAGATTAAAAATAGGAAAGAAAAAAATTGCTTACAAAAAATTAATTATAAATGAGTTGTTAATTAAGGAAAAACTGGAGTTTGTAAGACTTCAGAGAGAAAAGTTTTTAGAAGAACATGAGATAAAAATGAAAATATTAAAACTTAAACTGCAACTTAAAGAAGCAAAAATGAGTAAATAATTGAAAACAGTTAGGGCAAATAATAATAAATATATTTATTAATTTGTTTTTTGAATAAATTGTTGTATGTTGTATGTATTGCGTGATAATAATTAAGTAATAATATTTATTTATTGTAAGTTAAAAAAATAATTTTGTATTAAATGTTGTCTGAAAGTATTGTTTCTTATTTGATTATTATTAACGATATTGTTTTGATCTGGTGGGTTATTATTTACTAAGTTAATTGCATGATTTTCTTCATCAGTTATGTCTGGTACTTTTTCATTTTCGTCACATGCAATATTATGTAGTATTGCGGTAGCAACTATAACGGATTGAGTAGTTTCTAAATTTGTTCTAAGTCCTGCAGCAAGTCCAGGAAATCTTCGTTTCCATACACCATTGCACCTTTCCACAGGATTTCTGGTACGTATTTGTGATTCGTTATATAGATTTTCTGCTGGTGTTCTTGTTTGCAATAAGGGTGTAAGAAGATAATTTTTACAAGGATATCCGCTGTCTCCTACTAGAACGGAGTTGTGACCAAATTTATTTTGTTCAAATCGATTCATAATACTTGAATTTCTAAAAATATGGGCGTCGTGCGTAGATCCTGGCCATCTAGCCACAATATCCATTATTTTCAGATTGGCATCAGATACTGTTTGCACGTATATGCTAAAATATTGTTTTCTATTTCTAAAAATCTCTGCTCTATTGCCTCCTGGTGATAAAATTTTAACATGACTGCAATCATATGCTCCAATGCACATAGGAAATCTAGCTTTTAAATAAAAGTCTCTTTTACATTCTAATCTTTCTTCTTCTGTGCTTGGCATTTTTATTATTCAAGGACGTAAACTTGCCAAAGCAAAGCTAACTCTCTTAATTACTTTACTGGCCGTGCATTTATGCACACCACTTCCATCTCCGACAGTAGTGAAGAAAGCACCAGTTGCATAAAACCTGAGTGCTAGCAATAATTGATCAGTTGAAGACAGAGCATCATTTCTAAAATAATGGAATAGAGTTTTATGTGATATTTCTAACTATTGGTAATACCTTTGGGTTGGATATTTTATAAGGTCGTCAATTTCTTCGATGATGTTTTCTACAGTTCTTGGCGATAATCTGAACCTTTGAAAGAATTCCTTTTGATCCCATTTTTCAAAATGATTTACTCTATCTCTGACTACTCTCTGTTTTCTTAAAGGCACTTCTTCGTCGTCACTAAACACATGTATGTCATAATCATTCATTGTAATTGATAATTGATTTAATATTATCAAAATATTACACTGACGTCAAATGAAATGTCAGGTAACCAAGAGTTAACTGATACATACATATTAGTAAAGATTACTTAAAGTTAACTGAAAGTAAGATATTAATCATAATTTGAAATACATGCAACACACTTTCAACTCTGAGTTAACTCCCAATTGACAATTAACTATCGATTGAAATACCGGGCCTAAATGATTGAAAAGTTTTTGTTTTTACGGTTTATTCAATTGAAATAAGATATTGACTAGTTTTAGAATATTTCCGTTGTGTTTTGAACAAGTATGAAATTAACTGAATGTATTGTTTTAACTAGCAGAAATTGCAAAAATATGTTATTAGTGTTATAAGCACGCCATCAACAAGTTCCAAATGTTTTAACTGGCCATTTTTCTAATTAACAAAGTTATTTAGTAAAAAACTGATACTTGATACTTGAAAATTACTAACGTACTTTAATTTTTTTAACAAAAATTGAAACTTTTGTCTAATTGTGAGCACGATGAAACAACCAAATGGTGTACAGGGTGTCTCGCGAAGTTCTTCCGGCACTTAAGGGGTATGTTCTTGATATCATTTCAAGCAAAAGAAGTTCATATGAATATGTGTTCTATTTTCAGTATTTACTGAGCTATACTTACACATTTCAAACTGAATTAATCTTAAATAATTTTTGTTTCTATGACATCAACATTAACAAAATAAATAAATATGAATAAATAATAATTTAGTAGAACATAGTCATAGATGTTCGAAATGTCTACCTCCCACCTCAATGCATTTAGCCGCACGCGTGTGAATATCAAGCCTTCCATTCATTCATTACCTTGGCATGGCTGTCTTTTTTCTTTTGTTATTTCGACACATATTCATATACATTTTTTGCTTGAAATAATATCAAGAACATGCTCCTTAAGTGCCGGGAGAACTTTACGAGACACTCTGTATACCATATGTTTGTTTCTAGAAGAACGGTAGAACTTCGCGAGACACCCTGTATACTTAAAAGGAAAATTCCCTGTGTGTTAAATTTGCAAGTGTTCCATTATGTAGAAATTAACTGGGTTTAAGCGGCTTAAAGCTCAAGTAGAACAAAACTTTTCATTGAAATGTTGTCAGGGCTTAAATCCGTTTCAATAACCATTAATAAACCGTTATCTTATTATCGAAAAGGGTCTCTAATTGCACTTGTAAATAAAACACTTTTTACTTTGTTTAACCACTATATTTTGCACTTAATTTGTGACTATAGTTTTGACTATCTAGTAGTCATTATCAAACTAAAAGTAAATGAAAATTACACGTTTAACACTATTTATACTGCTTCGAAGAGAGGGGTGTACATTAGGTCAACCTGGTCGTTAAGAAGGGAAATTCCTGGATTAATTCGAGTCTTATGTGCTTCTAAACAAAGTAAAAAGTGTTTTATTTATAAGTGTATCTAAGACGTACTACAAAGTGAACGCCTACAAAACAAAACAATATCCCTAACTAGTTCTCATTTTTTCGAAATCTAATTTGTAAACAAAACTACTACTTAGAAGAGATTACCTACAGTGGAGTTCATCTGTAATCCCCTATGTTACGTAAATTTAATTCAGTTCCTCAAGGGAGATTTGATATTAAAACAAACAGCAGTTTATTATTAAGTAAACATTGTAATTCTCTAAAAATAGAATAAATCCAATATTTATTCTGCAATAATGAAAACCTAATAAAATATAATATGATCCTAAAATTAAATCTGCTTCTAATTAGCTAGGGCTCTAATAAAACATTTCACAACCGGGCATTTACAAATTACTCCCCGCAACATCTTTGAAAATTATTGAAAATGAAAGATACATAACACGATATTATCCAAGCTGAATCAATTCACACAATTATGTACTCTTCAATACAATATAAGAGTAATGTGGCACTTTGGTTAATTGATCATTGGAAACCCATGCTATGTATGCGTGGCAGGCATCTGGTTACAAGTTCGGAATTACAGGCCCACCACTAATTATAATTATAACATATAGAAGAACAATTACTCCGTTTCGTAATTGATTATGTGTATACGCGAAAACATTAATTAATTAATTACACGAGTGTCTATTCGGAGATGTGCATGCGTGTCGCGAAATTTAAATTGATTAGTCGCTTTCCTTTATCTTCTCGGGAGTTCTTTATTGTTGTTTTATTAGTGAATATTGTGGTATCGTTCAATAACAGATATTTAAATCGTTGTTATCTACGCAACTAATTGAATTTGATATTTTTGCATCAAACAAAATAAAAATATTCAATTTAGCAATACGCAAAATATCAATATCTAATACATTTTGGGTTGGTTTTATGCCATTGGAGAGTTGGATGAAATATTTTTAGAACTTCATACTTAAATAGTGTTTTATACGCCTGGCGCATGTAGCAAATATTTATAGTTTAGAAAAGCCTGAAATATTTACTTCATGGTTAATCAGGGAGTGTAACAATGACGCAAGTAATAGTAAAAACAACCAACAATATGTAGTTTATTACTTAAAGAATAATAATAACAATAAGTATTGAAATAAATTTACTTGGCCCACAGATGTTTTTGGATTGGCGCACAGAAATTGACATTCCAAATTTCATGTTGATCCGAAAAATAGTTTTGGAGATATTAAGCCGGTTCCATACATAATGAACACCCTGTATTATTATTTATACAATACAACTAAATCGCTAAAAACAAATATTATTAAAATTGCCAATTGTTTCGAAGATTGTTCAAATGCCTACAGAGGTTATTATTAGAAAATATCAACAACTGAATTTATACTGTTTTCGAACAGAGTTGTTAAAAAAAAAACATTTTTTTAAAATGTTAATTAGAACAAACAGTTTTTTTTAAAAAACTTCTTTTTTCCCAATGAAACAATGCTTAAAACATTACCAATTAAAACATGTTTAAAACGTATTTAAAACATGTTTTAAACATAACCAGCCTTATTAATAGACCTTAGCATATAGCTTTAACATGGTTCTAAAGATAATATTGACATTTTAGGATTAATAAAGCGTTTTAATACATTACTATTGTTAGTTAACAACCAATAATTTAATAGACCTAGTTTAAGTCTTATACATAACCTCAACTGTCAGAAAAAATAGGGTTACTTAGAATTCATTTAATAATGCGATAAATCATAAATGTATAAACCTTATCAGTATGTTTTGAACTTCACTTGCTAGGCGCTACGCGACCAAACCAAATTTTCAGGCTTTTCTAAACTCGAAATTTTACTTAATGCTTAGTCTGGGAGTGGAGACACTCATTTGAAGTGAATTTCAATCTAATAATATATCAGAAGAAAAACATACAAAAAAAAACAGTGTAACATACCTTCTAAATTACTTGATTACAATGAAAATGTAATGTTGCTACGCTCATTCTATCATTATTTCAAAACTAACTAATAACGTAGATTTTGCTCTATTAATACGAAATGTTAGTATCGTGTTTATATGCGTCTAGTAGAGATTAATTGGCATTAAACTATAATGATATTAACGGCAATTCTATAAATAAGGCTGAACATTTTATAAACACGTTTTAAATCTCATTTATGCACACATAATTATGATATTTTATTAGGATAAAATTTTATTTTTTATAATGTAAATTGAAATATTTTCCACAATTTAACTAATTCAAGAAACTAAAAAAAACTTTTTAAACAAATTTTACGTTTAAAACATGCTTTAAACGAATTAAACATATAAAACATGTTTAAAACAAAAGCATTTAAAACACGACGGCTGTTTTTAAACATGTTTAAAATACTGTTTTAAATCAAAGTGTTTTCAACACAACAACCCTGGTTTCAAATACTATTTTTTGTGTATAAAATCATATTAATTTCATCTTTATATTGATAAACAAATAATAAATCAAAAATCATAAAATATACAAAAACATCTTCAACATTTACAAAATTATTAATAATATCCTACTACTGAAATGTTATTCGCTTGAATTAACAAAAAATTCAAGACAGAATCAACTAAATGTAATAAAATATATTAATATGGAAAAATATAGTTATGTACACTTCTGTGCACTAAAATTAAGCACACAAAATATGTTATAGTTTAAAACGGACGTGATGAGTATCCTAGTTACAAAAAACATGTCAATTACCTTAATGTCAAAATGCTGCGTCATTCAGACAATTTAAAAATTTGAGTCTAACTTAAACAGAAGATGGTTTTTCTATTTCGGGTTTGTTGTATTTATTACGAGCGTTTTTTTTAAAGGTCATAGTTTTTGTTGTTTGATAAAAAAAGTCCGGTATTGCGCGACTAAACTAAATTTTCAGGCTTTTGTAAACCCCAAATTTTACTTTATGTCTAATTAAGGAGTGGAAACACTCGTTTGAAGTAAATTCAATTGCATAATTCAACAGAATAAATCCATTTTCACATAAATTGACCTGTAGTTTTCAAGTTATGATGTTTTATCATAATCAACACAGACCCAAATTATACAACTAGAATATTTTAAAAAATTGTTATAAGACTTGTGCTTATAAAAATTCAGGCTTTTGTAAACTCGAAATTTTACTTCATGCGCCACGCGTATCAAACACTGATTTCAAGTGATGTTCAAAATATACAAAAATAGGTACCTACATATATGGACAATTATATCCGTATATCTAAATAAATTCAACATAAACATTATTATTCATATTATCATAACTACATTTAAAGAAACGTTGCCTCTCGAAATCAATTTTAGAGAATTCGCCAAAAATAGATCGAACAACGAAACGAAAGAAACATTTATATGAAACTCTTGTAAGTATAAGTAACGCTTTAAGAGAGGTTAACACCCCTACAAACCGGTTCCAATTGGATTACTATAAAAACACAATGTTCACGATAAATGTTTCAGTATCTTCTCTAACCAGTAAAATGTGTTTTATTGTACACTTCAAAGCGATTTGACTTTAATAGTATATTGTACAACGATAGCTATTAATCATCAATTTAACTTTATGCGCTACCCGTAAAAACCACTGATTTTTAGTGAAATTCAAAATATACTGGTATTAATTATTTCTAAATAAATCATTTCAATAAGTCTATTTTATGTAACAGTAAATAAAAATAAAATAAAATTTTCTCTGGAAAAGATTTTTGACACATGAAAAAATGTTTGCACATAAAATTTTTTACTGATGTTGCCGAAACAGGATAATATACCCTAATAAGTACGTGATAATTACCGATTACGTTGTAATTACCGGGGTAAATTACCACTAACATCACTACATAGATGTATGTAAAAATAAAATAATAATAATAACAATATTGATAACAGAAGAAGAGCCATTTATTCCATTCTCCCACTTTTCAAGACTCATGGGAGGGATTGATCACCTAAGAAGTCCTCTCTCTATACATATACATGTTTAGGCATTCGTCGAGTTCATTTTAAAGTTCCGAACGAGTGTTTTCACTTCCACTAAGCATGAAGTATAATTTAGAGTTTAGAAAAGCCTGAAGCCGACCAAACCAAATTTTCGACTTTTCTAAACTCGAAATTTTACTTTATGCTCTACTCGTATAAAACATTAAAATATTGTGTGAAGTTAGAAATACACTTTAAAAATTAGTACTATTCGAAATATTCAAATAACAAGATATTAACATTTTTCTTTACACATTGATTAAATAATACCCCACTGAGCAAGCACATTTAAGTAATATATCATCAACATTAAAACAACTTATAATGTTGTTACAGTGTTTATAAAACGTTATTTGTTTGTTTTTTGCTCAGTGTATATATATAAAATTAACTTATTTATACAGTAATTTAAAAAATAATAATATTGCGTTATTACACCTAATGGCGCTTAATGAGTTAAAAAAAATAAGAAAAAGAAAATAACTACTATTTGATTTATTGCGCCAAGAGGCAAATAATAATTGTCCGCGCACCCCATCTAGTCTTCCAAAACATGCATGAATTAATCCATACAATATCTCTGTGTTTGTTCTCAAACAATATTTCATGTAGAAAACTGTTTAATACTGCCTTAAGGTATTCGGTTCTCGCACACAATCAATAGATGTCAGTATGTTAACATATTTTTGTATACGAGGACGATATTCTTTCATTAGATTTCGATACTCTAGTATGAAATTAAAGGTAGTTTAAAATTCGGTACTAATTTCGGTAATATTACTAATAGTTAATCTAAAGTTGTATGGCTTTTATGTTCAAAAAAAAAATATATATACATCTCCTTTTGGGCACTCCATCTAGTCGTCCAAACCATGTATGAATTATTCCATACGAAAAAGGGAGCTACAATATCTTAGTGTTTGTTCTCAAACAATATTTCAAGAAGAAAACTGTTTAATACTGCCTTAAGGTATTCAGTTCTCGCACACAATCAATAGATGTTAGTATGTTAACATATTTTTGTATACGAGGGCGAAGTTCTATCATTAGATTCCGATAATCTAGTATGAAATTACCAGTCGTTTAAAATTCGGTACTAATTTCAAGAATATTACTAATAGGTAATCTAAAGTTTTATGGCTTTTATGGTCTAAAACAATATTTACGTGTGTTTTTGGGCACTCTTAGAATGCAATGCTAAATAAAAAGATAACTTTAATAAAATCAATCGAGATTGTCAAAAGTTATAAAGATTTAGTTTTACTGAAAATTAATGTTAAATTGACATTTAAAAATAATAAGTATATATAAATTTAGTCGAGCTAAAATTTACGTGATTGAGTTAGAAAAGAATTTGCTGGAAAATCCTAGCGAATCCAGCACCATTATATTTTTGCAAAACTCAAATTTTTAGGATTTTCTAAACTTGAAATTCTATTTCATGCGCCATTCGTATAAAACACTAAAATATTGTGACATTAAAAATATAATAATATTTTACAATACTCTTAAATCAGCATAAAATACTAAGTATACTGCTAAAGCAGGATTGAAAATATGCTTTTAATCAAGAATATATTAAATTTCACAATATTTCAGTACAGTATTGCGCGACTAAATTACATTTTCAGGCTTTTGTAAACCCTAAATTTTACAGGCATGAAGCCTAATTAAGGAGTGGAGACACTCGTTTAAAGTAAATTCAATTCCATAATTCAACAGAATAAATCCATTTTTACAAAAATTGATCTGCAGTTTATTTGCAGTCTAAAATCATTTATGCTTCTATAAATATATTTACAGTCAATATTCTTGTAAGTTACCGTAAAAATGTAATACAAACCGAATACAAAATGATCTGCCCAATTCACATACAAAATTTCTTTATAATAAATAATCTAACATTTTAACTTCAATATTTTTCAAAAATTACTGGAGTCATTTTAATTTTATTCCATTATATTTTGTATTGAATATTCTATTTCAGTTATACTGGGTCTTTGATTAAGCGTGGCCACCAGCTGCATTTTAGAAACTATGTAGCCCAGCATGTTGGGGTAAAAAATTGCAGAGTAAAAGTGGCTAAAATAAAACACTGGAAATTAGTATTAAGTCCCTACCCCCGCTGCTAAAGAGCTTAAGATCTATCGCCGAATACAAAAATAGATTTTTATCAAGTAACTGCTAAATTGAGCTAGGTTAAAAATATACAAATCGTAATCTACGCTGAATTTAATTTAATTTTAACGACTCACTTGTTTCTTTATCTTGCACATATAAATCAGGGGAGAGCGAGAGAGTGTGATTATTAAACAGTGTGTAACTTTTGTTAGCATTAAGCGAAATTAATCAAGTTAGTCTCGTTTGATAGGTAATTGAAAGCACTTTAAATCACAGTTCACTCTTTAGCATTATTCATCTCCAATAAACTTACAGTTCATTAATACAAACATTTTTAGCAGGAAGCCAGATGAAAAGAATTTATACTATATCAATCTTAATGATAGAAAGATAAAAATGCTATCCACCCCTCAATAAAATCGCAAAAACTGATATTTCTGCTGAAGTAAATCTTCCAGCTCTTTAAGATCATAATTCTATTAGTTTATGTAAAGAAGCTCTCGAAGAATTATTTCTAAAACCAAATATCGCAAGGCCATAGTCAGAGGGGGGGGGGGTTAGCCCTACTCCCTCCCGAAATTTTTACAACCCCCTCCAAAATTTTGTTCTGGCTACGGCCTTCAGATATCGATATGAATTTCAATCTAATTTATAGATAGGGATCCGATGGATCATCAGGCCATAGCCCGAATATCCTGAGAGCACAGATCGGTACATGTTTGCAATATCTTTGGCACCAATTAGAATAGTGGGGGTGATAGTGAAACGTTAATATAGCAGAATCCTGGGCTTCATTTTTTCGTTTTTGCTGAAATATAAAATTTTTGTGTAAAAAAGAAACTACCCAAGTAATAAAAAGAGAGTGTACTAATATTAAGCAACAGATTAGTACCCATCCTCCTGCTAAAATAATAATTGAAAATAGAGGATTTATTATAAATCACATGTTAGTATTAGTAATGATGGAGAAGTTTGCAAGGTCTGTCGGAAAATAAATGTACCCATAAATGTTTTATTTGCAAATCCTACAGAAAACAAATGATATTATTGAAACTTACGAACAAACCCAATCCGGACATGTATCGATTTGAGATTTTTTTGTTACATGCATATATCAAAGTTATAGAGTGTAACAATATAGGCGTATTATAAACAAAGTGGATTTCACATTGTTTTTGGAACTAGAAATGATGGCAATATAGTGGATAGATTTTTTTAACAATGTCGTTCACAGCAT
The DNA here is from genome assembly GCA_932526585.2 of Philonthus cognatus. Lineage (NCBI taxonomy): Eukaryota > Metazoa > Arthropoda > Insecta > Coleoptera > Staphylinidae > Philonthus > Philonthus cognatus. The sequence continues at coordinate 117,681,001 of OW052241.1, read as the reverse complement.
TAATTACTGGACTTGGCGAGGATCTACTTTATCTAATATATATTAATAATTTTATTAAAAACACCTGCTTTAGAATACGCACTTGATGCGTTAAAATTTGCAAATTATTGTAAGGTAACCAGAATGTTATACTTAATATTATATAATTGGTATAAATGCCAGTGACATAACCTAACGTTCTTGTAAAAATAGTGCTATCAGTGTAGAACCTGGCTATCGTGTAATGATATTTTGTAATATGTTTACAATCAAGAGCTAGTATGACACTAGAAAATTTTGTAATCTTATAAAATTCTCTGGCAATGTGCACAGCAGCTGCAGGTATTTGCGGCATCCTAATTAATTCCCGTCTCAAGAGGGTAATATAATAAGTGACATTTCTGATAATTCTACATACTGTTGATTTGTTTAAAGTGTTACCAATGACAGCTTGGAAACTGCCTGTTGCATAAAAATGTATTCTTATTAATAATTGGTTGGTAGATGACACAGGTTGGTTCCTAAAATCAATTGGTGTTAATTGGTGTCCAAACCTATTTAACAAATACGCAACAGTCCCTTTGTTAAAACGGTACCTGGCTTTGAAATCAAAGACATCAAACGTCTCAAATGGATTTGCACGATCTCTGACGATTTTAGATCTCCGGACCTGCATAACCACTTCCTCGTCCAATTTATTTGCACTAGATAAACTAGATAATAATGTATTATCAGAATCTGACATCTTGAATAAAAAAAAACACCTTTAATAAATATTGCTCGTTTAAATTATCGTCGAAACGAAAATGTTTAGGTTAACACCAGCGAATTATAAAATTGACCCGTGCTATATGATGAGTTCAAATAACTCCGGGTTATATTAGTAATAATCGTAGGTTACACAATCGTGCAACTGAAATTGACTTTAACCCTAGGTTATGTTCGATATAACCCAGAGTTACTATTACTCGGGTTTTGTAATATATGTCAGAATTGGTGGAACAGAATTTTGAAAATAATCCTGAGTAATACGCATAACCTCGAATTAAATATTTAACTCACGTTGATGCAACTGGGCATAAGTATGATACGATTTTGTCGTTAAATTTCTCCATCGACTGTATACTGATATTTGTGACTTTTGAATCTTAATAAATTGCTTGACTATCTTGACTGAACTATCATAGGATTTTGTCGTAGTATATCTTTATTGACCATGTTTTGACTATTGTGACTGTAAATCACTTGAATGACTGTCTTTTGACTATGCTTGACTATTCTGGTATTACAACTGTAAGTCCCTTAATTCACTATATCAAATACTGTCAATATTGTGATTTAAGATTTAATGACAAAATCCTAATAAATTAAAAGACAGCCAACCAAGTGATACACAGTCATAATACCAGAATAGTTGAAATACAGTCCATGGAGACATAAACAGACAAAATCTAACCTTAGTCAAAAATAGTCAACCAAATGGCTTACAATCATAATGTCACAATAGTTAAAATGTGAACTTATGACTGTTAATCACTAGGTTGACTGAGATAAGTCTATCGTTTTAGCTTGACATAAGTCGGCGCTAGCTGACATTTAGTTCATTGTGTCAATTTAACATAAGTCGGGGTTAGCCGACGTTTGAACTATATGACAGTTGACATGACTCGGCGACAGCTCACATTTGGACTTTAATACAAATTAACAAGGGTCGGCGGTAGCTGACATTTGAACTATAATGACAGTTGACATAAGTCGGCGCCAGCCGACATATAGTCCATCATGTCAACTTGACATAAGTCAGCGTCAGCTGACATTTGGACACCAATGACAGTTGACATAAGTCGATGCCAGCCGACAGTTGAACTACAATAACAGTTGAGATAAGTCGGCGGTAGCCGAAATTTTAACTATAATGAGAGTTGACATAAGTCTACGCCAGCCGGCATTTAGTTCATCCTATCAACTTGACATAAGTCGACATTTGCACTATAATGACAGTTGACACAAGTCGGTGCTAGTCGACATTTAACAAATCGTGCCAACTTGACACAAGTTGGAATTGAACTATAATGAGATCTATATGTAATTTATTTTGCTTTGTGACACTTCCGATACACATTTTAACACTTGAGACATATTTTAAAATAACGAGTGTCTTCCACTCTCAGACTAAGCATGAAGTAAAATTTCGAGTTTAGAAAAGCCCCGCGTAGAAAATTGCGCGACCCGAGACAAATTTTCACGGGTATTTTTAAAACGCGAAATTTTACTTCATGCACCACGCGTATAAAACACCGATTTACAGTAAAGTTAAAAATATATAATGCTTAGATGTGATGGTGATCAATATTTACCGAGATGTAGCGAAAAAATGCAAGAATTACTTTTTTGTGAATAGTTTTGGAATAAAAAGTAAATTAAAATCAGTTTGAGCCACTTTTCCATATTGCTGATATTTAAATCATCATATCTTTAACGAAGAAAGTGCTATCACTATTTTTTATAATCATTGTTAAGTGCTTGGCTACTTTTTATTTTAATAGAATACTTGCTTCTTCTTAAATAAATGAAAGAGTAAAATTTCTAGTTATTCCAAATGTAAAGTTCTGTAAAATATTGTTTATATCAGTAATTTAAAATAAGTCATTATTTTACCATTTTAATTAACAATAAATAAAAAAATATTACAATTAGCGTTGTTTTATGTATCATTGTTATTATTATAATTAATGTGTTTTAATATAACATTTATATCATTTTAAATGATAAACAGAGTCTATTAATTTTGTCTCTCTAGATTCCACAAATCGTATACTGTGCTCCGCTTCGAAGGAATTTTTCCATACTATATTTTTGCATACCCTTTTTTAAGACTTCAACTTAAAGCGTTAAACGAGTGTTTCGATTCTCATTTTAAGCATGAAGTAAAGTTTCGAGTTTAGAAAAGCCTGAAAATTTGGTTTGGTCGCCCTGCTTCGCGGAGAGACTAAACCAAATTTTCAGGCTTTTCTTAACTCGATATATTACTTCATCCTTAACCTGGGAGTCGAAAACACTTGTTTAAAACTTCAAATTAAACTAATTGAAGAAAAAAACGAATGTCTAAAATTATGCAGCACATAATTTGGGATATGTATATTTAACAGAAGAACTCTCTGTATATCGAATATCCCTAATTCTGTAGATTAACAAAGATTCGGCCAAACTAAATGTATGTGCCTTTCTAAACTCGAAATTTTACTTCATGCGCCACGCGTATTAAACACTAAAAACACTAAAATATTGTGAACAATTAAACTTCACTTGAAATCAGCGTCTAAGATGTGAGGCACATGAAGTAAAATTTCGAGTTTAGAAAAGCCTGAAAACTTGGTTTCAGGCTTTTCTAAACTCGAAATTTTACTTCATGCTTAACCTGGAAATGGAAAACACACTTTAAAGCATTAAAGTGAATTAATTTAAGAAAACGAATAATTGGCATATGTATAGGTAAAAGAATAACTTCCTGTATATTGAATATCCGTAATACTGCACATTATATCAAATATAATTTTTAATATCATTAAATATGATAAACATTCGCGCACGTACGTGAGCCAACAATCGTAAATTTAAGCCGTAAAAAATGTTTTGTTTGTTAAGCGGGTCGCAATAATGAATACTTTGTGAACCGCTGGAGATAATCTCGAGTTTCGGGGGTGGATGATTTACGTCCAGTTGAAATTTGTCTGCAGTGGGGGCGCTGTCGACGCCGACGCCGACGACGCCGCTCTTGGCGACCGCTGTTCGCAGGCGCGCCGCGGTATTGATTGCTGCACAGTGGTTGAAACCAGCAAAGTATTACAACTTCGCAAGCAAGGTGGGGTTCGTCATGCTGCCTGCATTCGTCTAAGTCCACCTGCAGCTGGTTGAAACTAGTGCTGTTGCAACAACGACTGTCGAAGCGAAAACCGACGACCGTGCGAGAGAGTGAATGGCCACCGGGCCACAATATTACTTCTTCGGTGTTTGTGTTCCTCACCAATAGAACTCATGATTGGTTCATTTTGGAATCTCTGTAGAGCGTGCCCTTCAATGCCGGTAGATAAGGTAAATATTTCACCTATTTTATTTCTGGATCTGACTCCCAATCAGCTAAATCCAATTAATTAATTAACCAACCCTAAAAATAAAAAAAAAACCTAAGCAATTAAACCAGCACAAGGTCGGCCCACAAGTATTGTATTACGTACCTAGTGATAATTTATTCAATTAGAACGATTTGAATGGATTTTTATGGCGTGTAGGAATCGAATCAGCTGACTGCGTCCATTTCCCCACTTATCTAGGATAACACTAAAAAGGTCGTTGCCCCAACGTCAGCTATTGATTTTCACCCAAAGGACCTTTTTGCAAATATCTTTTGCAAATTCTGAATTTATTTATTTTATTTTCCAGTTGCATTCGGAATATAGGAGTACGTACCGATGGCATGAATACACGGGTCCACGTCAAGAAGTCGTGCGCCGGGCTCCGCAGGGCGGTCACGCCAATGCTGTTCCACCGTCCGGTAAATAAAAAAAAAAAAACTACCAATAATTACAATTTAGGATAGATTCAGTGATTTCTTAAGTTATTTGCTGCGACTAAAAATGGAAAATGGTGATGTGTCTGTCACAGCACTTTCCTCGTTGTTAATATGGGTCTAACTCAAAATTTTCAAATAAAAATGTTGCATCCGAAAAGTCTTAACTTGCGCCCAAATATTGAAACTTGCGCTTTTAAGACTAACGAGTTATAGCGATTTAAAAATAGGGGGGCTAAGTTGACGTAAGACCCCTTTTTTAAAATTTTAAAGTTTTTGCTAAATCACCATATTTTACAAATTCATTCTCAACATGGAAATCTCCGTTATTATAAGAGATATAGATTTGGTTAAAAGGATGAAATACTTCTTAGCTAAAATTATACTAAACCCCGTAAAAAAGATTTTGATATTTTACGTAGTTCAGGCGCTATAGTGACAAAAGTAAATTTTTGTTTTTTTCTGTTATAGGTCATTTATTTTTAAAAGAAGTTGAGTATAATTTGTATGTTATTAAGGCACTTGTTTAATAGGAATCTCGTTGTGTACTCAGATTTTCGAAAATTGTTATAATATTTGAATTACAAAGGTCTACTCTGTTTTTCTTATTGGGGTCATAGTTGGCTATGGTACCATTGGAAAGAGATTTTTTTTTTCGCTTTTCAGAAATGTATAATTTGGTATGTCTAATATGAAAACTGATGGTAAAAACAATAAAGTAGATACTTTTAATACTGACAGATTGATAATTGAAGACTCTGAAAACAAAAGAATAAAAAAATTATTTTATAATTATTTATTAAAATTTTGACGTTACATGAATCAAAGGTATACAAGGGAGTTACAAAAAATGTTTAAACACGCCCTATGTTAAAAATAAATCTGTGAACAGTCTGTTTAGAACTTGCGCTATCGATTCAACCAACTTTTAAAAGTTGCATTGCAAAAATACACCCCTATAAACGAATTTAAAAAGGGTGCCAGCAGCCCCAACTCACATTTTTAAGGTTTTTTTAAACCGAAGCTTAGAGGTTGCGCTCACTTGCGCTATCGAATTTATGTCAATATCAGTTCACACAAAAAAGTCATAGCATATTTTATGTAATACTCGAATCCAGTGAGCGTATTCCCGTAATCTCTATACAAATAGAAAAATAATATAAAAAACTTACTCTACTCACAACCACTATACATCTTCGTGCAGAATCATCTATATACAAACAAAAATGTCTTTTTCTGTGATAGTTGCATATTTAATCCAGTGCCGTATCAAGGTGGAAACAAATATTTTTATTATTATTTTAAAAATCAGATTTTTAGAAATAATAGTAATAATTAGAATCTAGTGACAAAATAACTTTAATAATGCATAATAAATGCATTTTAGCCAATAAGATAGGTTGCGCTGTTTTCCAGTGGCGTCACAATTAATTTACTGTTATTAAGTAAAATTCAATATTTTCAAAATAAACCATGAAATGTTAATTTTTTGTCAGATTTTATTTTAGCAATGCACAAAAAGTGCATTTTGACCGATAAGTTGTCCTGTCTTCTTCCAGTTGCGTTACAATTAATTTATTATTTTTTAATAAAAATCAATATTATTACAACTAACAATGAAATTTTGGTTTTTCTGGTAGATTTTACTTTAACCATGCAAAAAATGCATTTTCAGCAATAAGAAAGTTTGCCAAGTTTTCCCAGTGGAGTCACAATTAATTTATTATTATTAAATAAAAATCTATATTTTCAAGACTAACCATGAAATTTTGATATTACTTTAACAATGCAAAAGAAATGCATTTCGACCAATGAGAGAAGTTGCGTTGATTTCCAGTGGCGTCACAATTAATTTATTATTATTAAGTAATAATCAATATTTTCAAAACTAACAATGACATTTTGGTTTTTCTGGCAGATATTACTTAAACAATGCAATAGAAATGCATTTTGACTAATTAGACAAGTTGCGTTGTTTTCCCAGTGGCGTCGCAATCAATTTATTATTATTAAATAATAATCAATAATTTCAAACCTAACAATAATAATTTTGGTTTTTCTGGCAGATATTACTTTAACAATGTATAACAAATGCATATTATAGTTATGTAACATTCCATATTTGTAGATCCCACAATAAAATTTTAATTGGATTAGCTGATTTGCAGTTGCAATAATATACAGGGTATCTATTTCGACAGAATGTATGGGGATCTCAGTTATTTGAAGAGATAGAGAGTCGGTTAAATTGGGGCAAAGTTGCGTATTTTAGGGCCCACCAATAATCTAAAAACAAATGTTAAATTTCTTCTTTTGTTTTTGAGATATCACTCCAAAACCGATTTTTTCAAATTTCGCTTTTATTTTTTTTTTTCAAAATTTGAGTCTAGACATTTATAACTTTTCACATTTTAGTTGAGTATTTTATTTTAAGATAACAGCTACCCGGGAACCATAGCCAACTTTTGCTTTTCTTATGGGCGCCATTTTGGATTTTGATATCTTTTGAAAGAGTTTTTTTCTTCTGAACTCAGTGATGTATCACACTCATAATTTATTTTAGATTTGGTTTTTAAAATTATAATATTTTCTATTTTGCAAAGAGTGCATTGGAAACAATGACGTAATATCTATTAATTAATAAAATCTTGACAGGAGTAAATCATTGTTAGTAGTCAAAATTAATTAATAACTGTCAATCTTTTGTAATATAAATAATAAATATCGATTATCACACAAAACATAAATTGCAAAATGGTGATGTGTCCATCATATCACTTTCCCCGTTAAAGATAGGATGACCTAAATATCAGCAGTATGGAAAAGTTGCACAAATTTATTCTACTTTTACTATTATTCTAAAACTATTCACAAAAAAAGTATTTATTCCAAAACTATTCACAAAAAAAGTAACTCTTGCCTTTTCGCTACATCTCAATAAATGTTGATCACCATTACGTCTAAGCGTTATATATGTTTAACATCACTGTAAATCTGTGGTTTATTTCCTAACAAGATTTTTTTTCTATAATCAATATTAAAGAAAAATAAAAAAAAACAATGGTAACAGTAAACTACCACTTCCGGTTTCGCCATTTTTATCAAAAGTTGATCGAATACTACTATTGTAATAAAAAGCTTAAGTTTATAGTATTATCTTAACAGCTCAATCGGTTTAAGCCTTAACGTAGCGACAGAATTACAGAATTACAAAAGGATAGAAGGACAGAATTGCAGACAGACATATTTCCTCAAAATGGATATATCTACTAAAATGTTTCCTTTTGTTTTGCATATGGGTGATAGTAAAAATAAAATTAGTGTGTTAGAAACACTAATGAAGGAGCAGGTCTTTCTTAAAATCCTCTTTCAAGTTAACATTTATATTTTAAGGTCGGAAATTCACATGTTATTGGGCCATAAGAACAAACAACGATTAATCTTCCACAATAATGAAAATAGATATTTGAAACTTATATATATTGGACATTGAAGCTTTGCAAATAAATTGACACTATTCTTTAAAAAAAAATGTTTCTTAAATTATATATAAATCACCTAATGGAACACTCTTAAATGATCACTTAAACACGTGCAATGCTTCTATAGAAAATATTATTTCTTCTTCATATTGCTTTAATTTATTAAAGTTATTAAGATATAAATATTGTATTAAATAGATTAATCTAAAATTAATGATAAATAAAATTAATCGTTGCTTAGAAATCTCCATAAGAGCAATGTAAATTTTAATTATGCGTTTAATAACTAGGGGGCAGCATCGTTTTATTTTAGTAATATCTTAAAATTATACTGTAATTTCCAAAACATGTGAAAAAAAGTTGGGTTTGGTATGTAGAATTCGTGTACGGCATTTGTCACGACGCAGGTTCCCGGTGCGCGGCCTTGAATTGCAAATGTAATTTTTTGCCGCGGACTGTTCATCGATTATGTTGTTAATACACAACAAAAAAAGACATTATTAAAATATTTCCCAATACATTCTTTAAATATAAGTGCATTTCTGGATTCATGTTTTGAATAGGAATGTGGAATGCCGGTACATGCTGATTCAAGTGATGAGTTGAAAACAGCCTTTTTCATTTATTTACCAAATTGAATGTGTGACACTCGGCGATTTGATTACCGAGGCACTTAGCTTAGCGTCTAGAGTTCGAATTGGTTTATTGTAATCTCTCATTCTTTGTACAGCTTAGCCTACTCAGCTTAAAGTATCACCTATCGAGCTTACTCGTCTACCCTCTAAGCTCGATAGGCAACACTTCAGCTGAGTAGGCTAAGCCGTCGTGTTCGCATCTATTCCTTTTGTGTGCTTCATTGCAATTTAACAAATTAAGGAGTGCAGCACGCGACAGTCATGTACGATATTTGATTTTTGATAGTAATCATTTAAATCACTTATGTAGTTGCAAATAACATGAATATATATTCTATGTTGCCAGAATTTAACTGTTTTTCTACAATATAAATACAGGGAATTCTTCTTTTAGGTAAACATGTGCATAAGCTGTAAATTTTCCGACATGCGTTGTTTTTTAAAAGAGTTCAATTTGAAGCTTTAAACGAGTGTTTTCTACTCCCAGACTAAGCATGAAGTAAAATTTCAAGTTTAGAAAAGCCCCGTGAAAATTTGTCGAGGGTCGCGCAATTTTCTGGGATTTTCTAAACTCAAGTGAGGTTCAAATATACATAATTTTTACAGTATTTTAGTGTTTTGTATGCAAATTTTCACGGGGCTTTTCTAAACTCGAAATTTTACTTCATGCTTAGTCTGGGAGTGGAAAATACTCCTTTAAAATTTCAAATTGAACTCTTTTAAAAAACTACGAATATCTAAATATTTTTAAAAAATAATCTGAATTTAATACGTATACTTTAAAGAAAAACTCCCTGAAGATACTCATATGGAATACAAACTAAATTGGCATCTGTTTTATTATACAGTTGTATGTAAGTCGATAGAAATTAAAATCGTGAATATTTGTCTAGTTTACTTGTGTCTTCTGTAATTCAATACCCATTCATTCATTCGCACGGTGCTGTGTAAACAAACAAACAACGCTCTTCGCACCCCTTATTTTTATTATTCGTTATGCTAAAATTCGGCAGGCACTATAAACCAATACATAGTCAAAACTACTTTCTGCAATTTAGCAATTTTTGCGCCATCTTATATCCCAGAAACACACAACTAGCAAAAATTGGCCCTCTTATCCACATAAAGAAGCAAATAATATGAATCGTAGGGAATTTGATTTTAATACGTTGGCTGCCGTTAGAATAAAATATGATTGACGTTAAATAGAAATCTTATATCTAAAAAAAGTGCAGCAGCCAACGTGTTAAAGTAGTAATTCACCAGTTTAGCGACGCCGATTTGTCCGTAAACAGACGCAAACCCGGCGCCTTCACCATGTTAGCATTAAGCTAGGCTGTAATGTAACATCCTATTATATGCAGCTAACAAGCAAACACACAGCATCAAGACGGCTTTGAAGATGTGTTTATACAATATCAGCCAAGTGAACTTTATTTATCTTTTTTTTTTTAATAGCGTATCATAAAAAATGTTTTTATGGATTGATGATGGTAAATTGTTTTGAATTTCAGCAACTAAGGGGCTTAGTGGATAAGTAGTACAAGTGACATGAGATTAATAGTGTAAATTGGAGATACAGTTTAACTTTTATAGAAAAATCTGTGGACGTCTAATCAATAACATTTTATATTATAATGAAAGATACACATATTCAATTATACCATTTTTTCTATTAGTATGAATCTCATTACTAGATATCTGTAGTTATACCAATTTTTAAGAAAATAGCACTTGTACTACTTCCACTGCTTCCACTGAGCCCCTTAATTTTTTCTCAGTAACCTCAAGAGTTAGACACAATCTGATTTTGGTCTAGGCACGTTTTTTCGTACGATGCATATTTTTCAAGTTATTTTTATTTGTCATGTTAAATAGACCTGACAAATCAAACTAACTCGAAAAATACGCATCGTACGAAAAAACGTGCCGAAAACAAAAATTAATACTACCTAAGGTGGCATCATCGTGTTCTCAATTCAGCCATCTGCTCCACCCCCAGTAGGTGGGGCGGGGACAACTTTGAAATTACAAATAGGAATCCTAAGTTTTTTATTAAAGATAAATTCACAAAACTTTATATTTTTGAAATAAGTGAAAAACATTCTTATCAACTATGTTAAAGCCAACTATGATTTACATTTAAAAAAAAAAAAATATTTGACTATAACTCGAAAATGTGTGCACAAAATAAAAAAATACCTACGCCACTGGATCCTTCTCAAAAAAGTACCTTAAGAAGGTATTTATAGTTTTTGTCTATCTTACAAATTACGCAAGATATTTATTAAAGTTAAAAATCAAGAAAACCCGATTTTGCCCTATAACTTCTAAAAAAACAAGTTTATGTTTTCAGTATTATCCTAGTCTCAAAAAAAGAGATCGCGACTGCGCCATCGGATTTTTTGTAACTTTTATATTTACCAAGATGTCCATAAGCAACATCGAAATTATACCACCCTGTACATTAGTAGAAGAACATAAACATGTTAGATTTTTTTTATTTTTGCCTTCAAAGTTGAAATTAATAACACAAATAATTAAGCGAAAAAATGAACTCGGCGAAAACTTCATAATGCTTATCGACAAGAAAATGTTATAAAATACCACGAAAGTTTGTAAAAAACAATTCTATTAATAACATTGAAGAACGAGTAAAAATTTTAACGGCATACATAGGAGGCATGTCAAGTCGAGAAGATGCGGACAACTTCGCTGCGGCACATCCAAATCGTCCTTTTCCAAGTAAGACTAAAGTGCTTAAAATGCCCAAAAATGTTCGCAGAAAAGGTTATGTGAGTGTTGCCCATGTAAAAACGCGTGAAAAAATCGTTAGTTCTTAGCCCCACCACACACGAAGCAAGTTTCCGGTGGGGCAGGTCGGGACGGCACGGAAAAGTTTCAACACATAGAGTTGAACGATCGTTAACTCCATGGAGTTAATCGATCGTTAACTCCATTGACAAAAACGTTCCCGACCCATTCCGTCCCGACCCGCCCCGCCGGCAACCCGCTCGTGTGTGAAGAGGCTTACAGAAGAGATGAAAACGAATCTGTGCTTGACAATTAATGATGAGGGTTCAACCACCTTGAATCTACTTGCGGATCAATGTAATCTTTCGAAAAGTAGTTGCATTAGTAGGACGTTAAAAATGAAATAAATAATAAAGTATAAATTATATAAAATTAAAACCGTGCACTAATTATTACCACAAGATTACTTACGAAGGATGAAATTTTGTAAACTTTATATTGAGAAAATAAATACTGATCCCAACGTTATAAACAAAATCTTATTTTCTGATGAGATTACGTTAATGTTAAACGGGACAGTAAATAAATAAAATCGACGCATTTAGGCAAGAGAATATCCATACAAAATACAAGAGACGCACACACAATGGCCTGAAAAGTTAATGTCTGGGTTGATCTACTTCAAATGGAAGTGTGCCCCAGCCCAGAAGATTTGAAACCTAATGGTCAAATTATTTACCAACAGGATGGAGCCCCAGCACTTTTCCTAACAGTTGAATAGGCCGATGATTTGAACCATTTAAATGACCTGCCCGAAGCCCGGATCTTTCTCTTCTCGATTTTTTTTTTTTTTTCGTCGAATAAAGTGTACGACAATTTCTGAGATAAACCCGAAAATCTAGAGAAGTTAAAAATTCGAATTACAAAAGCTTGCAACTCTATCACAGTGAGAGAGTTGAAAAACGCTCGAACCCAGTTTTAGGATCGGTTTGAACAATTTCTTTAATAAATAATAATATTTTGTTTAAATTGTGTTAGCTTATTTTATGGCTTTAATAAATAAAATAAAAACATTAACTAAACATGTTTATGCAGGATAACTTCAAATTTAAAACTATTTGAATTCGAAAAAATACGCTTACGCTTCTTATAGTTTGCACACTTTAAACATAATATATAAAATTACGAAAATGTTATTCATGAAAATGCAAACAGTGTCTTAATTAATAGCTGGGATAAGACATTAGTTTTAATCCAAGTCCTTTTACTTCTATTTATTGTTATTTCTTCTTTCATTTTAAATTTGTATCTGTTAGTTGGTTTGAAGAGAATTTGACCTAAACGTTACGTATACTTTAATAGAGCGTTGTAACAAATGAAATTGAATAAGATTTTAAATATATCATTGTATAATTCAATATCCAGAGGTGTATTTGCACGGGAAGTAGTTGTGACGATAAATATCCATTTTATCGTCTTAAGTTGTCTTATTAATTAAAACACTTTGCATTTACACGAATAACATTATCGTAATTTTATATATTATGTTTGTGCAGGTTTTAAAACTCTGCAGCTAACTTAGTCAATGTTGAAACGTTTTAAAATTTACAACACTATGGCCACAGTTATAATTAAAGAAAAACGCCCAGTTTTCTACCAGGCATTTTCTGTAAAAATCACAACAAACTTTGGGCAGACCTTTACTTTTCAATAAGCATTTTGACATTTTCGCCAAGTTAATCTTTTTACTTAATTATTTGTGTTATTAATTTTAACTTTAAAAGCAAAAATAAAAAATTCAAACATGTTTATGTTTTTCCAACAATGAACATTTCGTAGAAAAAAGGTTTAATTTACTGATATAACCAAAAACTTGTTTCATATTTGTACGACAACAGTTATCATGGGGTACAATTTTTACCAATTTTTTCCCTATGGTCATACTTTAATAAAACGCACTGTATATATATACGTTCTGACATTATTTTTTAAAATAGTTTCAATGATTTACCTTTTATTAAAAATTAAAGACAGTCATTTAAAAATCCCTATGATTTGATATTCATTAAGTCTTAGAGTCTGTTGTTGGCGAATTTATTTAAATAAGTTTTTAAACAACGGGGATCGATATTTAATCCATTCGTTAACGTGACATTTGTCTTAGGTGGCCGAATTTCAAAATTATTTTGAAGAAAATTAAAATAAAAAAAACATGATTTGCCTCTAAACATAACTGCACATTGGGAACCAAGAGAATCTAACCTCAAATTTAGTTTAGAAAACTCTTAAAGAAAAATGTGTATGTCATAAGTTTAATAAAGGATAAGCGTATAGAACCTCCTAATTGTAAATATTAAAATTCGTTACATACCAAAAGACATGAATGTCTATTGATAAGAATTAGGTAATATTAAAAACACATGGTTTGTTTCTCATACCTTTATTTATTTAAGACAAACCACGTGTTTAATTTTACTTCCTTGTTTAAAAATGTTTTACAAAGTGTTAGGTGATAAATTAGTTCAAGAGTTATCTAGTGTAAAATAAAATCTGTGGTGACGACATTTTTTTCATATTGCTTGCAGATGAAAAGCGGCACGATTTCGGCAACGCAACTAGGATAGATGAAGAATCCCACGAATGTAAGTGTAAAATCGCATCCCATTTCAGCAAGAAAACATACAATTATGTACTAACACTTCCAGTGCCGAAATTGGAGCCTGCCCTTCCCCGCCGGAAGAAACACCCGGATCTAGCCTACCGTCACCACGAGTTCATCGTATCAGACGGCAACACCCTCAGCGGCGACGTCCCGGACAATTACGGAGACAGAGCAAGGGTAAAACTGCACGTTTCATTATCTATCTTCCTCTTCCTTCGAGTGACTAACAAACATCAAAATAACATTTACACATCCAGATTGGATTCCAAGATCATAACACTTCTTCTTTTGTAGGAAAGATTTTAAAACGTTTGTATTGTTGATGCGGACATTTAGAAAAAGTAATAGTAAAAAAAAAAACGATGCAGCGAAGCTAATTTCTTTAAAGACTGACCGAACGAAAGAAAGAAACAAAAAAAAGAAGGTTTTATTCGAGAAACTAAACTGAACGCTTCGCTGCTTTAGTACGCTTTTGTTTTATTGTCCGTACCGTAAGGTGTAGTTGCTTTTCTCATACAATTATCATGCAGTGTGCGGCTAAAGTGTGGAACGGATTAATTAAAGATTAAATAAATAGTTTTGTTTAAATTCTCAAATACGGATTTATTTATATATATGTTTTAAGGTGGTGTCAAGTCCCGATTGTCGATTTTTTTCTAGTTCATTAGCCCCGATTTATTTAAATTTTCAAAACTTTACAAAATTAAAAAAAAATAAATTTTAAATCTATACTTATTTATCTCGATAATTAAAGCGTTTAGTATATCGTCTGGTTGATAATAAACGCCCAACGCCATTACTCTGTTATTTATTGACCGATTTTATTGAACTAAAAATTATAGTTAATGGACATTTGAATACTTATAAATTAATTTAACATTAATATTGTTTTTTCAGTAATAACTTTATTGCCTAAAAATATCCAACTTGACATGTTTTTTTTTTCAAGGCACACTACATTTATTACAAAAAAATCATGTGAGCAAGATTTATAATAATTTTTTTGAGCATAAATATTTAATTAGATCAACATATCGGGAATAATTTAACTTAGAAAAACAATGTCTAATATAATAAAATAAGAGAAATATATGCAGCCATTTAAAAATTTAAAACTGACTATTATTTGGAAATGAAGTCAATTCTAGAAAAATATACAATAACTGTCAACTTATAGTATTGAAACGGCCTTTGAATTTGTTTTTTAGTTCATTCAAATCGGTCAAAAAATAACAGAATAATGGCGTTGGGTGTATTTTATCAAACACCCGGTATGTGCAGGAATTCATGGTTTTTTAAGGCAGTCAATTTAATATTCTAACGAGTGCTTCCACTCCTTGATAAGTCATAAACCACTGCTATAGTATCTACTCGTTTTAAAGATGTAAAGAAATTATTATCCGATTTGTATTGGTATTGACCCTTAAAAAGTGTAGGTACTTACATATCGTTAAAAATGGCTTATTCTTTAGTAATACTAATTTATGATTTTATTGACTAGAAATTCGAGCTGGGCAGGATTCTAATCATTCAGGATTCGAATCCTGGATTCGAATCCTTTTAGAGGATTTAAAAGAGGCATTCGAATACTTTAGCTCAACTGGATTCGTGATCCGGATTCGTTACATTTTTTTAAGAGGATTCGTATTCGAATCCAAATGTGGGTGATTCGAATCCATATAAAAGGATTCGAATCCTTATGAAAGGATTCGAATATTTATAAAAGGATTCGAATATTTATAAAAGGATTCTAATATTTATAAAAGGATTCGAATACTTACAAAAGGATTTGAATCGTCAAAAATAATTCGAATTAACTGTGAGGATTAACATGAAAAATGTCTTTTGTGTGTTTTTAAATTTCTCGTTAAATCACTGTTTAATACGCGTGGCGCATGAAGTAAAATTTATATTTAGAAAAGCTCAGAAAATTTGTCTCGGATCGCTGCGCGACCCTCGATAAATTTTCACGGGGCTTTTCTAAACTCGAAATTTTACTTCATGCTTAGTCTGCGAGTGGAAAATACTCGTTTAAATGAAGACAACCTTATACAAGACTGTCTCAGTTTAAGCCGAGTCGACATTATACAGTAATGACTTTGATTTTCCTGTCATGTGAGAATTTCCGTGCGTGATAAGGTGGCTCGGTATAAATCGAGACAACCTTGCACAGTAATGATCTTGGTTTTGACGTCACGTACGGTATTCGACGCGTGACGACATCGACCAAGGTGTGTAAGTAAGTTTGTCTTGATTAAAACCGAGCCGACCTTGTATTGTTTAATTACCTTGATTGTTGACGTCACGTAAGGACTTCCACGCGTGACGTCAACAATCAAGGTGGTTAGTGTATAATAATTTTATAAATTTTGACGTGTTTTGTAATTTGCCTACTGATTTTGACAAGTTTAATAGTGTGATGTGGCTTTTTTGTTAGTGTTTTGGTCAATTTTAATATAATTTCATGACTTTTCTCTGACTTGCCCGGTTTTAATAATATTCAGTGATTTTTTTATCTACGTAATATTTAGGCATTCGTCGATTTTATAATAGAGTTCAATTTAAAGCTTTAAACAAGTGTTTTCCACTCCCAGACAAAGCATGAAGTAAAATTTCGAGTTTAGAAAAGCCCCGTGAAAATTTGTCGAGGGTCGCGAAACAAATTTTGGGGCTTTTCTTAACTCGAAATTTTACTTCATGCGCCACGCGTACAAAACACTAATTTCAAGTGAAGTTCAGAAACACACAAATACATCTTAAACCAGAGTAACAGGAAATCAGATGTTTAGTCTGTTATCAACGATGTTCAGTGTTAATAATAAATAATTAGGTTTTAAATATTTTTGTTAAAACAACTGGTAACGATATTTATATATAAATGGTTGAAAAAAAAAATCAAATTTATTCTTAAAGGAATTGTATTCGTGATTCGAAGAAATAGGATTCGAATCATATTTATCTCTTACGAATCCTTTATCCGAGTATTCGTGATTCGAATCATATTAGGTGATTCGGATTCGAAATTCAATTCCTTTTTACGAGGATTCGTCCCAGCTCTGCTAAAAATGTCTTTAAAATTATAAAATTGGCACTTACTCGAGAATGAGGGATTATGGTAATGTGTACGCTTTTTATTTGGCTTACTTACACATTAGTAATTAAACTTAATTTACTAGATTCTAAACTTTGTCGCAATATTCACGCCACAATAAAAAAAGAAAGTCCTATTTATTGACAACAAGTTAGATTGTATTGTGCTTAATCTTGCCATTGTTATTTAGCTCTAACAATGACTGGTAGAGAATTTATCATAAATTAAATAGGTTTCGTTTTAGTGAAAATATGATTAAAATTATCTAATGTACACTGGCCAATAGTCCTGGCTAAACATATTTATTTTTATTTATCTAAACGAGTTTAATTAAAAAAGAAACAAAGTTAATATAAATCCTATAAATTCATTATAAAAAACGCGATTGTGTTAAAATAATAAATTGAATTGTTACGATTTTTCAAGTGAAATATTTGCTTAAATCTCAGATTTTAACAACAAAATTTCAATGTTACACGTTTCAGAAGAACCATTTGACATACCATTATTTATCTTGAATATATCAAAGTTTATTACATTTAAAACAAAACATATCATGTATGTTTTTGAAAAGTATAGAATTATACAGAGAGTTTTATGTAACTCCGAACATGCCAGAAAATATTCAATGTAAATTTTCCTATGTTCGATGTGTTCTGGGAATCAAAGCATTAAGTGCGATTTCATTGGCTCTGATTTTAGTAGTTCTAACGCAACTTACATTTAACGTCAAAATGAAATGTGTCATTCATTAATCGCCTACATCACTAATGGAATGTTAATATTAAACAGAAAAGAAAAATGAGAAAAAGGAGAACAGATTTAGCTTAAATGCAAAAATAATAGAAAAGCAGATTTCTGTTACTTCCGTTGCTAATATATCAAGATAAGTTTATACATTGCTACAAATTCACTCAAGATTATCAAAAACTTTGATTCAGCGTATTGTGTAAACCATTTGATCAGGACCAACCCAAGTACATTGCTTTGGGTGTACCAGCAAAAATTTCATCACTAAACTGCCATTCGGCAGTTTTAAATATAAATATTCCAAATTTTAAGAGCGGGGCGAGGCAGGTTTGCAAGTACCGCACCTAGGTCTGCTGCCAGCACAACAACACTGGGGTGTTAGGTGTGCTGCTTCATTTGGCAAACCCTTCAATTTTCATTTATTTGAAACAACATAACATAATTCTTAATAAAGATAATGTAGGTGTATTTAATAATTTATTGAATGCGTAACTTACAATGAATTGAATTTTTTCTTTAGGTAAACATGCATAAGCTGTACATTTTCCGACATTCGTTGTTTTTCAAAAGAGTTCAATTTGAAGCTTTAAACGAGTGTTTTCCACTCCCAGACTAAGCATGAAGTAAAATTTCGAGTTTAGAAAAGCCCCGTGAAAATTTGTCTCGGGTCGCGCAGCGACCCGAGACAAATTTTCTGGGCTTTTCTAAACTCGAAATTTTACTTCATGCGCCACGGGTATAAAACACTGATTTTAAGTGTAGTTCGAATATACATACATTTCACAATATTTTAGTGTTTTATACGCGCGGCGCCTGAAGTAAAATTTCGAATTTAGAAAAGCTCAGAAAATTTGTCTCGGGTCGCTGCGCGACCCTCGACAAATTTTCACGGGGCTTTTCTAAACTCGAAATTTTACTTCATGCTTAATCTGGGAGTGGAAAACACTCGTTTAAAGCTTCAAATTAAACTTAAAAAATTCAAGGAATATCTAAAGATTTACAGAAAATTGGCTGAATTTGGAATACGTATACTTAAAAGAAAACATGCATAAGCTGTAAATTTTCCGACATTTGTTGTTTTTTAAAAGAGTTCAATTTGAAGCTCACAACGGGTGTTTTGAGTGAAATTTTGAGTTTAGAAAAGCCCCGTGAAAATTTGTCGAGACAAATTTTCTGGGCTTTTCTAAACTCGAAATTTTACTTCATGCGCCACGCGTATAAAACACAGATTTCGAGTGTAGTTCGAATATACATAAATTTCACAATATTTTAGTGTTTTATACGCGTGGCGCATGAAGTAAAATTTCGAGTTTAGAAAAGCCCAGAAAATTTGTCTCGGGTCGCTGCGCGACCCTCAACAAATTTTCACGGGGCTTTTCTAAACTCGAAATTTTACTTCATGCTTAGCCTTGGAATGGAAAACACTCGTTAAAAGCTTCAAATTAAATTAAAAAAAAAGCCAAGGAATATCTAAATATTTACAGAAAATTGGCTGAATTTGGAATACGTATACTTAAAAGAAAATCTCCATATATGTTTCACGACACTATTAATTTTGACTATTTATTATTATTCTTTTATTATAATCATTCCAAAACTATTTACAAAGTAATTCTTCCAGTTTTTGCCAGTGTCCATGTTTAGTTTTGGGTTATAAGTTAGGTTAGTTGACAGTTGCACACGGAGAATTTTTCGTTTAAATATTCATATCCAAATGCATATTCTGTAAATTTTGAGATGATCGTTATTTTTAAAATGGTTCAATTTGAAGCTTCAAACGAGTGTTTCCACTCCCAGGTTAAGCATGAAGTAATATTTCGAGTTAAGAAAGCCTGAAAATTTGGTTGTGTCGCGTAGCGAAACAGAGCAAACTAACCCCATTTCCAGGCTTTTCTAAACTCGAAATTTTACTTCATGCGCAACCGGTATAAAACACTGATTTCAAGTAAAGTTTAAAATACACAACTTCAGAATAGTACTTGAACAGTATATTTTGAACTTTACTTGAAATCGGTGTTGTATACAGGTGATGCATGAAGTAAAATTGCGAGTTTAGAAAAGCCTGCAAAATTTGGTTTGGTCGCTCTGCTTCGCTACGACCCAAATTTTGCAGGCTTTTCTTAACTCGAAATTTAACTTCATGCTTAGTCTGGGACTGGAAACCCTCGCTAGAAGCTTCAAATGGATAGCTTATAAAAACGTCTGAAAATTAACAGAGAAAATTAAGATAAGTATGCCTAAAAACCTGTTATTATTTGGTGCAAAACAATTTAAAACTTTGCCATTTATAGTTTTATTCTATCTCTTTTAATGACCGATAAAAGTCGTTTCAGAAAAATCGACACTTTTCACATTTTTCAAAATATATAGTTACCATTTACCAAATTTTCAAAAGTTTTTTTATTCAGCTCGTAAAACTGCCATACTTTGCCCATTCAACCGTTTCTGCATCTCTTATATTTTCCGAGATCCCCATAGAGAAAATAAAACAAAACTCACACTGTATATTTTATGTCACTTTCTACAGTTTTCATAATTTTTGACGATTTTCGGCATAGACATACTTCTATAACGACATATGATACAAGATGACAACAAGACACGTCAGAGTTAGCCGGCATTTGGACTATAATGACAGTTAACCTACAGGTAGATCTGCATTAGCCCATATTTGAACTGCATTTACATTAGTCGGCGTTAATTGACATTTGAACTATAATGACAGCTGATACAATGACAGTTGACGTATGCATTAACCGACATTTGAACTATAGTGACAGTTGACATAGGTTGGTATGAGCTGAAATTTAGTCCACAGAGTAATATCTAACCTAACCTCATTTGGCGGAGTGATATCTTACCTAACCTAAGTTGGCGAAGCGAAATTTAACCTAACCTAACCTCAATAACGTAACTTAGAATATCATCACTTTTTAACGTACCATCCACTTTGTATGTCACTTTTTCACACTTCGAACGCATTGCGTGTGTTTTGACAGTTAGGTTAGGTTATTAATGACAGTTGACACTAACATCTAAACTATAGTGACAGTTGACATAAGTTGGCTATAGATATGGGAAGTTCGAATCTTTATGTGATTCGAATGAACTAAATCGTTCCTTTAAAGTGATCCGTTCTATATGAATCGTTCGTTTAAAGTGATTCGTTCTATATGAATCGTTCGTAAACGAATCACTTGTAATAATAATAATGATAATAAAACTTTGGTGCCATGAAATAATCTTGCAAATATTGTGTGATTTGTCACATAAGTAGAGAACAAACATTAGCTGATAAAACTACGCTACCTTATTTGCAGTGAATAGACAAATTTACACTAAATTTAGACCTATAAATAACATTCCTATTACATAACAGCTTGATTAACCCATTGACGGCAGAACAATTACAGAGTTAACTCTAAATGTTGATTTTAGGTAAAATTCTACACTTCTTTGAATGATTTCTACGAATTACTTATTGCATTACATACTGTAAATTTTGTTTTTAAATATACATAATGTATAACCTAAAATCTAAGGCATTCGTCAATTTTGTATAAAAACGTGCAATATCAAGTTTAGAACGAGTATTTCCACTCCTAGAATAAGCATGAAGTGAAATTTCGAGTTTGGAAAAGCCCCGCGTAGCGACCCGAGACAAATTTTTACGGGGCTTTTCTAAACTCGAAATTTTACTTCATGCGCCACGCGTATAAAACAATGAAATATTATAAGGTTAGAAATACACTGCAAACATTTTTTTTAAATGAGTAATAATCGAGAAATTGAAATAACAAAATATTTACGTTATTCTTCATACATTTTCAAGTCAAGTCAAATAATATAATATATCAAATTATCTTATTTAGTAATTTTTTTAACATAACATTAATAATGTTGCTTATATGCATCAATGGCGCCTAATGGGTTTAAGCCTCATGAATTCAAGGGAGCGATATATAAGACAGCCCGACGGCCGACTCATAGAAAATACAAATGAAGACTGGCGCAGCGGATTTGTTTCCGCAAGTCGTAAGGAATCGTTTCAACCAAACGAGTTTCAAGCGAACGAGATTCTATCGAATGAGTTGAAGTTGTGCGCGGATTCGAGCGAACGAATTAGTCATCCGATTCGGGCGGATTTCGACCGCATGTATAAATCCGAATCGGGAATACGATTCCGCTCGGCCAAAATCGTTCGGTCGGTCGTCTCGAGTGAATGAATCATTAAGGAATCAATTCTTCTCGAAATATAGAATCAGTTCATTCAAATCACCGTACAGAATCGTTCTTTTTGAACGAATCATTCATGAACGATCCATATCTAGTTGGCAAGAGCCGACATTTAGTCCACAGAGTGATATCTAATCTAACCTCATTTGTAAATAACCTAACCTAACTTGACAACCTAAATAACGTAACTCTTAAAGTTTCATCACTGTGTAATATACTATCCAAACTGTATGTCACTTTTTGACATTTTGAACGCATTGCTTGTGTTTTAACAGTTGGGTTAGGTTATTAATGACAGTTAACACCAACATTTAAACTATAGTGACAGTTGACATAAGTTGGCGTGAGCCGACATATAGTCCATATTTGTGGGCGGTTTTCATATAATTTAAAATTGAGAGAGTTGGAGAGTTGTTCTTGTACTCGAGTACCCCCCAGCTCTGGTGCACTGAAGCTGTGAACTCACTTTTTGCAAACTCAAGAACGCAGAAAACGTTATGTTGCATAGAAGCCATCTTACTCACAACTGACGGTGACACGAAATGCGCGCCTATTGGCGCGAGTACCCTAGCGGTAAATAAAACTTTGGAAGCTCTTTCCTTCGGTATGTAGACTGGTTATATCCAATTTATATTTTGTGAAATACAAATTAACTAAATTGGGCCATTTTTTTTAATAACCCTGTAGATTCAACTAAAATAAATGCACAGTGAATCAGTGAATCAGGGACGTAGTAACTCAGTATAATATTTATAATAATACTTTATATAATTGTCAACATTTATTTTGAAAAATATATTATATAATAAATGTTGTGTTATTTATTGTTGTTGTCGTGAACAAAGTATAGTGTATAACTCGCATATAATAGCTATCATTATATGCTCGTTGTACAATATACTATTGTCAAGTTAAATAGACTAATTAAATATTAAATGAGTGTACCTGAGTAATCAGACTATTGCAAATATATTTAGCGTTTCTCACTAACTATTTCGTACACTTACACTGTACCTTGTAATACTCTCACGAAACAAAATTAACGGTCATTCCACTTGTTACAAATCTAAATGCACAAACACTTTTACTCTTAAACAATTCACTTACTAATACTATCGAAAATTAGCTTGATTCAACCAGTAAATTCCTTCTTCTATTTAGTTTTATCTAGCACACTAAAATAAGATGCGGAAATTCGAGTATATAAGGTTTGTTCTGTCTACAAAAATTGTACTTTTTTGCAATAGATATATCCGCATGTGCAGTTAAATTACTTGTATTTAGTAAATTATAAGTATAAACAATAATAAGTATGTAATTTAAACATTGTTTAAGAAGATCGTGTTATTGCATGTAGGTATTCAAATTGGCAATAAAAAAACACATAGAAGTGCACAACACCGTATGAAGCATCGTGATGGAATGAACCCATAGATAACATTAATTAAGGGATATAGATTACACTAACGGTGCATTCCTAAATTCTAACATTCTTTATCATAAAAGACTTTTAGCTATAATACCGGGTGTTCGGTAAAAAGCGCCCAACGCCATAACTTTGTTATTCATTGAGCGATTTGAATGAACTCGATAACAAAGTCAATAGCCGTTTAAATAATACAAAATGACAGTAATTATAAATTGTTTTAAATTTATCTTCATTGCCAAATGATAGTCAACTTATCATTTTTAAATGACGGCATATGCTTTTCTTATTTTATTAAATTAGACATTTTTTCTGAATCTAATCATGCCTGATATGTAGATTTTAGTTTTATATTTATGCCAGAAAAATACAATAATAAATCAATCACACATAAATATACTGTTATTCCTCACTTCACTTTTTAATTTAATAAAAAAACTACCGTCCTATCACACTTCTCCCAGTAATAGCAAAATTATTAGAATCCCTCACCAAACAAAAAATGCTAAACTCAATCTCGATTCCTGACTACCAATTTGGGTTTTTACCCCAAAAATTCACAGTACTACATACCATCTTAACCTCAAACCTTCAAAGAAAACACCTGGAAGGACATTCCTCTGCCGTGGCCTTCCTTGACATAAGGAAAATCTTCGATTTTGTATGGCATCGAGGTCTTCTTTACAAATATTCCCTACTCAATATACCACAACACCTAATAAACCTAATCCAACAATTCTTAACCGACCTCTCCTGCCAAGTAAAATTCCGCCAATCCTTATCCCACCCTTTTAACCTACAGCAAGGTGTCTCACAAGGCTCCCCTTTAGTACCTATTTTATATAATATCTACTGCCATGATATTTATAATCCCGATCCCCTTTATTTTAATCCAAATATGTATCCTCTACAGTTCGCGGATGACATAGGATTAATTGCACATGCTCCTAAGCTTCAACCTGCCTTACAATCCCTGCACACAGCTCTAAATTCCCTTCAATCTTGGTTCAACAAATGGCGTCTTGAAGTCAATTATACCAAATCTAAACTATTTATTCCTTATCACAAAGTTAATCCTACATCTCCTTATATAAAACTCCACAACTCATACATAGCCCCTTCACACACATGTAAGTACCTAGGAATCCTCTTTGACACCAAACTCTCCTTCAAACCATATGTACAATCAGTCAAAAGTAGAGTCAAAATAAGGCCGCGGCATTTCCGATCGCTTACTTACAAAAACCAAAGAATCACAACCAAAGCAGCAGTGAATATTTACAAGTCGATTTGCCGCCGCCTACTAGACTATGCATCCATCCTTTTCACCCAATGCCGCACAGTGGGGCCAAATGGTCGAAAAAGCGCGCATAGGCTGTGTTTTATAATGTTACTGTATGTGAATCTCTGAAAAAGATTTTCTATAGGTTTTATGGTCCGCACAATTCTAATCAACTATTATTCTGAACGATTGACAACTGACAACATTATAAAATTACGTTTTTTCAACACTTTTGCGATGTTTATAGATGATTCTGAGTAAAATTCACTGAGATTATATTATTAATCATTCCGATAGATTGTCGCATGAAAGATTGTCATGACAACTGTCAAATTTATCAAAATAAATGTTTCCAACATATTTATCATTGGCTAAAATTATTTTATTAATTCAGATTTGTCAAAGATATATTTGGTGCATGTCGAAAACAAAATATTATGGTAGGAAAGGAGGTAAACGTGTTGAGACAGGTAAGCGTGTCGCAGAGCTGGGCAGGATTCGCATCCTGGATTCAAATCCTTTTAGAGGATTCAAAAGAAGCATCCGAATACTTTAGTTAAACTGGATTTGTTATCCGGATTTGTTACACTTTTTTAAGAGAATTCGTATTCAAATCCAAATGCGGGTGATTCGAATCCTCATAAAAGAATTCGAGTAATTATAAAAGGATTCGAATATTTATAAAAGGATTCGAATATTTATAAAAGGATTCGAATACTTACAAAAGAATTCGAATACTTCAAAAAAATTTAAGTCGTCAAAAATAATTCCAATCAATTGTGAGGATTAACATGTAAAATTTGTTTTGTGTGTTTTTAAATTTCTCGTTACATCACTGTTTTATACGCGTGACGCATGAAGTAACATTTCGAGTTACATTTTGAAAACTAGATTGTTATCTTTAAAAACATTTTCAGTCCTTTAGTGTTCATATCAAAGTAATTAGATTGTGAGTTACGTGAAGATCAAATTAATTTGACGAATAAAGCACTAATAACCTTTCTTCACACTTTTATTTGAATTACCAAATGTACATTTCGGACACAAAGTGACCATTATCAATGGATTGTGTGTTAATCCATTGATAATGGTCACTTTGTGTCCGAAATATACAATTGGTAATTCAAATAAAAGTGTGAAGAAAGGTTATTAGTGCTTTATTCGTAAAATTCATATCAACGCATTCAGTTTGAAGTTTTGAATGTGTATATTTAATCCCAGACTAAGCATGAAGTAAAATTTCGAGTTTAGAAAAGCCCTGCGTAGAAAATTTGTCTCGACAAATTTTCACGGGGCTTTTCTAAACTCGAAATTTTACTCCATGCGTCACGCGTATAAAACCTTGATTTAGTCTGAAGTTCAATGCTCGTGTCGTGCTCATCTCGTGTCGTGCACGTCTCGTGCTCGTGTCGTACGAGACGAGTACGTAATTGTCTGACAGAAGTGAAGTAAATTCGATAAGATATCATGAGTATCATGTTCAACATTTAAGCAATGTTTAAATGTTTCCGTGTTCAGTGGGTAGTTACCAGTTACTTAGATAGTTTATAAAAGCGTCCAATTCCAAGCTTTCAACGAGTGTCGTCCACTCCCAGACTAAGCATGAAGTAAAATTTCGAGTTTAGAAAAGCCCCGCGTAGAAAATTTGTCGAGGGTCGCGCAGCGACCCGAGACAAATTTTCACGGGGCTTTTCTAAACTCGAAGTTTTACTTCATGCGCCACGCGTATAAAACACTGAAATATTTATTAAGTTAGAAATACACTGACATTTTTTTAAATGAGTAATAATCGAAATATTTAAATTACATTTTTCTTCATACATTTTTAAGTCAGATCAAAAAGTATAATATATCAAATTAACTTATTTAGTAATTTATTTAACAAAAAATTAATAATGTTGCGTGTATGCATCCATGGGGCTTAATGGGTTAATGCGAATTAACTTTGATTTTGCACGTTATGAATACCGTACACGTTTATTGATTCAAATTAAGTTTAAAATGTGCACGTTATGGGCAACGTTTACGTTTATTAATGCGAATTAACTTTAAATATGCGTGCTATCGATAACGTACTCTTTTATTGATGCGGATTTACTTTAAATGTGCACGTTATCAATAACGTACACGTTTATAGGCGCAGATTACCTTTAAATGTGCACGTTATCGATCAAGTGTACGTTTATTAATGCAAATTACCTTTAAATGTGCACGTTATCGATAATGTTCACTTTTATTGATGCGCATTTACTTTAAATGTACACGTTATCGATAACGTACATGTTTATAAGCGCAGATTACTTACTTCCCTACCATAATTAACTTTAAATGTGCACGTTATGGATAACGTACATGCTTATTAATGCGAATTAACTTTAAATGTACACGATATCGGTAACGTACATTTTTATTGATTCAGATTACCTCTGAATGTGCACGTTATCGATAACGTGTACGTTTATTGATGCTATTTAACTTTAAATGTACACATTAATTGATGTGAAATAACTTTGATTGTGCACGTTATTGATAACCTTTTTTTATACAGTTACAATTTTTAAGAAAGACGTAAACTCCCATTGAATTTATATGGACAAAGTATTATCGAGTTAATACCTTCATATTGTGATCGTTGTACTGATAAACGACATGATCTGGTATCGCTACAAATCTTAAACATCACCTAATATGTACTTAAACATTACAAATAATTATCAATTTTGCCGTTACAATGACTTTTACGATTTCTTCCTATGCGCGTCTTTTTTCTGATTTGGGCCCATTGTGTGTCGCCCGTCTACACTATACCACTATCTTGTGGCCGAAAGATCTGCTCTCCGAACCCTAAAATCCGTCATCCAAACAATCCTCTACGTAATCCATCCAATGAACTCTTATACGAAATCACCCAAATAATCCCTACCACTGAACGTACACTAGCCTTTTCTGAAAAACTAGCGAAAAACCCATTCAACACAGAAATCCTTAGAAAATACTGCATCACCCGTAATCAAAACATCCCACCCAAATTCAAACATCCAACTAGCACCATTTATCAATTTATTTATTAGTATCATCTTGACACTTAATCTAATTTTACCTCCTTTATACTAATTTGCAAACGGGCAGAAAGACTCATGGTCGATAGCCCAGGCAAGGACGTACTAACAAATTAATTTATTATATTCATTTCTATGTACAGTATATACGTTATGTCTGAATAAAGATGATGTATATATATAAAAAATGAAGTAAGGAATAACAGTCTTTTTATGTGTAATAATCACTTCACGTAAACTCAAAACATACAGTTATAAATCAATCAATCAATCAATTGGTCTATTAGATTTTATTATATAATATTAGACAAGTTATGCAAACATGTAATAATAAAAATCTTGTTCACATGATTTGTTCGCAATAAATGTACCATATGTTCAGTAAAAAATCCTTTAGAGTGCCATGGAAAATATTGTAGGTTGGCAACTCTGAAATTATATATCATAATTATTATGTCTGACGTTTGATATGTTATTTCATAAAGCATGCAGCCAACCTAAATTTTAAAAACAGAATAAATCATGGCACTCTAGAGGTTTTTTTTGTCAACCAAAACAGGACAATATTTCTAAATTGGCAATTTAATACTGTTTAAATTGTTTATTGGTTTATATTTAAAACCCGCGTGTTTCGTAAACTAATTTATTATCAATTTCAGTTTGTTATTTTTTTAAACGCAACTTTAATATTTAATAAATACTTAATTTCTAAAAAGAATATCAATTTAACACTTGCACTACTTATTTATTCTATGCTACATAAAGTTTTAAAATAAACAAGATTCAACTAATCTAACCTTGAAATTTGATGTTAAGAAACAGGATTTAACAATCCTAACTCCCAAATTTGGATTTAAATAACCTAACATACAAATTTGATGTAGACTAGATTTAACAATTCTAAACTCCGAATTTGATCCAAACAGGATTCAACAAATCTAACATCAAAGATTGATGTAAACAAACAGAATTTTACAAACGTAACCTCCAAATTTGATTTAAGCACAAGAGATTTTAACGATGTAAGCTCTTAAATTGATTTGAACGATGTGGAGTCTTTGATTGATTCAAACCTGAATAATTGGACATAACCTTACAAAATATTGCGCGTTATTGGGTTAACGAGTGTTATCTACTACTAAGCATGAGGTAAAATTTCGAGTTTATAAAAGCCCCGCATAGTAAGTTTTTTTTTTTTCACGGGGTTTTTCTAAACTCGAAATTTTACTTCATGCGCCACTGGCATAAAACATTGATTAAAATGATGTCAGAATTTTTAAAATTGATGTACTTGATGTGTTATTTCAAACCTGAATAATTGGACGTAACCTTACAATAAATGACATTTGTAACTTTTTCTTCCAAGGCACACTCATTATAATTTATGAAATATATAATTTCAAATAGAAAGTTTATTTTAACCCATTAACGGCCGAGCAATTATAGAGTTAACTCTAAAAAATAATTTTAGGTAAAATTCTGCTCTAAGTTTTATGATTTTTATGAATGAATTATTGTATTACATACTGTGAATGTTTCTTTTAAATATATATAATGTATACGACGTAAGTTTCAAGGCATTCGTCGATTTGATATAAAAACGTGCAATATGAAGTTTAGAACAAGTGTTTCCACTCCCAGACTAAGCATGAAGTAAAATTTCGAGTTTAGAAAAGCCTGAAAATTTTCAGGCTTTTCTGAACTCGAAATTTTATTTCACGCGCCACGCGTATAAAACACTGAAATATTGTTAAGTTAGAAATACACTGACATTGTTTTTTTTTTAATGATTAATAATCGAAATATTTAAATAACAAAATATTTCCATTCTTCTTCATACATTTTCAAGTTAGGTCAAATAATATAATACATCAAATTAACTTATTTAGTAATTTTATTAACGAAAAGTTAATAATGGTGCGTGTATGCATCAATGCCGCTTAATGGGTTAATTTTGTTTTGACAACAGTATTTTTGAACAATAATATATTGCGCATTATTCGCTTAACGCGTGTTTTCCACTCCCAGACTAAGCATGAAGTAAAATTTCGAGTTTAGAAAAACCCCGCATAGAAAATTTGTCTCGGGTCGCTGTGCGACCCGAGACAAATTTTCACGGGGCTTTTCTAAACTTGAAATTTTACTTCATGCGCCACGGGCCTAAAACATTAATTCAAATGAAGTCCGAATTTTTAAAATTGATGTATTTAAATGTTTTTTTCCAAAGCACACTAATTTAATTGTTTTTTAAATATACTTTTAAGTAGAAGATTTATTTAAATTTATTTTCGACAATAATATTTTTGAAAAACAACGTATTGGGCATTATTGGATTTAGAAAAATAATGCCTAATGTAATAAAAATAAAAAAATATAGGATGTCGTTTAAAAGTTTAAAGTTGGCTATAATTGTGCAATAAAGTTATTATTGGAAAAAACCAATATTATTGTTTTTTTATGTTGCGTTTTACGTTGTCCTATTTCCGCTGCTTTGGCCAATCATGACGCCGGAGACCAGGTTTACAGTTATCCGGGAATTTTTCCGAACCTGGTGGGAGTTCCAGCCCACCGGTAGGGATCTTCAATGTTATTTTTAAGCATTTAAACGGCCATTGCCTTTGGTTCTTAGTTCAATGAAATCGGTCAAAAAATAACAGAGTTATCGGGTTGGGTGTTTTTTTTTTATCGAACACCCGGGTAAAGAAATTAAGTCTATATTGCGCTAAAATATTTAAATCATATAGTTACAGTCTAAACCATATTAACATTAAGGGCAATAAAGGCCCTGGATCCAGGAGCAGCTGCCTCATTTTAGTTACGCCACTGTAAAACATAACATTCATTTATTTTCAGTTTGCTGACACATATTATGACGAACTACTATTGTACTCAAAGGACTACTTGAAACGTGCCAGGAAACGAAAAATAACATATGAAATGTTACTAATGTTTTAATTTATCTAGCTGTTTAATGAATAGTGTAACACAAAAAGTATTAAATATAAGAACATTCATTTATTTCTTAGTGGTTCCATACTTTTACCGCACACTGTACGTATATCTGATGTAATTTATAATGTCACGTACCGGCACATTCCACTGAAATTTCTAAGATGGTTATTTTTTTTAAAAACACGATCAACTTGTTTTTGCACATTAATAACAACCGCACTGTAGATTAAACAAAGTGCTATTTGTACAAGAAGTAAGTTAGAGTTTGGCCACTTCAGTCACCGAGTAGTTTTTGAGAATTGGATGGGACTGAGGTGGTGTTATTTCGAAGTCGAAGAGGAGGGCTAGATACAGAACAACAACCGAGTGTGGTAGATTTTTTTGACCGACATGAACCACCCCCGCACCTCCGTGTGTTGCAAGGCCGCCGAGAGTATTGGTTGACTTCGATATTATTAGGAAAAATAGTAGCCGTCAGATTATGATAAGGTTAATAACCTTATCATAATCTGACGGATGCGTGATGCGTGATGATGAATATCGATACATTGACAAATTATAAATTAAAATAAGAAACAATATTCAACAAGGAATAATTTCAACATTTAGCAACAATTCAAAAAAATTGCCAAATTACTAATTAACAGTATTTTTATTGTTTAGTCACTTCAAAACATACTATTTTTACGAAACAAAAAGAAAATAGTTGAACATCGAGTCATTTATAGAGCGCAATCAAAACTTCAAGCTTAGGACGCTTTAATTTAATTATAATCCATTAAGACTTTAAATTTATGCTTCTATATTCAGAAAAATTGATCTTAGGTTTTCTAACTAAATAATACTAATACTACTAGTTTGTAGTATACTTGACGCCGTTTCCACTATGAACATGTGTTTGTCATTTTGGAAATGAAGACCTATTCTATTTTAATCTATTAAAAGATCGCGCATGAATTACTTTTCAATATCAACACATTAAGTTGTTTTTGTTAGTCTTATGATAACTTACTTAATTATCTTGTGGTGGAAGCGGTTACTTTGTGAAACATTGTAAATATTTAAATAATTAACACTGAATACTTTTTTTGTATTCACTTCTTATTTTAAACTGTGACTAGTTTCGGCTCAACAGCGAGCCATTATCAAACTAACTACTTAAACTAACATTAGGATCTTATATATAATTTAAATTATTAATCAGGTAAAAAAGTGTCGAAAAGAGGAGTATACATAAGTTTCGTCTGGTCATTTATTAGTGGGATTCCCGGATTCAGTTTTGCTTTGTGAATCTCTAATGACTCCAGAAGGTTCATTTTACGTCCATTTTCCACACAATGCAAGACTGAAAGTACATCTTCTCCAAAAGTATGTCCTTCTTCCATGAGGGGGTTAGAAAACGCGGATTTATCTTGTTTTAATTTATACGCTCTAAGATGTTCTTTCAGCCTAACATTGAAATTTCTACCAGATTGTCCTATATATACCCCTTTACAAGACTGACATGTTAACATATATATCCCAGATTTATTTTGAATGTTGGTTTTCGTCTTTGGATTGAAAATTTCATATTTAAGTTTTGAGTATGGCTTAAACTTTTATATTTTCTTTTTTTTAAATATTTTAAATTTTTAGACTTAAAATGCCAAAAAAGGTCAGTGGGGAATATTTTTGTTCACTCTGGTTAGTTTTTTACTTTTAAAAAATACATGTATGCAAACATCAAGTCTTGCATTATGTGGAAAAGGGCCGTAAAATGAACCTTCTGGAGTCATTAGAGATTCACAAAGCAAAACTGAATTCAGGAATCCCACTAATGAATGACCAGAAGGAACTTATCTATACTCCTCTTTTATACACTTTTTTACTTGATAAATAATTTTAAGTATATATAAGATCCTAATGTTAGTTTAAGTTGTTAGTTTGATAATGGCTCGCTGTTGAGCCGAAACTAGTCACGGTTTAAAATAAAAAGTGAATAGAAAAAAGTAATCAGTGTTAATTATTTAAACTTACTTAATATTGTCGGCTTAAAAACAATAGTCTTGTTTATTATTTTGATAATTACAGAGAAATATATCAGCTTTCATTGATAATCATAACCACCCACATAGAGTTTTAATTAAGCTCCACTTAACAACACTGTTATTTTGTTTGGTTGGTTTTAATATAAATGAAATTTAGGATTGAAATTTTATAAAATTTAATAAGGAACTTACATCCCTTTACTTTTAGGTGATTCAGTTGATATAACAAACAGTTTTTTTTTAATATTAAATGTATCGTGTATGAGTGAAAGCCTTAGCAATTAACTTCTTTTTTCTAACATACTTTCGGCCAAGGAAGTGAATACTGGGGGATTTGACCTTCTAATTGGTTAATCAACATTTCTACGATTAGTGATGATAACACGTCCAAGAATAGCATTTCGCAGCTATTTCCGTGTAATATATAATCATTATGGTGTGGCGTGGTAAAAGATTCCATAAAACACGAACGTTCATCGAGTTATCGCATGCCTCAATTGATCCAGCGTCAAAAATCAATCAACTGAGAAATTTGTCTTCGGACTTCTCCTAAAGTAAAATCCTGTTTGCGTCACTATTATTATGTAATGCGTATTACCGGATAAAAGTAAAAGTGTTGTTGCGGTTTCATTGCCGACTAAACAGCATCCGATTAAAAATAATGCTATAATTACGGATTATTCTGTATGCTACCGAATTATTATATTTTTTCAAACAATATATTCGTACAAATGTGAAAATTATATATATTATATATACACATCATCTTTATTTAGACATACTATTTACAGTTACATTATTTATTTATACAAATATTTACAATTCCATTAATGTTTTAGTTCGTCCCTGTCTAGGCTATCAAGCATTGGTTTTTCTGCCCTGTGAAAATTATTTCATTTAAATTTTGATTAAAAGAATTTTTCTTTTACGTATACATATCACGATTTCTCGATATGAGTTTTCAGACATTGGTTTTTTTTAACCTTTGAATTTAAAGCCTCTAACGAGAGTTTCCAATCCCTGATTAAGCATGAAGTAAAATTGTCAGGCTTTTCTAAACTCGAAATTTTACTTCATGCGCCACGTGTATGAAACGCTGATTGAAAGTGAAGTTTAAAATATACTGCTTAGGTTTGACCACATGTTCAATAATTTTACAAATGTTCATATGGAGTATGTAAGAGTATACTTAAAAGAAAAAAATCTGTATACGTTTTAAAATGAATATAGGATTATAAAATAATACGTTTAATTAAATCAAAGTTAGCATTTGTCGCTATTAACATTTTTCTAAATCGTGAAACAATATGTTTTTAAAGTTTCCTATTTTAAACCACATGAAAATGTTAATGCTAATTAAAGCCCTGCACGGGCCGATTTGTTTGGGCCCGGCCCGCTAGCAAATTTTGCAAGCCTGGCACGGTCATTAAATAATTGACGTAAGTCCGGTCCGGCCCGGCTCGAGTCAATTATAGATCATATATAGAACAGACCCGGCCCGGGCCGTTCAATATTTTAGTCTGATTAATTAAACATTTTTGAAGAGTTTTAAAGCACTAGCATAAAAAGATTTATCACACATGTAAATAAATATTTATTTGTCTATAGATATAGTTTTGGATGAAAAATAAAAATATACTATAAAAAATCAGCCAGGCCCGGCCGGGCTCGGCCCGTTCTCATATTTTCGATTGAAAGACTGGCCCGGGCCGAGCCAAAGCTTGACCCGTGCAGTGCTCTAAAGCTGATAACATCCATTATACATTTAAAAAGTTGTAAGAGTCATAACATTACATTTAATCGAATTATTCAGTATTTCTATGGATTTTATTATATTTGTTGCAGTACAGTAGACAAATTATTTATTCATAAATGTCAAAGCCGGCGAAATATTGGCAAAAAAAATCATGGCAAAATTCTCATTGGTAACATGAAAATTATAACCAATCATTTTTATAAAAAAAAAAATGGTGATCATAGCACTTTCCCCGTTAAAGGTATGATGATTTAAATATCAACAATATAGAAAAGTTGCTCAAACTAAATTTACTCTACTTTTATTATTATTATTATGCCCGGTATTATAAAATGTTTAATTCCCTAAATAAAATTTACTTTAGGAATAAATTAATTTATTTCAAAGATTTCGGTATTATAAACACAAAATAACTTTATTTGGCTAATAAATCTCCCCAGTAAATTATTTGTTTGTTTTTCTACCAAGTAAATTTTATTCTCTAAATAGTTTGACAGTTAAAAGTCAAAAGTGTATTATATTATTATAATTACTTTAGATTCTACTACCTGTATTTATTAATTTCATTAAGGTTATCATGTCTACCATATCATCCGTGTCAGATTTAAGTTCGCTTATTGCATCTTCCCTGACAGTGATTAATTCGAACCACAACACATTCTAAGAAGTCGAAGACCTAGAGTTTTTCAAACCAGATATAACCAGGGATTTTTATACTTATGCATACGCTTTTTAAAATTAGTTCCATTTAAAGTTTTAAACGAGTGTTTTCCACTCCCAGACTAAGCATGAAGTAAAATTTCGAGTTTAGAAAAGCCTGAGAATTTGGTTTGGTCGCGTAGCGCGAAGCGCGGAGCGACCAAACCAAATTTTCAGGCTTTTCTAAACTCGAAATTTTACTTCATGCGCCACGCGTATTAAACACTGAAAACACTGAAATATTGTGAACAACTGAACTTCACTTGAAATCAGTGTCTTGTACGCGTGGCGCATGAAGTAGAGTTTAGAAAAGCCTGAAAATTTGGTTTGGCCGCTCCGCGCTTCGCGCTACGCGACCCAACCAAATTTTCAGGCTTATATATACTCGAAATTTTACTTCATGTTTAGCTTGGGAGTGGAAAACACTCGTTCAAGTCTTCTATAATTTCTAATAAGCTTTCTTTTTCTTGTTCTGTGTAATTCTGTCCTATTCCACGGTTATTCTCCATAATTATAAGGAATTATACTATATTTCCAATTTGACTGACAATTTAATTTGAAATATTGACAATTCAATTTAACAAATTGGTGGTTCCAGCTATAGCCACAATGAAAATGTATAATTTCGGTCTGTAATCTACTAATTAAATTATTTATTTCTAGAATTGCTATTTATTTGGTAGGTTTGCTTTATAATACGCAATTTTATTATCCCATTAGTTTACTAGGTAAATAAATGTACTCCTCAAATAGTTATCTAATGATTTATTAATCGTTTATAATACCGGGCATTAAAAAAGTATTCATAAAAATATAATTCTTGCATTTTTTTTTTGCTACATCTCGGTAAATATTGATTACCATCACATCTAAGCGGTATATATTTTTAACTTTACTGTAAATCAGTGGCTTATATGCGTGACGCATGAAGTAAACTTCGAGTTTAGAAAAGCCCCGTGAAAATTTGCCTCGGGTCGCTGTGCGACCCGAGACAAATTTTCTACACGGGGCT
The DNA here is from genome assembly GCA_932526585.2 of Philonthus cognatus. Classification (NCBI taxonomy): domain Eukaryota; kingdom Metazoa; phylum Arthropoda; class Insecta; order Coleoptera; family Staphylinidae; genus Philonthus; species Philonthus cognatus. The sequence goes on along the minus strand of OW052241.1, from coordinate 117,644,632 downwards.
TTTCTTAACTCGAAGTTTTACTTCATGCTTAATCTGGGAGTGAAACCCACTCGTTACTTTAAAATATATCACAACTGTTAAAATGTGTATCGTAACTGTCACAAAAAAAAACAATGGCGATCTCATTATAGTTCAATTCAAACTCGTGTCATGTTGGCGCGATTGGATAAATGTCGGCTTGCGGCCCTATTTACTATGATAGACATATCAATTTTATTTTAGTCAAGTTTGGCTACTTATTTTGTCTAATATTCCTATTAAAATAGTAATTTTTGTCAATTTGTGTTAATTGAGACACTTTTTATAAATGTTTATAATATCTGCTAGTTATAATGATTTTATTTCAAATACTAATATTTATTATCATGTAAAATTTAAAAATATCACACATAAAAATGTATGATTTTTGTTAATTTTTGAGATACTTGTTTTTCAATGAAACTATGCATTTAAAATTTGTTTACTATTATAATAATGCTAACGTTTCGTCTGGATTCAATTTAATTTATATATTTCAATGGTTTCACCTTTTTACAACAACATAATAATAATGAGATCAAAAAATAAACATAATTCTAAGCAAATATAAATGTTAAACTTGACAGTCAATGAGATTAGCTTAGAACATTATTGACGCTCTGGTTGTGTTAGATAACTAATTCATTGGTAGATTAAACAGTCGTGAGTTTGATGTTTTGATTTTTTATCGAGTGTCTTCCGTTCCTTGCTTAAGCATAAAGTAAATATTTCCACTTTAGAAAAACCTGAAAATTTAGTTTGGTCTAGCGGGACAAAATTCAAAGGATTGAATTATGAAAATTACAAATGAATCGCAATTAATTGTTCATATACATCAGAAAATGATTTTTGATACAGAATTATTTCAGTTTACTATCAATTTTCTACGATATATACTAACAAAATTGTATTAAACAACTCATTCCATTTTCTGTTGGTTAATTTTGTTATTAATTATTTCAAAATTGCATTAGTTGATCAAAGCTGGCAATTATTTTTTCTTCCGTGTTATTTTCTGCATAAGTGTAGCTACAATAAATATTGTATATAATTTGTGTAAGTATAAGATTTTATAACAAAAATATAATAGGTTATAAAATTTATTAAAAATATAAAAACAAACATGTCATATAAACATTCATATGATTTATGTCATACATCGTCATAATTAACTTCCTGTTTTTGAATGCCTCTTAAGATGTCTTATTGATGATAAACCCTTTTAAATCGTGCATTTTTTTGCGATTTCTAAGATATTTAACATTTTTACCAAATGACAAATTAAGTAAAAACTCTTATTTAATGTCAATATTTCTTAAAATACTGTACATATTGAAAAAATCCTTAAATAAAAGTTGTAAATCTCATAAAAATACACAAAATGTTTATATTATACTTTTCTGTAGATCTGATAATTACAAAGATGTGCCGTTCTTTTAAGTTAGAAATATGTACGTTTGTTTATATCAACTTTTCCGATAGCATTGTAAATAACATAACAAATATTTTGTTTTACTTTCCATGAGTTTTGTATAAAAAATATGTTTTATAAATGTCAATCGCTTGTTACTGGTGTCAAAATATATAGAGTAATATTATAGATAAGAAATGACCAACAATAGTAAATTTGTGCAAAACTACAAGCAAAACTTTTTTTTGTTAATGATACATCTCAAATCGCTTACTTAATTTAATTATTGACACATATACATTACTATTCCCTTTTATATAAAATTTAATCCAAAATAAGATATAGTCCATGTCCATGAATTTTGTCCCGCTAGAATGGCTAAATCGTATATTGTGCGGAGCGACCAAACCAAATTTTCTGGCATTTCTAAACTCAAAATATTTACTTCATGCGCCAGGCTCACTAACGCTGGTTTAAAGTAAAGTTAAAAAAGCAATCGTTTAACAATTTTCTAATAATTTCGAATATCCAAAATTTGGGATGAAAAAAATGTTCCACAAGAAATAAAACACTTTGTATGCATTTTAAAGATTAAAAATACTGATATAAAATTCCAAAAAAATATACAAAATTTATACCACGCATTGTATATGTTTTTTTTGCAAAATATTGACGACTATTGTAATTTTTTTCTCGGAACTTTAATTATACAGGGTGTCCCGACTAAAAGTTGCATCCCATAAAATCTCCCATTCGGCCCAAGTTTGGAAAAAATGCCAAAACAGTCAATTTTTAATTATAGGGGGAAAAATTTTATCTTAGTTATAAGATTATTTCTTCATTCGTCTAGCGCCCACAGCTACCCCTTCAAAAAGTGTAAATGGCAAGAGGGGTCGAGTGACACCTCATTTTGAAGCTGCTTTTATAGGTTTGGTTTTTAATTATACAGTATGTTATATTTTAAAACATTTTTTATATAGTATTAGGTAACTCTCAAATTGTACAAAAATTTTGTTTTTATGGTTCATTTTTCTTGCCCGTATATGGCCCTGAAGTAAACCAGGCAAAAATGAAATGCAAAACGATTGCCACTCTAGCTCCGCCTTAATTGGTCCTAGAGGGGAAAAAAATAGTCATTACGTCGACTAGTCGTCTAATGTCATAATAAATCAATATTCCGAAAAATACAAATTTGACGCAAATTTTTCGAAAAAATTATAAAATAAATGAGAAGGGAATGAAGGGTTTTTACGTATGTTCGAAAGTGTAAACGCCATCTAATGCCCATTAGCTTAAGTACCATCGTCAATGAATGAGTACTGAACACAAATTCATATTCTTGAAAAGTTTTTACGTCACACTGAGACATTAAACGACTAGTCGACATGATTACCTACATTTAAGAAAAATTGGGTTATCGCTGCAATAATTTTAAAAATGGCATTTTGAGAAGAACGCGTTTAAAGATTTGTTTCAACTATGAATACACTATATATATATATTTACGTACAGGGTGAGTCACTAAGTGGAAATCGATCTGTAGTGGGCATATCGTTGAAAATAGCAAAAAAAAGTTTCAAATAAAAGTTGTTCAGAATCAAATTTTTAATAACCCAAAATTCTTGCTAAATATGGCGGCCTTGCGGTTTACCGAAAGTAAACACCAACTTCCTTTTTTAAATAGAACACCCTATATATTTTTACATTTCTGGATTGCTCGTTAAAAATAAACTTGAGTTTATTCACACAACATTGGGTCTCAGGTTGAACGGTTTTAGAGTTATTTCATTTTTTTTTCGATCTTTCCGTCTTATATCCAGAACATGCAATTAAAATTTCAGGTCAAAATTTTTTTTCTATCTGGAGATATACCGGGTGTTCGAAAAAAAAACTCTGAACACTATAACTCTGTTATTTATTGACCGATTTTATTGTAAGGTCAAAAATGACATCAATATTGACTTTTTTCTTTAATAACCTCATTGCCAAATAATAGTCAATTTAAGATTTTTAAATGGCTGCCTATGATTTTATTATTTTATTACATTAGACATTCTTTTTCTGAATCCAATAATGCCCAATTTCTTGTTATTGTTAAATATTTTTGTCGAACAAAAATATTAAAATAAATATTCTATTTAAAATGATATTTTTCACAAATTATAATTAGTGTGCCTTGTAAAAAAGTCTAACAAATGTCATTTATTGTGAGGTTGACATAACCTGAATAAATATCGACCCAATAAATAAGTACCTACGGCACAGCTTAACATAGAATAGAGCTAGTATTAATTTAACCCATTAATCGCCATTAACCCAATAACGCAACAATATTATTTTTTAACTACTTTCTAAATAAGTTAATTTGATACATTGCAAAATTTGACCAGACTTGAGAATGTGTGATGATTTATAATTTTAATATTTTGATTATTACTAATTTTTAAAGTGTATTTCGAACTTCACAATATTTCAGTGTTTTATATGCGTGGCGCATGAAGTAAAATTTCGAGTTTAGAAAAGTCTAAAAATTTGGTTTGGTCGCTTAGCCCTACGCGACCAAATCAAATTTTAAGGCTTTTCTAAACTCTAAATTTTACTTCATGCTTAATCTGCGAGTAAATACACTCGTTCAAACTTTGAATTAAACTCTTTTATAAAATCGATGTATGCAGTATAATAAAGCATTCATAGAAAACATAACAAGAGGTACAGAATTTTACCTAAAATCAACTTTTAGAGTTAACTCTATAATTTTCTCGGTCGTTAATGGACTAATAAAAGTATAATAAATTAGTACACAGAACACACGGATTAAGTATACAACAATTTCAAAAGTATTAAAATGCCAATTTTGTTTCAAGGCACTCTCTCTACATTTATTGCCAAAAAATCATGTAAACAAGATTTATTAAATTTTTTTTCTGAGATAAATATTAAATTAATATCAACATATAGGGCACAATTGGATTCAGAAAAACAATGTCCAATATAATAAAATAAGAAAAGTATATGCAACCATTCTAAAATTTCGACTTGACTATTATTTGGCACTGAAGTTAATTTTCCAAAATTATATAATTACTGTCAATTTATAGTATTGAAACGGCCATTGGCATTGTTTATCAGGTTATTCAAATCGTTCAATAAATAACAGAGTTATGGCGTTGGGCGTTTTTTTTATCGAACACTCGGTACATCTCCGGAAAGAAAAGGAATTTTGACCTCAAATTTTAACTGGATATTTTGGATATATTAAGAATTCTTATTATATCCAGAACACGCAGTTAAAATTTCAATTAAATCAATAAAAAATAAAGATCGATTTTTAGTTGATAATTAATTTAATATTTATAGATTTCCATTTTTATTTGTATACATTTTTTTAAAAGAGTAAACTTGAATTGTACTTTTTTATTTCCTATTTATTTACAACGTTTACGATTTTTGGACTCACATGATTTTTTTTTCTGTAGAATAAGTTTTATGTTTAACTTTACATTACTAATTGTTTCCATGTTACCAGTAATATTAATAAGAATATTAACAATTTTAAATTACTGGTAATTTTACATTACTACATGCCTGTTATATTACGGAATAGCTACAATATAATTAAAATGTGGCCAAAAAGTATGTTAACTACAAAATGAAAACTAACCGCGCTGAAAGTTTGGCATTCTTGGCAACCGCATAGTTTGCCTTAATAGAAGCGCGTCGGCCCTGGCTACACATTAAAACGGGCCTGATTTCAATTTAATTTTAAACAGTGACAACTGACTCTCGGCGGCCCTGCCCCTTTAAAAAGTCCTCGAATATGTTTATAAATATTGACCGCCCCCTCCACGCTATGTACACCCGCTCTATGAAGGCGCCAGTAGACTTGCTGCCCTGCCCTGCCCTGCCCTGCCGTGCCTTGCATGATGACATTTTGTTGGTTGGTTGATTGGTTTATTGAGCTCTCATACATTAACAATTAGATGGTAATGCATGACAGGTGACTATTAAAATGAATACGTTTCCTTAAATTTGGGGTAAACTGTTGTTTTATAAAATGAAAATAATGAAATTCTTGCATGGGGATTGCCACCAGTAAAGATTTGAGTTTGGTTGACTAACATATAAATTTGATTTGATTATGAATTATGAAAAGACGGCAAAAGTTGAGCCGACACAATTGGCATGTCGTAGTTACAAATAGAGATGTATTCATTTTAATTACAGTCCGAGGAGCGGGGCGTCTCGCATTGGAGACCCTCTCGACGCAGCAAGTCGGAAGGGCCCGCGCGTTCCAACGCCACCTTGACGAACGGGGAACGACGTCGAGATTCTGATCCAGACATTCCAGATACGGATGACAACACGGTAACACCATAGACTAGACTAGAAACGCTAGGATCGCCATTCGACACCCCTCGACACAACACACACTCTTGATCTAGCTCACACACGACCATTTAAAAGTTAACTGCAATAACCAAGTTTTTAGTAGCATCTTCTGCGATTATTGGTGGTCACAATTTTTAACTTTTTCATTACTGTTGATTTATTGTACTATACTCGTACATCTGAACATACTAAGAACATATAAATTTCCTAGAAGCAAAGGGGTGTAAGTGACTAATGAAAAAAAAGAGAAATCCAGTTTTAAAGTTCAAGTTATATTAAAACCAACTAACAAAGTAGCAGATTGGTTATGTGGATTTACAGAAAATATAATGGTTAGCAGTACATATCAATGGAAGCCTTATATCTCTTTGCTAATTACCTAAAAAAAAAACGGTTCCCCTTGCAAGTAATCCAATTTGTTCAAATTGGCACATACACCCCTTTGCTTCTAAGTGCCATATTGATTAAAAATTAGACGTAACAGATATGTTTTATTTATCTATGACGCAACACAGCATTATTAAAATCACCAATTATTAAGTCAATGTTTAAATGAATCAAACTGCTTCGGTTGCATTCATATTTAGTCGATAAACAAAAATAATATATTATAGATTACAAGTAAAAAATGTTGCAGTTTTAAGGTATAGAGAATTCTAAAAATGCTGCTTTTTTGTAGTTTTAAAACGTGTTTATATAATTAATTAATTTGCAGGGAATTGTTCTTATAAGTATACATTCATATTCCGATTTGTACATTTTCAGACATCCGATGTTTTTGAAATGAGTTAAATTTGAATCTTCTAACGAATGTTTCCACTCCCAGATTAAGTATAAAGTAAAATTTCGAGTTCAGAGAAGCCTAAAAATTTGGTTTGGTCGCGTAGCACTACGCGATCAAACCAAATTTTCAGGCTTTTCTAAACTCGAAATTTTACTTTACGCCCCACGCGTATATAACACTGATTTCGAGTGATGTTTAAAATATACTGCCTTACAATACTGTTTAAACAGTGTATTTTGAACTTTACGATATTTCAGTATATTATACGCGTGGCGCATAAGGTAAAATTGCAGTTTAGAGAAGCCTGAAAATTTGGTTTTGTCGCGTAGCGTTACGCGACCAACCAAATTTTAAGGCTTTTCTAAACTTAAAATGTTCCTTTATGTTTAATCTGGGAGTGAAAACAATTTAAATTGAACGCTTTTATAAAATCAACGAAAGCCTGAAAATTACATTGCGATATGTATACTCTAATAAAATGAAAACTAAAAACTTGTGAAATTGATGAAAATTGACATGTTATCAATATTTGGTAAATTGATAAACATTTAAAAACTGAAATATAAAAATTGGCGACAGGGAACAATATTGTAAAAATTGGCGAAAAATCTTATAAATCTAGAAATTGGTTGTAAACCAAGATAATTAACGCAAATCATAAAGATTATGAAAATAACTACAGTTTATATTTGTTTATTTTTTAATAATTCACTGTTGTGTTTTCCATTCCTCGATTAAGCATGAAGTAAATATTTCGAGAAGAGTTTGAACATTTTCTGAATTTTCTAAACTCGAAATATTTACTTCATGCGTTAAGCGTGTAAAACACTTATTATGTAGTTAGTTATTATTAAATCATTAGAATATTAAAATAAAATCAGGATTTAGTTGTTTATATAACTAGTGTCTATACACTGTCGGCATCCCAGTAGGATCTGACTTCAGAAACATACGTTGTGCTATGACATTACCCAATCATATATAATTCAATTTATTTGACGTTTTCGAGATTCACCAACTCGTATTTAATAATAATAATAATATTTATCTTGTGGTGGAGGCGGTTACTTTGTGAAACATTAAAAATATTTAAATAATTACCACTGATAACTTTTTTGTATTCACTTTGTATTTTAAACTGTGACTAGTTTCGGCTCAACAGCGAGACATTATCAAACTAACTACTTAAACTAACATTAGGATCTTATATATACTTAAAATTATTAATCAGGTAAAAAAGTGTCGAAAAGAGGAGTATACATAAGTTTCGTCTGGTCATTTATTAGCGGGATTCCCGGATTCAGGTAAATAATATTCATTTCTCAAAACGTACAATAACCTAATTACAGAAAAATGATTAATTAAGAAATTAAATTACAATTTACTAAATTATTTATTAAACTAAGTTTATGAATTTAAAATTACAATTAGCATAGGTAAGGAACTAAATTAGAATTTATACATAAAAAGCAATAGAGTAATCTTTAGTGCAAACATTCCAAAATTTCACACATAAATTGTTCTGCATTTGGCGAAAATATATCAACGAAACACTGGACATTATGATAATGGCGAATCATCCAACATAATGGCGAAAACGTTTAATGCGTATTGCGGGCTGTTTTATAATTGCACCTTTCCTTATACCTGAAATTCAGTCTTGGTACATTGAAATTTATCTGAGTTAGTAATTCAGTGTTATCAGTGTAGTTATGTATTAATTTAAACAATTCAATAATAGATAAGTACTGATGTTTGTTCTGTATTGTACTAAAATCAAATTCTTGTAAGAGTGCTTGATAGTTTATATTGAAGTCGGGATAAACCCTATGTTTTATGAATTACAAATATTTTAAGAACCGTTTGTCAATTTTCTCAAGATTATTAATATAATGTAAACAGCCAGGAGACCACACAGTAGCGCAGTACGATATTTTCGACAGTATGAGTGAATGATATACGTGTATTGCCGGGTTTACAGATCTGAAATCGTTACAGTTACGCTTTAAGAAAACTAGCAATTTGTAGCATTGCGTTGTAATTTGCTGTACATGCGTGTTATAGTATTTAATATTATTAGCATTGTTAAAACGGTTTTTACTGGCGGACAGAAGGATATGACTGGCGAGTCGCTAGACGAGCCAGTCACCTTCTGGAGCCAGTAAAACCCGTTAACTTGCGTATATTGTTATATATTTTATTTGTCAATCATTTGTAATTAATTAAAATACAATTATTTGGTAACTTTAATCAAATTGGAATTACAAAAAAATATGTAGTAAGTTATGAAACATTTCCGTGGATACTTATGTTGTTTATTTGATTAAATCTAAATTATTTCGCAATTCGTTTAACATGAGCGTGCCTCCGAAAGTGCCTGCAGCAATTACTGAGGCAGCCGCAAGAGTTGTTTCAAGTTTGCTGCCAGTAAAGTCAACGATGAGATATGAGCGGGAGTATACGGACTTTAAAATATGGCCGAAAGAAAGTGACGTGATTGGCGTGACAGAAGATGTGATATTGGCATATGTAAGTCACCTTGCTGAAAAATTTAGCCCTAATTCGCTATGGACGAAATGTTAAAAAGCTGTTTAAATATGAAGGAAAAAATGTTTCAGTTCACAGGTATTCAATGTTAAAATATTAAAAAAGTGGTGTTCATTAATATTTGTAGGTTTCAGAAAGTAATTGCATTCCTCAAAAGAAAGAATGAGCGGTATACTCCAAAAAAAGCCAAAGTATTAAGTAAGGGAGAGGTGGAACGTTTTTTGTTAGAAGTTTTGCTCCTAGTGTTATGCCTTCATCAATTTGTGCGCTAGATGGTTCGATATCAAGTTTAGCTTCAAATATTATACCTTCCTAAATTTGTGCGCCAGGTGGTTCGATTTCCAATACTGGAAGTACAAACTGTATATTTAATATATATAATACAAATAAAAGAGATTAATAGTGAATAAATTTTGTTTTATCGTTGCAGTGCATTATTAAAATAATAATTAAGAAAATATATATTTTCTTAATTATTATTTTAAGAATAATAGTATTTATTGTATTTTTCTTTAATAAATTCAATTCACGAAAAACTATAAATTACTATTTCAGTACTAACTTGTTAAATTTTAACAAGTTAGTATACTGACTTGTTAAAATTTTACAAGTCAGTAGCTTGAAAACATAACCTTACTTGTTTAATACTGTCTACTGATAAATTGACGTTTACAAATGAGAGACAAATAAAACGTTTAATAATCATCAAAATATATCCCAAGATCGTTTAGACAATTCACACGGGTTATTGAAATATTATTTAGCTGATAGTCATATGCATTTGGACGACATGAACGAGAATAAGATATTATGTTACACCTAGCTGCGTTTAACATTAAATTATTAGATGAATACCATTGATCTAACTTCATTAAATTACTTTGCAAACGATTTGTATCTTGGGTATTATTTACTACTGAGAAAAGTTTTGTCATCAGCGTACAGCAAGAATTCACAATCTAACAAATCACATACTCTGTTTACATAAATTAAAAACATTAAAGGGTTGAGATTGGAACCCTGCGACACCTCACTACTGACCAAATACATATTTGATTTTACTCCCATATAGGAAACAAATTGTCTTTTATTTAGGTACGTATGACTTAATCTAAGATATGTAATTCTTCAAAGCAACCGAGCTGCCGACAGTTTGTAGACACTCATTATATATTTTTTTCATAGTTAACAATTTGGACAAACGTAAAGCAAATTTTTGACATATGATTCGATTAAGGTTGCTGGGAATTTTTTTACTTCAGTATTCGAATATTCCAAAAAAAAGTTGGCTAAATAATAAAGCAAATAATACAAGATTTGATTGAGTCTGGGAGACCCATTTTAGGAGTCTTATGTATCGTTTATAATTTAGTTTTTATAATTTTTCGGAAAAAAATAATCACGAAAGTTGCAGTAAATGCCAATCATATTTTTTGACGTCAAGTACTCAAATTTATTTTAATATTTTTGGGTTTAGCGGCGAAAAATTACTTACAGGATAATACTGTTTAAATTTGTACAACATGATTTTGTTTTATAAATCAATATCTTGAATCGTGTTATTTTTAAATTTCGTTTTTATTGAAGGGCTTATTGTAATAACATGATAAGGCACACAACCAAAAAATGCTGTATTATTCTTCGATCTGATTAAGCAGTAACATAAATAGCTACAGTATGCTCATATTCGCATGCAAACCAAAGCTTAATATCACAGTAATACAATTTAATTGTTTTTTCTGAATTTTAAAGTCCAGTATCTTAGTTCTGTTTACTTGTGGCATATCATATCAATTAATTTAAAGCAATTTTTATTAAATCTATAAAAAAAACAGAAGATTGCTTTAATACAAGTTAAATCCACGAAATGAAATGTAACCATTTGGGTTTAGCGGCATAAAATTACTTAAAAATTACAGAATAATACTGTTTGAGTTTTTATAACATGTTTTTTTATAAATCAATATCTTGAATCGTTATATTTTTAAATTTTGCAGTAAATTTAAAGAAAACAAATGATTTATTTGTTAAAACCAATCTGTAAAAAAGCAAAAGATTGTTCAATCCAAATTAAATCTACAGTTGTATATATAAATAAATACACTTTGAGAGAAAAAATAAACAACTAATTAGGACGTATTTGTAAAATCATAATTACTTATTGACAAAATTATAATTAATTATTTACAAAATTGTTAAAAAAAACCTGCAAACGGGTTTGCTTAGTGGGAAGGATTTCAATACAAAATTCACCAATTTTCTCACAAATAAATTAATTAAGCAAATATCAAATCATATAATATCACAGTGTACAGGGTGGTTTTTATTTCGTTGATATTATAGGGTATAGGCTAAACGGTACGAGATAAACAAAAACTAAGATATGTGTCTCGTTTTCTTTTTTAGTGTTTAGTTTAATGGCGCAATCAGATCTACACTAACTAGATTGGTTTAGAAGATACAGGGTGATTCTCAAAATCTGCCGATTTTTATTATCTCTTATGGCTCGGTTATTTATGGAGATACAAACAAAATTTAAATACAAAAGTCTTATGACTTTTTACGTAGAATCTAGTGGTGTACTTAAAAATATATAGATGTTTTAGTTTTTGAGATTTTATTAAAACTACTATTTTCTTAAATAGGACACCATGTATCTGAGTACCTCAAAAAATTGCATTTTTTTGTGATTACAACAATATGTAACACAATATTTTGTTTTGTCCTAAATAGCTACAATACCAAAAAAAAAATATATTTTCTAGATGGCCATGAATTGAATTCTTTAAGCGTTTGTTTTTGTTTGTTTACATGTCATAATATTCAAGATTAATAATTAGGTATTGGTTTTGATGTTTTCGATTATACTTCTTTAAAAAAGGAGTCTAAAATAAATATTTTGCAATTTTTTGAGGTGCTCAGATACAGGGTGTCCCATTTAAGAAAACAGTATTTGATAATATCTCAAAAATTAAAACATCTATATTTTTTTAAGTACGCTACTGGATTTTACGTAAAAAGTCATAAAACTTTCGTATTTAAATTTTGTTTGTATCTCCATAAATAACCGAGTCATAAGAGATAATTAAAATCGGCAGATTTTGAGAATCACCCTGTATCTTCTAAACCAATCTAGTTAGCGTAGATCTGATTGCGCCATTAAACCAAACACTAAAAAAGAGAACGGGACACACATCTCAGTTTTATATATATCTTACCGTTTAGCCTATACCCTATAATATCAACTAAAAAAATCACCCTGTACAATAATTACATATTTTTTTACATGCAAATAAATAAATAAATAAATACACATAAAAGGATAGACAATCAAAGCGATCTTCAATCATTTTTATATGCAATGAAAGAGATCTTCAATCATTTTTGATTAATACAGCATGGTCAGAAAATTAGTAAAAAGCGTCATGTGATTCGTTGATTAAATGTAAGCAGATAAATCACAAAACTAATTAAGACATTTTATTGACGCATCGACAATGCATTTTTAGTCGAGACCGCAGGTCGAGACTAAAAATGAATTCGAATGCGTCCAAAAACATACTGATTTTTCGCACAAAATACAAACATTTTTCTACAACCGCAAATTTTGTTCATACAAATAATGATAAATTATGACGATTCTTGTGGTAGTGATACTTCCACTTAGATCAAGGATACAGTAAAGGTGGAAATTCCTGATTTAATGCAGAAGAAATCAAAAACGCAATACAAAAAACATATTGGCAATTTCGTGATTGACGTGTGAAGAAAAATTTAGTAAACATTTCCGAGAACGTACTTTAGGCCTATTTCGAAGAGACATTACATTTGCATTATGAGCATCTATGGAGTTTAGAAAAGCCTGAAAATTTGGATTCCTCGCTTCGCTTCGCTACGCGACCAAACCAAAGTTTCATTCTTTTCTAAACTCGAAATATTTACTTCATGCTTAATCAAGGAATGGAGAACACTGTTAAATAAACATATAAATCACTGCAACAAAATATTTGAATATTAAAATCGGCAAATACTGGAATAAGTATATTTTCTTGATTAACCTAGGATATTAAATACTAACATACTTTCAAAATTAATTATTGTATGTTCGGTTTGCAATGAAACGTAAGATATTGAATTTTAAATATTTATAGGGTGAAGTAGATCACCAAAATATCACAGTCTGCAACTGTAACAACTCTTAGTACTAAATTCGACTATGATCAAATCATCTATTCGACATTTGGTGTGTTTGCTTATATATTGATGGGATCTCATTTTTTTCTAGCATCATTTGGCAAAATCGCTTTAAATCCTTTACTGTTTCATGTACTTTATAAATCACGTAACTAAACAAAAATCAATGTATGATTTTGAGTTTTGTGAAGAGTGTAATCAATAAACTGTTGTGTCCTTTCTTCACACGTTAAATAGTGTAACGAAATGATCCAGCAGTGTTAACTATTTTTTTTTCAAATTGATACAATAATGCGTAGTATTGCCTTAGTTACGATATGTTATATGTTCCATAGGGAAATATGACACTTTTTAACAATCCATATTTCCTTAGGGAAATATGGATTGTCAAAAAGTGACAAGATTATATTTTCCTTGATACCTTTCACATTTTGAACGTATTCACACTGACCACTTTTTTACGCCAAAAACGCCCGACAAATGACGAAGGCTGTACGGAAATCGTAGCACAATACACAATCACGCCACAAAACGTGGCGCGACTGGCCATAAAGTACAGAATCAAATTGACGCATTCATACGTACCTGCGTTTTTTAGTGGCTTAAAGTGGCCGCCTCTGAACACGCTCTTATTCTTTTAAATGTAACAATAATCTTAGCATTGACAACGTATTTGGTGAATATTTCTGTGACTACGGATAGAATAAACAAGTCATACCTCAAAAAGTAACACAACATACCAAATCATCAAAAAAAAACGCCAGTAAAATATATAATATAATCCTCGATTATTCGTGAAAATTACATACATTTTTTAAATGCAGATTTAGATTTGCCTGGAACTAAACATTTACGGGCTTTCGCCGCTTGCGTTAGCACGTACGACATATTAAATTATGACATGATGAAAAAGTCAGACCCACGTCAGACCAGTCTACTATGATAATTACAAACATTAGCAACGTTATTAATAAATTCAACAAATAAATCCAAAATTTTTCTATTTTTAGAAAGGTATTGCTTTAATCGAAAAAAAAAACTATTGATTACAACACGGGAAATATGAACATATTTCCCTTGGTTGGCTATACATCCCTCCGGCTTCGCCGTCGGGATGTAAGTAGCTAACCTCGGGAAATATTCTCTTTATCAAAATTAAATGAAACTAGTACTATGTTTTTTTTACCACTTTTATTAATTTATATATATATATATATATATACAGGTGTTACATATAAATATTATCACGACAAAAGTTTCGACAGTGTGAGTGTCATTACGGTCAAAACCATCGTGATGTTATTTTCTTTATATTTCCCTAGATGTAATAATATTAAAAAACATTAAAGGGAGAAATTTGAACATATAACTATTGAGTGGTCGTATGTAAGTTAACACTAAAAATCACATCCCCTACATTTGAACTCGACATTATTACATATCCGCTTTCCCTTTGGTCGTGTACACACCACACATCTTAAACCATAAAATGGCCATCCTATCGTTTCAGTTTCTGTGGTCCTAAATCAAACCCGAGAGTTGTTCTGTACGATGCCTTAGAGACGTTGCAAATCTTAAATTCAAGTACCGATAAATTCTAAAAACAGCATCGCGCCCAAAGTCTAGCTAACGACAATAATAACATCAGCCCGCATTTAAGTTAACATCTTATTTTCGCTGAAGCTAACCACACATTCTTATTACTACTGTATATCTTTTCTCTGTGTATGAATTATCGTATTATCGTATTATCGATACGGTTACGAACTAGAATCGGTAAAAAACTAAGAAAATTTAATAAATACAATCGGTATAGGGTCGCGATTCGGGACTGCTAAAGAAAGCAATTTCTAAAATCAGTACCGAATATCGACTACAGTTTGCCTGGCCTCAGGGACACACTTCACGTCGGGACGCCGCCGGCGCGTCGACCCCCAGGAAGTCACAGTCGATGGGAGCGCTCAAGCCCGCCGCCAACGCCATCATACATAGAAAACGGACTGAATTCGAAACCAAGGATGGTACAGGTATGTACTATTATTATATTATTATAACATTCACAATATTCAATCAGAGATTTGTATGCACGAAACGTACGCAAAATTATCGCACACGAGGGCTACTAGTAGAATAATTTCTGGAATCGAATATTTATAGTAATGCTAGCGTCTTTAAACTGCAGACATCGATCATAATAAACAAATATTAAAAATGACTTTTATGTGTAAAATGTCAATACTGAAGGACGTCGGATGATGTATGATTGTTAATAAATGTTATTAATAAAAGACAAAGTAGTATTGATCGCAATGTTTTAAACAGCAATTGTTGACATCATTTAAACATGTCCATATCGATGGTTGATTATAACAAAAGCGACTATTTCAAATAATTGATTAATAAATGAATGCTCCACAAAGACTATTGTTTAGGGAAACCGAAACCAAGGTAACCTTTCTTTTGGAAATAGAACTGAATTTCGGAGAAGATTTACTACGAGCAACTTGTCTAGAGTATACTGAAGTTCATATTTTAAAAACAAATTCGATAGTTTTTTCGTAAGTATGGAAACTTATAAAGTTACGAGCGTCAAACTGGAGATTGAGTGCGGGATATTCATGAACGTAACTTTGTTTATAAACTTTATATCAAAATTTTTTGTACTTTTTGTTATTCATAAAAACAAGAGTAACAAAACGGCATTAAGAGATACTTTATTGTGCCTTAAAACTTGTAAATCCTAAAACCCCCTTTTACAAATGGAACGATTTTATTCAAAATGTTAGCATGGATATTGTACAAGTTTCTAGACATTGCTTTATGATTAAATTGCTATTCTTTGAAAATATTATACGAGTTTTTAAGGCTAGCATTTAATATGCCTTTAATTGTAACTTTGAAAATGAACACTGTTATAGTAACGTAACGTTTTAATTGTTAAAGTTAATTTTTTCTAAAAATTTAATTAAAAATGTGTTAAGATACAAAATTATATTCAAACTATCGACTGAATTACGACTAGAACATTTATATTAAACAAAATCCAGTAGACCTTGAAGTAATATGCACAGAAATAAGGAAAAGATCATACGTATCTAGTCGTTCTTTTTTTTTTCAAAGAGAAATTAGCATTAAAATATCAGCATTAAATTGGCGCCTCTACCAAATAGGCTAGAATCATTATTTCATAAAATATTTTGTTTTTCACCGCTGAGCTTGATAAAACTTGAAGGAAGTGCTAATTATGCACATTAAAAATTAATGACTATGTAGAAAATGAACTAAAATATTAACGAAAACTTGCAAAGTACTATTAACCCATTAACGGCCGAGCAATTATAGAGTTAACTCTAAAAGTGGATTTTAGGTAAAATTCTACACTTCTTTATATAAGTTCTACGAATGACTTATTGTATTACATTCTATGAATTTTTCTTTTAAATACAAATAATATACAAACTATAAATGTAAGGCATTCGTCGATTTTGTATAAAATCGTGCAATATAAAGTTTAGAACGAGTATTTCTACTCCCAGACTAAGCATGAAGTAAAATTTCGAGTTTAGAAAAGCCCTGCGTAGTAAACTTGTCGAGGGTCGCGCAGCGACCCGAGACAAATTTTCTACGCCGGGCTTTTCTAAACTCGAAATTTTACTTCATGCGCCACGCGTATAAAACACTGAAATATTGTGAAGTTAGAAATACACTGAAAACATATTATTTAAATGAGTAATAAACAAGATATTTCATTTCCATTTATTTAGTTATTTTCATATTCCATCATGTTGAAACCACATGCTTTGCCTCACATCTAAACTTACTTCTTCAAGCAACCTTGGTAGTACTTCTTAAAGAAAGTTTCGGTATATGTTACTATTCAAATTTCCGTCAAAAAAAATATAAGTTTATCACCAATTATTCCACACCAAACAATAATGACCAAGGACGCTGATGATTAACTTTACGAATCCAGTGTGGTTTTTTACACTCCAGTAATGCATATTATGGCGGTTAACATCACAATGGTTTGTAAATCTAGATTCATCAGAGAATAGCACACGAGCAAAAAAGTTCGGATTCACTTGTATTCTCTAACTGCCCATTGACAAAACGTTAGTCAGTTTTGAAAGTTAATGCAAGGACACATGATTCGAATGAAATTTATTAGATTTAAGATTTCTCAAAATACTCATAGCGGGAATTGCAAATTGATGCAAAATTGTGAGGATACTCACATGGATTATGAGCTACTGCAGCTAGCACTGCTATTTTATTATTTTCACCACAATCAATAGCTCTACGCATTCTTTTGTGAGGTTGTACACTTCCGTCGATAGAAAATTGATTAACTACTCTAACGAAAGAAGAACGCGATCGTACTATTTCAGGAAAACGCCCAGCATAAAAATTGACAGCATCGTCGCAATTTCGCCTGCATTCGCAATAAATAAAAATCATTTCAATTTTTTCTTGCACAGATTCATCTATGATAAAAAGTAAGAAGGGAATGCTAATGTGTGACGTACAATAATTGTGCTAAGCTAGCTTGCCAGCTATCTCGGAATTTGTAAAACTAAAATGTGTTTCACATCTCACAAATACAAATTCAAATTTAAAAAAGGCATTAATTTTTAAATTTAAATTAAATTTAAATTTTATTATGTATTAAAATAATGTTTCAATGAAAACTTATATATTTTTTTCCGTAGTATCCAAATCTTTAATCAAAAATGGGGGTTCCTATTTGACATTTCAAAGTTGCCCCCCGCCTCACCTACAGGGGGTATTATACATTTTTGGTCTGGGAACGTTTTCAAAATTTTGATTAAATTTTCGATATTTCGTGATTTTCGTAAGTTTATAAAATGTTCATTGCATTTTCAATATCTCAAGATTTTCCTTCATTTATAAAAATGTTATCAGATTTTCAACATACGTGCATTTTTTTAATATTTTGTAATTTTTTTTCGATTTATAAAAAAATCATGATATTTTTAGTATTTTGTGAATTTGAATAAAATTTTCGTCAGATTTTTAATATTTCGATGTTTCATCAATTTATAAAATGTTCATGAAATTTTCAACATACGGAGATTTTTGTCGATTTATAAAATGTTCAATATTTCAAGATTTTTTGTCAATTTATAACATTTTTATAAGATATTCGTTATCTCGAGATTTTCGTCAATTTATATAAAATGTTTTTATGTAAGATTTTCAATATTTTTTACTCAGATATAGAACAATTTTCAATAATCAATTCGTAAATTATCAAATTAATTTGTCAAATTCATCAATATATTCGGAAATTATTTGAAACACAAATTTGAGATTTTTTACATTAGATAACATTTTTGATATGTAGCCAAGGGGAGCGGGGGAAAATTGACAAAAAATTATGAAAATTAACAATAAAATTTGACAATATCAAAAAAAATCTTTAAAATTGATAAATCTCTCAACATTGAAAAACAATGACATGATATTTAGGAAAATTACTAACATTTACGTAAATTGATAAAAATGATAGAATCTGATGACTTCCGTCAATATTTAGTTGATTGATGAAAATCTGAAAACTTAGAAAATAAGGAGAACTGTGTAAATCGAAAAATAATAGTCTTTTATAAATATCTAAAAAAAAAAACACAGGGAAGTTAAGGGTCGTACATGTTGAGAAAATATATCGGGTGGCCATGAAAGTATTGCCTACGCAATTACTCAAAGTAAACATTTGAGTTTAAGGATGTATATATAAATTAACTATAGCTTAATTTCTAGGAATACTACTTTTGGTTTAGCCTAAAGTGATATGATTTTTCATATTTTGACCCCAACTTTTTTCTAAGGTAATATTAGTCTCTAATTTTTCATCTTGGATAACAAGTAGATATTTACGTTAAAACTAACCTTAACATGAATATTTTTTTTAATTGACTTAGTATTGTAACTGGAATGAAATATCATAATGATTTTATTACCAGATAACTACTTTGAACATTAGTGTACAGTGAACTAAAATATCTATCTGAAATTGTAGTCATGAGTCTTTAAAATCTTCCATTTATTTTGAAGCAATATTTTTCCTTAATAATAATTGCTAACTACGATCCAATTTTTTGAATTAAATAATTTCTCTAAAATTGGGTATTAGATTCTAAATTAAAATCGTTTAAAACATGATTTAGAGTAGGCTTTACATTTTAAATTAGATTGGCACTACTGACTGTTAACACATGGTAAACTATGTGTAATAATTCTTGAATTTTGGAGGCGTTCACTTCGTGGTACATTTTCAATTTTGATATAAAGAAAACACTTAACTTTTTTATACCACTTTTATTATGTGTAATAACCTCAAATTTATTCAATCATTCAATTATCATTCTGGGCAACCGCACAAAAAATGCCGTCTACTCTAAATCATTATTTAAATAATGGCACAGTACTAAAGCAGTATGCTAAAAACGTATATTCTAAACTTCACATCAAATCAGTGTTGTATACTCGTGGCGCATGAAGTAAAATTTGTAAGATATTCTAAACATGTCTCTTTTATTAATATGCGATTGTGTAAACAATTTGTGATTAAAATTGCTATGATTTTAAGTACTAATCACTGATTAATTTAATCGACTTGGTTGCAAATGGGCATAAAACTAATAACAAATGAACTATTTTTGATGCAAAAGAAAAATTAAGTAGAATTTAATTTGGAAAAAAAAATCTTGTGACATTAAGAGAAGTTTAAATTATTTAATTTGCGAATATTGTAGAAACAATGACTTTGTGATATTATTATTACAATAAAATACTAGTAATGTAATTTCGAGTTTTATATTAAATTGCAATTGTTTTACCAAAACCTCTAAAAGTGTGCCCAAAACTAGACCTACTCGAATCATTCGAAATTCATAAACTAAAAAATAGTTCTGCACGAAATATATAAAGGTTATAGAATTAATTAGATCAATCTGATCTGATCTAAACAATTTGGTAAGTGTTTAGATTAGATCAGATTGATCTAATTAATTATGTAACCTTTATAAATTTTGTGAAAAGAAAAAAGAAGCAATTTAAAAATTATCAGATATTTTTTAAAAATAACTATTTGTGATAATCCAACACAGAAAAGCAAAATAATTTGTCTATAGATGAAAATCTGAGACTTCATGACTACTTACATAAAATTCTATAAAAATAAAGGTAGAGCTGTTACATTTAAATGTTAAATTTTTGATTTTGTAGAAGGGATCAATAAAGTTTATTGGCATTTAAGATATTTGTTTAAAATCTATATTTTAATTTAGAACTCTTATAAAATCGATTGAACTTCAGTTTTTAATACAATCATAAGAAAATATTGAGCATACTGTAGGATTTTTTTTTTTATTTGAAAATTTTATATAAACTAAGCTAATTTCTCTCTTTTTTTGAGCATTTTGAGTATTCGTTAAAGTATTGAATGAGTTTATAAAAAGTATTTATATCCCTTAATAAAGCATGTAGAAAAATTTCGATCTTAGAATAGCCTGAAAATTTGGATTTGCTGGCGCGAAGCAAAGCGTTTTTTTTGTGTGAAAATTGACTAATACTGACTAAAATCATCAGCATTAAAATTGACCCAACTTTAACTAGCGCTGATTTAAACGAACGGTATAGGAATTAATATAAAAACATTTATGCCCGGTATTATAAACGAATAATAAATCATTAGATTACTATTTGTGGAGTAAATTAATTAACCTAGTAAACTAATGGGCAAATAAAATTGCGTATTATAAAGCAAACCTACCAAATAAATAGCAATTCTAGAAATAAATAATATAATTAGTAGATTACAGACCAAAATTATACATTTTCATTGTGGGTATAGCTGGAACCACCAATTTTTTAATTGAATTGTCCATACTTCAAACTAAATTGTCAATCAAATTGGAAATTTAGTATAATTCCTTATAATTATGGAGAATAACCGTGGAATAGGACAGAATTACACAGAACAAGAAAAAGAAAGCTTATTAGAAATTATAAAAGACTTAAACAAGTGATTTCCACTTCCAGGCTAAGCATGAAGTAAAATTTCGAGTTTAGAAAAGCCTGAAAATTTGGTTTGGTCGCGTAGCGCGAAGCGCGGAGCGGCCAAACCAAATTTTCAGGCTTTTCTAAACTCGAAATTTTACTTCATGCGCCACGCGTACAAGACACAGATTTCAAGTGGAGTTCACTTGTTCACAACATTTCAGTGTTTTCAGTGTTTAATACGCGTGGCGCATGAAGTAAAATTTCGAGTTTAGAAAAGCCTGAAAATTTACGCGACCAAACCAAATTTTCAGGCTTTTCTAAACTCGAAATTTTACTTCATGCTTAGTCTGGGAGTGGAAAACACTCGTTTAAAACTTTAAATGAACTAATTAAAAAAGAACGTATGCATAAGTATAAAAATCCCTGGTTATGTCTGACTTAAAAAACTCTAGGTCTTCGACTCCTTAGAATGTATTGTGGTTCGAATTAATCACTGTCAGGGAAGATAATATGAGCGAACTTAAATCTGACATGGATGATATAGTAGACATGATAACCGTAATGAAATTGATAAATACAAGTAGTAGATCAAGTAATTATCAAGTAATTATATCAAATTATTTAGAGAATAAAATTTACTTGGCAGAACAACAAACAAATAATTTACTGAGGAGATTTATTAGCCAAATACAGTTATATTGTGTTTATAATACCGAAATCTTTGGAATAAATTAATTTATTCCTAAAATAAACTTCATTTAGGGAATAAATCGTTTTATAATACCGGGCACACAAATTATTGTTTAATCAAATAATTTAGAAACATAATTGTATTCGACTGTCCGCCATATGCAAATTATTATTTTGAATGAAAATAGATAAGAAGGAGGTTAGAGTCATAGTTATCATTATTTATAAGATATAGTATTCAGCAATTTGTATTATCAATATATAAAGTTTGTATAAATCGAATCATGTTTATACATTTTGGAAACATTTTTGGGGTTTGGGCCCATTACAAGGCAGTGGAAATACAAAATTATGTCTAAAATATAGATTGAATTATAAGGAAAAATTAATCACATTTTGGGAATTCAGCGCAAACTCTGCCATAACTCTTAAATTCCGAAAAAGAAAACCAACAGATCTCGTACACTCGTAATATGCAGATTAAAGAGAAAATGATAATGCGTTTTTGGTCGTTCTTTTTTTTTTCAATGAATTGAATTTCTGACAATAATTGCTTAAAAGGCATTCATTAAGTTCTATATTTAATTAATTGCAGTTTATTTAAATAACTTGTTAAAATTTAGAACATTTTAATGTGCATATGAACTAATAATAAATTGTGTGTCCAGCTAGCGAGTTAGAACCCCTAGTAAACGAATCCAACACCATCAAAGAGGAGACCGACACGGAATACAACAAAGAATTTAAGCCGTTCACCCAGTACGAATACAGCGAGGGCCGCTTCAATAAAAAAGGTGGCATCCACGAGGAGGAGGTAGACGCCGGGAAGATGGTCAACGGCGGCAACAGCTCGGAGTGGTACAAGGAGGTCGTCGAGCTCAGGAAGAAGGCCGGGGAATACAAAGTAACTACATCCGCAGCAAACGAGCAGACACTCGATAATACGTCTTTGTTTGCTTCTTCTTTTGTAGAACCGTGGATGGGGTAGCAAATTTGCACCCTCCGACATTTACATTTATAATAAACAGGTCGAGTTGTGGGATCAAGTCTCGAGACGAAGCTCTCTGTCGGCTTTGTCCCTTGCGTCTACTGCTCATAGGTAGGTACTGATTTATTTTATACATTTACATTTTATCTTAATTTGAACTGCAATAACTATAAAGTGTCACCACTTTATACAGAGAATTTCTCTACATATCCCAATTTTTAGGCATTTTCACTCCCAGGTTAAGCATGAAGTAAAATTTCGAGTTTGGAAAAGCCTTAAAATTTGGTTAACATTAACTTTTGTTTTTCAAATAGAAGCATATGGCGAAATGCATATTATTAAACTGCATTTTTTTAGTTTTCGTGGCAGTTTCGTATGTTTTCAACGATATGTCTCACATGTACTTTTATTAATGTTAGCTATTCAATTGTTATCAAACATTGCAATTGTTTTAGTAGTTGCTAATATAAATTCAAAACTGATTATAGGTTGTTATGTCAACAAGCAACATTTGTTTAACCCATTAACTGCCGAGTAATTATAGAGTTAACTCTAAAAGTTGATTTTAGGTAAAGTTCTACACTTCTTTTAATGATTTCTACGAATAACTTATTGTATTACATACTGTGAATTTATTTTAAATACACATAACGTATACGCTGTAAATGTAAGCCATTCGTCGATTTTGTATAAAAACGTGCAATATGTGGTTCAGAACAAGGATTTCCACTCCCAGACTAAGCATGAAGTAAAATTTCGAGTTTAGAAAAGCCCCGCGTAGAAAATTTGTCGAGGGTCGCGCAGCGACCCGAGACAAATTTTCACGGGGCTTTTCTAAACTCGAAATTTTACTTCATGCGCCACGCGTATAAAACACTGAAATATTATGAAGTTAGAAATACACTGAATTTTTTGTTTAAATAAGTAATAATCGAGATATTTAAATAACAAAATATTTACATTTTTCTTCATACATTTTCAAGTAAGGTCAAATAATATAATATATCAAATTAACTTAATTAGTAATTTGATTAACATAAAATAAATATTGTTGCGTATATGCATCAATGGCGCCCAATGGGTTAAATAAAATGTGCACGTGTGATACACCATTACAATCACCGTAAATACTATAGTTCAATGACTTCCATATCGTCATATACTGAGATTAGAAAAACAAAAGTGGTTATTAGTAAAACAAAAACGAATTGCACGACAAATTCTAGTGAACCGCCATCTGATGCACTATTAAATTTATTTTTATTATGTTTTTACAGTTTTCCTAAAATATCACAAATAATAAAAATATTACCGATTTAATTTTATTTGAAAAACATTGAAAAATTTAAATCGATAAATATGCACATGTTACACATCGTTATAATAAGCACGAGAAATGCAGTTCACTGATATCTATATCGTCATTTGCTTCTGTTTGAAAAGCAAAAGTTGATATTAATTTAAAAAAACGATTTTGCAGATCTAATAAAATTTACTACCATCTGATGCGCAATAACATGTACTTTGGAAATGCTTTCACCGATTTTCAAAATACTTACAAATACATAAAATATTAATGTTTTTCGAAAATACCGATTTTCAGTTTTATTTTTCTAAATAACTTCGATTTATGTTTTTTATCGAAAACATTATTTGTTCTCGGTGGAATCTGAATAGGCACACAAAACTGCGCATCTTTGTCTGTTTAACCAAATCTCTATAATAAATAATAAGAAAGTTAGCCAGACTGTCCTACTCAAAGTGTCCTATTCTGAGTAGGACAGTATAGGTAACTCTTATCTTCTGTGTACTTTTATTAGTTTATTATACAGGACATTGTTTTTCTAAATCCAATTATGCCACAAAAAAATTATAAGAAATCTTGTTCACGTGATTTTTTTGGCAATAAATGTAGTGTGCCTTGAAACAAATTTGGCCTTTTATACTATTTGTATTGTTTATTGGTCCATACTTAAACCGTGTGTTCCGTTAACTAATTAATTATACATTTACTGTTTATTATTATTGTAAATGCATTTTAATATTTAATAAATACTTCTTTTCTTAGGAATACAATATTATCCCATTAAAGGCCGAGCAAAATATAGAGTCAACTCTAAAAGTTAATTTTAGGTAAAATTCCGCACTTCTTTTTTATGATTATAATAAATGATTTATTATATTACATACGTCAATTTTATGAAAAAGTTCAATTTAAAGTTCAAAAGAGTGTTTCCACTCCCAGATTAAGCATGAAGTAAAATTTCGAGTTTAGAATAGCCTTAAAATTTGGTTTGGACGCGTAGCGCGTAGCACTACGCGACCAAGCCAAATTTTCAGGCTTTTCTAAACTCGAAATTTTACTTTATGCGCCACGCGTATAAAACACTGAATTATTGTGAAGTTGGAAATATACTTTAAATACAAGTAACAATCAAAATATTAAAATACCAAAATATTTACATTTTTCCTCACACATTCTTAAGTCAGGTCAAACAATACAATGTATCGAATTATATTATTTAGTTAGGAATTAAAAAATAATATAATAATGTTGCGTTATTGCATCAATGGCTATTAAATGGGTTACATTAATACTAGCTCCATTCTACATTATGTTGTAACGTACATTGGCACTTATTTCTTGGGTCGTTATTATTCATGACATAACCTCACAATAAATGTCACTTTTTTTACAAGGCACACTAATTATAATTTTTGATAAAATATAATTTTAAAATGAAAATTTATTTAATTTTGTTTTTTACAAATATATTAAACAAAAACGAGAAATTTGGTGTTATTGGATTCAGAAAAATAATGTCTAATGTAATAAAATTTAAAAAAAATAGGAAGCTATTTAAAAATATTAAGTTGGTCATTATTTGGTGATGAAGTAATTAATAAAAAAAATCAATATTGATGTCATTTTTTAGTATTCAGACAGCCATTGACTTTGGTTCAATAAAATTGGTCAATAAATAACAGAATTATTTATTTATATAACGAAAGTCCACTTCATATTGATATTTCAAAAGTTTAAAACAAAATGAAATATATATACCGGGTGTGGCACTTAAGACGCCTCGGACCATAGCTCCTTTACGATAAAAGCTATCGAAAAAATTCTAAGAGCAAAGTGGTGCATAATTACCGTCGCTATGTTTCAAAAATATTTCTAATCATCAGTGGCGTGCCGTACTCGAGTGGCGTACCAAACTTATGTTTTTTTGAAATGGAATGCTCTATTTTTTATTGCAGATTTGGAAAGTGCTCGAAGAGTACTTATTTTTTTTATCAAACATGTTATACCCTTCACTTTAGCGGTTTCGCTGTTATAACCCCTTCTTTCAAAATTTCGCCCCATTTTTGAGATTGTTTTGTAGAGAAACTAATTGACGCCGGCGCCTAAATTTTGAATTGAGGTACAGGTTAAGACCTCGTATACCTTCACATAATTTTTTTTCGCATGTTGTCATTTTTTTCGAAAATTTTAAATGGCACCCCCCTAAAAAAAATTCGGCGTTGTAAGTTATGTGAAGGTACACGAGGTCTTAACCTGTACCTCAATTCAAAATTTAGGCGCCGGCGTCAAGAGAGAAACTATCTCTACAAAACAATCTCAAAAATGGGGCGCAATTTTGAAAGAAGAGGTTATAACAGCGAAACCGCTAAAGTGAAGGGTATAACATGTTAAATAAAAAAATAAGTACTCTTCGAGCACTTTCCAAATCTGCAATAAAAAATAGGGCATTCAATTTAAAAAAAACATAAGTTTGGTACGCCACTGGAGTACGGCACGCTACTGTTGATTAGAAATATTTTTGAAACATAGCGACGGTAATTATGCACCACTTTTCTCTTAGATTTTTTTCGATAGCTTTTATCGTAAAGGAGCTATGGTCCGAGGCGTCTTAAGTGTCACACCCGGTATACTGCCTTTCAAAAAACTCAGAACACCAAGTATTTATTGCACGATTTTAATAAAATTTACACAATTTGATCATGTAAATGAACTGTATCGATGATCAAAAAATCAACCTGATAAACAAAAAAACAAATGAATAAAAATTAATAATGTGTTGGGCCTCCACGATTTCCCAAACACTCATTAACACTTCGAGGCATGCTAGAAATCAGGCTGTCAATATCGACTTGGAGTATTTCATTCCAAACTTCGATAATTTGACCTCTAAGTTCCATTACAGTGTTAGCGGGGCGCTGTAACTTACTTATTCTAACACCTATCATATCCCAAACATGTTCTATTGGCGATAGATCTGGAGAACGAGATGGCTAAGGTAACAAATTGATTTCGGCACTATCAAAAAACTGTCTTGTAATGGCCGCTGTGTAAGGTCGAGCATTATCTTGCTGAAAAATGGGGTTCTGCAAGCCATTTACATAGGGCACTAACACTAGCCGTAAAATGTTGTCAATATACCGAATCGCGCTAAGACTTGCTTCTAAAAAAACTAGAGGAGACCATGGTAGTCGGTCGCTATCGCCCCCCAAACCATAACTCCCTGTGTAAGAGCCGTATGTCTTTCAACAGCAAATTGTAAAATACTGCGTTCACCGCGTCGACGTCTCACTCTTCTGCGACCATCAGAACCGAGACTCATCGCTGAAGATAATGTTATTCCATTCATGGGTCCAATATTGTCTTTCCCTGCACCAATCAAGTCTTGCTCTGCGATGCTGCGGAGTGAGAGGTAGACACAATTGTGGACGGTAGGATCTTATACCAAAACTGCGGATTCTTCTGTAAACAGTAGCCATGGATACTCTTTGGCCATTTAGAGCCAACCAGTCATTTCCCAATGCCCGCGACGTTGTAAATCTGTCCCTTAAAGTTGTAAGACGAAGAGCTCGATCTTCGCGCTCAGTGGTGCTTCTTGGACGTCCTGATCCAAGTCTACGTCGATTCTCCCCAGCTTCGGACCATCTAGACCAGCAGCGTGCGATCACCGATACACTACGGCCTACCCTTTCAGCAATAGCACGAACCGAAAAACCCGCTTCTCGTATTCCAATAATGCGACCCCTTTCAAATTCACTTAGATGATGATATTGTGCACGCCGACGAACACGGGGCATCTTTTTATGTTTTAAAAACTGAAACGTCAAACTACTCAGAGGCTACTTGGATATTAGAAGCAATTACATAAAAAATCAGCAGCTCTTCATAATGGTGAAATCAAGGAAAAATACCATTAAATAGTAACCAAAACAATTGATTTTTTGATCATCGATGCAGTTCATTTACATGATCAAATTCTGTAAATTTCATTAAAATCGTCCAATAAATACTTTGTGTTCTGATTTTTTTGAAAGGCAGTATATATATATATATATATATATATATATATATATACATATATATATATATATATATATATATATATATATATATACATATATATATATATATATATATATATATATATATATATATATACACATACATATATATATATATATATATATATATATATATATATATATATATATATATATAGGCAGGCAGAGTTCGGAAAATTTCCTAACAGGGCATTCGACCAATAATACGGCAGGAGAAATGTGCGTAATCTACTTTATTGTAATACCAAGCTTGCGGGACTCATTTTATCCCTTCCTCAGGGTTAATACTAAAAACAATGAGCAAAAAACAAACAATTACTGATCTGAATTAAACTATTAGTTAATGACGAAATCTTGAAAAAATAATAATTAGCGAATAAATTTTGAGCTTACATTTGTGATTATTTGAACAAACTATTGTTAAACTGACGCTGCATTTGTTTAATTATCCTATCGATACTCATGGTGGTTGTTGAATTTAAATTTTAAGAGTGAGGTTATTGCGCACAAAAAATCGTAACCGCGTGGTTACGGCAAAAGTGAAATTTTAAAAACAAACGGCACATTCACATTTTAAAACTGGAAATTGTCACTGTGTGCCACTGTTTCTTGGATAACCCGGGGTGTTATCACCGCAATTGTATATATTTGATTAACTTTTATTCACGTGGCCGCATCTTAGTGCGAAACGATGCACGTGTTTTCACACAGACAGCAACAATGGCTGGTGCCTGTCTACAGGTGCCGCTCGGCTCTCTCCGTCTCTGTCACCGACGGAGGGAGGCGCACGCCACTCGTTTCTAGGAACGTCACGCCAGCCAGCGCGCGCTGTTTGAAATTTCGGGCTTGAGCTCGAGGGATTCAAACATCGACGCTGGAGGCCCATTTACCTGCCCTGTTGTTGCCGCTTATGAGTTTATTGCCGTGAAATGACTATTATGCATATGGTTACTGTTATTGATGCCGGGTTTAGGTTAGGTGCACGAAATAGATTTAACTCTGCCTCTAACGTAGTACGACCGTTACTTCTTGTGCTGGTATATATATATATATATATATATATATATATATATATATATATACATATATATATATATATATATATATATATATATATATATATATATATATATACATATATATAAATACATAATAAATATAAATAAGTACATAAAACAGTAAAAAACAAGCAACACATTTAGGTACAAACAACAGATTAAAATATGCAGACACCGTCATGGCGTTGGGCGCTTTTTTTATCGAAAAGTATATGGAATTTATATATATTGGCCTTTAACCTATGTAGTGTAAACAGTTGATATAACACGTGTGGCACTGTTTTAAAAGTTCCGTCTACATACCAGAGCTAGGCAGGATTCGAATCATTCAGAATTAAAATCCTTTTAGAGGATTCAAAAGAGGCATTCGAATACTTTAGTTCAACTGGATTCGTGATCCGGATTCGTAACATTTTTTTAAGAGGATTCGTATTCGAGTCTAAATGTGGGCGATTCGAATCCTTATAAAAGGATTTGAATCCTTGCAAAAGATTCGAATACTTACAAAAGGATAATAATAATTGGAATTAATTGTGAGAAATAACATGAAAAATGTTTTTTTGTGTGTTTTTAAATTTCTCGTTAAATCACTGTTTAATGCGCGTGGCGCATGACGTAAAATTTCGAGTTTATGAAAGCCCAGAAAATTTGTCTCGGGTCGCTGCGACCCTCGACAAATTTTCACGGGGCTTTTCTAAACTCGAAATTTTACTTCATGCTTAGTCTGTGAGTGGAAACGCTCGTTCGAAACTTCAAAGTGAATGCTTTGATAAGAACATTAAATGATTGAAAATGTTTTTAAAGATAATAATCTAGTTTTTAAAATTTTGTTTAATATTGTATGAAGTAAAACTGCCATGGTAGCCACAATCTGAAATGTTAAATTTTTCCGACATTTTCCTGACTAAAGATTTTTTCCCAGGCCTTTTAATATAACTTTCTTCTGTGGGAAACCCCCATTCTGTTTAATAGTTTTCATTGTTTTTACCAATATTTAAGTTAATTTTATAAATTTTTACGTGTTTTGTAGTTTGCCTGCTGATTTTGACAAATTTAATAATATTATATGGCTTTTTTGTTAGTGTTTTGGTCAATTTAAATATAATTATATGACTTTTCTCTGACTATCCCGGTTTTAATGATATTCAGTGAATTTTTTATTTACGTATATTTCAGGCATTAGTCGATTTTTTAATAGAGTTCAATTTGAAGATTTGAACGAGTGTTTCCACTCCCAGGCTAAGCATGAAGTAAAATTTCGAGTTTAGAAAAGCCCCGTGAAAATTTGTCGAGGGTCGCGCAGCGACCCGAGACAAATTTTCGGGCTTTTCTAAACTCGAAATTTTACTTCATGCGCCACGCGTACAAAACACTGATTTGAAGTGGAGTTCAGAAACACACAAATCCATCTTTAACCAGAGTAACAGGGAGTCAGATATTTAGTCTGTTATCAACGATGTTCAGTGCTAATAATAAATAATTAGGTTTTGAATATTTTTGTTAAAACAACTGGTGACGGTATTTATATATTATTGGTTGCAAATAAATAATAAAATAAAATTTATTCTTAAAGGATTTGTATTCCTGATTCGAAAAATCAGGATTCGAATCTTCGATTCGAATCATATTTATTTCTTACGAATCCTTTATTCGAGTATTTGTGATTCGAATCATATTAGGTGATTCGGATTCGTAATTCGAATCCTTTTTACGAGGAATCGTCCCAGCTCTGCTAAATACCAGTGTGTCGGTTTGAGTTGGGAGTGCAATATTTCTTTTAGTACTAAGATTAGTACTCTGTCGTCTTTTGGTCCTAAATCATAAAGGAAAAAAGATTCACTATTTCTTTGCTAATGTATGTTCCTGTGGAAAAATTATGTCTCTTTGGTGGAGTGACAGAGATGGAGCGGCTTCTTTTTTTGTACGGATCCTTGTTATAGTTCTCTTTATACTGGATACTTTCAGCAAAAAGGCTACAGTGGGCTGGCTAAGTCCAATGGTTGCAGTAGTAATGATATGATGTGGCGAATCTTAGGCATTTCTTGCGATTACATTAACTATATCACAACATTTTATTTTTTACGGTTTTGTGACATCCGCAATATGTTATGTGCTCCAGTTTTTTTTAATAACAGTATGACCAAGTGATGTGACTCGTGCATTACACTTTATTTTAGAGTATTGGACACATTATCAATAAATGTTGTCATCACCTTTATCTTTTTGATATAAATATTCATCAAGTAACAACGCTTCTTTTCGTTTTTCACTACGTACAAATTCAACGGCCATTTTGCTCAACGGATGTTGAGTCTTAGGAATGGAGTTTGTCAGATTCAGGTGTTTATGGGTACCTGACTGGCTGACTGTTAATGCGATCTTAATTTCAGTAATTAACTTTAATCCTCAAAGGTATTATATATTGTTATACGGATAAGATTATTTAGTAATTCTTCATTTTGTACTTGTCGGTAAATTTTCCATTCGGTAAATGTTTTGTCGGCAAATTATCCAGTCGGGGAATTGTTCAATCAGTAAATTGTTAACGGGGAATCACCTGTCGGTGAATTGTTGTCGGGGAATTATCCGGCTCCCAAATATTTGATAACATCATAATACAAACAGCAAAAGAAATGTGTGGTATAACAATTCAAATGCAAAGCTTAGATAGACCCGATAAGAAAACAAACCAAAAGAAAACAGAAGGCATGACACAGATACAGAACAGACAACAAATATAAAGAACACAAAAGAGAGAAAAAAAGATATAGAAGCTAGTTGCATCATCAGAAAAAGAAAATGGAAAGACTTCGGAGAAAAAATAAAACATGATAGAAAGGGGAATCAGAAACTATTTTATAATGTGTTGACATTCTTAAATAGACCAGATAAGAGAACAAACCAAAAGAAAACAAGGCATGATACAGATGTAGAACAGATAACAATTTGTGAAAAAAAAAGAGAGAAATAAAAGGTAAAGAACCTAGTTGCGTCATCAAAAAAAAAGAAAAAGAAAGGGTAATCAGAAACGGTTTTATAATGTGCTGAAATTCTTTAAAACTGAAAAAAAAAGAGAGAAATAAAAGGTAAAGAACCTAGTTGCGTCATAAAAAAAAATAAAAAGAAAGGGTAATCAGAAACGGTTTTATAATGTGCTGAAATTCTTTAAAACTGAAAAAAAAAACGAAACAAATACTCCTATAAAGGATAAGAACGGAGACATCCGCAGAGAAGATAAAAATATAACGGATAGATAGTAAGAGGATTTTCAGGAATTACTAGTTTATTACAATAAAGAAACAAACCTGAAACAATAACAAATGTAGAAGTCTTCTAGCTTCACAAATTTGAAAAAATTAGTGAAGACTATTTAGAAATTTAAAAATTAAAAATCAAACGAATACGACGGAATTAATAGAAGCATGTTTAAAATATATGGGCCCAAACAGAAAGGATATCCTAGTTAACACTTGCTACAAGGTATGAAGAAGAAAAAGGATACCTAAAGATTAAAAAACACTTATATCGGACACTCTCTTCTCATTAATTACTTGGCAAAACATTTGCAAAAATATATTGATTTTGTAAATTAAATTCACTTGGTTTTGTTTACAGAGAGTTTTATGTAACACCAAACATTTTCATCCAATACAATATGACACCTTTATTTTTTAGGTTATGTGAAAATTGGATTGCTTACATGACCATTACAAATTGTAGCCAATCAATTGCATGCCTCAACTTGTACATACAGGGAGTTTTTCTTTCAAGTATACATGTCCCAATTACAGCGTATATGCCGTAAATCTTTAGATAACCGTTGTTTTTTTTTTAAATGAGTTCAATTTGCAACTTGAAATTAGTGTGCTCCACTCCCAGACTAAGCATGAAGTAAAATTTCGAGTTTAGAAAATCCTGAAAATTTGGTTTGGTGGCGGAGCGCGAAGCGACAAAACACTGACATATTACGAAATTTCAAACGCACCGCTAAACTTTACATTGCATCAGTGTTTTGTACCGGTGGCGCATGAAGTAAAATTTCGAGTTTAGAAAAGCCTGAAAATTTGGTTTGGCTGCTCCGCGCTTCGCGCTACGCGACCAAACCAAATTTTCAGGCTTTTCTAAACTTGAAATTTTACTTCATGCTTAGCCTGGGAGTGGAAAACACTCGTTTAAAGCTTAATTTTTTTTTTAATGAACCGAGCGTCAGCAAATGTACAACGTATGTTTATGTAAACTTAAAAGAAAAATTCTCGGTATAAACATGTTCGGTGTTACATAAAACTCTCTGTATGTATTTTATTATTTATTTATTTCTACTAGTTTCGGCTTAATGCCATTGTAAGGAATGATGTACAAATGGATTTGTTTAGGAATATATACATTTTTACCCACCGCACTACCGTGTAAATATTCAAAATATTCATACTAGAGTGACATATTCTTCATTAAACCAATAACTCGGAAAAATATACAGTAAAAAAATAACTCCATATCGCTTTTATCGATTTTGAGAAGCGTTTGATAAAATCTCTAAGGGAAAGCTATGGGAAATTCTCAAAAGAAAACAAATCACTACTAAAATGCTGAACATATTAGGAAATATTTACAGGGACAAAAAAATGTGATATACAACAATCAGATATCAGAACGTTTCGCAACAAAGGAGGAATTACATCGAAGAGGTAAACTGAACCCTGGATAGTCCATAATCTATTGAGCAGATAATGTGGAGCAAGAAAACGAGAAAAACACTAATAAGAGACAAAAATATGCAAAGAGTGAAAATATCAGAAGCAGCGTTTGCTAACCATATTGTACTCATCGCCATAAACAAGAATAAACTAAAACAACACCTGGAAATATGAAACACCACGTTACAAGAATTTGTAAGGAAAGTTAACACAAACATGACGAAATTAATGATTATATGAGAAAACAATTGATATTTAAATATAGAAGTACAAAGAAAAAGTATTGAATAATTATAAGCAATGAAATACCTAAAGATAACTAGTGATGAAAAGAGAACAAAAAACGTCGAAATTAACAAGAGAATAAAGAAGATGGTGAAGTTAGACATTAATTATATATATATTTTCATCATTCAAAGTGCTAGTTATTCGCAGATGACATGACAGTCTTCATTGCACTGGAAAATAATTATTCATTTCATCTTCTTGAACGCAATATTAATAGATTTCAGTCCTAGTGTGAATTAAATAGAATGCAACTAAATATTAATAAATTTAATGTAATATCATTTTATAAAAGTCGATGACATATTATGAAAAATTATTTTCTAAAAGATCGCCCCACGCCATTAAATTCAGTAAGGGACCTAGGTGTAGCAATTGGATCTATTTTACTTACATTAACTTAATGACATGATAAGCTTTCCAAATGCTTGCATTTTTATTAATGTAGTTATTTAGGTTACGTAAAGATTTTAAGTCACCTAATTAAAACGCAGTTATATTAATTTCTTCACTTTTATTTTTCGATGCTAGATGTACATTTCGGGTACTATGTACCCATTATCAATAGCTAACTGACAGTTAGCTATTGATAATAGGTACATAGTAGGTACATCTAGCATAGAAAAATAAAAGTGAAAAAATAAATATAACTGCGTTTTAATTAAGTGAATTGAATTTTTTAAAAGAAATTCCTCTGAGTTCCAAAATCCATTGACATTTCTTAAACTTTACGTGACTTTAGTTAGCTCAAACCTCGAATAATGTTTTATATTCTGGAGTCCTTACACGTTAGTGGACGTACAAAATTTTGAAATAGTTCTAAGACAATTTATGAAATTCTTAACCTTCGTGGCTATGATAATAACCACTCTGCTGTTTTGAATAAACCTGACATCCACATGAAGAATACATTTATCAACAAACAAGAGATTAGAAACACCACAAAGATGAAAGAATTCAAAACGATATACAAACCAATACTGTTGTTTGGATGTGAATCGTGGAATTTTAATAAGAGACAAAGAAGCAAACTACAGGCGATAAAAATGAAGTATCTTAGAAGAGTGCTAAGAATATCTAAAAAAGATAGAATTAGACAGACAACAATAAGAGAACCCAGAATACCAGGCGTTTTTTCCAGACAATTGATGAAAAATAACTTGGATGGTTTTGACACCTAAAAAGATTAAAGAGACAAGACCAATAAGAAAAATATATGAAGCAAAGATACAGAAGAATAAGCAAGTGGAAGGATCAAAGAGAACATCGGACAGCATTGTTACAGAAATATTGTCTAGCAAAAGACAGGAGAACATGGAAGTAGTTTATCAAAAGTTAAAATTACACACATCCGACACCACATTTACACTTTGTTAGCCTTGCAGCGTGATGGATTTCAAACAAACCGCGTTTCGCTAAACAGGCAAGCACAATATTTTGCGGCAAACTACCGTATTGAACAGGCGCATATCTATCCTTTGATACCAAAGTTAAGCGAAAAACGTAAACATGCGGTCTGAAATTGATCCGATTGTGAGAGACCAAATTTGGCGTATTTACGTGCTAGGAACTCATTTTATATGATTAAAAACCTACTAAATGATTAGGGAATCAGTTTCAGTGTTGGTGTGATTAGCAAGATCAAGAAAACTAATAGAAATTACACCAAAACTCCAACTAAAATGAAGAACGTTTATTTCTTATGTTCAAGTTTATGGAGGTTGAAATTTGTTCTTAAAAAAGTGAAAAAACGACGTACTCATGCAATTAGTCCGAAAGTTGTAGAAAAGCGTTCTAATCGTTTATGGTCGCTTTATCTAAAATTAAACAATGGGAAATGGCGAAATGAATTTACAAGTGATGAATCGATCTTTACTCTAAATAATGCCAACGGAAAAAGAGACATTCAATATGTAAGGAGTGACCAAAGTCGAAAAGACGCCGCTGTATTGCCTCAAATCTCTCACCCGAAGAGTATTCATCTTAACACGATTCAAGAAAAATGTCCAGAAAAAATTCTCAAAGTTCAACTATACTTTTCATCAGGACTCTGCACCGGCACATTCGGCTAAATCAACTTAAGAGTGGTTGAAAAGTAATGAAATTACCACTTGATTTCTGCATCTGGTCTTACCTGATATCGCAATTGAAACATCGCAAAGTTAACACTATTCTTGGTTTAAAACGCGCCATAACACAAGAGGTTAAATGGATGCCGATGGAAAAAATTCTCAATTGTTTAGCAGCTTCGCCAAGGCGTGTTCTTAAAGTGTACAAGTATAAGGGTTGCCATATCGAAAATCAGCTTTAAGAACGAACAAATAAAAGTTTTCTATTGATTTCCATTCATTCACGCTGTAAGGCTAACAAAGTGTAGTAGTATAAAGATGATAGATATATACAGGGAGTTTCTCTTTTAAGTATACATTTTCCAATTACGGCGTATATGCTGTACATTTTCAAATATTCTTTACCTTTTATTTAAGAGTTCAATTTAAAGCTTTAAACGAGCGTTTTCCACCACCAGATTAAGCATGAAGTAAAATTTCGAGTTTAGAGAAGCCTGTTGGTAGAATACATCATACAGAGAGTTTTTTTTTAAGTATACGCATCCCAATTATATGCTGTAAAATTTCAGATATTCGTTAGTTTTATTTATAGTTTAGTTTAAAGCTTAAACGAGTGTTTTTCACTCCCAGGTTAAGCATGAAGTGAAATGTCGAGTTTATAAAAGCCTGAACATTTGGTTTTAGGCTTTTCTAAACTCGAAATTTTACTTCATGCGCCATGCGTATTAACAACTGAAAACGCTAAAACATTGTGAACAAATGAACTTCACTTGAAATCAGTGTCTTGTACACGTGGCGCATAAAGTAAAATTTCAAGTTTAGAAAAGCCTAAAAATTTGGTTTAGTCGCGTAACGCTATGCGACCTAACCAAATTTTCAGGCTTTTCTAAACTCGAAATTTTACTTCATGCTTAACCTGGAAGTAGAAAACACTCGTTTAAGCTTCAAACTGAACTCTAAGCAAAACTAACGAATATCTGAAGATGTACAGGATACGTATACTTAAAAGAAAAACTTTCTGTATGATATAATCTATTAACATTAAAAAAGTAGCCGAAACAAGAGTTACATTATAACACTTTTAAAATAAAATTGCACTTAGTTTCCTTATAAGTACAACATTTAATTTTAATACCTGTTTCGGTTACAGATCTTACACCAAAGAAGAAAAGGAACAAGAGAATACCAAGAAAAGTTCACCCACTAAAGCTTTAAGGAACGCCGAAAATTCTGTCCGTATTATGAAAGATATGATTAGACATCATTTAGAGAGAACCACTGGAGGATCAGGTAAGCTTACTTCTTTTTTATATATAAAAATGGTTAAACTAAAAGTTTCCATCGTGATTAACTTGATATAAATTTAATTTGAAAAACGCCTGAAAGCGTGAACTTTTCAGAGAAGGGTAACGTTTATTACCACAGCATTAAATGTCTTAGCTAGTCCTTTAATTCTCTTAAATGGGAACAAGGGTCGATACTATCACGAGTAAACGAGTTTTAGATTCTTAATTTGTAAATGTCAAGCGAGCAAGATATTTGATAAAACTATTAAATATCTAATGATGTTAGTGATAAATTACTGTTCATTTTCATAGGAAAATATAAATTAATTCAAAATAAAACACACGTTTTCTTTAATTAAATTTAAGCTGCTATCTATTTATTGTTTATTTACGGAATCTACTTTCTAAATTTACAGAAAATATTAATGATACAGATATAATCATATTTAATAATAATAAAATAAATATTATAAAGTTACAATACTACAATATTATTATTATTATTATCAAATATATACAAGAAATATTTCACCACTTGGAATTGTAACTTTATAATATATTGATACAAATGACGAGAGTGTCTTACATAAGTAAGAAAATACAATTATATACAGGGTATCCCGTTAATGAGGGGAAATGGTTTAACTATAAATTCCTGGGATAAAAATATGATGATTTGACACAACTTATCTATATCCAAAACTGTATGGTTAAGCCGGAATTAGTCTTTAAAGTTCAAAAAAATATTATGCATTTTATTTGTAACGATTGAGCGCTATATTCGATTTGATTGAATT
Source organism: Philonthus cognatus (assembly GCA_932526585.2). Classification (NCBI taxonomy): domain Eukaryota; kingdom Metazoa; phylum Arthropoda; class Insecta; order Coleoptera; family Staphylinidae; genus Philonthus; species Philonthus cognatus. The sequence continues at coordinate 117,606,033 of OW052241.1, read as the reverse complement.
TTATTATGGTTGATTATCATAATATATCACATCATTTAAGTTATTATGGTCATCATTGATTGATAAGAAGTATGAATAACAGTAGTACTACAGCATAAAAACTAAAATATGTTTTTACTGGCGCACTTTCTTAAATTTAAAAGATATATTACTTCAAAGATTGGTTTACTTGAAAGTTTTTTTGTCTGTTAATAATGTTTGGTATCTACTACGGTTTTGCCACAAAAATCTAAAATATAATTATGGTATCCTTAATTTCCTTGTCAAAATCCTAATACAAGCAACATACAGTCAATTTTTCTTTTAATTAAACATGCATAAGCTGTAAATTTTCCGACATTCGTTGATTTTTAAAAGAGTTTAGTTTGAAGCTTTAAACGAGTTTTTTCAACTCCCAGGTTAAGTATGAAGTAACATTTCAAGTTTAGAAAAGCCCCGTGTAAATTTGTCGAGGGTCGCGCAGCTACTCAAGATACATTTTCTGGGCTTTTCAGAACTAGAAAATTTACTTCATGCGCCACGCGTATAAAACGCAGATTTCAAGTGAGTTCGAATAAACATAAATTTCACAATATTTTAGTATTTTATACTTTATACTTATACTTTTATATTTTATTATTATATTTATGTTTTTGTGCGACCCCCGACAAATTTTCACGGGGCTTTTCTAAACTCGAAAGTTTACTTTATGCTTAGTCTGGGAGTGGAAAACACTCGTTTAAAGCTTCAAATTGAACTCTTTTAAAAAACAACGCATGTCGGATAATTTACAGCTTATGCACATGTTTACCTAAAAGAAAAATTCTCTGTATTTAGATTGTAGACAATCAGTTAAATTCTGGCAACATTTAATATATATTCATGTTATTTGCAACTACATAAGTGATTTAAATGATTACTATCAAAAATCAAATATCGTACATGACTGTCGCGTGCTGCACTCCTTAATTTGGTAAATTGCAATGAAGCACTCAAAAGGAATAGATGCGAACACGAGAGAAGGTCTACCCTCTAAGCTGGGTAGGTGACACTTTAAGCTGAGTAGGCTTAGCCGCACAAAAAATCAGAAATTTCAATAACCCAAATCGAACTCTAAACGCTAAGCTGACTAAGCGCCTCGGTAATCAAATCGCCGATTGTCGCACATTCAATTTGGTAAATAAATGAAAAAGAAAATTTTCCGACTCATCACTTGAATCAACATATACCGGCATTCCACATTCCTATTCAAAACATGAATCCAGAAATGCACTTATATTTAAAGAATGTATTAGGAAATATTTTAATAATGTCTTTCTTTGTTGTGTATCAACAACATAATCAATAAACAGTCTGCGGTAGAAAAATTACATTCGCAATTCAAGGCCGCGCACCGGGAACCCGTGTCAATACAAACACAAATTTTACATATCAAACCCAATTTCTTTTCACATGTTTTTGGAAATTACAGTATAATTTCAAGATATTACTAAATTAGCAAGATGCCCCCCTATTTATTAAAAGCGTAATCAAAATTTACATTGCTGTTATGGAGATTTCTAAGCAACGATTAATTTTATTTATTATTTATTTTAGATTGATATATTTGATACATGTTTATAATAATTACTTCAATAAATTAAAGCAACATGAAGAAGAAATAATGTTTTCTATGGAAGTATTACACGGATTTATGTGATCATTTAAGAGTGTTTTATTAGTTGATTTATATTTAATTTAAGAAATATGTTTTTAAAAAAAATAATAGTGTCAATATATTCGGAAAAGCTTCAATGTGCAATATGTATAAGTTATAAAGATCTATTTTTATTATGGTGGAAGATTAATGGTTGTTCGTTCTTATGGCCAAATACATGTTAATTTCTGACCTTAGAAAACTATGCAGTTGATCTTTACTAGAGGTTACATTATTTTTTTAATTTAATAAAAGCAGCAAGCATTTCGCATTCCTGAACGTTTTATGTAAAACAAGATAAATTCAAATTCAAAACTATTTGAATTCGAGAAATAAGCTTACGCTTCTTATGGTTTGCAGACTTTAAACATAATATATGAAATTACGGATATGTTATTCGTGAAAATGCAAACAATGTCTTAATTAATAAGACAACTTAAGACGATTAATGTCCATTGAAACAACTACTTCCCATGCAAATACACCTCCGGATATTGAATGATACAATGAAATATTCAAAATCTTATTTAATTTGATTTGTTACAACGCTCTCTTAAAGTATATTGGTAGTGAACTGTTTAGAAACTAAACTCATTGTAATACATAATGTTCCATTAGGTGGACATCTCAGCTCTTGTAAAAGATAGAAGAAAAAAATACTTCACTGAACTTGCTCGATTTTGGGAGCTGTATTACCTAAAGTTATTTCAGATATACAGACTGTGCCATAAAGCCTGAATCAGATGCAACTTGCTTGGCATTAGAACTAGCAAAATCGTACTCAAAGCACTTCAATGCGTAAAGAAATAACAAGCTTGTATAATCGTGTTTTTTACACGGTACAAGACTCTCCTTAACCAATAGTGTTCGGTTGGTATAATTATAATTACAACCTAAAATAACTTAAGTTTACGAGAAGAAAATATTTGAATTACAATATATATATTTTTGTAATTAGCTGGCCTAATCTCGAGAATTTACATATAATTACATTCCCAATTTCAGTAGAAATTTTGAATTTTAATTAAAAAACTTCCCTTTGCACATACGTGGTGATGCTACACAAAAACACGCATTGTTTCTTTGGTAAAAGAGCCACATATTCGGTCCGCAAACACGTATTCCATTTATCTCGTGCATGCTGCATTTGTTCCATTCAATCTTCCTCTCTGTCTCTTGCACTCCTAAATTTATAATATTGATGCAATTTATGTGGCTGGTGCTTTCAAATATCCCATTTTTCTCTGAAAGCACATGATGTTATTCGCTTTGCTACGCGATCAAACCAAATTTTCAGGCTTTTATAAACTCTAAGTTTTACTTCATGCTTAATCTGTGAGTGGAAATCACTCGTTTATAGCTGCGATTTAAACCTTCTCAAACAACAACAAATATATGAAGATTTACAAGAGTTACAGCGTATGCGTATGTGTACCTAAAAGAAAAATTCCCTCTATAACAAACTCATTTGTGAGAATGTCTGATTTTATAAAATCATGTTCATTTTAAAGGGTTACTTTATGTTTGTATCCTATATTAACCTTATAATAAATGTCAGATATTGATCCTGAATTCTTTATATCAAGTCATAAAATTTATTACCAATGACACTTTATTACACGTCGCACCATTTGCATATAAAAATGTACTTCAAATTCAAATACCTTTATTGCGTTTACGTGACAATACAGACATGTAACTTAATCTAAAAACTTATATCCTAAAATACACTAAAATACACAAAGAGGTTACAATATACATTAAAAATATGTTCTTTTATTAATAATTAACAATAATTTACGAATAAATTATTGTATCTTTTTTATTGATGAAAACACTCGATTGACGATTTTTCAGAAATGGCATTAAGTATTTTTATGTTATAGTTGTATTTATCAACTTTATTCGAATTTGATATTTAATTTTTATTTTGAAGAGACTTATAACTCTAATATAACCAGCGAAGTAAAATTTCAAATAGAGTTATATTCTCTGTAATACTACAAATTTTCATGTGATGAAAAATTCACTTACTGTATTATTGTATACAGGGTGTCCCGTTAATGTGGAGAAATGACTGAACCATATATTCCTGGGATCAAAATATGATGATTTAATATAACTTATCTGTACCCAAAAGTTTACGGTAAAGCCTGAATTAATCTGCAAAGTTCAAAAAAATATTATTAATTTTATTTATAACAATTAAACGCTATATTCGATCAGACTAAAATTTATTATGGTTGATTATCATAATATAACACACCATTTCAGTTATTATATTCATTATTGATTGACAAGAAGTATAAAAAACAATAGTACCACAACATGAAATCTAATATATGTTTTTATTGGCCTAACTTATAAACATTTTAAAAATACATCTTTAAAGATTAGTTCATTTATAAGGTTTTTGTCTCTTAAGAGCGGCGATATGCTAGTTGTGTGTTTCTGGGATACGAGATGGCGCAGAGATAGCAAAATTGCTAAAAGTAGTTTTGACTATGTATTGGTTTATAGTGCCTGCAGAATTTTATTAGAACGAATCATAACAATTATGAGCGCGGTGCGCGTTGTTTGTTTGTTTACATAGCGCCGGCCTAATGAATGGGTGTTGAATTACACTAGACAAGTAAACTGAATAAATAAATATTCACGATTTCAATTTCAATCGACATACATACAACTGTTTTTGCTTGTCTCATTTCCAAGACTTATTTTTATTGTATTATTATGAATTACAATCAATATAAATATATATTACATATACACATTTATTTATGTCTATACAAATTAAGAAAATATAATTGATGTATATTAATTAGTGATGGGAATAATCGGTATATTTTAATAATCGATTATTTTAAAACGAGATATTTTTATAATCCATTAAATTAGTAGTTGAAAATTAGTAGTTAACCTTTCAGTCCAAAATATGATGAGCGGAGGGGGCTGAATAATTATGTAGTACAAACAAGAGAGATATAAAGTGATCTCGTAAAACAAAAACGGGCCATAACTGGTTTTCCAAGAATGTTTTTTACAGGGGGTATTTTTGGGGGTCGTTTTTTGGGGGGTGGTTTTTTTTTGAGAGTGGGTGATATTACAGGCAAAGCTTTTTATGGGGGTTGTTTCGCGGGGTGGTTTTTCGGGGTTGTTATTTCGAAGGGTTGGTATTTCAGGAAGTGATTTTTATGGAGGGTTTTTTTCGGGGGATGAATTCCAGGAATGGTTTTTGTAAGGATGATTTTTAGGGGGATCGTTCCTTTCGGGAGATTTTTTTTCGGGAGTGGGGCTAATTTTCCAGGAATCTTTTTCCATAGGGTAGTTTTTCAGAACGTGTTTTGTTCCCGTAGGTGTAATTTTCAATAAAAATTTTTACAAGGGGTGGTCTTTTAAGGTGTGGTTTTTTGAAAGAGTGGTTTTTAGGGTTTGTTTTTAAGCCCGTGGTTTCATGAACGTTTTTTTCTGGGGGTAATGTTTGTTAGTAGTAAAGATTTGAATTTTTATTAATTATTATTATTGAATGTTTTATTTAATGAAATACAAAACAACCGTCAAATCAGTAATTATTAATATTACTATAGATTAATTAGTAGTCCTGTCTACCGAGATAATGAGCGAAACATTCGATAATAATTAATAGTCCAGTCTACCAAGATAATAATCAATTATTTTAGTATACTAATTAGTAATTTGCCCGACGAAATAATCGCTTAAATTAGTATATACTATTTTACCCGGTCAAATAATCGATTAAATTAGTATCTACAAATTTTTTTTAAATGTAAAATTTTTGTATATAAAAGCTTTTACATACAAAATTTTAACATTATATATCCTCCCCGAGTGCCGCACATTCAACTTAGTAAGTTATAAATGAAAAAGGAATTTTTCAAACTCAGCACTTGAATCAACATTTATTGGCATTCCACATTCCTATTCAAAACACGAAACCAGAAATGCAATTATATTTACAAAATGTATTGGGAAATATTTCAACAACGTCTTCCTTTGTTGTGTATCAATAACAAACGGTCTGCGTCAGAAAAAATGCAATCGCAATTCAAGGTCGGGAGCCGGAAGCCAGAAGCCCGAGTCGCGACGCGGGCTTTTGGCTCCCGGCTGTCGTACACGAATTCTACATATCAAATCTAATTTCTTTTCACATGTTTTTAGAAATCATAGTATATTTTTAAAATATCACGCAAAAGGCACGATGCTGCCCCCTATTTATTGAAAGCATAATCAAATTTTACATTGCTCTTATGGAGGTTTCAAAGCAACGATTAGATTTATTTATCATTTATTTTCGATCAATCTATTTAATACAACATGTTAATATAAATTACCTCAATAAATTAAAGCAATATGAAGAAGAAATAATGTTTCCAATAGAAGCATTTCAAGGATTTATGTGATCATTTGACAGTGTTCCATTATTTAATTTATATTTAATTTACGAACCATTTTTTTTTATTAAATACTGTCAATTTATTTGCAAAGCTCTAATGTACACTATATATAAGTTTTAAAGATCTATTTTAATTATTGTGGAGCATTAATCGTTGTTCGTTCTTATGGCTAAATAACATGTAAATTTCCGACCTTAATAACGTTTGATATTTTGTACGGGTTAGGTAAACATGTGCAAAAGCTGTAAATTTTCCGACATGCGTTGGTTTTTAAAAGAGTTCAATTTGAAGCTTTAAACGAGTGTTTTCCACTCCCAGACTAAGCATGAAGTAATATTTTGAGTTTAGAAAAGCCCGGTGAAAATTTTGCTGCGCGACCCTCGACAAATGTTTAAGGGGCTTTACTAAACTCGAAATTTTACTTCATGCTTAGTCTGCTAGTGGAAAACACTAATTCAAAATTTCAAATTGAACTCTTTTAAAAAACAACAAATATCTAATTATTTAAAGAAAATAATCTGAATTTAGAATAATCATCATTTTTATTATTCGTTGTGATAATTTGGCAGGCACTTTAAACCAATACATAGTCAAAACTACTTTCTGCAATAATGCTATTTCTGCGCCATCTCGTATCCCAGAAACACACAACCAGCAAAAATTAGCCTTCTTAAGACAGTAAATTCATATTTGTCAAACATATGTTGTCATTCATTAAGTTGGCCCTTTAAGCGCAAACTTTTTCGGATTTGTGGAACCTGCGCGTTTGACTCCTGTATACAAAATGAACGACAAGTTCAACATATGTAATTATAGGCCAATAGCCATTTTGTCCAGTTTTTCTAAAGTCTTTGCTCAAGTGCTGAACAAAATCTGTTTACAATCATAGGAGATCTTTAATTTCATCAACATCGCTTTATGCAGGATCAGTCTCTAGTTTCTAATGTAGCAATTACCACTCAATATATTAGCGAATCATTCAAAATTTGTCGTTAGACAACTTTTGGGTGTCGGTGCAATTATGTACATTACAATCAGTTTAAGTGTTTTGAATTTACTTCTACTTCTGTGGTACCCCAAGGTTCGAACCTTGGGCCTCTTTTATTTGTTATTTTCATTATTAATTATATTCTCTAGTATTAGTAATTTAAGTGATGTAATTATATTGCAAGTAATCTTAAAGTAATATCGTATATTATTGGTGCAAAGATAACAACCTGAACCTTAATGTAAGCAAGTGCTCCACCGTTATCGTTTGCTTGTGCACGCATGCATTGCAAAAACTACTATTATATTAGGTTTTCGTAAAAAAAAATTGTGTTTTTTTTTAAATTTAATAACTTTGTTTGCAAGGCATCACAATATGATTTTTTAATTTATTTAAAATTAACAAGATGGCTTTTCTAAACAATATACTAAGTCGCTGAATATCCGTATTTATCTTTACCATGGATAATCAAAAAAGAAGAGTTTTTGAGCAATTATTGTACTATTTCAAAAAAGGAAATAACACTGTAATGGCAACAAAAAATATTCGCGAACAAGGACGTTAAGGGTTCGTGAATGTTCTTTCCAAAGAAAATATGGCGCTGGATGTCTTTTAAAAGTAAATCAAGATGTTCTCTTGTAATTTATTAATAAAAAGCCAGTCACGACGACCTCTCTGTCGCTGAGGCAAATGGTAATTATACAGTTTAATTTAAGTTTATGTATTTTGTGTAATATAATCATTTTGAATTTAATAAAAAACGGCATTATTTTTCTAAACAAACTAATAACATTAATGGGCAAGTGTTACAGAAATTAAGCAAAATAAAGGGTTTGGGTGTACGTTTTGACGGTGAAATCACTTTTAAACAGCACATTGTATCTTTATGTGCATCTAGCTCAAACATGTTGAGTTTTATTATGCGCACAAGCAAATATTTCAACAATTGTGACGTCATTAAAATATTATATTTCGCATGTGTTCGTAGTCGTATGGAATACACTTCTTTAATCTAGTACCCTCACTATAATTACATGTTAATAGCAGTGAAAAAAATACAACGAAGGTGGTTAAAACTCCTAACTTTTAAATGTGATGGGTCTTATCCAGAGAGGGAAATAGACTTTGAATCTCTCTTACAGCCATAATTTTGGGTGCCTATTTAAACGTAAGAAATCTTTTAATGCTACATTTATGCACAGTTTAATCCAAAACAAAATTGATTGTCCTGTTCTGATATTAAGGGTTAACTTTCTCGTACCAAAGTTATCGTCACGACAAATAGTAACTTTTGACACCCCAATTGCTAGAACGATTGCATTACAGATGTCACCTTTATGCATAATTAGTAAAAATTCCATTAAATTATTTGATGACATTTTTGTGTAGGTGTTCTTGCAGTATCATGGTTTAATGTTATTTTTTTATTTTTTAAATAAAAAAATAAAAAAGCCAGTTTCCGAGTTGGAAAAAAACAAAATCAAAATGTATTGTATTTTATGTATTAACATATATCTGTATTGTGGTCAACTCAGACATAAAGATGTTTATTATTATTAATTTCACTTACAGCTTGTCAATTTAGGCGTTACAATGATAGTTAATATTATATACTTTAGTTTTGCAATGAACTTTTTTTATTTTTTATATTAATTTTTATTTTCTTTGGAAATTAAGTATGATGTATTATAATTTTTTGTTGATTTTTGTTCTTGCTATGTTATTAGTTTAAACTGTTGGACAATACAGTTTATATTAATATTATTATTATAAAAAGAAGAAAAAATTAAATTAACAAGTGTATAGATTTTGTATTGTGGAGGCTTGTACAAAGTTGACACGTTTTTTTATTGATAAATGTATAGGTAATTAATAAATAATCAAGGCTTAAAACTATTAGTGATTTTCGGTAGCTACGCCATCTAATAATGAATACAAATTCATAAGGGTTAGTTAATTATATAATAAATTACAACTAAACAACATGCATAAAACTATTTATTTCAATCATTTAAGAATACAACACGATATAGTACAACATAAGTTTGTTGAAAATATATTATTTTCATCACATGTATGCTATCCTTAAGTCAGGAATCCACTCAGAAAAGCAAGAATATAACGGATTGTGGTATTTTATGGAATGTAAAATAAACATAGTTTCGCGTTGTTGGAGACAACCATGACCGTAGCGAATTATAGCTACGCTTATTTATTCAGCATAAATCTGGGTATTCAAATATAACAAAAATGTTAATAACAATTCTAAGTAAGTAATTAATTCAAATGCTGCAAATTGACAAAAATATAAATATAAGTATAAATGAAATTGCCAATTCTTAGTTGCAGAATACTTCAAACATTAAAAGTGCGATTATTTTCGCAATCTACAACAAGTTAGTCTTACAAAGACTATACCAAACACTCATTGAAACAACTACTTCCCGGGCTAATACCCCGACGGACATTGAATTATACAACAAGTGTTTGCTGTTACATACAGTAACCTACTGCAAATGTAACAATTTGGGTCAAATTATTCAGGCCATCTATAGACGCGTTTCGAGATTTATCTCTCATCAGTATAGCTTTAGATGGCCTGAATAATTTGACCCAAATTGTTACATTTGCAGTAGGTTACTGTATGTAACAGCAAACACTTGTTGTATAATTCAATGTCCGTCGGGGTATTAGCCCGGGAAGTAGTTGTTTCAATGAGTGTTTGATATAGTCTTTGTAAGACTAGACTAACTTGTTGTAGATTGCGAAAAGAATCGACTTTTAATATTTGAAGTATTCTGCTACTAAGAATTGGCAATTTTATTTATACTTATGTTGGAACGGTAACGTGACCGCCAGTCTAAGGTGTCAAATTGTTTAGAGGGAATGGCAAAGCTATACTGATGAGAGATAAATCTCGAAACGCGTCTATAGATGGCCTGAATAATTTGACCCAAATTGTTACATTTGCAGTAGGTTACTGTATGTAACAGCAAACACTTGTTGTATAATTCAATGTCCGTCGGGGTATTAGACCGGGAAGTAGTTGTTTCAATGAGTGTTTGATATAGTCTTTGTAAGACTAACTTGTTGTATATTGCGAAAAGAATCGCACTTTTAATGTTTAAAAATATAAATCCCAAATATATGTATTTCATTTTTTTTTTTTTCAAAAATCCTGTATTTATTTTGCTACACGCTTGACGGAACCAGAATTATTATAAGCTTAAGAAAGGCACTTGTATTGTTCCATAGTTCTGTGGCTTGGGGCCAAAAAGGCCAGTGTCAATATTGTTCCGTTTTGATTTAAGCAATACATTAGGTTTATTATCTTGCGATTTTTAAAATAGTAAAATGACCAGCATCAAATCTCAACCAACTGCAGATCTATAAATGTATTTTCGGCCAATGTCGCTATAAATTCATTAACATTGATAATGGCATTAAGCTGAAACTAGTAGAAAATTAAATACTTAGAAGTAAAACAAAACCAAGTAAATTTAATTTACAAACCATTATATTTTTGAAAATGTTTTACCAAGTGATTAATAAGAAAAAAGTGTCCGATCATCCACATTGGTTTGTCCTTAAATGGCTAGTGTCTACTAGAGTCCTGCACGAGTACATAAAACTATATCCTGTTAATAATCGCCGATTACGTTGCTACGCGATACGATTACATACTCGTGGAACGGCATCGTCGCATCGTAGACCTGTAACGATTAGTAATCGGCGATTACAATTCAAACATAATCATGTCAGATCTGTCAGGCTGTACCGATTATTAATCAAAAATAATAATTTGATTTAAACTCTCGGTATCATTTGACATTTGTAATACATTGTGTCATATAAGTGGTGATCGATATATTTTGTTCTTTGTTGGTAAACAATATCAATTACAAATTTATATTTCCGAAAATAATTAAAATGTTTGCAAGAGTCGGGTACAAGTGCGGTCTAGCTTTTTTCTAAAAAGATGTCAACAGTGCAACGAAAGAAATCGAACTATTCGTAATATGTGTGGTATGTGAGAAGATATTTCAATTCGGAAAAAGGTGCAGTCCTTCAAATTTTAAGAAGCACGCTTGTTCCAATAATAAATACAACCATGAGGATGATAGTTGAACAGCCACACGCGTTGGCAAGAAATAATGAAAAATTGTGTAAAATTTGTGGCTCGTGATCAACGTTCTTTTGATATTGTAAATAGGGAGGGATTTAAAGCTTTGGCTTAGTCGCCTGTTGAAATTTTGGTTAATCTTGAAACGAAAATTTTTAAAATTGATGGTCTTTGTCACATCATTTCCTTTTGATTTCAAAAATTAGAACAAATATAATTATTCTAAAAACCATAACGTAGTATAGTATAATAAGATACTACAGAAAATAAACTATTGCGTTTGATTCGTTAATAATCTCTGTAGAACTTCGGCCGTTTGTTGGGGACTTTAGCGTGCTTCAAGGCCATTTCATGACGAATCATATTTACATGTTTTATTTTTATTGTAAGTAACTCGTGTATATGAGATGTAATGAATATTTTTGTGTTAAATTCACGTTATTTTTTCTACAAGTAAAAAAAATCGCTATAGTAATTAACTAAATCCGATATCCAAAGTGCCAATTTTCGATATGTTTTTGTTAAATTTATTAGAATTATTAAAAAAAGAATATTATTCATGACAGTCTATAATAAAATGAATTACCGATGAATCATTGATTGTTAAGTGTCCGAGTTACAGACAAAGTGTTGGGAATTCGACTACATTGAACTTAATCTTCAATTTTTTTAAAACAATAACATAATTTCCTTCAGGTCAATTTCTGACGGGGCAACATCTTGAAGACTGACGCCATATAAATTCCGAACACCTTCCAAGTCGCCTATGTCGGGAAATTCCTAGCCACTTATTATATTTTACTTTAGCACAGAACATAATTTTAACTATCGCTGAGCAGAGGAACATGTTCCCAAAAATGACTTAAAACAATTTTTGTGTGTGAACTAAACGTAGACGTTGCAACTCATATACCTTTTAAGATTATTTATTTTTGAAATTGATGTGCTTTGTTGACTGTTTAAAATTATTGAGAAAAATGTACCTGTATAACCGATTACTCATACGATTCTACATAAATTAACGATTATAATCGTGTAATCATGAGTACGATTACGAGTATGTTTATACTCAGCGTTGCATCGCAACGATGAGTATATGTATCTGTAATCGCCGATTCCATTCATACTCGTGCAGGTCTCTAGTGTCTACTTTAGCTCTTTTAGTTTTGTAACTGCTGATATTATTTGATTTAACTAAAATAGGACAATGTCATTGATAAGAAGATATAACCAGACACCTACATTTGGCTGAGTCGTCATACGGATCAAAAAAACGAGATAAGGAGGAATGCCAAAATAATCCAGGTTTTGTGACAATGTCAATTAAAAAATTACAAAATATTTTACCAACTCTAAACCTCAGAAGTAAATTGAGTTTCTACAAACGTTCATTGTGGACGTTTAACCTTGCCATTTACCAAACCATAGGAAACAAATCCTCTTCTGTGTGTTACCTATGGAATGAGAAAATGGCTGATGGTGGAGGGTAGGAAATCGATTCTTGTATTTACCATTATACCTTTATAATCTTTCAGAAAATAATAATGTACACACAGTGAATATGTACAGCGATTCCTGTGGAGGTCAAAACCGCAATATTTATTTTTCTACAATGTCACTACAAACTGTTTCTGAACTTAAAGGTAAATGTAAATAGTTAACTATCACCCATAAGTTTCTTAAGGCTGAGCATACTCATATCAAGGCAGATACTATACATGCGGCAATAGAAAAAAACAAAAGAAAAAAACGTTCTACTCTGATATTGAGTTGCATCGAGATTGGGCAAATATAATACATTTGGTGCTAAGAAAACCCAATATAAAGGATATAAAATTGAAACAAAACGAATTTTTCAACTTCAAATGTTTACACACAACATTCAAATACCCTCCACCACTTTATTTCGAAAAATAGAGAAACATTGTTTTTATAAAAAATGGTCCACTTTAAGTTAACATTAAAACGCGAATTATATTCATTGGGGAAAATCGCGAGAAACGTAACTTTATGTAATTCAAGATGGTGGAAACGCCCACTGGCAGCCATCTTAGAAACTCGAAAATAATTTCCAGCATTTTCCCTTGCCCACTTTACCTATAAATTTTTTTACCGTAACTCTCTACGGTCATTAGTTTCTGAGATACAGCCGCTTACCTCGCTTATTTGCCCACCCGGTACAAGTTGAGGCATTAATTGCGATTAATTGGCTAAAATTTGTAATGGTCATATAGGCAACTCAGTTTACACATATTCTAAAAATTAAAGGTGTCAAATCATATTGAGTGCTTTGGTTAGAACATACGAAAAGAAACAATAAAATGATCGGTGTTACATAAAACTCTCTATTTTTATTATTATTTAAAGAAAAATAGCCATGTGTGATTTTTAATTTTAAAGTATACACACCCCAATATTCTACACACGCTGTCAATTTTCAGATATTTGTCGTATTTTGAAGGTGTTTAAATTGAAGCTTTAAACGCGTGTTGTCCACTCTCAGGGTAGGCATAATGTAAAATTTTCAGGCTTTTCTAAACTCGAATTTTTACTTCATGTGCCACACATATACAACACTGATTTCAAGTGAAGGTAAAAATATACTACCAAAGCATTATGCTTAAGATATATATTTCGGACTTCACAATATTTTAATGTTTTATACACCTGGCGCATAAAATTTTACTTCATGATAATTCACTTCAATCTATATTTTATACATTACGGAGAAGTTTGGTTATAAATATTATATTTCCTCTGAATATCAGTTCATTATTTTTATCGGTTTAGTTTTCTGTTTGTTTGTAATTTAGCTACTTACTAAATAGTAATCCTGTTTAGCTTATAAGAATTTTATGTATGACTTGTGTTAACTGCTAGAATTAACACTAATAAACTATTATTATTATTAAGTACTAAATACTGAGCATATTTTACATGGTATAATATTAAATCAGTGAAATTACTGACAGAATTACAGATTTATCAATATTTTTTAGAAATCCGATAAAATCTACCTTCAAAACGATTCTTACTCCTTTTGACAGCGCTGAAATCGCTTTTCTGTGAAACTAAATCTAATATAACAATATCACTCTTGAGCAATTCTTATATGTTACAAAATCCCAGCCATTCATGCGGAAATATTCTATTGTTTTTCCTGGAGGCACACATGGCTTACTAGACCGTAATAAACCCCGACGGCGTTCTTTTTTTTTTTTCGGGATCGATATTTCGTCTTGCTTTTTCAATCTCCGCAGGCGGATTCAACTTGCCCGCATTCATTTCACTTTAATCCATCTTCATCACCGCACGACTTTTCCATACTTCATTCGTCTGTAGCAGGAAGTCGCAAATGTTCTTATTGTCGTCGAATGGGTTTTTCGTTCAAATTCACAAAGAGGGATGAAATTAAAAATTAAAGAATTATGTTGAGTGAAATTATTATAGATGTCCTTAATTTATCATGTAATTGAACAATTAAGAAGCATAATGTAATTCTCTGCGAAATAATACAATTTTACATTTCCCGTAATATTTATAAATATGTTGATGTTTCCATCATAGCACTTTCCCTGTTAACGATATAATTATTTAAATGTCAACAATATGTCAAAGTTGCTTAAAATTTATTTTACATTTATTATTATTATTATATTTCTACTACTTTTATTAATATTATTCTAAAACTATTTACTAAAAAGTAATTCTTGGATTTTTTTTACATCTCGGTAAATATTGATCATGATCACATCTAACCGTTATATATTTTTAACTTTACTGTAAATCAGTGGTTGATACGCGTGGCGCATGAAGTAAAATTTCTAGTTTAGAAAAGCCCCGTGAAAATTTTTCTCGGGTCGTTGCTCGACCCTCGGCAAATTTTCTACGCGGGGCTTTTCTAAACTCGAAATGCTTAGTCTGGGAGTGGAAAACATTTGCTAATTTAAAATACATCACAACTATTTAAATGTGTATCGTGGCTATCAGAAAATAAAAATAATAACATGAAGATCTCATCATAGTTCAATTCAAACTCGTGTCAAGTTTGCACGATTGGTTAAATGTCGGCTTGCGACTTATATTAGCTGTCACTATAGTTCAAATATCGGCCACCGCCTACTTATGTCAACTGTTATTATAGTCCAAATGTCGGCTGGTGCCGATTTGTATGTGAACTAAATGTTACACAAAATATTATTCAATGTCAATGTCAAACTACCGACACAATTATCTATGCTAACTGATTTATATCTAGCAAATAATTCAAACAATTCAAAAAATTAGATATTTATAAAAATATTAAAAAGAGCTACGACAAAAGCGTATATAAAGGGTTTTTCATAAAGAGGTCCCATTCTAGTTGTTTAAAAACAATATGTTTTTTTATGAAATGGTGCTAAAATATTTATTTAAAAACAAAATTCAAACTCCACGATTAGTTGCGGAAAATTATATCTGGTAAATAGCCACCTTGGCTTCTTCTGCAAATGCCTATTAATTTGAGAAATCACATTTTTCCATAACTCTGGCTCTATTTGACCAAAAACGGTTCGAATATTTTTTTGAGCGCTTCAATTGTTTGTGGGCCCTTAGCGTAAAATTTTTTCTTCACAGCTGCAAAGGAAAAAGTATTCACGTTATAAGCATGCAGGCTAAAATTCTTGTGCAGAATGCTATGAAGGCTGGTCTTTGAAATGCCCAACTGCTGTGAACGTCTTGGGATAGACAAACCCGGATTTTCAGGAACGCTTTTAGCAACAGCGGTAATGCTCTCAGCTGACCTGGCGATACGAATACGAACTGGCAACTTTATATCAGTAATTTGTCCATTTATGTTTTTTTTTGTTTTGTTTTGTTTTTGGATTTTACGTCATCTATTTCCGCTGCTATGGCCTATCATGACGCCGGAGATTAGGTCTACAGCTATCCGGGAATTTTGCCGAGCCCGGTGGGAATTCCAAACCACCGGTAGGGATCTTTAACGTGCACGCAACATCCAGGCAGTACACGGGTCCTACATGCATTTAACGTCATATCCGAGAAGACGGAGTGTTTGGCATTTTTATCCTAACCTATATAAATGCAGACAACTTTCCATTTATCTTAAATTTAGTGATAAGTTTTACAATGACACAGTAAGAAGGTGTTTCATACCGACCAAAAACACGACGATCGCTGCGATCTGTCTGGGCGAAATTTGCATCATATTAATAATGAATTTTCACCATTTCAATATGTTTTTGGAGCGTATATCTTTACATTTTCTCAAATCGTACACTTTTTACTTGACGAGTGTCAAAAAATCAAGGCCCTCTATTAAACAGTTTAAAAAATCCAGGGAATTTCAAATAGGACCTCTTAATGGGAAACCCTATACATTAAACTTTTATAAAAAACTTTTCTTAACAATATATGATCAATATTAACTCATTAAGCGCCATTGGTGCATACAGGCAACATTATACATTTTTTGTTAACCAAATTACTAAATGAGTTAATTTTGTATATTATATTATTTAACCTGACTTGAAAATGTATGAAGAGAAATGTGAATATTTTGTAATTTAATTTTTTCGATTATTACAAAAAAATACATCAGTGTATTTCTAACTTCACAATATTTCAGTGTTCTATATGCGTGGCGCATGAAGTAAAATTTCGAGTTTAGAAAAGCCCCGTGAACATTTGTCGCGGGTCGCTACGCGACAAATTTTCTACGCGGGGCTTTTCTAAACTAGAAATTTTACTTCATGCTTAGTCTGGGAGTGGAGACACTCGTTCCAAACTTTATATCGCACGTTTTTATAAAAAATCGATTACTTCCTGAAAATTTACAGTGTATACATTTTGCATATTTAAAAGAAAAATTCTACATACTGTGAATTTTTCTTTTAAATATGCAAAATGTATACACTGTAAATTTTCAGTCAATAATCCCAGACTAAGCATGAAGTAAAATTTCGAGTTAAGAAAAGCCCCGCGTAGAAAATTTGATGTGTTATTTTAAACCAGAATAATTGGACGTAACCTTACAATAAATGACATTTGTAACTTTTTTTTCGAAGGCACATTAATTATAATTTCTGAAAAATATAATTTCAAATAGGAAGTTTATTTTAATTTTGTTTTGACAACAATATTTTTAGACAATAATATATTGCACATTGTTCGGTTAACGCGTGTTTTCCATTCCCAGACTAAGCATGAAGTAAAATTTCGAGTTTAGAAAAGCCCCGCATAGAAAATTTGTCTAGGGTCGCGCAGCGACCCGAGACAAATTTTCACGGGGCTTTTCTAAACTCGAAATTTTATTTCATGCGCCACGCGTATAAACCACTGAAATATTGTGAAGTTAGAAACACACTGATGTATTTTTTTTTAATGAGTAATGATCGAAAAAATTAATAATAAGTTATTCATAGAAATCATTAAGAGGAGTGCAAAATGTTACCAAAAATCAACTTTTAAAGTTGACTCTATAATTGTTTGGCCGTTAATGGGTTAAAGAAACATTCAAAAAGATGCTAAGAGTAAACTAGCACTTCGGTTTCCGCGTTTTCACCATAAGTGGATCGAATTGTAATAAAAAACGTAAGTTTATTGTGTCATCTTAACAGCTCAATCGGTTTAGAGTTTATCGTGGCGACAAAATTGCAGAATTACAGACAGACATTTTTCGAAATGTTTAAATCAAAAATGTTAGTGAAAATATCCGTTTTGAGGTCCCCAAAGTCTAACATCATTTTGAAAAAATATTTGTCTCTCTGCCTGTGTGCTATTGGACTGTGTGTGTTTCTGTCACCACGATACAAGAAAAAATGGCTAGAGAAATTGATTTTAAATTTGAAACCACTCTTTTTTTTTGTACCTCAATACTAAGTTGTGATTTGTATATTGTTTGTTGTAGAATTTGATGGTTTAATATTATCTCCGACGCGCGAGAAATTAGAGCCTACAATACCAAAGCGCGACGACGATTCAAGGGGTTCGCAGAAAAACAGCCCCAAGAAGAACTCTCCCCAGAAGACGGCCTTACAGAAGAAGAATTCGCTAAAGTCAAAAAGTGCCCTGCGGACAGGTGAACGCATTTCAATAAGCACCACATTTATCAATAAGTTCGAAATGATTTTCCAGCAAGATCCCATTCTGTAGGACCGACCGATATCGGTTCCTCCGAGAAACGTTCGCCGAAGCGCCAGTCCCGCTCCACGACCGTCAAAGAGAAGAAGACTCCGACTACGGCGACCGCGACCACCACGAATAATGTTCCTGTCACGAAAAGACCACGCCCTTGTACGTAGCAAAAAAAGCATGATACAACTCAATGTGTGCCAAGTTTCGTGAGCTTTAATAATGCACGTGTTTAAAATTGCGCACTGAATTTACTAAACAAAAAATGAGGCGAAAATCAAATTGCAAATACCTTCCTGTGCTTATCAGTTTTATCTTTTCTTTATGTTTTGCGAAGCCTTCTGTAGTTTGGTTTTTTTGTTCTTCTCTTTCTTTTATAACAGGAATTCCGGTTTTTTAGCATCCCTCAACACCACTGCCTCATCCCGATCTAAAAGTAGTTCAGTTCCCCCTAAAACCGAGGAAGACAGATTGGCCAAAACAAAGCCAAACAAAAATAATAGCAATGAATCAAATTCTAAAGCAGAGCAAAGGAGGGGACAAACAGGTAAGACAAAAAAAAACAAATCACAGTACCGACCATTTTTTTGTGTTAAACACACCTTATTAGCTGTTTACGCATTCCTGGCCTTGTTAGAGTAGTTTCCACGGGGAGATTTTCTTTCTTAATTGATGTTTTTGTTGACGAGTCGTGGTAGCACGATTCTTGGCACACACACATAAGCATAACGGATTAAATTACCTGTATGAATTTTCGGGAACGATTATGGGGTGTTTATTAATATGAAATGTTGATAATAATAGCAACAGAGCCACCCAAGTCCGAGAAGGCGCCGCCCGAAGTATCCGAACCAGAAGTTATAGATTTAGAACCCGTGGTAAAGTCGCCACCCGAGCCGACCCGTGTCAAGTCCCCGGAACAGATCATTATGAGGTCTCCGGATCCCGTCAACTGGACTGTTCCTCTAGACACCGGAAAAACTTTTACAGTGACTCAAAACGTCCGTGAAGGTGAGTTAACTTTAATTAATTAAAACAATAGTTATCATTAGATACATTTAGTAAAAGCTAAATATACCATTGCTGTAGCTTATATATACCATCGCTGTAGGATTCCTGTTGCCTTTCAACCCAAGTTTGTTGATTTTGGTGACATAAACATACTTTAACAAGTATACATATACTCTGTTTTTTTTTTTAATATGACTAAACTTAGGGTGTATTTACTGCAAACAGTTGCAGCCCTGCTTTAACAGTAGAGTATTTTAAACATCAAATTTTGAGATGTTGGTAAATGATCATCAATGTGACAAATAAATCATAATCAAATAAATTGTCACGATGCAGAGATTTTCAAAAAAGAGAAGGCTACAACTTGAAACTTTACAACACATACAGGGATTATTTCTTTTAGGTATACTTTCACATATTCCATATAAACTGTTGTAAAATTAATTAATGTGATCAGAACTAAGCAGTATATTTTGAACTTTACTTTAAATCAGTGCTTTATACGAGTGGCGCATGAAGTAAAATTTTGAGTTTAGAAAAGCCTGATTTGGCTTGGTCGCTCCGCTGCGCTACGCGACCAAGCCAAATTTTCAGGCTTTTCTAAACTCGAAATTTTACTTCATGCTTAGTCTGGGAGTGGAAAACACCTGTTATAGTTTTTAAATTGAAGGTTTTTAATAAAATCACGAATGTCTGAAAATTTGCATTGAAAAATCGTAACATGTATGTATACCTACAGTGTGATCAACAATGATTGTAGACAGGTTAAATTTCCCGCCAAAAAATGTTGGTACAACTGATTATATGAAAAGAAAATCCCCTAGATTGCTTTTCCATTGGCGTAGCAAACATTTTTTCCCAAAATATATTAAATATTTATTCATAACTATATATAACATTTTTACAATTTTTATTAAATATACAAATTAAATTGAAGTAAGTTAAGGTTTTGTGTATTTTTAATAAACGTAGAGTTATCATCCCTAATTTTATAATAAATGTTGAAAATTATGGCCTTCATTTTCTAGGCAAATGTTAACTCTACGTTTTTTTATTTTGCAATACTCGTTGAAGCTCCTCCGGATTTATGTTCCTTATCTCTTCTTCAATTGCTGCTTAAAGCTCGTTTAGGGTATGCATTCAATTTTTAAAAACCTTATTTTTTAAATGCCCGAATAAATAAAAATCGCACGGAGTGACGTCTGGCGAACGTGATGGCCATAGTCCGTCGCTTACCAAGCGATCATCGTAAAATTCCCTCAAGTAACTTAATGTCGCCAACGCAGTATGAGGAGTGGCTCCATCTTGCTGAAAATAACCCATTATCTGTTCTTCATCATGCAATTTATTCAAAAATTCATCTAGAATGAGTGTTCGGTAGCGCTCCGCATTGATTATTTCGTTGAAAAATATTGGGCTAATTATCCGACGTCTCGAAATTGCTACCCAAACACCAATTTTTTGTGGATGTAAATCCGTTTCAATAAAAGTATGAGGATTTTCTGTAGCCCACGTATGATAGTTTTGGCTGTTCACATATCCTGACAAGTGAAACCACGCCTCGTCAGTAAAAAAGGTCTTGTCCAACATACCATTATCATTTAAATTCTGATTAAACCAATTGCAATAATCAATTCTTTTTTGGAAATCAAGTGGCTGAAGTTGTTGAACTACCGATACCTTATACGGGTGCAAATGCAGAATTTTTTTTGCGGCTTTTATGCAACTCCCATACGATACTCCTGTAAAAGGATTAAACATTAAAATTTGTGCGCACCTAAAAATTAAGAACATACCCGTTTGAGCTGAAAGTTTTCTTAAAGATTTTGTTGGGCTTTGTTCAAGTCGTTGTTGAATGTCGCCAACAACCTCTTCTGTTAAGATAGGCAGTCTTCCAGCTGACTTGCCCTTACAGATACAATTCTTTCCCTCAAACCGGTCAACAGTGCGGGTTTTATGCGAGGAATATGTTTTGTAAAGAATGTAGACATCGAGGAAGGCTTGAATAAATTGATTCAGACACGATTGTAATGAGTAAGTCCATGTGCCATTTTTATTCATAGTTCCACTTCGATAATGAGCCTTCAGGATGAAAGCATCATGCTGTGGTGCAAACATCACGGTAAACACAAGCGAATTCTCTTAAAATCTGTAAATTTAGGATTAAGCTTAAATTTTCTAATTTTCTAACCTTAAAAACAGCAAATCATTTACCACAAAACAAAGACTTATACAAAGTAGTCCTGATAAGAACTGATGTATATGAAACAGAATGAAAAATAACTTAATTCGAAGAATGAATTAACACAATGGCAAAATACGACGCACGACGCTGCTAATGTCAAATCGAGTTACTGATTATTAATTTTTCCTTGGCATGAACTTGGAGCGATCAAATTCCCCAGATTTTTCGGCGGGAAATTTAACTTGTCTACAATCATTGTTGATCAGCTTTTTACAGAAAAATTCTTTGTATTTGGAACTTTTTAAAAAAATTAAACATATAAATGGACAGATAATAAAGAAAACAGATATTCCTAAACAAGGAATATTACCTGATAATCCTATCCTACCTGATCCTCAGAGACACTTTATTAAATTGGCAGTAGATACAAATAATTCGAGGCGTGATAGGTAAATACTTTTGTAATCGTAATCTTTGAGTTAATTGAATAGTCATATTAATGTCAGATTTCCCTTCACATAACCTAAAAATTAAAAGTTGATTTACATCATAACATGTGAATAATCTTGTCCTAACCTAAAACACACAACCTGCATTACACCACTAAATTCTTAAAATGTCAAATTTGATTGATAATAAAACAGATTATACATATCCCGATGCGTATGCATTTTAAGGCATTCGTTATTTTTTATCAATAAGTTAAATTTGAAGCTATTAAAGAGTTTTCCAGTCCTTGATTAAGCAAGAAGTAAAATTTCGAGTTTAGAAATGGCTGAAAATTTGGTTTGGTCGCGTAACGAAGCAGAGCGACCAAACCAAATTTTCAGGCCTTTCTAAACTCGAAATTTTACTTCATGCGCCGCGCGCCTAATACACAAAATTATTGCGAAGTTCAAAATATACTTGTTTAGCAGTATATTTTTAATCGTGCTTTAGCAGTTTATTATTAATAACAAAGGCATGGCAGTATCATTTAAATTTCACAATATTTCAGTGTTTCATAAGCGTGGCGCATAAAGTAAAATTTCGAGTTTAGAAAAGCCTGAACATTTGGTTTAGTCACTCTGCTTCGCGGAACGACCAAAGCAAATTTTTTAGCTTTTCTTAACTCGAAATTTTACTTCATGCTTAATCAAATTGAACTTCAAATTAAAGGAAAAGCGATGAATGCCTGATATTTTAGAGCGCATGCATCGGAATACATACACTTAAAAGAAAAATTCGGTTCTTGGCAGTTATTATTATTATTGATCAGTTACCTTTGCATCCATTAAATCCTGTATGGTGCGCTATGTGGTCTGAAGGAATTATTATACGTTACTTTTGAATGCACGCATTGCAGTAACTGTTAGTGGATAATGTTATTTTAACATAATTGATACATTTTTCACACAAGAATTCTATACGTTGGACTTGGTTAACATGTGGCTCCAACAAAACGGTGCAACTTCACATACACTTAGGGCCTGTTGCACCAGACACATTTACCTGGTTCAACTCTGAACTCGATCAAAGTGGTATTAGAACAATAGGAACTGTCATCTTGAACTCAAGTTCAGCTTGAACTTGGGTTTAACGTTTTTGGCGCAACTGGGCCTTAATGTTGCAAGGGAATAATTTCAGCTCGGCAGCCCTTATAGACGAGCCGCCATCGAACTTGCTGCTGTTTTAGTGGCCGTCACTTCCACTTCTAGAACACTGCAGTGGTTCGACTATACAGGGTGAGTCGGGAGGAGCGCACCAAACTCTAGGAGTGTATTATACACGTGAAAATAATGTAAAAAAACTCATTTGATCTTATCCGATTTTCATTTGTTTTCAAGTTATGGCGTAATTAAAAATGTTCATCTGGCTTTCCACTTCTATCTGAATTTTAACATTATCAAAGTATGCCATGTTCGAGGCTTATAAACATTTGATAATTCTGACGTTTTGATGAACTGTCAGTGTACGGTGAACAGTAACTGAACGTTTAAGTTCGAATTAATGTGATTGTTAGTGTTGCAAAATGCCACATACTTATTCAAATTTAGAATATGCAAATATGGTGTTTGTATATGGTTTCTGTAATGGAAATGCTACAGCTGCTGTTGAAGAATATCATGAACGTTTTCCACACCAAAGACATCCCGATAAAAACATATTTATTAGAGTTTTCAACAAATTGTGCGAGACTGGTAAGCTTCCCAGTGCTAACATAACATATGAGCGCGCTGCTCGACAAGGTTTTGTAGAACTAGAAAATATTCTGCATCTAGTAGAAGAAGATGCAACTACTAGCTCACGGAGAATTGCCACTCAATTGGCAATTCCACAAAAAAGAGTGATGAACACGCTACACGAGCAAGGCTTATATCCTTATCACGTTCAGAGAATACAGCACCTACAACCAGAGGATTACGCTAACCGTACGGAATTTTGTCGGTGGATAAATAATAATCATCGTAATGTATCGAGTATACTCTTTACGGATGAAGCTACATTTACCCGTGATGGCATTAACAACACTCGTAACTTTCATGTATGGTCTGATGAAAATCCCCACGCAACAGTCGAAAGCAATTTTCAACATCGGTTTTCTGTAAACGTGTGGTGTGGTATGGTTGACAGTTATTTAATCGGCCCTTTCATTTTGGAGAATCGTCTCACAGGAGGCAACTACCTCAATTTTTTACAAAATGAATTACAAGGCCTGCTAGAAGATGTTCCTATAAATATTAGAATGCAGATGTACTATCAGCACGATGGAGCTCCTGCACATGTCGCTCGTCAAGTCAAGCAACATTTGGACGAACGTTTTCCAGGGCGTTGGATTGGTCGTGGAGGTCCTATTAATTGGCCTGCAAGATCTCCAGACCTCACACCACTAGATTTTTGTTTATGGGGCTGGATGAAAAATGAAGTCTACAAAATAAAAGTGGACACACGGGAATCACTAATTAGACGAATTGAGAATACTGCAGCCCATATAAAAGAAGAAAGAAATGAATCAATTGGGAGAGCAACAAACGCTCTTCGTAGACGAAGCAGAAAATGTTTAGAAGTCAATGGCGGTATTTTTGAACATTTGTTGAAAGAACGCTATGATTAAGAACATTTTTTTGTATAATAACTTGTTTATTTGTTAATATGCTTAACTTGAAAACAAATAAAAATCGGATAAGAACAAATGAGTTTTTTTACATTATTTTCACGTGTATAATACACTCCTAGAGTTTGGTGCGCTCCTCCCGACTCACCCTGTATAAGGAGATAATACGATGGTTGATCGTTCTAGGAAATCCCACTTTTCACTTTGTCATCTCTTTTGTGATACTTGAAGACGTCTTATGAGCCTAATTGCTCTACTAGGTTCGCCGTTAATTCCTGTTTTGTTGAAAGCAGAAACTGGTAGACTCGGGCATTGTTCATTGACACATGAGCGTTTGTAACGAAGGTATCTAATCCCTTTACCCATCAAATCGCGATATAATTAGCTCTTGCTGCCTACCTGAGTTTGTCGTGACACTCCAATACTATTTCCAAAGTTGTGAACTGCTTCCCCAGAGATAGTGGAGCCTGCCTACAATATTCTCAGCGCGATGTTTGTTCTAAAGTATACTCCAAACCGTGAGCTATCCTTTTTTAACCATCGGTGCAGATTCGTATTTCCCGAGTCTTTCAGCATTTTTGTGGGATGATTGATGATTTTATATGTATGGTGTGTTTTGTAACATTGTGGGTTTTCGATTTTCAGCGCCAGCCTGTTGAAGTATATTATAGCAAACACTTCTGCAGTGGATATCTCTAGCATCCCCACATATGCTACTTTCCGATACCCAACTATCGCATGTTCAATAAAATAAAACCTCTAGAGTGCCATGATTTCATTTCTTTTTAAATTTAAGTTGGCTACACGCCTTAGGAATTGACATATAAAACGTCAAACATGATAATTATAATATATAATTTCAGAGTTGCCAACTTACAATATTTTCCATGGCACTCTAAAGGTTTTTTTTTAATTGAACATACCATAGATACATTGCAGACAATTTATGTTTGACACAACTTCCTCCTCTACTTGAAAATCAAGTGTCGAAATACAAGGCAATCTTCCATCACTATATGCAGGGTAGTGGGAATGGCACCTTCTTAATCATTAACAATGACAAACAATATAGGATTTTTTTTTCTTGGGAGTATACAAATCAAGATATACGAGGGGGGTCCGATATTAATGGTACATGCCAAAATTCACTAACATATATTTTTAAAGAAAATATTTAATATATTCAACAAAAAAATATATGCCTTTGTATTATTCTCGACATATTCTCCATAAAGATATAGACATTTATCTCAGCGTGACAGTAGTTTGAACATCCCTTAATGGTAGTGTTGCCTGTTAAGTCGATTAAAGTAGTCCACAACTGTGTAAAGCGTATCCCCGCCAAAAAAAAATCAGGAGTCCGAATAAATTAAAATCGAAGGGGGCCAGATCGGACCTATATGACTGATGCTGGAGGGCCTCCCAGTTCCGCTGTGTCAACCACTCTTTGGTTTGATTTGATGTGTGCGGTATTGCCCCATCGTGCAAAAGTTTGACTCCATCGTGCAAAAGTTTAACCCCTCTCGTATATAAAGTAAACTTTCAGGCATTTATTTTTTTTTTTTAAAAGCGTTAATTGTAAAGTTTGTAACGTGGGTTTCCTCTTTTATATTAAGCATGATGAAAAATTTCGAGTTTAGAAAAGCCTAAAAATTTGGTTTGGTCGCGTAGCGAAGCAAGGCGACCAAACCAAATTTTTGGGCCTTTTTAAGCTGGAATTTTTTCTTCGTGTGCCACGTGTCTTATACACTGCAATATTGTGAAATTCTGAATATACTGATAAAGCAGGTTGCTACAGCAGTATATTTAGAGAAGCCTGAAAATGTGGTTTAGTCGCTCCGCTTCGCTACGCAACCAACCCAAACATTGAGGCTTTTCTAAACTCCAAATTTTACTTTATGCTTAATTGAGGAGTGAAAACACTAGATACCAGCTACAAATTCAAACATTTTTAAAAATAACGCACGCCTGAAACTTTACAAAGTATGCATCGGGATATGTGTTCTTGAAAGAAAAAATCTCTGTATCTATTATCTCGGTAAACCAATAGGTTCATACTACCAAATATGCTCTTTGTGATTTTCCATCTCTTGGTGAACATGACGAGTTTTGGCAGGGTTTACCAACAGTTTATACTGATGATTTCCAAATCCAAACGTTAGCGCTTTTCTGAACTCGAAATTTTACTTCATGCTTAACCTGGGAGTGGAACACACTTGTTGGAAGCTTCAAATTAAACGAAACTCATCAAACAACTTTTAAAAAAAAAAAAAATTTGTACCTACTGTAATATTAATGACAAGTCATAAATTTGTTGCTTTAATAAATCTTAAGGTTTTCTATAAATAAACGATTTAATTCAACTTTCATATACATTTTTTAAAATGTTCATCCAAAACTAAAGAATTTCACGAAAAAGGTGTAATTTTGGCAAATAATGAAATTTTGATAAAACAGATTATGCAATAAATATGTTCTGTAATCAATTAAAGTGTTAAAATTATTTAAATAATATTTTCAAATAATTTTTGGTCATTTTCCATGAATTTAATTGAATTCTTCCATTTTGACGATTACTTCGAAATTTCCAAAATATCTCTATTATCATTGTATAGTTTTCATCAATTTTGTTGAAACTATATTGATAATACTGACTAAAAATAATAATATTGACTGTCATATCATTATATAGACCACATTCTGAGAATAATGATTGTTATTTAACTTTAATTTTACTTTATTAACGGAATTAATTTAATTAGATAAAACAACTTCAGAATAAAGTATAAAACACTATTATTTAACAACATTTACTATACTGACTGCATATTTGCCATTTTCGACATCTTTATAAATTTAAGTAAAATATGTATAATATTAAAAAGCATGGCAACAGTTTTTTTGTTTAAATAGTTAGGTACAAGTAAACATTGTGTCCACTTCTTGGTCAAGTATTTATTTATGCTAATATTTGAACATTTCAAGTAGTATCATCAACCAAAGTTTTATCGACAAAATAAACCAATGCGCTTGAAAATCAAGTCGTTTCGTTGTAAAAGTTGTTAAGTGCAATTGATTTCTTGTACACGTTTACCTTTAAACTGATGATTGTTGTTTTTTTAGTCACGCGATTTTTGCACTTGCAAAAATCCCATTAAGTTTCGTCTGAGATTGAATTTCTGTTGCCCTATTTCCATTTTACCGACATAATAATAAAATGTATTAATCTCTCAAAATTTGAGCAATTTTTTAAGAAGACATTCTGAAATTATTCAAAATTTAAAATAATACCTATACAGGGTGTCCGTATTTCGACAGATTGTATGGGGATCTCTTTACAGATAAGAAAATATTGTAATTATTAATATCAAATCTAAAATGCGTGTGATCACTGAGTTTGGAAAAAATTATTCTTTTAAATAATCTGAAAATTCAAAATTGCGCTGAAAATTGCGCTCATAATAAAACAGTTGTCTATGGTTTCCGGCTAAATATTATAGTATTCTTGAAACAAAATATGCCACTCGATTCCGCATTAAAAAATGTAATGTCAAAGTTATAAATGTCTAGATTCAATAGATTTTGAATAAGAAAAAATCATTTTTTTGGTGATATCTTCAAAACAAAAGAATATATTTCAAATTTGATTTCAGATTATTAAAGGGCAATGAAATGCGCAACTTTGTCCTAGTTTAACTGACTCTCTATCTCTTCAAATAACTGAGATCCCCAGATATTCTTTTGAAATACGAACACCCTGTATATTTTAAGAGTTTACAATTTTATTTCCACATCAAAGTTAACACAAAGTATATGAATTTCTGAATTATCTTTATAAATTTCATCAAATTAGATATATGTTTAATAGTACTGAATTTTAAATCGTACCTATGTATTTTAAATTTCTGCAATTTTATTTTCACTTGTTGAATTTTTGTAAAGTTAATACAAAGTATATTAATTTCTCAATAATCTTTGTAATTCTTATCTAATTTTAATTGTTAAGTAGACACACATTTTTTAATATTATAAATCTCATATATTGTATTTTAAGTGTCTGCATTTTTACTTTCCCCCGTATGTAATACAAAGGGAAAGTATTGTTTTCGTGAAAATTTTCGAATCAAAAATTTTAGCGGAAATATCCGTTTTGAGGTCCCCTGAGTCGAATAAGACCATTTTTGAAAAATGTCTGTCTGTCTGTCTGGTTGTGTGTCTGTGTGTGTGTCTGTGTGCGCTGTACCGCAAAAACCGCTAAAGATATCGAGATGAAACTTAAAACTTAAGCTTTTTGTTACAATCGGAAGAACTGAAAAGCTTTTGGTGAAAATCGGAAAACCGGAAGTGGTACTTTACTCTTAGCGTTTTTCAGATTTTTCAGATTTTTTCAATAAATGTTCATCAATAAAAAAATTCTTTCAAATAAAAGTTGTGGATAATAACAAAATGAAGATGTATTGTTCATTTACTTTTTGTCATAGCACTCTTAGTTTTTTAGATATTTCAAAAGTTGTGTGTTTTATCTAGTTATTGGTGTGTGACAGTGTATGTGTCGATACAATTGAAAAATGTTTCAAATAAAAGTTGTAGGAAATGAAAAACTAAAGATTTTTTGTGGACTCACTTTTTGTCATAGCACTCTTAGTTTTTGAGACATTTAATAAATAGTGTTTTTTTATCTAGTCATTGATTTGTGTCAGTGTGTGTGTTGATACAATTGGAGAATGTTTCAAATAAAAGTTGTAGGTAATAAAATATTAAAGATTTTTTGAATCTTCACTTTTTATTATAGCACTCTTAGTTTTTGAGATATTCAATAAATAGTGTTCTTTATCTAGTCATTGGTTTGTGTCAGTATGTGTTGATCTAATTGAAAAATGTTTCAAATAATAGTTGTAGTTATCAAAAAGTTGAAGACATTTTGAAAATAATAATGCTACAAATATTTTAAAAGTGATTTAATACGCAATTTACGGGGGAAAGTACTATGATGGACACATCATCATTTTTATTTCTAGGTGTGCGATTTTAATTTCTTCAACGTTCCTACAAAGTTCATTCATTTCTTAATAATCTCTGTAAATTTCATAAAAATTTGTTTCGCTGACTTTTGCACATAATTATAATCTTAAATTGTAAATTTCATCAAAATTCGATATATATTTTTTTGTTTCATTTTTAAGTAGATACGAATTTTATGTGTCAGTATTGTATTTTATGTTTCTTTTATTTTTTTATTAAACTAAAAATGTCACCAATATTCGATCTTCATTTTTTAATTTCAAGTAAACATGAATTGTCTGTGCCTGCATTCTTGTTTTTGTTCAATATGATTTTTCAGTTCATTTATTCATTTCTCAATAAAATCTGTAAATTTTATGAAAAATCGTTTCGGTCATTTTTTACAACATCTCAAACAACATCTTAAAAAGCTACCAAATTCAATTTGCAATTCAGGTAAAAATATTGAAATAAATGAATAACATTTCTTTCAATATGCTGAACATTGATTTGCGCTTATTGTAATATTGAACAGAAGAGTAACTGTCATTTTAAAATTTTAATAAAACACATTTTATATTTGATAACTGATAATATTTTTTATTGATTTAGAAAGTAGAGACATAACCTCTGTCTCTACTTTCTAAATCACTAAAAATATTATCAGTTATCAAATATAAAATGTATGATACAAAACATCCGACAAATGACCGCCTCTACTGTTGGAGCACATATTCACTCTTTTAATTAAATTTGTCACAATATTTTTACATAATTGCTGGGAAATATTCGCAATGCTGTGTCAAATTTCATCTTTGAGATATAACCCCACAGAAAGAAGTCTAACGGTGTCAAGTCACATGACCTTGGTGGCCAATTCATATTACCTCGCTTAGAGATAACACGACCATTAAATGTTTCTTGCAATAACTGCCCGGTTTAATTGGTCGTACGACATGTTGCACCGTCTTGTTAAAACCATATTTATTCAACATCCATACCACTAATTTCAAGCAAAAAAAAGTTTAAAATCATCTCACGATATCGCATTCCATTGACAGTAACCGAATTTTGATTTTAATTTTTGGAAAAGTAATGGCCAATCAATCACTCCCTCAGATCAAAATCCGTACCAAACTGTGACCCGTCGAGCACATATATGAAGTTCTTCAATCACTTTTGGATTTTCGGATCCCCAAATTCGGCAGCTTTGTTTATTAACATAGCCGTTAAGGTGAAAATGCGCCTCATCACTAAAGATGATCTTGTGGTTTCAATTACTGTGATAATTGAACTTTGTAAGCAAACAATTTCAAATCTTTCGTCAAAATTCGTTGAAGAGAGCTCCTGGAAATGCCTAATTGTTGGCTGCGCCGACGAATTCATGTTGAAGGATTTTCCTCGATACTTTCACTAACATTGGTTATGATTTTATTTGAACGAGCCGTACGAGGACCGCCACTGATTTTTTTGTTTTCTACTGAACCGTTTGACTCAAATTTATTGATTAAATTCACCACGGGGTTACGAGTAGGAGCATTACGATGACTAAACAAAGTACGGCATCTTCGAACGGTTTCAGCAAAATTCTCACCATTTTTGAAGCGAATTTTTACAATTTCTACCCGTTGTTCGATGGTGTACATTTCCATAACTTAACCTCAATGTTTTCTAATGACAGTAGATAAATATCTCTGCGCTAGTTTTACCGCGAAAAAAATGGCTGCAAATTTATTATGTCAGTTACTTTTGGGACACCCTTTTTCTATAAAAAAAATTATCCGCTCTATTTGTTTTCACTCCTAATTTTACAATTAAGAAAACTACAAAATAGGATTTCGATTATTGCCTAAAATTATTGCCAGACTAAGCATGAACTAAAATTTCAGGCTTTTCTAAACTCGAAATTTTACTTCATGCGCCACGCGTATAAAACATTGATTTAAAGTGAAGTTCAAATTATGTATCGATTTGTTTTTTTTTAAAGCTGATTTTAATTAATTTTGTAACCATCATTAACCTTTTCGTGGCAATATCAATATATATTGCCTTCACTCAAGATAGATACTATTGCAACGGTAATGTTAATGACAGTTACGAAAATACAATTTGCAGTATTTAGTAAATATAAATATTAATTTCTTGAATTAATTTCTCATCTAGCACTTGGTGAAACATATTAGAATATGTAAAGTTATTTATATTAAAAACACTTGGTATTGTTTTACAAATTAAAACTTTATTCCGACTAGTTTCGGTTTGCTAGACCATTTTTAAAGGAATGTGAAAATAGTCTATCAAACCAAAACTAGTCGGAATAAAGTTTTAATTTGTGAAACAATACCAAGTGATTTTAATTTAAATAACTTTACATATAAATATTAAATCTAAAATATTTGGTATCGTAAATATGCGATATTTTGAGTATTGATACTTTTTACTACGATATTTTACAGTATCGATACTTTGCTATACCGGGTGTTGACTTGGCGGACGCAACATAGTAAATCCCATGTAAATTTTGAAATGTTCAAATTTTGGCTCCCCTATTTATTTTAGAAACAAAATGTATTTTCCTTTTTTGTAGAGGGAAAAATTCTGAATTCATTTGTGTTAACGTTTATCACTTTACGTTTCTCCAAGTTAAAATAATTAAGAAAAAGTAATGTGATTTTATAAAAATATTGACATGCCGTGGAATTGAAACAACAATTGCGGATGGCAAAAGATATCGCAGTCACTTGATTAAAGTAAATGTTTTCGAAATGATTTACACCACACAAGAAAAAATCCTCCTAATAAAGTATTATGCAGACCACGACAAAAAACATAAATCACATTACTTTTTCTTAATTATTAGCTGTAAATTCTGACATTCGTTGATTTTTAAATGAGTTCAATTTAAAGCTTTAAACGAGTGTTTTCTACTCCCAGGCTAAACATAAAGTAAAATTTCGAGTTTAGAAAAGCCCTGTGAAAATTTTCTGGGCTTTTCTAAACTCAAAATTTTACTCCATGCGCCACGCGTATAAAACACTATAATATTGTCAAATTTATGTATATTCGAACTTCACTTAAAATCTATGTTGAATATGCGTGGCGCATGAAGTAAAATTTCGAGTTTAGAAAAGCCCAGAAAATTTGTCTCAGGTCGCTACGCGACCCGTGACAAATTTTCACGGGGCTTTTCTAAACTCGAAATTTTACTTCATGCTTAGTCTGGGAGTGGAAAACACTTGTTTGAAGCTTTAAATTGAACTTCAAAAATAACAGGGAATATCCACAATTGTTGTTTCAATTCCATGGTATATCATTATTTTTATAAAATCACATTACTTTTTCTTAATTATTTTAACTTAGAGAAACGTAAAGTGTTAAGTGTGAACATTAATAAATTTAGAATTTTTCCCTCTACAAAAAAGTGAAATACATTTTGTCTCTAAAATAAATAGGGAAGCCAATATTTGAGCACTTTAAAATTAACATGTGATATCCTTCCTATGTTGCGTCCGCTAAGTCAACACCCGGTATGATATAATTGATACACAATTTTAATACTTTTTTGGGATCAGAACATCCCTACTTTGGTATATATCCAATTTTCGAAACTTCAGACCTTGATAAAATCCTTAAATTACCTAATATCACAAAAAACAGTTAGATGTATTTTTTGCTTTCGCACAAATTTTTCATTTTTCTTTTCAGATTTTAGTTCAGAATTTTAGCGTTGCACTGTGTAATTTATATGTACAACAGAATTCATAGATAATTCCAATAACAAATATTATTATTATTTGCAGGGGATTTAGCCACTCGACCGCACAGC
The DNA here is from genome assembly GCA_932526585.2 of Philonthus cognatus. NCBI lineage: Eukaryota > Metazoa > Arthropoda > Insecta > Coleoptera > Staphylinidae > Philonthus > Philonthus cognatus. The sequence goes on along the minus strand of OW052241.1, from coordinate 117,572,581 downwards.
GAGGTGAAAGCTTGGACACCCCCGGAAGTTCCGCCGCCGGTGGCCCAATCTGCTCCGCCCCAACTAACGGAGCAATGCAAAGATCAAGGCATGTCCATGTCATAACTCCGGACCTGATTTCTGCTTACCATATCCGATTTTGGTTGTATTGCTTTAGGTATGGGTTTAGCAGTCAGAGCATGAACTCAGGGCAGTGCAGTATCAGTTACTAAGAACAGGCGAGTACTAGCTGGCAATCAACTGCACTCTTAAAACATTCGGAATGGCTTGTATTCTCTCGGGGCTTAGATAACGGCGCTCTCTCTCTCACCACAAATCATCAGAAACTAATCAAAAATCAAGACATCATGAGAATGTGCAACGCTACGCGCGCTCGCGCTTGCATTAGCAATCGTTTGTGTGCGGTGCAGGTGGTGAGTCTCATGTGCGATTGTTGCAGCTAGGAGACTCGCGGAGAATACGACAGCATCCTCTTCTAATTTAGATCCGGTCTTAAATGAGGAAGAGCGATCGCTGCCGAGCAGCACTGGGAAACCAGTGGCAGCAGGCACTGATCAACTTCAGCCCCTAGACGCCGCCACTACTGCCACTAGTCTTCAACCAAAACCGTGCCCTTACAACCCAAAGGAAACTCCAACACTCGATGTTAATCCAAACAAATCTTTAGCTAATCAAGTCTTACAGAAAGCAAGAGACCGTTTCGATAGTTTCTGGGGAAGGAACTCCAGCGAGGAGACCGTCTAAGCCTCTCAAGAGTCTCCGGACTCTAGGATACACAACTTTCGTGAGCCGTAGATAATATGCAGGGTTAAAGTCTTAACATTTGCCATACTGTTATATAGTTCGTTTTGAAATGGTGTATTGTATTTATACAGGGGGAGCATCGTATGTCAGCTATCGCGGCTCGTATATTTTATAATAATGATATTTAACAAAACAAGAAAAAAATGTAATTCAGTTACGAACTAGATCTGGCCATGTTGTATCCGTTTCCATGCTGTATTTTTTATAGCCCAATCATTTTAGTTAGAAAAATGCTGAACCTGCCAAAAAAATCTCAAATTGAGTGGATTTTCGCGTAATACACCTTTGTTTCGATGTTTCGAACAGCATGTCAAAAGTCCTCATTGATATCGTGCCGGCGTTCAGAGATATTATTTGCTGAATATCACAAAAATTGCGTTTTCTTCAAGAACTCACTTCAGAAGATAATTAAAAAAAAAAAACAATAAATAAAATGGAGTTAATATTAAAATTGAATAAATTAAAATTTCTAGATACCACAATTGGACGTTTAACATTTTCTGACATGTATGCTGAATAGCAAGTGATATATTGAAGAATAAATGCAATTCTTGTGATATTTCGTGAAAAATATCCACAGAGCCTCAATACAATGCTTATGTTGTATGCCATCCATATATACATAACATAACTAGTAAGTTCTTTCATATTATAAAATTTGAACATAATCCGTCAAATCATTGCGCCTCATCGTTACCGAGTCCGATCCGATTTCCAAAAAAAGCAAACAAAAAAATGCGATTGTACATCCGCCTAATCTGGCCGATTTACTGACCGACCGACTAGCAACGCCACTGGAACTGCACTTCTGGCAAGAGTCTCTAATGTCTATTTAATAAAATTTATATATTTTGTGTAGTTGCGTTTGCTTGCAAACCTCTTGTGACTTTAGTTGACATCGAATGCACCTAATATTATGGATCAGTCTTGCAGTATTATATTAATAAAAGTTTCTGTTAACATTTATTGTTTTTTTTAATACTATATAGGTTGGTGAAAAAAATCGTCACTAATGTGAATATTAAATGAATCACAGTTGTGTACATTATATTACTTCTCCTTTCATTGATATGTTAATTTCATATAAAAAAGAACACGATCCCCATTTTTTTCTGAAGTTAAATTAATTATCAAATGCTCTAAAATACTACTATTAGAGATACAATAACAAATGTTCCAATTAATCGCACACTTTTTATTATCAAACATTTTCTGGACTTAAATGTTACAGATGATAGGGATAAAACTAACTTGTACAATTTAATTGAACTTTTTAACGAACACATTCTTTTGCCAGTTCAATGATAAATTTTAGAAAATGGCTGATGGTTTGCCGATTGGCTCATCAGTCAGTTGTTTGTTTACAGATTATATTATGAACCATCTTGAAGGTCTTATTCACCAACTCCCGGGTACACAACACATCATCACATGGAAACGGTACATCGATGATGTGCTGTGCATTTAATTAAAAATCATAAAGCAATAGAATTTTCAAATTATCACAAACTAACTAAAACTGATACTCTAAATAGTAAAAATTACGTAACTGGGCTCAAGTTCTGAGTTCGAATTCGCGAAGACAAACGTTACCACTAAACATATTAATTTTAACAGGTAAGGAGAAAAAGGAGAGATATACAATTGTATGTTTATTTTTTAGATATTGATTTGACTTACGTGGTACATACATTGATAGTTTGAATATTTGTTTATGTTTTGAAATAAAAGAACAAATCAATTAAGATTGTTACAAAGAGCGTGAAAGGTAAAGGATTGCGATCCCAATCCCAGAAGTTTGTAGCAAATTTATTAGATTATTTTGAAGGAGAGAAAGAAAATGGAGAAGCTTTCATCATTAAATTGTGTACAGAAGATAACTTATTATGACGTAAACTTTATTCAAAATATTACTTATCCTGCGACCGCCTACAATACAGAATTATTGCAATTAGTTAAAAGACACAAACCACAAAAACGTTACGAATGTCAAAAATTAACGATAATCTTTGAAATTCACGATAGGAGTCAAAATGTTTAAGAACAACGGAAGTCTTGAACATTTATAAAAAGCGTCTAGATTTTAATTAATTAACCCACTAAGCGCCATTGATGCATACACGCAACATTATTATTTTGTTATTAATTAAATTACTAAATGACTTGACTTGAAAATGTATGAAGAAAAAAGTAAATATTTTGTCATTTAAATATTTCGCTTATTACTAAAAAAAAAAATGTCAGTGTATTTCTAACTTCAAAATATTTCAGTGTTTTATACGCGTGGCGCATGAAGTAAAATTTCGAGTTTAGAAAAGCCCCGTGAAAATTTGTCTCGGGTCGCGCAGCGACCCGAGACAAATTTTCTACGCGGGGCTTTTCTAAACTCGAAATTTTACTTCATGCTTAGTCTGGGAGTGGAAACACTCTTTCTAAATTTCAAATTGCACGTTTTTATAAAAAATCGACAAATGCCCGAGAGGTTACAGCTTATACATTATGTATATTTCAAAGAAAAATTCACAGTATGTAATGCAATAAGTCATTCTTAAAATCATAAAAAATGTACAGAATTGGACCTAAATTCCACTTTAAGAGTTAACTCTATCACTGCTTGACCCATTAAGTTAATAAGAATTCTCCAAAAATTTTGGAATTTTGAAAATTAATAATATCTTTGAATTTCACGAAAACCATCAAGACTTTTTTAAATTAACGGAAATTTGGGAAAACCGTTAGACTTTTGATAATTAAAGAAAATGAAATAAAAAACTTAGATATTCACGAATGATAGTCGAGGTTGTGAAAATTTATTAATACCTTAAAAATTATGAAAAGCTCAACATTATTAAACATTAAGGAAAATTATAAAAACTGTTCAAGATTTTAAAAAATTACCAACATTTATGAAAAGTGTTAACATTCAGAAAAATCGAAAAAATTTTAAAAATCCACGGAAATAGTGAAATTTCATGAAAATCTCAACATTATTAAAATTAACGAATATTACTTTGCAAGTTTGAAAATTAACGAAAATTTTAACATTTCATTAGAAACGTTAATATTTTTAAAATTAAACGACAATTTAGGAAACCTGCCAAGATTTAAAAAAATTGAAGAAGCTCGAGAAACTGCCGAGTTTTTATAAATTAAGTAAAAATATGGCGCATCGTGTGTCGAAACTGTTGAAATTGTCGATAATGTTAAAATTAGTGATGGGATTAATCGATATATTTTAATAATCGATTATTTTAAAATTAGATATTTTAATAATCGATTAAATTAGTAGTTAGTTGGTTAGTTAACCTTTCAGTTTAAAAATATAATGAATACTTATGGAGTACAAACCAAGGACGGTTGAGTACACGGTAAGAAGGATCGACAGAATCGAAGATTTTGGAGTAGGGGTAAAGATCGCTTACGTCATAAATGCGCACTGAATTTAAATATGACTACTTAATAGTAAACTTTGGGTAAACATTCATAAGCTGTACATTTTCTAACATCCGTTGTTTTTTTTAATAAGTTCAATTTGAAGCTTTAAACGAGTGTTGTCCACTCCCAGACTAAGCATGAAATAAAATTTCGAGTTTAGAAAAGCCCCGTGAACATTTGTCTGGGCTTTTCTAAACTCGAAATTTTACTTCATGCGCCACGCTTATAAAACACAGATTTTAAGCTAAGTTCGAATATACATAAATTTCACAATATTTTAGTGTTTTATACGCGTGGCGCATGAAGTAAAATTTCGAGTTTAGAAAAGTCCCGTGAAAATTTGTCGAGGGTCGCTGCGCGACCCTCGATAAATTTTCACGGGGCTTTTCTAAACTCGAAATTTTACTTCATGCTTAGTCTGGGAGTGGAAAATACTCGTTTAAAGCTTAAAATTGAACTTTAAAAAAAAACAAGGAATATCTAAAGATTTACAGAAAATAGGCTGAATTTGGAATACGTATACTTTAAAGAAAAACTCTCTGTATAATGTAAATACATTAATATTTAAACATGTTAATAATTTTTAGTTATGGGAATAATCGATATATTTTAATAATCGATTATTTTAAAGCGAGCTATTTTAATAATCGATTATATTAGTAATTGAAAATTAGTAGTTAACCTTTCAGTTTAAAAATATAATGAGCGCGGAGGGGGGCGGAGGGTTAAAATGTAAAATGAATAATTATGTGGTACAAACAACAAGCGATATAAAGTGGTTTCCCAAGAATGTTTTTACAGGGGTATTTTTGGGGGTCGTATTTTAGTGGTAGTTTTTTCATGGGGGGAGGGGTGGCGGCGGGGGCGTTGAAATTACAGGCAAAGTTTATTATGGGTGGTTGTTTCGGAGGGTCGTTTCTCGGGGTGGTATTTCGAAGGGTTGGTATTTCGAGGGGATGGCATTTCGAGGGGATGGTATTTCGAGGGGTATTTTTTTCAGGGAGTGATTTTTATGGAGGGTTTTCTTCGAGGGATGAATTTCAGAAATTCGTAAGGATGGTTTTTAGGGGGATTGTTGCTTTCGGGAGATGTTTTTTTCCAGGAATCTTTTTACATGGGGTAGTTTTTCATGACATGTTTTTTTCCCGTAGGTGTGGTTTTCCATAAAAGTTTTTTAATGTGTAGTTTTTTGAGGGAGTGATTTTAAGGGTTTGTTTTTAAGCCCTTGGTTTCATAAGCGTTTTTCCCTGGGGGTGATGTTTATTAGTAGTGTAGATTAGAATTTTTATATAATTATTTAATGATTTATTTAATGAAATACAAAACAACCTTTAAATAAGAAGTTATAAATATTACTATATAATAATTAGTAGTCCTGTCTACCAAGACAATAAGCGATACAATTGTTTATAATAGTTAATAGTCCAGTCTACAGAGATAATAATCAATTATTTTAATTTGCCAATTAGTAATTTGCCCGACGAAATATTCGCTTAAATTAGTATCTACTATTTTAACCGATCAGATAATCGTTTAAATTAGTACATACAATTTTACCCGATCAAATAATCGCTTAAATTAGTAATTACTACTTAATAATTACTAATTAGTAATTACTAATTTACCCGATCAAATAATCGCTTAAATTAGTATATACTAATTTCCGCATAATAATCGATTATATCGATATATTTCAAAAATCGACTAATTACTAATTAGTATATCGATTATTCCCATCACTAGTTAAAATTGTTAAAAATGTCAAAAAAATCTAAAGTGTAAAAAATTTGAATTATGAAAAAGTGTGAAAAACTATCAATATTGTTGAAAATGTCAAAAATATTGAAACGTGATGAAATGTAAAATAAATGTTGAAAAATACTAGAATTCTAAAAACGTATGAATGATTCTTAACAATTGTGATTCATTTTTATTAAATGGGCAGTATATTTTTAATGAATTTCACTAAAATCAGTGTTTTTATGCGCGTGGCGCATGAAGTAAAAATTCGAGTTGAGGAAAGACAGAATTTGGATTTGGGCGTTTGATTGAAAACAGATAGAAGTTATTGACGTCAGGGTTGAAAGGTGTAGTCAACATATTACCTTTCTACCGTGACGTCATTAACTTCTATCTCTTTTGTGTGGTTATGGATGGGTGCGTAAGCCGAATGGTTGTGGTTGAAGAGTGAGGTGTTGTTGTGGTAGTGGGGTGGATTGAGGAAGCAGTCCGTATATTAAAAGGACTCTATAGCTCGCTTTTTATTGTCCGTGTTATATTATTCTTCGAGTTTTGATATTTTTGTGATGGATACGTCGTCGGAGGATTATTTGGTTACATCGTTTGAGAATTTCGCTACATTGTCAAGGATTGTGTGGTTATAGTCGTGGGCAGGATTCGAATCATTCAGGATTCGAATTATTTTAGAGGATTTAAAAGAGGCATTCGAATACTTTAGTTCAACTGGATACGTGATCCGGATTCGTTACGTATTTTTAAGAAAATTCGTATTCGAATCCAAATGTGGGTGATTCGAATCTTTATAAAAGGATTCGAATATTTATAAAAGGATTCGAATATTTATAAAAAAATTCGAATACTTACAAAAGGATTTGAATCGTCAAAAATAATTCGAATTAATTGTGAGGATTAACATGAAAAATGTCTTTTGTGTGTTTTTAAATTTCTCGTTAAATCACTGTTTTATACGCGTGGCGCATGAAGTAAAATTTCGAGTTTAGAAAAGCCCCGAAAATTTGTCTCGGGTCGCGCAGCGCGGAGCTTTTCTACAGTCGAAATTTTACTTCATGCTTAGTCTAGGAGTAGAAAACACTCGTTTAATGCTTAGAATTGAACTTAAAAAAAAAACAAGGAATATCTAAAAATTTACAGAAAATATGCTGTTTTGCGGAAAACACTATTTCTACTAGCAGAAACAACTAGCACTATTACCAGCCAGAACTTCAAGCTCAGATGGTTGAAGCTTCAGATATCTTGCTACCAGTAGACGAGGCCTGTAATAGTACTACTAAGTACTATTAGCCGAAAGAACCACTACTACATACTGTAACGTTTACTTTTTTTCAGTTAAAATCGATTTGTCCACTAGCAGAAAGAACTGCCGCTATTAGCAGACAGAGCTTCTAGTTCCGTAGGAGGGGGGTTGTAAGAATTTCGTAGGAGGCTTAGAAAAAAATATTGTTTTTGCTCTTACAGTCCCGCTTTTATATATAAACATTTATCATTCTAAAAATTTTCAGGGGGGGATTTGAAGAAGGAAAAACATAGTAGTTGTTCTTTCTACTACTGAAAGGACGGACGCTAGTAACACAATGAAATTGCACTACTAGCTAAAATAACTACTACTACTGATCTGGATCATAAAGGGGTGTGTACCTAGACACAGCAATTAGGTCCCAATGGGCCCTTTTTGCATCCCCCCCTAGGGTTGTGTCACTCCTTAGCTCAGCCATGCCACTCTGTCGAGAAAGGCCAGCAGAGCAGCGGTTGACTCTTCCCTAATGTCGGCCAATGTCGGCCATCTGGACCCCAGAATTTCCTCCCTTTGCGAGGCGAGTGCTGGGCAATCACAGAGGATGTGTTCGGCAGTCTCGTCCTCCTCATGACAGCCTCTACAATCTGGCGAGTGAACGGCTCCCATTTTGTAGAGATGCCCATTTAGTCCACAATGGCCCGTGAGAACGGCAGTTATGCATCTGAGATTATTTCTGCTCATTTGCAGGTATTGTAGTGCCGTCTTTTTGTTCGGATACCCTAAGGTTTCCCTAGACATCCTACAGTCCTTAATGTCATCCCAGCGTTCCCTGAATTTCTTCAGGATTTCGTTATGGATCAATTCGTTTAGGGTCGAGATGGTGGGTTTTACTAGCGGCTGTGGCGAGGAAATAGTTTCCCCAGCCGCTGCTCTAGCCAGTTTATCCGCCTTTCGATTGCCTACATTAATGTCATGGGCCTTCACCCATGATATCTCGATTCTGTTTTCTGCGGCAGCAAGTCTGAGTTTGCTGTGGCAGTCCAGAACTGTCTCCGATGTCGTTACTCTGTTTTTCAGAGCCATCAGAGCCTGCCTGCTATCTGTTAGGATGAGTAGCTTTTTGTTCCTCACGTTGCGGTTCTGTATGGTTTCACCCGCAAGTGCTATTCCCATCACTTCTAGTTGTGCGATGGTCGTGTTCTCTCCCATCGGAGTCTTCAGGTTGATGCCCAGGTTCCTGGAGTATATCCCCAGTCCCGAGCGTCCTTCTTTACATGATGCGTCGGTGTAAATGCGATTTGCCGATTCTCTCATGTCCATAGAGGGATGGACGCGTACCTCGTATCCTTCCGGTACGATATTTGTGGGCGAGCACAGGTCGTTTCTAGCCTCTAACAGAGGTATATCTTTGCAGACATTCCTCCAGAGGCTGCCTCTAGCCATCCCACATGTGTTACATGTCCATAACCCTTCAGCTTGGAGACGGAGTATGATATTTATGGCCTCCTTCTCCACATACAGATCCAGCGGTGGAAAACATAGCATGACTTCCATTGCCAGAGTCAGAGTAGTGCGCATTGCACCCGTCGCGCCGAGACAAGCTATTCTTTGTACCTGGGATATGCGCCTCATTGTGGTCTGTAGTTTCGTTCTTGACCACCACACAGAGGCGCCATAAGCAAGCATTGGCCTTATTATCGCTGTGTAGACCCATAGTGTCGCTTTTGGTTACAGACCCCATGTCCTCCCCACTACACGTCTACACTGCCACTGCCTTGTTTGTTTTGATATCAATATGCGATTTCCAGCTCAGTTGATTGTCGATGGTTATACCCAGGTATTTCACTGCCTTGCTGTACTGCAATATCGTACCTATTTGAGAGGGTGCCCTTTGAGGTACCCTCCTTTTCCTGGTGAACATGACCATCTCCGTCTTTGCTGGGTTAACAGAGAGGGAGTGATCTTGACACCATTTGGTGAGCGTGTCAAGTGCCGTCTGCATCCTGCTGCATATGGCATCTTCAAATTTTCCACTTACTAGGATGGCTAGGTCATCAGCATAGGCTGTGACCGTAAAACCTTGCGTGCGCAGTTCCTTCAGTAGGCTATCAAGCACCATGTTCCACAGCAGGGGGGATAATACACCTCCCTGCGGGCATCCACGGCTTATGTTGCAGGAGATACGTTGTCCCCCTGCTTCCGCGCTGACTGTCCTGTTAGCGAGCGCATTGCTAATCCAGTCAGCTATTGATACTGGGACTCCGCGCCTATCCAGGGCGTTCCGTATCTTTGGTAAGGTTGTTTTGTCAAAAGCGCCTTCAATGTCAACAAATACATCCAGGGTGGATTCGTGTGAATCCAACGATTTCTCTATCTCGCCTACAACACTGTGTAGTGCCGAGTTAGTTGATCTACCCTTTGTGTATGCATGTTGCGCCTTCTCCAGTGGTAATTCCTGAAGCGTTTTGCCTCTTATATATCTCTCACACAGTCTCTCCATTGTTTTTAGGAGGAAAGACGAGAGCGATATCGGCCTGTAAGCTTTTGGTTCCGTGTAATCAGCTTTGCCAGGCTTGGGAATGAAAACTATCCTGACTTGTCTCCAGGCCTTTGGGATGTATCCCGTCGCCAGGCTGGACCTATAAAGCACGACTAGGTGATTCACGAGTTCCTCTCTTCCGCACTGCAGTAGGGCGGGAAAAACTCCATCCGGTCCTGGCGATTTAAAGGCAGAGAAGCTGTCTATAGCCTGTCGGGTGTTTTCCTCATTTATCACCTCCCCGGTAAATGTGTAGTCATTACCGGTTTCGGGGGCGATCGTCACATATTCACTTTCCTGTCCGTTTGTGATGTTACATACAGGGAAGTGCGCCCTAAGTAAGACCCTCAGACTGTCTTGGAGGTCATTGGTTAATTCACCATCCTCCTTCCTCATGATACCAACAGCCTGGAGTTGGTTTTGCGAGATTATTTTCTTCAGTCTGCTTATCTCTGCACATCCTTCTATATTTTCACAGTAGGTGCGCCAGCATGTTCTCTGACGTTGCCGTAAGAGTTTTTTATATTCACTCAGGCGGTCTTTATAACAAGACCAATCAGAGCTTAATTTTAAGCGGTACGCTCTGTTATAAGCCTTTCTTGTCGCTTTCTTGAGGGATCCGAGTTCGGGCAACCACCATGGAGTGGCCTTCCCAGTCTCAGATCTCCATTTGAGAGGACAGGAGGCTTTGTATGCACTCAGTATCTGCGTCTGCACCGCCCCTGCTAGCAGGTCTATGCCAGCGCAGTCTGTTGGTGTCTCTGTACTTACCTCCCGCATGCTACTTCTAAGGTGCGTGGTGTACGCCTCCTTGTCCGTCAGCCTCGGGTCTCTGTACGGTTTCTTTGGACTCTTTTTGAGTCCCATCTCAAAGGTAATCCATCTGCGGTCAGACATGGACACCTCTCTACTCACATACCAGTTACTTATGCTGCTCGATATGCTAATGCTGGCAACTGTAATGTCGATTACTGATTGCCCCCTCATGCATGCAAATGTTGGCTCCGCACCACGGTTTAGTATTTCCAAATCAGTACTAGCTAAAAAGTCATGTAAAGACTTACCTCTTTTGTCTGTAGTGCTGCTTCCCCACGCCACGTGATGAGCGTTGGAGTCACCACCCAGGATCAATGGCACTCCTTCCATCCTGCAATACTCGATCAGCCTCTCCACCTCCCTCGTCGGGGGGGGGGGGGGGGGGGGGGGTTGATCCGAGTCACCTGGAAGGTACATCGATGCCACGATGACATCCTTCCCTTTCCCTAACGCTTCCCTCGCCCTGATGACGGTTAGGTCTTCGTTGGACAGGGCGGGAAGCAAGAGGGCTGCTAAGGAGTGTATATGGCACTCCTAGGCCTTGTTCCTGGCCTATAATGAAGAATGCCAGTTAGTGCTCCCAGTCCAGATACCCTGGATTTAACTACCCAGGGTTCCTGTATCAGGGCTATCGTGTCCGTGTCCATGTCAAGGCGGCGGCACAGGTTAGATTTCGCCGCTCTCGCATGGCACAGATTACATTGAATATATTTGATTACCTGATGGCCACCCACTTTTACACGTTGGTGGCCCCAAAAGCACCCTCCGACTCGGTGAGCGTAATCTCATCCGAGTCTCTGGTAAGGGTCGTGGTGGTTTCAGACCTGGGTGATCCCAGGTCCGGCGGGTAAGCTGAGCCCCTTTTTTGCAGGTGATGCAGGTCTTGGTCCTTGAACCATTCCCGCTCCAGCATGCGCCGGGGCGCCCCGCAAAAGCGGCGAGTTCGATACAGAGGGAGAGCTGCCTGCGGCAGCCTCCCCCCGTATTTACCCATCTCCGCCTCTACCTGAGTGGCTGGTTTGACCCTCACAGCTAGTAAACTGAACCTGTAGTTCACCCTGTCACCCTTCCTTCCAAAAGCTTTCCTGTCCTCCTCTCTTGCTCCAAGAACAAGTACCTGTCCAGGGGGGTCGTCGCAAACCTCCCTGTTGAAGACAGGCCATTCGGCTATTCGAAGGTCCGGGTTTTGACCAGCCAATCTGCGTGTGACGCAGGACACATCCTCCAAATCCTCGAAGTCCTCCTTTGGAATCCAAATTCGGACCTTCGAGATCTTCGGAAGCTTGTCCATTGTCACCGCAGACAGTCTAGCCTCTCGCCATGGTGTCAGTTTGGCCACCGTCGTCACCAGCCACTCTGCAGAGCGCTGGTCCTCACAGTCGACCTTAAGGGTCTCCCCTACGTAGGACCAGGCTTTGAATATCGGTGGCTGCCTGCCTGTGGAGGATGGTCCCATCACTACCCTGTCCAGCTCCCGGCACAGTGCCCTCCTTGTTATGGTGGCCCTGTCTCTGTCGAGCTTTCCCAGGGGGTTAGAGCCGTCTACGACCACCAGCCTTAGGTTGCTAGATGCAACATCCTTGTATGAGGGTTTGCCCCTTACCTCCAAAGATCTCTGCTTCCATCCTCCGCCAGTAGTGCTGCTTTTGGGGGTTGATTCGGCGGAGTCAGCTGAGCGCAATCTCTTTCCCGGTTTCCCCCCCCCTCTTTGGCGCCCGCGGCCTTCTCCGCAGCCCGCGTGTCACGTGTGAGTCCAGCGGATCCAGGCCCGTGACAAGCAGGCCCCGTGGCCGCCGGCCTCACAGCAGCGATGAGTTTTGCCTTAGCTTCGCGGGCCTTCTTCCTTCGCTTAGCTTCGGCCCCACAGATATGCTTCCTTGGCTTTCTCTGCACAAGGACATATCCCTCACCGTCTATCCGAGGCGAACCTGATGGGCCGTCCTCGGTTTGACCCCCACGAGTTGGCAGCGTGCTCGTGGGCACAGCCGCACAACTCCTGAGGTTGCGGCGTGCTCATGGGGACAATCCCTTTCTCTCTCGTGCTGTGTGCACGAGGCACACACATTCTCCCCTCTGGGTTTTTGGTAGATTTAGTATCCATTTACCGGGTCCAAAAACTTCATCTTCACGGCCACCACGAAGTCCAACTAGGGGAGTCTCAACTTGACACCCAGGGCTACCGATCCGATATAGTCCCCTGAGGTGGCCTGCAGCATGAGGGTGGGTCCGAATCACGACGCCCAGCTACCAACCGAGCGCCACCACCCGGACGCCCTACGCGCCTGCCACCACCAAGGACTCCTCTGCCGGCCCTCTGACGGGACGGCCTAGCCGATTGGTTGGAGCTGGGTGTTCTCCAACCTCCTGTCTAGCGTTGTTCCGGGCCAAAGTGATGTGTTGCTTCCACGCCCTCACAAGCGACGCTTCACCTCAATCACCAGGCACCTTCACTCGACGACACAGGGCGTCACGCGCGGCTCAATCACGTGGGGTTGGTATTTAGCCCCGGCCTCAGGAGGGGGACCAGAGCAAGTAGCCCCCCTCCTGAGGCCGACGAGCCTCCTCACTACGTCAAGGCCCCAACCGTATTCGAGGAGGTACTACTACTGATAGAAACGTTTACTTTTTAGCAGAACACGTTATTTCTACTAGCAGAAACAACTACCGCTATTGGCAAACAGAGCTTCTGGTTCAGATGGTTCTAGCTTCAAATCTTTCCACCGGCAGATGGAGCCTGTACTACTAGTAGTAGCAGAAAGACCTAGCAGTCGTTTTTTATAGCAAAAAACGCTATTTCTACTAGCAGAAAGAGCTACTGCTATTAACAGAGCGTCTAGTTGAGATGGTTCTGGCTTATTATGTCTTGCCACCAGCAGAAGGAGCCTGTACTACAACTAGTTGCAGAAAGTCCTAGTAATAGTAGAAGGATCAAAATAGTAGTTGCTTCATCTACTACTTAAAGGACGATTGCTGCTAGCAGAAAGAACTTGTACTATTAGCTGAAAGATGGATAGTTTACTTCTTTTAACATAAAACGCATTTCTACTAGAAGATTAAAAATAAATGTTTTTTTCTTTGTCGCCGCCATTGTTTAACAAACGTCAATTGTGTATAATATTAATTAACGAGTGTTTTTTGAGAATCAATCGTTATCTTCATATTGGTTTATAATTATTCATATTTCTTCGGAGCAAACAGATACAGTGAGTTTTTCTTTTAAGTATACGTATTCCAAATTTAGACTATTTTCTGTAAATCTTTAGATATTCCTTGTTTTTTTTTTAAGTTCAATTTGAAGCTTTAAATTAGTGCTTTCCACTCCCAGGCTAAGCATGAAGTAAAATTTCTAGTTTAGAAAAGCCCCGTGAAAATTTGTCGAGGGTCGCGCAGCGACCCGAGACAAATTTTCTGGGCTTTTCTAAACTCGAAATTTTACTTCATGCGCCACGCGTACAATACACTGATTTGAAGTTAAGTACAGAAACACACAAATACGTGTTTAATCAGAGTAACAGGGAATCAGATATTTAGTCTGTTATCAACGATATTCAGTGTTAATAATGAATAATTAGGTTTTGAATATTTTTGTTAAAACAAGTGGTAACGATATTTATATATTAATGGTTGCAAACAAATGATAAAATAAAATTTATTCTTATAGGATTTGTATTCGTGATTCGAAAAAACAGGATTCGAATCTTTGATTCGAATCATATTTATCTCTTACGAATCCTTTATTCGAGTATTCGTGATTCGAATCATATTAGGTGATTCGGATTCGTAATTTGAATCCTTTTTACGAGGATTCGTCCCAGCTCTGTCGTGGTGGAGGTCGTGGTGGTGGTGAATCTTCACTCAATCAATTGTATTATCGAAAAACTCCTACAAATTATATCCGAATTTCATACAATCAAAGTATTGTGCTTTAGGTCATTAAGATGTTTGTACTCATTTACGACAAATGTAGCCATACTAATCTTAACGGATAGCAGGCAAGCGATTCTGTCTCTGCAGAAAGCCTGTGCTTCGTCAGAGACCGAAATAGAGTGCCACGGGAAACTCAGACAGGCAGCAATGCACAACAACATTGAAGTCTGCTGGGTGAAAGGGCATGATACAGACACAGGTAACGGGAGAGCTGACGCGCTGGCAAGAGCTGCGGCTGGGATGAATCTACTCTCACCGGAGCTGCTAGTGCGGTTAGCTCCTCTCTCCCTGTGTAACATGTTACAAACCAATGCCCTGGAGAAATTCAGGATGCGTTGGAATAATATCGAGGGCTGCAAGCTCTGTACGGAAACACTTGTGTATCCCAATGAGAGATCAGCGAAACGGTACCTGCAGCTGGCTAGAGGGAATCTCAGGCGCTTAACTGCCATCCTTACTGGTCACTGTGGACTAAACGGGCACCTCTATAGGATGGGGATAGTTGACTCCCCATCTTGTAGAGGCTGCAGCATGGAAGGCGAGACTGCATGGCATTTTCTTTGTGAATGCCCGGCACTATCGTCAATCAGGGAGTCCATATTGGGTGATGGATGGCCTACAATGGCCTACATAAGAGATATCTACCCACCTCAGCTATGCTAGAATACCTAAACAAGGTGGGCTGGCTAAACTGAGGATGTGTGATCTACGGGAGGTGGCACAATGGGCCTAATGAGGCCTAAGAGCAGTGCAGAACTGCACACTCCTGTTTACACCACCACCACCACCACACATTTACGAAGTGTTTTCCTTGTTTTAACGAGACAGTATTATTTGTTACATCTGCAAAGTTTATTATGTATTAATTTCGCTAGTAAGGTACAGTTATTGAATTGTGGCTTAAGCTGAGTTTAGACTTAAACTAGGTTTAAATACATTTCTGTGTTTTTCAATCATAGCTTAGTACTTAGCAGCGGTTTAAACTCGGGTTTTCGAAAGCGGCCGACCCCCACCGCTTATCGCGCTAAACTCGAATTTAGAACCTTAAAACCCAAAAATAGTTGACGTTTTTAATATGGTAGGGACAATGAAGTGGTTATTCGGGCCGATTCAGTTAGCACAAATGTTAGATTTAACGTGTATGGTATTCTTCCAATCTACATACTATGTGGACTTGTAATGAAAAATTACGATCATGGTAGTATTTTTAACGTTTTTCTTACGAAATCGGCTTGATTATTTCTTTAACTTAATAGATGACGATAAATCATTCCTGAGCTGGTCGGATCGTTGACTTAGCCAAACATGTTAGATTTCCGTATCCTATTGCATCTTTTGGATCACGTAATTGTTAGATTAAATCCTTAGATTGCTTTCTAGTTTACCAAATCCTTCTAATTCTACGTGTATTTTCCTTTTCTTATCCCTCAGGCAGGGCAAATAATGCAGCAATAGTATTATTATAATCTCCTTGAATTTATCTTTTATTAATATTTTGCTTGCACAAAATACGTAACCAAGTCAAAGATAAATGACATGAGAACTGTCATATTGATGACGTTTGTTGCAACGTGGTACATAAGATTGTCACGGACATGCGCCCTAGGTGCTAAAGAACTTTATGTGCATTTTATTTATTATTTAATAGATTTATGTGTTGCTTACCATCGTGTAAACAAATAGATAAGTATTTATATTATCTACAGCACAGGTCTGTTAGTATTACATGTATCATATTGGAAAAGAGCAAATTTACTATAATATATTCCATTTGTTTCTGGATCTCGCCTAGCTATGGAAAAGTGACAGTTTAAGTATTGTAAATGGGGCTGGTTGTGTTTTAAATCAGGGTTTTTAAATGTCACTGTCAGATGTTCGATTTTAAGGTTATAATTTCTGACTATTGTGATCTTTCACTGTTGCCTGTTTTACAAATTTTCAGTTATAAAAGGATAATAATATGCAGTTTTAAGATTAACAAAATTTACTACTTAGTTTTTGTACATACAAACACAGCAATAATATTGTATATAACAAATATAATGAATTCGGCTCTGCAAACTTATTTCGTCATCCATTTGTATTTCTCGCTTGGGTCTTCCCGTTAACACATTTTGATCAACTCCATCCATCCACCTTAATTTTGGTCATTCTCTCTTCTGTTGGCCCTCAGTATTATTTTGTAGAATTGCAAATTTATTCCCACCCTCTCGTGGGAATAATTTTCATGTCAAACAATTTTTAAGCCCTCATTCCACTTTTATTATTTAGCATTGCAACACTAGATTAATTTGATTTAATAATAAAATGCTCGAAGAAGCGACCGCGTGGCGAAATAATTGTTGCAAGATTAACAATAAACCTCTTGAAAATTAAAAAGAGGATTACTTATGATATCATAAATTATTGCAACACTGTTAAAATAAGGAATCAGGAGTGGCAATTAATAAAAAATGTAAATGTTGATACTGCAACATAACAACACGAAAGCATGGCTAGGCGAGATCCAGAAACAAATGAAATATATTATATAACACCGTTCCATTTGTTTCTGGATCTCGCCTAGCCATGCTTTCGTGTTGTTATGTTGCAGTATCAACATTTACATTTTTTATTAATTGGCACTCCTGATTCCTTATTTTAACAATGTTGCAATAATTTATAATATCATAAGTAATCCTCTTTTTAATTTTCAAGAGGTTTATTGTTAATCTTGCAACAATTATTTCGCCACGCGGTCGCTTCTTCGAGCATTTTATTAGTAAATCAAATTAATCTAGTGTTTCAATGCTGTGTCAATGTCAAAGTGAATAATAATTTCAGGCACATATTAAATATTAACATGCCAAAGATTATCTCTGAATCAAAAACGTTACAAATTCTGAAATCCTACAAACATTTTAGGCAAAGTAATCCAAATCTACAGTATCACAATATTATTACGATTTTAATAGATATTTTTGGGGTATGTCTAGTATTTTAATTATCATATATATTTAATTAAAGATAATTACGTTTCAGGTAGGGAGATCTTCATTACAATTAATTTTACGACAAAGACCTGACGAATTGAAATCTATTACTTCCGGCAAACGATCTAAAAACAGCCATTTTTGGAATCACCTAGCTAGAAAAGATCTGCAACAACTAATTTGGCAATATAACTCTAGAAATCAGTATTTTACTATGAGAGATCTTTTGAATGATATGAAAGAAAATTATGAGTTCCATGGGAGTAGAACAACACTTTATAGGGTTGTTAAAAGTATGGGGTATAAATTCAAATTAATTAATGGGCGCAAAATTCTCTGTGAACAAAAACATGTTGTTGCAGCTAAAATTATTTTCCTTAGAAAATTTTTACAGTATCAAAATTCCAGTGAAGATATCCAATTCGTATACCTGGATGAAACATGGATATATCAGAATGGATCCGTGGTTCGACGCTGGGTACATGAAACGGATATAAAAAGTAATCCAACTAAATTCAAAAATGAAGGCAAACGCTTCACCATTCTACATGCTGGGTATAGGGATGGGTTTTTGGATGAGTGCGATTTTTTATTACATTCGAAAAACAATGACCGAGATTACCATGCCACAATGGATGGTAATACTTTTCAAAATTGGGTGGTTAATCAACTTATTCCTGCTTTGACTAAGCTTTCAGGGAAATGTGTAGTTATTATGGATAATGCTGCATACCATTCTGTGCAATTAGACAAAACTCCTTCATTTTCTTGTAAGAAATGCGAAATGCAGGAGTGGTTGGTTAAACACAATATAAAATTCAATCCAAAATTACCAAAAAGGAACTATGGGCTTTATTTATACCTTTTCGATCAAATGACAAAATTTACGTAGTTGATGACATTTTGAGAAAGAACGGACACGAAGTTCTTAGATAACCGCCATACCATTGTCAATACAATCAAATTGAAATGTCATGGGGGATGGATGGAGTTGATCAAAATGTGTTAACGGGAAGACCCAAGCGAGAAATACAATTGGATGACGAAATAAGTTTGCAGAGCCGAATTCATTATATTTGTTATATACAATATTATTGCTGTGTTTGTATGTACAAAAACCAAGTAGTAAATTTTTATAATCTTAAAACTGCATATTATTATCCTTTTATATCTGAAAATTTGTAAAACAGGCAACAGTGTAAGATCACAATAGTCAGAAATTATAACCTTAAAATCGAACATCTGACAGTGACATTTAAAAACCCTGATTTAAAACACAACCAGCCCCATTTACAATACTTAAACTGTCACTTTTCCATAGCTAGGCGAGATCCAGAAACAAATGGAATCGTGTATACCAACATAACTTAAGGGATGTTTAATCCATTTACGGCTGAGAAATTATAGAGATAACTCTAAAAGTTGATTTTAGGTAAAATTTTGCACTTCTTTCTATGATTTCCATAAATGACTTATTGTATTACATACTCGTATTTTTTTTTAAATACATAATGTATATGCTGTAAAATTTCAGGCATTCGTCGAGTTTATATAAAAACGTGCAGTGTGAAATTTAGAACGAGTGATTCCACTCCCAGACTTAGCATGAAGTAAAATTTCGAGTTTAGAAAAGCCTGAAAATTTGGTTTGGTCGCGTAGCGCGAAGCGCGGAGCGGCCAAACCAAATTTTTAGGCTTTTCTAAACTCGAAATTTTACTTCATGCGCCACGCGAATTAAACACTGAAATATTGTGAAGTTAGAAATACACTCACATTATTTTTTTTTAAATGAGTAACAATGTAAATATTTAAATAACAACATATTTACATTTTTTATCATGCATTTTCAAGTCAGGTCAAATAATTAAATATATTAAATTAACTTATTTAGTAATATAATTAACCAAGCATTATTAATGTTACGTGTACGCATCAATGGCGCTTTATGGGTTAAATAAGCGTAACTCAACATGCGATTCAGAAACAGATTACGAACTAAAGCGTAGCTTATCTAAAACTACAGTTTACAAAAACTGCAGCTTGAGCGACGATTCAACTGGCTCTTAGTGGTCAATATTTATTAATTTAGAACTATAGACAACTGCTGAAATATCTATCAAAATATAGCCGGACTCCTAATCTATACATTTCCCCCGTAAAAATTGTTTTTGTGCGAAAAACACCTGTGCAACTGAACTGAAGGAAAAAAAAGCCTTTCCTCTTTGTTCTGCGACGAATTATAAGTGGTTAAACTCTGTAGATCCTCCTTGTTTCTTTTATTCCAAATTATTATTTTACACACTTTAATGCAAAAATATAGCTCACTAGCAAATGAAGAGTGGGGTGCTTGGTGCAGGGCGTTGATAGGTGGGTGCGGGAAACACCGCACGGTATTAAATTACCGTGCGATGAAAGAAATAACAAAGACATAATAAACATGTTAAATGTATGTTTTAAAAGTATTGATTGAATTTAAGACTACTTATGTGTTTAAGACTACTTATGTTATGTTCTGGGATTGTACTTTGTGACTAGATGGAATTTCAGAATTGCTTGATCCAACAGCAACGGGAACATTTTTCATGGAAGAATGCTCCTAGCCCGGTGTGATGAAAATCTCCACATCCTTGGCTGTTTCATGTATAGTACTTAAAGATCATCCACGAATGCTCCCACATAGCACACTTCGTCCACGGTGCATATATTTTTGGTGCAAATTACGTACATTCATCCATGGACGTAATTTGTACGTATAGTATAAGTATAGTATGTTCAATAAAAAAAAACTCTAGAGTGCCACGATTTAATCTTTTTTTAATTTAAGTTGGCTGCACGCTTTAGGAATTGACATATAATACGTTAGATATAATAATTATAATGTAAAATTTCAGAGTTGCCAACCTACAATATTTTCCATAGCACTCTAAAGGTTTAATTTTATTGAACATACGATATATTACTGTACGTACACTCTACGTGCTAAAATATACATACATGGTACGTACATCACTGTACGTAAAAAATATGCATTCACAGTACGCACATACTTGGACGATAATAAGGTTCAACTTTCTTTGGGGCTATAGATGGAGTAGTTGCATATTTTTTCAAGTGTATTCACAAATAGGCTTATATACTTGGAAATGTTCAGTATTCCTCAATACTTAGTCGGTTTCATACTGAAAAGAACCTCAAAGTCCAACTGAACACATGTTCAATATTTGAGGTAACTCTCTATTTACATATATAAATAAATTTACATGAAAAATTGCAGTTTTATAGAAAACGTTATGCATGGTATTTATGTTTGGAAACAGATTTAAGCAAAAATATATTTAGTATACACAACTGTATTACTATGTAAGTAAATTTGTTTACATATTATCTACGTAACTTTGTGTACCTCCTAAATTAGTACAATGTTGTGACAAATGCACGTACTGTGTATGTACATGGGACGAACACAAACCAATCTGGACGTACATAGGACGTGACTATGTACGAAACTCTCTGTCCACAGTACGTACATAGGATGTAGTTGGGCTATATGCTAGGAAGATATAAAGAGAAATAATGTAGACACCCTGGTTTTAAATTTGTTTGGCTACACAATAGCTGAAAATTTTAAAATATTAAAAGATTCAGAACTGCTTGATCCAAGAGCAACGGGAATATACTCCATGGAAAAATACTCCTAGTCCAGTATGATGAAAATATCCACGACCATGGGTATTTCGTATAGTTAAAAATCATCCACATATGCTAGGAAGAAATAAAAAGAAATAATGTAGTAACACCCTGGTTTTAGATTTCTTCGACTGTAGACTTGTTTAATATAATACACAATAGCTTAAAATTTAATAATATTATATATACTTACGGTTGTAACTATTTATTAACGCTCATCTTGCACGATTTCGTCTTATCGGCATTTTTGTGCCTTCAGATCTGACAGCTGTTGACAGGGCTGCCAAGTATTAATATGAAGAAATTGCCATTTTGCCTAACAGATGTCGCCCAAATTGCCCAATTTTAGAAGGTCTATTCCATGCCGATACATAGGATGGTCGCTGATGTGAGCACTTGACATTTGAATGTTTCGAATATTTTATCAATCAATACATTTAGGTACGGTATAATATAAACATTGTCGGGGTAAAAAAGCTATAGGTAGTTTTTTCATTCATAAAAAAGGCACTTACATTTCTACTACGCATGTCGGAGACAGTCCCATGGATGGGCTTTGAACAAACATAGAAATCTTTATAAAACCTTGAAATAATCATTATTTCGTTAGTTTACCAAAATATACAGGGTTATTTAAAATAAAGGAACAGATTTTAAACATTTATTTCTTCCAAACTACAAAAGATAAAAACACAGTTCCAACGTTCCTGGAAAGAGAAAAGTTAATTCTTTATGCATTCAATATGAGTACCATGTGTTTCCCGTGGTGTGGATTGTTTTGGGCTCCTTTCGTAAACTGTACGAATACGCTCGACATTTTCATTCGATGTGCCTGGACGTCCCGTGATTTTCTGTTTGTAGATGCAACCATCGTCTACGAATTTTCAATGCCACTGGTAAATCTGCTTATGACGAGGCGGTGAAAAGCACGCTGAACTTCAATAATAAACTCTAGTTTTGCTGATTGCAGCACACAAAGTGCTTTAGCTTGTTGTATCGCCATTTTACTACAGACAATAAAAATGACACGCAACAGCGCCAATGCGGCCGTGGTTGGAACTTCTGCCTGGACTGTTCAAATTTTAAACTTTTGTCTGCCTAGGAACATTGAAATTCTAGTTCTATCTTTTGTAGTTTGGAAGAAATAAATGTTTGAAATCTGTTCCATCTACTTGAATATCCCTGTATATTAAGCTTGCAATTGGCATAATTGATTTTCTAATTGAAATATGTAATAATAAAACTTTAATCTAAAAATACCAAGGTAATTCGGAATTAAACGGTGCGCTCGTTGTGCTGCTACACGCATGTTTTAATGACGCAATTCCGTTACGTAAGGAGCATTGATAAACAAAATGGATACGTAGTGCTTTTAACCTCATTTTTTGTATTTTGGATTTGAGCCTCACATAAAATTAGGCCGCGAGCTGCCAGTGCTTCAAACTAAATTATTTTGTCGTTATCGTCGTCGGCATGCGCAGTAGAAATTGGATTCTTTAATAAGTTGATTTCTATATCAATAAACATGTAGGTATGCTTTTATTAATTGATATAATTTCATTAAATACACTCTAAATAACCTTAGATACTTATTACAATGTCCATAAAATAAACTTAATAAACATATTCACAAACACGTGAATCAGTGCACAATCAAACAGGAAAGAGCATGGAACGTATAGAAACCGCTGCAATGGCTGCCATTCAAATGACGTTTTCTATAAATTCTAGATTATTGACAGAGTATTACATACAGAGAGTTTTAAATAACACCGAACATGATAAAAAAAATTTCACTGTAAATTTGTCTATGTTCGATTTGTTCTGGGATGCATCGAAGCATTGAGTGCAATGTGATTGGCTACAATTTCCAATGGTAATATAGTCAACCCAGTTTACATTCTTCTGGGTGCGATTTCATTAGTTATAATTTTTAGTAGTTCTAATGCAAATCAGGACTAATGTAAATAGGGTACATGTAACGTCAAAATAAAATATGTTAGTTAATAAATCTTGTGCGCTTATGGTAAGTGCAGTGTGTGGGAATATAAAACATCCTTTTTTATCCAAAGCAAGACATCGGCATTTCAAGACAATCAAGATTAATACTGTCTCGAAATTTTACTCCATGCGCCACGCGTATCAAACACTGAAATATTGTGAAATTTATGTATAATATATTCCATTTGTTTCTGGATCTCGCCTAGCTATGGAAAAGTGACAGTTTAAGTATTGTAAATGGGGCTAGTTGTGTTTTAAATCAAGGTTTTTAAATGTCACTGTCAGATGTTCGATTTTAAGGTTATAATTTCTGACTATTGTGATCTTACACTGTTGCCTGTTTTACAAATTTTCAGATATAAAAGGATAATAATATGCAGTTTTAAGATTAACATAATTTACTACTTGGTTTTTGTACATACAAACACAGCAATAATATTGTATATAACAAATATAATGAATTCGGCTCTGCAAACTTATTTCGTCATCCATTTGTATTTCTCGCTTGGGTCTTCCCGTTAACACATTTTGATCAACTCCATCCATCCACCTTAATTTTGGTCATTCTCTCTTCTGTTGGCCCTCAGTATTATTTTGTAGAATTGCAAATTAATTCCCACCCTCTTGTGGGAATAATTTTCATGTCAAACAATTTTTAAGCCCTCATTCCACTTTTATTATTTAGTCAAGAGAACCTGCATCTGAATCTTCTGATGTTTGTTCTGAGCCAGATTCCCCAAGCGAAATAATAAAAGGAGGAATGGTGGCGAAATAATTGTTGCAAGATTAACAATAAACCTCTTGAAAATTAAAAAGAGGATTACTTATGATATCATAAACACTGTTAAAAGAAGGAATCAGGAGTGGCAATTAATAAAAAATGTAAATGTTGATACTGCAACATAACAACACGAAAGCATGGCTAGGCGAGATCCAGAAACAAATGGAATATATCATATATTCGAACTACACTTGAAATCTGTGTTATATACGCGTGGCGCGTGAAGTAAAATTTCGAGTTTAAAAAAGCCCAGAAAATTTGTCTCGGGTCGCTGCGCGACCCTCGACAAATTTTCACTGGGCTTTTCTAAACTCGAAATTTTACTTCATGCTTAGTCTGGAAGTGGAAAACATTTGTTTAAAGCTTTAAATTGAACTTTAAAAAAACAAGGAATATCCGCAATTGTTGTATCAATCCCATTGTGCGTCATTATTTTTATAAATATATTACTTTTTCTTAATTATTTTAGCTGTAAATTTTCTGACATTCGTTGATTTTTAAGAGCTCAATGTTTACCTAAAGAAAAAAATCAATTCATTTTAAGTTACGCATTCAATAAATTAATAAATGCACCTACATTTTTTTTATTGAGTATGTTTGCCAAATGAAGCAGCACACCTAACACCCCAGTGTTGTGCTGGCAGAAGACCTAGGTACGGTACTTACAAACCTGCCTCGCCACGCTCTACAAATTTGGAATCTTTATATTTAAAACTGTCGAATGGCAGTTTTGTGGCGGCATTTTTGCTGGTACACCAAAAGCAACGTACTTGGGGTGGTCCTGATCAAATGGTTTACACAATACGCTGAATCGAAGTTCTTTATAATCTTGAGTGAAATTGAACCAATGTTTAAACTTATCTTGAAATATTAGCGAACGGAAGAAACAGGAATCTGTTTTTCTATTATTTATGCATTTAAGCTAAATCTGTTCTCCTCTGTCTCATTTTTCTTTTCTGTTTAATATTAACATTCCATTAGTGATGTAGGCGATTAATGAATGACACATTTCATTTTGACGTTAAATGTAAGTTGCGTTAGAACTACTAAAATCAGAGCCAATGAAATCGTACTTAATGCTTTGATGCGTCTCAGAACACATCGAACATAAGAAAATTTACATTAAATATTTTCTGACATGTTGGGTGTTACATAAAACTCTCTGTATAACAGTAAACTATAATTTACATCAATACTTACTATAACTGAAATTCCATCCTAAAGAATTCATAAGTACTAATCTTCAACTTACAGTTGGATATTTGTTATAAAAACGCCCAAAATCGCACAATTGGATTATTAGAGAGCCCAAATTAGCCGCCGACGCCAGTGTAGGAATTCCTGTCGCAAAATCAAATATTATTCCCCAGCGGGGACCCAAGGTAATATGTCTCCGTTATTAAAAGGTGACTTTGTTGTGCAATTCCTTGTATTTATAAAGTGCGATCCCAACCTCAAATTTTGTGTGCCTTGGTGCTGTGGCCGACCCTGAAGTTAGGCTGCGAGCCGTCGTTGCATATCCCCCAATTGGCGATCAATCGCCCAACTTGGCAGCCCTGGCTGTTGATTGAAAACTAGAGCCCACATGTTCGAAATTGCGGGAAATTTAGAATTCCAACATATGCGCCCTCCCATCGGGTGGGTCAGTCAACTCTGCAGGTAGTTTTTCTTCCAAGTTCAGCTTATTTTCTATATATCTTTAGATTTTCGTTGTGTTTTTAAAAGAGTTCAATTTAAAGCTCTAAACGAGTGTTTTTCACTCCTAGACTAAGCATGAAGTAAAATTTCGAGTTTAGAAAAGCCCCCTGAACATTTGTCGAGCGACTCGAAACAAATTTTCTGGGCTTTACTAAACTCAAAATTTTACTTTAGGCGCCACGCATATAAAACCCTGATTTTAAGTGAGGTTCTAATATACTTAAATTTGACAATATTTTAGTGTCTTATACGCGTGGCGTATGATGTAAAATTTCGAGTTTAGAAAAGCCCAGAAAACTTGTCTCTGGTCTCTGCGCGACCCTCGACAATTCTTCACGGGGCTTTTCTAAACTCAAAATTTTACTTCATGCTTAGTCTGGGAGTGGAAACACTCGTTTAAGGCTTCAAATTGAACTCTTTTAAAAAAACAACTAATATCTAAAGATTTTTAAAAAAAATAAGCTGAAATTAGAAAACGTATACTTTAAAGAAAAACTCCCTGTATATGTGAACTTACAGAATCATATGGTCTGCGTACACTTATCATTCGACGTGCCAAACAATTGAAGATGTTCTGTTTCAACCAGAATTCATTGATTTAAAACAGATGAAGATAAGTTAGAAGGACGTCACGGTAGAAATGTAGTGTGTTAAGAGCCTCTGGTTACTATCCAACTGCGCATGGCCAAATCTTTTAAAATACATTCATCCGGACTCCTATTCTACACATTAGCCACATAATTTTTTTTCTTTACATTTTTCTTACGCAGTTAAGGTGGAGGGGATTATTTAGTAGATGTGAAAATTGGAACTATACCAATCAAATTCACATTTAAAACGATTGTGAAAATTACGATGACATTGTCAAAATGTGACGTTAACCTTCAAATTTTAAAGCTACATGTCAGGAACATACGTTTTCGCATGTTCTATCTAAATACCATAGCAGACGTGTTTTGAAGTTTTCTGTCTTTTTTACACAAGCAATCTGATGACGACATCAAACTATGTTCGTACATGTATTGCTGCAAAAAGCACTAGAAATCAAGGAAACCACAGGACAATATACGCAAATCCTACTAAAAACCTATTGCTTTAAGACTTGGGTCAGTTCTGAAACAATTAATAATTGAAGTATGTATTCGCTATTAATTCAATTGTTGATTTGCAATTAAAAAAATGATTGGCCACACTGCCCCCACCTAAATTCATGTTTATTTCTGCAGAAGTAACGAAGCACTGCGACACTTATACTAGCAGTGGAACATTGTTTATAAAATTTCAACATTATATAGTACAGCAACCATAACAACCAGCTAACCGCTTAAATTCTCACAATTCCGCGTTTGACAGCATGATACTCATACACGGCGAGACATCGTTCTTCTTAAACGCCCCGACGTTTTTCACCGCAGTCTGGGCCGCTCTGGTAATCGCTTCCCTAATCCGCATCAGCGCCATCCATAACACCATCGTCGGAATATTAATCGGCTTCGTCTTCGGTGCGCTGATATCCTACGTCTACGGCTACGGAGAAGATCTCCGTCTTTTCGTCGATGGCGATTTCTGCGTCTCCTTTTTTTACCCCGTCTTCATACTGAAGCTAATGTACGGAATGGACACCTACATCTTCATAAAATCAATACCTCAAATAATGCTGATCGTGATAACCGGGTTTGGCTTCACGGTAATGTCAGCTGGATTTTGCATAGCGTATGTAGAAGGTGCTACATTATCAATAGCTGCTATTGTAGTAGTGGGTTTAAGTTTTGCTCTGTACGATGTTCCTATGGTGAATCAAGAATTTAATAACTTGAAGAACTTGACGTGTATATGTGAGGGCGAGGCTATTTTTTCAGTTGTTATAGTGAACATCACGATTGAATTAATGATTGGGATTGAAAATGAGTATATCAACCAGTGGTATCACATCGTATTTCTTTACGTCCGTTACATAAGCGTTTCAATGTTTGTGGGGTACATTTGTGGAAAGTTAACGCAGATATACAAAATCTTCATAGACGACATGGTAAGCGGTGTTGTGGGTTATATTAGCTGCACCTACCTAATCTTTATATTATGCGAGAATATAATCTTCTGCAACGGAATTATAGCCTGTGTTATATACATGATTTTCATTTCAAAAGATAGACTCAGACTCAGCGAAGACGCGGACATGGAGATCAAGCTTTTTATCAATATCTATTTCGATGTAATCCACTCAGTTATGATCGTATCGCTTTCAATATACCTAACCTATTATTTCATGCGAGACTTCTCATACACCACTATAATCATAGCTTTTTCCGCTTATCTGATAGCGAGAATTCTAAGAATTTTCCACATTCTAATGCTAACTCCTTTTTTGAGCAGGATGGGGTACGGTTTTGGCTTTACTAGTTATATAGGGCTTTTGTGTGCTACCAGAAACGGGCTGGGATTGTTGATTTCGATAGTATTACTTATGACATCGACGACTTTGTTGAAAGATCATATCAGTATGAATAGCGTTTCATGTATCTATGCGATATTGTCGTATACTTTAAACGGGTCGTTTATTAAGATAATTTTGAATAAGTATAACCTATTGGAGTTGTCTACTTCAAGAAAGATTAATATCAGCGCTGGGATTAGCGTGGCGATTGATAAGCAAATGAAGATGATTGGTGTCTTGAAGATGAATAGGTATGTATTTTTTAATTATTATTTTACTTTTATTATGCAGAGTTTCCCATATTAGACTACCCATTTCGATATGCGATTTAAGTATGTGAATATTTTTTTCTTTCGTAAGTAGAGTTAAGTAGAGTTTGGGATTGCATTTTATCGAGTACTTTCAACCATGAGCGCCCACAGTATCATCTTCAGGAAGGGGGGCGAAATATAATAATAATAATAATCAGAGGCGCAGCCTAATAGGGAAGGGGGATCTATTTTAAAAATTAAATAACATCGAAAATTACGAAACAAATAGCAATTTATTTGTTTAACCCATTAACGGCCAAGCAATTATCAAAGGGGGAAAATTAAGGAGTTGACTACTGGGAATCAACCGCCCCGATTTTGGACGACTTCATAAAATAATTTACGAAAACTGGCCTGTTGTCCAAAATCGGATCCCCTTGATTACCTAGTAGCTCATAGGTAGAGGGAATACCACACAGTCACTAAAAAAAGAAATATAATTTGAAGTACCTTACCTCGGCTCCGTGGACTTCTGGACCTGGGGCAGCTTCTTCGGGAACCACTATGCACTTGGGTGTATATTTCTTTTAGGGCTTGTTTCTTTTTCTGTTTTAAATAAATTGCAATGTTCGGAAAACATTTACAAAGTTAAGTTTATTATTAATATGAATTAAAACAACACAAAAAGAAAATAACAATGACGTTGAAATAAAATAAAAACAAATGTTAGCAAAAAGAAATATACACAACAGCAAACCAATTTGCGGACAGTTTAAACACCAAAATATCACACTTACGCTGGGGCTCTTACTGCACACTTTCAAGAGTGAACTTCAACTGCCTTGTTAACCCCTGAACCAACGGTTTTGTTAACCACCGACACCCCTCCTCGTAAAATGTCTTTCGAATGGATAACGGGGTGGAAGTGGTTAAGTCCGCTGCACCTGATTGGCTCGTCTGTGGGGTTGACATGTGCAGCCGTGATGGCGCAATAATCATTACGTTTGCCCTGCCGCTGGCGACTGGTGCAAATATCGTGAAATATAATAATTTAGATATTGTTATTTATATAAATTATAAATTTACAATTACATCACGGTAAAACACTTGACGACATATGTCGTGGACATATGTGGCCTTTGCATCGACGGCAGGATTTCGTTGACGAGTATCAATTTAGTGATACTCGTCAAATTGCGCTATATAAACAAACTCTTCTGTTTGCTATATTAAGAAACAGAGTTTGTTACATGCGCAATACGTTGCAAATAAATAAATGCATTGTCCCTGATCAACTTGAATTAAAACTCTATTAAAAAAAAACGTGAACGTTATGCGCAGTGTAACATTGTTCCGACTGTTATGTTTGGTGGAGGCTCTATTATGGTGTGGGGTGGTATCACTTTAGAGGCTCGTACGGAGTTGGTGGTCATACCAAGAGGAAGCATCACAGCAGCGTCTTATATTGCAAACATTTTAGAACCATCCGTAATGCCTTTTGCTCCCTTTGGAGGAAACGATTTCCTGTTTATGCATGACAATGCAAAACCACACAGTGCCCGAATTGTACAACAGTATCTTGACCTAGTGGGTATCAACACAATGCAATGGCCAGCCAGGAGTCCCGATCTTAATCCGATCGAACACCTATGGGACGCGATGGGCAGACGCCTTAGAGTACTTCCTCGGCGTCCAAGCAATCAACAAGAGCTTGGACAAAGATTGCAGGAAATTTGGGAAGATATTAACCAGGATGAATTTGGATCATTAATTAACAGTATGAGCCGTCGCTGTCAGGCAGTTATTCGAGCAAGAGGAGGAAACACTAGATATTAAGTCTTATAATCACATGTTAACTTTTGTCCTCTTTTTATATATGACATTATTTTAGTCATTAATGAAAGAAAATGTCTTGAAAATCATTATTATAGTTCAGTTGGTTTTGTTGTTATTTTTTTTTTGTTTTTAAACATCAAAACTTTTTTTTTAAATTAAAAAAATTAATGTGATGCGTTAATTTCTTTCGCCAGTGTATGTATGATTGTCTTAAAAACAGTGGATTCAAAATCATAATGAAATTTCTTTTTTCGTTTTCTTCATTTTCAAAATAAATCCAAACCGCACTATTAAAAATACAAATTAATTTATGATTAAAATTGGGTCAAAATTACAGAAATATCAGCCTATGTATTTTAAATATTTTTAACATCAATAAATTGATAAGCTTAAAGAAATTCGTAAAAGTTTAAAAAATAACTTGCACAAAGCCTGCATTCAATGCATACAAATTGAATTTTATTTATAAAATCTTGGCAAAAACTTGAAACCTGTTACAACATTTTAAAAGAAGTGGATTAATAAGAAATCGTGGAAATTAGTGAAAAACCTACACATTTCGAGACCGAACAGTTGTTCTATTGTTCGGTCACGAACTGGCCTAATGGCTGATATTTCCCGGATTAAGGAAGGCTGTTTTTAATTTTTCAGAAAATAAGATTTGAGATGTTTCGAAGCAATAAAGTTTACGACCACGCCTGTTGTGAACTAAAAATAAGCATCGAAAAGAATCTAACTAAAACCTAATTAACCCTAATCCTATATTCACAAATATTTACAATCCCAAACATCAATGCATATGAACGAACTTGAATCATTTTATAGTTACGATTATAAGGCATAATAATAAATAAACAAAGTGGGGTCCGTTGTTTTCGCGAAATAAATGCGTATTTGAATTATACCGCCGAAATAATCATGATAACGACGTTTTAGGTAAAACGCCGGTAACACAATTATAGAGATAACTCTAAAAGTTGATTTTAGGGAAAATTCTGCACTTCTTTTCATAATATCTATGAATGACTTATTGTATTACATGCTGTGCATTTTTCTTTTTAATATACATAATGTTTATGTTGTAAAATTTCAGGAATCGGTTGATTTTATATAAAAACGTGCAGTATGAAGTTTAGAACGAGTGATTCCACTCCCAGACTAAGCATGAAGTCAAATTTCGAGTTTAGAAAAGCCTTAAAATTTGGTTTGGTCGCTCCGCGAAGCGGAGCGGCCTAACCAAATTTTCAGGCTTTTCTAAACTCGAAATTTTACTTCATGCGCCACGCGCATTAAACACTGAAATATTGTGAAGTTAGAAATGCACTCACATTATTTTTGTTTTAAATGAATAATGGTCCAAATATTTAAATAAGATAATATTTACATTTTTCTTTATACATTTTAAAAGTTATGTCAAATAATATAAAATATCAAATTAACTTATTTAGTAATTTAATTAACAAAAAGTTAACAATGTTGCGTAGATGCATCAATGGCGCTTAATGGATTAATTATTGTAATTTTTAAAGTTATAAAAACATAATAGATTTTTTTAAGATTGTTAAAAATTCCACAAAAGTCGATAAATGTGGTAAAATTTAATGATTTCCGTAAATAACATCGCAAAAACAACCCGACACATTTTGAGACACAGTTAAAAATGATCGAAAAGTATTAATAATTGAGATGATCAAAAACATTGACAAAATTAATGAACATTGCAAAGTGACATTTTGTAAATGTTATTCATCAACATTTACAAAATAATCAAATATTCAATCATTGTTTTTAAAAAAAAATCAAATTTAAACTTTAAACGAGGTTTTTCCACTCCCAGATTAAGCATGAAGTGAAATTTCGAGTATAGAAAAGCCTGAAAACTTGGTTTGGTCGCGTAGCGAAGCGAAGAGACCAAAAAAAAATGTTCAGGCTTTTCTAAACTCGAAATTTTATCCAATGCACCACGCGCATAAAACACTGATTTGATATAAAGTTCAAAATAAACGACTTTAGCATACTGCTTTAGTAGTATATTTTGAACTTCACATGAAATCAGAGTTTTATACGCGTGGCGCATGAAGTAAAATTTCGAGTTTAGAAAAGCCTAATTTGGATTGGTCGCTCCGCTTCGCTACGCGACCAATCCAAATTTTCAGGCTTTTCTAAACTCGAAATTTTACTTCATGCTTAATCTGAGAATGGCAAACATACGTTTAATGCTTTAAATTGATCTATTATAAAGAAACAACGAATATTTAAAGATTTACAGCATACAGAGAGTTTTATGTAACGCCGAACATTTTCATAACAAGAATTTTTCTTTGAAGTATCCATATGCATACGTTGCACATTTTCTGATGCTCGGTTTATTAAAAGAATTCAATTTGAAGCTTTAAGCGAGTATTTTCAACCCCCAGGCTAAGCATGAAGTAAAATTTCGAGTTTAGAAAAGCCTGAAAATGTGGTTTGGACGCGTAGCGCGAAGCGCGGAGCGGCCAAACCAAATTTTCAGGCTTTTCTAAACTCGAAATTTTACTTCATGCGCCACCGGTACAAAACACTGATTCAATGTAAAGTTTGGCGGTGTGTTTTAAACTTCGTAATATGTCAGTGTTTTGTACCGGTTGCGCATGAAGTAAAATTTCGAGTTTAGAAAAGCCTGAAAATTTGGTTTGGCCGCTCCGCGCTTCGCGCTACGCGGCCAAACCAAATTTTCAGGCTTTTCTAAACTCGAAATTTTACTTCATGCTTAGCCTGGGAGTGGAAAACACTCGCTTAAAGCTTCAAATTAAATTTGTTTAATAATCCGAGCATCGAAAAATGTGCAACGTATGCATATGGACACTTAAAAAAAAAATGCACGTTATGAAAATGTTCGGTGTTACTAAAACTCTCTGTATATGCTGTAATTGGAATATGTATACTTACAAAAAAAACTCCCTTATAATTGAAATCCTGATAAACTTTCATTTTACAGGGTGTCCGTTTTTCGAAGGGCACTATGAGGATCTCGCTCATTTGAAGAGGTAGAGAATCGGTTAAATGGGAGCAAAGTTGCGTATTTTAGTGCTTACTATGTAATATTCTAATTCATTTTTTTGGGTTCTTCGAAAACCACGCGCGCATTTTCACTCGCCGCGTAGGGTGTTTTTATGTTCTGCGAATACATTTTACGTTTCCTGTTAAGTGTTGCCTGCGCGTGTGCCATAATTTTTATTGGAGTTATTGGATTTATCGAATTAATTAAATACGGCGTATTTTTCGGATTATTGGTGGTGATACGTTGAATCGGGTGAAAGTTATTTGGATTTTGGATTGTTGGAAGTTTTGGAAATTTCATTCATCGACTTTGTCGGATTGAACCAGGCATCACGGGAGGAGGAATTGTTCCATCATCATCCGCAAACACACATCTTGATTCTTGGGGATTATTCGTCCATATTCAGGAATCATCCAAGTCGCTTTAAGAACCGCACAAGAACTAAGGTATGCAAAGTGCATAAATCGTTATTACATATTTCTCGTCGTATTTTTTTGTTGTTGTTGAACAGTGTTAACTAAGTGAATTAGTTAAAACACAAATCCAGATGGGAAAACTTAACAACGTGCGGCCAAACCAAGGCATACTTACCAACACCTGACCGCAAAAAAAAGAAGTTCCTAGAACTCTCCAAGCAAAACGTACGTACACTAACCTGCTACATCACCGGACACTACAGCTTCCAAAAGCACCTCACAAAAATGGGGATCACCAACGATACCACATGTCGAGGATGCAACGAAGAGGATGAGACAGCAAGACACATACTTCACGAGTGTCCGGCCCTGTCAAAACTAAGGGATAGTATGTTAAGGGAAACCCAGCCCAAACGTGAAGGACCCGGATGGAACTGGTCCGTCGCACAAATATTGGCAATTGCCAGTAGTGCGGAATGGGTCTGACCATCAGGAGGGAGGCACTACAATGGGCCTAAAACTTGGCCTAAGTGGGCGCGGCTATGACTGCCCTCCCGACAACCAATCCTTAATCCTTAAGTGAATAAGTATGAACAAATTAACTAAAACTAGTTCTTTTAGGTTCTTTCTACTTATTTCTTTATTTTTATTTCTTCTACTAAGAAAGTAATTTATTTTATTTTCGTCGTTCTCTATATATTTCTTACTTCGTTCATTTGGAAGATAACATTAGTTTGAGAAGGAATTATTCGTCAAATCGGCACTCGATTCTGTCACCCATTGTCGTCCTTATCATCACCGGGGGGAAATCTGTTCGAGCCGCTTATCAACATTGAATCCTGTTGGAGAAGTTCTGGGAGGCGTGGAATGTTCGTGCTGATCCGTGTTAGTAGAAGCGAAGCAGTGGCGTATAGTTTCCAGTGGCGTAGGAAGGAGACACATTTCAAAAACAGATAAGCTTAAATAGTAATATCTTTACTGTTGGATTGATTAACTATTATCGAATAATTCATCTTGAACATAATTATAATTAAATTATCTTCAATTAATTTTATCTGTTAGTAATAGTTTTTGTAACAAATAGTAAATGCTTCAATATTGGGAAACAGACGAAATTAATTAGAAGTAAATTTAGTAATC
Organism: Philonthus cognatus; assembly: GCA_932526585.2. Taxonomy (NCBI): domain Eukaryota; kingdom Metazoa; phylum Arthropoda; class Insecta; order Coleoptera; family Staphylinidae; genus Philonthus; species Philonthus cognatus. The sequence continues at coordinate 117,537,809 of OW052241.1, read as the reverse complement.
ACAGCGGTATGTTTTTTTGTGTGTTTAATGTGCTAATTATTAATTCAATCTATTGATTATTTTTTTTTTTGTGTTAAAGCTAATTACAAATAATTATGTCATTTATTCGGTATATAAACTTTTGTTAACCCATTAACGGCCGAGCAATTATAGAGTTAACTCTAAAAGTTGATTTAGGGTAAAATTCTGCACTTCTTTTTATAATTTCTATGGATGACTTATTGTATTACATACTGTGAATTTTTCTATTAAATATACATAATGCATACGCTGTAAATTTTCAGGAATTCATCTATTTTATATAAAAACGTGAAACATGAAATTTAAAACGAGTGTTTCCACTCCCAGACTGAGCATGAAGTAAAATTTCGAGTTTAGAATAGCCTGAAAATTTGGTTTTGGTTGGCCAAACCATATTTTCAGGCTTTTCTAAACTCGAAATTTTGCTTCATGCGCCACGCGTATAAAACACTGAAATATTGTGAAGTTAGAAATACACTGCCTGTTTTTTATGAGTAATAATCGAAATATTAAAACAACAAAATATTTATGTTTTTCTTCATATAGTTTCAAGTCAGGTCAAATAATATAATATATCAAATTAACTTATTTAGTCATTTAATTAACAGAAAAATAATAATGTTGCGTGTATGCACCAACGGCATTTGATGGGTTAATTCATATATTTACATTTTGTAGAACCGCGTATTTAGAGAACCTCCGTTTTTATATTTTGGTTATTACGTACCGCATTCGGTTCGTCGATACGGTACTGTTAGCGCTAACGGTGATCGGTTTACGAATTAGTAAGTTAATCTCGAATTCGCGTATTTTAGTCACAAATATTGAATCTCTTCTTCTATAATTGACGTGTTCTATATTTGCAGGTTCGTATTATTTTCTTGTATTCAATTAGTTTTACGAGTTAGTAAATTATTTCGTATTTACAGATTTTATTTACATTTTCACATTCGTTATTGTTAATTAATTTATGAAGTATATTTTGTTTTATTTGAGGAAATATAATTTATATTTGATTTTGGTAAATTTTGAGTATTAATTATAAAGATTACCTTCATACTTTTGTTATTACATTTCGCTACGTTGGTTTATTTGGTTTAATAAATATTTTCGTCATTTTAATTAATGTCGTGTACTGATCGTCGTTAAACATTTAAATGATTTGGTGCCCTAAATAAACATAAAATTTCCCACTCCCATCTTCACTGAGTTATTGGGTCGACGATTATCAAATTAGATTTCGGACAGGGCAGGTAAGTGCGCGACGTTACAACTAATAATCTGCTTTTACATTTCAAATATCTTCAATTGTTTGGATACAATTTGAAATTAAATTAAATTTCTATATTTTAAATGTGCCTATATCTCCGTAATTTTTGATCATATTTCAAATTTATAAAAACATTCTGAGTGCAACATTTTATGACTCGACTTATGGATTAAGTTATAAAACTGCAAAGCAATTCGATTTTATTTTTCTAGACACAACTTTTGTTTATCTTATGAGCACATATAAATAAATATATGCACATCACGGAAAAGCATTTTTTACGCTGATTTTAATGATGTGCCACATATTGACTTTTAATAAATGTATTGTTTTATGGTATCTTGCCATGGAAACAACCGAGCAATGTCCACAAAAACTATTTATTTGCGTAAAAAAAGATAACCTGATATTAATAGTCTTTTTTTTAATGACATTTCTACTATTGTGTAGCAAATTTATATTATTTAGTTGCCATGGCAACTTAAACAACAACAATAATTAAACAAAAGCTTACGTGTGGTATATCGTTGAAAGTACAGTAAAAAATGCTGTTCAATGATATGTGTAAATTTGTGTGTCCTTGGGAAAAACAAAAGTTGAGTGTATAAAACAAAAACGAATCGCCTTGAATATTTTAAACCTTAACCATTCGATAAGTTATAACAAGTTGCCATAAGAAAGTTTTTACTCCAAACAAGAGGAGCACTAATTCCTACATCGACTGATATTCTCTGCACACTCGTCCCCGGATTATGCTTTATCCGTGCTAGAATTTCTTGTTCTGCTCTAGCAGTAGATACAAACCTTGGTTTGCCAAAAAGTTAGCACTGTTTGCGAAATAAATCGGTATCTCCACAATCTCTAGTGAATTCTTTCGAACATACGATGTGAAGGAATCTGGCGATTTGAGATAAAGTCGCGCTTCGATGGCAATCCCATTAGCACGGCCATACATGAAATGCATGCCGGCTAATTCTGCATTAGAGTAAACAGGCATAGCAAACATAAACTTGTGCACTGATACCAACAGTCAAATACTGAATGTCTGCTTCACAAAACATCATAAAATATGACAAGAAAATGCAAGTTTTTGCAAAATAAAAAAAGGTAAAAAAGAATAATCTTTCATATCTCCGAAACCGCTACTTTGAGGACCTACGTTTATTAAGACTTTTTTATTTATTTTGACTCATACTACTACCCTTACCCTTAGCCTTAAATATTTTACACTATTTTTTTAACACACAGTATATTCTATTCTACCAGCCTTGAGGATCCCAAATATTCTAGTTACGCCACTGAATAGTACAGCAACCATAACAACCAGCTAACAATTTAAATTCTCATACTTACGCGTTTGACAGCATGCCTTTCGTATACACCGACACATCATCGTTCTTCTTAAACGTCCCGGCGATTTGCACCACAGTATGGGCCGCTTTGGTGATCGCCTCCATAATCCCCATCAGCGCCCACCATAACACTTTCGTCGGAATCGTAATTGGTTTTATCATCGGTGCGCTGATATCCCACTTCTACGGCTACGAAGAAGATTTCGATGTTTTCGTCAACGGCGAAGTCTGCATGTCCATTTTCTACCCCATCTTCACCCTGAAGCTAATGTACGGAGTGGACACCTACATCTTTATAAAATCCATACCGCAAACATTGCTGATCGTGATAACCGGTTTTTTTTTTACGGTTATTTCGGCTGGATTTTGCATAGCGTATGTAGTAGGTGCCAAATTATCAGTGTGTCTTGTTGTAGTGGTGGGTTTGAGTTTTGCTCTGTACGATGTTCCTTTGGTGAATCCAGAGTTTGATAGTGTAAAGAACTTGACTCATATATGTGAGGGTGAGGCTATTTTTTCAGTTGTTTTAGTGAATATCACGCTTGAATTAATAGTTGGGATTGAAAATGGATTTATCAACCAGTGGTATCATGGTGTACTTCTTTTCGTCCGTTACATAACCATTGCAATGCTCGTGGGCTACATTTGTGGAAAGTTAACGCTGATATATAAAATCTACATAGACGACACAGTAAGCGGTGTTATGGGTTATGTTAGTTGCACCTACCTAGTCTTTATATTATGCGAGAATATAATCTTCTGCAATGGAGTTATAGCCTGTGTTATCTTCATATTTTTCATTTCAAAAGAAAGGTCAAATTTATCCGAAGAGGTGAACAAGGAGATCAAGCTTTTCATCAATATCTATTTCGAAGTAATCCACTCGACTATGATCGTATCGCTTTCAATGTACCTAACTTATTATTTCATGCGAAACATCGCATACTCCAATATTATCATAGCTTTGTCCGCTTATGTGATAGCAAGAGTTTTGAGAATCTTCCACCTTCTGATCATAACTCCTTTGTTGAGCAGGTTAGGGTACGGTTTTGACTTTTCTAGTTATGTAGGGATGTTGTGCGCTACTAGAAACGGGCTGGGATTGTTGATTACGATGATGTTTCTTATGTCATCATCGATTTGGTTAAAATATGATATCAGCATGAATAGTGTTTCGTGTATATTCGCGGTATTATCGTATACTGTGAACGGGTCGTTTATTAGGCGGATTTTGAATAAGTATAAGCTGTTGGAGTTGTCTAATTCGAGGAAGATTAATATCAGCGCTGGGATTAGCGTGGCGATTGAAAAACAAGAGAAGCTGATTAGTGTTTTGAAGATGAATAGGTATGTGTTTTTAATTATATATTTAATTTTAATATACAGAGCGTTTTTTTTTTTAATTATACATATGGTCGTAACTAGGGAGTGCAAGACCCCGCGATGCGGAGGAGGCTGCGACCCCCCCCCCCCCTTTCTACTAATGTCGCCTTAGGGTAGGGGTATAATGGGCATTATCGAGCAATTAAAAATATAAACAATTTTACAGGCACTCTTTTAAACATTACAAAAAACTTTTAATGAAAAAAATATTATCCCTTTTTTTTACTATTTATAAAAATCGTGGAAAATAAATCAATGTGTGACATAATTAAAGTGACAAAGACATGATACATTTTATAACATCGAATCAAATAGATAATTCAAACACCATACAGATATTCTTAGATAATTTATCTTAATCAATAAAACAACATACTCCAACATACACTCGAAAACCTTATGAATATCCCCTTCCTAACTATATTTTAAAACTCATTAAATACAAAAGACAATTATACAGAGACATTAGACAGACAAACGACAGTACGTTGAAACAAAAATTCAATAAACTGAACAAAAATATCCATAACCTCATCAAGGAATACAAAACAGATCTTTGGATCACAGCTTGCGAAGATATCAATTCAATGCTTGGCAAGACATATTGGGATGAAATCAAAAAGTTATACTTAAATAAAATACGTGACTCGACTAAAAACGAGACTGTGACAGATGAAATTCACACTTCAAATATCCTTGCTGACTATTTAAAAAAAATACTCGATGACATTTAATAATTCATATGACACTGATTTCTTTAACGTTGTAAATTCCTGGTACAATTCCTATAAACATTATCCTTCCCCTGCTATCCCTGATGACGACATAACGGAGGAGGAATATTTTGAGGCATTAATGAAAGGCAAAATCTCAGCCCCTGGTCACGATGATGTTCCCAGATGCATCCTAAGATCTCTTCCAGATAACATCCAGTAATATATCCTAATAATATTAAATTACATTTATTCCACCCAAACTATTCCCACACAATAGAAGCAAGGAATTATAACGTGTATCCCCAAACCTAATAATGATTCTCTAGCAGTTTTTAATCACTGTCCAATCACCCTACTTTTCGTTTTAGGTCAAATATTTAAATCCATCATCAAATCCAAACTCCTAAACCATATTTCCTATTTTATACCTCAGTATCAATTTGGATTCCTTGAACACCGCTCTATTGCCCTTCCCCTTACGATTCTAACCTAAAACTGTCAAACAGCTCGCCTCGAAGGTAAAAAATCCGCCATTGTTTTCTTAAATATACCAAAGGCGTTTGATTCCGTCTGGCACCAAGGCTTTCTGTTTAAATGTAATTACTTAAACATTCCTATACACCTCCTTGACAAGTTTTTACTTAACAGATCCTTACAAATTAAAATCCGTAATACACTTACCGCATCTTGTATTCCTCTTCAAGGACTACCCCAAGTCTCCCTATTATCCCCGCTCCTCTATAACATTTATGTTCACGACATATACAACAACAATCCAAACTTCCTAAACAAATCTTTCTATCCGCTCCTGTATGCAGATAATACAGCCCTTATTTCCCACGGTCTCACACTTTATAAAGCACTTAGCACTCTTCAAGAGCTAATAGATCGCATCGAACTTTGGTTTGCAAAGTGGCGAATATCAATTAACTCCCACAAATCTCAATTCCTAATCTCATTTCATCGACATACCAACTCTCCTTTTAGAATTCACATTAACAATCAGATTTCTCCTCATGGCACCATGGCATAACCTTGATCCCAGATTCACCTTTAAAACCCATACCCAAAACATAAAATAAAATATAAAAAACAGAGCAAGGAATTTCAGAACTCTAACGTACAAACAGCAAGGCATTGCAACTCATACCGCTGTGCATATATATAAAATGATTTGTAGACGTCTATTAGAATATGCATCCCACCTCTTTAAAAAACTTACAAGTAGCAGAACAAGCAGCACTAACAATACTCACAAAAATCAAACACCCCCTTAATACACTTTATAATCCCTTCAATGCACTCCTTTATCAAAAACCTAATATTATTTCCATCGAAAAAACATTGATACAGCTAACACAAAAATGTTCCTCCAACTAGAACCGATTAACTTCCTGTACATTCCTCGTAACCTCAATATAGCCCCAAAAATTAAATTTCCCCCTGATACCATTTATAATTTCATCACGTCATTCCAAATTGACCTCCTTGACAACACTGAGCAACACTGAACAACACTGATGGACAATGACACGACATGACTGTGACAGACTTATTTACTTAAATAAACAACGTATTTTTTTATTTTCATTATTTATACAAAACAGGCTGAAAGACCGACGATCGATAGCTCGTTTATAGGCGTTTTAATGAAATTATTTTTTCTAGTTGTAAAATTCAATATATACAGAGAGTATTATGTAACACCGAACATTTTCATAACGAAATTTTTTTTAAGTATCTATATGCATACGTTGCACATTTTTTGATGCTCGGTTTATTAAAAAGATTAAATTTGAAGCTTTAAGCGAGTGTTTTCCACTCCCAGGCTAAGCATGAAGTAAAAGTTCGAGTTTAGAAAAGCCTGAAAATTTGGTTTGGTCGCGTAGCGCGGAGCGGCCAAACCAAATTTTCAGGCTTTCCTAAACTCGAAATTTTACTTCATGCGCCACCGGTACAAAACACTGACATATTACGAAGTTTAAAACTCACCGCTAAACTTTACATTGAATCAGTGTTTTGTACCGGTGGCTCATGAAGTAAAATTTCGAGTTTAGAAAAGCCTGAAAATTTAGTTTTGGCGCTCTGCGCTTCGCGCTACTCGACCAAACCAAATTTTCAGGCTTTTCTAAACTTGAAATTTTACTTCATGCTTAGCCTGGGAGTGGAAAACACTCGCTTAAAGCTTCCAATTAAATTATTTTAATAAACCGAGCATCAAAAAATGTGCAACGTATGCATATGGATACATCAAAAAAAAATTCTCGTTATGAAAATGATCGGTGTTACATAAAACTCTCTGTATATATATATATATATATATATACAGGGTGTCTATGCTGAATCGTTCGTTAAAAGTTTATGGGGTTACCGTTGCACTAAAAATTTGAAAAAAATCTTTGTCATACGGTTGAATCAGTTCTCCTCATGTGAAATATTTTAAACTTCTTATCACTTCCGGTTCCACCGGAAGTAGCACCAAATTTGTTATTTTAAACATTTTAAACACCCTATTTATTAGTGATTTTTTAGATTCCTCGTTTAAATTGCAACATATTTTATTCTAACATATGAACTCTCATCTCTTATAGTTTTAAAGCAAAAAAAATATTTCGAAAATGTTGACCTCTAAAAGGCATCTTGAAATCTGTCTGTAACTTCTCTTAAGAGTAAGATAAAAATATGATTTATATCTCTACTTGTACCTAGAGGATGCCTATATCATTATATTAATTGAAAACTGTCAATTTTGACAATAAGTGTTCTTAAAATGTCAATATCGAAGTGCCGTCTTCAATATCTCGTAATTCAATTTTTTTAAATAGAATGACCCATTTTTTATCATGTTGTACGATTGGGGGGACGATTTCCTACAAAAAAGTATTATACAACTAAAACAAGTAGTTTTCGAATTATTTCGTAAGCCATAGTCGGTGAGTTGTTAAATTTTTCGATTCGGACGATAATAACGCTACAGTTGGTGTTTTGCTTGATCAAAAACAAAATAGCTAAGGTAAAAATTCTTTATAAAAATATGTGTGTGTGTGTGTGTTTTTTCGTTGGCTACATTTGTTTGAGACATTTTTTGATTAAGTTTATATGTTTCTATATTTTTTACTTTACTTGAAATCAGTGGTTTATATGCGTGGCGCATGAAGTAAAATTTCGAGTTTAGAAAAGCCCCGTGAAAATTTGTCTCGGGTCGGTGTGCGACCCTCGACAAATTTTCTACGCGGGGCTTTTCTAAACTCGAAATTTTACTTCATGCTTAGTCTGGGAGTGGAAAACACTTGTTCGTAATTTTTCAAATTATCATAAAGTTGTGTATTTTTTCGTTGTCTGCAACTTTTGCTTGATTGAATCGATAATAAAGCTACAATTGATGAGTGAACAAAAACAAAAGAGCTGAGGTGAAAAGTGTTTAGGTAAAAGTGGTTTATTTTTTCGTTGGCTACAACTTTTGTTTGAAACTTTTTTGGTAATACTTAATTGTCGTGTAATTGTAAATGTTTTCTGTGGGGCAATGACTATTATCATTATTATTAAAACAGTAAACAGTGTTGCTAACTCTAAACCATCAAATGTCTATAACGTCTTTTGATAAAAATCACCATAAATCATTACAATATTCTGTTTTTTATTAAACGAATTTCAAATATGTTAACATCGAAAAGCTCTGAAATAATTTGGAACTTTCTGAGAATGAAGAATTTTCAAAAATATTTTCATATTAGTTTTTTTTTTGACATATATTTGCTAATTTAAAACTTTTTTATAAACATTTTTAAACAATATCTTTTTGAAATTTTATAAATTTAATGCTTACTTATTCCTCTATGTATTACATTACTTTATAGTTTTTCAAAAAATGTTTTGAACAAAAGTTGTAGGTAATGAATAAACACACAACTTTTACCTAAACACTTTTCAAATTAACTCTTTTGTTTATGATCACTATACGAAAAAGCCTAGGGAAGATATTTATTTGATAATCACTTACAAATTGCTGCTTTATTAGTTACCTAATCAAAAAAAGTTTCACACAAAACATAATAACAAAAACCAACACAAAATTTTATATAATCACTTTTCACCTCAGTTCTTCTGTTTATGAACTAGAAACTAAAAAAACTAGTTTAGATCAACAACTCACCGACTATGGCTTTCGACGTCTCAATCGAAAAATGTTTCAAACAAAAGTTGTAGCCAACGAGAAAATAAACCACATTTACCTTAACACTTTTTACCTCAGCTGTTTTGTTTTTGTTCAATAAACGGAGAAAGGTTTATTTGATATATTTTCCTAATCACTCATTAACTGTAGCTATTTTATCGATTCAATCAAACAAAAATTGCAGACTACGAAAAAATACACAACTTTATGATAATTCGAAAATTTACGAACGAGTATCTTCCACTCCTAGACTAAGCATGAAGTAAAATTTCGAGTTTAGAAAAGCCCCGCGTAGAAAATGTGTCGAGGGTCCCGAGACAAATTTTAAAGGGGCTTTTCTAAACTCGAAATTTTACTTCATGCGCCACGCGTATTAAACACTGATTTCAAGTGAAGTTGAAAATATAGAAATACATTAACTTAATCAAAAAATATATGAAATAATAATTGTAGCCAACGAAAAAACCCACAAATTTTGTATAAACAATTTTCACCTTAGCTATTTTGTTTTTGATCAAGAAACGAGAAAGTCTGGCCCAGATTTATTTTTTTAGTAATCTGACTCACCAACTGTGGTGATATCGACCGAATCGAAAATTCAAGAACAATAATTCGTTTTTTTTTTGTCGCATTTATGCAGGGTATAATGGGCGCATAACTGGCAATTGAATTTTGGTAGGCGATTGTATTGCGAAATGTCAAATAATAAAAAGAATTAGTACAAAGTTTTACAGAAATCAACAAAATGAGTAATTACACAAATCAACAAATAATCAATTTATTCTTTATACACGGCAACTGCCAATTGAACAAAATTTGATTCCAATCTTCTAAATCTTGTTTTATTCATCGGCGGCAAATGTGGATAAGTTTCATTAAATACTCTACATGTTCGAGTAACATTGCTATCGCCGGTGCCATGTATCGTATGTTCAATAAAAAAAACCTCTAGAGTGTCATCATTTTTTCTTTTGTTTAATTTAAGTTGGCTACACGCCTTAGGAATTGACATATAAAACGTCAGACATAATAATTAGAATGTGTAATTTCAGAGTTGCCAACCTACAATATATTCCATTGCGCTCTAGAGGTTTTATTTTATTGAACATACGATACAAAGAATAAATTGATAATTTGTTTATTTGTGAAATTATTTATTTTGTTGATTTCTGTATAACTTTTTACTAATTGTTTTTATTATTTGATATTTCACATTACAATCGCGACAAAACAAAAGCATACTATTTGCCTACTAAAATTGAATTGCAACTTATGCGCGCATTATTCCCTGCATAAATGCGACGAAAAACGAATCTTCGAAATAATTCGAAAACTACTTGCTTTAGGAGTATAGTTAATACTTTTTTGTAGGAAATCTTCTCTCCAATCGTACCACGTGATAAAAAATGGGTCATTCCATTTAAAAAATTGAGTTACGGGATATTGAAGAGGGCACTTCGATATTGACATTCTAAGAACACTTATTGTCAAAATTGACAGTTTCCAATTAATATACTCATAGAGGCATCCTCTAGGTAAAAGTAGAGATATAAATCATATTTTCATCTTATTCATAAGAGAAGTTACAGACAGATTTCAAGATGCCTTTTAGAGACCAACATTTTAGAAATATTTTTTTTTTCTTGAAAACCATAAGAGATAAGTGTGCATATGTTCGAATAAATTATGTTTCAATTTAAACAAGAAATCCAAAATATTTATATATATATATATATATATATATATATATATATATATAGGAAATAACAGCGCATTAGGTCATGATGTAAAAGTTATTTTTTCATCAAGTGAGTGTGCAAGGAGGACAGAAGACGACGACGATCGTTTCGCTCTTTTTATGAGCTCCTCAGGCCGCCACATCCATCTTTCCATACACACTCACTTGATATTTAGAAGTTGTATATATACTGATTTCGCTAACCATAAGCCGGTATTGACGTTAGCGAAATCAGTATATATACAACTTTTACATCATGACCTAATGCGCTGTTATTTCTTATCTGGTACTAAAAAGCAGGTCGTTAATTCTAATTTATTTAATTTAATTCGGCGCTCTGAATATTATCATCGCATTGGTTCGGGTTTCTCGCCGCTCCGATGCTAGTCGATGGGTTTAAACTAAAAACCGACACTAACTGTAGAAGCAAAATGAGATCAATGCCCTTATCAATGCAGTAGCAATTATAAATACTGACGTCAATACCGGCTTATGGTTAGCGAAATCAGTATATATACAACTTCTAAATATCAAGTGAGTGTGTATGAAAAGATGGATGTGGCGGCCTGAGGAGCTCATAAAAAGAGCGAAACGATCGTCGTCGTCTTCTGTCCTCCTTGCACACTCACTTGATGAAAAAATAACGTTTACATCATGACCTAATGCGCTGTTATTTCTTATCTGGTACTAAAAAGCAGGTCGTTAATTCTAATTTATATATATATATATATATATATATATATATATATATAAATTGATTGTGAGTTACGTGAAGATCAAATTAATTTGACGAATAAAGCACTAATAACCTTTCTTCACACAAAAGTGTGAAGAAAGGTTATTATACCTCGTTTGGGAATAGCAGAAAGCTATGGAACGCGCCGGTAGCCGTTAGCAGTGGCGCATTATAAATTCAGTAATATTATGATTTTAATTATAAAAAATATATTTAAGTATTTTTTTAAACATAACGATATATAAATTAAGTTAAAACATATTTAAATATGTTTATCGTTTAAATTATTTGAAAACAATTAAAATAAAAGACAAACTTGAAAAGTACTATGAAATTATCGGCTGAAAACAATATAAAAAGATTAATGCCTACAATGAACACGTGAAAATACAGGTATTTACAGGTAAATGCACAACATGGGTATTCCCGGGGAGTATTTGCGAGGGGTATTTGCGGGGTATTTGCGGGGGGTATTTAAGAAGCCTATTAGGTTTTATGGCCCGCATATTTTATTTTTGAAATCGGTACCTCCTAATTATACAGATTGTAAACTCTTAGTATTTTTGTATATAACCCCAGTTTTTTCATTTCATAATCCAGTTACATTTTTCTCTGTGACTTAAATAAGGGATACAGTTCCGAATTGTTCTTCATATTCGCTGCCAAAAAAGCGATTGAAATGTTCCGCGTTGTCACTGAATGAAAAAATTATAATTTTAAATGTATATAACGCATTATGACACCAATACTCAGTATGTGACTACAGTGTTCGCCAAATTGTTGACATGTGTGCAAACATGACGAGAGTAGGAAAATCAACAATATTCCGGATTTTAAAAGAACGAAAGGATAACGGAGATATATCAGATCCAATCAAGAAATCTGGCCGATAACCAGAAGTAGTGGAAAACGATGTGAAAAACTATGTGCGTCGTACTGTTCATTCGTTTTTCTTAAAAAACGAACCGCCAACACTAGATAAAGTTTTGTCAATTGTTCGAGAAAATGAAGAATCGGCAAATATTATCAAATGGAGGCTGGGAGAAATATTAAAAAGTTTAAATTTTCGATATCAAAAAAGAAGTCAGAAAAGTGTGTTAATTGAAATAGATGAAATAATTGTATGGCGAAGAAAATATTTAAGACAAATAAAAACCGCAAGAGACGACAAAAACAAAATTTATTATCTCGATGAAACATGGGTAAACGAAGGTCATACTGTGAATAAAATATGGCAGGATTTAAATATTAATAGTGCCAGGCAACTTTTATTGAGGGATTATCAACTGGCCTAAAATCTCCTTTAGGAAAAGGACGTAGACTAATCATAACACACATAGGAAGCTACGATGGATTTATAAAAGATGCACTTCTAGCATTCGAATCTAAAAATAGTGGGGAATACCATCAAGATATGAATGCTGATGTTTTTGGAGATTGGTTTAGAAAAATATTACTTGAAATGCCATGTGGATCAGTGATTGTGATGGACAATGCAAGTTATCATAGCCGCCGCATAGAACGTCTTCCTACAACCGCTTGGAAGAAAGCTGCTATATTGGAGTTGCAGTTATCAAAAAATATTGATGGTGATATTGGCATGCTGAAGAAAGAACTTTTACATTTAGTAAAAATACATAAACCAACTTACATCAAATATGTAATTGATGAAATGGCGGCAGCGCGAGGAGTTACAGTGTTACGATTGCCGCCATATCATTGCGAATTAAATCCTATAGAATTAATTTGGGCGCAGGTCAAAGGTGAAGTAGCCAGAAAAAAACAGCACTTTTAAATTAGCAGATGTGAAGCAACTATTGGCGGATGCAATTCAAAACATACCTGCTACTAAATGGCAAAATTGCGCATGTAATAAAAGAAGAGAAACGAATGTGGGAACTTGACAATAACATTAAGATAGTTGTGGAACCATTGTTAATTACGGTCGATGAATTAAATGATTCGTCATCGGATGATTTCTTTTGACGAAGAAGACATGTATTAATCTTCTTTGTTGTCACAATTGTACGTGTAAACTATAGTTATAGTAAACTGTTTTTTTTTTCTATAAATACCCATTAAAAAAATGTGTTTATTTTCAATTATTATATTTGTTAAATAATCAGTTTTGTTTCAGTTTATGTATTGTAAATAATAATGCATATGTGTGTAATATATTATAGTTATTATTTCATATAAATAAACATTTCATTTCAATCCCTATTTGTTTAATTTTAATAAACATCATTTTCTATTATAATTCCCGTTTTCAAACGTCTTCTACGCTTATGGAGCAAAGGAACAATAACATTCGGTTGAGTGGTACAGCGGCCGGGCCATGTGTTCAGAGAGATATGAACGAACGTTTACAAGAAATATCTTGGTCCACAACATATACCCTCGACACTGAGCGGAACATTGAAAATAACATGTAAAAATAATATATTATTTTCTATTTCATCGCTACGCTCACCATTTTTCAAGCGCATACTATTCATTCGTCGAATTCCATAGCTCTCTCCTATTTCCAGGCGGACTTTAGTGCTTTATTCGTCAAATTATATATATAAATTAATCCAACAACATTTTACTTTGTGCGCTTGTATTAAACTCAATTTTTAAGCATCGAAAAAGTACTCCAAGAAAAATGATATACTTTTCGAAATACCAAAATTGAGTAGAGCGATTGTGAAGCTACGATTATTTATATAAAAATACTTATACTATACTATAAAATGTCAAAATGACTTTCCCAGATAAAATATAATTTTATTTATTTACGAAACCATTAAAAAGGCAACATTTATGCATCGATTAATATGCGTGAAGCTCTACTTTACGCACTGATGCGTGAAGTAAACCAATGCATTTTAAATGGGAGTTTCATTTTTATACAGTTTTTAATTCTCTGTCATTTTTGACAGTTCATGTGCTAAACATGTTAGCGACTCTATCCAAAATAAAGGGTGTCACATTATAAGTGACCCTATTCGAATTATTAAGTGAACCAATTTCAAACATCTAGTTGTAATGATTATAAACGTCAAATGTACTGTTATATCTAAAGTTTTGTTAAATATGGAGCGCTGGCCAATTGCGTAAAGAATATTCTGAGTAGAAAAGGTTTTAAGAACTGATTTAATCATTCAAACACAGCGACAGTTCCGGCAACAATTTATTGTTGAAGTGGTTCCTTCTCGTGAGACAATTAGAAGATAGGTCACAAACTATCACCATAGGAGATCAGTTGTGGATTTGAAACCTCTGGGCCCATATTTTTTCGAATATGAATTGGTAAATGCAGTAGTTGACAGTGAACAATATGTGGAAATGTTGCAAATGTTTTTAGTGGATGCCATCGATTAACTCCGGTTACCATTAGATGTTACATGGTTTCAACAAGACGGTGCAAGGCCTCATGTGTCAAATTTATCTATGGAAGTATTGCGGAAGATGTTTCCGGGTCGTCTGCTATCTCAGCGTGGGGATTAGCCTTTGCTGATTTCTCGCCTCCAGATTACTTTTTTTGGAGCTATGTTAAATCAAAAGCTTATCAGAAGTAACCTCAAGCTCGGGAAGACTTAAAATATAACATAAGACAAGCTATTGCTGACATTCCAGCTGAAATGTGTCAGCGTGTAATGGGATTAATATTGCACGGCGCGCAGATATGCATCGATAGAAAAGGAGGTCACCCGGTTAATGTAATTTTTAAGTATTGAAGTTCAACATAATTAAGAATACAACTAGAAATATCCATCTTTTATTTTTATCTTTAATTTAAAAAAAAACAATTTTGTTGCATATTTGTAGTGCCTGTAAAAGGGTCACTTATAATTTGACACCTTTTATAAAGCGAAATTATTTATGCAGAATATCAAAATCATCACAAATATTAGTAAAATTTATAATATTAATTAAAATAGATAAATACCAAAATATTTCTTTATTGTATTTATCTTCTATTATTATGATTAAAGCGCTAATGACGGCAGGTGGCCGGTGTATTAACTCATTTAGCGCCATTGATTCATATACGCAACATTATTAATTTTTGGTTATTAAATTACTAAATAAACTAATTTTATATTTTATATTATTTGACCTGACTTGAAAATGTATGAAGAAAAATGTAAATATTTTGTTATTTAAATATTTTGATTGTTACTCATTTAAAAAAAAAAATAATATGAATGTATTTCTAACTTCACAATATTTCAGCGTTTTATGCGCGTGGCGCATGAAGTAAAATTTCGAGTTTAGAAAAGCCTGAAAATTTGGTTTGGCCGCTCCGCTTCGCGGAGCGGCCAAACCAAATTTTCAGGCTTTTCTAAACTCGAAATTTTACTTCATGCTTAATCTGGGAGTGGAATCACTCGTTCTAAACTTCATACTGCACGTTTTTATATAAAATCGACGAATGACTGAAATTTTACAGCATATACACTATGTGTATTTAAAAAAACAATCACAGTATTTAATACAGTATTCCATTCATAGATATCATAAATAGAAGTGCAGAATTTTACCTAAAATCAACTTTTAGAGTTATCTCTATAATTGCTCGGCCGTTAATGTGTTAACTGAACAGGAATGTAAAATGCAAAACAAATGTCACGACTTTACTTTAGCGACGTTAGCTTTATATAACATAAACAATGTGTGTCATTTCGAATCTGGTTCTAGTACGAAATGTTACAAGAGAATTAGAAATGGATTCCGAAGAAAATGTAATTACGTGTACGCCTCCGGAAGTAGCGGAAATTGCAAGAAACGTCATTGGATATTTACTCTCAGAAAGATCAAAAGACATATTACATGAACACATACAAAATTTTATTGAAATGTTGTGGAGGTAAAAACAAATTATTATTCAGAAAATATACTACTAACGTATTTTTTCCTAATTATCTGCCAAATACAAACTACCGACATTGTGGTCACATTACTCTATACCCAAATCGACACTAAATCTAAATAATAATATCGATATCAACAAGCTTTCAAAATAAATTACGTTTATAAAACGCGAGAATGAATCATATCAACCAAAAAAATCCAAGATATTTACACAAGAAGACATTAAAAAGATTATTGAAGAGGCTCAGATGATTTATTAAGTTGATGAATGTGATTATTACAGTTCATAATTTATTTAGATTATTGCAATATTTGGAATTTCGGGAGCTTGTCGTCGTCATGAATTATATGAACTGCAAACAGATGACATTCAAAATGCAGGAACTGCATTAATTATAAAAATCAGAGAATGCAAAAAAAAATTCCAAGAACATTTACTGTTGTTGATGACACATTCATTACGAGATATTCAAAATATGCCTCATTACAACCATTATTATGCAAACATTAGCGATTTTATGTTTTTTATAAAAAAGAAAAAGTTTGAAAGAAATAGTAGAGATTAATCAGTTTGGTAAACTCCCATCTTTAATCACTAAGTATTTAAAATTGCACAATTTGTTAATTATACTGGTTATTGTTTCCGTCGGTCATCTGCTTCATTATTAACTGATTCAGGAGCAGATATAACCGCAATCAAAATGCATGGCGGATGGAAATCCTCGAATGTTGCAGAAGGTTGTGTGAAGAATTCATTGGAAAATAAGAAACTAACATCTTGTAAAATTGTCGGCAATGTAGATGGACCAAAACCTTCTACTTCTAGTTTATTCGTCAACGTGACCAAAGATATCCTAATCACAGATAAACAAATTAAAGAGGATAAAATACCACATTAATTATATCAAATATATCTCATTGTTTTCATTTAATCATAAATATTAATGTTGATAAATGATTAATTTAAGGTCATAGATAAAGTTTTGTAGATAACTCGTGTGTGAAGGGCTTCTGCGCACTCCTTGCGATTATGACACTCGCCTAACGGCTTGTTCCTTAAACTCGCAAGTCGTGCGCAAAAGCCCTACTTCACACACTAGTCACCTAAATAAATATTTTGATATATAGAAAACACCTAACTTTTTTAATCACATTTATTTACTCACAAAAGTAAAATTTTATGTATATTTACTGGTACATAATAATGTAAGTGATTTATTTCAAAATAATCAATAACAGTATATTTTGAGCATCACATCAATGAATGGTACCTTACACTATTGAATAGTAGATAGTTTCATGATTAAAATAAAATGTTTTCAACCTCACACCAAACCGGTGTTTTACACGCCTGGTACACGAAGTAAAATTTCTAGTTTGGAAAAGCCTGAAAATTTGGTTTGGTCGCGTAACGCTACGCGACCAAACCAAATTTTAAGGCTTTTCTAAAGTGGAAATTTTACTTCATGCTTAATCTGGGAGTGGAAGACACTCGTTAAAGTTAATTCATTGAATGCTATTAATGTTTCGTGTATTCACTGACTTTTAACGATAAAACATCGATATTGTAATTAACCGGGAAATTATCAGAAAACCGGTTTTGATTCACAAATTTACTAAGAAATTTTTCCAGGTGTATGTATAAAAATACATTTCCAGAAGGTCTGGAAAACATTCTCGTTTCTATTGATTTTGAAAATGTTTATCATTTTATATTGAGCTTATGAATTTCGACGATTTGTATAATTTTGTTTTTTTAATAATGTTTGTAGGATTTATTGTTTGTGTGTTAATGTTGTACATTTTACTGCCATTCGTACACAATTTTTTTTTATTTTTTTGTTAATTTTATTAAGTTGGTCTATATTATCATTGTTTGTTACTCAATATTCCTGGAAAAAAATGTCAATTTTTGTTTGTCGATTTGTGTAAATTTGTGCGAATTCGATAATGTTTGTTGATGTTTATGTTCGTTGGTTTTGAAAATTTAATTTAAAATCAAAATTATTATTTAAAGTTCAATATTATAATTACAAATGTATGATTATTGTAAATTTTGATGTATTTGTTTTTTATTTATCAAGTTGGTGAATTTTATCATTGATTGTTACTGAATATTCCTGTAAACAATGTCAATTTGTGTAAATTTGTGCGAATTTGATGTTTGTTTATGTTTTGACAAGTAAATTAAAATTAAAAATAATTATTTAAAATTCAATATTAAAATTTAAAATACATGGTTTTTGTTAATTGTTAAGGTATTTGTTTTTTATTTATTGATTTTGACATTTCTTGTCTACTTGAATTAATGTTCACGTTTTATTTAAAATGTATAGGAATGGAATAGCCTATTTCATTATTAGTCCAGAAAAAGGGATTATTCTCTGAACACGTGAAGTTAGGCAAGCATGGAAAAATTTATTTCTGGACGTATAATGAACGCTATTTTTTATTATACTTATTTAAGAACAATCCATGTGATTGTTCTTAAATAAGTATAATATAAAATAGCGTTCAACTAAATATTTAAATTAATGTTTTATTTTTAATTCAAAACATCAATGCTTGTAAAATATAGAACTAATTCTGAAGAAAATTAAATGTAATACCAGTTTTTTGAAATATGTTCAGATTACCACGTTATTTTTAAGCCAAATATCTTTTTAACATAGCGAATCGACACTATAAGGTGGACGAAATAATAGATTTGTCCTTTTCGGAAAAATAATGTAGAAGTTATCCATCGGCACTCACATACCGAGTGTCTGGGATAAGGGGCGAACATAGGAATTTAACATGTAAAATTAAATATGTGTAATTATTAGATCCCCTATTCATTTCAGAGAAAAATCGTGTCGAAGTATGTTTTAGAGTATTAAAATTGTATTAAATGTATTGGTTTAACTTACGTTAGTACCAGAATCCATATTATCGAAATGCTACCAATGAAATTTAAATGATAAAAAATAATGAATGCATGTTTGTCGTTTGGGATAAATCATAATACTAACACGTAATTAGTGGAAGAAAGATAATTTATTCATTATCAAGATAATTTATAGTGGTGTCAGATTACAAACAGTTTCTGAATTATTTTTGTTTAAATTTTTATTTTACTGTATCTACGCTTAATGGGAAATGTTAGAGCAAGTACTCAAAAAGTTCTCCATTCTGGTGTAAACAATAACCCAATCTGTTATAAAATGCCTGCCTTACATTAGCCAACTGCCTATCTGTAATTAATCTGCAATTTTTTTCTGCGTTTTTTTATAAATTTTGTTTTTCAGATGACCCCATAAAAAGAAATCGCATGGTGTTAGATCAGGAGATCTTGGTGGCCAGTTGATAGTGCCACCGCGACCAATCCGACAATTGGGAAAATTAGCATTTGAATATTCCCTCACATTTCCTGATTTTCACTTGCAACTTCTTCTAACGCAGGGCCAACCTGGTCGATTAAAAGGTCTAAATAAGAATTCGAATTTAAATTTCCATAAATTTCAAATGGCCCAATAATAATATTCTTAAAAATACCAGCCCAAATATTTATTTTTTGCGGGAACTGGGTTCTAGTTTGTAAGCGTATCCGTGGATTTTCCTGGGTCCAGTATCGCGTGTTCTGTGTGTTGCGCTCGTTATTAAGAGTGAACGTGCATTCATCAGTAAAACAGATAGACTGCGGTCTGTGTTTGATCGATCCTGCAATATTTCACAGAATACACGCCTGCTTTCTTCATCCACTAGTAGTATCTCCTGATGACATTGATGTTTGTAGGGATGATATCCATGCTTCTTCTGAATCTTATGTAAAGAGAATTTAGACACGTTGCACTCACGAGCAGTACATTGTATGCTAGTTGTTGGATCAGAATTTATCAAACCCAAAACTCTTTCTTCCAATTCATTGTTGCATCTTCTGCTCCGTTTGCCTGTAAGGTTAGTTTTTCAATTAATAATAGTTGAAATTGGACTATTAAAATAACTTTTGAATCATCTGCCGCTACACTTGCTGTATTTACAAACTTTTTTACAAACTTGGTAATTTTTGATACAGACGGAGTTGGTCCATTGTTAAATTTAACCGAAAATAAGTCACGAACTCTGCGTAAACTGACGCCACTGTAATAGTATATTACGTAACGAGAGTGGTATGCAGCATATTACATATGAGCGGACATGTTGTGCACGAGCCGCGCAGCGGCGAGGCCAGTATTCTGCGAGTATGTAATTGCCATACCACTCAAGAAACGTACGATACTTTACCTACGCCCTAACATAATAAACAATGAGCATAAAAGAACAACTTATTTATTGTAAACATTTTTAATAGTACCATAATAATGATGAAAACTATATTACTACTTGATCAGGAATACATTATCCGACATTCGTTGTGTTTTAAAACAGTTCAATTTGAAGCTTCAATCGAGTGTTTTCCACTCCCTGACTAAGCATGAAGTAAAATTTCGAGTTTAGAAAAGCCTCGTGAAAATTTGTCGAGGTCGCGCAGCGACCCGAGACAAATTTTCTGGGCTTTTCTAAACTCGAAATTTTACTTCATGCGCCACGCGTGTAAAACACTGATTTTAAGTGAGGTTCAAATATACATAGAGTTTACAATATTTAAGTGTTTTATACGCGTGGCGCATGAAGTAAAATTTCGAGTTTAGAAAAGCCCAGAAAATTTGTCTCGGGTCGCTGCGAGACCCTCGACAAATTTTCACGGGGCTTTTCTAAACTCGAAATTTTACTTCATGCTTGGTCTAGGAGTGAAAAATACTCGTTTAAAGCTTAAAATTGAACTATTAAAAAAAACAACGAATAACTAAAGATTTAAAGAAAATAAGCTAAATTTGGAATACGTATACTTTAAAGAAAAACTCCCTGCACATCAAAGAAATATCATTTGGTTGTACGATAAGCAACCAGTTGTTCGGTTGTCAGCACGTAATGTACTTGTCAAAGCTATTACGTGCATGTGTACGTAATGTCAATCATATTCGTCAAGATGACAGTGTGGTATGATGCGGTTACTAGATAGGGCGTAGGTAAAATGTTTTTATAATGAATACCCTCTCTTCATTGGAATAACTCAGATTATTATTATTAAAAATTATAATGCGTGAATTGATATCTGACTAGCAAAATTATTTTCACTATAACATGACATTTTTCAAACTCATGGCAAGGGTTTTTATTAAATGGTACATTGTTCAACTTATTTTTATTATTTTTGAGGTGGATTCTGGTACAAACGTAAGCTAAATGGATACATTTAATACAGTTTTTAATACTATAAAAAATATTCCTTTACGATTTTTCTCTAAAATTAGCAGGGGAGGTAATAATTACACATATTTAATTTTACATGTAAAATTCCTATGTTCGCCCCTTATCCCAGACACTCGGTATATTTTTTATAGTCCTCTATTTATTAAAAGTGTGTCAGTGTTCGTGTCTATATCTCGATTTTACTAGTTGTAATTCTTCGCATACGTGTGCTGCTTGCGTTAATATATCATCCGAAATACCAGCTACTAATTCAATTTCTTTTAAGTTTGAGTACATTGAAGTCACGTTTATATATGTTACTGACGGAAAAAAAAACGTCAGTGAAAAATACGGAAAAATATGGAAACATGGCCAGCGCACGGAATAAGCGCACAAACAATTTTTTTCCGTGCGGTGATTTTGAAAAAGACGTTCATTATTCTAGAGGCATCCGGAAACATAGTGTTTTCTGATAAGTATAATGGAATTCGGGAGAGATGTTTCATTGACTCATTAATATGGAATGTGTGGCTAACATTTTTTAGATAGTATGTCGACAGTTGTATCTGCAACGATCTTTCCTAGTTGTGTCAAATTTTGACGTTACATGACAATGTCATACTGTTTAGGTCGTGAGTATATTAGTGTTCTTTCTTTTAGAAAAGCTTTAAATCAGAATTGCTTGTGATTTTTTTTCTTTTGAGTATACATATCCCAATTAAGTGTTTTAGATTTTTAAATATTCGTTGTTTTCTTAAAAGAGGTCAATTTAAAGTTTAAACGAGTGTTTCCACTACCAAGTTAAGCATGAAGTAAAATTTCGAGTTTAGAGAAGCCTGAAAATTGGGTTTGGTCGCGTAGCGCGAAGTGCGGAGCGAACAAACCAAATTTTCAGGCTTTTCTAAACTCGAAATTTTACTTCATGCTTAGTCTGGGAGTGGAAAACACTCGTTTTAAGCTACAAATTGAACTCTTTGAAAAAATGCGTATACTTATGTATACCTAACAGAAAATTCCCTGTATGTATACTTAAAAAAAAATTCTCTGTATTAACAGATTAATCCAATGACCATTTGCCAAATCACAAAATCAATATAAATGCATTATTTATTTCTGCAAATACCTGAACTAATTAGTAGATGTGGAAATTGGAATTATACAACTTAAACTTACATTTAAAACGATTGTGCATATTAATAAAAATAATTTGTAGCTGGGATTTTGCAGATTTAGTTTTAGGAAGACATCAAAATGTGACGTTTAACCTTAAAATTTTAAAGCTGCATACCGGAACATACGTTTCCGCATGTTCTGGCTCTTTCCACACGCGTAATCTGATGACATCAAACTATTTTCGTATTACATGTATTGGTACAGAAAGCACTACAAATCAGGGAAACTATGGGACACCTGTCGTGAATCATACCTTATAATAAAAAAATATACCTATAATCTGTTTTTTTTTTAATATGTGATGCAGGTTGTGTGTTTTAGGTTAGGACAAGATAAATAACGTGTTATGTTTAAATTATTTGTAGGTTGTGTAAAGGGAAATCTAACAGTAATATGACAATTCAATTAACTCATAAAATAGATAATTCATTGAACAAAGTTTAAAAAATGTAGCTATCACTGCCTCAAATGAAACTATTACTAATTTAATAAACTCTCTCAGTATTAGGTAAATTCATCTTTGTATAATAGTCACTAATTACATAACAGGTACTTGCGTGCTTACAGAAAAAATGTCTGATACCGACTTTACAATATCTGTTTTGTTTATTATCGGCGCCATTCATTTGTTCAAATTTTGAAAAAGTTCTAAATATGTGTTGTTTAGTTGCAAGTTGTGGTGTTTCCTTTTTTGAAACTCTCTGCATCGTAAGAATTTATTTGATACATTATGATTTATTTGTCACATTGTTAATCATTTACCATTATCTCATAATTTGATGTTTAAAATACCCTACTGTTAATTTTGAATAAATACACGTCAAAAATATACGATATCTAATTATAATAATAAATAAATTTAATAAAACGAAATTATTTTTAATTTAGTTCATATTTTGAATGTAAACAGGATTCTCGATTACAAACAACTTTTTCACATAACACCTTTCTCTAAAATTATAACTAGATGTACTTTTCTCTGAGGACAGTTTTAATTTTTATTAAGTTTTGAACGCTAAGTAAATTTAAGATTTGACAATGAAAATATTGTTTTCAAGTCATCCAAAACTTTTTAAAATGAATTACTTTTTGTCAAAAAATAAACAATAAAGATGTGTTTCATATCCGGGTAGCAGAGCTAGGACGAATCCTCGTAAAATGGATTCGAATCATGAATCTGAATCACCTAATATGATTCGAATCACGAATACTCGAATAAAGGATTCGTAAGAGATAAATATGATTCGAATCAAAGATTCGAATCCTGTTTTTTTTTAATCACGAATACAAATCCTTTAAGTAAAATTTGATTTTTTTTTTTTTTGCAACCATTAATATATAAATATCGTAACCAGTTGTTTTAACAAAAATATTCGAAACCTAATTATTTATTATTAACACTGAACATCTTTGATAAAAGACTAAATATCTGATTCCCTGTTACTCTGATTAAAGATGTATTTGTGTGTTTTTAAACTTCACTTTAAATCAGTGTTTTGTATGGGTGGCGCATGAAGTAAAATTTCGAGTTTAGAAAAGCCCGAAAATTCTCACGGGGCTTTTCTAAACTAGAAATTTTACTTCATGCTTAGGCTGGGAGTGGAAACACTCGTTTGAAACTTCAAATTGAACTCTATTATAAAATCGACAAATGCCTGAAAATTACGTAAATAAAAAATTCACTGAATATCATTAAAACCGGGAAAGTTAGAGAAAAGTCATGGAATTATATTCAAATTGACCAAAACACTAACAAAAAAGCCATATGATATTATTAAATTTGTCAAAATCAGCAGGCAAATTACAAAACACGTAAAAATTTATAATATTAACTTAAATATTGACAAAAACAATGCAAACAATTTAACAAAATGGGG
This sequence comes from Philonthus cognatus, assembly GCA_932526585.2. NCBI lineage: Eukaryota > Metazoa > Arthropoda > Insecta > Coleoptera > Staphylinidae > Philonthus > Philonthus cognatus. Next base: position 117,513,238 of record OW052241.1, on the reverse strand, counting down.
GTTTCCCACAGGAGAAAGTTATATTAAAAGGTCAGGGAAAAAAATCTTGAATCAGGGAAATGCGCAGCGACCCGAGACAAATTTTCTGGGCTTTTCTAAACTCGAAATTTTACTTCATACGCCACGCGTATAAAAAAAACACTGATTTATCGAGAAATTTAAAAACACACAAAAGACATTTTTCAAGTTCATCTTCGCAATTAATTCAAATTATTTTTGACGATTCAAAACTTCTTGTAAGTATTCAAATCCTTTTATAAATATTCGAATCCTTTTATAAGGATTGAAATCACCTACATTTGGATTCGAATATGAATCCTCTTTAAAAAATGTAACAAATCCGGATCACGAATCCAGTTGAACTAAAGTATTCGAAAGGCTCTTTTGAATCCTCTTAAAGGATTCGAATCCTGGATTCGAGTCCTGAATGATTCGAATCCTGACCAGCTCTGCCGGGTAGTAATCCGGCGAGACACGGTATGTTAATTTAAAAATAATACATACTTTTAACAATAACAAAGTTAAAATTGTGTTTTTTATTTAATTGTTCGGTTTATCGATATTACAATATCTACTTGGCACTAATTCAATTTTGTTATAGATTTTTCTCTGATGCGAATTGGCCGCTGATAAACGAATGCACAAGACTGACGAACCCCTTTCAGGCCCAAGTCGACAACGAGGATCCAACTTACGGCATACGCCAGATGACGTGCACTAAATGCTACAGGAAAGTTTATGTGGAGCCAACAAAAAAGGAATACAAGGAAATGTCCAGGTCAGAAAAGATAAACATTCTATTGGATTTAATTTATTTTTTTAGCTTACATGCTCATTAAAAAAAACGAGCTGCAAATAAGAAGTGAACCACAACATTTTATTTAAGAGTTGGTCATGTAACAAATTTTGATAAGCACGGCCTTTCAGAGATAATGTGAGGCCCAGGTCAACCAATATTATTGAGGGCTTCCAAAATTTTATATTAATTCGGACCATTACCTTACAGGTTTTCAAAAAGTATTAGGTGTTCTTTCTCTTAACATCTTCTACTCTTATTTTACATTTTTACACCATATTTTGGTTATTATTGATGAAACATATGTTTTTGTACTTTACATTAAATCAGTGTTTTGTATGCGTGGTTCATGAAGTAAAATTTCGCGTTTAGAAAAGTCTGAAAATTGGGTTTGGTCGCGACCAAAAAAAAGTTCAGGCTTTCCTAAACTCGAAATTTTACTTCACGCTTAATCAAGGAATGGAAACACTTGTTAGAAGTAAATTTTGATAAAATAATTCAGCGGAAGAAATAAATAATTTAAAACCAGAGCAGGATTTAAATCAGTCAGTATTCGAATACTTCAGTAAAAAAGGAGGCTAATGTGTAGAATAGGGTACATGGTCGACTCCACTCCAGTGGTTCTCAACATGTGGATATATGTGTGTGTGTGTGATTGTGTGTGTATTTTAAATAAATACAATTTTTACAATGGCCGACAAAACCTGACAAATTGTCAAAAATTTCCAAACTTTGTACGCTCGGCACACGTTACACCGAATCAAACACTCAGATTGGTCAAAACCGACGTAAAATCGTACATCCGACACGTTAGTACAAGTTTGATCGCGATGAATTGCCAAATTAAAAAAATATCTATAAATGGGAATATAAATGTTCACTGCGCCGCCGAGTGCCGATGTTTGTAAAAGTAAACAACACATTACAGAACAGAACAGAATATTACTCTGTGTAGGTAAGAGCATATGACTTTTATCCAATACGCACTTGCACCGCAGATACTTAACCGTGGTTAAGCCATTTCTACTAGTTTGTGGCTTAAGTGGAAGGTTTGAAATTGAATACATTGCTTAAGTATCTGTGCAAAGATACTTTTACATACTTCTAGGTTTGGTTAGGTTAGGTTAGTAGAAAGGTTTGCAATAGATTAAATTGTGCAAGTCATTTTGCTCTCGATGCCTGTTCCAGGTTAGGTTAGGTTAGGAGAAAGGTTTGCTATAGAATACATTGCGCAAGTCTCTTTGCGAACGATGCCTGTTCCACATACTTCTAGATTAGGTTTGGTTAGGAGAAAGGTTTGCAATAGAAGAAATTGCTTCTATCTTTTTGGGCACTGTGCATATTTCATTTACTTCTAGATTAGGTTAGATTAAGAAAAAGGTTTTTAATAGAATAAACTACTCATCTCTTTGCAACGCTAACACTTATCAGGTGAGGGAAACGAAGCAGCAGTATCTTTGCGCATGTTAGCGACATTACATACTTAGGTTAGATTAGTAGAAAGGTTTGCAATAGAATACATTAATAATAATTAAATAACCTTAACATGTAAGTTGTGTATTCGTATTCTTTTGTAAGCTTTTTTTATCAAATTTAAAGCGAAAATTCAGATTCAATTTTTAGTGAGTGGTTAAAAAATCAATCGCGAAATTCCTTTTATACTGGGCTTGCGTTCCAAAGCCCGAATTTTTTTAAATTTTTGACGTTTCATTTTTGACGTTTGACATTTGATCTTAAAGCACACACACACATACACAGCATCACACAGATCCATATAAATATTCTGTCAAGAACCACTGGAGTGGGTGTATGGAAACCATGAAAACGTATTAAAAATGGAATATCTACTAGAGAACTGCACGAGTACGTATGGAATCGGCGATTACAGATACAAATAATCATCGTTGCGATGCAACGATGAGTATAAGCATACTCGTAATCGTACTCACGATTATAATCGTTAATTTACACGATTATAATCGTTAATTTATGCAGAATCGTATGAGTAATCAGTAATATAGGTGCATTTTTCTCAATGATTTTAAACTGTTATTAATATCTTTAGATATAACTGTTATATAAAAAATATAATGTTTCCACTCAAAATAGCAAAGCACATCAATTGAAAAAATTAATAATCTTAAAAGGTGTATGTGTTGCAACGTCTACGATTATTTCAGACACAAAAATTGTTTTAAGTCATTTTTGGGGACATATTCCTCCGCTCAGCGATGGTTAAAATTGTGTTCTGTGCTAAATTAAAATATATTAAGTCGCTAGAAACCTCCGAACACAGGCAAACTTGAGAGGTGTTTGAAATTTGAAATTTTTGCCAGAAATTGACGTGAAGGAAAGGTACTACACCAATGTGTTTAGATCAAAGAGAGATAGTTATTATTGTTTTGAATTATTTGAAGATTACGTTTAACAAAGTTCTGGTCGGCCAATGTAGTCGGAGTTCAACACTTTGTCTGTAACTCGGACACTTAACGGTCAATGATTCATCAGTAATTTATTTTATTAATGATTGTCATGAATAATAATAATAATAATAATAATTCTAATAAATTTTACAAAAAAATATCAAAAATTGGCACTTTGGCTATCGGATTTAGTTACTATCGCGATTTTTGTATACTTGAAGAAAAAATAATATGAATTCAACATAAAAATATTCAATTTAATATAATATTACATCACATAAACACGATTTACTCACAATAAACATAAAACATATAAAGATGATTCGTCATAAAATGACCTTGAAGCACGTTAAGGTTCCCAACAAACGGCCGAAGTTCTACAGAGATTATTGATGAATCAAACGCAATAGTTTATTTTCTGTAGTATCTTATTATACTATACTATATTATGGTCTTTTAGAATATGTATATTAGTTCTAATTTTTAAATCGAAAAGAAAATGATGTGGCAAACACCATCAATTTTGAAATGTTTCGTTTCAAGATTAACCTTAACTTCAATAAACGACTAAGCCAAAGCTTTAAATCCCTCCCTATTTACAACATCCAAAGAACGTAGATCAGTTGCCACAAATTTTACATAATTGTTCATTATTTCCTGCCTACGCTGATGCCTGTTCAACTATCACCCCCATGTTCGTATTTATTTTGAAGGACTGCACCGTTTTACGAATTAAAATATCTTCTCACATACCACACATTTTACGAATAGTGCGATTTCTTTCGTTGCACTGTTGACAATCTTTTTAGAAAAAAGCTAGACCGCACTCGTACCCGACTCTTAGAAACATTTTAATTTTTTTCGGAAATATAAATTTGTAATTGAAATTGTTTACCAACAAAAACGAAATATATCGATCACCACTTATATGACACAATGAATTACAAATGTCAAACGATACTGAAAGTTTAAATCAAATTATTATTTTTGATTAATAATCGGTACAGCCTGACAGATCTGACATGATTATGTTTGAATTATAATCGCCGATTACTAATCGTTACAGGTCTACGATGCGACGATGCCGACGATGCCGACGATGCCGCTCCATGAGTATGTAATCGTATCGCGTAGCAACGTAATCGGCGATTATTAACAGGATATATTTTTACGTACTCGTGCAGGATTCTAATATGTACCCTGTTCTACATATTAGTCAAAAAGGATTCGTGATCCGGATTAGTTACATTGTTTTAAGGGATTCGTGATCCGGATTCGTTACATTTTTTTAAAAGATTAGTATTGGAATTCTGATTTGAATCTATATGAAATTATTCGACTAGTTACAAAAGGATTAGAATATTACAAAGAGATTCGAATTTTATAAAATATTTAGAATTTATTCTGAACATTTGCGTGCAAATTTGATTTTCTGTGTTTCTGAACTTTACGCTAAATTTGTGTTTTATACGCATGAACCATGAAGCAAAATTTGAATGTTAATAAAATAGCTCTAATTATTAAAATAAACCAAACGCTTTATAATCAAATTAATTTCATAACAAAAGTGACTAAATTCTCATTAGAAAGATATTTCATGAAATCTGTAAATTCATTATTAGAATAAAATCGGCTTTAGCTTAAAATAACAGAATAACCAAGTGAGATATTTAAATATTTTTTGCTCATTTTTATAAAGCATTAGTTTTTAAACAAACTCTGGCAGTGTTACAACGATTCAACAGACTATCGAATTTTCACAACAAATAATAAAATAAAGTGTCATTTTCACAACAAACTCATTATTACATATTTATTATTAGAGTGATTTTGTTAAAATAAAATATGTGTTATTTTATTTTCAAAAATATTCAAACTTTTGCTCTACACACAGAATTACAAAATGTGATATCTACATTATCTGTACCAGAGCTGGACAGGATTCGAATCATTCAGGATTCGAATGCTTTTAGAGGATTCAAAAAAGGCATTCGAATACTTTAGTTGAACTGGATTCGTGATCCGGATTCGTTACATTTTTTAAAGGATTCGCATTTGAATTCTGATTCGAATCCATATGAAATGATTCGACTAGTTACAAAAGGATTCGAATATTACAAAGAGATTCGAATTTTATAAAATATTTAGAAATTATTCTGAACATTTGCGTGCAAATTTAATTTTTTGTGTTTTTGAACTTTACGCTAAATTAGTGTTTAATACGCATGAAGCATGAAGCAAAATTTGAATATTAATAGAATAGCTTTAATTATTAAAATAAACCAAACGCATTATAATCAAATAAATTTCATAACAAAAGTGACTAAATTCTCATTATTAAAATTGAACAAAACCATTACATTTGTAAAAACTCTAACCAAACTTTACGATTTCATGAAATATGTACATTTTTTTAGAATAAAAGGGACTTTCTATAGAAAGATATTTCATGAAATCTGTAACTTCATTACTAGAATAAAATCGGCTTAAGCTTAAAATAACAGAATAACCATGTGAGATATTTAAATATTTTTTGCTGATTTTTAAAAAGCATTAGTTTTTAAACTAAATCTGGCAGTGTTACAATGATTCATCAAACTATCGAATTTTCACAACAAATAATAAAATAAAGTGTAATTTTCACAAAAAACTCATTAATACATATTTATTGTTAGAGTGATTTTGTTAAAATAAAATATGTGTTATTTTATTTTCAAAGATATTTAAACTTTTGCTCTACACACAGAATAACAAAATGTGGTATCTACATTATCTGTACCAGAGCTGGGCAGGATTCGAATCATTCAGCATTCGAATCCTGGATTCGAATCCTTTTAGAGGATTCAATAAAGGCATTCGAATACTTTAGTTCAACTGGATTCGTGATCCGGATTCGTAACATTTTTTTAAGAGGATTTGTATTTGAATCCAAATGTGGGTGATTCGAATCCTTATAAAAGGATTCGAATATTTATAAAATGGTTCGAATATTTATAAAAGGATTCGAATATTTATAAAAGGATTCGAATATTTATAAAAGGATTCGAATATTTATAAAAGGATTCGAATACTTACATAAGGATTTCAATCGTCAAAACTAATTAGAATTGTGCGGATTAACATGAAAAATGTGTCTTGTGTGTTTTTAAATTTCTCATTAAATCACTGTTTTATACGCGTGGCGCATGAAGTAAAATTTCGAGTTTAGAAAAGCCCGAAAATTTGTCTCGAGTCGCTGCGCGACCCTCGACAAATTTTTACGGGGCTTTTCTAAACTCGAAATTTTACTTCATGCTTACTCTGGGAGTGGAAATGCTCGTTCAAAACTTCAAACTAAATGCTTTGATAAGAACATTAAATGTTTAACATTTTTTAATATTATTTGAAGTAAAACTGACATAGCAGCCATAATCTGAAATGTTACATCTTTCCAACATTTTCCTGATTAAAGATTTTTTTCCCTGGCCTTTCAATTAAACTTTCTTCTGCGGGAAATCCCCATTTTTCAAATTGTTTTCATTGTTTTTGTCAATATTTAGGTTAATTTTGTAAATGTTTACAGGTTTTGTAATTTGCCTGCTGATTTTGATAAATCTAATAATATCATATGGCATTTTTGTTAGTATTTTGGTCAATTTGAATATAATTCCATGACTTTTCTCTGACTTTCCCGGTTTTCATGATCAGTGATTTTCTTATTTACGTAATTTTCAGCCATTCGTCGATTTTATAATAAAGTTCAATTTGAAGTTTTGAACATGTGTTTCCACTCCCAGGCTAAGCATGAAGTAAAATTTCGAGTTTTGAAAAGCCCTGTGAAAATTTGTCGAGGGTCGCGCAGCGACCCTCGACAAATTTTCGGGCTTTTCTAAACTCGAAATTTTACTTCATGCGCCACGCGTACTAAACACTGATTTGAAGTGAAGTTCAGAAATACACAAATACATCTTTACTCAGAGTAACATGGAATCAGATATTTAGTCTGTTATCAACGATATTCAGTGTTAATAATTAATAATTAGGTTTTGAATATTTTTATTAAAACAACTAATAACGATATTTATATACTAATGGTTGCAAACAAATAATAAAATCAAATTTATTCTTAAAGGATTTGTATTCGTGATTCGAAAAAAGGGATTCGAATCTTTGATTCGAATCATATTTATCTCTCACGAATCCTTTATTCGAGGATTCGTGATTCGAATCATATTAGGTGATTCGGATTCGTGATTCGAATCCTTTTTACGAGGATTCGTCCCAGCTCTGATCTGTACTGATTATTAAAGTGAAAAACTGAGCAGTTTATTATGTTCAATTCTAAACAATCTGTATCTGTGAGATTTAAAGCGCGTTGAATTTAATTTTGTCAACTTAATTTGAAATATCCCGATACTTTAAAACTTTGTGTTACTAATTATTTAAAGAAACTAAATTAATATTTGAACAATATCTGAGGATTTCAAAGTTATTCGTTATTCAAACAAAATCTTTATAGATTGGATGATTTTTCAATAAAATGTTTACATTGACAATTAAAGAGATCAAAGACAATCGAGATATTTCTTTTCCACTGCTGATTATTAAATTCATTTGTTTTAAATAAAATAATTTTTACAATAGCATATTTGTAATAATAATAACTTTCAATGATATTCTTGTTGAAGTTACGTGAAGTGTTAGTAATAGATATGTAAATAGTTGAATTCCTTAATCTTCACTGTTTTATTCTGAAGTGTTAGTAATAGATATGTAAGTAGTTGAATTCCTTAATCTTCACTGTTTTATTCTAATACTAAATGTACATTTCAGGCACATTGCACAATGTGGCCGATCTGAGCAAACGCACCAGCGGTAGTTCGGGAAGGAAAAATAAATGTCAAAATTGACGAATAAAGAAAATACTATTATATTGTAGATACTCAAAATCTTATAAAATTTCTAGTTTGCAATTTTTTGGACACACACCAATTGTGCAATTAATGTTTAAAGTTGATCAATTTCAGATCGCGAACAACACGCGAAAAGTGTTTTGATAATTGATTACATCTCACTAACCTAATATATCAATGCAGTCTTTTTAGCGTTTATTAAACATATATTTCTCTATAATATACCACTAAGTATTAATTATTCGATAATGTTTACCGATAGTTATAATTATTCAAACATAGTAACTTAAATTTATTGTATTTCAACTTCTAAGTGGCCTATATAAATTTTATCGAACCGCGGGGGTAGGGCTCACCACCAAAAAATAGCTCAAACTTTCCTCTACCACACTTCATAACAATACAATTTTTATCGATCCGTTTAAGGGGCTTTTTTATTTATTTATTTTTTTCAGCGCGACCGTCCACCGCAAAAGCGCTCGAGTGTTTCTATGCACAGATTTTATAAACAGTTTCTGCATCTATATCATACATCCTTTTTTTTACTAATTTTATTAAGATAACATTCCTCTACAGTATAACTCAGTATAACTCCGATAGGTTTTAAAAATATATATCCGAACTCTTTAAGAAACGAGATTTTACTAAATTAATTCTCTTCTACAAATCCCTTCTCGTGAAATTATCATTTTTTAAGTACTTGGCGTATTAAAAATAATACACTCACCCCATTTCTCACAGGCGTTGACAGAACAGACGACCAAGAATTGATTGTCAATGAAAACACAGATGTTGATCATCTTATAAATACTTGAGCAAGTTACAAGATTTCTCACTTATCTTTTGTATAAAAACAAACAAACCATTAGAAACGAGTCGATTAGGAAGTTATTTTTATAAGGTAGTTAAAAGATATATTAAACAATACATTTTAGAGAATCGACGGCCGCGGGCCGGCACATCGTATTTTTAATATAAGTTTAATTGAACTTCAAATTAAAATCACAGTATTAATTTTAAATAATTTTAAATCTGAGGAGAAGAAATGATTTTAAATAATGTTATACTGTAGAGGAATGTTATCTTAATAAAATTAGTGAAAAAAAAAAGGATGTATGACAAAGATGCAGAAACTGTTTATGAAATTTGTGCATAGAAGCACTCGAGCGCTTTTGCGGTGAGCGGTCGCGCTGAATTAAAAAAAAAATAAAAATGCCCCTTAAACGGATCGATAAAAAATTTATTTTGATGGAGTGTGATAGAGGAAAGTTTGGGCTATTTTTTGGTGGTGAGCCCTAGCCTCCGCGCGTTCGATAAAATTTATATAGGTCGCTTAGAAGTTGAAATACAATAAATTAAAGTTGCTATGTTTAAATAATTATAACTATCGGTAAACATTATCGATTAATTAATACTTAGTGGTATATTATGGAGAAATGTATGTTTAATAAACGCTAAAAAGACTGTATTGATATATTAGGTGAGTGCGATGTAATCAATTATCAAAACTCATCCACTTTTCGCGTGTTGTTCGCGATCTGAAATTGATCAACTTTAAACATTAATTGCACAATAGGTGTGTGTCCAAAAAATTGCAAACTTGAAATTTTATGAGGTTTTGAGTATCTACAATATAATAATATTTTCTTTATTCGTCAATTTTGACATTTATTTTTCCTTCCCGAACTACCGCTGGTGCGTTCGCTCATATCGGCCACATTGTGCATTGTGCCCTTTCTCAATAGTTCAACGTATTTGGCAATTAGTAAATAAACAAACTTAAAAAAATGATTTGCGCAAACAAGTGCGATTGATTACAAATCAGATAAGGGCCCGCTAGTTTAACGGATTAATTTTAAGAGTGGGTTATTTAACGGACTTAAATCGAAATTTAGAAGGTTAACAAGAATAATTCAAATTCAAAACTATTTGAATTCAAAAAAATAAACATCAACATAAACTATGTATAAAATTACGAAAATGTTATTCGTGAAAATCAAATCAAATAAGATTTTAAATATTTCATTGTGTAATTCAATATCCGGAGGTGCATTTGCACGGTAAGTAGTTGTTTCAATGAATATGTATTGTCTTAGGTTGTCTTATTAATTAAGACATTGTTTGCATTTTCACGAATAACATTTTCGTAATTTTATATATAATGATTAGAAGGTTAAACTAGCGGGCCCTTATCTGAATTCAAATCAATCGCACTTGTTTGCGCAAATAAGTTTGTAATGTTTGTTTATTTACTAATTGTCAAATACGTTGAACTTTTGAGAAAGGGCACATCGTGCCTGAAACGTACATTTAGTATTAAAATAAAACAGTGAAGATTAAGGAATTCAACTACTTACATATCCAATAATAACTTTGTTTACGAAAATGTTATAATATGTGAATTAGCCAATAGTTTTCAGAATATTTACAAAATATAAAAACGAATTAAAATTAATACCAACTTTCTGCAAAAATTTTGTCTCGTTGAGACTTCTCAAAGAATATTTGGAGAAGTCTGATCGAGACTAGATTTTTGCAGAAAGTTGATATTAATTTTAATTCGTTTTTATATTTTATAATATGTGCATTATTTATTTTGTGAGCAGTATAAATGGGGGTGCATTTAACACTCGAATTCATTAAACATGCATTTGTGTGTTTAATATGGTGTAAACCACGCTAATTTGTGTTTTGATTGGTTCACAGAACGCGAATTATGATGACGTCAGTTACAAACCCTATTACAGATTCAAATCGTGATACCGCAATCTGCCATCATTTATCTGTCAAATTATTATAAAATATACTGGACCATTAAAGCGGACGCGTGTCGTTTTCAGTGATGTTCTGTGTAAAAAATGGACAGTTTGCCATCTACTTCATTAATACTCACTCCGCCGAAGGCAAAATTAGCGTCTGCTAATTTACTACTCGAAAAATCGCGAAAATCATAGCTCACAGAGTATGAAAGTGGAAAAGTGAAAAGAAAGTATAGATAATGTGCCACGTTTATCCGTAACTGATAATAATGATAATATAACTTCAAATATTCCAGGTATAACTTTCAATAACTGTCACGACAATAATCTTTTCTTGTTGTGCCTTATCCATTGCGGACATTGGCAATCATCATGGTAATTCTGACTTTATTAGCAGCTTGTCGGAACAATTCAATGGATGTGAGACCGAACCATTGACGTAGGTTTTTGAGCCACTAGTGTCTTCTTCGGCCTGGCCCTCTTTTACTATCCACTTTGCCTTGTAGTATCAGCTGTAGGATTCGGTATTTGCTATTTCTCATAATGTGACCGAAGTATTGAAGCTTCCGCTGTTTAACTGCGATAAATCCACATCTCAAAGGCGCCTAACTTCTTAATTGTTGCATCTGTTAGTGTCCATGCCTCCGCCCCATAGAGCAACACAGAGAATACATAGCACCTCACCATTCGAATTTTGAGATCAAGACTTAAGTCGTTGCCACAGAAAAGGGTTCGCATTTTGTTGAACGCTGCTCGTGCCTTTTCTATTCTGCTGCGTATTTCAACTGCAGTGAATACTAAGTACCCCTGGTGCTGAATTGTTTTTACTTATGCACATATACTTGGTTTTGCTTATGTTTAGATTTAGGCCATACTTCTTGCTTACTTCATAAATACGGTTTATAACTACCTGTAAACCCTCAAAACTGCTGGCAAGTACAGCGCAATCATCTGCGTATCTTACATCCTTTATCATTTCCCCGTTCATTTGAACCCCTCATTTAGTCCTTCGAGTGCTTCTCCAAATATTTTTTCCGAGTAAATGTTGAACAGGGTAGGAGAGAGCACACAACCCTGACGTACGCCTCTTTGTATGTTTATTTCCTCTGTTGTACTGCCTTCAATCTTTACAACTGCTATAATATTACGGTATGAGTTACGTGAAGATGATATTAAATTAAATAAAACTAGTAATGCTTTTTCTTCACTGGTTTACCAGTGAAGAAAAAGGATTACTAGTTTTATTTAATTTAATTTTAATTTTTACAACTGCTGTCTGGTTCCAATACAGGTTTGCTATAGCTCTGAGGTCTTTGTCGTCCACACCAGTATTTTTCAGCGCATTTAACATTTTTGCATGCAGCACTTTATCGAAAGCTTTTGCAAAATCTATGAAGCAAACATGTATATCGGTGTTTACGTCTCTGCATCTCTGAATAAGAAATTGGAGTGCAAAGATAGCTTCTCGAGTTCCAAGAGCATTTCTAAAACCAAATTGGGTATTTATTAAAGACAATAATATTCATAAATAAATATTGTATTGTGTAAATAATAGAGATACTGTTAATATTTCTAATGTTGTGATGTAACTTTACATAATTATCAACATTCATTTTGATAAATATATTATATTATAAATGTTGTGTTATACACAGGGTGGCTGATTTTTTAGTGTCCAGCTTATCTGCTAAAATATTGAACATACAAAAAAATGTTAAAATGAAACTTATCATATGCAACATGATCTGTAAGATGGAAAAAATATTTTTTTTCCATGGCACAGATAAAGTCAACTTTCTTTTTTAAATGGGATGGCTGCCCTGAATATTTTTGAGAATCATATTCTTACTGAAATTCTCCTTACAATGATGTATCACAAGTACCATTTTACTTGAAGAATTATTTCAAAAAATGAAAACCTGTTAATAGCACAGTACATCAAAGTTTTAAACATTGTTATAACTGTCAAATGTGACAAGTATTTATTAATATGATCAAATTTGACAAACAATTACAATAAATGAAACAATATCACATGACTACAATAATTCCGTTATTAGGCATAATTTAAAAGCCAAGTAGTACTTTGATAATTCATTGTAAAAAGAATTTATTTAAGAATCTGATTCTCAAAATATATGCAGGACATTCTATATGAAAAAATAATTGCTGACATTTTTCTGTATCTTTCATATTTTAGCAGATATACGCTAGACACTAACAAATCAACCATCCTGTATTGCAGAGCTGGGCAGGATTCGAATCATTTAGACTTCGAATCCTGGATTCGAATCCTTTTAGAGGATTCCAAAGAGGCATTCGAGTACTTTAGCTCAACTGGACTCGTGATCCGGATTCGTTACATTATTTTAAGAGGATTCGTATTCGAATCCAAATGTGGGTGATTCGAATCCTTGTAAAAGTATTCGGATATTTATAAAAAGATTCGAATATTTATAAAAAAATTCGACTATTTATAAAAGGATTCGAATATTTATAAAAGGATCCGAATATTTATAAAATGATTCGAATACTTACAAAAGGATTCGAATCGTCAAAAATAATTCAAATTAATTGTGAGGATTAACATGCAAAATGTCTTTTGTGTTTTTAAATTTCTCGTTAAATCACTGTTTTATACGCGTGGCGCATGAAGTAAAATTTCGAGTTTAGAAAAGCCCAGAAAATTTGTCTCGGGTCGCTGCGTGACCCTCGACAAATTTTCACGGGGCTTTTCTAAACTCGAAATTTTACTTAATGCTTAGTCTGGGAGTGCTTTGATAAGAATATTAAATGACTAAATATGTTTTTAAAGATAATAATCTTGTTTTTAAAATTTTGTTTAGTATTATTCCAAGTAAAACTGACATGGTAGCCACAATCAGAAATCTTAAACTTTTCCGACATTTCCCTGATTCAAGATTTTTTTTTCCTTGGCATTTTAATATAACTTTCTTCTGTGAGAAATCCCCATTTTGTTAAATTGTTTTCATTGTTTTTGTCAATATTTAAGTTAATTTTATAGATTTAATAATATTATATGGCTTTTTTGTTAGTATTTTGATCGATTTGAATATAATTCCATGACTTTTCTCTGACTTTCCCGGTTTTAATGATATTCAGTGAATTTTTTATTTAGGTAATTTCCAGACATTCGTCGATTTTATAATAGAGTTCAATTTGAAGTTTTGAACGAGTGATTCCACTCCCAGGCTAAGTAAGCATGAAGTAAAATTTCGAGTTTAGAAAAGCCCCGTGAAAATTTGTCGAGGGTCGCGCAGCGACCCGAGACAAATTTTCGGGCTTTTCTAAACTCGAAATTTTACTTCATGCGCCACGCGTACAAACCACTGATTTGAAGTTTTTTTTTATTATTTGCAAAACACATAGTTGTATTTTACTATAATTACAATCTGATCACAAATGGATCAATGAGTAATATTTAGCTAACTTAATTTACTAAAGGTTTAATACTAAGGGTTTACTCAGTAGTATCCCTTAGATTTTAATAACTTAATTACACTAATTAATGTGTACACTAGCACTATGCTCTGCTTTTGCACTAACACAATATTAAACTAACTCGAACGGTTTAGTCCGCTGTAGTCTTCTGGTCAAATTCGTGTTATCGAGGAGCTGGATGGCTTCGATGTTAACGTGTTGAAGAAGTCGCTGTTCATGACTCTTGGCAAATTTGTGTATTGTCTCATTAACAGTATCCATTTCCAAGTCCCTGTGGAGGTCACTGTTTCGGAAATACCAAGGAGCATTGACAATACTCCTCAGTACTTTATTTTGGTATCGCTGGATTATTTCTATATTGCTCTTTTTGGCACAACCCCACAGCTGGATGCCATATGTCCATATGGGCTTAAGAAGTTGTTTATACAGCAGTAATTTATTGTAGATTGACAGGGTGGAGTTCCGACCAAGCAGCCAATACATTTTTCGAAATTTGATGTCCAGTTCTTCTTTTTTCGTTTTGACATGAGCTCTCCAGCGTAGCTTAGCGTCCAGTGTAAAACCCAAATATTTTGCTGTATCAGCATATGGTACCTGGATATCATTCATACTAACAGGGATATGTTGATTTCTTTTATTTGTGAAATTGACGTGGACCGATTTAGTCTCATTCAATTTGATTCGCCATTGCTTAGTCCAGATGTTAATTTTATTTATCGAGGTTTGCAGATTCACTGCTGCTTCTTCGTGATCTTCGCCTACAGCCAATATAGCAGTGTCGTCGGCAAATGTGGCTATCGTATCATGGTCTAATTCAGGTATATCGCTGGTGTATAATAGGTAGAGGACTGGTCCTAGCACACTGCCCTGTGGCACACCTGCCTTTACTTCTTTTAGTTCAGAGTAAGCATCTTCCTGCTTAATTCTGAAAACTCTATCTGAAATGTATGATTCTAGTATTTGTGAATATAGTCTGGGTAGAAGTTTTCTTAATTTGTATTTAAGTCCGTCGTGCCACACTTTGTCAAAAGCTTGCGCTACATCAAGAAAGATAGTAGAGCAAACCTTTCTATCTTCCAGTGACTTATCAATTACGTTCGTTATTCTGTGGACTTGATCTATAGTTGAATGACGTTCTCTGAAACCAAACTGATGTTCTGGTATTATGTTTTTGCCTTCAATAATTGGTTTTAATCTTTTAAAAAGTATTTTTTCAAACATTTTTGAGATGATAGGTAATAAAGAGATTGGTCTGTACGAAGGAACTTCATTTGGTGGTTTTCCAGGTTTAGGAATCATTATCACTTCTGCTACTTTCCATATATTAGGAACATATTTTAATCTAAACGATGCATTAATAAGATATGTAAGTTTTACTATTGCTTTACGAAGTAGTTGTTTCAGAATTTCGCCAGTAATTAAGTCAAATCCTGGAGCTTTCTTAGTGTTAATGTGATCTTTAATTATCATTTCAATTTCTCTTGGGGTAGAGGGTCTGATTTCACCTTCTTCCTGGGTAATATTTTCCCAGTCCAGAATGGCTACACCCTCATTCGGTTGGAAAGTCCATTCAAGATATTCGGCAAACCTATTAGCCTTTTGATTATTGCTTTTTGCATATGTCCCATCTGCACTTCTAATTGGAGAATTCTGCAAGATTGGTCTCTTCAGTCTCTTAGTAGCTTTCCAGAGTGAATAATCAGTTTTACCGTCATTTGTTAGTCCACTTAGATATTCACTAATAGAGTCATTTTTAATTTTTTGAATCTCTCTCTTGAGTTGTTGTGTTGCGTTATTTACTCTAGTTTTATCTGCTGGGCATCTAGATTGGTGCCAGATTCTTCTGAGTCTTCTCTTTTCGAAAATAAGGGCTCGAATTTCTTTGGGGTAAATATTACGTTTGGTTCGTGGGGTAATAATAGGGGTATTATCCCATGTAGCTTGTTGGATATTATCAACAAATTTTTCCGCTTCATAGTCTAGCTGGTCTTCGTTTCTTATTGAGGATGACAAGTTGATAGTGTCTTCAAGTTGAAGTTTAAAGCTCTGCCAATCTAGCAGGTATTTCCTTTTGTATAATATTATCGCTTAGAGTGAGGACAATCGGAGAATGGTCAGAATTCATATCCCAAGCCTCTTCCACGTGCATGTAGTTAACAGACACATTTCGTGTTATGAAAAAATCAATTAAATCTGGAATTTTATTAGGATCTGTAGGCCAGTATGTTGGTTTGCCACTTGAAATTGTTTCGCATTTTAGTTGGTTGACTGCCTGTAGTAGTTCCTTTCCTTTTGTAGTTGTCAGTCTAGACCCCCATTGAATGTGTTTAGCATCAAATTCGCCGCCAATGATAAATCTATATCCCTGTTTATTTAGAAAGTCTAAATATTGTTCTTTTTTGAGAGCATGTCTAGGCGGACAGTAGACTGCAGAGACAGTGATATCGTATGTTTTTGTTTTAACATTTACAGAAGCGGCTTGAAATTCATCTGTTTTATATCCCATATCTTGGTTACGTTTAATTGTTTCTTTGATTATGATAGCACTACCACCTCTGGCTGAATTTCCAGGATGTATGGTATGATATACCTTATATCCATTGAATTTGATAAAGGTCTCTCTTGTAAAATGAGTCTCGGAAATAAGACATATGTCAATATTTTGTATATCTAGGATTGCTTGCAATTCTTGTTGGTGTTTCCATTGGCATTCCATTCCATAATCGTAAGGTTACTTGACATTGGAGTTTTTGGGAATAGCTCCTTTAGTGCTATGTTCAAGTCTGCTTATACGTTCATCAATTTTTGTTAATTTCTCCATAATCTGCTGAAGAGTGCTTTGAATGAAAGCGTTTTGATCTTGCTTTTGAGATTCATTTTTATTATTATTTTTGAACTTGTTAATGTCTGCTTATCTGTATGACTTTTCCTCTGTAATTGTGCTGGCTACAGGTACTTGTTGGTTATTTCTCTGTGGCTGTTTAGGAAGGGTTGTTTTTTTATTGCGTTTGTCTTTTAACTTTTGCATTTCTTTTGCAACCATGCATCCTCTGTAGTTAGCCGGGTGTTCTCCACCACAGTGAATACATTTTGGTTAAGCATTGTTAGGTTTATCACAGTTTATTGTCAAGTGCTTCCCGGTACATCTGACACAGCGCGGTTCCATGGCACAGTATTTTTGCGTATGACCATATGCTTGACATTTCTTGCATTGCGGCACAAGTCTGGATTTTCTCAAGGGCAGGAATATATTATATATTAATGTTTGCAAAAAATAATAAAATCAAGTTTATTCTTAAAGGATTTGTATTCGTGATTTAAAAAAAAAAAACAGGATTCGAATCTTTGATTCGAATTATATTTATCTCTTACGAATCCTTTGTTCGAGTATTCGTGATGCGAATCATATTAGGTGATTCGGATTTGTAATTTGAATCTTTTTTACGAGGATTCGTCCTAGCTCTGCTGTATTGTTGTTGTCGTAAACAAAATATAGTATTAAACTCGCATAAACTGGCTATTAATCACTCAACCAACTTGTTCCACTCACCTACGGCTTGTTCCACAAACATCGTTCTCGTGATAATTAGTTATCATTATAAGTTCGTTGTACAATATACTATTTATTACAGAAATATAACATTTCATTTGTTTTAAGTCAAAATTAATCGAATAGGCCCAATTTGAAGAGATGACGTATTTGCATAATAAAAATCGAGTATAATTAGAAAATTTTATACCTCGCTTTGATAATTATTAAGCTGAATGTATTTTCAAGTAAAGTCTGAGATTTCCAAAATAATTCGAAAACTTATTTTTGAAATCCATTCTTCGTTCATTGGGCCGTCGTAAAGTCGCCCAATGAACGAAGAATGGATTTCAAAAATGACTCACCTTAAAATTATAGAAAAATCAGTTTAACTATTTGACAATTAATTTAAGAAAATTGTGGTTTTTTATAAAATTCGTAATATTGTTATTAAATCCTGTACAAATTAGGTTGCTACTTTTTATAATTTTGATAAAAAAAGATAAAAAGTTAATATAATTTATAAAATTTACCGTAAAAACAATTGACAGAAAAAAAATAAAATGAAAATTATTTAAACTATTACAGAATAAACAATAATAATTCGTGAAAAACAAATCATACAAATTCGTATATACAGGGTGCCCGTTTTTCGAACAGCACTATGGAAATCTCGCTTATTTGAAGAGAGAGAATCGGTTGAATGGGGGCAAAGTTGCGTATTTTAGTGCTTACTAATACTCTACGTTTACATTTTAAATATCTTTAATTGTTCCGATGTAATTTGTAAATTAAAAACTGAAATTTTCAAGGTTTAAAATTTGCGTATATCTCCGTTATTTTTGATCTTATTCTAAATTTATAAAAACATTCTTAAAGCAACTTTTTATGACTGAACTTATGGAATAAGTTATAAAACTACAAAGCGATTAGTTTTTGTTTTTATAGATACAACTATTGTATTTCTTATAAGTGCATATGAAGATATTAACCGATTAGGCGCCATGCATGCATATACGCAACATTATTAATTTTATGTTAATTAAATTACTAAATAAGTTAATTTATTATATTCTATTATTTGAGTTGACTTAAAAATATATAAAGAAAAACGTAAATATTTTGTTATTTAAATATCTCTATTATTACCCATTTAAAAAAAATGTTTTCAGTGTATTTCTAACTTCACAATATTTTAGTGTTTTATACGCGTGGCGCATGAAGTAAAATTTCGAGTTTAGAAAAGCCTCGTGAAAATGTGTCTCGGGTCGCTGCGCGACCCTCGACAAATTTTCTACGCGGGGCTTTTCTAAACTCGAAATTTTACTTCATGCTTAGTCTGGGAGTGAAAATACTCATTCTAAACTTCATATTGCATGTTTTTTATACAAAATCGACGAATGCCTTACATTTACAGCGTATACAATATGTTAAATGTACAGTATGTAAAGAAAAATTTACAGTATGTAAAACAATAACTTATTCTTAGAAATCAATAAAAGAAGTGTAGAATTTTACCTAAAATCAACTTTTTGAGTTAACTCTATAATCGCTCGGCCGTTAATGGGTTAATATCACTGAACAGTATTTTTTACGCTGATTTCAATAATGTGCCACATGTTGACATTTAAAAAAATGTATTATTTTTATCGTATGTTGCCAAGAAAACGACCGCGCAAAGTCTAGAAAAACTATTTATTTGCGTAGAAAAAGATATCCATTAAAAGTATTTCTTTTAAATAACATTTCAACTATTGCATAGAAACTTGATTTTGTTTGGTTGCCATGGCAACTTGAACAACAATAATTAAACAAAAGCTTACGTGTAGCATATCGTTGAAATCAGAATAAACAATGCATTTCAATGATGTGCATACATTTGAATGTTTCCATAAGAAAAGCAAAAGTTGAGTGTTTAAAATAAAAACTAATCGCTTTGAATATTTTAAACGTTAACAATGTGATAATGTGTTAATTGGAATAATCAATATAATAACATGTTTGATAGTATAAGGCATCCAACTGCAGGTAACTTCAAGTTTACATTAAGTGATGAACATGTAGTAATACATTACCTAAATTCTATTAAATCGACTTCTATCGGGGTGGATGATATAAATATAGTTATGTTACGCCTGTGCTGTCCGGTTATCATTCCTTATATTGTTCATATAATAAATACGTGTTTGTTAGAATCGTTTGTACCTGACTGCTGGAAGTATGCAATTGTAAAGCCAATTGCAAAAATCAGAAACCCAACAGAATACAATCACTTAAGGCCCATAAGCATACTTTCCACGGTATCTAAAATATTAGAAAAAATCATGAAAGAACAATTAACCTCTTATCTCAATGAAAATAATATTCTGCGAACAATGCAGTCGGGTTTTAGAAACGGTTACAGTTGTGAATCAGCCTTGATTAAGATTACCGATGATATTCTTACAGCGTCTGATCAAGGAAAAATATCGATACTAGTACTTCTGGATTACAGTAAGGCCTTCGATACAGTAAACTTTGATATCTTAGAAAAGATTCTTTGCTATATTGGGCTTGACCATTCCGCGGTATCACTATTAAGGTGTTATCTCAGGGGTAGGAAACAATGTGTAGAGATAGGAAATAATAGGTCAAATTTTATAGACATAAACCAAGGTGTTCCCCAAGGATTAATTCTTGGGCCTCTATTATTTTCTATATATACCAGCACTGTATTAAACACTATCCAGTATTCAAATGGTCATATGTACGCAGACGATAGCCAAATTTATTATTCATTTGATCCAAAAGAGTTTCAGCAAGCAGAGTTTTGTGTGAATTCTGACTTGGATCAAATTCATAGTATCTCAACTTTTTTATGTCTACATTTAAATCCAGCAAAAATGTCTTTCCAACTTTTTGGTAAGAAAAGTGACTGCGATGTTATAAAAACTCAAATAAATATTTGTATAAATGGTTCGAAAATTGCATACTCTGAAAGTAATAAAAACTTGGGGGTCATTCTAGATATTTCTTTTAGATACAAGAAACAAATTAATAAGTACATAAATTCTGCTTACATTAACTTAAAAAAACTGTACCCTCATCGAATGTGCTTACCTATTAAAACTAAAACCATTCTTTGCAATGCGTTTGTTCTTTCGCATTTCTCATTTTGTTCGACATTATACAACTCGTCAATTGATAAATTAACTACCAAAAGAATACAATATGTTCAAAACGCATGTTTACGTTTCATTTATGGCATTCGGAAGTTTGATCGTATCTCGCACAAGCTTAAGGACGCCGGATGGCTAAATATGGAAACAAGGAGGCTTTATCAAGCCGTTCGGTTTTACCATAAAATCATTGTAACAAAATCTCCATAGTACCTGTATAACAAAATACGATTTCGAGAAGACGTTCATACCTTAATACACAATTTAAGGGTAACCTATCACCACCTAAACACAAGACTACCCTTTTTGAGCGATCAATTTCCTTTTAAATTTATTGTGTATATAATTCGGTATCTAATGATATGAAACAACTTAATATCAGGCAATTTAATAAAAAATATAAATCTCTCTTAAATGTGTAATGCAAGGTGTGGTTGTTGATACAATATTATATAAGTGTACACATTACTAATATTTAATTTACCTATTTTTTTGTCTTTCTTATTCCATTTATTTTTTTTTTTCTTGTTGTTGGATGCATTTAGTTTATATATTCATTAGATTGGTTGACAATTCCTTTGTGTTATTTTTATATTATTAATATTTTATGTTCTTGCGTAAGCATAGTACTCAATAATTGTTTTTTTCATTCATTAAGGTTTAGATGGAAGACCAGTTGAGCAATAATGCTCAAATTGAATCTCGCCTTAAGGTTTGTAGAATTCCGAATAGTTTTATTGTATATTACGTACCTATCTGACTACAAATAAAGTTTATTATTATTATTATTATTATTAAGCTATAAAAAGTTGCCACAAAAAAGTTTTTACAGAATATGAAAAAAATGTAAAATAGCGAAGATATGGACAGCTTAAAAAATCGAAATAATCAGTTTTTTTTAAATACAAAAAAACAATTGAAGATATTTTAAATGTGTATACAAAATTTAACCGATTCTCTATCTCTTCGAATAAACGAGATCCCTATAGTGCCGCTCGAAAAATGGGCACCCTGTATAGGTGAACTAGTTTAATGAATTTTAAATAAAATTGGTAAAACAGAATTATTAGGTTTTAATTTAAGTTCTTAATATTACACCAACGAGTGTTTTCCACTCTTTGTTAAGCATGAAGTAAAATTTCGAGTTTTCGAGGGAGGAGTAATAATACCAAGTTTGAGTACAATGTTTGTACGGGTTTGGTAGAAATAGTATTGAACAATAACTGCACATATATTTTTAGAGATGCGCACTATAGGGTGTTGAAAGCTATTAGACTATCATTGAATAGACAATACGAAAACGGAATATTGGGAGAAAGAGAGATCAAAGTATTGATTCAATCCGTCGAAACGGCTCTGGATACGCAAGAGCTTTTTATCAAACTGGATGAGATTTACAAGCTTTTTAAAATTCCAGTAAGTGTTAAATTTATATAAAGTATCATTATTTATTTGTATAAATGTATAAAATGCTTGCACAAGACAATGCGCTTGACCTCACCTGGCGTATTCACCATAATAACGGAAATACCGATCCAGCGTTCTTCTGTTTTTCTAGTGGGAAAATTAAATTCAAGGAAGTTGATACATTAACTTCGAAAATAAATAAAACGTATGAATATTTTTTCAACTTTAGGCAATTTCAATAAATAAATATACAGAGAGAACATTTTCATAACGAGAATTTTTCTTTGAAGTATCCATATGCATAGGTTGCACATTTTCTGATGCTCGGTTTATTAAAAGAATTCAATTTGAAGCTTTAAGCGAGTGTTTTTCACTCCCAGGCTAAGCATGAAGTAAAATTTCGAGTTTAGAAAAGCCTGAAAATTTGGTTTGGTCGCGTAGCGCGAAGCGCGGAGCAACGCTTCGCGCTACGCGACCAAACCAAACCAAACCAAATTTGACTATACTCACTGCCGTTATCTTGACAAGTGTCACTGGCGCGTTATATCAACGACAATTTTTCACACTACAGAAAATGATCAACTAACATGAAATAAATACCAATTTTTATATAAACCATCATCACTCTTATACAGAGAGTTTTATGTAACACCGAACATTTTCATCCAATACAAATTGACACTTTTAATTTCTAAGTTATGTGTAAATTGGTTTGCCCATATGACTATTATAAAATGTAGCCAATCAATCGCACTTAATGTCTCAACTTGTACATACAGGTAGTTTTTCTTTCAAGTATACATGTCACAATTACAGCGTATATGCCGTAAATCTTTAGACACTCGTTGTTTTTTTAACAGAGTTCAATTTGAAACTTAAAATGAGTGTGTTCCACTCCCAGACTAAGCATGAAGTAAAATTTCGAGTTTAGAAAAGCCTGAAAAAAGCGACGCCTGAAAAGAGCGACCAAACCAAATTTTCAGGCTTTTCTAAACTCGAAATTTTACTTCATGCGCCACCGGTACAAAACACTGGCATACTACGAAGTTTAAAACACACTGCTAAACTTTACAGTGCATCATTGTTTTGTATCGGTGGCGCATAAAGTAAAATTTCGAGTTTAAATTGGGTTGCCCATATGATTATTACAAATTGTAGCCAATCAATCGTAGTTAATGCCTCAACTTGTACATACAGGGAGTTTTTCTTTCAAGTATACATGTCACAATTACAGCGTATATGCCGTAAATCTTTAGATACTCGTTGTTTTTTTAACAGAGTTCAATTTGAAACTTAAAATGAGTGTGTTCCACTCCCAGACTAAGCATGAAGTAAAATTTCGAGTTTAGAAAAGCCTGAAAATTTGGTTTGGTCGCGTAGCGCAAAGCGCGGAACGGCCAAACCAAATTTTCAGGCTTTTCTAAACTCGAAATTTTACTTCATGCGCCACCAGTACAAAACACTGGCATACTACGAAGTTTAAAACACACTGCTAAACTTTACATTGCATCATTGTTTTGTACCGGTGGCGCATGAAGTAAAATTTTGAGTTTAGAAAAGCCTGATAATTTGGTTTGGCCGCTCCGCGCTTCGCGCTACGCGACCAAACCAAATTTTCAGGCTTTTCTAAACTCGAAATTTTACTTCATGCTTAGCCTGGGAGAGGAACACACTCGTTTAAAGCTTCAAATCTTTGAATAAACCGAGCGTTCGGCACATGCACAACGTATGCTTATGTATACTTAAAAAAATCTCGTTATGAAAATGTTCGGTGTTACATAAAACTCTCTGTATATGTACTATGGTATGTCTGTATCTGTGACAGTTAACATTAGTTGACATTTAGTTTATAATGAAACAGGACATTTATTATGACTGTCAAGTTGAGGCGCGCCAATTGGGTTTTTGGCCCCGGGCGCAAGTTTTCCTTACTGCGGCGCTAAATAATACTATTATCGCATTTATTTTGAATAAAGAAACAAATTAGATTTTAGTGGTGATCCGAAAACACTTTGAAATGTAATTTAATTTTATCGGATTTGCATTTAAATTCTTTATATCGCACAACTACTTCCGCATCATAAGCCCCGATTCAACTAAAAATATTTTTCGCAATTCAGATATTATTAACTCGCTCATGATGAAATTATGCGTACCATAAAAAAAAATCAAAAGGATTACGCAGTTCATTTAATAATTAACTAGTATTTTGTGCTCCTGTCAAATTTTAAATTTTGCACTTATGAAAATTCTGAAGTAGTTGATAGATATATTTTTGATAAACTATCGCATTTTATTTGTGTTTTGTAGAAAATATTTGATAGGCTTAAAGTAATTTTATACAAAATGCAAGGGAAACAAATTTTAATTAAACCGAAGAAACCGTTCCGAGCGTTATGCTTCAAGATATTCAATAATATGTACTTCAAAATATTCATGACTTTTGTGATCATCATACAGATTATTATTGACATTGTGAAAGTAATTGTGGATCAAAACAACACGTGGAAATGGACTATTTTACTAAATGTGATATGTGACTTCATATGCATTGCTGAGATTGTTATAAAAATTTATGGATATTCAGTTGATACGTTAAAGGAAGGATGCAAATATTACTTTAGGTATGTTTATGTTATGTCTAGGTATATATATTTGTAATTTAAAAAAAAAATCTTATTGAATTTGTAAGTCCATTTGCACACAAATTGATTAACTTAATCAGTGATTATTACTTCATAACAACACAACAATTTTATTTACAAATTGTTTACACAATCGTTTATTGCTCTTTCATCAATGTTAAGGTTATCTAACAAATGTGTAACATTCTTATATTCTAGAATTTTGACTTAATCAGACTCTTAATCATTGATTAGTAAATGATTACAGTTAATCAGCCAGTGTGCAAATGTGCCTTATGCCCGGTATTATAAAACATTTTATTCCGTAATTAAAATTTACTTTAGGAATAAATTAATTTATTCCAAATATTTCGGTATTATTAACACAAAATAACTTTATTTGGCTAATAAATCCCCTCAGTAAATTATTTGTTTGTTTCTCTACCAAGTAAATTTTATTCTCTAAATAATTTGACAGTTAAAAGTTAAAAGTGTATTATATTATATATTATAATTACTTTAGATTCTACTACTTATATTTATAAATTTTATTACGGCTATCATGTCTATCATATCATCCGTGTCAGATTTAATTTCGCTAATAGTATCTTCCCTGACAGTGATTAATTCGAACCACAAGACATTCTAAGGAGTTGAAGACCTAGAGTTTTTCGAGTCAGACATAACCAGCGATTTTTATACTTATGCATACGCTTTTTTAAATAAGTTTCATTAAAAGTTTTAAACGAGTGTTTTCCACTCGAAGACTAAGCATGAAATAAAATTTCGACTTAAGAAAAGCCTGAAAATTTAGTTTGGTCGCGCAACGCGA
This sequence comes from Philonthus cognatus, assembly GCA_932526585.2. Taxonomy (NCBI): domain Eukaryota; kingdom Metazoa; phylum Arthropoda; class Insecta; order Coleoptera; family Staphylinidae; genus Philonthus; species Philonthus cognatus. The sequence continues at coordinate 117,487,356 of OW052241.1, read as the reverse complement.
AGCGCTGAGCGACCAAACCAAATTTTCAGGCTTTTCTAAACTCGAAATTTTACTTCATGCGTCACGCGTATTAGACTCTGAAAACACTGAAATATTGTGAACAAGTAAACTTCACTTTAAATCAGTGTCTTGTACGCGTGGCGCATGAAGTAAAATTTCGAGTTTAGAAAAGCCTGAAAATATGGTTTGGCCGCTCCGCGCTTCGCGCTACGCGACCAAACCAAATTTTCAGGCTTTTCTAAACTCGAAATTTCACTTCATGCTTAGCCTGGGAGTGGAAAACACTCGTTAAGGTCTTTTATAATTTCTAATAAGCTTTCTTTCTCTTGTTCTGTGTAATTCTGTCCTATTCCACGGTTAATCTCCATAATTATAAGGAATGATACTAAATTTTCAATTTAATGAACAATTTAATTTGAAATATTGACAATTCAATTTTAAAAAATGGTGGTTCCAGCTATGGCCACAATGAAAATGTATAATTTTGGTTTGTAATCTACTAATTAAATTATTTATTTCTAGAATTGCTATTTATTTGGTAGGTTTGCTTTATAATACGCAATTTTATTTGCCCATTAGTTTACTAGGTAAATAAATTTACTCCACAAATAGTTATCTAATGATGTATTAATCGTTTATAATACCGGGCATTAATATAATAAATAACAAACAAAAAATAATCGCATTTCTAAAATGGTTCATGTAAATATAGACTAGTATTTGTTTGGGAAATGATCAGCTACAATCATCTGATTTATGGAAAAGAAATATTCTTGACTAATGCCCGTTTGCACTCTGCTCGGTTAAAATCAACGATTATAAATCAATGTTTAGATTAATCAAGGTGATTCATTTACACCGGCATTGGGTTAATAAATCAGTGATTATAGAAAATATAAAATCGCTTACAAGTAAAAATGTTGGGGTTTTTAGTTATTTAATGTTCGCAAATCATTAAAATCTTGTTTTTTTTTAGTTATATTGTGTTGCATTTTGCATTTAAATTATGCATAGAACAGTACATCTGTTGTGTAACTCAAATATTCATTATATAATTCAATATCTGTCGCGGTATAAGATCGAGAAGTAGTTGTTTTAATGAATATTTGGAGACTTGTATCAATGAGACAACATTTTTGCAGAAAGTCGATATTAATTTTAATTCGTATTTATATTTTAGCAACAATTAGTTATACGACATGTATTTAATTTGTAGTTAAAGTTTTGTTTATTTTAGATTGTGTTCATACAAATATTATAATTAATACATACAGGGAGTTTATCTTTCAAGTTCACATGTTTCAATTACAGCGTATATGCTATCAATTTTCAGATATTGGTTGTATTTTAAACAAGGTCAATTTAAAGCTTTAAACGAATGATTTCCACTCCCAGATTAAGCACGAATTAAAATTTCGAGTTTAGAGAAGCCTGAAAATTTGGTTTGGCTGCGTAGCGAAGCATATGGGAGAAAGTAAAAATATTGTGAAAGAATCTTCAAACCTTCAACTATTTTTCTAAATAACTCCCACCATTTTGCGTGGCACAAGCTTTTGTATTCTTTATTTATAAGAAGTTGCCGCGTGTGATGTCAACCAAGAAACAACATGTTCTTTGATCTCGTCGTTATTGTTGAACATATTGCCACCAAGACTCAGAGAGAGAGCAGAAATTGTACACTTTCTGTTCTCGTGATTCTTTTTTTAATTGCAGGAAGCAGTTAATCGCTAATTAAAGATAGACGCTAACTTTATAAGTCATCATGCACATTATTATGCCCTTGATTGAAAATGTGATAAGTGATTTAATGGTAAGGAGTTAGGTAAGAATTTCCTTACCATTGAATTACAAGCGCACAGTAGATCAAAATCCCTAAAAGCTGGCCAAAAATAAAACAAAAAATTACTATCTATGGATTTTAATGTTGCTATTTCGATAGATTATTTATTTATTTATTTAACGGATCAGACCATTTATACAACAATAATATATACATGTAAAATACAATACATTTATGTATACAACTAAGTTTAAAATACAATAACAAAAAAAAATAGTATTAGTTGTGTCAAATGCAGTTACCGTTTATCTTATACCTAAGCGTAGTGCCAATGCCAAAAGTAACCCTGGAGAAGTGTACATCTGGGGAGCACAATTGCGGGATTTTTACGATTTTTGTATTCGTGGATTGATAAGCGTGTAGTTAACGGAATTTAGATCTGTAACATGGATTCATCTCCTTAAACTAAGTAGAATTATTGGCTGCATAATAAAAATTGTAGAAATAATTTATTATTTTAATAATTAACAATCTTTGCCAGTGAAAATCTACATAAAAAATAATAAAAATATTATTTTATACAAGGAAAAAGTTATTTGTTCTGCCGTGTTCGGTCGAAAGCTTAACGCCACCTTTTTTCTGGTTAGTTGGTTAAATGCCTATTTACATTTATTGTCAATTTATTGTAAGAAAAATAAACGGCATAGAATATTAGATCTTTCTCCATCACATTTAATGTTGCTTGGAGAGTAATTATAACAAATCACAGCTGATTCGGACGGTAAATACTGTCAGCATACAGCGAAGGCGGAAACTCTTCTCGGAAAACATTGCCTCCTGGTAGAAGTCCTACAGATTGCTATAATTATTAGAAACAGTTCAGCATACATTTTTTTTTTGTTGCTAAGAATGAGCTTGATTCTAAATTAGACTAAAAGAAATCAACTTCAATAAATATTGACAAAATAGAGGCACTTAATAAAAAAAAATTAACTAAACACCTTAGCTGTTTTTTTGTTGCAAAAAAATGCATACATTTTGAAACAATTCTAGTCTATCATATGGAGAAAGCATTTCTAAACACAAAAAGCAAATGTTTATATGAAGATGAGATTGTGGGAAATGGAGGAAGAGAGATTGGTGAAGGATGTATGGGTGACGAGTGTGTGTGGGGGTGAGGGTAGATGGAGGGGGGAGAGGAGGAAAATGTATGAGAGGGTAGGGCTGTCGGAGGCAAAGGTAATGGAATGGCTAGGAAATGGGGTGAAGGTGGATGAGTGGGTGAGGGGGAAAGGGAAGGAGGTGGAAGGGCAAGAAAGGCAAGGGCGTATTGAGAGAAGTGAGTATAATGATATGTATGGGAGGTGGCAGGTGTATGGAAGAGTGCCGAAGTATTTGGTAGAGAAGGGATGGGGTAGAGAGGATAGGGTGATTGTGGCAAGGGCGAGGTGTGGATCGGAGGAGAGAGGAAGGAAAGTATGGATGGGGGAAGAATATGGAAGGTGTGTGTTGTGTGGACAGGGGAAGGATACGTGGGGACACTTGGCCGAGGAATGTGAGGGGGTGAAAGAGGAGTGGCTGGGAGCGAAAGGGAATAGAAGGGTAGTGGAGTGGATGAGAGAGGATGGGATCGGGGTAAGGACGTTGGAAAAGCTGGGGAGGGAGAGGAAAAAAAAAAGGGAGGGTAAGAGGGATACGGAAATGGAGAAATAACGAATGAATTGTAAATAGTCTGTAAGATATTAAGATATGCCAATAAAGGTCTTTTTTTTTATATATATGAAATTCGCTAAAAATTATGTTAATTATTACTTCCGCCAGATAAAAATAAACGTTTTCTTATATGTTTATAGATTTTTAAATTAAATTATATATTAGGAGTTTATTTTTATATAATTACTTTATTATATTCGATCCGTCATTATGTTTTGCGCATTTTTGAGTTTAGATTTTTACTCTGTGATCTCAAAAAACCGTATATTCGAAATTTTATTAAATAATTACAATAATTATAATATATGTCGGCTATTTTGTTTACAACTTTAAATTTCAGATTCCTAATTACCGACCACGAACAACCCTATAAAATATCATAAAAGTATGACAATTTTTATCATATTTGTCCGCTGTTTTGGATCCACCATTTTGTTATTCAAATTTGTAATTACATATTCTTAATAAACGACCTTGAAAAGCCTTGTAACCGAATTTTCATGAAAATATGACAACTTTTATAATTTTTGTACGCCATGTTGAATCCGCCCTTTTTGTTTTTCAATTATTTTATTTCAGATTCTTAGTCAGCGACCTCAAAAAAACCGATATACAAATTATCATTTAATTCGGATAACTCTTTCGTATTTTTTTGGCCACAATTTTACCACTGTGAAGCCATTTGACCAAGCATACATAACAGTCAGATAACTTATAATAACATCAACTTATTCTCAATAGGTTATGGTATGGGGCAAAATTGCAATCGCAGCACTGCGGTGGCAAGAAATACAAACGGAACTTACTTTCTGGATACACCACGTATAATTATAACTTATAATACACATTAGTTCATAATTTCTTACCTCCCAAATATGCTCAAAAACGTTCCAAATACCTGATGTTGTGTATGTAAGTGTTGTTTCTTAAATTCATTTATCTCTTTCTGTAATAATATCGTTCCGAATCGGGACGACATTTTTTATGCTTGTTGTTGTTGGGTTGCTTTTAGGTTGGCATAAATTGAAAAATCGTGTGAGCCAACTGAAAGCATTGAAAAGCAGCGGTCATTTCAGTTTGAGCCAATTGGAAGCAGAGGTCTTATCAGAAGTAATAAGTTCGTTCAAAAATGAACAACCAATAGAATTGCTCCATTTTCGACACACAGAGCATTCTACAAAAACTTAGAACGTCAATTCCCCGAGGGCAATTATCACTGCTGATAATCCCTCCGATTCCAATTGGCTCCAAGTAAAGACTCCTGCTTCCAATTGGCTCAAACTGAAAAGACCGTTGCTTTTCAATGCTTCCACTTGACTCACTTAGCAAACATCAAAAATGCCATTCCATTTCGGAATAAAAAGAGAAATGAATTGAAGAAACCACACTTACATACACAACAGCAGGTACTTGGAACATTTCTGAAGACATTTGCAGGGTAAGAAATTTCGAATTGATTGTACATTTAATAAATAGTTTGTTGTCAATAAAATTTTATCTGTCACATTCTTTTAAAGTTTGTCTACAATATGGTTATGCACACCTAAGATTATACGTGCTGTTATCGGGGCGCAGGAAACGCCGGTAACAGTGCCTATTCAAGAACTTATCTGACCGAATGTACCTCGGACAATGATAGTTACGTAATTTTGTTGATCCCTCAAGTCTGTTGCTTCAGGTAACTGCCCTCCTGACATCGGGCAATTACCAATCAAGAACAACAGACTTTCGGGTTAAACAAAATTAATGCGTAATTATCATTGCCCTTGGGACATTATAGTTGATAATTGCCCTCGGGAAATTAACGTTATAAGTTTTTATAAAATGTTATGTGAGACAAAAATGGAGCAATTCTTATTTTGTAATTGCTAATTTTTGAAAGAACTGATCAATTTAAGCGAATTGGAAACACTGGTCTTTTCACTTGGAACAATTGGAAGCAGGGATCTTATTAGATGTTATAATTCCCCTCAGGCAATCGACGTGCTATGTTTTTGTAGAATGCTTTGTGAGTCGAAAATGGAGCAATTCCATGGGTTGCTTATTTTTTAAAGAACTTATCAAAGTAATTAATTTCTAGATTCACACGTCATAAAATATCATAATGCATTAAATAAAATACGTCTACTTCATCGTCGTTTTCTAATAAATTAATCATTCAAAACCCTGCCGGTTAAAAATAAGGGGTTAAATGAAATTTTAATATATAAAATTACAAACATGTTATTCGTGAAAATGCAAACAATGTCTTAGTTAAACATACAACTTAAGACAATAAATATCCATTGAAACAACTACTTCCCGTGCAAATACACATCCGGATATTGAATTACACAATGAAATATTTAAAAACTTATTTGATTTGATTTGTTACAACGCTCTATCAAAGTATATTTAACATTTAGGTCAAATTCTCTTCGAACGCACTAACAAATAAAAATTAAAATGGAAATAAGAAATAACAAGAAATTATAAATAAAAGGACTTGGATTAAAACTAAATGTGGGAATAAAATTGAAATAAACTTACTTGGAAAAAGAGTTGTGTGTGGAATGAACAGGTACACAAAAATAGATTGAGTGAAAAATATGGTCGGTATTTAATAGAAAAATATTTAACTATAAGAAGCGTAAGCTTATTTTCTTGAATTCAAATAATTTTGAATTTGAATTATTCTTGTTTGAACTTAAATCTTTGATACATTGCGGTGCAAAATCGATGATAAAATATTTAATCGACCGGGGTGCAAAAGGGCATACAAAATGGTGCTTATTTTCTAAAATTATTTCATAAATTAACTTCAATTTTTGTCTAAATAGGAGCTATTGGAACAGAGTCGACATCATCACACTATTATTATGTATGATTGGCACCATACTTTCCCTCTTGAATGATTTCATAACATTCTCAGACACGTTGTTGTTTGCCGTGAGGTTGGTACATCTAAGTAGAGTAACAAGGGCTTTGAGACTGGTCGAACTGTTCGCAAATGTGTATCCGAAGTTATTGGATTTTTGTGACAGTAAAATAGAGGAGAAAATTTCGTACGCTTTCACGTTAGGTGTTGTAAGTTTCAATTAATATTGATAATATTGTAGTAATTGTTATTTTGTTTCAATTTTTAATTTCTCAGGCTGTTATTATGGCTTATGAAGATGTGATCGAACAATTGGATGCTATGATAGATAGTCCGTTTATTCGTAAAAATATCAAAATCAAATTGGAGACTGATAGAGTTACCTTGATCGAGTATATTGGTGGGATAATCAGAAGGAGGCCTTGGGTTCCTATTAAGGTGGAAACAAAACACGCGGTTTTTGCTATTTTGAAGCAAATGCGCAGAGGAGTTAATGATCTAAAAGCCACTGGTAATGGCTTTTAAATTAATATGTTTTTAAATTGTAATCGGCGGGTGGAGATTTGAAAGGCGTTAAAATAGACGCAGGTTACACGATCAATCTAGCATCAGTCTGGCAATAATCTGGATTGACGGACTAACAAAAGCTATCATAATATAGCATGTTCAATAAAATAAAACCTCTAGAGTGCCATGAAATATACTGTAGGTTGGCAACTCTGAAATTATACATTATAATTATTATGTTTGACGTTTTATAAAACGATTTCTAAAGCGCGTAGCCAACTTAAATTCCAAAAAAGATTAAATCATGGCACTAGAGGTTTTTTTTATTGAATATACGATATTTTATGTTTATACATGTAATCTAGAAAATTAAATGACGGTTCATTTGACTATCACATTTTTACTATAATCACTCTGTCGTTTGTTCTTCTACCGCTATAAAATCTTTATTTAAAATCGCATGATCGGCTGTCGGTTGATTGCGTTATGACTATAGCGGCTGGTTTTATAATAATTGGGTTAAAGCGACTTTAACAAAAGTCGACTTTAAATATTGATGCGTTTTATAATCAATTTCTGATCTGACTTTAATAAAAGTCGACTTTAAGGTAATGAATATAGGTTGGTAGCGCCGTTTTATAGTTATTTTTATTATATAATGTTGCACAACCCTCATTTTGTTCGTTTATACTACAATTATGTCATTGGAAATGTCACAACAAACAATAAGTAAAAATAATTATTATATCATTTTTCTGAAACGAAAAGAATATTTTAAACTTTAGAATAAATCAATATTTTTACACGCGTGGCCCATGAAGTAAAATTTCTAGTTGAGAAAAGCCAGAATTTGGGCTTTTCCCAACTCGAAATTTTACTTCATGCTTAGTCTGGGAGTAGAAAACACTCGTTCGACAATTGTCCATAGCTTATTTTGTGTTTTTCTGTTTAATTAAAAAAAAAATGCGATATTAAGAATACTCGTGAAATGGTAAATAATAAGCGCTATGACATTTCTTAACAGTGAATAATGATTTTTTCCAGTAAAAATTGACATCATAAATCTTGTAAATTTATGAAAAGCGTCAGCATTTTTAAAACGAAATATTAAAAATGTGTGTAAATCGTCGTAGAGTTTGAAAATTAACAAAAATCCATGAAATTCACAAAAATCCTCAAGAATATTTTTTTTCTAAAAATCTCAAAAAATGTCAATTGTTATATCTTGGAAATTAGCAAAAGATGTCGAAATTTTGATGATTAACGAAAATCTTAAACATTCACTCAAACCGACAAATTTAAAAAAAATTGACTAAAAAACCGTCGACGATTTGAAAATTAACTAATGCAGTGTTTTTTACAATGTACTTAATAATGCCTTAAATAACTGTGTTCCATTACGCAGAAGTATTAAAAGCAAATTTCCTCCATGGTTCAGTTCATCGTTAAAAAAATTAATAAAAACGAAAGAACGAGCAATTAAAATTTCCAAAAAACATAAATTTAATTATTTTTAAAAAAATACGCCATTTAAGAACAGGTATTCATAACTTAATAAAAATTGATCATAAATCTTATATAGAAAGAATAGAGCAATAGATTTACCGTGAACCAAAAAAAATATTCTCGTACGTTAACATCAAAAAGAAAACAACTAGAATTCCGGGTACCATGTTTTATGATGGAGGTAGTATAACTAATCCGACTAAAATTGTTGATTGATTCGCTCATTATTCTAAAAGTGTTTTTACAAATCATAATCAGATAAGTAAAGAACAGACTGATTCCTCCTGTTATCCTGCTTGTATCGGAAAACTTACTGAAGATGAAATTTTACATGCTGCTAGTGAACTAAAAGGCAATAGCACTGCAGCGCCTGATGGTATTCCAGCATTCATTCTCAAAGATTGCATACAGTGTTTTATTGAACCGCTTACACATATATACAATTTTATTGTTAGTACAAGTACCGTTCCTGACATTTGGAAGGTAGGAAGAGTCACGCCTGTTTTCAAAAGTGGCGATATTAAATTATAGGCCAATTACAGTTGTAAATAAGTTTTCAAAATTGTTTGAAATGATCATTTACAAAGTAATGTATAATCATGTCCGTACACTAATCGCTACACGTCAACATGGTTTCATGAAAAGAAGATCAATTGTATCAAATCTGATGAACTTTTCTGAATATGTTTCTCAAAATCTAGGTAATCGCAAACAAGTAGATGCAGTTTACACAGATTTTCAGAAGGCGTTTGATACAATTGACCATCAAGTAATTACTAGAAAATTGATTTTTTATGGATTCAATAAAGATGCAGGGTCTCTGATTCAATCGTATTTATATAACAGGTATCAGTATGTTTATTTCAATGGCTATACTTCATGTGAATATGTTGCAACCAGTGGGGTCCCACAGGGATCTAATCTTGGACCACTGCTTTTTATCATTTTTATTGATGATATTTTAAAAGGGCTTCAATCTAATGTACTACTCTATGCTGATGATATGAAGATTTATGGCGTCATTGAATCTGTAAGTGATTGCATTAAACTACAGGATGACATTATTCGCATACAGCAATGGTGCAGCAATAATGGTTTGTCATTAAATATAAATAAATGCAAATGTCTATTTTATTCACGAAGGAGAGATGTGATACATTATGATTATTCATTAGACAATGTCATTTTTGAGAGACTTAATATTACACTTGATTTGGGAGTTATATTTGATGAACAACTTACTTTTCGGGAACATATAAACAGCATCTGTAATACAAGTTTTAGAATGCTAGGTTTCATTCATCGTACCTGTAAGCAGTTTACTAACATACAGGTCATGAAAAAATTATTTTGCTCATATGTGAGATCAAATCTTGAATTTGCGAGCGTTATTTGATCGCCTAACTATTATGTTCATATAAATCGACTAGAAAATATTCAGAAAAAATTTCTAAAAATGCTTTTCCTTAAAAAGTTTAATGAATATCCGCCTTTAAATATTACATATCAAGAACTTTTAAACACTTTTGAAATGAAATCGTTACATCATAGGTGTAATAATGCGATGGTTTTATTCTTACACGGTTTGCTTAATGACGATATTGATGACCCAAATCTTCTCTCTAAAATCATTTTTCTAGTTCCACGAGTAAATTCACGTCATAGTAAGTTATTTTACACATCCTATGTTAATACTTTTGCTCATTTTCATTCACCTATAAATTCTATGGTCAGAACCTATAACAATGTTAACTTCTTAGCCGACATTTTTATAGATTCTCGTTCCACATTATTGCGAAATATTTCACAGTTTGTGTAAATTTCTAACATTTTTGATATTATTTTCTATATAATACCATTATACTGACATAATTTTAAGATTAATGTTAGGTTTAATCTTTAGTCTTCGCATGCTTTTTTATCTTTTTTATCTTTTTTTATCTTTTTATTTTATATAAATTTTTTATTAGTTTTTATTTTGAATATTTACTTTATTTTAAATCTAATTATTATCTGTTGGGAAATAAATAAAGTTATTATTATTAATATTATTATAAAAGCATAGGCATTTATAAAGATCGTCTACGTCTATGTCTACGTATACAAAAACTTCCGAGATTTTAAAAATTGGCGAAAAGTCAAAAAAATTTCCAAATTTTTAAAATTAAAGAAAATCATGGAAATCATCAGAATTTTGAAGATTAACTGGAATCTTGTAAATTCATAAAACAAAACGTCCTAATTTTTAAATTTAATGAACATTTTGAGAAAAAGTGTGTTACAATTAACTAAAACTGACAAAAATCATCAACATTAATTTCAACGTTCCGAATTTTATTAAAAAAAATTATTTAATAATATACTGGGATTTTTTCTTTTAGGTAATCATATGTATAAGCTATAAACATTCCAACATCCGTTGTTTTTCAAATGAGTTCAATTTGAAGCTTTTAACGAGTGTTTTCCACTCCTAGACTAAACATGAAGTAAACATTCGAGTTTAGAAAAGCCCCGTGAAAACTTTTCTGGGCTTTTCTAAACTCGAAATATTACTTTATGCGCCACGCGCATTTGATAATATTTTTAGATTAGTTTTAAAGCCGGCTTTATCTATTAAACGTGTTTAAAAACCGTCTTTAACTTTAAAGCCAACTTTTGCTATAAATTTGCATTATGAAACAGAATTTTACATTTAAGTCGACCTTCAATATTTAAAGTAGCTTTAACTTGATTATAAAACCAGCCGTAGGTCACTCAGTAGACTGTTAATTACAGTTCTTTATCGACTGTATATTGACTATTACAACATTGTCTATAACTCTAATGCCCGGTATTATAAACGATTAATAAATCATTAGATAACTATTTGTGGAGTAAATTTATTTACCTAGTTAACTAATGGGCGAATAAAATTGCGTATTATAAAGCAAACCTACCAAATAAATAGCAATTTTAGAAATAAATAATTTAATTAGAAGATTACAGACCGAAAGAAACATTTTCATTGTGGAGATAGCTGGAACCACTAATTTTTTAAATTGAATTGTCAATATTTCAAATTAAATTGTCAATCTAATTGGAAATTTAGTATAATTCCTTATAATTAGAGAGAATAACCGTGAAATAAGATAGAATTACACAGAACAAGAAAAAGAAAGCTTATTAGAAATTATAAAAGACTTAAACGAGTGTTTTCCACTCCCAGGCTAAGCATGAAGTAAAATTTCGAGTTTAGAAAAGCCTGAAAATTTGGTTTGGTCGCGTAGCGCGAAGTGCGGAGCGGCCAAACCAAATTTTCAGGCTTTTCTAAACTCGAAATTTTACTTCATGCGCCCCGCGTATTAAACACTGAAAACACTGAAATATTGTGAACAAGTGAACTTCACTTGAAATCAGTGTCTTGTACGCGTGGCACATGAAGTAAAATTTCGAGTTTAGAAAAGCCTGAAAATTTGGTTTGGCCGCTCCGCGCTTCGCGCTACGAGACCAAACCAAATTTTCAGGCTTTTCTAAACTCGAAATTTTACTTCATGCTTAGCCTGGGAGTAGAAAACACTCGTTAAGGTCTTTTATAATATCTAATAAGCTTTCTTTTTCTTGTAAATTTATTTATCTACGACTGCCTGAATAACATCATAAGATATATTGAAAAAGGAGAATACCCCGTGGGACTATTCATTGATCTGAGTATTAGATTCCATACGAAACAATGCAAACAAAATCTTAAACTAAATATTATGATGGACCAACATCTAGTATCTTCAGCCCGGAGTACTAAATTTTTGGGATTAACTATTGATGAAAATCTAGACTGGTCAGATCACTGTTCAAAACTAGCAACATCAATTTCGAAATCATGCTACAGCTTAAAAGTACTTAAAGAGTATCTCACTAAACGACAATTAAAAATGTTCTACATAGGTATAATCGAGTCCCGATTGCGATATGGTCTGTATCTTTGGGGAGCGTCCTCATCGTGGAAGAAGGTATTCATATCACAGAAACGATGTATACGATCCATGGCTGGTATAGATCGCAAAACATCATGTAGACCATTTTTTATTAAATATGCTTTACTAACTTTACCATGTTTATTCATATACGAATTGAGTATATACATTTTTAAAAATAAGTCAGATTTTGCCATAGCGAAACACATCCATTCATATGAAACCCGATATAATGAAAGAATATATATACCACCATACAGATTAAATGTCACAAAACGATCACCTCCGGTGCTCGGTGCTCGGTGCTACGGTATTTAATCACCTCCCAAAATCTGTTAGAGATGCACCATCGATAACTTTGTTTAAAAAAATGCTCATGCAATTTCTTACCGAGAAAGCGTTTTACGATTTAAATGAATATTTCATCTATGTTAGTAATTAGCTGTAAATATTTGTTATCTGTGACTATGTCTTATATGTGCCTGTTACTGATTGTACATCAATGGACAATAAATTTTATTATTATTATTATTAAGTGACGAATTTGACAATCATTTGAGTTACGTAATGAAACTCATTACCTAACTAGTTAGGTAATGAAATCAAAAACACACTCATTTTTTAATACCAACTAACCACCAAATTTATTAAACAATTACTTATGAACATTAATAATAACATGTTTACATTTATTTAAGTGTATTCCTGAAGACATTTCTGTTTTAGAAATTTCCAAACTACTGCGGTTACTGGTTGAAACTTCTACAAGTACATTCTTTTCTCCAAGAATATTTGTTGCGATACGTTTCTTATTCTCAACCGAAGTTTCTATGTACCCTTCGGCTACTGTATTGCTCTTCCAACCCCCGTGCCTTTTTATTGTTAGCAGGTCCGCCCCTGAGTTTGCCAACAGTGAGGTTGACGATCTTCTGAAACAGTGACCGGTGTACTCGTTAGCATTTAGTAGTTTTAAAAAAGAAGCAATATTTTTCGGCATGCTACCAATCGTGTTAATGCCTACGGGCTGTTTTATACATTTGCCATTCCTGTAACCAACAAAAAACCTCTCTACGGCATTATGTGGACGCAGTGCCATGTATTTTTTTATAATGTCTACGAAATTGATCCCATCAATGCCTCCAGATGTTATAACAAAGTCTCGCGAAATTTTGGTCTTTGTTTTTGGTATTGTGACGCAGAAGACCTGCCCTTCGTTCCTAACGTTGGTCACTTGCATATAAGTGAGTTCTTCCTTTTTACTGGCTCCACCAATTCCAAAGATCAAAACTACCTGAAAATATATCTTAATATAAAATGTCATGTCTTGTTCTTATTTACCTTTGTTAGTAGCCACTTTTTCATCATCAGCTTCTTGTAAAAATCGAGTTATATGTTGTTTTGTTAAAATGTTCGATTTCTTCGGTTTATATCCTTCTGACTGCCTTTTCAGAAATGCGACCAATTGAATAAATTTACTGATATCTACATTTTTCTTTATGGATATCATAGCACGTATCATCGAGTAATATGCCCATAGGCTTGAAGGTTTATAGCGTTTCGAAATATTTTCAAAATATACTAGAAGTACCTTTTCATTTGCTTCATTTTTTATTTTCTTCTCATCGCACCATTTCCGCAAACGTTCATAAGCTTGCTCATATTTAATTTTTGATTTTTCCGGCAATAACATTGAAACTACCTGCGTGGCCGATTCTTCGATATCCGAAGGCAGAGATTCGGAGTCGCTCATTATTTAACAGCAAAACAGAAATTAGAAAATTAATTCTTGAAGTTTTGACTATTAAATTGTTGACATTCAAATTACATGCTGATTGTTGACATTCAAATTACATGTTGCTATGGTTCTATGAAATTCTAATTTTTCATCAAATTCAATTCAAAAGTATAATTTCCGTAATTCTGAGCAGTCGTAGATAAAAAGTTGTATCTAATACGTGGGATAAGGCATATTAACTGAGACTCATGCTATTACTTCGACTCGGGCTACGCCCTCGTCTCAGCAACTCACCGCATTCGTCAGTTAATGATGCTCTTATCCCACTAATTAGATAAATATTTATTACCTAGTAAACTAATGGGCAAATAAAATTGCGTAGTTTAAAGCAAATCTACCAAATAAACAGCAATTCTGGAAATAAATCATTTAATTAGTAGATTACAAACCGAAATTATACATTTTCATTGTGGCCATAGCTGGAACCACCCATTTTTTAAATTGAATTGTCAATATTTTAAATTAAATTGTCAATCAAATTAGAAATTTAGTATAATTCCTTGTAATTATGGAGAATAACCGTGGAGTAGGACAGAATTACAAAGAATAAAAAAAAGAAAGCTTATTAGAAATTATAAAAGACCTTAACGAGTGTTTACCACTCCCAGGCTAAGCATGAAGTAAAATTTCGAGTTTAGAAAAGCCTGAAAATTTGGTTTGGTCGCGTAGCGCGAAGCGCGGAGCGGCCAAACCAAATTTTCAGGCTTTTCTAAACTCGAAATTTTACTTCATGTGCCACGCGTACTAAACACTGAAAACACTGAAATATTGTGAACAAGTGAACTTCACTTGAAATCAGTGTCTTGTACGCGTGGCGCATGAAGTAAAATTTCGAGTTTAGAAAAGCCTGAAAATTTGGTTTGGCCGCTCCGCGCTTCGCGCTACGCGACCAAACCAAATTTTCAGGCTTTTCTAAACTCGAAATTTTACTTCATGCTTAGCCTGGGAGTGGAAAACACTCGTTAAGGTCTTTTATAATATCTAATAAGCTTTCTTTTTCTTGTAAATTTATTCACCTAGTAAACTAATGGGCAAATAAAATTGCATAGTTTAAAGCAAATCTACCAAATAAACAGCAATTCTAGAAATAAATCATTTAATTAGTAGATTACAAACCGAAATTATACATTTTCATTGGGGCCATAGCTGGAACCACCCATTTCTTAAATTGAATTGTCAATATTTTAAATTAAATTGTCAATCAAATTAGAAATTTAGTTTAATTCCTTATAATTATGGAGAATAACCGTGGAATAGGACAGAATTACACAGAACATAAAAAAAAGCTTATTAGAAATTATAAAAGACCATAACGAGTGTTTTCCACTCCCAGGCTAAGCATGAAGTAAAATTTCGAGTTTAGAAAAGCCTGAAAATTTGGTTTGGTCGCGTAGCGCGAAGCGCGGAGCGGCCAAACCAAATTTTCAGGCTTTTCTAAACTCGAAATTTTACTTCATGCGCCACACGTACAAGACACTGATTTCAAGTGAAGTTCACTTGTTCACAATATTTCAGTGCTTTCAGTGTTAAAAAACGCGTGGCGCATGAAATCAAATTTCGAGTTTGGAAAAGCCTGAAAATTTGGTTTGGTCTAAATTTTCAGACTTTTCTAAACTCGAAATTTTACTTCATGCTTTGTCTCGGAGTGGAAAACACTCGTTTAAAACTTTAAATGGAACTAATTTAAAAAAAAAGCGTATGCATAAGTATAAAAATCCCTAGTTATGTCTGATTTGAAAACCTCTAGGTCTTCGACTCCTTAGAATGTCTTGTGGTTCGAATCAATCACTGTCAGGGAAGATACTATGAGCGAACTTAAATCTTACACGGATGATATGGTAGACATAATAACCGTAATGAAATTAATAAATACAAGTAGTAGAATCTAAAGTAATTATAATAATATAATACACTTTTGACTTTTAGCTGTCAAATTATTTACAGAATAAAATTTACTTGGTAGAAAAACAATCATATAATTTACTGGGGAGATTTATTAACCAAATAAAGTTATTATGTGTTTATAATACTGAAATCTTTGGAATAAATTAATTTATTCCTAAAGTAAATTTTATTTAGGGAATCAATCGTTTTATAATACCGGGCATAAGTATAAGATTTTTACATTAAATCGCTCTGTCGACTGTTTATTGACATTTTATATTTATTGTAGATTCTTTTGAGTATGTTTTTATTCTTTCTTAGGCTATATTGACGAATACGAGTTCGAGATGTTAAGAATAACTTTGGATAAGCATTACAAGACCATAAACATTTCTAAGTACAATCAGTTTATACCTCCAAAGCAAATATTTTCCGAAATCGGCTACCTTTGCGGTGATACAGCAGCTATCAATTTCCTCTACGAGAACGTAACCACGAAGATTTGGAATGCCGGTGATGTCATCTGTAATGTCGGTGAGGTTATAGAAGGCGTGCACATACTTATCGCAGGTATTGTAATATTTTTTGTAAATTAAAATAAAATATATGGATGCTAAACCGGATGTCACTTTAGCCTAGGCATGGATATCTATCTATCCGGGCCTGAGCTAAAGGAATAGAAATAGAAAAAGTTATGCATATTACTACGTGAGCTCAAACAAAACATAATAGTTTTTCTCATGCCAACTTTGAAACAATGGTTAGAAGTTCATCTCATGGCAGACAAGAAGAAGAGCTTGTTTTCTTCTTGTCTACCACGAGATAATTTTCAAACTATTGTTTCAATAGTAGACATTCATATAATCGAACATTTTTTTTGACAATAGTATATTTATTACAGTATTGCAAATACAGATATACCGAGTGTCTAGGATAAGGGGCGAACATAGGAATTCAACATGTAAAATTAAATATGTGTAATTATTAGCTCCCCTATTCATTTCAGAAAAAAATCGCAAAGAAATATTTTTAGAGTATTAAAAACTGTATTAAACGTATCGATTTAGTTTACGTTTGTACCAGAATCCATATTATCAAAATGCTACCAAAGAAATTTAAATGATGAAAAATAATTAATGCATGCTTGTCGCTTGGGATAAATCATAATAATAACACGTAATTAATGGAAGAAAGATAATTAATTCATTATCAAGATAATTTATAGTGGTGTCAGATTTCAAACAGCTCGTGACTTATTTTTGTTTAAATTTTTATTTTACTGTATCTACGCCCAATGGGAAATGTTAGAGCAAGTACTCAAAAAGTTCTCCATTCTGGTGTAAACAATAACTCAATCTGTTATAAAATGCCTGCCTTACATTAGCCAACTGCCTATCTGTAATTAATCTGCAATTCAGAAAAATTGCTTCCCGCAAAGATTCAATATTTGGATGGTGTTTTTTATAAATTTTGTTTTTTAGGTGACCCCATAAAAAGAAATCACATGGTGTTAAATCAGGAGATCTTGGTGGCCAGTTAATAGTACCACCGCGACCAATCCAACAATTGGGAAAATTAGCATTTAAATATTCCCTCACATTTAAACCATAATGGGCCGGACATCCATCATGCTGATACCATATCTCCTGATTTTCACGTGCAACTTCTTCTAACGCAGGGCCAACCTGGTCGATTAAAAGGTCTAAATAAGAATTCGAATTTGAATTTCCATAAATTTCAAATGGCCCAATAATATTATTGTTAAAAATACCAGCCCAAATATTTATTTTTTGCGGGAACTGGGTTCTAGTTTGCAAGCGTATCCGTGGATTTCCTGGGTCCAGTATCGCGTGTTCTGTGTGTTGGGCTCGTTAAGAGTGAAGGTGCATTCATCAGTAAAACAAATAGACTGCAAAAAGTTTCGGTCTGTGTTTGATCGATCCTGCATTATTTCACAGAATACACGTCTTCTTTCTTCATTTACTAGTAGTATCTCCTGATGACATTGATGTTTGTAGGGATGGTATCCATGTTTCTTCAGAATCTTATATACAGAGAATTTAGACACGTTGCACTCACGAGCAATACATCGTATGCTAGTTGTTGGTTCAGCATTTATCAAACCCAAAACTCTTTCTTCCAATTCATTGTTGCATCTTCTGTTCCGTTTGCCTGTAAGGTTAATGTTATTGAATTAATATTTGTTGAAATTGGACTATTAAAATACCTTTTGAGTCATCTGCCGCTACACTTGCTGTATTTTCAAACTTTTTCACAAACTTGGTAATGGTTGATACAGACGGAATTCGTCGATTGTTAAATTTAACCGAAAATAAGTCACGAACTCTGCGTAAACTGACGCCACTGTAAAATGTTATTATAATGAATACCCTCTCTTCATTGGAATAACTCTGATTATTATTCATAACAATTGTAATGCGTGAATTGATATCTGACTAGCAAAATTATTTTCAGCCGTAATATAACGAGTGGTATGATTATCATCGATGATATTTTGGAGTTGAAACCGAGCTGCAGATTCAACGAGCCCGAAGGGCGAGTTGAATGTGCTGCTTCGGTTTCAACGACAAAATATCATCGATAATTAATCATATCACGAGTTATATATAGTAAGAGAATATAACGAATAAAATAATGTGAGTCCCTTAACATTATCGACAGCTGAGATATTGTTGTTTCCCTATTGATTGAGAATTGTTTAACCGCACAAAAGTTCGTAAACTGCCGCCACTGTGATTCTATATTTATGACAGTGATTTTTGGCGTCGCACTTTTCACTTTTCTATTAATATCACTGCACGAAACTTTACCTGTTTTGACGTTTCGAATGACAGGACAACTTAACACCCACCGCTTCTTTTGTTTTTTATCATCGCGGTGATAGACATGTACCTACGGCTTTCCTTGCATCTCATTGGTTTAAAATTCGTTCTAGTAGGCTATGAGTTATATTCTCAGCCGTAATATAATGAGTGGCATGATAATTATCGATGATATTTTGGAGTTGAAACCGAGCTGCAGATGAATGTGCTGCTTCGGTTTCAACGACAAAATATCATCGATAATTAATCATATCACGAGTTATATTTAGTGAGAGAATATAAGGAATAAAATAATGTGAAACTCTTAACATTATCGACAACTGAGATATTGTTGTTTTCCTATTAATTGAGAATTTTTTAACCGCACAAAAGTTCGCAAACTGCCGCCACTGTGATTCTTTATTCATGACGGTGTTTTTTGGCGTCGCACTTTTCACTTTTCTATTAATATCACTACACGAAACTTTACCTATTTTGACGTTTCGAATGACAGGACAACTTAACACCCACCGCTTCTTATGTTTTTTTTTTTAATCGCGGTAATAGACATGTACCTACGGCTTTTCTTGAATCTCATTGGTTTAAAATTCGTTCTAGTAGGCTATGAGTTTATATTCTCACTATAACATGACATTTGTCAAACTCATGGCAAGGGTTTTTATTAAATGGTAGATTGTTCAACTTATATTTTTTATTTTTAAGGTGGATTCTGGTACAAACTTAAATTAAATGGATACATTTAATACAGTTTTTAATTCTCTAAAAAAATATTCCTTTACGATTTTTTTCTAAAATTAATAGGGGGGGAGGGCTAATAATTACACATATTTAATTTTACATGTAAAATTCCTATGTTCGCCCCTTATCCCAGACACTCGGTATGTATGTGTGTGATTTGTATAATATTTATATGTTAGATGCATCGTCTGTAGTTATCGCTGTTGAGAGTTCCTTCCTTCTGTCCTCGCCTCGTGATTTTCGGTTGTAGGACCTGATCTCGGGCTACTCGTATTGAAGGATGCTTGCATATTTTCATTCTATGTTATTGTAATTCGTTGTTTAATAGTTTATTTTTCATTTTCAATTTATATGGTACATATTTTGTTGATTCTCTTAGGAATGTTTAAGGTTACATATATTCCAAACACTCAGTCAATACTGCGTTTAACGAAAGATGGGCTTTTGCCAATCAAAGACTTCTTGGTGAACACACGTTTCAACGAGGAGCAAACTGAATATATCGTAGTGGGCAACAGTGTTGGCGAGTTGTGTGTCCTAACAGGACGAGAATACAGTTGTAAGATCATTTCTTACACTTCCAGTCAGGCTTTTATAATATCCAGGCAGTGCATGTGGGAGGCCATAGAAAACAGCATGGATCCTGTTAATGGGTATATTTTAATCAAGATAATAAAAATATTCGCAAAAAGAGAGTTTTTTTTCAATTTAATGTTTTATTAGATTAGCTGCACGTATGTGGAAGCAATTGTCTCAGATCCTTGTGAAAAGAATCCTAGTGCATCATCCAATTTACCATGCTGTAACTGATGATAGCCTGAGCTACATCCTGGATAGATCCATCGTGCCGGAATTGGGAGCTTTTAAGAGCATAGTTTTTTCTGATTTGATCGAAGATATTGTCTTAATTGAAGGCTTTCTAGTCGATAGCAACACTAGGCACATCTACAAAGCACCTTGCTACATACCTAGGTTAGTTAATAAAAAAAGTCAAGGGATATATTTTGGAATAATACAGGGTGTCCCGTTAATGTGGGGAAACGGTTTAACCATAGATTCCTGAGATAAAAATATGATGATGTAACACAACTTATTTATATCCAAAACTTTACGGTTAAGCTGGAATTAGTCCTTAAAGTTCAAAAAAATATTATTAATTTTATTTGTAACAATTGAGCGCTTTATTCGATTTGACTGAAATTTATAATTGATTATCATAATATAAAACATCATTAAAGTTATTATGGTTATTATTGATTAACAAGAAGTATGTAAAACAGTAGTACCACAACTAAAATATGTTTTTACTAGCGCACCTTATAAAAATTAAAAAAATATTTCTTCAAAGATTGGTTCATTTAAGAAATTTGTTGTCTCTTGGTAATGTTTGATATCGTGTACGGTTTTGCCACATAAATATAAAATATGAATATGGTATCCTCAATTTCCTTGGCAAAATCCTAATACAAGCGACATACCGGGGGTGTTTGATTAAGCGTAGCTTATGTTAGCAGCATTTTAAATGCTGAATATCATTTCCTGTCTAGATCTGGGGCGACATTGGTAAACAATGTCTTTTAATCGACTCCATAAATAAAAATCTAAAAGAGTGAGATCTGGCCATCTTGGTGGCCATAGAAATATGCTTCCCCTCCTAATCCACCTATTTGGGTACGAATTATTTAAAAATAATTGTACTTCATGAGCATAATGTGATGGGCATCCATCTTGTTGTATCCAGAATGTACGCCTTATTTTCAGGGAAACATATTCTAATAAAAGAAGTAATTCTTCGCGTAGAAAATTTGCGTACCGCCCACCGTAACGTATATTGTGCTAAACGTAGCTTCATAAGACCATAAAACCCGTGACATGAATTGTAGATTCTCGTTAACCATATTAAGCAGCTAATGGCAATAATTTAATCTTATATCAAAATCAGCGTCCTTAATGGCTTAATAAAGCAATATACGATAGGGATGAAATTTATGCTCCTTGAATATTTTGAACACTGCGTAATTATAGTATTTTTAATACCCATTTGAAATAACCCCATCCTTATTTATCAATCATGAATCAGATGAAACAAAAAATTACCACAAAAAAAATTAACGTCGATTACTAAATAGATGTTACGTCAAAAGTTTGATGTCTGTTAATGTCATTAAATAACGCAAAAATACACTACTAAAATACGATATTCCGATGAATCCAAAAAGCTTATGCTTAATGTAGTAAGTTATTTTCAATATAAATTACAATCTTGATTTGAAGCAATTCAAAAAGCGTCCGAAGTCCTAAAAGTTCCAAAAAGCACGTTATACAACCTACAAGATAAAAACAGATCAACGGATTTCGATTTCGAATTTAGAAGGAATATGTCTGCAAACGTTTCCCTGAGCAAAACTTGAATTACGAAGAATACTCTGCATTTTTTAAGGGTAACGTTTTACAAAATGTATGCCCGAAAGAAACATACTGGTTTAGAAACTATTCACTAGCAATTTATGGAAGAAAGCAGGACGGAAGAAAACATTTATTGGATATAGTCTTTGTAAGACTAACTTGTTGTAGATTGCGAAAAGAATCGCACTTTTAATGTTTGAAGTATTCTGCAACCAAGAATTGGCAATTTCATTTATACTTATGTTTGAACGGTAACGTGATCGCCAGTCTAAGGTGTCAAATTGTTTAGAGGGAATGGCAAAGCTATACTGATGAGAGTTAAATCTCGAAACGCGTCTATAGATGGCCTGAATAATTTGACCCAAATTGTTACATTTGCAGTAGGTTACTGTATGTAACAGCAAACACTTGTTGTATAATTCAATGTCCGTTGGGGTATTAGCCCGGGAAGAAGTTGTTTCAATGAGTGTTTGATATAGTCTTTATAAGACTAACTTGTTGTAGATTGCGAAAAGAATCGCACTTTTAATGTTTGAAGTATTCTGCAACCAAGAATTGGCAATTTCATTTATATTTATTGGAAATCCTGGAATCAGGTTGAAAAGAATTTTATTTTAAACAAAGATCATGTTGCTAAAAAAGAGATCATTTATATAATATTTTGTGGAACTTTTAGTTGTATTATAATAACATAATAGCATAACGTCCATATAAATTATTATATGCCATATTATGAAATTAATTTATATGTGTGACCCTGCGCCGGCTCTGGTTGTATTAAATATCAAGTTACTCCACCAATGCACTAAGAATAATGGTTTAGATGTCGGCCATTTGACATGACAAGTTCCTAACCTAATTTTGTGTATGTGTGTTCAAGAAGGCGCTTACGTTAAGTCACTAAAACAACTGGTACTTATAAATAGGTATTAAAAATACTAGCTTTTGGATTTACTTTTACGTAAGCTAAGATATTTGTAGTGTTTTCTTTATTTATGCTTCTTTGCTGTCTTCTAGCACTCTTTTAAGAATTAGTGGAACCTGATTCTTTCAAGCGCTTCACCATTCTTTTAAATACTTTCCTCGAACATCCTGTACGTTCAGGATATCTTACGGTATATACTCTTAACGCCACTGCAACATTTTCTTGACAATTAAAATATATATCTAACATATCGTATGTATCTTCGTTAGTATACGACATTTTGGTTTTTAAAGTTAAAAACTTGCCACAATATAAATTGTTGTAGTTTTGACAGATGTATTGTATCAATAAACCAATGTTATTATTTTATCAACTCTGGATTTACTTACGTATTCATTTAAAAAAACATATAAATTGGAAAAAGTAATCGATGTTATTCTTTTAATTCTTTCAATTGTCGGTTTTGACGTCTTGAACATAAAACAAAAGAGCCTAAAGACCTACTAGTTTTTAGAACATATTTTTATATGGCGCGCGGTTTTAAATGGGCAAATATACCAAACTTTTTACTATATCTTCGGTTAGAATAAAGATATCAGGAAGAGGGTTTCACCATTTTTCTCAGTATTTTACCCTGTAATAAACTAGTGTAAGAGAAAATCTAAAAAATCTGGATATTGTTGCAAAAACGCGCTCTGGTGCTTATTATAAGTCAACGAAAGTAAAATGTGATTTAAGGTGCTTCTAATTTTCCATCAAACGAGACTAATTTCATTAATTT
Source organism: Philonthus cognatus (assembly GCA_932526585.2). Taxonomy (NCBI): domain Eukaryota; kingdom Metazoa; phylum Arthropoda; class Insecta; order Coleoptera; family Staphylinidae; genus Philonthus; species Philonthus cognatus. Next base: position 117,463,671 of record OW052241.1, on the reverse strand, counting down.
CGGTTAATCCTAACTAAAATTACATGCAGTTTAGTAAACACACTTTTCCGTTCGCATCTACTTTAAATATGAGAGATAAAGAAACAACTGAATTGTTAAAATTAAGTGAAATTCAGCGTAGATTACGATTTGGATAATTTCAATCTAGCTTAATTGGGATTTTTTGCGAAAAACCTGTTTTTGTATTTGGCGATAGATGTTACGCCTTCTAGCTGCAGAGTTTTGAACTTATACATTATTTCCAGCGAATTCTCTTCCACACTTTTATCATGACATATTTTACCCCAACATCCTACACTGCAAAGTTTCTGAGATACAGCCGGTGGTCATGCTTAATCAAACACCCGGTACAGTGATTTTTTTCTTTTAGGTAAACATATGCATAAGCTGTAAAATTTCGGACTTTCGTTGTTTTAGAAAGAGTTCAATATGAACCTTTAAACGAGTGTTTTCTACTCCCAGACTAAGCATGAAGTAAAATTTCGAGTTTAGAAAAGCCCCGTGAAAATTAGTCGACAAATTTTCACGGTACTTTTCTAAACTCAAAATTTTATTCCATGCTTAGTCTGGGAGTAAAAAACACTCGTTTAAAGCTTCAAACTGAACTTAAAAAAACAAGGAATGTCTAAAGATTTATAGAAAATAGGCTGAATTTCTAATACCATACTTAATGGAAAAACTTCCTGTAACTATTTGCTAATTATAAACCATAGAAGATAACAATTAATTCTCAAAAAACACTCGTTAATTAATATTATGCACAATTTTGTTTGTTAAACAATGGCGGCGACAAAGAAAAAACATGTATTTTTAATTACCCGAAAAACTAGATTTCGTTTTTACTAAATTATAAAAAATTATTTATTTGCATTTTATTTTTTTGTGACAAAACCGTACAAGATATCAAACAATATTAAGAAACAAAAAAGCTTTTAAATGAGCTATTCTTTCAAGATGTATTTTTTAAATTTTTATAAGGTGCGCCAATGAAAACATATTTTAGTTTTTATGTTGTGGTTCTATTGTTGTTTATACTTCTTGTCAATCAATGATGACTATAATAATTGAAATGGTGTGTTATATTATGATAATTAACCATAATACATTTTAATCGGATTTAATATAGCGTTCAGTTGTTATAAATAAAATTAAAAATATTTTTTTGAACTTTGAAGACTAATTGCGGCTTAACCGTAAACTTTTGGATATAGATAAGTTATGTTATATCATCATATTTTGATCCCAAAAATCTGTGGTTAAGCCATTTTTCCACATTAACGGGACACCCTGTATACATTACCAATTATGTAAAGGAAATTTAAAGAACCATATGAATACTAAGAAATTTCGGCAATCTATTACTTAATAATTTTTATATATTAGCTTGATATAGTCAGAAATATTCCTCAGCACTATGACGGGACCACACTGACGCAAGTATAAAATAAAAATCAGCGTATCGGAGCATTTTTAAATATTTCCCTTAACATTGTTATATAATTTATCCGTTACTTTTAGGACACCTTGTATGTTGTTTTAGGAGTGTTCAAAATGCAACTCTTCCAAAATATAGTGGAATTGCCACGGCTTCGCCAGTAGAGACTCGTATTATGATAATACCAATGATAAATACTGATGAGTATGAGCTGATATTGCGCATGGAACAGAATTCAGAAATTGTAAGTTGATTTTGCTTTTGTTAGCTAATTTTTTTGGAATATTTAGTAACATTATATCCTTTATAGAATTTCCACGTTCCAGCAAGATTTCTATTGACGAATAACAGACAAGTCCATCAAAGAAGAAAACGGCGCATCAACATACATACTAAGGCCAAAGCTTCTTTCATGACAAAATGTAGCCAGGTAAAGTAATTATAGAATTTCGTTAATAAGCTGCCGATAAAAAATATCAAATTTCAAAATAACACATACTGAACGCCGTAATAAAATGAACACCCAGTAAACGTGGGTAAATTTTGATAAAATTTTCAGCAAAGATTCTTTTTATCCGTGCCAAGAAACGATGAATTTCTACAAGATTAGAATAATAAATCAAGTTGCCATAGATAATAATACAAAAATTCTTTTGTATTTTGACATTATTTATTATTTCGGCACTTTAAACCAAACTTTTAAGCTTAATTAGTCACCTATTCGAAGACGCGCAGTTTTTCGCTCAATGAGTGACTCTGGACAAGGTAGAATAATCGCTCTACGTGAAGAAAAATTATCCATTTGTAATGTTGGTAATATTGTGGAACGCAGTGTCACTAGAATTGTTCTACATAGAAGATGGATAGAAACACATGAGGAATGACGACGGTTACGACCTGGAGGTCCTGAAAATACAAATTATCGTGATCATCAAGTTCTTCGGCTGACGGCTCTTCAGCACCGTTCATCGACGACAAGGACATTTTTTTTATAGTGCAGAGGTTTAATCAATCATTAAAACTCCATATAATCTGTCTATAGAAGAATTAGAATGTTGGCCTTAAATCGTAGTGACCATTTCTTTCTTTACCACTAAGGCCGCAACATCATTTTTTTAATGTTAATTGTAAAGATTTTAAAGGTTTCATCAAGTTATAGTAAGAATAATTAGCACACATGAATTTTATTCCTACTAATAACACAGGCCAACAAATTTTGACTTTTTGAAAGTTGATTTCGATCTGTCATCTGATTTTGTATAATTTTTATCTGCTAAATTCAAGTCCGAGTGTCATTTTGCCCTATCACGTACGGTTTTTTTATTAATGTTAAAAATAAATTAATAAAAAATTTGGTCAACATAAACGCTACATTTAGTGATACAGAGATAAAAACAAATTACAAATAGTAAACTAAATTTAAAAAAGTCTTAAAGAATCTTTAATTTCTTTTCTTTCCTAAAGATGTTTCCCTCTTGGATAAAAAACTTCGTTTAGTAGATTTTCTTCTTTGTTCCAGGGCCGGATTGTTCCTTTTCATTGACCAGCAGTAATCACCCATTATTACAAGATTCCACCGACCTTGATACCTGCGTTCCATTTCTTTCATGTCTTGGTGGAACCTCTCACCTTGCTCCTTACTCACATCACCACGATTTTGGGGATGTAATTAAGATGCGAGTGTAAAAAGTGAACATTTATGCTAAAAAAACATCCCAATTCCATAAATTTCTGTAGCATGTTTTTTACAATTTCCTTGTGGTTAGAATCCTTGTTGTTTCCCAAAAAAGCGTTCAAAAACATTAGCAAATGAAATCCATGCATCTTTCTCAGTTTCGATCATGGTATTAAGAAATTCTTGATCTTTCGTTAATCTCGTTATTTGAGGACCGACAAAAATTCCTTCCTTTAATTTTGCATCAAGGTATTTGAAACAGTCTCCATTCTTATTACAAAAAATCTTGTTACCTCCACTGAATATTAAACTAGGATTAATGAAACAATACGTTATCATTAATCCTAGTTTAATATGCAGTGGAGGTAACAAGATTTTTTGTGGATGAACAAGACTTTCGTGCAGAACATTTTTTGATCTGGGAGTTAAATTATCTCTTCTTATCCAGTCCTTTTTCTTCAAATGTTGATGTCTACTTCGACTGTCCCACTCACACAAAAAACATGGGTACTGTGTATACCCTGACTGCTGTCCTAGAAGAAGTCCCACAATTTTCAAATCCCCACAAATTTTCCAACTATGATCTTTGTATTTCATTTTTTTCAAGCATTACTTTAAGATTTTTGTAGCTTTCCGCCATTCTAGAATTCTCCTACACTATTCTATTGATTTGTACACAATTTAATTTTAGTGGCGTAGCAATTTTTAGAACGTCATTTAATTTTTATTCGCAAATATTTAAAAGACCATAAATATGACACCTAGTAAATATATTAAAAAATTGTGCGTGATGGAAACAAAGAAATGTTGATTATTAGATTAGCCACCAAAACTTAAAAACAAATGAACAAATCCAAATCACAAATTTTTTGTTGGCCTGTGTAATTGATGAACATTTTAACGTTAAAAAATTCGATGTTTAGGAGTTAGTATTGAACAAAGAAATTATCGGCACGGCCTGAGACCAATACTTCGATTTTTCTATAGACATATTCTATAGAGATTTGATAATTAATTAAACCTTTCCACCATAAAAAAACATCCTTTGTTGACAACGAACGGCGCCGAAGAGCCGTCAGCCGAAGAACACGATCTTTACGATAATTTGTGCTTCTAAGACATCCGGGTCGTAACCGTCGTCGTTCCTCATGTGTTTCTGTCCATCTTCGCCAAAATAGAAAAATTCTAGCGACACATAGTATACGATCTAACCAATCTACGGGCACAAAATTCATAGACTCGTTTTTATGGTCGATATTCGATCATAAATAAATACATTTTGGATTAATATAAAAATATTAATATTAATATATTTTGTAAATAGGCAACTCAATTAAATTCAGTAGGAAATTTGAGGTAGATTATCAACAAAACAAATACTTTTTTTCTTGTAGTTCATTTTGCATTCATTTGGCATTATGTTTGTCGCTCAATTCGTGTTTGTGGAGGTTTTCTTATTCATATTGTGTATCATTGTGTATCATTGTGTATCATTGTGTATCATTGTGTATCATTATAAAACATTTTTTGTGCGGGGATTTTTTTTTTAAATAATATCCTCGATATTCGTTGTCTTTTCGAAATAGTTCAATTAATAATAATAATAATAATAATAATCGTTTATTTCTCAGCAGAATAAATTCTATTTACAGAGAAAAATACAGTTTTTTTTTAAATATATATATATATATATATATATATATATATATATATATATATATATATATATATATATATATTATAATTTGAAGATTAAACGAGTGATTTTTCTACTTCCTTTAGATATTTGTTATTTCAAGAGTTTAATTTAAAGCTTTAAACGAGTGTCGTCCACTCCTAGACTAAGCATGAAGTAAAATTTCGAGTTTAGACAAGCCCCGTGAAAATTTTACTTCATGCTTAGTCTGGGAGTGGACGATACTCGTTTATAGCTTCAAACTGAAGAACGAAAACAACAAATATCTGAAGATTTACAGCATGTACGCAGTAATTGACAATAAATACATAGGAAATTAGAAAATATTATTTGAGTTGTTTAAAATAGTATCGGATCAGATGATTTAAACAAACGTACATATTTCTAACTTTAAAAAAAACGGCATAAGTTTTTAGTTAATAGAGCTATATTATACATTTTATATTTGTATTAATTTTTACACCTAACAAAAATGTTAAATATCTCAGTAATTGCAAAAAGTCGCACAATTTAACAAGATTTATTGTAAATAAGACATCTTGAGGATCATTATAAAACAGGTAGTAGTTTATGATGATGTATGACACAAAACATATGAATGTTTTTATCAGATGTTTATATTTGTTTTTTTTATAAATTAAATATCCTATTACGTTTTTGTTATATTATTTATTTCATTTATTTACGGAATCTCCTTTTGTAGCTGGCTCAGTTAACATTATTTATTTTACAAGAATATTTACAAAGTATGTATATTAGAGCGATGAGTCTTTAGGGCGTGAGGGGCGGTTGGAGTAAGTAAATCGGCGGCAAGGGCTGTCCACGCAGGGGGGGCGGCTTCCTTGGAGGCGGTTGATAGCAAGGGCTGTCCACACAGGGGAGCAGCTTCCTTGAAGTCAGCAATCTTTGGATACGTTGTTGAGCAAAACTGTCCACACAAGGGATCGGCTTTCTCGTAGAGGAATTCACAAAAGTCGTTGCTAATAACAGCTTCTGACCACACAAGGGTTCGGACAACTGCTAGAGCTAAGAGCTTGTGGAACTCTGCTGGTACTCAGCGGTGCGGCTGGTTATATAGGGTGCACAGCGGGTGGTCCTCCCTTCTACGGTGGTGGAATCGCGTGGGGGTGCGACATTACGGTGCGTTGTGATGCGATGGTGGCGCAAGCGGGGAGGGTCGTGCGGAGCGCTTTAGTACTACTAGCGGCGCGTCGTACTACCCCGTTACAATCTCCCCCTCAGGACCCTTAGGACGTCCCGGCAGAGGGTCTTGAATTCTTCCTTGGTCTTCCCCTTTTCCTGATGGGGTAAGTAGGGAGTCTTCCTTCTTCTTCCGTGCATTTTCTCAATGCTGAGACGTGGTAGGTGGCCAGTGGAACTGCAGGATTCTCTCTTGATGCAATCTCATATGAGCAGGGTCCTTTTGCCGTTAATATTAGGTATGGCCCGTCCCTCTTTGGTGCGAACTTTGATGTAGTCTTCTTAGATGCGTTGCTCAGGGTATGTGACGTTACCCATACTAGTTCTCCTGGTGCGTAGATCTCTGCTTCGGATCGCTTCTTGTCGGCTTGTGTTTTTCTTTCGTCCTGGGCCTTTTCATGTTTTTCCTTCGCTGACTCGAACGTTAAGACTAAATCCTTTAGCCTGGAGGTGATGTCCGGAAGGTAGATGTCCGTCTTCATTATCTCCCTTAGGTCGTGTTGGACATCCATCGGGGTTCGTAGTTCTCGTCCGAAGGTGAGGTAGGCTGGAGACATTCCTATTGAAGCGCAGTACGCTGTGTTCATTGCGAACCGGATCGCTGGAAGCTTGCTGGGCCAGTCGGTGTGTTTGGTTCCGACCTGGATAGCGAGTTGCGTCTTTAGGTCCCTATTTCGTCTCTCTACTGGGTTGGCGGCTGGGTGGTAAACCGGAGTGAAGCTATGGTCGATTTCCAGCCAGTGAGTGATCTGTTGCATGATCGAGCTCACGAACTGGGTGCCATTGTCGCTAATGATCCTCCTCGGAATTCCATACCGCATGAATACCTCTTCCACTAGGGTGGTTCCGCAGGCGAGGGCTGTTGCAGCTTCTAGGGGGAACAGCTCTACCCATCTCGAGGCGGTATCTTCTAGTATCAGTATCCATTTTTCTTTCTTGGGTCCTTCTGGAAGTGGTCCAAACAGATCGATTGCCAGCACCTCGAATCTTCTATTCATGGCTGGGGTTTGTAGGAGTCCTTGCGGCTTCTGGTTTGACGCTTTGTACTTTTGGCACTCCTGACATTGTTTGACATATTCCGCGACGTCGTAACGGATTCCAGGCCAGTAGTTATTCCTTAGAATTTTTCGTAGGGTTCTCTCGACTCCGTAGTGGCCTGCGACTGGGTCGTCGTGGAATTTTCCTCAGTACTTCCTTCCTTCTAGTTTTGGGAATGATGAGCTGCGGCTCTTCCATGTCTTCATCGGGGGAGTACCGGTAGAGGATCCCTTGGTTCATTATGTACCCTCTGGAGGTCCATTGGCTAATCTGCTCTGGGCTGTCTTCCTCGAAGATGGCGGTGATCTTCCGGATCTCTTCGTCATCCTGCTGCTCTTCCCGAAGCTCGGCCATCGTCTTAGCTGGCAGGTCGATGCTGATCAGGGTGATGTGTAGTTCCTCCTCCGGTGGCCTTGACAGGAAGTCGGCTAGTAGGTTGGCTTTTCCCGGCGTGTATTCAACTTTTATGTGAAACGATTGTAGTTTTAATGCCCACCTCGCAAGTCGTCCGCTGGGTGACCGTAGTGTCATTAGCCATTTCAATGATCGGTGGTCTGTTAAGACTGTTGTGGGACTATCTTCGATGTAGCCCCTGAAGCGCTGTACTGCCCATACTACAGCGAGTGCTTCTCTTTCCGTGGTACTATAGTTTATTTCTGCCTGGGTGAGAAGGCGGCTGGCGTATTCCACTGGGCGTTCATCTTTTCCCTCCCCCTGCATCAAGGCTGCTCCTATGGCGTAGGCGCTGGCATCGGTCCTCAGCACGTAGGGTTGGTCAGGATTAGCTTGTTGCAGTATCGGCGAGGAGATGAGTGCTTGCTTCAAAGCGTGGTACGCCTCGTCTTGTTCTTTTCCCCATTCCCAGGGAGTGGAGGTCTTCGTTAAGTTGCTTAGCGGTTTGGAGATGCGGGCGAAGTCCTGTATAAACTTCCTGTACCAGCTGCAGGCTTGTAGGATGCTCTGTAGCTGCTTCACATTCTTCGGGGCCGGCCTGTTTGCGATGGCGGCCACCTTCTCCGGATTGGGCTGGATTCCTTGTTTGCTTATGACGTGACCCAGGTATAGGACCTTCTCGCAGCAGAAACGGCTCTTCCTCCAGTTTATTCTCAGGTTGAGTTGCTCCAACCTCTGGAACAGCCGCCTCAGGTCCTTCCTGTGTTCTTCGATGGTTGTGGATAGGATGATCACGTCATCCAAATAGACTAACATTCTGATTGGTTCCAATCCGGTCTTGACCTTGTCCATCAACCTTTGAAACGTCGCTGGTGCGTTTCTTAGGCCAAAGGGCATCCTGGTGAATCGGAACAGGCCAAATGGAGTGATGAATGCCGTCTTGTCCCGGTCCTCCCTCCGTACTTTTACCTGGTGGTAACCTGACTTTAGGTCCAGTGTTGTAAACATTTTGGTCCCGTTTGTTGAGTGGAGAAGATCTGTGGCTTCTTTCGTGAGGTCCAAATGAATTTCCTCCAGGTCCAACGTTGCTATTTGGAGGTCCCATTCTGCGTTAATATGCATTATGGCGTCTTGGAACATGAAGTCGAATGAATCCCATTCGTGCCGATCCATTGGTAGTGGCCTCTCCCTCCTGCTGGGGGTCCTAGGTATTGGTGATACCATTGGTTGGATGAGCGTCATCTCCTCCAATTGTTGCTGGAATTGGCCGAAAATAATGTCCTCCTCTGCCCGTGGAAGGTTTCGCGGCCTCTTCGCAGGGTGTTCTTCTTTTTGTGTTTCCGGTCATTCTCCCCAAATGACCATGTCCGTTGGCGACAATCTAGGATGAGTCCTGCATCCTCTATAAAGTCGATTCCTAGGAGTGTTTTGGAATTCGGAGTGTTCTTGATATACGTCAGCGTTGTTGGGATTTTCCGTCCTTGTAGGCTGACGTCGACCCTGGCATATGCTGCGGTTCTTACCTTGCAGGAACCATCAGCCAGAGTGAGGTTCACCGGTTTTTCCTGAAACTGCGTCCCTTGCTTCCGGAGTTCCTGGTAGAGCTGTTCGCTGGCCAGGCTGGTGCGAGCGCCAGTGTCTATGTACGCTGTCCCAGGAGTCCCTCCAATCTCAATCGTTAGTGCTGGACGATCTCTGACTCGTAGTCCAATTTCTGCTGCGCAGAATCCAATAGGTTGTGCCTGGGCGCTGGTTTGCGCTGAGCACTTGGGGCAGTTCCTCTTAATGTATCCGGGCGTCTGGCATCCGTAGCAGCGTAATTCCTTCTTGTCGGTCCCTGACGAGGATTTCTGGTGCTTATTTCTCTTCCTGCAGTCTTCTGCTGCATGACCGAATATCTTGCAAAATGAGCATCTTACCCTCTCCTTGGCGTCGGCACGTTCTGGCTGCTTTTCCTGCAGGTGGGCCTCCACCAAGCTGGCTTGATTCAGTAGTTCCCTGAAGTTCGTCACGGAGGTCCTGGATATCCTATCCCTGATTTCGTATTTTAACAATCCATACAACATGTCGATTTGCGTGGCCTCCGGGAATTTCTGGTCCAGTTGTGCCAGTAAGGATCTTTTTCTCATTACGAAGTCGCATGTGTCTTCCGTCGGCTTCTGTGAGGTGGAAAACATCTCCACGTAGATTTTATAGGCAGGCGGTCTCGGCGCATATTCATCTTGTATTGCTTTCTTCGCTTGGTCCCAGGTGCGAATATCGTCTTTCACACCATTCCACCAGGTGTTAGCAGGTCCTTCCAACAACAGTCTCAGGCCTTGTATCGCGTTGTCGTCGGTGATGTCCTCACTTTGTTTGAAAAATTCAATGCTATCAATGAAATCTTTCACGGTGTCTGGATTTCGCGTTCCATTGAAACGTGCCGTGCAGTGTGTAAAATGCTTTTTCTGCGGTCGGATGGCACTGATCAAATGTTCCAGCTGTTCTTGCGTGAGGGTCATCCTTCTGGTCGACTGGCTCCTGGTTGTCGGATTTTTGGATCGATTTACTTCGTTTCAGGCCCGCTCGTTGGGCGTCAGTTTGTAGCTGGCTCAGTTAACATTATTTATTTTACAAGAATATTTACAAAGTATGTATATTAGAGCGATGAGTCTTTAGGTCGTGAGGGGCGGCTGGAGTAAGTAAATCGGCGGCAAGGGCTGTCCACGCAGGGGGGGCGGCTTCCTTGGAGGCGGTTGATAGCAAGGGCTGTCCACACAGGGGAGCGGCTTCCTTGAAGTCAGCAATCTTTGGATACGTTGTTGAGCAAAACTGTCCACACAAGGGATCGGCTTTCTCGTAGAGGAATTCACAAAAGTCGTTGCTAATAACAGCTTCTGACCACACAAGGGTTCGGACAACTGCTAGAGCTAAGAGCTTGTGGAACTCTGCTGGTACTCAGCGGTGCGGCTGGTTATATAGGGTGCACAGCGGGTGGTCCTCCCTTCTACGGTGGTGGAATCGCGTGGGGGTGCGACATTACGGTGCGTTGTGATGCGATGGTGGCGCAAGCGGGGAGGGTCGTGCGGAGCGCTTTAGTACTACTAGCGGCGCGTCGTACTACCCCGTTACACTTTTATATAAATTTACAATATTAATATAACTTCAAATATTTATTTATTTCAACGGATTGCCATTTACATAAAAAATACAATATACAAAAAAAACATAAATATACACACACTGAACTTAAAGCTAAACAAGTAAAGTTACAATTCTTTTAAAGGGCGCTTGAATAATGTAAAAGACCTACTAAAATACTCAAATTTTAAAATATTGGCGTGACGCAAAACACGTACAGAAACGGAATATTTCGCATAATCCGTGCGCCTGTAGCCGATATGGAATATAATGTCAGACCGAAGAGAGAGCGCGGTGGAACCCGTATACCAACCAATTCCAACAGATCAGGGCAATCCAAAAAACCATTTAATAGTTTAAATACCAACTTAATGTCCGCTTCTACATGTCTTTGCTTAAGGCTGCTAAGGCCAAAAGTCGTGAAAAGATTAAAGTAGGGCTGATCAGTACTAATCAAGCTACCTTACAAATTTCTTTTGAACTTGTTCAATTTTATTAATCTCGCATTTAGTGTATGAAGAGCATACCGTTGAACAATATTCCAAGTGGGGTCGCACTAACGAATTATACAGGTTACCAGCGGATATAGGGCAATAATTTTGAACAAGTTTGTTGTCGCCAATCTTGTAAATTGGAATTATGTTTGTTAATTTTCAGCAAGATGGAAAACAACCACTAGATAGTGACAATTTAAAAAGTAACCATATTGGTCTACTAAGCACGAATGCTCATTTATTTAATAGGGAAACAGGCAGACCATCGGGGCCAGGGCAATAGTTATCTTTAAGAGATTGTAATGCATTAAAGAACTCCGTGATTTTTATATCAGGGGTTCGATTTTAGTAGACAGATGATAGCCGAATCGATGAAGATGTCATTTGTTTATTATGCGAACATGGAGCTCTACACATTGATTCAAAATGTTCAGCAAACAAATCAGCTAAACCACTTCTGTCGTTGACAACCTTATTATTGTTAAGAAAATTAGCCGACATGCGATCCCCAACCCTCTTCGATCTAGCATGAGACCAAAATGATTTTGGATTTATATTAATTTCGGACTCAATATTCTCTACGTGATTATTGTAACACAATTTGGATAAGAGCTGGCACTCTTCCCGTATTTAGGAAAATGCTAAGTAATCAGAATGAGAGCGTGACAATATGTACTTTTTATGTAACTTTTTTTTTAAATTACTAGAGATTTTAGTTCTTTGCTAAACCATATTGGAAAACTATTCATAATGTTATACCTGCTTCTTAGTGGAACATGCATTTCAAATGCTTGAAATTTTTTTTAAAATGTGTTACAAACTAATTCAATACTACAATCATTAAAAATAGAAACCCAATGTGTATTAATAAACAGGTTATTAACGGATAAATAATCCGCTATCTTCAAATTAAAACCAACAGTATTGTCTGTCCAAGAGTTGACCTATTTTGATGGTAGAGGCAGGTCCAACCTTAGAGCTGGATGATGCTTATTGCACGATACAAGAGGAAAAGACGTTGCCTCAAGTAGAGAATCCAAAGATAAAATAGAGTCTATGAATGCTTAGTCAAGAAGCGCACTATTTATATTTCTTACAGAATTAACCCGATGTAAATTTAAATAACAATATATGTTAGCTACTAATTTTGGGCGTGCAGTGTTATTACGTACGCCAAACTCCTCATTAATCCAAGTTGCATTTGGTAAGTTATAATCACCAAAAATGCACATAATACCGTAATCAGTCATCGATTCTAGAACATTATAATGACTTGAATAGACCGACAAATCAGAGTTTGGAGGTATGTAAACTGCGCCAGCAAGAATGGAGTATCTGAAATATCTGAAATATATCTTTTTCCCATAACCTCATGAGAGTCAAAAGTATTAGAGACCGCTATAAGAACGCCGCTACCACGAGATTTATTTGACGCAACATAATCACGATCACACCTATAAACACTGAAACTATCAAAACCTAATTCGGCATTTGAAATGTTGTCATAAAGCCAAATTTCCGTTAGAATGATAACATCATAATCCATTAGTGGTATTTTTGTAGTTATAACCATTAGTTTTGTCCGAAGACCGCGAATATTCTGATAATAAACCCGTAGTTTATCAGATTTATTCCGTTTGGGCGCAGTCGCAGCCACATTTACGGACGATGTAGAATATTGCGTTGTATTATTATCACTGAAGACGCCGTTGTTCCTGGTGAAAAAGAGTTCGATTTCCGTTTCTTTGATGGTTTTGAGACAGAACGAACAGTAACACCACTTGGCCATTTGTTAGTTACCATAATAGAGTCCACTTCATCGCAACCGATGCCAATTTTAAAAGAACTGTATAGATAATTGCTGATAAGTCTTATGCATACTGTGTTATGATATTATGTTATATTTACACAAATAATATATGGTATCGTAGCTACACTTTAGCAGAAAAAGACCCCAAAGAGAAAATATTCTTCAGCATTGATCAAACGATGCAATTTTAAAATAATTAATAACAAAATGAATCAACAACAAATAAAATTAGTTGATTACTTCAATTTTGCTACTTGATATCGCAAAGAAATGAAAGTAAACTGAAATAATTTTGTATCAGGAATCTTTTTCTGATGTATGTGAATAATTTATAGCAATGCATTTGTAATTTTCATATTTCAATAATTTGAATTTTGTCCCGCTAGAACGGTCAAATCGTATACTGTGCGACACTGCGTTCCACACGATTACCAGCATTACAAATGGATAATCCTGCTTCTGGTAGACTGATTATTCTACCTCGTCCAAAGTCACTAATTTATTTATTCATTTATTAAATTAACGGTTTCATACTTTTTTTACAGAATAATTAATTAATATATAGTAGTATTATCTGACATAGCTAATATTTGAACGAAAATTTGAGCAATTTTGAATATGTGGCATTCTTTTACAATCGACTTAAACTGATTAAGCCCTAATTATTGGTTTAAAGTGCCCAATTAATAAATATGTTAAAATAAAAAAAAAATTGTTTCATTTTCTATGGCAACCTATTTATTCAACTAATCTTATTGACATTTTCATCGTTTCTTAGCACGGATAAAATACATTATTCCTGATCATTTCATCAAAATTGAGAACCGTTCACTGAGTGTTCATTTATTACGGCGGGTAGTATATATGCTGATAATTGAGACACCTATTTCCAAAAATAGGCGACTCAATTATGAAAGTATAAATGAAATTGCGAATACTTGCTTGCAGAATACTTCAAACATTAAAAGTGCGATTCTTTACGCAATCTACAACAAATCAGTCTTACAAAGACTAAAATAAACACTTATTGAAAGGAATGTAGTTGTTTCAATGAGTGTTTGTTTTAGGCCCAATTGTTGAATCGTGGCTTAAGCTCAGTTTAGGTTTAAGCTAGGATTAAATACATTACGGTGTTTTTCAATCATCGCTTATTGCTACAGCTTAGCAATAAGCCATGATTTAAATTCGAATAATGAAATAGATATTTTTATAGTTGAATGGATGTCGATAGATCATTTCTGAGCCGTTCGTATTGTTGATATAGGCGCTAGATTTCCTTATTCTTTTGCATCCTTTTGGTCACATCATTTTTATATTTAATCATTACATTGCTCTCTAGTGTACCTATCACATTCTACCAATTGTGTTTCTTTTTCTTTTCCTTTTCCTATTCCTCAGAAAGGGTGAATGATGCTGCAAAAGTGTTATTACTATCTTTTCGGATAGATGAGGACGCTCTTATACCTCTGAATCTCTTCGGTAACATATTTTTTAATATTAATTTGTCTTACATTGCTTTGTTGCTTTCTAGTGCAGTGTAATGATGCATGAATTGTCGCTAAGTCATGCCAGATTTTTATTTAGTCGAGATTCAATAATATAATTGTTATCTCAATTATTTTAATAACTAAAATCACAAAATATGCAAACAAGCCAGAGATGAATAACTGACATAATACGAGTAGGTGTCAGAATTATTGTGTCAGATGATGACGTTTGTTGCAACCAGGGTTGTTAAAAAAACGTTTATTTTTTTCATTTTAATTAAAACAAACAGTTTTAATTAAAACAAACAGTTTTTTTTTAACAAAACGTGTTTTTTTTTTATTGAAACAGCGTTTAAAACATTAACAATTAAAAACATGTTTAAAACGTATTTAAAGCATGTTTAAAACACGTTTAAAACAGAACATACTGGGCATTTTTCTTTTGAGTATACATATCCCGATAATTACAGCGTTTTTTAAATTTGCGGGAATTCGTTGTTTCAAAGCAGTAATTTGAGGCTTTTAACTAGTGTATTCCACTCCTAGACTAAACATGAAGTAACATTTCGAGTTTAGAAAAGCCTAAGAATTTGGATTAACCGCGTAGCGAAGCGGAGCGGCCAATCCAAATTAGGCTTTTCTAAACTCGAAATTTTACTTTATGCGCCACGCTCAAAAACACTGATTTATAGTGAAGTTCAAAAAACACACACATACAACAACGATTATAGGCAACCTAATATACGTTAGAGTTATTGGGTTACCTATAATCACTATTTTGAACAATTTTTCAGCGCAGAATTTGACTCACGTTTTATTTACATCTACATATTAGATTGCTAAAGTCGTATATTTTAAACTTTGCGATATTTCAGTGTTTTGTACGTGTGGCGCATGAAGTAAAATTTCGAGTTTAGAAAACCCTAATTTGGATTGGCCACTCCGCTTCGCTACGCGGCCAATCCAAATTTTCAGGCTTTTCTAAACTCAAAATTTTACTTCATGCTTAGTCTGGGAGTAAAACACCCTCGTTTAAGATTCAAACTGAAATCATTTAGAAAAACAACGAATGTCGTAAAGTTTACAGTGAATGCGTATGTATACCTGAAATAAAAATTCCCTGTATTTAAAAATCACATTTATGCACACAGTTGTGATATTTTATTGTAATAAAATGTTATGTTCAATAATGTAATTTGAAATATCTTCAACAATTAGCTTCAATTTAAAAATGTAAACATAAAATCTTAATGAAGTAGTATAAAATATAATTTAGCAAATTTAAGATAATAAAAAAATGTTTTGAACAACTTTAACAATTAAAACATGTTTTAAACAAATTTAAGATTTAAAATATGTTTAAAACAGAATCGTTTAAAACACGACGGCTGTTTTTAAACATGTTTAAAACAGTTTTAAAACAAAGTGTTTTAAACATAACAACCCTGGTTGCAACACGGTACATGTGACTGTAACAAACAGGAGCGCTCAGTGCTGCAGAACGTTATTATTTATTTATTTATGTATATTGTTTATTATATAATAGCCTAATTTCAACATCAATTCACACACAGTTAGGTAAAGAAATACGTAAGCATATATATTATCTACAGAACACGTCCGCCACTATCACATTTACCCTTTTGGAACATATCGTATTTACTACCAATATAACTTATGCTTAAATAAGCTTGGCTTAACATATGATTTAAATACACATTGCAAAGTAAAGCCCAGCTTATCTAAAACTAGAGTTTACGAAAACTGCAGCTAAAGCCACGATTCAACAACTGGCCCTTAGTTTTTGTAAGACTAATTTGTTGTAGATTGCTTCAACAATCGCACTTCATATGTTTGAATTATGAAAGTGGTTTAATTCAAGAATTTTAAGAAAATTAGTTTATCAATTATTTCGCGTTAAATAAATGTAACAAAATGGAGACTGCCGTAATTCAAAACAATAATTGCTAAATTGTAAAATTTTAAGAATCTGGCCAAGTTTGTTTTGGTGACATTAAATAAAATTCAGTAAATGTGGTGAAATTATGATTTGACAATGAAAATGTTGTTTTTAAGTCATCCAAAACTTTATCTAAAGAATTACTTTTTGTCCAAAAATGATAAAAAAAGTGTTTCCTATCCAGGAGGTAATCCGGATAACCAGATGAATAACTCGGCGTTCAAAAGTAAAGGTTCAAGGTCACACCACTGCCATTTGATAAGCTGGTGAATGGCGTAGATAGGGGGGAGATTTAGGAGATCAAATAGGAGAAATAAATAAAAGAGCTATTTTATCTGTTAGCGATTGATTTTGTTATTATTTTTATATACACCAAGTACTTGTTTTTGTAAAACATTCGAAAAAAATGACCTATGATCCCCGAAATCACCTACTATAATATATTCCATTTGTTTCTGGATCTCGCCTAGCTATGGAAAAGTGACAGTTTAAGTATTGTAAATGGGGCTGGTTGTGTTTTAAATTAGGGTTTTTAAATGTCACTGTCATATGTTCGATTTTAAGGTTATAATTTCTGACTATTGTGATCTTACACTGTTGCCTGTTTTACAAATTTTCAGATATAAAAGGATAATAATATGCAGTTTTAAGATTAACAAAATTTACTACTTGGTTTTTGTACATACAAACACAGCAATAATATTGTATATAACAAATATAATGAATTCGGCTCTGCAAACTTATTTCGTCATCCATTAGTATTTCTCGCTTGGGTCTTCCCGTTAACACATTTTGATCAACTCCATCCATCCACCTTAATTTTGGTCATTCTCTCTTCTGTTGGCCCTCAGTATTTTTTTGTAGAATTGCAAATTTATTCCCACCCTCTTGTGATACTGATAATTTTCATGTCAAACAATTTTTAAGCCCTCATTCCACTTTTATTATTTAGTCAAGAGAACCTGCATCTGAATCTTCTGATGTTTGTTCTGAGCCAGATTCCCCAAGCGAAATAATAAAAGGAGGAATGGTTTCAAAAGAAAGGTTCCCCATGTGTTTTGTCCAGTCATCCGAAAGAAGTTTTTCACAATGATCACAGAAATTTTGCCACATATCGGATGTACATTTTGAGAGAGACTCAAGCCATAAATTCTGAACACTATCCTTAGATGGTTGCTTAGAATTTATGTGCTTATTGTAGTAAGTCTTACAAAACCCCCATGCCATTTCAATTGGATTGTATTGACAATGGTATGGCGGTAATCTAAGAACTTTGTGCCCGTTCTTTCTCAAAATGTCATCAACTACGTAGATTTTGTCATTTGATCGAAAAGGTATAAATAAAGCCCATATTTCCTTTTTGGTTAATTTTGGATTGAATTTTACATTGTGTTTAACCAACCACTCCTGCATTTCGCATTTCTTACAAGAAAATGAAGGAGTTTTGTCTAATTGCACAGAATGGTATGCAGCATTACCCATAATAACTACACATTTCCCTGAAAGCTTAGCCAAAGCAGGAATAAGTTGATTAACCACCCAATTTTGAAAAGCATTACCATCCATTGTGGCATGGTAATCTCGGTCATTGTTTTTCGAATGTAATAAAAAATCGCACCCATCCAAATACCCACCCCTATACCCAGCATGTAGAATGGTGAAGCGTTTGCCTTCATTTTTGAATTTAGTTGGATTACTTTTTATATCCGTTTCATGTACCCAGCGTCGAACCACGGATCCATTCTGATATATCCATGTTTCATCCAGGTATACGAATTGGATATCTTCACTGGAATTTTGATACTGTAAAAATTTTCTAAGGAAAATAATTTTAGCTGCAACAACATGTTTTTGTTTACAGAGAATTTTGCGCCCATTAATTAATTTGAATTTATACCCCATACTTTTAACAACCCTATAAAGTGTTGTTCTACTCCCATGGAACTCATAATTTTCTTTCATATCATTCAAAAGATCTCTCAAACTAAAATACTGATTTCTAGAGTTATATTGCCAAATTAGTTGTTGCAGATCTTTTCTAGCTAGGTGATTCCAAAAATGGCTGTTTTTAGATCGTTTGCCAGAAGTAGTAGATTTCAATTCGTCAGGTCTTTGTCGTAAAATTAATTGTAATGAAGATCTCCCTACCTGAAACGTAATTATCTTTAATTAAATATATATGATAATTAAAATACCAGACATACCCCAAAAATATCTATTAAAATCGTAATAATATTGTGATGCTGTAGATTTGGATTACTTTGCCTAAAATGTTTGTAGGATTTCAGAATTTGTAACCTTTTTGATTCAGAGATAATCTTTGGCATGTTAATATTTAATATGTGCCTGAAATTATTTTTCACTTTGACATTGACACAGCATTGCAACACTAGATTAATTTGATTTAATAATAAAATGCTCGAAGAAGCGACCGCGTGGCGAAATAATTGTTGCAAGATTAACAATATACCTCTTGAAAATTAAAAAGAGGATTACTTATGATATCATAAATTATTGCAACACTGTTAAAATAAGGAATCAGGAGTGGCAATTAATAAAAAATGTAAATGTTGATACTGCAACATAACACGAAAGCATGGCTAGGCGAGATCCAGAAACAAATGGAATATATTATATCTATGCCATTGACTAAATGGCCGCGGTGTGTCAAATGTTGACGTGTGTTTGTGTGTGTATGACGTGTGTGTGTGTATGTTGAAACATCACTTTTTGCATGGTATCGTTATAGGAAGTTTGTAATCTAGTTATTGATCTAAACTCAAGTGCATAATAAACGGCCCACCCACTATTTTTAATTTTTTATAATTAAATCATTGTTGCAGTACTACGAACAAAACGTTTGGTATTTAACAATAAAATGGACTATCAAATTGACATTGGACGGTAGAACGGCTGACATTAAGCCCTCTGGCCACATACCACTGGTTTCGAAAATCTTTCACAAGAGCTACAGCTTTTGCACAATCTAAAACACTAAAGATCAAAACAAAAAACCAAAAACAGTGGAAGAACTTAGACATCTTGATACTTAATGCACAATCTCGAATGGACAGCATATCTTTAAATTTTATTTGTGATGTTTATTATTCATAAAAAATTTTCATACGGTAATAGTCTATTTTATTGTAAAATACCAAAAGTTTTATTCGCAGTATTGCAAGAGTAATGCTATTATAAAAAAATAAAAAATATATATTGCGTAGCCGTTTTCTTTGCACGTAAGTGTATACACATCTATGATAATATACATATAATTTCAGAGTTGCTAACCCACCATATTTTCCATGGCACTCTAGAGGTTTTTTTTATTGAACATACTATAGGATGTATAGAAAAATCTATTTTTTTATTTTAGAAAAGATAGCTTATCATCCAAAATAATAAAATTTATGTGGAAATGATTCTTTCAAAAATATAATCCAAAGACACGTCCATACCAAACGAATATTGCGTTTGCGAACGAATAGTTTGCAAAGACGATTATTATTTGGAGTGGGCGATAACTACAAATACGACCAAATGCTTATTCGAATGGAATATTGGGTAATGAGAACAAAATTGCGTACTTGTTTACAGTTACAGTATAAATAAAAAATATTCGTGTTTGCAAACATTTGCGAACAACTGTGTGTCTGCATGAACGCACGTCTATACAAATATGTATTTATTTCCAAGATTTAAAATTGAATCTAATTTAACTGTCCTAATTATTAACAAACATAAAAGATGTTATAATTAGATAATAGTATCTTAAAATTTAGTATTACCAAAATAATTATTTCTTTTTTTAGTTAACTCTGGATCATATGTAACAATTGCACATTGGATTGTTTATGAACGTAATTTGGTGTTCGTTGTAACTGATTTATTTAAATTAAATTAAGCGATTGCAATTATTAAGTAAATATGGAGTAGCAAAATGAACAAACATGCTAATAAAACAAAAAAGTAAATAAGTGAGTTATTAAACTTAGACAATGTTAAATAGCTTAAGGATTAATTGTATTGGATAAAAGTGACAACAATAATGTGTTTTATTGAGTTTGGTTAAACAACATAAATGTGATCTCAGTTTAATCTCTGAATTTCAGTCTAAAATGACATTATCTATTGCTGTTATGTTGTTTTAAATTCTGTTTAAATTATGTACAGGGTGGTCACATTTAGTGATGGGCAAGATCGAGTATCTCAAAGGTCGATCAAGCAATGATCGATCAGTTGAAGATCGGAAAGATCGTACCGATCAAAAAGATCGAGGCGATCAAAGAGATCGAGGCGATCAAAGAGATCGAGGCGATCAAAGAGATCGAACCGCTAGGAAAGATCGAGCCGCTCGCAAAGATCTAGAAGATCGGAAAGATCGAGCCGATCAAAAAGATCGAGCCGATCAAAAAGATCGAGCCGATCGAAAAGATCGAGCGACTCGATCATTGGCAAGGATCGAGCAGATCGCGCAGTCGATCTTATTTGATCATCACTAAAAAATACTTGTTATTTAAATACTCGTTACTTAATGACTAAATGAATTAATATAATTAATGTAAATTATGCTTTTTAGTGTAATTATAATTAATATTGAATTTTTAAATAAAAACTGTACAAATACGAAAAAGTAAGGATTAATAAATAAATTGCAGACTAGAATTTTTCCGACCTGCCACAATACAATATTAAACAACAAATATGTATACTTAAAAGAAAAACTCCCTGTATGCCGTGAATTTTTTATTAGGTAAACGTATGCATAAGCTGGACATTTTCCGACATTCGTTGTTTTAAAAAGAGTTCAATTTGAAGCTATAAACGAGTGTTTTCCACTCCCAGACTAAGCATGAAGTAAAATTTTGAGTTTAGAAAAGCCCCGTGAACATATGTCGAGGGTGGCGCAGCGACCAGAGACAAATTTTCTGGGCTTTTCTAAACTCGAAATTTTACTTCATGCAGCACGCATATAAAACACATATTTTAAGTGAAGTTCGCATATACATGAATTTCACAATATTTTATTGTTTTATACGCGTGACGCAAGAAATAAAATTTCGAGTTTAGAAAAGCCCAAAAAAATTGTCTCGGGTCGCTGCGCGTCCCTCGACAAATTTTCACGGGGCTTTTCTAAACTCGAAATTTTACTTCATGCTTAGTCAGGTAGTGGAAAATACTCGTTTAAAGCTTGAAATTAAACTTAAAAAAAACAAGGAATATCTAAAGATTTACAGAAAATGGGCTTAATAAAAAAAACTCCCTGTACATTATTTTCTGTTTCTATAAAATAAAAATAATGTACTCATACCACAACATTTTATTTTCTGCGTATATTATAATTAACAAAATAAAATTCCTAAAATTAGTATCAATATTTTAGAAATCTAAATATAAATTATTTAGTAAAAAGAAAACACGACTAAAATATTGTAAAATATTTTAAAAAAAATGCTAATTATAAATAGCGCTTATTTTTACAATGATTTAATGTCGTTTTAAAAAATTAATAAAAACTTTACAGCACAAGCTTAAAAAAATATTTGCCGATGGTTATAAGAATTTACATGTAATCATGATTTAGTTAACAAAAAAAAAAACGGTAACATTTTTGTTTTCGTGGATAGGTTTGGGGGGCTAATTAGCATTAACATAATTTTTTTTTCAATTTTAGAATAAATTAATGAAATAACAAACATCTTACTCTTTAACGAGTTACTTGTTAAAGCGGCAAGTTACATTTTTTATATTAATCGTAATAAGGAATTAAACCTCTTAAAAATAACATACAATTTTTTCGAGTTTTGTTCAAAATATATACAAAACTAGTTGAGACAATTAACTTTTCTTTGAAAAATATAAAAAATCGATAAATTCTGTCTAAATTAACAGAATTATATATTGTTTTATGCTGAATCATTTGTTTATTTTGCATAAATGTTTAAACATATTTTGTCTTCATTTTCTATTTGCTTAAACTTTTCAACATTTTCGTAGAAAAATTTGACGAGATTTATTAATTCTCTATAAAAAAGTTACAGGTCCATTACTCCTATGTAAATTCAGTGATTTTCATAATAGATAAAATTACGTTAATGTTAACTAAATTTAATTTTATATATTGTATTTAAAGTTTTGAATTCATATATTCAGTAATTTTCATGTTGATTAGATTACCTGTTGATTTTTTATATTTTTATAAACGATGCTAAAATTACGTTAATGTTCGCTTAATTTAATTTTATATATTATATTTGAAGTTTTGAATTCAAATAGTTTTCAAATTAAAATATTCAGTGATTTTCATGTTTATTAAATTAACTGTAGGTTTTTTTAATAAAATTAACAATTAGAACAACATAAGACATTCATAAACGGGGGTATTTTTAGGGGTTGTTTTTCCGGGGGGTGATATTACGGGCAAAGTAATTTTATAGGTGGTTGTTTAGGGGGGTGGTTTTGCAGAAATATTTTTACAAAGGGTGGTTTTTCTAAGAGGTGATTTTCAAGGGGGTAGTTTTTTAGGGAGGGTCAATAAATGGCTTTTTGGGGGTGGTTTTTTGAGGGGATAATTTTCTAAAATGGTTTTACTGGGGGTGGTTTTTTGAGTGGATGAATTTTGCTTCTATCAGGAAATGTTGTTTTTGGAGGTAATTTTCCAAGAGTGTTTTTACAGGGGAGGCCTGATTTTCCAGAAATATTTTTTACATAGGGTCTTTCAGTGCGTAGTTTTTTCAGGGCGTGATTTTCCAAGACGTTTTTTAACTTTTAGGGCCCATGGTTTTTATGAGGGTTTTCTGCAGGGGTGATGTTTGTTAGTAGTGATGATTAAATTTTTATATAATTTAAATTATTTTACTATTATTTTACTTTCATCGTTTATTTTATAAATTATTTAATACAGAATAACTTTTTATGTGTTTTCGAAATACATTTTGCCTACAAATGTTAAATAATAGAATCATAATAAAAGTAATTCAATTAATTTAAAAGTTGATGAATTACCTATTTAATCAAATTAAATAGTGTGGTCGTTCAATGATACCTCGAAGGCCGATCGATCCGCTCGCAAATAGCTCTATAGCATGCAGCTAGAGTACCTCAAACCGTATAACTTGATCAATTGCTCGAGCCGATTGATCAATCGACTAGCTCGACAAGTTCAAAAAGATCGAGCTGCCTGAAACGATCGAGCCGCCCGAAATGATCGAGCCGATCGAAAAGATCGAGACGATTAAGAAGATCGAACCGATCAGAAAGATCGAGTTGATCAAAAAGATCGAGCCGATCAGAAAGATCGAGCCGATGG
Source organism: Philonthus cognatus (assembly GCA_932526585.2). NCBI lineage: Eukaryota > Metazoa > Arthropoda > Insecta > Coleoptera > Staphylinidae > Philonthus > Philonthus cognatus. The sequence goes on along the minus strand of OW052241.1, from coordinate 117,440,054 downwards.
ATAATATCGAGCCGATCAAAAAGATCGAGCTGATCAGAAAGATCGAGCCAATCAAAAATATCGAGCGGCACGAGAAGATTGAGTGGCTCGATCGCTTGCCAGGATTGATCAATCGATCTTATTTGATCGATCTTGCCCATCACTAGTCACATTTGAGTGTTACTATTAGAAATCTCGGTTAGTAGAAGAGATAGAAAAACACGGATGGCGCATCCTCTATCTCTTTTTTAAACGGCGAAAACAAAAATCTGCTAATGTCTCTTGTTTTTGAATTGTAGCCAAAAACTCAATATTTTCTATTTTCGATGTTTATTAATATCCCATTTATTTATTATGTTAAGGGGAATTAACAGAATATTTATATCTTCGTTAATAAAAAAGATATAACATAAAGTTGTATTTTTTTTAAAGAAGTCATCGTTAGGTTTGCCAAAAATAAATAGGTTATTATTTGTCTTTTAAAGGACGTATCTTATGAGGATGTTAAATTTGCGTTTTTATAGAAATTTAAATTATTCTCTTAAAACTTTTAAATATGACTCATTGAACGTAGTAGGCTTGTTAATATAAAATTGCTTTACACATCCTCTACACGATGTGGAGTCAACTATTCCCATCTTGTATGTGCCCATTGAGCCCGCAGTGCCAGGTAGAACAGCGATTATCTGCCTGAGGTTTCTCCAGGTCATCTACTGGTATTGTTTTGCTGAACTTTCGTTAGGGGTACAGTAATGTCTTCCGTATCATCCCAACGGTTTCTGAATGTATCAAGTGTGTTGGAATGTAACATGTTACATAGTGACAGGGGTGTCGATCGCACTAGCTGCCTGCCGTAGTTTTTTTATGGCATTGTCTCTGAAGTAGTGTATAACTTCTTCAGGGACATTAAGGCTTGTCTGCTGTCTGTTTGGATCAGTATAGCTTCATTCGACACTTTAGCGCTCAAAATGATGTCGGCTGCAAGAGTTATACCCATCGCCTCCAGCTGTGCGACGGTAGCATACTTTGCCATAGGGATTTTCGTATGGATCCTTAGGGTTCTAGGTAAAACTCCAATCCCTGATCTATCCTTTCTTTTTTATTTTACTTCATGCGTTACGCGTATAAAATACTGAAATTTTGTAAAATTTATATATTTTGAAGTCGACTTGAAATCAGTGTTTTATACGCGCGGCACATGAAGTAAAATTTTGAGTTTAGAAATGCCTGAGAATTTGGTTTGGTTCGCTCCGCTTCGCTACGCGACCAAACCAAATTTTCAGGGTTGTCTCAACTCAAAATTTTACTTCATGTTTACTCTAGGAGTGGCAGATCTCATTTATAGCTTCAAATTGAACTGTTTTCAAAAAAACAATTATTATACCGAGTGTCTGGGATAAGAGGCGAACATAGGAATTTAACATGTAAAATTAAATATGTGTAATTATTAGATTCCCTATTCATTTCAGAGATACATCGTAAAGGAATATTTTTTTAGAGTATTAAAAACCGTATTAAATGTATCGATTTAATTTACGTTTGTACCAGAATCCATATTATCGAAATGCTACCAAAGAAATTTAAATGATGAAAAAAAATTATTGCATGCTTGTCGTTTGGGATAAATCATAATAATAACACGTAATTAGTGGAAGAAAGATAATTTATTCATTATCAAGATAATTTATAGTGGTGTCAGATAACAAACAGTTCCTGATTTATTTTTGTTTACATTTATTTTATTTTACTGTATCTACGCTCAATAGGAAATGTTAGAGCAAGTACTCAAAAAGTTCTCAATTCTGGAGTAAACAATAACCCAATTTGTTATAAAATGCCTGCCTTACATTAGCCAACTGCCTATCTGTAATTAATCTGTAATCCACAAAAATTGCTTCCCGCAATGATTCAATATTTGGATGGCGTTTTTTATAAATTTTGTTTTTTTAGGTGACCCCATAAAAAGAAATCGCATGGTGTTAAATCAGGAGATCTTGGTGGCCAGTTGATAGTATCACCGCGACCAATTCGACAATTGGGAAAATTAGCATTTAAATATTCCCTCACATTTAAATCATAATGGGCCGGACATCCATCATGCTGATACCATATCTCCTGATTTTTACGTGCAACTTCTTCTAAATAAAAATTCGAATTTAAATTTCCATAAATTTCAAATGGCCTAATAATAATATACCAGCCCAAATATTTAATTGTTAAATTTAACCGAAAATAAGTCACGAACTCTGCGTAAACTGACGCCACTGTAATAGTATATTACGTAACGAGAGTGGTATGCAGCATATTACATATGAGCGGACATGTTGCGCACGAGCCGCGCAGCGGCGAGTGCAGTATTCCGCGAGTATGTATTTGCCATACCACTCGAGAAACGTACGATACTTTACCTACGCCCTAACAAAATAAACAATGAGCATAAAATAACAACTTATATAATATATTCCATTTGTTTCTGGATCTCGCCTAGCTATGGAAAAGTGACAGTTTAAGTATTGTAAATGGGGCCGGTTGTGTTTTAAATCAGGGTTTTTAAATGTTACTGTCAGATGTTCGATTTTAAGGTTATAATTTCTGACTATTGTGATCTTACACTGTTGCCTGTTTTACAAATTTTCAGATATAAAAGGATAATAATATGCAGTTTTAAGATTAACAAAATTTACTACTTGGTTTTTGTACATACAAACACAGCAATAATATTGTATATAACAAATATAATGAATTCGGCTCTGCAAACTTATTTCGTCATCCATTTGTATTTCTCGCTTGGGTCTTCCCGTTAACACATTTTGATCAACTCCATCCATTCACCTTAATTTTGGTCATTCTCTCTTTTGTTGGCCCTCAGTATTTTTTTGTAGAATTGCAAATTTATTCCCACCCTCTTGTGATACTGATAATTTTCATGTCAAACAATTTTTAAGCCCTCATTCCACTTTTATTATTGAGCATTGCAACACTAGATTAATTTGATTTAATAATAAAATGCTCGAAGAAGCGACCACGTGGCGAAATAATTGTTGCAAGATTAACAATAAACCTCTTGAAAATTAAAAAGAGGATTACTTATGATATCATAAATTATTGCAACACTGTTAAAATAAGGAATCAGGAGTGGCAATTAATAAAAAATGTAAATGTTGATACTGCAACATAACAACACGAAAGCATGGCTAGGCGAGATCCAGAAACAAATGGAACGGTGTATATATTGTAATAATTTTTAATAGTACCATGATAATGAAAACTAAATTACTACTTGATCAGAAATAAAGCTGTACATTTTCCGACATTCGCTGTGTTTTAAAAGAGTTCAATTTAAAGCTTAAGGCGAGTGTTTTCCACTCCCAGGCTAAGCATGAAGTAAAATTTCGAGTTTAGAAAAGCCCCGTGAAAATTTGTCGAGGGTCGCGCAGCGACACGAGACAAATTTTCTGGGCTTTTCTAAACTCGAAATTTTACTTCATGCGCCACGCGTATAAAACACTAAAATATTGTGAACTCTTTGTATATTTAAACCTCACTTTAAATCAGTGTTTTATACGCGTGGCACATGAAGTAAAATTTCGAGTTTAGAAAAGCCCAGAAAATTTGTCTCGTGTCGCTGCGCGACCCTCGACAAATTTTCACGGGGCTTTTCTAAACTCGAAATTTTACTTCATGCTTAGTCTGGGAGTGGAAAACACTCGTTTAAAGCTTCAAATTGAACTATTAAAAAAAAAAAACGAATGACTAAAGATTTAAAGAAAATAAGCTGAATTTGGAATACGTATATTTTAAAGAAAAACTCCTTGTACATCAAAGAAATATCATTTGGTTGTACGGTAAGCAATAAGCTGTTCAGTTGTCAGCACGTAATGTACTTGTCAAAGCTATTACGTGCATGTGTACGTAATGTCGATCATACTTGTTAAGATAACAGTGTGGTATGATGCGGTTACTAGATAGGGCGTAGGTAAAATGTTTTTATAACAATAGCAATTATAATACGTGAATTGATATTTGACTAGCAAAATTATTTTCACTATAACATGACATTTTTCAAACTTATGCCTAGGGTTTTTATTAAATGGTACATTGTTCAACTTATTTTTATTATTTTTGAGGTGTATTCTGGTACAAACGTAAATTAAATGGACACATTTAATACAGTTTTTAATACTCTAAAAAATATTCCTTTATGATTTTTCTCTAAAATGAATAGAGGAGCTAATAATTACACATATTTAATTTTACATGTTAAATTCCTATGTTCGCCCCTTATCCCAGACACTCGGTATGAAGATTTGCATATACGCTTAAATTAGTTGTTTGATGTGTCAATTTATAGGAAAAATTTATAGGTTAGTAGAATACAAAGAAAAGGAATTGTTTAATATGTACTCTTAGTAAATTACGAGTAGGAATTTATTTATTTAGAAATGGTGTCAAATCTTAAAATAAAATCTTTCTTAACATATGAGTTTACAATTATGCTTTTCATAAAAAAAATCAAATCAGACTTGAATCTCAAAAAATTACAGTAAACATTTGAGAAATATCAGAGCAAATTGAATCTAATATTTGTTTAGGCGTTTCCTGTTAATTTATACTGTACACGTGACACGATATAAAGAAAATATGTATGTATTTGTCATCGTTATCGCAAACATTTCCTCTAAATTAAACTACGTCAATGTGAATGACGTCACAACAATACAAATCAAGTTTTATCTACGAAACGCTTTCTTGTAATTTAATTATTATGCCGTTAATTATTTCTGACGCGTTTGCGTCCATTAATATCCGTTTTGAAAATTAAAAATTACACCGTATTCACGTCATTCACTTACGTTGCGCAATATTCATATTAATAACAACAACATTCTCACTCCAACCAAATTACCTAATTTAAATAAACAAATTAAAAAAGTTTCTCATCTCAGATAAAGAAATAAACTAATAAAAACAACTATACAGAAAAAGAAAGATAACCATCACACAAACCACTAATTTAATAAAAGCCGATCCTCCAAATTGAAATATCTAGCGTAGGATTTTATTTTTAATAATCCATTAAGAAAAACTTGACTGACGAATCAAAACACTAGCACTTCTTCTTTTTCTTCTTGCGTAATTAACGGCTTCGAAGCACTGTCGACCAGCCACAGCAATCATTGTCGTAGATGTAAATAACCACTAGCACTTGAAAACTCGAAATCAAACTAGAAAATCGATCAGTGTTTTCCAAAAAGCGAATAAACGAGATACTCAGTGTGAATGATCGATCTCAACTGAAGTTAAAAATGTAAATGAATAGATGCTCTTAATTCATTTCGATTTTCACCTGCGTTTTCTGCGTGTTTGGTTTTGGTTGGCGAATGGATTTATTGATTAAAACTAGTTTTAATTCTTGGTGTTCGGGTAAATAAATGCGAATATTTACTTTCAACTGTGAAAACTAATTTCGGCTTAACCGTAAACTTTTGGATACAGATAAGTTGTGTTAAATCATCATATTTTCATTCCAGGAATCTGTGGTTAAGCCATTTCCCCACATTAACAGGACACCATGTATAGTTAAAATAATGCCAATATGTAGTTTTGTTATTATAGGCACAATGACTGTCATAAATGACTGAACTATTTTTGTAATGCAATCCATTTAATTACATAAAACAGCTTAAATCTTAAATACAAATGCACAATAATAAATAACTAACATTACCAATATTTATAATATACAAAAGAATGACTTACAAACATATCATGTGAATAAACGCCGCAAAATGATGAGAGGATCTGCAAAAAATGGAATGTTTCAAGTTTATAAGTTTGTAAATGAGTATGACGTAAAAATTGTACCTCCTTCTGTCAAGACTAGTGATATTAAAAATGTATAGTAAGTCATCATAACTCCCAACTAGACTGCATTTGAATGCCAAGAATCGAATACTTTTTTTTTTTTGGACTTACTCCACCTTCTCCCATCAGTACTACTGTATTAGACCACACATTCGAGCAGTATTCGAGATCCGGGCGAACCAAGGCGTTGTATAGTAAAATCAACGTTCGGAAATCACGAACATCTTTGGCATTACCCTTAACCTTTTCAGCTCTGTTTAAAATTAGTCGTCAAAAATTAAAAATAATAAAATGTAAAACATGCAAAAATATAAATGGTGAATAACACTTGCTTACATTAACAGATACACGATTTTAATAAATAAGAAACACATGGTTAAATTAACAAATAAACGATTTTATTACAAATAACTTTTCAACTATAGGCAACAATTGCAACAATGTTATCTCGTGTAAGTTTTTGAAGGTATAAAATGATATGAATTTGCCGAAAGCATCTCAGAACTGTCATCTCCTCTAAACAGGGTTTTCTTCACTTTGTCTTGGGCTAGTTTCTTCATCCTATCGTGGATTTCCGAATATCTCTCGATTTGTTTCAAAAAATCCTTTCTTTGCAGAATCAGGATTTCACAGACATCGATCGCCACCACAGAAGCCATCCTGTGCTCACTTTCCGTTATCAAGGATAATTCGCCAAAATTTGCTCCATCAGATAAATGACAAATCTATATAAATAAGGATTTTTAAATTAAACTTTTAATAATCTATTCAATTTGAATATATACTATTAAAAATATGAATTTGTGTTCAGTATTCATTTATTGGATAAAAGGGAATTCGTCATATCTCGATGTGTACTCTGTAAATTTTCGCTGTTTTTAAAAATTGTTCAATTTAAATTTGAAGTTGTTCAATTTGAAACTTCTAACAAGCGTTTCCACTCCCTGATTGGGCATGAAGTAAACTTTCGAGCTTAGAAAAGCACGAAAATTTGGTTTAGTCGCGTAGCGCGTATTTTACTAGTAGTCAGATTTCTTTATGAGGGTGTCACTTAGAAAATGAGCATTAGATGGCATTCCCGTGATCAATGTACGAGGCCTGTTCAGATAAAATCCGAACAATATGAATTACGCGCCAACTGAGATATTTAATGATATGCTGTTGGCAGCACTGCCATGCAGATAACCTATAAATTCGTTCCTCGTTTGATGACCGAATAACAGAAAGAAGATCGAGTGGACATTTGTCGGCAACTCCTTGAACAAGCCAATGACGATAAAACATGCATGCAAAGAATCATAACGGGAGACGAAAGCTGGGTTTACGGCTACCACATTGAGACAAAAGCTCAATCGCTATAATGAATTGGCAAAAGACCCCCGCGTTCCAAGAAAGCACGTCAGTGTAGATCCAATGTCAAAGTGATGCTCCCAGTTTTATTTGACTTTTATCTAATAGTGCATTAGCCTCAAGGTGAAACAGTGAACCGTGTTTACTATCAGGGCTTTTTGAGTGAAAAAAAATCGCAAAAAGAAACCAGAGTTGTGGCAAGACAACTCATGGTTCTTGCAACACGACAATGCGCGTGGACACTCAGCTTTAGTAATTCGTCAGTTTTGTGCCAAGAATCAGATGACTGTCCTCCCGCACTCTCCTTATTCACCAGATCTAGCTCCATGCAATGTTTTCTTATTTCTGAAAGTAAAATCAGTGCTGAAAGAACGCCGTTTTCAGAGTATCGAGGATATCAAAGCAAATTCGTCACAGACATTACAGGCCATCTCAAATGAAGCTATTCAGGACTACTTCACGAAATGGAAACACAGCTGGGAAAAGTTTGTGAATAGGGGAGGGGAATTATAAAGCTCAAAATAATAAAGTTCGGTTATTATATGAACAGACCTCGTATGTGTAATAAAGATTAATATGAGGTTAGTAACGTTGGTATTTGATTAAGGTTATAAAACCTTAGATAGTTCATTTAACCTAATGTAAAATATATAATCTTTTTTCATTGAAATAACAGTTGAAGATTACCTCTTTTCCTGCAGCTGTATAAATAGCAGCAGTACCAGAAGCGACAAACAGCATGCATTCTCCGATAGTACCAGCACAAATGATAACGTCAGAAGGCAGGAATATCTCGGATCTCATGTTACTTATGATGTTATACAAAATCGGCATCGGAAGCTCCGAGAATATCTCGACCTTATCCAAAAGATGCATGTGGGTGTGCAACAGCATCTCATGTTTCAACTGTCCGGGAAACTGATTCAGAATATCGTTTTCGTTGTAATAGTTCTGCTGGAACCTAAAGTTCAAAAACGTCAAAATTCTGGTCCGGATGTGTTCCGGTAGGCATTTGTGCCGCATGAACTCGAAGATTTGTTGGGTGAGGTGGTAATATTTCTGCCTGGAATAGTTTGTTTTGTACGTCATTTGGACAACTTGAGCTGAAATTAGAAAAAAGGGAAAATACTAGTTGCAGTCAGAGCTGCTCGGTACTCAAGTAAAAGCATGGGCGGCAAATTGCGCTTTCTAGTGCAAACAAAAGTTAAGCTTTTTATAAGAAAAAACGTTTGCCTAGAATAGACTATTTTCTACAAGTGGTTGTCAACTTTTTTTTAGCTTGGGATACCCAAAAACAAAATAGTAATATTTTAAGGCGCCTGCTTTTAATTTGATAACATATTTATTCCTTACATGCAACATGCAACTTCAGGTAATAAAAGAAGAAAGAGATTCGTAACAAATCAAATAAGATTTTAAATATATTCTTGTATAATTCATTATCCGGCAGTGTATTTGCCCGAGTAGTAGTTGTTTCAATAGATATTTTTGTCTTAGTAATCTTATTAATTAAAACCTATTGTTTTAGGTTTATACGAATATTATCGCAATTTTATATTTTATGTTGAAGAAATAGATGATTTGGACTTCAGAATAAATTAGTCTTTTACACGCTTGGCTCATGAAGTGAAATTTGGAGTTTATAAAAGCCTAAATACTCGCGGAGCGACCAAACTAAATTTTAAGTCTTTTCTTAGCTCGAAATTTTACTTTATGCTTAATCAACACTCGTTAGAACTATACTTAACTAAAAACAGCGTAATTCTATTTTAGTGATACACACACACGCACACGTCAATTGACACTTATACAAAATGGAAATAGTTGACTCCTAATCTTCTAGAGGGGGTAAAATGGAAGACGAGACTTCCAGGCACATCCTCAGTGTCATGAGAATTAAATATGAGTTTAATATACAAAGCAACATCTCTTAAGTTAAAGAGTTATTGTATTTTATTTTATAGTTTTTGTATATTAATTTGTGTATTGTTGGACCCGGCCACGGCAGTGAATAAATGTATCTCAAGGAGTGTGGTTGTTTTATTACTAACACAACACATCATGGCGCAGCCGGTTAAAAAAAAAGAACAGTAAAACGCAGTATAGAACAATTAGTGTAGTGAAATCAGAGTATAAAAATTAGTGCAATGGAAGGGAGAGGTATTGCTCCCATGATTATGGACGGAAATATTTCTGAAAATTGGAAATATTGGAAAGCACGTTTTTTAAATTACTTGTCCGTGACTGAGTATTCAAATAAAGGAGAAGCTACCCAGTGCGCGCAACTCCTACACTACATTGGAGAAGAAGGGTTTCGAGTATATGACACATTTACTTTCAAAGAAGCTGAGAAGAATACATTGGAACATCTAATGAAAAAATTTGAAGACCACTTCTTACCTCGCAAAAACGTCGAGTATGAAAGATTTAAACTGTTCACTAGGAAGCAAAAAATAGGCGAATCAGTGGAGCAGTATGTTACCGACCTAAAAATCATAGCATTATCCTGTGAATTAAGTACATTAAAAGATGAGTTAATTAAAAGTATTTTAACATGTGGTTTGCAATGTGATAAAATGCGTCAGAGATTACTGGAAAAAGAAAACGTCACCTTGGAAGAGGCTATCAAAGTATGCAGAACAATGTAGAGCACAAAGGCCATCTCCACAGCTGTTGCAGAAACAACCCTGGACGACACCGTGGATTTGATAAGGAAAAATCATCGCAAGGAAGGAAAAAAGCAACACAACAGACCAGAATCATCAACACGGGAAACAAGAGATAGCATACACGGAAAATGTTATAGGTGCGGGAAGGTGCATCCGAAATTTAAGTGTCAGGCGTATCATAAAAATTGTGACAAGTGCAACAAAAAAGGTCATTTTACGGCTATGTGTAAAGTGCATTGTGTGCAATTGGAAAATGATCCGGAACAGCATCCTATATTTATTGGAGTAATAGAGAATAAAAAACATGCCAGTTCATGGTTCGTAAAATTAAATCTGGAAAATAAATATGAAATTAACTATAAAATTGATACGGGCGCAATTGCGAATATAATACCAAAATATTTATTCGTAAAAATGAATTTACATAAAAAATTAGAAAAGACTTGCGTAAGTTTAACAACGTTTACTAATAATTCAATACCGATTTTAGGGAAAATTGATTTAAGTTGTAAATACAAACAAAACATTGAAGAACTTGTATTTTATGTTGTCGATTCACCCCAATCGCCCGCAATTATAGGTTTAGAATCTAGCGTATTATTAAATCTTGTGAAAAGAGTTGATTATGTTCATACAAATTTTATAGAAAATTACAAGGACTTATTCGTGGGAATTGGTTGCTTGCCAGAACCTTATCATATTCAATTAAATAAAGACAATAACCCCCACTGTTTGTGCCACACGTAAAATTCCGTTGGCCCTTCATGATAAATTAAAAAAAAAACTTTGGATGAAATGGAGATTCAAAATATTATTAAAAAAGTGGATGAGCCTACAGAATGGGTACATCCTACTGTTATTGTAAAAAAGCCCAACGGAAGTTTACGTGTGTGTCTCGATCCAACTGAACTAAATAAGGCAATAAAAAGGGAACATTTTCAGTTGCCCACATTCGAAGAAATTACTAGCAAAATGACAGGTGCAAAATATTTTAGCCATTTAGATTCGGCACAGGCCTTTTGGCAAATCAAGCTGGACGAAGAAAGCTCAAGGATTTGTACCTTTGCAACCCCGTACGGACGTTATAGATTCTTGAGAATAGCATATGGCTTAAAATGCGCACCAGAAATTTTCCATAAGAAATTTAAAAATATTTTTGACATAAAAGGGGTTGACGTCTACATTGACGATTTAATAGTTTGGGGAGAAACTTTAAAAGAGCATAATGAAAGATTATTGCGTGTTTTAGAATTAGCGAGAAAAAATAAAATAAAATTTAAGAAAGACAAATGCATATTTTTTCAACAAGAATTGAAGTTTATGGGTCACATAATAAATGAAAAATGTGTAAAGCCTGACAATTCAAAAATCGAGGCGATATTGAAAATGGCAAAACCTAACGATAACAAATCATTACAACGATTGTTAGGTATGATTAATTATGTGGGAAGATTTGTTTATAATGTGTCGTCCATCACCGCACCATTGCGTGAACTAATCAAGAAAAATAATACGTGGCAATGGACGGTTGTGCACGAGAAATGTATAGACAAAATTAAAGAAACCTTAAGTAACTCACCCGTATTGCAGCATTACAACATAAAAAACAAAACCGTGTTGTCAGTAGACGCATCTAAGGACGGTCTTGCAGCGGTGTTAATGAACAAAAATTTGCCGTGCGCATATTCGTCAAAGTCTATGACAGACACACAAAAAAGATATGCGCAAATAGAGAAGGAACTACTTGCAATCCTTTTTGGGTGTGAACGGTTCTCACAATTCATATACGGTAAAAGATTAAGTGTACAAACTGACCATAAACCCTTAGAGTCTATTTTTAAAAAACAATTGAATGATTGTCCACCGCGATTACAACGCATGCTTCTCCGATTACAGAAGTATGATTTACAAGTAAACTATATACCCGGAAAAGAATTACTTTTAGCTGATACGCTGTCTAGGGCTCATTACAATGACAACCAAAATAATAATCGCGAGGATTTAGACAAAATTATAGAGAGTCATGTATGTTTGATTGAAAATTATGTAAAGATGACGGAAAATAAAAGAAATTCCTTACAAAGGGATACTGAAAATTACCCACTGCTCTCAACAATCATGAAATATTTGAGAGACGGTTGGCCTAAAACATTTAAAAATAAAGAACTTAATTATTTTTATCACATTAGAAATGATTTGTGTAATTTTAAAGGTTTACTTTATAAACAAAATAAATTAATTATTCCGAAAGTACAAGTGCCATTAATTTTGAAAAAAATACATTATGCTCATCAAGGGATAAGTAGGTGTATAAACTTAGCACGTGAATCACTATTTTGGCGTGGTATGACAAAAGACATACATAATTTTATTAAAACATGCAAAACTTGCATGAAGTTTAAAAATTCCAATGAAAAAGAACCAATGGTTTGCAGAATTATACCAGATAGACCGTGGCAATATGTGGCAACGGACATTTTTCATTTACACAATAAAAACTATTTAATAGTAGTAGATGGTTACTCAAAGTACGTGGAAGTTCAGGTTCTAGAAAGGGACTGCATGCTGGTACAGTAATTAATTATTTAAAATCCATTTTTTCACGGCATGGCGTCCCCGAAAAATTATATTCAGACGGTGGACCTCAATTCACCGCCAGTAAATTCAAAGAATTTGCAAAAATATGGAACTTTGACCTAGTCATATCAAGCCCTCACCACAGCCAATCGAACGGCTTGGCAGAAAGGACAGTGCAAACAATAAAAAAATTATTCAAGAAAGCAATTGAAGAAGGAAAGGATTTAGAATTGACGCTATTACATTACAGAAACACCCCCGCCGGTAATTTAGGAACACCAGCTGAACTGTTAATGAGTCGTAAATTAAATAGTCCAATCCCTACAAATAAGTCACTTTTGAAGCCGAAAGTAATTAATTTAAAAACAACAAAAAATAAGTTAAAACATAAACAACTCTTAGACAAGAAATATTATGATAAAGGAAGTAAAACGTTGCCTCCTTTAAAACGGGGAGATATAGTGAATGTTCAACAAAACAAATTATGGAACAAGGGAACGGTAGAAAAACGTCATCGTGAGCGAAATTACAAAATTAAAACAGAAAATGGAAATTTGTTCGATCGCAATCGAAGATATTTAGCTATCATACCTGAAAATAATCAAGTAGGTGAAGAAGAAATAAATTATGACAGCAGTCATGATGTTTCGGATTCTGCGAATGATTCTCTCATTTATAAACCACCAATTATGACGAGTAGCGGTAGAGCTGTTAAGATACCAGACCGCTTTGTGCCGTAACTTTAATTTAGAAAAGATTGTTAATTTTGTTAAGTGTGAGATAGGGGGATGTCATGAGAATTAAATATGAGTTTAATATACACAGCGACATCTCTTAAGTTAAAAAGTTATTGTATTTTATTTTATAGTTTTTGTATATTAATTTTTGCATTGTTGGACCCGGCCACGGCAGTGAATAAATGTATCTCAAGGAGTGTGGTTGTTTTATTACTAACACAACACATCACTCAGCGAATATCCGTTACTCTCGTCTACGAGAGGATCCATCTGGGTAGGAGATGGCTGACGATGGACATCATTACGGATTTGCCTACCTCAGTAATACTGGACCACCTAGACAAGGTGGGATGGTTTAGCTGGGGATAAGTGACGTAGTAGTCTAAGTGCAGTGCAGCAATAATAATAATAATACTTGTACTCGGAACAACTCCGCTTGTAAAGAATTTGTAAATCTTTCCAACATGTGATAAATCGGGGTGAATTGTTTTTTTTTTAAATTGTTTATACACCGCAATATACGGCAGTTTTATTTTATGTACGTACCTATTATTATCATCTGCATGGCGTATCCTAAGTATAAGCCGATAATTTGATAAATAATGACTTCGATGTCATTAGTGTCCACCATTCCGAAAGTAAAAAGCAATTGCAACGACGAGTAAATGCAGAATATAAAAAAATAATTCTTGGCGAATTCGTTTTGTGAGATCTCTTTGTCGTTTTCCATTACTGTGTAGATTATTGTCGTGGCCCAAAAAATCATAAGCACAACCACTATCGCCAGCTTTACAAGGTTGTACTTAAAGACTGTTCCATTGCTTCGCTAAAAATATATAAAGATCAATGATGTAGCCAAAAGGGGGCATAGAGTACGAAATGCTAGACGAAATGATGATTTTATAAATACAGGTTTTCTATAAATTATATTATTAACCTAATATTTAGTGATGGGAAAGATCGAGTATCTTAGGTATCAAGCAAAGGATGATCGAGCAGTTGCAAGAATTGAGAAGACGATCTTTGTTTGATCAATCTTGCATCAGAACTGGGATGAATCCTCGTGAAAAGGATTCAAATCACAAATCCGAATCACCTAATATGATTCGAATCACGAATACTCGAATAAAGGACTCGAAGAGATAAATATAATTTAAATCACACATTTGAATACTCTTTTTTCGAATCACCAATACAAATCCTTTAAGATTGAATTTGGATTTATTATTTTTTGCAACCATTAACATACAGCGTGTAAACGAACTACTGTACAGGCTCTCTACCACATAAGGGGCAGCGTTTAAATAAACAATACCTGCATTTGAAATTACCATACCTTTAGTAGATAGCTCACAAATAATTATTAAAAATAATTAATAATAATAGGCCACATGTTTGTGGTATCTGGTATACGCGCACATTGCGTATTTTAAGAGAGATTCCACATAGACTGGTAGTTTTTAAACGATTTGGATATTGAATTACACCATCCAGAGAAAAGTGGGTCAGATTGTGAAGAATTATGTCTATGTTATCGTTTTCATAAGTGCCCATTTCTGACTAAATTCCGAATATTTTCTAAACGTGTTAATGAAATTCAATTTTTTTCCTTATTTGGTTCACACTTCACTTTATCTCTACTCTTATTAAAATGTTTAGATAAGAGCGGCGAGGGTGGATGATTTTCAAACATAAAAATAGTTTGCTGTTTAGTCTATGGTGAAACTTATTCCATGAAACATCTACATTTGTAACATGGCGCAATACTTTTATTCAAACATTGAATTGGCAGACATGTTTCTTATTTACGGTGAAACTCGGTGTAATTCCGCGGAAGCTGTAAGAATTTATCAAGAGCGATTTCCTGAACGATACTTACCACCGCCAAACCGATTTAGAAATTTAGTACAAAGAGCACGCGACACTGGAAGTTTGCTGCCCGTCGCCGGAGCCCGCGGAGGTGGTGACCGTTCAATGCGAGCGGAAGATGAAATTTTGAATCTGGTGGAAGCGGATCCCGGTTTAAGTACCCGTATTATCGCCGCTCAGCTAAATGTATCGCACACATTTGTCAGCAGTGTTGTACGAGACAATAATTATTATCCGTATCACTACCAGTGTACAACATCTTCAACCCCATGATTTTCCCAAAAGAATTGCATTTTGTCAATGGATTTTGGCACAAAATGTTCAAAATCCTAACTTTACCAAAGACATTTTAGTGACCGACGAATCGTGCTTTACGCGTAATGGAAGTTTTAATTTCCATAATATGCATGTTTATGCACTAGAAAATCCTCGTGTTACGCGTAGAACTCATTTCCAGCATCGCTTCTCCCTTAATATCTGGGCAGGTATTTTAAATGATCAATTAATTGGGCCATTTATGTTCCCATTTAATTTGAATGGAGAACGATATTTACGATTTTTACAAGATGACCTTTTAGATCTTCTAGAAAATGTACCCTTAGCGGTTCTTAGAAGAATGTGGTATTTGCAAGATGGTGCGCCAGCTCAATATGAAAGGCGCGTTAGAAGATATTTGGATGATGAGTTTCTAGGACGTTGGGTTGGTCGTGGAGGCCCTGTACCATGGCCTCCAAGAAGTCCGGATTTAAACCCCTTAGAATTATTTCTTTGGGGATACTTTAAAAGTGAAGTCTACACTACGGAAATTGACAATGCTGAAATGCTGATACAACGAGTAAACGCCGCGGCTAATACCATTTGTGAAAAACCTCGTGAAATGTTTGCTACTGCTCGTGCAAATTGGATACGTAGAGCCCAAATGTGCATTGAGTGCGGCGGACGTCAATTTGAACACGTATTGTGATTTTTTTTATACGTGACCCAGTTTCATCTAGTAATTCTAGACAGTGTGTGTGTGTGTGTGTGTGTGTGTAGTGCGTGCTAAGTGATTTATACGTCTCGCAGTAGTAACAGTAAATAAACAATACCACAAATGAGTGACCTAGTTTCATCTAGTCATTCGAGACAGCGTGCGTGCGAAGTTATTTATGCGCCTCGCAGTAGTAAAAGTAAATAAAAAATACAACAACTTACGCATCCACGAAAAATATCATGAACATAGATAACCAGAAGTTCTCAAAAAGTAAAAAATGCATGAAAAATTATGAAAAATCCAATATTTTTTCCCCGTTTTTATTTTTGCTGCAATTGGTGTCAAAATATTTTGTGTGTACGCCCTTAAGAGGATGTACATTAGTTCGATTACACGCTGTATAAATATCGCTGCCAGTTGTTTTAACAAAAAGATTCAAAACTTATGTTACTATTATTAAACACCGTTGATGACTAAATATCTGATTCCGTGTTACTCTGATTAAGGATGTATTTGTGTGATTTCGAATTTCACTTCAAATCAGTGTTTTGTACGCGTGGCGCATGAAGTAAAATTTCGAGTTTAGAAAAGCCTGAAAATTTGGTTTTGTCGCTACGCGACCAAACCAAATTTTGAGGCTTTTCTAAACTTACTTTATTAAATAAATAAAATAAATTGGTAGTAGATACAAATAATTTGAGGCGGTGATAGGTAAATACATTTGTAATCGTAATCTTTGTGAGTTAATTAAATTGTCATATTAATGTCAAATGTCCCTTCCCATAACCTACAAATTAAAAGTTG
Source organism: Philonthus cognatus (assembly GCA_932526585.2). Lineage (NCBI taxonomy): Eukaryota > Metazoa > Arthropoda > Insecta > Coleoptera > Staphylinidae > Philonthus > Philonthus cognatus. The sequence goes on along the minus strand of OW052241.1, from coordinate 117,423,231 downwards.
ATTTACAACATAACATGTGATTAATCTTGTTCTAACCTAATACACACAACCTACATCACACCACTAAACTCTTGAAATGTCAAATTTGATTGGTCATATTAAAAAAACAGATTATAGATACCTTACTTACAAAAAATTGTGTTTGATTTTGATCCCTGTACAAGATTAAGAAACGTACGATAATTATGAAGCTAAGAGAAATTGTTAAGAAATTACTCAACATATAATGAAACATTAATTCGTAAAATGAAAAGTAAACATATCCCAATACATACGCTATAAATAAATTTTCAGGCAATCATGCTTGAAAAACGTTCGATTTGAAGCTTTTACCAACTCTTTTCACTTCCTTTATTCTAAACTAGAAATTTTACTTCATTCTTTATCAAGAAGTGGATACACTTGTTAGAAATGGTCAGTGTACTAAAATATATTTTGTTTATTTTTACATTTCTTCATTTTACCTTACATATAATTTGTGATATTGAATACTGTGGTGCAAGTGGGCATCAACGGTTTATATTTTTAATTGTAAGTGTTTAAAAGTATGTCAATTTATTTAGGTGGTTTACCTAGCATTTATTTTGCCAATAGGGACATACTAATAAAGTACAATATTTTATACATGATTTAATTTGCCATTATGTTTTGTTTCATGCTACTCCCTGGTCAAAATCCTGGCTCATATATTGTTTCATTTTAGCTTTATATTTATATAAAGTTATTTAAATTAAAAAACACTTAGTATTGTTTCACAAATTAAAACTTTATTCCGACTAGTTTCGGTTTGTTGGACCATATAAAGGAATGTGATTCCTTTAAAAATGGTGTAATAAACCAAAACTAGTCGGAATAAAGTTTTAATTTCTAAAACAATACCAAGTGTTTTTTAATTTAAATAACTTTACATATTCTTATATGTTTCACCAAGTGCCAGATGAGAAATTAATTCAAGAAATTTATATTTATTGCTAAAATGATGTGTTTCTAATTGAAAAAAAAGGAAAACTGTGAGAAAGTCGAAAATAATTTATTCGTACTTACCTCGCGAATTTCCTCAATGAATCTCAAAACTGTAAATATCCTGAAGAATTTTAAATAAACCGCCATCCTTAGGAAGTTGAAGTTGCTGTTGCTGTACAAATTTAGAGATAAACTGTTGTAATCGCAAGAAGAAATCAAGTCGACGAATAACCAAGTTCGTAATCTATGACTAGAATTGCGAAGTTTGAATAAATTAAAAGAATCAAATTTAATGTTGCCACAATAGTTTTTCTGTAAAATTTAACTTATCCAAATTATTTATCGTTATATAATTGGATTTGTACATACATACATACATAACCATCCGGTACTTTTTAAGCAAAATTGATCTATATTTTGTAACTATACTTAAAATATACTAAAGATTCAAATTAACAAAAACATTAATTTATACAGGGAATTTTTCTTTTAAGTATACATATGCCGATGCATACTCCAGTGGCGGCTCGTGGGTGTTTATTGTGGCTAGGCAAATTTATTTAAAGAATCACTTAAAGGGTGTTTTAGGTTTAGTTAGGTTAAGGGCATACCATTCGCTTGAAAAATAAGAGAAAATAGTGCTATATGTGTATGCCACTGTTACCACCAATAATAATACTGTGCTATTGAAATTTCAGGATGAGAAAGTTAAAGGATGAATCAGTGTTTGTAGTTTTTAGTTCTGAAAAAACTAAATTTGTTATTTATATAAAATACATTTAATATACTCAATATTTTCACTAATTTGATTGTCAATTTAACTAATTTAAACATTTTTATATTCATTTTTTTTAAAATAGGTACCTAGAATCGACTTTTCTGAATAATAAAGGGTTTGAATCATATAAATATATATATTAGTTTGCCCGCAACTTTCCGATAATTATCGGACTATTTTACATGTTCTTGCAAGAAATACGCGAAGAACAATTTGTCTATCTCTTTCGCCACGGATTCACGCGATGCTCCGATCACGCGCCGCTATTAGGCTAGTGTTACTTGATTTGTGGTATTCTTATGTCAAGAAACATCTTTTATTGGTTTACCTACGCATCATACTACATTGTCATCTTGACGCGTATGATTGACATTACCTACACATGCACGTAATAGCTTTGACAAGTATATTACATGCTGACAGCTGAAGAACTGATTGATTACCGCACAACCAAATGACATTTCTTTGATGTATATTGATCAAGTAGTAATTTAGTATGTCATGTTACTATCAACAATTATTGAATAAATAAGTTGTTCTTTCATAGTAATTGTTAATTTTGTTAGGGCGTAGGAAAAGTATCGTACGTTTCTCGAGTGGTATAGCAATTACCTACTCGCGGATTTAATTTCTGCTCATAAGTAATATGCTGCATACCACTCTCGTGACGTAATATATTATTACGAGATGAGTGTGTTACAATATTATAAAATTTATAATATCAGTATAAAACAGATAATTTTTTAAATGTATAATTCCAAATTGAGGGCATAAATCGGGTATTGTTCTTGTTAGATCATTTGTTCTGAATATTTAAATATAATTAATTATAATATAAAAATAGTAAAAAATGATGATTTCTCAATATGTTTGTACAGTAAAGCCCCGTTTATCCGCAATTGGACAATCCTCGAGTGCCGCGAAAACATTTTTTAATTACGAACGGCAAACAAAAAAACAATTTAAATTTTAGCTGACTGATTTTTTTTTAAATGTATCTAAAGTTTAGATTCTAAACACATTTTGTACATACAGTATGTATGTATTTTCTTTTTGTTTACTGTTCTTCAATTTAGTGATTTAGACGCAGAGCAAACGTTTCTGCTATACTATACAGGGAATTTTTCTTTCAGGTATGCATAATGCATACACTGTCAATTTTACGACATTCATTGTTTTTATAAAAGATTTCAATTTGAATCATTAAACCAGGGTTTTCCACTAGCAGACTAAGCATGAAGTAAAATTTCGAGTTTGGAAAAGCCTGAAAATTTGGATTGGACGCGTAGCGAAGCGGAGTGAACCTGAGCGACCAATCCAAATTAGGCTTTTCTAAACTCGAAATTTTACTTCATGCGCCACACGTATAAAACACTAAAATGTGGTAAAGTTTAAAATATACGGCTTTAGCAATCTAGTATGTAAATGTGAATAAAATGTGTGTTAAATTCTGCGCTCAATAAATTGTTTAAAACAGTGATTATAGGCAACCCAATAACTCTAACGTATATAAGGTTGCCTATAATCGTTGTATGTGTGTGTTTTTTGAAGTTCACTGTAAATCAGTCTATTTAAGCGTGGCGCATGAAGTAAAATTTCGAGTTTAGAAAAGCCTAATTTGGATTGGCCGCTCCGCTTCGCTACGCGGCCAATCCAAATTCTTAGGCTTTTCTAAACCCGAAATTTTACTTCATGCTTAGTCAGGGAGTGGAAAACACTCGTTAAAAGCCTCAAATTAACCGCTTTGAAACAATGAATTCCCGCAAATTTTAAAAACGCTGTAATTATCGGGATATGTATAATATGTACACATTTCAAGAGTTTTAATATATGTTTTTGTACAATAAAACATAGTTTTAATGTAAAAATATTTGTTTTGTGTTTGCACCTCATTTTTAGCCTTCTTTCAAGTTATCCGCGATGTTTGCTATCCACGGTGCCTTTGCCAAACTATTGCGCGGAAAATCGGGGCTTTACTGTATAAAAAATTGACATGCATTTTAAGTTGTTGCCTAAAATCGTAATTAGTACTGATTTTTGTAAAAAGACGTACCGGAATTCAATGTATTTTTTTTTAATGTTTTTTAACCATGAATAACCCTCGATTATATTTATTTATTCTACAGAGAGTTTTAAGTAACACCGAACATGCCAGAAAATGTTCACTGTAAATTTTCCTATGTTCGATTTGTTCTGGGACGCATCAAAGCATTGAGTGCGATATGATTGGCTACGATTTCCAATGGTAATATAGTCAACCCAATTTACATTCTTCTAGGTGCGATTTCATTGGTTACGATTTTTAGTAGTTCTAATGCAAATTAGGACTAATATAAATAGGGTACATGTAACATCAAAATAAAATATGTCAGTTATTAATTCTTGTGCGTTAATGGTAAGTGCAGTGTGTGGGAATATGGAACATACTTTTTTGTCCAAGGCAAGACATCAGCATTTCAAGACAATCAAGATTAGTACTGTCCTGAAACATACAGGGAGTTTTTCTTTTAGGTATACGTATTTCAAATTCAGCCTATTTTCTGCAAATGCTTAATTATTCCTTGTATTTTTAAGCTCGATTTAAAGCTTTAAACGAGTGTTTTCCACTCCCAGACTAAGCATGAAGTAAAATTTCGAGTTTAGAAAAGCCCCGTGAAAATTTGTCAGACTAAGCATGAAGTAAAATTTCGAGTTTAGAAAAGCCCCGTGACAAATTTTCTGGGTTTTTTTAAACTCGAAATTTTACTTTATGCGCCACGCGTATAAAACACTAAAATATTGTGAAATTTATGTATATTCGAACGTCACTTGAAATCTGTGTTTTATACGCGTGGCGCATGAAGTAAAATTTTGAGTTTAGAAAAGCCCAGAAAATTTGTCACGGGGCTTTTCTAAACTCGAAATTTTACTTCATGCTTAGTCTGGCAGTGGAAAACACTCGTTTAAAGATTCAAATTGAACTTTTTCAAAAAACAACGAATGTCGGAAAATTTACAGCTTATGCATGTTTACCTGAAAAAAAATCAATGTATCTTCAATTCATTGTAAGTTACGCAGTCAATATAGTAATAAATACACCTACATTATCTTTATTGAGTATAATGTTAGCAAATAAATGAAAATTACAATGTTTGCCAAATAAAGCAGCATACCTAACAACACCCCGGTGTTGTTGTGCTGGCAGCAGTACTAGGTGCGGTACCTCCAAACCTGACTCGCGACGCTCTTCAAATGTGGAATATTTATATTTAAAGCTGCCGAAAGGCCGATTTGTTAGCACAATGGGCCTAATGCGGCCTAAGTTCAGTGCAGAAATGCGCACTCCCCAAAGGACCAGGCAGTTTTTGGACGGCATTTTTGCTGGTACACCCAAAGCAACGTACTTGGGGTGGTCCTGATCAAATGGTTTACACAATGCGCTGAATCGAAGTTCTTAATAATCTCCAGTGAAATTGAAACAATGTATAAACTTATCTTGAAATATTAGCAAACGGAAGTAACAGGAATCTGTTTTTCTATTATTTTTGCTATTAAGCTAAATCTGTTCACCTCTTTCTCATTTTTCTTTTCTGTTTAATATTAACATTCCATAAGTGATGTAGGCGATTATTGAATAACACATTTCATTTTGACGTTAAATGTAAGTTGCGTTAGAACTACTAAAAACTAAAATTGCGTTAGAACTACTAAAATCAGCCAATGAAATCGCACTCAATGCTTTGATGCATCCCAGAACACATCGAACATAGGAAAATTTACATTGAATATTTTCTGGCATGTTCGGTGTTACATAAAACTCTCTGTATATAAATAACCTTTATTAAAATCACAAACATTATTTTTTGTAAAATTTTAAATTTACTTCAATATTTCAAAAAACTAATCAGAATTTTTTATTTAACTCTTTAAAAAATTAATAAATTTGATTCTAAGGTTAGAAAATCTAAAATTAATTAACTCTCCGTGAAATTACAGTTGCTTAAAGTTGACTAAAAATGTATGAGTTTTTTTAAAGTCCAAACAATTCGTGTCATTTTTAAAAAAATATTTTAAAACATGACACGAATTGTTTGGATTTTAAAAAAACTCATATATTTTTAGCAATTAATCTGCGAAATGTTAAATTTTGATGACAAACATCAGAGATTTAGAAATTAATACATTTAGATTGAATGTTGGAGACAAACAAAATTGTTTGCGTTCATCAAAGTTGACTAACAATAAAAGTAGAAAATTAGTGGGTTAGTGGGCAGAGACCCTGCCTCCTAGCCCAGTTGTAGCGGGTTCGAGTTCCGCCGAGTGGGGTCGCACAGTAGGCCAAAGCATAAAAAATCCCTGATCAAAATATAGAAATGTGTAAGAATATGCTTTAAATTGGATTTATGGTTTTTGGGGTCGCTGATTACGAACTTGATGTCAAAAATTCAAAATTCAAAACGGCGGTACCAATATCGCGGATCTTCTAAAACGTGTATAATAAGGTTTTTGAACCCTGATCAAAATATGGATATGTGTAAGAATATGCTTTAAATTGGATTTATGGTTTTTAGGGTCGCTGATTACGAACTTGTTGTCAAAAATTCAAAATTCAAATCGGCGGTACCAATATCGCGGATCTTCTAAAACGTGTATAATAAGGTTTTTGAGGTCTCTGATTACAGATTATAAATCTAAAATACAATAATAAAAATGGCGGATCCAATATGGCGGATCAAATATTTAAAAGTCAATGAAATCGTACAAAATTTCCAACATACTGATTTTTGAGGTTGCTGATTACGAATTTGATGTCGAAATTTCAAAAATAAAAATAACGAATCCACTATGACAGATCAAATATTTAAAAACCTGTACAGAATTAGTAAATGTCTATACTGATTTTGCAAAACTTCTACATAAAAGTTTTCGAGATCACTAATTACGAATTAAATGTCAAAAATACAAAATGACGAATCAAAATTTGCAACACATAGGTTTTCAAGGTCTATGATTACGAATTTGGTGCCCGCCAGGCAGAGCTGGGCAGGATTCGAATCATTCAGGATTCGATTCGCGGATTCGAATCCTTTTAGAGGATTCAAAAGAGATATTCGAATACTTTAGTGAAAACGGATTCGTGATCCGGATTCGTTACATTTTTTTAAAGGGATTCGTATTCGAATCCAGACGTAGATGATTCGAATCCTTATAAAAGGATTCGAATTCATATAAAAGGATTCGAATCCTTATAAAAGGATTCGAATCCTTATAAAAGGATTCGAATCCTCATACACGAATTCAAATCCTCCCAAATAATTCGAATCATCGCTATTAAGGCTGGGATTCGAATTCGATTAATTCAAATAGCTAAATATTCTAATATGAATATTTAAATCACTAAATTATTCACAATTGAATATTAATATTTAAATTTTCGAATAATTCAAATATTTGTGAATGCATATTTGGTTAGTTAACCATTAAACATTTCCAACCTTAATACTATATTTTTAACTTTACTTGAAATCAGTGTTTTATACGCGTGGCGCATGAAGTAAAATTTCGAGTTTAGAAAAGCCCCGTGAAAATTTTAAACTCGAAATTTTACTTCATGCTTAGTTTGGGAGTGGACAACACTCGTTCTTAGACGTTTTAAATTCAATGATCACTCTAGATTACTAAGTTTATTACTATTTTACAAATCTTCTACGCGGGGCATTTCTAAACTCGAAATTTTACTTCATGCTTAGTCTGGGAGTGGTCAACACTCATTTGAACTTTAAATTTAACTCTTTTATAAAATCGACGTATGTAATATAATAAATCATTCGTTGAAATCATAGAAAAAGAAGCAAAATTTTACCTAAAATTAACTTTAAGAGTTACCTTTATAATTTGCTCGGCTCTAAGTGGGCGAATATTGTATTCCTAAAAAAACCGTATTTATTTAATATTAAAGTTGTATTTAATATAATAACAAACTGTGAATAAATCGACAAAAATCTAGAAATATCGAAAATCTCGATATGTAGAAAATCTTGACGGTCCACTCCCAGACTAAGCATGAAGTAAAATTTCGAGTTTAGAAAAGCCCCGCGTAGAAAATTTGTCGAGGGTCGCGCAGCGACCCGAGACAAATTTTCAGGGGCTTTACTAAACTCGAAATTTTACTTCATGCGTCACGCGTATTAAACCCTGATTTAAAGTGAAGTTAAAAACGCACTGAAAACCAACCCAACTTCGATATATTTTCAAAATTGGATATTTCCTTTCCCATCCATGCTGTAAACCTTCAGATATGCGTTGTTTTCTTGTAAAGAAACTTCGATTCCCTGTGGTCCTTCGGTCTCCGAAGACCATGATTGGTCTAAGCATGAAGTAAAATTTCGAGTTTAGAAAAGCCCCGCGTAGAAAATTTGTCGAGGGTCGCGTAGCGACCCGAGACAAATTTTCACGGGGCTTTTCTAAACTCGAAATTTTACTTCATGCGCCACGCGTACAAAGCACTGATTTAAAATGAAGTTTAATAACACATATATCATCATTAATTAAAATCATTATTTAATCAGATATTTAGTCGGTAAATGAACATTTTTGTTAATAGAAACTGATGGAATAGAATTTTGCTGGTTGCAAATAATAGATTCAAATTTATTTTTAAAGGATTTGTATCCGTGATTCAAAAATGAGGATTCAAATCTTTGATTTGAATCATATTTTTCACTTACGAATCCTTTATTCGAGTATTAGGTGATTCGGATTCGTGATTCGAATTCTGTTTTTGAGGATTCATCCCAGCTCTGCGCCAGGTATAAGGTATTGGGCCCGTTCATCAGAATGTCCAAAATGCCAACGATACCCGGGGCATAGCATGGCCGATAGTTTACGCGCTGCAGTGCGCTGATCATTAAAGTCATTGTACGATAAATAGCAGGTATAAGCAGCTAATTCTTGTTTTTTCATCTTTAGTATAAAAATACAAAGCAGGGAAGCTATTTTTCCAAGCGGAGAAACGCGGAGAAATTTTTGTACGCCATAATTTATATTTTTTTGCATTTTACTCTACGGAAATGAGGTTAACGGAAACGCCAGATTTGTGAAGATATATTTAATATATTCGTGTGTATATCTGTTAAACTTGCCTTTCGGAGTACAATCCATTATTGGCAGACGCGAATTGAGGCCAGGATTACAAATTATTCGCGCAGCATACTTGCAATTGCAGCTTTCAAAACGGCCACGTTTCACTATTTTAATTTTACCTGTCTTTGGTGGGTTATTCAATGGAGATCGGCAACTGGAATGTCATTCCAGCACTAAATCAGTGTAGAGTAATGCCATTTACATCTAATTTAATGAACTAGAATTCGGTCGGTAAACTTTTGTTCTTTTCATTTTGGGCAGGTTTGTTCATGCTTTGGCCTACTGTGGGTCTTTTTAAAATATAAAATGATTCCATCCATGGACCCAGGATGTGTGTGAATATGTTTGTAGGTTAGATATTGTAAATTACAAAATACAAATGTGAAACGGTGGAATGGTTTAAAACCAATATCCAATAAATGTAAAAAATAGTTTGTTGTTTAAAAAAAAACGAAAGAAAATATTCAAAATTTATTAATTTCATTAGAAAATTTAAGTCGATTAAAATTTTTCAAAACATGTTTATGATTATCAATGTCCGGAACATTGTTTTGTAAAAAAAAAATTGCAAAATATTAAATTTTCAGAGATTGTTGAGAAGTAAATAAACTTTGTTTTAAGGTTATTTCACAAAACATTTGTTGCAGTTTGTGGAAACGAGAATGTTCTTTGATTGCCATAAAATTAGGATTATTGAAACAAAATATCGAATATAAAATGTATTTCAAATAAAATAAAAATTTCTAAAAGTGGAAACACCTATTAAAATGACTACAAAAATAACATTTAAAAAATTACGTAAAATACAAGACCAAACTAAATTTTAAGGCTTTTCAAAACTCGAAATTTTACTTTATGCTTAACCAGGCAGCGGAAACACTCGTTAGAAATTTCAAACTGAACGCTTCTCAAAAACGATGAATGCCTGAAAATTTACACAATACACATCGGGGACATGTATGTATACTTAACAATAAAACTCCCGGTATAAATGAAAATAAGTATACTTTTAGAATTAATTTAGTATGAATTCAAATACGAATGAGTTTCTTTTTTGTTTTTGCAAGTGCAAATCAATATAGAGGGATTTACTGTGTATTTACATAGCTACCGCTTTTCTATCCAAAATGACTTTCGATGACTTGGTATCCAGATATCCAGTGTTCAATTCTACCACTATGTTGAGTACGCAGACTGCATCCAACATATTTTTGTACATACGGAAATCGTCGGATATCAGGTTAATTGGGATTACGACCAGAATCATCAACAAAGTTAGCATAATAACATGTTCCCAGATTACCCTACAAAAAAGTTCACAAATTCAGCTAATAATTTAAGTAATCACAGTTATATTCCTTTCTTCACTTTTATTTTTCTTGCTAGATGTACATTTCGGGTGCTAAGTAACCATTATCAATAGCTAACTGTTAGCTATTGATAATGGGTACTTAGTACCCGAAATGTACATCTAGCAAGAAAAATAAAAGTGAAGAAAGGAATATATCTGTGTTTAATTAAGTGACTTAACACCTTCACGTAACTAATACAACTACATTCATTCAGCTAACAATGATAAATATTTAGGGCTTTATTAATATTCGTAAGCAAACAGGTGTAAACTTAGCAGATCAAAATTTTCTTAGAGTTCTGCTCGCATGCAGTCGAGTTTGATAGTTCCTAACAAGTTTTAGTCATAGTTCTGGCGAATTAAGCCCAATAAATTATAACGAAATAATGATCTGCTAACTTCGCGTAGCAGATCATTTCCTAAAAAAAAAAAAAAAAAAAAAAATGTCAAACAAACCAAGTGTAATTTAATTTAAACCTTCATTATCAATATCAATCAAAAATCACACATCGATAAATATAAGTATCCCCAAGAGTTTATATGACAGGTGCTCTGACGACAGAACAAACAGAGTTTTGAATTTCTTTCTTCGTGTATCTCATTGCCAACTGGGTCTAGATACTATACCCAGCGCGTTTTTGTTTGCAACAATCATAATTTTGTTATAAATAATTATTTTATCGTGTTTTTGTCTATAATTTCCATTTAACTGTGATCTGTTGATAGAAATTTGAGAGTTCTGTATCAATTTCTTTGTGAATATCATTGCCAATTAGGTCTAGATACATTATTCAAAGAGTTCTCACTTGTTCCAATCATCAATTTGTTATAAACAATTATTTTAGCCTGTTTTTGGCTAGAATTTCCATTCAACTATGATCTGCTGATAGAAATTTGAGAGTTCTGGATTTATTTCTTTGTGGATATCATTGCCAATTAGGTTTAGATATAATATCTAAAGAGTTCTCACTCGTACCAATTATTAATTTATTATAAACAATTATTTTAGCCTGTTTTTGCCCAGAATATCCATTCAACTATGATCTGCTGATACAAATTTGAGAGTTCTGGATTTATTTCTTTGTGGATATCATTGCTAATTAGGTCTTGATTTAATATCCAAAGAGTTGTTACTTGTACCAATCATCAATTTGTTATAAACAATTATTTTAGCGTGTTTTTGCTCAGAATATCCAATCAACTTTGATCTGCTGATAGAAATTTGAGAGTTCTAGATATATTTGTGGATACAATTGCAATTAAGGTCTAGATATAATATCTAAAGAGTTCTTGATTGTAACAATCATTAATTTGTTATGAACAATCATTATAGCGTGATTTTTTCCAGAATTTCTAATCAACTATTATCTACTGATAGAAATTTGAGAGAGCGAGTAATATTCGTGCTTTCACAATAAATTTGGCAAATACAAATTTCAAATAGTGTACGAAAATTCGTCAAATCAAATACGAATACCGGTAATCAGAACGATTACATGACGGAAAAAAAAATATCGCGAGAAAAATATGGCCGATGAAAAAAACAATAAGAACTTAAGCAATTTATTATATTGCAAACCTTTCTACTAACGTAATCAAACCTAGAAGTACATAAAATTGGCAGCGTATGTAAAGAAACTTTAGTACGTTTATATTAATAATTGTCAATAAATGTAAATTTTGGTGTTCGCTTCACTCACTTGATACATAAATTATTCGGGGAAAAAATAGCACACTCTAAAATTGTCGTTGCAGTCACAAAAATAAGAAATAGCCACAGAGAATGGTAGACCCTATTTGAATAGATTAAGAACTCGAAAAAAATACTAGATCAACCTCTAAAATGTAAAGAAGATACCGCTCAAGTACACCAAAAGTAAAAAAGGCCAAAATGAATTAATAATTATTATTATTATACACGTATTAGGTTGGCGCATAATTATTGCGGCACACAGTGGTCTGAGCGGTGACAAAATCCTACTTATTTTAATTTGCTGGAATGAAAAATAGCTTTTATTCTGTTTATAAAATAGCTACTGCATTCTGGTTACTCAAGTCGCAGAATTTAATATTTTTATTATAGATATCAATTTTCAAAATTCAAGACTAGAATCGAAAATTTTAATAATAATTTTTCTTTTTTTTTATTTTATAATTTTTTACACAATAAAGTGATGTTAATATATTTTCTTCATATTTCTAGCATATTAATGTATGTCAAAATGTACTCACAAATTTAAAATATGTTGTTTAAAATTTTTATAATTTTTGAAATATATTGTAAAACAATGGCAGTTTCATAAAGCGTAACTTTAACCGCAGGCTAGCGCAGGTTTCTAACTTGATAAAAGACCTAACCTAAGCTCCAAAGAAAACAAATTGATGAGTTTTGGATGCAACGACCTGCGACCTTGGGATATAACTGGTGATTTAAGCCACCCGTGCCAGACATTTGTTTTTGAATTATCTTTATAATTTTGACTTATAAAAAAAAAATATTTGCAAAAACCACCCGAACATTTCAACAAAACTATTTTCGACTTTCTAACCTTACCTCTAGGGGGCGCATCTGCAATTATCATTGAAATGATAAACAGCAACCTAAGTTATGTGGGACATGATTCGATAGATAATTAAAAAAATATAGGATTATTTCCGATTACTTGATATTAATAATGCATACTGAGATAGATTAAAAAAATCAAAAATTTACCATTTACAAGAAAACTAAAAGAGCTATGACAAAAAGTGTATACTCATTAAATGTTTATTTTTTGATACTTGACAACTTTTATTTGAAACATTTTTCAACAATGTTAATAATTTACCAAATACGAAGAAAAAGCTAAGAGTAAACATCTACTTCAGGTTTCCGGTTTTTACCCAAGAGTTGATTTCAAAATGCCGAAAACTGAAAATATAGTTTAAACAAACCGTTGAAATTAATAAAAATAGCTAATTCAATAATTATAAATTACTCTAAAAATTGGGAAAAAATGATTTTTAATAAATCAATATTTACAAATATTAAAATTGAGCAACATTTTTAAATGTAGCAAAATTAGCATTACATCAATAACGTTTCTTTTTAAGTTAACAATCATAAATAAAAATCAATTCAAATATAATTCAGTTTTCTGTATTTTCTTGGAAAAATAATTAAACATGAAAATATAAATGCTTCAAAATAGGAAAGAAATTAAAAAATCTCAAAAAATTGATTGAAATAAATGTTTAATATTTAATTATTTCTTTCCTATTTTTTTTTGTATTTAAAAAATACTGAAATTGTGAACTTAACACAAACTAAAATTTACCAAATAAAATAAATAAGGATAATCTATCTATTCTCTGTTTCAACAGTATTGACAAACAACTACAAATAAATAGTAAAATAATACAAATAGCTACAATATGTATTATCAATAAAAAAAAACTAAAAAAACGAATTTATAAAACTTGATAAAATTCTTCAAAATCAAAAAAAGTCATTAATATATCACATGATAATTTATCATTTTTATATATCATATCATTATGTATTCGTATACTATGTACAGAGTGAGCGAAACTCGACGTCTCAACTCTATTATAAGAAAAGGAAAAACGATAGAAAAAATCTGAAAAAAGATTCATAAATGGGATTGAGTAAGGTCCATTTCTAGCCAAAATTACATATTTTTTTAAATTTGGAAAGAGAAGTAATGACGTTATCGAATATTTTGTTCCCAGGAACCCCTATTTTTAGATATTTAAAAAGAGATAGTTTTTCTGATTAAACTATGTAGAAAAAAAAACTTGGTATCTTCTTCTGTTGAAAAATTTTAAGCAAACCTAGAAAACAGAATTATCAAAAATTCACAATTGTCACGACTTAAACAAATAGCTTTTGGAAACAAATAACAAAGTCGCATCTGTGAATAATTAAACTAATTGTTGAAAAATATCGCTTTGTTGTCGTTTGATTTTGAAAACTGTTCACGCATAACGAAAAAGTCAACTAAAAGTTGTCCAAGTGATGGTAAACTTAGAGATCAATGACAATCGATTTTTCCAGCGTGTGTTGTGGACGTATGAAAGCCGTTTTGTTAGTAACGGTAAGCCTAATAAAAAAATTAACATGTGTTTTCAGCATGACGGAGCTCTACCACTGATAGCACGAGTTGTCTAACAATATTTAAACGAAACTTGTGGAGAAAATTGGATAGGTATAAATGGACCGCTACAGTAGGCGCCTAAATAACTGGACTTGACCCCACTAGACTTCTCCTTGTGGGAAACTTTAAAAAACAAAGTTTACAAAACACTATCTGGTAACTTGGAACATTTAAAAGAAAAAATCAGACAAACGTAAGGTTTCAGTAATAGAAGTAAGGCGGAGATTGGATAAGTGTTTAGAAGTAGGAGGTGGCTACATTGAAAATTTGTTGTAGTGATGGCCTACACGCTTTGTTTCTTTATGTGGTAATTTGTTTAGTGTTAAAAGCGATATTTATTTATTGTAACATACGTATTATAATTTTGTTTTTATACACTTTTGTAATGTAAAAAGGAGAAATCCGTAGATAAATAAATAAATAATAGTAACATATCATGTGTTTTTTAATATTTAATTATTAGTAATTAATAATAGTAATTTATAATGTTTAATTATTAACAGATGCGACTTAAATATTTGTTTCTAAAGGCTACTTGTTTAAATCGTGACAATTATGAATTAATAATACTTTCTTTTAAGTTTGCTTATAATTTGTTAACGGTAGAAGATAGCAAATTTTCATCTCTGCAAAGTTTATTTAGAAAAAATACCTCTTTTTAAATATCCAAAAATATAATTATGTTTCTGGGAAAAAAATATTCAATACGTCATTACTTGAGTTTTCACAGTTCGAAAAATGTGCAATTACGGCTTAAAATGCACCTCACGCAATCCCATTTATGAACCACTTTTTCGATTTTTTCTATCGTGTTTCCTTTTCTTATAATACAGCTGAGACATCGAGATTCGCTCACCCTGTACATTTGCGATCATTCTTTGATTTTATAAAAGAGTTCAATTTAAAGTTCGAACGAGTGTTTCCAATCCCAGACTATGCATAAAGTAAAATTTCGAGTTTAGAAAAGCCCCGCGTAGAAAATTTGTCTCGGGTCGCGCAGCGACCCGAGACAAATTTTCACGGGGCTTTTCTAAACTTGAAATTTTACTTCATGCGCCACGCGTATAAAACACTGAAATATTGTAAAGTTTAAAAATACTAGCCTTTATTTTGTTCGGTTGGTTAACAAATTGTGTTCAATATTCTGAGCTGATTATACATACTAATTTTATTTATAAATTCTTACAGCTTTTTGTCAATTTTTAAGTAAATCATTTCCTTAGTTGAGAACATTTTATTTTATAATCGTTGGATAATTATTTATTCATTTTAATTGGTGAAAACTTGCTGCAACAATTTTAAATATATAATTTGTTGTATCTAGAGGGGGGCCCAGGCACCCTCCTTTAAAGTAACGAGTGTTTTCCACTCCCAGACTAAGCATGAAGTAAAATTTCGAGTTTAGAAAAGCCCCGCGTAGAAAATTTGTTGAGGGTCGCGCAGCGACCTGAGACAAATTTTCACGGGGCTTTCCTAAACTCGAAATTTTACTTCATGCGCCACGCGTATAAAACACTGAAATATTGTAAAGTTTAAAAATACTAGCCTTAATTTTGTTCGGTTGATTAACAAATTATGTTCAATATTCTGAACTGATTATACATACTAATTTTATTTATAAATTTTTACAGCTTTTTATCAATTTTTAAATAGATCATTTCCTTAATTAAGAACATTTTATTTTCTAATCGTTAGATAATTAATTATTTATTTTAATTTTAGTGAAAACTTGCTGCAACAATTTTAAATATATAATTTGTTTGTATCTAGAGGGGGGCCCAGGCACCCTCCTTTAAAGTAACGAGTGTTTTCCACTCCCTGACTAAGCATGAAGTAAAATTTCGAGTTTAAAAAGCCCCGCGTAGAAAAATTGACAAATTTTCACGGGGCTTTTCTAAACTCGAAATATTACTTCATGCGCCACACGTATAAAAACACTGCTTTACAATAAAGTTAAAAATATATAACGCTTAGATGTGATGATGATCAATATGTATCTAGATGTAGCAAAAAAATGCAAGAATTACTTTTTGTGAATAGTTTTGAAATAATAATAAATGTAAAATAAATTTAGTTTTAGCAAGTTTTCCATATTGCTGATATTTAAATCATCATATCTTTAACGGAGAAAGTGCTATGATAAACACATCACCATTTTTAAAATTGATATCATCGGTGAAACCGGAAATGCAAATAAGGTTTATAGATCTGTAAACTCGAATTTGTTTACTATAAGCATGCCAAATTTCAAATTGTGAGTTTTACGAATTAATTACTCTGAATAAGTAAGCTATGACTATAAATGACGTTAGTTTGACTTTGTCATGATTAATATTTTCTAGAAGAGTCAAAACATAAGTTAGGCTTACGAACAAAGTTTAACAGGATAAAGAAACATTTTTTTTTAAACAAGGTAGGTGAAAGCTATTGATTTCAAGTATCTAACAAAAGTTCATTAGACCCTGCTGATTGACGACGTTTAATGGAGAAAGTACTATGATGGACACATAATTTTTTCTAAAAAATGGCGTTTTGTTTAATTTTTGTTATAAAAATAATCTCTTTTCAATTAATGAAAATGCGTATCGAAAATCATATCCATATTCGCCATATTATACTCTATCACTTCGAGAAATGTTGGAACGCAACACAGTCATTTTGCATTCACCACAAACTTTTGCGCGAAGCATCAATTAGCAAAAGCCAAGTTGAAGGATGATTTAAGAAGTTCAAATCAGCCAAGATAAACCTCGCAGATAAAGAAGGAAGAAGGTGTCACTATTGTATTTTAAATACCAAGCACTTTTGATAGCCGTGGAAGAGGACGAAAGCATGACAACCATAGCTAGAGAATTCGCCAATCTAAGAACAGCAACTTCATTACCTATGGAATCGAATAAATGATTCTTGATTAACCACTCTTGTGTAGTGCATAAAATAATCTTAGCTCAACAGATAAGATTTTAATAATTTAATTTTTTGGGCAATATGTTGGTGTCATCTACATAACTGATTAGGTCATCTCCTTGAGTTGTTATAAGCAGGCGCGCACCCAGAAATTTGTCTTAGAGGGGGCTGTCTTATCTTAAAGGGTCCCCATCGCGGTTTTATGGCGGGGTTGGGGGCTCACGCATTTAAACCTGTATATATATACTGCCTTACAAAAAAATCAGAACACCAAGTATTTATTATACGATTTTAATAAAATTTACACACTTTTATCATGTAAACGAACTGTATCGATAATCAAAAAATCAAGTTGAAAAACAAAAAAACAAATGAATAAAAATTAATAATGTGTTTGGCCTCCACGATTTCCCAAACACTCATTAACACGTCTAAGCATGCTAGAAATCAGGCTGTCAATATCGACTTGGGGTATTTCATTCCAAACTTCGATAATTTGACCTCTAAGTTCCATTACAGAGTTAGCGGGGCGCTGTAAGTTACTTATTCTAACACCTATCATATCCCAAACATGTTCTATTGGCGATAGATCTGGAGAACGAGATGGTCAAGGTAACAAATTGATTTCGGCACTATAAAAAAACTGTCTTGTAATGGCCGCTGTGTAAGGTCGAGCATTATCTTACTGAAAAATGGGGTTCTGCAAGCCATTTACATAGGGCACTAATACTGGCCGTAAAATGTTGTCAATATACCGAATCGCGTTAAGACTTGCTTCTAATAAAACTAAAGGAGACCGACTACCATATGCTATCGCTCCCCAAACCAAAACTCCCTGTGTAAGAGCCGTATGTCTTTCAACAGCAAATTGTAAAATTCTGCGTTCACCGCGTCGACGTCTCACTCTTCTGCGACCATCATGAGCCCATAAACAGAACCGAGACTCATCGCTGAAGATAATGTTATTCCATTCATGGGTCCAATGTTGTCTTTCCCTGCACCAATCAAGTCTTGCTCTGCGATGCTGCGGAGTAAGAGGTAGACACAATTGTGGACGGTAGGATCTTATACCAAAACTGCGGATTCTTCTGTAAACAGTAGCCATGGATACTCTTTGGCCATTTAGAGCCAACCAGTCATTTCCCAATGCCCGCGACGTTGTAAATCTGTCCCTTAAAGTTGTAAGACGAAGAGCTCGATCTTCACGCTCAGTGGTGCTTCTTGGACGTCCTGATCCAAGTCTACTTCGATTCTCCCCAGCTTCGGACCATCTAGACCAGCAGCGTACGATCACCGATACACTACGGCCTACCCTTTCAGCAATAGCACGAACCGAAAAACCCGCTTCTCGCATTCCAATAATGCGACCCCTTTCAAATTCACTTAGATGATGATATTGTGCACGCCGACGAACACGGGGCATCTTTTTATGTTTTACAAACTGAAACGTCAAACTACTCAGAAGCTACTTGGATATTAGAAGCAATTACATTAAAAAATCAGCAGCTCTTCATAATGGTGAAATCAAGGAAAAATATCATTAAATAGTAACCAAAACAATTGATTTTTTGATCATCGATGCAGTTCATTTACATGATCAAATTCTGTATATTTCATTAAAATCGTCCAATAATTACTTTGTGTTCTGATTTCTTTAAAAGGCAGTATATGTTACAAACAAAACACGAAATTGGACAAAACGCGTTTTGTCTAGACCAGGGGTCTCCAAACTACGGCCCGAGGGCCACATCCGGCCCGCGAACAGATTTTGTCCGGCCCGCGGAGAGCTAGCATACTTGAAAACTCCTTTTAGAGAACATATTTTTTATAGCAAATTAAATTTAGTTTACTGAAGTATTCTAATTTTATGTTGAATAATTATTAATATGACATCTACATTGATATGGTCATGGGCTAACTACTCATAACATTCTTGTAGGCTTATTGTTATTGTTTTTGTGATAAGTTGGATAAAGAAACACAGAATTGTAATGAGTAAAGACATGTATAATATGCAGAATATTTAACTTCAGTATATAATACCTAACAAATTATTGAAATCATTCCAACTAACATTTTATACATTTTAAATAAAAACATAACTTATAATAAGCATAATGACATATGAAATACTAATGAGATTTATGTAATTGAGATTTTCCACTGACAATAGTTTGTAGTTGTGGACTAATTTTACTTGTACCAATTATTACAAGAGATTTAAGATGCTCATCAGTTAATTTAGATCTGTAAACATTTTTTGTGTACTAAATTTTGGAGAAGGTCTTCTCACACAAATAAGTAGTACCAAAAACAGAAAACAGCCCACGAGCAAATTTATGCAAATTATCAAATTGTGTCAGTGGAAGACCCTTATAATATTCCAACAAAAATGAGTTTTGATATTTGTTCTTAATTATATCACTGCACTGACGTTTCCATGTCAGTATCAAAAGGATTCTGAAAAATCTTAATTTGATTCGCAATAGCATCAAAGTCCGAGAAACGAGTATCAATTTTTTTTTTCAAAGCACTCAAAGTTTCGATTGCAAAATCGATAGGAAACTCAGTCTCAGTGGTGTGGCTGAATATTTCACATGTTTTAAAATGTGAAAAACATTTACTTCGTTGTGATTGAAACAGTATCAATTTCTTCCGGAATGTGGAAATTTGATATTAGTGTATAAATCAGGAAGATGCTGGTTTTCTCCTTGCAATCTCAAATTCAGTTCGTTCACGTGTTTTGTCAAATCAACATAGAATGCTAACTTCCACAGCCATGCGTTGTTTTGTAATTCAGTAAGAGGGCGATGATTTTCATTCAAAAAAATTTCGATCACTGCTCGAAGTTCAAAAAAGCGCTGAAGGACTTTCCCACAACTAAGCCAACGTACGGCAGTATGATAAGGTAAGTCATTTTCTCCAATCTCTTCAATAAATTGTCGGAATCGTCGGTGATTCAGCCCAAAAGATCTGATAAAATTAACAGTTGATATGTCTGGTTTCAGAACTTCAGACATATCCAAACATTTTCCGCACAAAGACTGTTGATGAATGATACAATGTAAGACTAATGGTTTTGAACCACCGTCATTTTCTACAGCCTTTGACACAAGAGCGACCACTCCTTTATCTTTCCCACTCATGTTTTTGCCTCCATCAGTTGTAATACATTTCAAGTTTTTCCATCGAAGGTTCTTTTGATTAATGGCCATTTCAACTCCTTTAAAAATATCTGTACCAGTGGTTGTGCCATGAATACTATACATATCAAGAAGTTCTTCATGCACTTCATAGCTTTTATCTACTCCTCGAATATAAATCAACACCTGAGCAGTATCTGACACATCCGTTGACTCATCCAAAGCCAAAGAAAACCACTCAACATGTCCATTTGTGTCGAACAGTTAAGAGGATATATTTTCAGCGATGTTTTCTACCCCTTGAGCCACAGTGTTTGCTGACACAGTTTTTAATAAATTTACCTTTTTCAGGGCACATTTCTTCGGCTACTACAATTATGCATTCTTTGATCATTTCTCCATTGGTGAATGGTTTTCCACGTTTTGCAATTTCAGTATGGCCCTAAGGCTGGAAAGTTTGGAGACCCAGGGTCTAGACTAAACGCGAAATGTCTACTGCTCACAGACAGTCCGAATTAAAACATAATTTCGGGTTTTGTCCGCATAAGTTTAGACTAGTCCTAACATGCTAAGTGTCATAAAAATGTCAAATTTGTGGAGTTGTACTAACAGATGCTCAACGTTAATCGAAATGATTGAAAATATAATAGCATTGTACTTTATTTTGATGCTCGCAATATAGTAAAAAAAAACAAATGAACAATTTGTAAGTAAATAATATTGTCTTTGTTTTTTATCTACAAAATAACAACAAAATTGAACCGATAAAGCTAGAGGAGCTAAGTGATAGAACTTAATTAAGAAAAATACGAGACATTTTCCTGTTTTATTTTTCGAAATTATAAAATTAATCGATCAAACAAAACAAAACAAAAAAGTACTAGAAAACATCACTTTGTTTTATAAACAAAGTGGCAAATTATTTATAAGGAGTATATTTTAAACATTACTTTAAATCAGTGTTTTATACGGATGGCGTATAAAGTAAAATTTGAGTTTAGAAAAGCCTGAAAATTTGGATTTGCCGGAGCGCGACTCGCTTCGCTCGCGCGCCCCTCAAATCCAAATTTTCAGGCTTTCCTAAACTCGAAATTATACTTCATGCTTAATCTAGGAGTGGATATACTTATAATAATACTAATAATAATAATACTCATAAGAAGTTTCAAATTGAACGCTTTTATAATTAACCTTGTACAAAAATTGCTTCGTATAATTGAAAGTGATTCATTATTAAATAATCTTGTTTGGTTTGGTATTATTTGAAGTAAAACATATGCCTATAATTATTTACTTTTTGAATCGAGTAGTTTTATTTTAATTTAAAATTTAAAAAGTATCTAATTTTAAATACAATTAATAATTTGGTTAAAAAATTTTATTCAAATCAAGTCGTTTTATTTAAGTTCAATATTTAGAAAAATATGATAATGTTTTACTTTTACTATTTCAAAATTGTAATATTTTCCATGTCAAAAGTTAGGTTAGGTGCCACATACATTTAGGTAGACGATGTAACACCTAACCGAACCTAACTTTTGACACATTCGACGTAGTCTTCGTGTTAAGTTTCGCTGTATTAAGTGTCAGACGGTTAGGTATAATGTCATTCTGTCGACTAAATGTCGACTGACGCCGACTTACATCAACTGAAATTATATTTTAGATATCAACTTACGTCAACAGTCTTTATGGATTAACGTAAAACAAACGTAGTAATTAAGATGCGGTATTGCAATGTCCTTATTTTATATCCTAATTTTTGTAATTTTAGGAATTCTTACAGTTTATTTAATCGTCGTTTACGTTTAATTAATCTTGATATTGTTAATTAGTATAGTTGCTTTTGTTATATTTTTCACACTATTTTATGTTTTATTAAATTTATATTAAGTTTATCTTAAATTCCTGTTGTTAAAATGTATAATGTACAAAGGAGATTTCCGTAAATTAATAAATAAATAAATAAGATACAAATACAAAATTATTATGTTTATTTACGTTCCATTAAAATATCATAATTCATAAAGTGACAAACAAAGCATGTTCACGACTGTCTAAAAATATTACTACATTTAAAATTTATAAAATTTATAACAAATAGTTTTATTTTAATTTTAAATTAAAAAGTATCTAAATGTAAATAAAATCAATTCATTTGATTTAAACAAATGTTATACAAATCAAGTCATTTTATATTTGAATTTAATATTTAAAAAAAATAATATATTTTTTGTTAATATTAAATTTAAATATATAATGACTTGATTTGTATAACATTTGTTTAAATCACATGAATTGATTTTATTTAAATTTAGACACTTTTTAATTTAAAATTAAAATAAAACTATTTAATTTAAAAAGTAAAAAGTAACCCTCAGCAATGGGTCAAGACCACACTGAAGAGGACTTTAAAGTCCGAAACGCGTCTGTGGGTATCTGGTGCCGGAATACTGAACACAAATTCAATTTTGATATTTGTTTTCTGGTTTCACAGAATTTAGCTCACAGAGTTTAGCTCGTGGACAAAACAGTGTATATGCACTTTGTGCATTCGTGTCACTAACGATGCCACTATGGAGCATTAGATGGCGTTAGCTATCGAAATCCATTAAAAAGTAAATGATTATAGGCATACGTTTTTGATAATAATAATATTTATTTAGCATCTTTAGCTATACAAGGTTTATTATAAAGCCGTTCAATTTTGAAGTTTTAACGAGTGTTTCCACTCCCAGATTAAGCATGAAGTAAAATTTCGAGTTTAGAAAAGACTGAAAATTTGGATTTGCCGGGCCGCGCGAGCGATGCGAGCTAAGCTCGCGAGCCACCACTCTGGGTGTGAGCATGGTTATAACATCGAAGATGTATTTTACGGATACAGGGTGCCCGTATGTCGACAGAATTTATGGGGATCTCAATTATTTGAAGAGATAGAGAGCTGGTTAAATTGGGGCAAAGTTGCGTATTTTAGGGCCTAAAAATAATCTAAAAACAATTATAAAATATCTTTTTTTGTTTTCGAGATATCAACAAAAACCTGATTAAAAAAAATGGTTTTTATTTACCATAGCCAACTTTTGTTTTTCTTATGGGCGCCATTTTCTGAACTCAGTGATGTATCACACTCATAATTTATTTTTGATTTTAAATTTAAAATTATATTTCCTTTTTTGCAAAGAGTGCCTTGGAAACAATCACGTCATATCTATTAATCAATAAAATCTTGACAACAGCTGATCATTGATAGTTCTCAAAATTAGTTAATAACTGTCAATCTTTTGTATTAATAATAAGTATCGATTATCACATAAAAGTTGCACAAACTAAATTTATCCTACTTTTATTATTATTATTTCAAAACTATTCACAAAACATGTAATTTTTGCATTTTTCGCTACATCTCCGTAAATATATAAATCTGTGGTTTATACGCGTGGCGCATGAAGTAACATTTTGAGTTAAGAAATGCCCCGTGAGACAAATTTTCTACGCGGGGCTTTTCTAAACTCGAAATTTTACTTCATGCTTAGTCTGGAAGTGGAAGACACTCGTTAGTTTAAAATACATCACAACCGTTAAAATATGTATCGTCGGATGTCCGTCTTCAGGGGTGCAAGCAAATTATTGGTCTCAGGAGTTATCAAATAAGTGTTACTCAACTGTTTCCAAGGCACTCTTTACAAAAAACAAACGATTAAAATTTTACATATAAAATGCACAATAAACTATAAGTATGATACATCATAGAATTCAGAAAAAAAAAATTCTTTCAAAACATATGAAAATCCAAAGTGGGGCCCATAAGAAAAAGAAAAGTTGGTTATGGTCCCTGGGTAAATGTTAGAGTTATCTTAAAATATATATGTTACTAGATTAATCGTTAAAAAGTGCCTTTATAATGTCAAATTTGTAAATGTCTGGATTCAATAGTTTTTGAATAAAAAAATAAAAACGAAATTTTAAAAAATCCGTTTTTCGACAATATTTCAAAAACAAAAGAAGGTATTTCAAATTTGTTTTTAAATTATTATTGGACCCTAAATTACGACACTTTGAACTAATTTAACCAACTCTTTATCTTTTCAAATAACCGAGATCCACATGCATTCTGTTGAAATACGGACACACTGTATACAAACAGCGTTGGGCTTACAATACTACCCTGTGGTTTCTCTGGTTACTTCTAATATGTTAGAATATTTTGTTTGGTTACCTTTCAACATTTCTACCCTTTGAATTTGATTAAAAAATATCATTCAATTAGGGTTAGATTTATACTTCTTTTGCAATAGTTATATAATTTGTGCAAACAAATGCCTTCGTCTAAGAATATTCCAATTGGAATTTATTCATTTTCTAAGGCATTTGACACAAAATAACTAACTTTACAAAGGTGGATTTTGTAGATTTGTTTTCTAAATAGCCATGCTGTGAAATATGAAACAATTTTGTTTTTGTTCAAAAAATACGACTACGAATTGTTTTATAATTGTTTCTACAAGTTTAGAAAAATGTGTTAATAAGCTAATTGGAATATTGCTTTTTAAAACTTCAGAATTGCCTTTTTAAATATACCTCTTATAATTGAAAATTTTAATACAACCGGATATGTACCAGATTTCAACACACTATTGGCAATAAACAATAATGGTTTCGATATCTGTAATACACAGAACTTTAAATTCTTGCACTGACACCCCTTGAATACTTGTAGCTGTGATATTTTTTTATTTTTGCACTACTCTTGCAATTTCTATTTCAGTGACAGATTCAAAAAGTCTAGAATTTTGATTTTTTTTTATGAAATCACTGTACTCAACAAAAGGAATGTTACTTAACCCATTAAACGCCTTTGATGCGTACACGCAACTTTATTCGTTTTTGTTAAATAAATTACTAAATAAGTTATTTTGATATATTATATTATTTGACCTGACTTGAAAATGTACGAAGAAAAAGGTAAATATTTTGTTATTTAAATATTTTGATCATTACTCATTTAGAAAAAAATAATGCTAGTGTATTTATACCTTCACAATATTTCAGTGTTTTGTACGCGTGGCGCATGAAGTAAAATTTCGAGTTTAGAAAAGGCTGAAAATTTGGTTTGGCCGCCGCCGAGCGACCAAACCAAATTTTCAGCCTTTTCAAAACTCTAAATTTTACTTCATGCTTAGTCTGGGAGTGGAAACACTTATTCTAAACTTCATATTGCACGTATTTATATAAAATCGGAGAATTCCTGAAAATTTACAGCGTATACATTATGTATATTAAAAATAAAAATTCACAGTATGTAATGAAATAAGTCATTCATAGAATAATAAAAAAGAGGTGCAGAATTTTACCTAAAATCAACGTTCAGAGTTAACTCTACAATTACTCGGCCGTTAATGGGTTAATATATGAGATGTCTAACTGCAAAATTCACAATATCCACTTTTTGTGAAAATTAAGTTGGCGGTCTTTTTATGTCCGCCGTGTTAAAGTACATTTATTTGCAATTTGCTAAAAGTTTTCAAAAGTGGAGAATATGAGTTTTGCAGTTAGATCACTCATATCTTCACATATTTTTACAAAATAATTATTATTAATTTCTTTTGCATCACCTTGAAAGCTTTTATCATTTTGTTTTTAATGTCGTATTTGCTTGAGAATATAACTCAAGCGTCACATGACTACATTCCCTCCAATCAGAATCGCTAATTTTCATAGATACATGTTATCACAGCGGTGATAGAATCCTATCACCTTGTTTTGGTTGTTGTTACGAAAATTATTTGTCAAATCTGGCAGTCGATAATTAAAAATGTCAACCGGGCGATGGGGTGAGGTTTCCAAGACAGAAATGCAATTCGTTATATTCTCTCATCATATATAACTCGTGGTATGTTTAATAATCGATAATATTTATTCGTGAAACCGGAGCAGCACATTTAACTCGCCCTTCGGGCTCGTTGAATCTGCAGCCCGGTTTCACTCATGAATATTATCAATGATAATCATACCACTTGTTATATTACAGCTAAGAATACAACTCACAGCCTACTAGAACGAATTTTCAACCAATGAGATGCAAGGAAAGCCGTAGGTAGATGTCTATCGCCGCGATGATAAAAAACAAAAGAAGCGGTGATAAGTTGTCCTATCATTCGAAACGTCGAAATGGATGAAAATCGCTGAGGTAAAGTTTCTTGCAGTGAGATTAATAGAGAAGTGAAAAGTGCGACGCCAAAGAAACATCATCATAAACATAGAATCGCAATGGCGGCAGTTTACGAAGTTTTGTGCTGTTAAATAATTCACAATCAATATGGAAACAACAATACCACAGCTGTCGATAATGTTGAGGGACTCGCATTATTTTATTCGTTATATTCTCTCACTAAATATAACTCGTGATATAATTAATTATCGATGATATTTTGTCGTTGAAACCGAAACAGCACATTCAACTCGTACTGCGCACTCGTTGAATCTGCAGCTCGGTTTCAACTTCAAAATATCATCGATAATCATACTACTCGTTATATTACGGCTGACAATATTCCAAGTGGCTTTGGAAATATTGTCATTTAGCAAGTTTTGCCTTTGACAGGATTTATTAAACATCATTTTAAAACGTTTAGGATAGGTTTTAAACGTCAATTTATTTTTAAAATTGTACGCTGAGACGAAGAGAATAAATACAAAAACCTTAAAATCAAAAAAATAAGTGTATGGCTAGTTTTGCATCTGGACGACTCAAATATATCGTGTTTTTTTTTTCGGGGCAATCAATTTTCGCTTGATATTTTTTCGCTCGATATTTTTTCTGCGATATTTTTTGATGTCACGATTTAGAACATCCCTAGTATCTAATAAATTTTATTTGTAAGCCGAAAGAAAGTTGAGGATTAAAATTAGATTAGTATTTGTCTAGTTCTCTACTTACATGAAACTGCTGAATGGATGTATCATATAATAGTGGAATTTCACGTGCCTTAATTTTTCGTATCTCATCACGAATGTTGATTTGAATATCCTTTTGCTCCTAAAATCCGTTTCGCTTAAGAGGAGACATTTTCGGAAATGTCTTCTTATATTAACGCAAGATCCATCTTGTATATAACTGAATTAATAATAATATTGTTTATTGCAAAAAAAACCGGCAAACAACTGCATTTCATGGACTAATAAAATACTAACAAAATCAGAATTGTTATGTTTAAAACACTATGTTTTAAAACAGTGATTAAAACATGTTAAAAAACAGCTGTTGCGTTTTAAACGGTTTTGTTTTAAAGATGTTTTAAATGTTAAATTCGTTTAAAACATGTTTTAAACGTTAAATTTGCCTAAAACGTCATTTTATTATTATCCTAAATTAGTTAAACTACATTTTATACTACTATATTAAACATTTTTTGTTTACGTTTTCAAATTTTATTTAATTTCTTAAAGATATTTTAAATTACATTATTAAAAATAAAATTTCATCATATTAAAATATTACAATTATGTGTGCATAAATGTGATTTAAAACGTGTTTTAAACATGTTCAGCCTTATTAATAGAATTGCCGTTAATATCATTATAGTGTAATGCTAGTTAATCTCTATTAAACGTATACAAATACGAAACTAACATTTCGTATTAATAGAACAAAATATACCTACTATTAGTTAGTTTTAAAAGAATGATAGAATGAACGTGGCAACATTACATTTTCATGTGTTCTAACTTCATTGTAATCAAGTAATTTAGAAGGTCTATTACACTATTTTTTTGTTTGTTAAATGTATTTCTTTTAATAAATGATTAGATTGAAATTTACTTCTAACGAATGTCTCCACTCCCAGACTAAGCATGAAGTAAAATTTCGAGTTCAGAAAAGCCCCGCGTAGAAAATTTTTCTAGGGTCACGCAGCGACCCGAGACAAATTTTCACGGGGCTTTTCTAAACTCGAAATTTTACTTCATGCGCCACGCGTATAAAACAATGATTTCAAGTAAAGTTCGTATCTCATCACGAAATTTATACAATTATGATTTATTGCATTAATAAATTAATTCCAAATAACCTTATTTTGTTATGAGGATTGGGGTTATGTATAAATCTAAAACAAGGGCTATTAAATTATTAGTTATAAACTTACAATGGTAATCTACTAAAACGATTTATTAATCCGAAAATATCAAAATCATCCTTAGACCTGTGGTAAAGCGTATGCTAACGTCTATTAATAAGACTGGTTATTTTTAAACACGTTTTAATCATGTTTTAAACACGTTTTAAACACGTTTTAAACATATTGTTAATTCTCAATGTTTTTACCACGTTTTGAACATGTTTTTAATTCTTAATGTTTTAAACAGTTTCAGTGAAAACAACACGGTTTGTAAAAAAACTGTTTGTTTTAATTAAAATTTAAAAAAAAAACTTTTTTTTTCTAACAACCCTGAACAAAACAAATTATAAGAATATTAGAATAAACTACAGTTTTAAAAAGCACATAGATTGTGTATTTGTTTTAAAGTATTCTACAGCCAATTATTGGCAATTTTATTCCTACTTATTTGTGTTTTGATTATGCAGGGTATAATAATAGACATTCCCGGATTTCATATGCAATATTCATTATAAAGACCACTCATCTCTAGAACCATCAATGATCTGTCCGTTGTTACTTTCATTCAAAAACATTTGTATGAAGGAATAGAACACTTTTTCTGGACAGGAAGAAGTGAATAATAACCATTCACTTCTTCCTGTCCAGATTTAAAGAGATTAATTATTCAGTAAACTCTTACCTTATCTTTTAAAAATAATAGTAACCGCAACTTAGATTGTTTGTCATCTGATTGGCCCCTGCCATTTTTGGTGTAAATGAGGAAGTTTTCCTCATTGGTCTTCATAATTGATTTAAACGTTTCAAAAACGTTTTTACTACTTAATGTTACATAAAAAATGGCAGGGGCCAATCAGATGACAAATAATCTAAATTGCGGTTACTATTATTTTTAAAAGATAAGGTAAGAGTTTACTTAATAATTAATCTCTTTAAATCTGGACAGGAAGAAGTGAATGGTTATTATTCACTCCTTCCTGTCCAGAAAAAGTATTCTATTCCTTCATACAAATGTTTTTGAATGAAAGTAACAACGGACAGATCATTGATGGTTTAAAAATACTAACGTTAAACAATTGGAATGTATAGGCTAAATCTTAAAGGGGTTGCAAACACGAACGAAAAGAATTAGAGGAAAAAACTTTAAATTTGTTTTTTCCTCTAATTCCTTTCGTTCGTAATTGCAGCCCCTTTAAGATTTAGACATTTAACCTACCGTACTGTTTGAGTATTTTTAAATATATAATATTATTCTTACACGCTGAGGACATCTTCTTTGGGAGGCAGTTCGCACTCATGCTTCGATTCGTTCCTAAATGTATGGCCCTCCATTACGATATTATTAACAAATATGACAATACGTCAACTTAGATGATGTATTTACCGAGTGACTGTAAACGGAAAACTTCCTAATACGTCAGCTATGATTTTTAGATAGAACATGCGCAAACGCAACGTCATTTAATGATATACAGTTGCGAGAGAAAAAACTAGTACAGCAGGGAGCTTTAGCTACTTCTAAAATTTCGTATTTGTTTCTTGTAAAACAAACTTGTCATGTACAGGTTAACAACAATTTTTTTCTTGGCCAACAACACGGTGCTTTTGTTGACATGCACTTCATTAGCGATGTCTAATACCGTCTCTATACTGGTCGTAATTATCGCCTTTTGCGTTTCAGTCAGTTGAGGTGTGTCGACGTTAATTAAATTTCGTTTGGCATATCCGCAGATTTGTCAATTTGATTAACAATTTGAAAAATGAACGTGAGTCCAATTTATATAGCCAAATATATTGCTGTACTAGTTCTTACTATTGTTTTCGCGAAAATTTTCAAATCAAAAATGTTAGTGGATATATGCATTTTAAGTTGATTAAAACTATTTTTGAAAAATATCTGTCTGTAATTCTGTTCTTTAGTCGCCACGATAAAGTCTAAACCGATTGAGTTGTTAAGATGACACTATAAACTTAAGCTTTTTATTACAATAGTAGTATCCGATCAACTTTTGGTGAAAATGCCGAAACCGGAAGTGGTAGTTTACTGTTAGCATTTTTTGGATTATTCTTTATAATTTAGTATTATAATAATTTGACATACAGAGAGTTTCGTGTAACACCGAACATTTTCGTTTAAAACAATTTGACACCTTTAATTTTAAAAGAAATAATGTGTAAATTGGGTTGCCTATATGACCATTACATATTGTAGCCAATCAATCGCAATTAATGCCTCAACATACAAGGAGTTCTCCTTTCAAGTATACATGTCCCAATAACAGCGCAAATGCCGTAAATCTTTAGATACTCGTTTTTTAAAATGAGTGTGTTCCACTCCCAGACTAAGCATGAAGTAAAATTTCGAGTTTAGAAAAGCCTGAAAATTTGGTTTGGTCGCGCAGCGCGAAGCGCGGAGCAGCCAAACCAAATTTTCAGGCTTTTCTAAACTCGAAATTTTACTTCATGCGCCACCGGTACAAAACACTGACATTACGAAGTTTAAAACACACCGCTAAACTTTACATTGCATCAGTGTTTTGTACCGGTGGCGCATGAAGTAAAATTTCGAGTTTAGAAAAGCCTGAAAATTTGGTTTGGCCGCTCCGCGCTTCGCGCTACGCGGCCAAACCAAATTTTCAGGCTTTTCGAAACTCGAAATTTTTCTTTGTGCTTAGCCTGGGAGTGGAAAACACTGGTTTAAAGCTTCAAATTACATTCTTTTAATAAACCGAGCGTCGGCAAATGTACAACGTATGCAATCTCGTCACTTCGGGAATCAAATGCTCGAGATGTGTATGGCATAACTACAGGCATTATAAAAAATATAAAAAATCTAATTGTGGGCATATTAACAAACCTAATAAATAGATGCATTACCAATAATATACTCAATGACATTAGAAGCGTAACACCCAGAAGGAGTTATTATTTTAACTTGATTTTTTGCCAGTATGGTAGTCTTACATCAAGAATTAAATGATTACATTTTCAAGAAATTTTATTAAAAAACAATCTAAAAAAAATTAATTATGTGTTTGGCGACCCCTTTGCTGTATACACTCCTGTAGACGTCTGGGCATCGACAAAATGAAATGGTCGATGTCTTCTTGAGGCATCTCGTTCCAAGCAACTTGAATTTCATCGATCAACTGTGCTAGAGTCTGTGGAGGATGGTGCAAAAAGAATATTCTTCTTCCCATGATATCCCACACATGTTCAGTGGGATTTAAATCCGGCGAACGGGGCGGCCACGCCAAAACATTAACACCAGCTTCATTAAGAAAGTTCATAGTTCGACGAGCAATATGGGGACGTGCGTTATCTTGTTGAAAAAGTACGTCTGGGCGGCCATCTAAATAAGGCAACAAAGTCGGTCGTATGACGTCTTCAACATAACGCGCAGCTGTCATACTGCCTCGAATGAATACAAGAGGTGATCGACTACCATAAGCAATAGCCCCCCAAACCATTACTCCAGCAGTCCTGTGTACATGCCTCTCAATAGCAAACCTAAGATCAGGTCGTTCTCCACGGTAGCGTCGTACCCTTCTACGGCCATCATGCGTGCCTAGATAAAATCGTGATTCATCGCTGAATACGACATCGTGCTATTCTGCCTCCCAATGCTGCCGTTCTCTGCACCAGTCCAACCTTTGGCGACAGTGTCTCGCTGTTAAAGGAAGCACTAATCTTGGACGGTACGAAAGAAGCCCAAAGGATTGAATGCGGCGATATAAGGTTCGCATACTAACGGGTCTACATTCTTCTCCAATCCATTGATCACCGATTTGACGCGTAGTAGCGAAACGGTCTCGCAGGGCTATTTGTCTTAAGCGCCGATCTTGACGTTCTGTGGTACGCTTTGGTTGACCAATTGGTCTTCTTCTTGCTCCTCTACCTTCTTCTGTCCATACCTGATACACACGTATTACAGTTGCTGCAGTGGAATCAATACGGCGGGCAATTTCGCGATAGGACATACCGACATCTCGATAAACAACAACTCGACCCCGGTCAAAATCGCTCAAATGGTGATATTGTGGACGTCTTCGGACTCGAGGCATTTTATTTAAGCTTAACACACTCAACGGTAACACGAAAACTAAAAACATCTGTACTAAACAGCTCATATAAATAGTTTTATCAAAAAAGAAAAAGTGAAATATTTTTTTTTTCACAATAAATATAAAAGGCACAAGGTTGAAATTGTTATCAATGTATGCTTTAAATATAGTCACTCTGTTGCTAAAATATGAATTCAAAAAAATCATTCCTTCTTGGTGTTACGCTTCTAATGTCATTGAGTATATATTTCCTACCCGCCTTAAGGTTGCCATAGTCGTACCAATACACAAGAAGGGTCCTTACAACGAGGTTGCAAACTTTATTGCCAATCATATCCAAAGTTTTTGAGAGAATTATTTTCGACCAAATAACATTGTTTTTAGTTAAGTTTAATATACTCAACAATAATCAATTCGGTTTCAGGAGAGGGCGCTCAACGGAGAAAGCAATCAGATGTTTTGTTAACGAAGTCGTCAGTGGATTTGAAGCTGGTCAGTATGTAACTGCTACGTTTTATGACCTAAGCAAAGCTTTTGATTGTGTCCCTCATGATGTGTTGCTTCGGAAGCTCTATTTTTATAATTTTAGCCCTCAAAGCTGCCGCCTAATAAACTCGTATTTGCTAAACCGAACACAGCGCGTCTTGGTAAATAACCATCTGTCTACACCATCTGACATTAGGTACGGGGTACCACAGGGCTCAATACAGGGGCCCTTATTATTCTTAATTAACGTCAATGATTTACCTAAATACATAGAACACGGTAAAATTATCATGTATGCGGATGACACAACATCAGTCAATAAAAGTGGAATCTACCAAGACGCGCTGAATGAAAGGGCCGTTATGGGTACTAAAGTTTCCGAGTGGTTCACATCAAACAAACTCTCACTGAATCATACAAAAACAGCAAATCTCACTCTTACATTGAATTTTGGTAGTAGGGAATATGGAAATTGTAGATTCTTGGGAATCATTGTAGACTCTAAACTCGACTGGAAAGAACATGAAAAAGAGCTTAGTATGAAGCTTAGTAAAGCTACTTACTTGATCAGAAATCTAAATAATCATCTACCTACATCTGCGCTGATAACTGCATACCATTCTCTTTTTCATTCACATATTAAGTATTGCATCTTGGTTTGGGGACACTCTTCTATCACATGTCGAGTTTTTGGTCTACAACGAAGAGTATTAAGAGTACTTGCTCGTATTGGTTACAGAGAAGAATGTCGAGACTCCTTTAAAAAATTAAAAATTAAATTAAATTAAAAATCAAAAAGCATAAATATTTTGCACCATAATGTGGAATCCCTGGGAAATTATTTAAATGAATTATATTACTGCGCAGACGAATATAAATGCAACTTTATTTGTATCACTGAACACTGGCAGTCGACCGAACAAATAAATGTATTGAAAATACCAAACTATAAACTTATATCCTCATTCTGCCGCCCTCAAAACAAACATGGTGGAGTAGCAATCTACGCTGAAAAAACATTTAGTGGAACATCATGTCAAAACCTTGAAGGATTATGCGAGGAAAGTGTTTTTGAATGTGCGGGTAGTGAATTTAAAATTGGTACAAATTTCCTCTTAACTCTAGTGGTGATTTATCGATCGCCGCAGTCAGCCTTGGAAATATTTACTCAAAAATTGGACACACTACTCAAAAGTTTGTTTGATAAAAAATGTAAATTTATTATTATGGGCGACTTTAATATCGATATATTAATATCATCAAAAGGCTCAAATATGTTCCTAAATATAGTGCATTCATACGGTTATAATTTTCTTGTAAATGAACCGACTCGTATAACTAAATTTTCATCAACATGTATAGACAATGTGATCACAAATCTAGTAGACGCAAAATGTGATGTAATAAGAACTGGCATATCGGACCATTTGGGACAGCTAGTTAACCTATCGACAAACTACATTCAACATAACAATGTTGTAATCAAACGTATTTTTCATGAAGAGGCTATTGCTAAATTCGGCGAAGCTCTAGAAACGATCTCATGGGATCCAGTATACAGTAATAATGATTCTGAAAGCAAATATAACATGTTTAGTTCTATTCTCAAAGATGTCTTTAACAAATATTTCCCACTGCGTACGTTACGAAAAGTACACAACAAACGAATTATTTATAAGAACCCTGAACTTCAACAACTTAAAAATAATATTTTGTTATTTGAGACCATCGCTACATATGATCCAAAATTTAAACCAATTTTAAAATCTTCTAAACAACTGTTTAACCAACTACTTCAATTACCAAAACGCAATTATTGCTCAAACATAATAATTAAATCAGACAATAAAAGTAAAACTAGTTGGCAAGTTGTGAAAGAATTAACTGCTAACGATCCTAAACATACACTTCCGGAAGGAAATCTAAACGAAATTGTAACAAATTTTAATTATTTATTTGTAAATGATGCACAGGATACAATCAATAAAACATTAAAACGTCTAAATAACACAAAAAACAATAGTATTATAAATAACCAGCACACTATGTTCTTAAATCCAATAGAAGAATCAGAGTTAATAAATATAGTGCATTCATTAAAAAACAAAAAAAGTAGTGGCGTAGACGACATCCCAGTTTGTCTAATAAAAACTGTTATTCATATTGTTGCAGGGCCCCTGTGCCATGTAATAAATGCTACATTTGAGGAAGGAGTATTCCCAAAAGAAATGAAGGTAGCGCTGATTAAACCAATTTATAAAAAGGGAAAGGCAAATTCTCTGTGTAACTACAGGCCTATCAATCTTCTTCCGTCATTTTCAAAAATTTTTGAGCATGCAATAGCCAAAAGACTGATAAGTTTCATCGAAAAACATAATATTCTGAGCAACCAGCAACACGGGTTCGTAAAAAGGAAAAATATAAACACAGCACTCTTTGATTTCACTAAGATTATATATGATGCGCTGGATAATAATGAACTAGCATGCGGTATTTTCCTGGACCTGTCTAAAGCATTTGACAGTGTATCGCATGACCGCCTATTAGATAAGCTGAACTCATATGGAATACGAGGTACAGCAAATACATTGCTTAGGTCTTACCTATCAGACAGACAACAAATCGTAAAAATAACTCATGACAACAAACATTTTGAATCCGCGCCTCTGAATATAACATTAGGACTTCCTCAAGGCAGTGTTTTAGGGCCGTTGTTATTTATATTATTTATAAATGATTTGTTTAATGAAGTGACCAATAACAAATGTGCTGTCATAAACTACGCAGACGATACAAATGTGGCAGTTCGAGGCCATGACTATCTAGAGCGAAAAGAAAATGCAACTAGCATCCTAGCATACTTAGAAAATTGGTTTAACGAAAACAGGTTGCTATTAAATAAAGATAAGACACAATGCGTCCTATTTCACATTAATAAACGAAACGAAAATCCAAATACAATGCACATTAACAAGTCAAATTATGACTTAACAACGTCATCAAAAGTGCTCGGGGTATATGTTGATGCTGGCCTAAGGTGGAAACATCACATAGATGCTATTTGTCATAGGTTAAGTAGTAGCTGTTACATGTTGCGTGTCCTTGCTAAAAATGTGGATACAAAATTGGTAAAAACAGTATATTTTGCCAATTTTGAGTCAATAATGAGGTTTGGCATTATTCACTGGGGTTGCACGTCAGAATTAAATAGAGTCTTGGTTATCCAAAAACGTGTTTTGCGAATAATTCTTCAATTAAAACCTAGAGAATCATGTAGAACTAAATTCTCTAAACTAAATATCTTGACAGCCATAGGGATCTATATCTACGAATATCTCCTATTTCTGGGGAAATATAAAGACAGATTTAATAACCATGAAATGGGACACAATTTTAACACACGAAATAAACTAAACATGCGATACCCGAAATTAAATCATTCATTTACCCAAAAAGGAGTCCAATATGCCAGTTTGCGTTTCTATAATCACCTGCCTAGACATATCCAACAAGAAAAGAATCATGTATCATATAAACATTTAATTTATGATTTAATCTGTAAGATAGAACCATACAGCATTGAAGACTTCTTTAATTTTAAATTTTAAATTGTAGAGAATACTGTTTTATGTGACACTATTTTTACATTATACCAGAATGTATTTTGTGTATTTGTATAAAATAAAGATTATTATTATTATTATTTATTATTATGACACTACCTGGTGTGTATATATTGGAATGTCTTTTGTATGTTCGTGAAAATATTGATTCATATACTACACACGATCAGCAGCATGAACATCTGACTAGAAATCGTGAACTGATACATCCGGTTAGAACCCGATTATCAAAATGTAGGAATGGGATAAACTTTTATGGCCCAAAATTATTCAATTCTTTACCAAGTGTAATTAAGCATTTGCCAATTAAAAAATTTAAAGAAATTTTGAAAACGTACTTGGTGACAAGGGCGTTCTATAGTGTTGATGAGTGCATCCAAAACAACTTTGAGGATCTCTAGAATAATATATGTACACTGTTCAATGTTTTGTTCTTTTTATGTTTTTTATACTGTGGTTTGCGTATTTTATATATTTATGTTATTACTATATTATACTACTTTTTATACATGACGAATGTAAACTCAATTGTATTAACATAAAAAAAAAAAAACTTAAACGAAAAATTCTCATGTTCGGTGTTACATAAAACTCTCTGTATGCTGATAGCATCTATATAATTATATAATAATTTTTATTTTATGTCAAATCTTCAATTAGCAACAAACAATTATAAACATTGACAAAAATCATTAAAATTGTCAAAATTTACACAAAGCAAATATTTAGCAAATAAAAAATATATAAAACTTATTAATTGTTAACAAGAAAATAAAAATTTTGTTATAATTTCGTTTGTTGTAATCAATAGATGGCAATCGGCGCTTCAAATTAAGATAGAATTGGTATCACTCATAACTACGGTTTCGCTGTCAAGGGCGTGAGAAAATGTCATTCGATGATCAAAACTTTGGAAGTGACTTTTTCTAAAAGAATAGAATATTTTAAGACATTTTTATCATATGCATATTTTAAACTAAATTGGCCATTTTTTTGTTAATACGAGTTTTTAAATTTTCGAGAACTTTTAATATACACATTTAACTTCTCAAAATTAGCATATCTAACAATAACAATTATTAAAATACATTGGAAATTACAAAACAATAATAATAAAAATAATAGAATTTAATTTTGTTAATATTTTTTTCTTAATTGTTTATCAAAAGTTATAAAAGATACTAAAACGTTGTATGGGATTGAAAGATATACATTTAAAAAAAAATAAATATGGTGTCATTTGAGAAAAAAAAGTTGATTGTCGCTACCCTGACAGTTTTCATTGTATTGTCAATTCGGTGACACCATTAATTAAGGAATTTCCTGCCGTTTACAAATATATATAGTTTGTTATACTTTACTATCAAAATAAAAAAGTTAGGAGGGGGAGGAACACTAAACTGAATCACCCTGTGCATAAATAATGTCCAAAATTTACGAGGGAAAAAATAGTAGTTACTAAATTGATAAATTCACTAAGCAATTCGAAATGTAATAAATTGGATAGCATCAAAAAACATACAAGTAATGAAAATCTTAGATAAAAAATTAGAGGCGTCTAATTTTTGGAAATTTAATTCCACGAAAACTGTCAAAATTTTTAAAATTTTATATATCTAGGAAATTAAGAAATATAGTTATAATTTTGAAAATTAATGGAAACCTTAAAAATTTACGAAATATCGTCAAGGTTTTTCAAAATTAAGCATAGTTGAGAATAATCATGAAAATCGTCAAAATTGTTCAATGTAACGAAAATTTACGAAAGCTACTAAGATTTGAAAAATTTACCAAAAATCATGAAAAGTGTCAAATTTTGAAAATCTAGGAAATTTATGAAAAACTCTACGAAAAGCTTCAAAATATTTTCATTCAACGAATATTTAGGAAACTTACGAAAGAATTAAATAATCAACGAAATTGTATGAAAAGTGTAAAGTTTTTCAGAATTAACGAACATTTAAAATATTCATTAAAACCGTTAGTTAAGTTTTGACAATTTTTTTGTGTTTTCAAAATTTTAGTAAATTTCTAAGATTTTCTTGCATTTTAAAAATTGTCGTTAATTTAAACAATGTTGATACTTTTCATAACAATTTTAAAAATTAACGGAACTATTTTAGAAATTTATGAAAATTGCCCAGAATTTAAAATTGAAGAAAGTTTTGAAAGTTATGAAAGGTATCGAAATTTTTAAAATAATTGAAAATTTAGGAAATTCAGGAAAAGTTCGATACTTTTCATAAAATTTTTGAAATATAACGGAAATCTTGGAATCCAATGAAAAACTTAGTTTTTTTAAGTTCTAAGAAATTTATGAAAATTGCCAAGAATTATAAAAATTTATGAAAAGTATCGACATTTTTAAAATATTTTAGGAAAGTCAGAAAAAGAGTAACATTTTTCAAAATTAACAAATTTTATTCAATTCAGGAAAACCCTCAACATTTTCAAAAACTAACGGAAGTCTTGGAATTTTATAAAAAACTTCAGGATTTTTTAAGTTAGCGATCTTTGGGAAATTCATGAAAATTGCCAATAATTTAAGAATTAAAGGGAATGTGTTTGCTACAATTTTCGTGATTTTTTGTGGTCGATGTGCATGATTTCCATGGCGGTCGTGTTTTTGAACCATGGCGGATCCAATCTAGTCAGCTCGTTCGCGTTTAAAAATGTTTGAAAAGTATCGAAACTTTTGAAATCAACGGAAATTCAGGAGATACGTCAGAATTTCAAAAATTAAAGGAAATCTTGTAAATTTACGAAAAGCTTTAAAAATTGAGTAAAATTGTCGAAATTCGTGAAAATTGCCAATAGTTTAAGAATTAAGGGGAATTTTAAAAATTTTTGAAAAGTATCGAAACTTTTGAAATCAACAGAAATTCAGGAGATACGTCAGAATTTCAAAAATTAAAGGAAATCTTATAAATTTACGAAAAGCTTTGATAACTAACATTTTAAAAATGAATCAACAATTTCAAAATATGAAACAAAGATATTCCACTCCCAGACAAAGCATAAAGTAAAATTTAGAGTTGAGAAAAGCCCGAAGAATTTCGGGCTTTTCTCAACTCAAAATTTTACTTTATGTGCCACGCGCGTAAAAATACTGATTTGTTAAGTTTAAAATGTTTAAAACATTTTTTTATTACAGATTATCACTTTTCGACATACTGTAAAATGTTGTCTAATTTAAATGACAATTTCTTGACATTTCATCACTTTTTGATATTGTTTCAACATTTTCTTAAATTTAATCATTTAATTGTTATTCAACAGCTTACGAATTTTTAAAAATGCCCTCAAATAACAACATTTTTATCTTGACCTTTCATAACTATTCCATAGTTTGCGCACCACTAATAGATCATTAAATTCTAGATAAAAACAAAAAACTTTATTATTATTATATTAAATTAAGTAAGATTTTGTTGTATTAATACAAAATGTTAGTATAGTAGATATGAACTAGCATTTAACTATAATGATATAACCGGCAATTATGTTGACATGGCTATTAGTATTTTAAATAACTAAGGAACAGAGCTGGGACGAATCCTCGTAAAAAGGATTCGAATCATGAATTCGAATCACCTAATATGATTCGAATCA
This sequence comes from Philonthus cognatus, assembly GCA_932526585.2. Classification (NCBI taxonomy): domain Eukaryota; kingdom Metazoa; phylum Arthropoda; class Insecta; order Coleoptera; family Staphylinidae; genus Philonthus; species Philonthus cognatus. Next base: position 117,382,911 of record OW052241.1, on the reverse strand, counting down.
CGAATACTCGAATAAAGGACTCGTAGGAGATAAATATGATTTGAATCAAAGATTCGAATCCTCTTTTTTCGAATTACGAATACACAAATCCTTTAAGAATAAATTTGATTTTATTATTTTTTTGCAACCATTAATATATAAATATCGTTACCAGTTGTTATTATTAACACTGAACATCGTTGATAACAGAACAGACTAAATATATGATTCCCTGTTGCTCAGATTAAAGATGTGTTTGTGTGTTTTTGAACTTCCCTTCAAATCAATATTTGTATGCGTGGCGCATGAAGTAAAATTTCGAGTTTAGAAAAGCCCAAAAATTTTCACGGGGCTGTTCTAAACTCGAAATTTTACTTCCTGCTTAGCCTGGGAGTGGAAACACCCGTTCAAAACTTCAAATTGAACTCTAGTATAAAATCGACGAATGCCTGAAAATTACGTAAATAAAAAATTCACTGAATATCATTTAAACCACGAAAGTCGAAGAAAAGTCATGGAATTATATTAAAATTGACCAAAACACTAATAAAAAAGCCACATGATATTATTAAATTTGTTAAAATTTGCAGGCAAATTACAAAACATGTAAAAATTTATAAAATTAACTTAATTATTGACAAAAACAATTAAAACAATTTAACAAAATTGAGGTTTCCCACAAAAAAAAATTATATATTGAAAGGTCATCGAAAAACAATCTTGAATCAGGGAAATGCCGGAAAGAGGTAACATTTCAGATTGTGGCCACCTTGTCAGTTTTACTTCAAATAATATTAAACAACATTTAGAAAACTAGATTATTATCTTTAAAAACATTTTCAGTCATTTAATGTTTTTATCAAAGCTTTCAGTTTGAAGTTTCGAACGAGCGTTTCCACTCCCAGACTAAGCATGAAGTAAAATTTCGAGTTTAGAAAAGCCCCGTGAAAATTTGTCTCGGGTGGCGCAACGACCCGAGACAAATTTTCTGGGCTTTTCTAAACTCGAAATTTTACTTCATGCGCCACGCGTATAAAACAGTGATTTAACGAGAAATTTAAAAACACACAAAAGACATTTTTCAAGTTAATCCTCACAAATAATTCAAATTATTTTTGACGATTCAAAACCTTTTGTAAGTATTCGAATCCTTTTATAAATATTCGAATCCTTTTATAAGCATTCGAATCACCCACATCGGGATTCGAATACGAATCCTCTTAAAAAATGGGACGAATCCGGATCACGAATCCAGTTGACCTAAAGTATTCGAATGCCTCTTTTGAATCCTCTAAAAGGATTCGAATCCAGGATTCGAATCCTGAATGATTCGAATCTTGCCCAGCTCTGCTAAGTAATACTTTATTTATCTAACAGTTCTGGAAAGTACATTTAAATATATAAAAGTATCCTATGTTCTATCAAAATAAACCTGTAGAGTGCCATGGAAAATTTTTAGGCTGGCAATTCTGCAATTATATTTTATAATTATTATGTGTGACGTTTTATATGTCAATTTATAAAGCGTGTAGCAAACTTAAAATTAAAAAAAGAATATATCATGGCACTCCAAAGGATTTTTTTTTTAATGAACATACGATATCTACACTATTTTAACCATTAATGTCTAATCGAAAGCATTGCGCATTGATTTTATTCTTTGACAAATTTAGCCTCTCAAAATATTTCTTGCTGGCGCTGCTGTCAACAATCTCATCACATTGCCTACTTAAAACGTTCGGAAAAACGCACACTGGCAAAGTATCATCACCGCATCCAGCCCAAATCGTCAAAGTCCCATTGAAGCCCCTCAACCAGTCTCTGACCGAATCCATACATGTACACAACATGGGATTCCCATCTAAAGTCAACAAATCCACTTTCAGTTTATCCATCAGCTTTTTCGAAAGAAAATTAATCCAATTCGCGCTTAAATACAGTTTATTGATGCTAATTGGATTTTCGGGAAATACGTTCGCGTTTATAATTGTGAGTTTGTTGTAGCGTAGGTTTAGATAAGATAATTTGTGGACGTTTTTAAAGGCGTTTAAGTCAACGGCTGTGATTTCGTTGAATTCCAAGTGGACGTCGCGGAGTTTTGGAAACTCGGCGAAAGTGTTTGCTACAATTTTCGTGATTTTGTTGTGGTCGATGTGCATGATTTCCATGGCGGTCGTGTTTTTGAACCAGGACGGATCCAATCTAGTTAGCTCGTTCGTGTTCAAGCGCAGTTTCCTCAAGCTGGGCATGTTTGAAAAACCATCACCTTTATTAGAAAAAATAATCTGAATAAAATAGAATGTCATACTCGGCAAAATAAAACACTCTAATGTGTCTTAATTTTGCTCAAATTTAAAATAAAAAAATAATATTAAAATTCAAAGCAAAATTACTACTAATAAAACGGCACACTAAAAATGACTGTTATTCCTTACTTCACTTTTTATTTTTATCGTTAGATGTACATTTCGAGACACAAAGTGCCCATTATCAATAACAAACTGAATTCTTACAACTAGTTGCGCGGTATATACAGGGTGTCAATTTGAAAACAAGCCAGCCAGAATATCTTTGGAACCGTAACAGTTAGAGAAAATTTTTCAAAACCATTTTGCCCCACATAACAATCTTCTGCGACCAACCCTTTAGGCTGTAGCCACCCTTGCCCATTTTTTTGTAAATGGCACCACCCCACTTGTGATATATCATTAGAAAGGTCTTCTAAAGTGCCAATCAGTTGTACCAACTATTTTTTTTATTGTTACTTAAAAAATGCAAACAAAATTTAAATCAATTTATTTAATTTTAAAATTGTTGTCAAATTAGGTATCATAACAATTTATTTTTACAAATTAGAAATGAAAAATCACAGATAAACACAATAATACCCAATGTTTTACAGAGTTATCTATTGTTTTATTAAAATATGGACAACTCTAATAAAAAATATTAAAATAATAACAAAACTTGGTTCAATGGAATACATTAACTGAATAAATTGCACCTGTCCTCAATATAAAAAAAATCCTTGACAAAAAACACTTTTAAGCAAACTATAATTTAATAATTAATTTTTTTTACATTTTTTATGTAACAATAAAAATTTTAGTTGGTACCATTGATTAGCATTTTGAAAGAACTTTGTAATTATATATCACCAGTGGCGTCATGCCATTTAAAAAATGGGCAAGGGTGGCTACAGCCTAAGGGGTTGGTTGCAGAAGATTGTTATGTGGATCAAAATGGTTCCCCCTCCATATCCTAGGAACGGTTTTGGAAAATGTCTCTAACTGTTACGGTTCCAACGATATTATAGCTGGCTTGTTTTCAAATTGACACCCTGTATATCTAAAATGAGGCTATAAAAACAATCACTAACTTTCCACGGTTTTGGTATAGATACGTGCATGATATTATCGCAATAGTCAAAACAGATACAAACGTGAAAGACATAACTTCCAATTTAAATAAACTTTTTTCCAGTATCAGTTTCACGCATGAAATAGAAATAAATAATCAAATATAATTTCTAGATTTACTTTTGATAAATAATAATAAAAAAATTGAATTTAATATATACAGGAAAAACACACACACTTTTAATTACATCCACTCATCTTCATCTTCTCCATTTAAACATAAATTAGCAGCTTTTAATAGCATGATTTTTCAAACAATTAACATACCAATATCTAAAGAAAATAGAGAAAAGGAATTTAGTTTAATCAGGAAAATAGGCATTTCATTAAACTACAAAATAGATACAATCAATAAATGAATTAACAGACACATTAAAAATCACAAAATAAAATTAAGTACCATCGTAATCAATTTGAAAGAAACCGCCCCAAAAAAGTTTGCTAGATTCATTTACCCATCAATTTGTATGAAAATTGATAGTATATTGAATAAATTCAGCATTTCTCCTGCTTTTTATGTCAATACAAAATTTTAAAGTTTACTTGGCAACGCTTTTGCAAAAACAAACCACCTAGAACATTCCGGAAAATTTGAAAAATTTGGTTTGGTCGCTCCGCGCTTCGCGCTATGCGACCAAATTTTCAGGCTTCTCTAAACTCGAAATTTTACTTCATCTGGAAGTGGAAAACACTCGTTTGAAAGTTCAATTTGAAATATTTGTAAAAACAACGAATATCTGAAGATTTACAGCGTATACATTGTATTGAGATATGTATACTTAAAAGAAAAACCCTTTGTATATCTGAGATGGTTATAAATAATATGCAGTGTGCAAAACAATTTTAGTGGTGTTTGTTTAAAGTTTAATGAATTATCTCACTGGAAGATATCACCACTCTAAGGCAGATGTTTAAGTTTATTGTATAAAGAAAAACACTTCGAAGCACATTTAACTTGGTATATTCAAAATAATTAAGTATTTACAGCGAAATGTTTGACAGTTGATGTTTAGATGTTTAAGATTTGTTATTTAAGGTTTGATGTTTAAAACTAGACTGTTTATCTTAAAATTATAAAATATGAATTAAGAAAAATATGTTTAGGAATGTGGGGGCAAAGTCGCTGTTATTGGTCACTCGTATTTTGGGGGATGATCCCAAAAGAAGTGGTAGTAAGATATTCCTTGGAATTGAAAATCTGGATTTTCTCTTTAAAATATTTTTAATGAAAATACGAATGACCAAAATAACTCCCATGCTGTGCGAAAAGGGTGCGACCGTTACAAATTGCTCTACCCTAATAAACTCATAAACCTATTCAAAATAGATCTCTTTTGATTAAAAAACACTTAGAACCTTTCTTCAATACTTTATTTTGTAACCAAATGTATATTTCGGACACGAAGTGTCCATTATCAATGGTTTGATACTAATACAAAAAATATACATTTTACACTGATTTATATACACTAAAAAATGAAGGAATTAGAGGGTGTCGGTAGGGGGTGTGGTTATGGTGGTAATAAACTAATTTTAGCGGAAAAAAGGTTATCTGTGGGTAAGTAGGTACGTGTTTGATGGGGATTCCAAGGGATTAGGAAAACACCCGAGTTTCAGGTGGACACACTAAATCTAATAAAACATTTTCGAGCGGACTTAAATCGAAATTTAACAGTAGGTTTTCTTGTTTTTTCATTTGAATTGCCTCCAACATATTTAAATGATAGTGTGTAGAATGTTTCAATAATTTTACGTTTTCTAAAGTGAACTTATGGCCCGTTTCAATTGCATGGTTAGCGACCGCAGATTTATCCGGATTCAGGTGTTTAATGTGTGAGACATGTTCCTTGAATCTAGTTTGAATGTTTCTTTGTGTTTGTCCTATGTATATTTTGTCACAATTCGAACATTTAATGGAATAAATTCCAGATTTTTCTAAGAAATGTGTTTTGTTAAAAGTGTTCCCTAGTAAATTGTGTAATTTTGTATTTACATAGTACGCTGGGGTTAAATTGAATTTCTTGTACAATTTTTTGAAATTATTTTCGATTGTGGGGGAATAACTTAGTCTGACATATTTTGTTTCTTTTATGGTTTCTATATCTGTAAGTGAAGTTATATTTCGGAGTTTATATTTACGTGAATGTCTATTAATTAGTCTCTGTATTGTATTTCTGTTGTATTTAAGGTGTGCTGCTATTGTGTGAATGAATTTTAGTTCCTTTTTTCTAATTTCGGGTGATAATGGTATGTTGAAGGCTCTATTTATCATACTATTAAAGGCAGATAGTTTATATTTCATTGGTGCAAATGCGTTGGCATGGATATAATTGAAAGTATGAGTATGTTTCCTGAATATATCAAATACTAATTTATTGTTTTCTCTTTTTATAAGAATGTCTAGGAAGGGGGTGAGTTTTCGTCCTCTAACTCGTATGTAAAATTAATACTATTGTAAATATTGTTAATGGATGAGATGAAGTTGTTAATATCGAAATTTGTTTCGACCACAGCAAATATGTCATCGACATATCTAAACTAAATATTCGGAAACTGGGTTATTGATTTTTTGGCAATATTTTCAAAATTATTTAGAAAAATGTGAGCAAGAAACGGTGATAACGGGTTACCCATGGCAGTGCCAAATGTTTGCTTATAGTATGAATTATTGAACTCAAACACGTTACAATCCATCACTAGTTCGGTAAGCTGTAAGTATTCTTTGATTTGTTCGTTTGGAATATTATCTTTTATTAAAATTTCTTCTAGAATAGAAATGGTGTTCTTGATTGGTATGCTCGGGAATAGTGATTCGACATCGAAGGATACTAGTTTATGATCGGATGAGATTTTTATCTTTTCTAAGTGTTTTGTTAATTTTTCAGTTAGAAATTCCATAGAATTAACAAAACACTTAGAAAAGATAAAAATCTCATCCGATCATAAACTAGTATCCTTCGATGTCGAATCACTATTCCCGAGCATACCAATCAAGAACACCATTTCTATTCTAGAAGAAATTTTAATAAAAAATAATATTCCAAACGAACAAATCAAAGAATACTTACAGCTTACCGAACTAGTGATGGATTGTAACGTGTTTGAGTTCAATAATTCATACTATAAGCAAACATTTGGCACTGCCATGGGTAACCCGTTATCACCGTTTCTTGCTCACATTTTTCTAAATAATTTTGAAAATATTGCCAAAAAATCAATAACCCAGTTTCCGAATATTTGGTTTAGATATGTCGATGACATATTTGCTGTGGTCGAAACAAATTTCGATATTAACAACTTCATCTCATCCATTAACAATATTTACAATAGTATTAATTTTACATACGAGTTAGAGGACGAAAACTCACTGCCCTTCCTAGACATTCTTATAAAAAGAGAAAACAATAAATTAGTATTTGATATATTCAGGAAACATACTCATACTTTCAATTATATCCATGCCAACGCATTTGCACCAATGAAATATAAACTATCTGCCTTTAATAGTATGATAAATAGAGCCTTCAACATACCATTATCACCCGAAATTAGAAAAAAGGAACTAAAATTCATTCACACAATAGCAGCACACCTTAAATACAACAGAAATACAATACAGAGACTAATTAATAGACATTCACGTAAATATAAACTCCGAAATATAACTTCACTTACAGATATAGAAACCATAAAAGAAACAAAATATGTCAGACTAAGTTATTCCCCCACAATCGAAAATAATTTCAAAAAATTGTACAAGAAATTCAATTTAACCCCAGCGTACTATGTAAATACAAAATTACACAATTTACTAGGGAACACTTTTAACAAAACACATTTCTTAGAAAAATCTGGAATTTACACAAAGAAACATTCAAACTAGATTCAAGGAACATGTCTCACACATTAAACACCTGAATCCGGATAAATCTGCGGTCGCTAACCATGCAATTGAAACGGGCCATAAGTTCACTTTAGAAAACGTAAAATTATTGAAACATTCTACACACTATCATTTAAATATGTTGGAGGCAATTCAAATGAAAAAACAAGAAAACCTACTGTTAAATTTCGATTTAAGTCCGCTCGAAAATGTTTTATTAGATTTAGTGTGTCCACCTGAAACTCGGGTGTTTTCCTAATCCCTTGGAATCCCCATCAAACACGTACCTACTTACCCACAGATAACCTTTTTTCGGCTAAAATTAGTTTATTACCACCATAACCACACCCCCTACCGACACCCTCTAATTCCTTCATTTTTTAGTGTATATAAATCAGTGTAAAATGTATATTTTTTGTATTAGTATCAAACCATTGATAATGGACACTTCGTGTCCGAAATGTACATTTGGTTACAAAATAAAGTATTGAAGAAAGGTTCTAAGTGTTTTTTAATCAAAGTATAATTATCTTCAAGTAACTCAATCAATCCAAAAAAGATCTCTTTTGTTCAAATAAACTTCCAAAACGTGATAATTCACAAATGAGAGGGTTACAAGGTTTATTTCGTATTTCTGTAAGACGACCTATTTTGAGGAATGTTAATAGGGGTAGAGCAATTAAATAATAAAATAAAAATATACAGACACGATTTGTAACACGCAGTTCTTCAACAATACGGCAATGTCCTTCATAAAGATAAGAGATAAAAATATGCTCAATTTTATTTGAAGTTAGAATTAAAATTCTTTCTAATAGCTACGAGTATAAAGATGTATTACCCAAATTAGGCAGTTGCGCGGTAGAACAGCATTTCCCGAACGTAGGCGAGACAGTTCTGAAAACGTTGGGCCGTAAATGTACCATTCGGTGCTGACCAGGCTCGGCTAGCTTCATATAGAATCGGTCAGCTAAAATCTGTCTCTTTCTGGTCTCTGGTTCTCCTTCTAACTCACGGGCCTTATGGGCCACAAACTAAATCGTTGACCGTAGGTGGCGATACTGTTGACTTTAAAGATTGCACATCTGCTTTTATATCGTTTTGTTTAAGTGAATATGTGTTTGCCGCCAAAAACGCCATTTTATTTAGTGTTTTCACACTGGTAAGTTCATCGTGTAATTTTTATTTTCTAAAATTAATTCAATTATTCTTAGGATTATGGCTAGCTTATGTATAATTTGTGGTCGTGGCGGGAATGAAGTGAAGAAATTATTTTATTTGCCAAAAAATCAGGAAAAGCTGCGTTTGTGGCAAGAAGCACTTGGCGTTTCTTTGTTACAGATGTCAAGAAGAAAACGGATTTGTAATTTGTTGTTTGCCCCCTGGCTCGAACAACTACAACAGACAGTGAATTTAACCCTAACGTTACTGCGGAAAATCCATTAGTTATTGAACAATCAACGGCTCAGGTTATTATATTTTATAAGTAAATCTATCGAAAATTAAATCATTTATTTTTCTTCAAAGGGTCTGGACGTTGATTTGAGCCAACAAGTTTTAGATACAGATACAGAAGAGGTAAGTACTATAAATTTACAATCAAATAAAAATCTTTTACAGGTAGAATTGCATCCCGCACCATCCACATTGAAAAAGCGTAAGTCTCTATTGGACTCTTTAGTTAAGAAAGAGGTCAACTCATCACCCAGGAAAAAATTACTGATGAAGGTAATTAAAAACAAGGAAAATCATTTACGCCAACTAAGAAGCAAATTCAAACACATTAGGCAATCATTTTCACTCTCCCCGAGAGTGTTTCATTCAAGAGAATATAATTTTTTTTTTAAAAGGTAAAAATTGAAATGTTATTTTAGATAAATTTAGTGCATGAATTATAATTTATGGGCTGCGGTAGCCGAGTGGGCAAGACATTAGTCTAATTGTTCGTTAGCCGCAGAGAGCGAGTTTGAATTTTTCTAACGAGAAATACTCGTCCAGGGTTGTTATTTGTGTTGTCCACATTTCATTCAATTAAATTAACAAAATTAGAAAGTTGTCGTGCCTAAGTAAATTCCGTAAAATTCATATCATCCCCAACATGATTTCCTATCCATCAGCCTTCATTTTTATATTAAAAAAAATGTAATTATGATTCATTTATAGTTTCTTAAGGGGAATATAACAGTGGTCTGAAATTTAATGTTAGGTTTATTTAAAAACTAAAGGTCCTAGAAAGTTGAAATTTTTACAGCGTATATTAAGCCCAATTATCTAGTGAAATATTGAAGTACTTTTTTTTAAACAATTTGCTTTCAGAGGTATGAAAAAAATAATGTTATATTTTTCAAAATTAAAAAAAATATTCCCATATCTTACTAGTTTATACTATAAGGAATATAATGTGAACATTTCATAATGATGCGATAACTCATGCCCGAGTCAGGTTAAAATAAAAATCTTGAAAAATAAGACCGTAAAATACCGCCGCCTTGCGGATCTTCTCTTAGTTGAACACGTTGTACACTCATCTGCACAATTATTGGAGGGCCGAGCAGCATGCGGCCAGCGTTTATCCCTGGGCCGGTGAACGCTGCGCGGTATCGCGTTTGTTTTTCTTTTCTTTTCTCAATCATATTTAACAAACACGGCTCGCGTCGTTAGCATTTGTTCTCGTAAAATTAATGTTTTCCAATTATAATCGATATTTTATTGTACTAGTGTTTTATTTTTATACTTTCTGACTACTAATGGAATAAGTTTTTTTTATACTGCATGTTCACTAATATAGAAAACACGAAATGTTTCACTAATTTAAATAAAGATGTGTAATATACCTTTAATATTGGCTTCCCTAATTATTTGACAGTGTCGGTATTATTAAATTATTTTAAAGTTTTTTAAGCTGATTAATAGGCCAGAAGCAATCAAATAACAATGAGTCTTGTTCAAATCATTATTTCGTCTTAAATCTTTCGTTGTTAAAGCAGTTGTTAAATGCCATTAAACTTCTCGCAATAAAACTATTAAAGTAAATTGTAAAGTTTCTAGCAACCAGACCTATTTGAACCAACTGCGACTTCATGAACGAAGCAATGATATCAAAACTATAAGAATAGTAAGAATAACGTCACTAATATGACGTTGTTGTTACAAATCAACTATTTTTTACTGAGCACAGGTAATATATGTTTGACGAATGTTTAAAATAATGGAGGGTTTAACTGCGTGCATATTCATTGTTAATTATTTTAGAAAAAATAGAACTACAATAATAATAAGGTAGTTATTATAACGCATTTCAAATAACAAGCTTCTTGCTCAACATTGCACCGAGCCCAATATATTTTTTAAGGCCCGGCTTGGCCCGACCCGGTCATAAAATAAGAGAGATTGAGTTTTGCCTGACCAGGCCCGGTCAACATTTCAGGACTAAATAAATAAAAAATATACTTATTTGATTATTGGCGTAGTTTTTAGAAAAAGTAAAAAATATATATAAAATTAAGATAATTTAAATATTGAATACGATACGGGAAAATCACCTAAGAAAAATTCAGGCCCGTGCAGTGCTCCAATTGACATATCTTCCCTAAATATTTTAGATGACAAATCTCAAATATATTTTTTGTTGAGTATAAAATGTCTGCCTGAAGTAATTTTATTATTTATTTGTTGCATTCATAAAAACTAGAATATTTGATAAAATAAAAATTGAAATTCTCCCGAAAATTTGGGGTATTTACCCAATTTGGCAGAGGCCAAATTAATACACATTATTTTCATGGCCATAGCAGTTAGGAAAGATAATATTCCTATATAAAAAATGTCATTGAAAATCCTATGTTCCGCGTTTTTCATACAGGGTGTCTACGGTAAACCGTTCGTTAAAAGTTTATGGGGTTGCCGTTGCACTAAAAATTTGAAAAAAATCCTTGTCATACGGTTAAATCAGTTCTCCTCGTGTGAAATATTTTCAACTTTATATCACTTCCGGTTCCACCGGAAGTAGCACCAAATTTGTTATTTCAAATAGAACACCCTATATATTAGTCATTTTTTAGATTCCTCGATTAAATTGCAACATATTTTATTCAAATATATGTACACTTATCTCTTATAGTTTTGAAGCAAAAAAAATATTTCTAAAATTTTGACTTCTAAAAGGCATCTTGAAATCTGTCTGTAACTTCTCTTAAGAATAAGATAAAAATATGATTTAAATCTCTACTTGTACCTAAGGGATGCCTCTATAGGTATATTAATTCGCAACTGAATTTTAGTAGGCAAGTAGTAATGTTTTTGTTTTGTCGCGTATGTAATGCAAAATGTACAATAATAACAGTATATTACGTAACCAGAGTAGTATCCAGTATATTACATGTGAGCGGACATGTTGCGCACGAGCCGCGCAGCGGCGAGTGCAGTATTCCGCGAGTATGTAATTGCCATACCACTCGAGAAACGTACGATATTTTACCTACGCCCTAACAAAATAAACAATGAGCATTAAAGAACAACTTATTTATTGTAATAATTTTTAATAGTATCATGACAATGATGGAAACTAAATTACTACTTGAATAATATACAGGGAATAGAGCTGTACATTTTCCGACATTCGTTGTTTTTTAAAAGAGTTCAATTTGAAGCTTTAAACGAGTGTTTTCCACTCCTAGACTAAGCATAAAGTAAAATTTCCAGTTTAGAAAAGCCCCGTGAAAATTCTGGGCTTTTCTAAACTCGAAATTTTACTTCATGCGCCAGGCGTATAAGACACAAAAATATTGTGAAATTTATTTATATTCGAACTTCAGTTGAAATCTGTGTTTTATACGCGTGGCGCATGAAGTAAAATTTCGAGTTTAGAAAAGCCCAGAAAATTTGTCTCGGGTCGCTGCGCGACCCACGACAAATTTTCAAGGGGCTTTTCTAAACTCGAAATTTTACTTCATGCTTAGTCTGGGAGTGGAAAACACTCGTTTAGAGCTTCAAATTGAACCATTAAAAAAAACAACGAATAACTAAAGATTTAAAGAAAACAAGCTGAATTTGGTATACGTATATTTTAAAGAAAAACTCCCTGTACATCAAAGAAATGTCATTACCCTGCATAAATGCGACGAAGGACGAATATTCGAAATAATTCGAAAACTACTCGCTATAGAAGTATAGTTGTATAATACTTTTTTGTAGGAAATTTTCGCCCTAATCGTACTACGTGATAAAAATTGGATCATTCCATACAAAAAAAAAATGAATTACTTGATATTGAAGAGAGCACTTAGACTTATTGACATTTTAAGAACACTTATTGTCAAAATTGACAGTTTCCAATTAATTTACTCATAGAAGCATTCTCTAGGTACAAGTAGAGATATAAATCATATGTTTATCTTATTCTTAAGAGAAGTTACAGACAGATTTCGAGATGCCTTTTAAAGGTCAAAATTTTAGAAATATTTCTTTTTTCTTGAATACTATAAAAGATAAGTGTACATATGTTTGAATGAAATATGTTGCAATTTAAACGAGAAACCCCAAAAATTGCTAATAAGTAGGGTGTTCTATTTAAAATAACAAATTTGGTGCTACTTCCGGTGGAACCGGAAGTTATATAAAGTTGAAATATTGCACATGAGGAGAACTGATTCAACCATATGCCAAGGATTGTTTTCCAATTTTTAGTGCAACGGCAACCCCATAAACTGTTAACGAATGGTTTAGCGTAGACACCCTGTATATATCCGGCATATAAATATTTACAAGGAGCTTATGAACATGAATTATTTTATTAATATATTTTTAAGAAATAATCTCTAATTTAATAAAATAAAACACATAGTTTGTTCGGCTGTCGAAACTTTAGTCTTAAAAGAAAAAATAATGTGTTATAATGACAAGAATAAGAATCATCGGTTTTGTAAATACCAAAAAATAACACAGGATCCGATAACGCTTTCTAACGAATTAAAAACAATACATAGCTTGTATGTATTATCAGCGTGTTTGAATAATACGAATCGACACTTTCCTTAGATCCGTCTTTTTTATACGCTTTTTTTTTCGTCTATTCCACGCGACGCGAGACCCCATCCGTTCATGCCAAGGAGCAATGCACAAATGCACAGCGAGCTGCCGCTTTTCTCTCTGACTGTATTCGCCCCACTTGCCCTGTAAATTTGGCATCGGATGAGCTACTCTAAACTATGTGGGTCTTTCCAACACGATCGGCGTGTTACACTGCAATAATCCCCTTAAGGAGGAGGTAGGAGGTGGTCAGTTATTCAAATATAAATATATCAAATAGTATATAGTTGTTTAATGTTTAAAGCTGCTCCATATAACGCTGTTTTCAAATAATTATGCAGATTAAAATATTTCAATATAAAAATGTCATCATATTATGCGATTAGTGGAAAAAGTACATGGTCTTGTTTTAAAATATGTTGTTTAACCATACTCAAGGTCTTACAGTTTTTTACAATTATCTTTGAAACATTGAATGAACAATGTTCAACGTTTGAAACTATAACAAACTGGTTAAGTTGTTACTCAGGTTAGCGCAGTTACTCTATTTAAAATTGTTACTTTGACCCTAATTAAGTGTTGTAATTTCTACAGATTGAAAAGGATACTACTTCAACAAATTCATAAGATACACAACCCATCTGGTATCGAACGAGCCAATAAATACCTAGCCAGTTCTATAGGCCTGCTGCTGCCATTGTTAATTTTTTTAAAATTTTGTTTGGGGCAAATAATGTGCAAATTTTTAAAAAAATGTTCTTTTATTCTCGGTTTTTCTTTCTTCTTTCTTCTTTTGTAAATTCTTTGTTTATTTATTATTCTTTTATTGTAAATATTTGCACATTTTTATGTACTAAAGTAATTGTATACAATAATGTTTTATTTAACATGAAATGTCAAAATGTATTTAAATTATTGTATGTTTGTTCATCATAGAATATATACAGAGAGTTTTATGTAACACTGAACATACTAAAATGTACTCAATGTTAATTTTCCTAAGTTCGATGTGTACTGGGACGCATCAAAGCATTGAGTGCGATGTGATTGGCTACGATTGCTAATTGTAATATAGTCAACCCAATTTACACTTTTTCCTTCAAAAATAAATGAAATCTGTCAGTTATTGCAAGCAAGTGATATTTGCTGTTCTAGCACTTGAAGCAGACGTAGACGAAGAACGGAGAGTTGAACATATCAATAATCTGTACAAAGAAGGAAAAGATTATTCTGGTAAACTTATACCATGGAGAAAACAACTCAAGAAATTCCCAAGATTTATTTTCTGAAAAATTTTCTGTTCAATCAGACTACCATTTATTTCAACCATTTCGAACCTTCTAGAACAGTTTGTTTGGATAAATTTCACAAGCGAGGAGTTAGAAGTCCGTTGATATTATCGGAAGAGATGAAATTAAACAATTTCTGTTATGTCGAAAAGTGTCTAATAATATCTTTAATTAATTTCTCACTTAACCGTGGTGAAACATTTTTGAATATAATTCTGGATATTTAATTAAAACACTTGGTTTTGTTTCACTAATTTAGTGAAACAAAACCAAGTGTTTTAATTAAATATCCAGAATTATGTGTCTAATAATATCCTTACTATCCCAAAATCATTTAATATTTAAAAATCCTTTGTACGTAGGAGTTCTACAAGAATTTAAGTTTAGATCCTACAAATTCCAATATTACTAGTTGCTGTATAACAACATTAAACGATAACATTTTTGTAAAATTGTATTTAATATGTTAAATTAAACAACGAAATGTTGCGAAAAATTGTGTTTACTGATAAAGTGTTTATATCTTCTTAGTATTTGACTGATTAAAAATATAACAAAAGTTGATAACTATTCCGTTGTACTAAAATATTCATAATACAACATATTGTGGTTGACATAATAATTGACAAATTTAATTTATTTTTGACGTGAAGAGTGTACATTGGGTTGACTATATTACAATTAGAAATCCTAGCCAATCACATCGGACTCAATGCTTTGATGCGCCCCAGTACACATCGAACATAGGAAAATTAACATTAAGTACATTTTAGTATGTTCGGTGTTACATAAAACTCTCTGTATATGTATGTATTTATATTGTTATAAAGTGTTTTTGTTCAATCCTATCACTATGCATGTATAGTGTGTGGATTTATTTTGTATTGTAGCACATTATCGGCAAAATCTGATAATTGCAAACATTTCCTGTGAAAAAATTTAATTTTGAACAGAATGTGTTAAATTATCAGCTTTATGCGATATTTTGCTACTACAAAATAAATCTGCATACTGATAAAAAGATTTGTGCGAGAGGTTGCACACCTGAAAAGGGGTGTGAATGGAGGGTTGCATACTTATGAATTTTGAAACAAACAGTTTCCTGTAAATAAATTTTACGCTCTACAGCGCCACTTGGAATCCGTCGACGATTTTTGAGTAAAAGAGATATTTTATTGGAAAGAGAAAGAGTTACTTTTAGCGTTCAAAATTTAATTCGCAGCTAGCTGTCTGTTAATGGTTTGTGGTGCTGGCTCTCGCAGAGATAATACCATTGAAATCCCAAAGGGTCCTCGTCCGATCCACCACCTGCCATGTGCGTGGGAGTTCCGTTCTTTCAAATAAATGTGCGCTCAACGTAGTCAGGTTCCACTTTCTCATTTTTTAAGCAGCGGAAATACACGAAAGGCGCTCGTTCTGCGCAAAGGATGCCTAATTTGAAAAATTCCACTATACCACCGCCCATGACTTCACCAAATGATGACCGCTCTACACGGTAAATATTGTAGTTATATATTGACAGTTGACTATTTTTAATATTTTCCTCAGTAATGACTATTAAATCATAAATGCAACTATTAACGTTTAACATGAACTATTTCATTTTAGTTCGCATACCTTTGACATTTTGGTAACACAGATTTAGTTTTAGTTTTAGATTTTTGTGCGGTTTAAACTCGTAGCTTCTGAGGGTTTCTCATTGTTACTACTTATGTAAGGAAAATCGTTTCGATATTTTATAATAATTATTTTTTCTATCATTTTAAAGTGAATACTCTTTTTTTATTAGTAAACTCAATAAAATTAAGTATAAGGACTCCGAATCTACAATTAACATATTTATGGGAATTAGCGATTGGCAGCAATAATGCAATTTGTAAGATAATTCCCACATTAAAGCGTTTCGAGGTTAGAAATGATTTGTTTTCTATCATATTAAAGTGAATAATATTTTTTTTATAAGTGAATTAGATAGATTTGAGTATGAGAAATCCTAATCTACAATTAACTTCTGTATGGGAATTAGCGTTTGGCAGCAATAATGCAATTTGTAAGATAATTACCACATAAAGGCGTTTTGAGGGCAGAGCAGATTTTTTTTCCTATTATCTTAATATTCTTTTTTTATTAGTGAATTTAATGTATAAGGAATCCGAATCTGCAATTTACTTTTTTATGAGAATTAGCGTTCGGCAGGAATAATGCAATTTGTAAGATAATTTCCACATTTAAACGTTTCGAGGGTAGAAATGATTTTTTTTATCATCTTGAAGTGAATATTCTGTTTTAATCGTTGTATTTAATAGATTTTAGTATAAGGAATCCGAATCTTTACATAACTTTTTCATGGGAGTTAGCATTTAGCGGCAAAATGCAATTTGTACAATAAATCCTATATTATGGCGTCTTAAGGATAGAAATTATTTTTGTTTTCTATCATCTTGAAGTGAGTATTCTTATTTTATTAGTGAGTTTGATAGATTAACGTATGAGGAATCCGAATCTGCAATTAACTTATTCATGGGAGTTTGCGTTTGGCGGAAAAGACGCAATATATTTGACAAGTTATAGTTGAGGGTGAAAATAAAATTGAGTTAATAATAAGGGGTAAATGCACAATACACAGTTAATTTGATGATATTTATTGACGCTCCGCTGTTTAAAAGTGATATTGAGGTCAATTACGCTGAAAAATAATTTGAATCTATTGCTGAAAGCTATTGCTTACTTTCCACCCGTAAAATTTGGTTTGGTCGCTCCGCACAGTATACTATTTAACCAATCTAGAGAGACAAAATTCATAGACTAGTTTTTATGGTACATTTTGGATCATGAATTAACTAATTTTGCATTAATATAAACATTGTTTTCCAAAAACATTATTTAAATGAGTCAGTAATTAAATTCAGTAAAAGATTTGAGGTGTATTATCACCAAAACAAATATTTTTTCTTGTAGTTCATTTTGCATTCGTTTAGTATTATGTTTGTCAATAAATGTTGTGAAGGTTTTCTTATTTATAATGTGTATCACTGTGTATACTTTTAGACTAACCACAAGCGATTGACTTTTATAAAACATTTTTTGCACAGGGAATTTTTATTTTAAGTAATATCCTCGATATTCGTTGTCTTTTTGAAATAGTTCCATTTGAAGCTTTAAACGAGTGTTTCTACTCCCAGATTAAGCATGAAGTAATAGTATAGTATATTAAGTATATTAAGAGTTCAATTTGAAGCTTTGAACGAATGTCGTCCACTCCCAGACTAAGCATGAAGTAAAATTTCCAGTTTAGAAAAGCCTGAGTGTTGTGATTTGGACACGTAACGTCCAAATCCATACTCAGGCTTTTCTAAACTCGAAATGTTACTTCATGTGCCAGGAGTTTAAATCACTGAAATATTGTGAAATTAAAAATACACTCTTAAATCAATATTAAAAAAATACTGCTAAAGCAGGATTAAAAATATTCTGCTAAACAAGAATATTTTAAACTTCACTTGAAATCAGTGTTTTAACGCGGGCGCATAAAGTAAAATTTCGTGTTTAGAAAAGCTGCGCGACCCTCGACAAATTTTCTACGCGGGGCTGTTTTAAACTCGAAATTTTACTTCATGCTTAGTCTATTAGTGGACGCCACTCGTTTTATAGCTTCAAACAGAACTCTTAAAAAAACAACAAATATCTGAAAATTTACAGCATATACGCAGTAATTGACATACAGAGAGTTTTATGTAACACCGAACATTTTCCTAACGAGAATTTTTCTTTGAAGTATCCATATGCAAACGTCGCACATTTTCTGATGCTCGGTTTAATAAAATAATTCAATTTGAAGTTTTAAGCGAGTATTTTCCACTCCCAGGCTAAGCATGAAGTAAATTTTCAGGCTTTTCTAAACTCGAAATTTCACTTCATGCTCCACAGGTACAAAGCACTGATTCAGTGTAAAGTTTAGCGGTGTGTTTTAAACTTCGTAATATGTCAGTGTTTTGTACAGGTGGCGCATGAAGTAAAATTTCGAGTTTAGAAAAGCCTAAAAATTTGGTTTGGCCGCTCCGCGCTTCGCGCTACGCGACCAAGCCAAATTTTCAGGCTTTTCTAAACTCAAAATTTTACTTCATGCTTAGCCTGGGAGTGGAAAACACTCGCTTAAAGCATCAAATTAAATTCTTTTAATAAACCGAGCATCGAAAAATGTGCAACGTATGCATATGGATTTACGTATACACAGTAATTGACATACAGAGAGTTTTATGTAACACCGAACATTTTCATAACGAGAATTTTTCTTTGAAGTATCTACGAGCCCTAACAACTATATATTGGGACAAAATCAAATTCATGTATAATTCAGGTATTAGACAGTTTATTTCTTTTTTTCTTTTTTTTTAAATTTAATTCTATGTAAAAACTATTAATGATTTCGATAGCTAACGCCATCTAATGCTTCATAGTGGCATCGTCAGTGACACGAATGCACAATGTGCATATACAGGTCACTGTTTCGTCCACGAGCGAGC
This sequence comes from Philonthus cognatus, assembly GCA_932526585.2. NCBI lineage: Eukaryota > Metazoa > Arthropoda > Insecta > Coleoptera > Staphylinidae > Philonthus > Philonthus cognatus. The sequence continues at coordinate 117,363,791 of OW052241.1, read as the reverse complement.
ATAACTCTGTTTGTGAAACCAGAAAAAAAATATCAAACGATGCCACTATGAAGCATTAGATGGCGTTAGCTATCGAAATCATTAATAGTTTTCACATATTGGCTTGAAATAGTCAGAAATGTTCAGTATTCCTCAGCACTGGATCGGGACCACACTGAAGAGGACCTTGAAGTCCGAAACGCGTCTGTGGGTACCTGGTGCCGGAATACTGAACACAAATTCAATTTTAATTCTATGTAATTAGTTAATTAACATCAATGAGGGCCAATCAGCAACACAAAAAACAAAATTATTATACTATTCTATTCTATCATCTCTAATCAACAAGGAAAATGTTCATTTTGTGTGGCAACTAAATATTGGGACAGTATAAAATAACTTAAAAATGAAACAAAATAAGCTGTGAAAACAATGCAGAACAAAACGTCAGATTACTTGGTAGTTGCTTTCTTATTGTATCGGGTGAATCGCTGCTTTTATTGAACAAAATGGTGCGTGGTATCTCTACAAGTTCCAAAATTCGTGAGTTAGTGATTAAAAATTATTGCCGAAATACAACGATACGTGAAATGGCGGATGAACTTAATATTCCTAAAACAACAGTGTGGAATATAATTAAGTATTATGGAGAAACCGGAAATATCCTAGACAAAAAAGGCAAAAGTTCGGGTCGTCCAACATTAGTTTCTGATAGAAACAAGAGATTATTAGTAAAACTGTGCAAAAAAGGGAGAAGAAATACTTTAAGGCAAATTACGACTGAATGGAATCACGAAACTGGATTGAATCTGTCAAGGGAATGCTGCCGCCAGTGGATTCATAAATGTGGACTCAAGTTTTATAAGGTTGAATTTCAAGTAACAATTTAAAAGTGCATTTAAAAAGAAATATTTTCTTGTAGGCAAAGGAAAAACCACTGTTGACGGAAAAACAAAAGAAAGCCAGACTCACATGGGCAAAATCTAAATTATCTTGGTCAGCTACAGACTGGTCCAGAGTAATTTTTAGTGACGAATCAAAATTCGACGTATGTGTTGGTGATTACCGCAAACGCGTGATTCGCTCAAAACATGAGGCATTTAACAAGGATTGCCTAAAACGTACCGTAAAATTTCCTAAAGGAGTGATGATTTGGGGCTGCATGAGAGCTTCAGGATTAGGATGTTTTGAATTTATTGATGGTACCGTGAATGCTGCGAAATATCAACAAATACTGCAAAGCAGTTTGCTACCAAGTATCGCCAAGTTAAATGTTGACGAAAATTACATTTTTCAACATGATGGGGCGGCCTGTCATACGGCCAAAACCACAAAAAAGTGGTTTGGCGACCACAACGTAAATGTTCTTTCTTGGCCTTCCAGCAGACCTGACCTTGATGTCATTGAAACAGTATGGCATAAAATGAAACAAACATTGAGGAACAACCCACAACGGACATACCTGAACTTAGAGACAAGATAGAGCATATTTGGAATGAAATTTCTCCTGAAACGTGCAGATCCTTAGTTGAGTCAATGCCTAGCCGAATTCGAGCTGTCATAAAATATAAGGGCGATGTTACTCCTTTTTAGAAATAAAATTCGTGCAATGTCCCAATATTTAGTTGACAAACAAAATTAACATTTTTCTTGTAAATTATAGGTGATTGAATAATTAATTTGTTTTTTTGTGTTGTTGATTGGCCATAACTGTTGCTAATTAACTAATTACACAGTATTAAATTACAAAATACTATAAAACTTAAATAAACTGTCCAATACCTGAATTTTATATGAATTTGATTTTGTCCCAATATATAGTTGTTAGGGCTCGTATATGCATACGTTGCACATTTTATGATGCTCGGTTTATTAAAAGAATTCAATTTGAAGCTTTAATCGAGTGTTTTCCACTCCCAGGCTAAGCATAAAGTAGAATTTCGAGTATAGAAAAGCCTGAACATTTGGTTTGGTCGCGTATCGCGAAGCGCGGAGCGGCCAAACCAAATTTTCAGACTTTCCTAAACTCGAAATTTTACTTCATGCGCCACCGGTACAAAGCACTAATTCAGTGTAAAGTTTAGCGGTGTGTTTTAAACTTCGTATTATGTCAGTGTTTTGTACCGGTGGCGCATGAAGTAAAATTTCGAGTTTAGTAAAGCCTGAAAATTTGGTTTGGCCGCTCCGCGCTTCGCGCTACGAGACCAAACCAAATTTTCAGGCTTTTCTAAACTCGAAATTTTACTTCATGCTTAGCCTGGGAGTGGAAAACGCTGGCTTAAAGCATCAAATTAAATTCTTTTAACAAACCGAGCATCGAAAAATGTGCAACGTATGCATATGAATACTTAAAAAAATGCTTGTTATGAAAATGTTCGGTGTTACATAGAACTCTCTGTATGTATACTTAAAAGAACTCCGTATATAAAATAAATACATAGGAAGTTAAAAATATTATTTGAGTTATTTAAAATAGTATCGGATAAGTTGATTTGAACAAACGTACATATTTCTAACTTTGAATAAAAAAACATGCCATAAGTTTGCAGTTGATAAAGTTTTATTATACATTCTATAGATTTTTATGAAACCTGCAATTATTATTTAAAGATTTTTTTTTAATTAACAGTATTTTGAAAAATATTGACAATAAATAAGGCGTGGTTTCTTAATTTATACACTAAACAAAAATGTTAAATATCTTAGTAATCGCAAAAAGTCGTACAATTTAACAAGATTTATCATAAACAAGACTTCATGAGGATTATTAGAAAGCAGGTAGTAGTTTATGACACTGTATGACACAAAACATATGAATGTTTTTATCAGATGTTCACATTTGATATTTTATAAATTGAATAACCTATTATGTTTTTGTCATATTATATGATATTTACATAAATAATATATGATATTTTAGCTACACTTTTGCAGAAAAAGACACCAAAGTGAAAATATTCTTCAGCTTTGATTAAACGATGCAATTTTGAAATAATTGTTAATAAAATGAATCAACAACAAATGAAATTTGTTGTTTACCTTAATTTTGCTACTTTATATCGCAGAGAATTGAAAGTAAACTGGAATAATTCTGTAACAGAAATCTTTTTCTGATATATATGAATAATTTGTAGCAATGCATTTGTAATTTTCATATTTTATTCGTTTGAATTTGACCCGCTAGAACGGTCAAATCGTATACTGTGCTCCGCTTCGCTACGCGAACAAATCAAATTTTCAGGCTTTTCTACACTCGAAATTTCACGTTATGCTTAATCAAGAAGTGGAAACACTCATTAGAAGCTTTAAATTGAACGCTTTGATAAAATCAATAAATACCTGAAAATTGCAAGTTAATATAAGTAAGTACATACAAAATATTAATCACCTTTGATTTCTTGTATATGGTTGCCACTTAAATCCAAAACAGCTAAAGGCATATCACGAGCAAATGTACCACCTTCTATTTCCTTAATATTGTTACGTTTTATCATTATCTCATGAATGCGTACCAAATTCCGGAAAGTCTCAGGATGTATCTTTTCCAAAGAGCTATGTTCAATACGCAAAAACTTTAATCTAATCATATGTCGCACTGAATCTTTTTGCAAGCTCTTCTGCACTTGATTATCTATTTCTATACTCTCCATGAGTTTCCCATTAAAAGCAGCTTGCGTTCGCTCAATGCATCCGTTTATATTGATGAAATATGGTTCCGGTTCGTTTTCAGCCTTTACTTTGGCTTTAATGTTGACGAAGGCGTCGTGGCAGCATGATGAGTTTTTGATTGCGATTAACAGTATCGTGAGATGGAGGATAAAGTGCACGAGTGCAGCAGGTCTTGTCTTCTGCATGTTTGAGCTGTGACTGAAGAATTTTCACAAGTGGACTGGTTAACCGGTCGTTGATTCACGGAATTTGTCGCGAACGGGGTTTTCCATTAAATCAAGGTTGTTGGTGTTTTGGTTGTTAAGACCTATGACCTTAGATGCTATTTGGAGTTGATTGTAGTGTATAAATAATTGTAGATTACATCAATTTGTTTACAAAATTATTCCAATATGATTTTTAAAAGAAAACACCTTGTTAAATGTTACTAACATTTTGAAAACTGACCAGATTTATATAACATTACTAAATTCTCAATATTATAATTAAGAATTTGACTTTGAAAAATTTGCAAATAATCATTAAATTTTAACAAAATTTAGGAATATTCTATTTCATGAAGTCTGTAAAGTTTGATTAGATTTTATTGAAATATACATGAAAACCCAACAAGATATTTAAACATTCCTTGCTAGTTCTAAAAATATATTCGTTCCGAAATAAAATTTGTAAGTTTCAAATTGATTCAATAGACTCTTGAATTTACACACATTTTTAAAATAATCCTCTTCTTAAATTGTCTTGCTTTGACTCAAAATTACAGAAAGAAAAAAAATTGCTGAGGTATTTAAAATACTGTATCTTTGCTGATTATTATAAAGAATTTGAATGTTGAATGTTTATGTATTTTCGAAATTATTATCTACTTAACTGTTTCCAAAATATTTAAACTTTGGCGTGTAAGATTGAGATGTTCTTTACTGATTACTAAACTGTATTCAATTCTAAACAAAATCTGTTCGTTTTAAATAGATTCAAAATGTCAACTAATGATTTAATGTACCTAAACTAATTATTGTTTCCACAAAATCTGAGGATTTCGAAGTTAACCCATTAACGGCCGAGCAATCATAGAGATAACTCTAAAAGTTGATTTTAGGTAAAATTCTGCACTTCTTTTTATGATATCCATAAATGACTTATTGTATTACATACTGTGAATTTTTCTTTTAAATATACATAATGTATATGCTGTAAAACTTCAGGCAATGGTCGATTCTATATAAAAACGTGCAGTATGAAGTTTAGAACGAGTGATTCCACTCCTAGACTAAGCATGAAGTAAAATTTCGAGTTTAGAAAAGTCTGAAAATTTGGTTTGTTCGCTCCGCGAAGCGGGGCGGCCAAACCAAATTTTCAGGCTTTTCTAAACTCGAAATTTTACTTCATGCGCCACGCGTATAAAACACTGAAATATTGTGAAGTTAGAAATACACTCTTAACTATTTTTTTTTTTAATGAGTAATAATCGAAATACTTAAATAACAAAATATTGAAATTTATCTTCATGCATTTTCAAGTCAGTTCAAATAATATAATATATCAAATTAACTTATTTAGTAATGTTATTAACTTAAAATTAATAATGTTGCGTGTATGCATCAATAGCGCTTAATCAATAATACATTAAAATTAGGCAAAATTCTTAGACAAATATGTTTATAAACAGGGTTATTTTTCTTTCCCCTAAGTAAAATTTCGAGTTTAGAAAAGCCCAGTGAACATTTTCTGGGCTTTTCTAAACTCGAAATGTTACTTCATGCTTAGTCTGGGAATGGAAAACACTAATTTAAAGCTTCAAATTGAACTCTTTTAAAAATCAACGAATGTCATAAAATTTACAGATAAAATAATTAAGAAAATGTAATGTGATTTTATAAAAATAATGACATACCATGGAATTGAAACAACAATTGCGGATGTCAAAATAGCACAAGATATTGCTGTTACTTAATTAACGACAAAAAACATAACGCAAACATCGTGATAACTGTGGTCTGCATAATATCACTTAATTAGGAGGATTTTTTCTTATATAGTGTAAATCATTTCGAAAACATTTACTTTAATCAAGTGACTGCGATATCTTTTGCCATTTCGACATCCGCAATTCTTGTTTCAATTCCATGGCATGTCATTATATTTATAAAATCACATTACATTTTCTTAATTATTTTAACTTAGAGAAACGTAACGTGATAAACGTTAACACGAATGAATTCAGAATTTAAATTTTAACATTACAACATTTACATGGGATTTCCTATGTTGCGTCCGCCAAGTCAACACCCGGTATAGGTTGCAATTAAAAATAAAAACAAATGTTAAAAAAGTCAGCTAGGCCCGGCTCTGCCCGGCCTGTTCTCAAATTTTGGATTGAAAGCCAGCCCCAGTCCGCTTGAAAAAAATGCAAGGCCCTTCCCGGAGCGACCGGGTCGGTCCAAAGCCCGGCCTGTGCAGTGCTTTAACTACTTTTGTCAATTTTGGTCTTATTTAATTCTTTACAAGTTTGTTTTTTTCAGTTTTGTTTTCAACTACAAATACAACTTACCATCATTAAATAATATTTTTGATGCGTATTGGTCTTGAATTTGCCAATATTGACAATTTTCGCTCATTTTTTTTAAATAAATATTATTTGTGTAAAATTCAATTTAGAAGATTTCTGTCATTTCTAGTTTATTTGATCAATTACAATGTTGACAATTTCAATTATTATTTCCATTATAAATTATATGTATAGAATTTCTTATTGTCAAAATTTATATAATTTATGATGGAAATGGAATATTAATAAAAACTTAAAGTAAATATTGACAACAATAAATGTTGTCAACGCTTACAAAACTAATTGATAAAATAAACTGGAAATAAAAATCTTTGAAATTGAACATTACACAATTGATATTCTATTTATTTTACTAACAATTTTTCCAGATTTCTATAATAGTATTAGTATTTTTTCATGATTTCTTATTTTAATTTACTTTGCTAATATTGATTTTTTTGTTGTTTCTTGATTCTTGTTAAATGTCAATAATTTTGATATTTTTCATAATTTCTGTATATTTTTTTACTTTTCACGATTTATTTAAAAAGATTTTTTTGTGTTTTGGTCAATTTGAATCAAATTCCATGACTTTTTATTGACTTTCTCGTGTTTAATGACATTCAGAGAATTTTTAGGGCCTCTCCAAAATTTCTAAACCAGCAAATTTTAAAGAGAGACACCCTCTACAAGCGGGGTGAGTATAATAGAAGAAAAGAAACCACAATTTATGGTGTGTCGATGTTCCAATTTATAACTTGAACTGTTAGAATTGCAGGTAGTTTCCCTTTTTTCACCTTTTAAAGCGTTTTAAACAGTTGTTCATGTTCATTTGATGATTCCAGCAATTTAACTTATTAATCAATATGTTATGCAATGGTATTATTTGGTTACGTTTTAATCAAATCGATTGACTAGAGCACGCTTATCTAGCAATAAAAAAAATGCAAAATAATGTTATTATCAGGGTTTAAAGCGCGTTTAAAACATGTTTAAAACATGTTTAAAACGTGTTTAAAACAGAATATACAGGGCATGTTTCTTTTGAGTATACATATCCCGATAATTACAGCGTTTTTTAAAGTTGTGCGAAATCGTTGTTTTAATGCTGTTAATTTGAGGCTTTAAACGAGTGTTTTCCACTCCCAGACTAAGCATGAAGTAAAATTTCGAGTTTAGAAAAGCCTAAGAATTTGGATTGCCCGCGTAGCGAAGCGGAGCGGCCAATCCAAATTAGGCTTTTATAAACTCGAAATTTTACTTCATGCGCCACGCCTAAAAACACTGATTTACAGTGAAGTTCAAAAAACACACCCTTACAACAACGGTTATAGGCAACCTAATATATGTTAGAGTTATTGGGTTGCCTATAATCACTGCTTTAAACAATTTTTTCAGCGCAGAATTTGACTCACGTTATATCCACATTTACATATTAGATTGCTAAAGCCGTATATTTTAAACTTTACGATATTGCAGTGTTTTATACCCGTGGCGCATGAAGTAAAATTTCGAGTTTAGAAAAGCCTAATTTGGATTGGCCGCTCCGCTTCGCTACGCGGCCAATCCAAATTTTCAGGCTTTTCTAAACTGAAAATTTTACTTCATGCTTAGTCTGGGAGTGGAAAACCCTCGTTTAAAGATTCAAATTGAAATCTTGAATAAAAAACAACGAACATCGAAAAAAAAAATCCCTGTATTTAAAAACCACATTTATGCACACGCAGTTTTATTGTAATAAAATATTATATTTGATAATGTAATTTGAAATATCTTAAACAATTTAGCTAAAACTTAAAAACAAACAAAAAATTTTAATGAAGTAATATAAAATATAATTTAGCAAATTTTATTTTTAGCAGTTAAGATATTAAAATAACGGTTTTAAACAAATTCATCGTTCAAAACATGTTTTAAACAAATTTAAGATTTAAAACATGTTTTAAACAAAACCGTTTAAAACACGACGGCTGTTTTTAAACATGTTTAAAACACTGTTTTAAGCCAAAGTGTTTTAAAAATAACAACCCTGGTTATGATTGATCATCTAACGAGTGCTTCCAATCCCAGATTAAGCATGAAGTAAAATTTTGAGTTTAGAAAAGCCTGAACATTTGGCTCGGGCGTAGCGCAGCAGAGCGACTAAGACAAATTAGGCTTTTCTAAACTCGAAATTTTACTTCTTGCGCGACGCGTATAAAACGCTGATTTAATGTGAAATGGTCTATAACCAACCAATTAACAAGTGAAATACGTTTAGTACGTCAATCATCAATTCTTTATATGACGGAAAAGTGCTATAATGAACATATATATTATTTTTGTATTATGTGCGCAAAATCAGTGTTTTTTGACGCATAGAGAATGCATTTTTAGTCGAGACCACAGGTCGAGACTTAAAATGAATTCGAATGCGTCAAAAAACATACACAAAATACTAACAACATTTTTTCTACAACCGTAAAGGAAGAAATTCTACCATAAATAAGTTTTAATAATTAAATAATTCATTTCAAAGATCTCATTACACTTAATTGTGTACAGTTTGTGTTCGTACAAATGTTTATTAATTACGACGATTCCAGTGGAAGGATACTCTCACGGAGATCAAGGATGCAGCAATTGCCGAAGAAATCAAAATAGCAATACGAAAAAACAAATTGCCAATTTTGAAGAATAAGATAGTAAACATTTCCAAGTACGTACTTTTGGCCTATTGAGAAGAGAAATCTACAAATTGAAAACCACCTACATTATGAGCACCCATGGACAATTAATTACAAGGTATCGCATTATATAAAAATTGTTAATTTATATTTTGCATTAATTGCCGCAGTATTGGAATTAAGCGTGATAAAAAGACTTTTTTTCACGCTAAATTATTACATTTTTTCACGGTGAATAAATTTGCAAATTAAAAACGGTGTGTCAATGTTATCTTTTTTTGACGGTTGTAGAAAAAGTCATGTTTTGTACTTGTTTTTGTATAACTTTAGAAAAATAAATTTATGAAACAACTAACTCAAATCCCCTCCCCATCACAAAAAGCTGTCTACGCCACTGAAACAAGGTATGTATGATAATATTTTTTAAAAACAAATAATAGCAATATATTTTAACAGTGGTTAATTACCGTGGTTTATTTTTCGTTTTAATATATTGTTATAACGGGCTTAAAACAAAAGAAGCTTAATATATAGGTATTTGATTGAAATTCACTTGGTTTGTTTTACTAATAAATTGTTTTATTTTCAACTAGTTTCGGCTTAATGCCATGCCAAGAAGCTTACCTTAGTTCTAAGAGTGTTTTAATATAAATTAAGACCACACAAGGAGGGGGGGAGGTTCTTGATGGTTTTTAAAAAATAGATCTGCAAACATTTTCGAGATATTATTTTTTTTAATTAGAAAATCAAAAAATATTGGTTTAATCCAAAATAATTATTGAGCATTACTCACTCAACTCTTCGCATTCTAATCGAAAGATCAAATAAAACAACTTTTATTTATAAAAAAAACTTGCCATTTACGTTTTCTATATTTTTGAATAGAATGTATGGGAATCTCGGTTATTTGAAGAGATAGAGAGTCGGTTAAATTGGAGCAAAGTTGCGTAATTTGGGGCCCAATAATAATCTAAAAACAAATTTGAAATATCTTCTTTCGTTTTTAAGGTATTGTCAAAAAACGGATTTTTTGAAATTTCGTTTTATTTTATTCAAAAACCATTGAATTCAGACATTTACAACTTTGGCATTACACCATAGCCAACTTTTGTTTTTCTTATGGGCGCTATTTTAGATTTTCATATTTTTTGGAAGAATATTTTTTTCTGAATTCTATGATGTACCACACTTTTTTTAGTGCAATTTAAAGTCCAGAAGAAAGCTAACCGTCTTAATCCATTTTAATAGTTTCATATGTAATTTACCTTTAAATTAACGACGTGAACACCATATACTGTCAATAGCAGTAACGATACCACTCAAAAATTGGCAGGAGATGGCGTTCTCATCGTCAATTTATATATAAATTACACATGACTACTAAAATAGTTATAGATGTTTAGTTTTCTTCTGGATTTTAAAATGTGCAATCAATTGACATTTATAATAATGACTATGTGAGTACAATAGACAAGACTATTGACAGTAGATGGCGTTTACGTCTTCAACCTAAATGTAAATTACATATGACTCTTAACATTGTCAATTTATAGTGCAATTTGAAATCTAGAAGAAAACTAACCATCTTTATTCATTTTAATAGTCTCTTATGTAATTTACATTTAAATTAACGACGGGAACGCGATCTACTGTCAATAGCTGTAACGATACTACTCAAAAATTGGCAGCAGATGGCGTTCACATAGTCAATTTATATGAAAATTACATATGACTACTAAAATGGTTATAGAAGTTCAGTTTTCTTCTGGATTTCAAAATGCACAATCAATTGACATTTATAATAGTCGTTCTGTGAGACAATGCTATTTTTTTCTGAATTCAATCATGTACCACACATATAGTTTATTGTACAGGGTGAGCGAAACTCGATGTCTCAGCTGTATTATATGAAAAGGAAAAACGATATAAAAAATCTAAAATCTAAAATCAAATTACAACAAAACAATATTTGTCAACCATTAGTTTAATTATTGACAATTGTGAGTTTTTGATAATACTTTCTTTTAAGTTTGCTTTTAATTTTTTAACGATAGAAGATAGCAAATTTTTTTCTCTACAAAGTTTATTCAGAAAAATTAGCTCTTTTGAAATATCCAAAAATATAGGTATGTTTCTGGGGAAAAAATTAAAATGGACCTTACTCAATCCCATTTATGAACCTCTTTTCAGATTTTTTCTATCGTTTTTCCTTTTCTTATAATAGAGCTGAGACATCAAGTTTCGCTCACCCTGTACAGTTTATATGTAAAATGTTAATCTTTTGTATTTTGTAAAGAGTGCCTTAAAAACAGTTGAGTAACTCACTTATTTGACAACTCCTAAGACCCATAATTTGCTTACATGAAGACGGGCATCCAACGATATATATTTTACCAATTGTAATGTATTTTAAACTAACGAGTGTCTTCCACTCCCAGACTAAGCATGAAGTAAAATTTCGAGTTTAGAAAAGCCCCGTGTAGAAAATTTGTCGAGGGTCGCGCAGCTTAGTCTGGGAGTGGAAGACACTCGTTAGTTTAAAATACATTACAATTGGTAAAATATATATCGTTGGATGCCCGTCTTCAGGAGTGATATGTAAGCAAATTATGGGTCTTAGGAGTTGTCAAATAAGTGAGTTACTCAACTGTTTCTAAGGCACTCTTTACAAAATACAAAAGATTAACATTTTACATATAAACTGTACAGGGTGAGCGAAACTTGATGTCTCAGCTTTATTATAAGAAAAGGAAAAACGATAGAAAACATCTGAAAAGAGGTTCGTAAATGGGATTGAGTAAGGTCCATTTTAATTTCTTCCCCAGAAACATACCTATATTTTTGGATATTTCAAAAGAGCTAATTTTTCTGAATAAACTTTCTCTTTCGTTAAAAAATTAAAAGCAAACTTAAAAGAAAGTATTATCAAAAACTCACAATTGTCAATAATTAAACTAATGGTTGGCAAATATTGTTTTGTTGTCATTTGATTTTAGATTTTAGATTTTTTATATCGTTTTTCCTCTTCATATAATACAGCTGAGACATCGAGTTTCGCTCACCCTGTACAATAAACTATATGTGTGGTACATGATTGAATTCAGAAAAAAGTAGCATTGTCTCACAGAACGACTATTATAAATGTCAATTGAAAAGAGGTACGTAAATGTTAGAGACATCGAGTTTCGCTCACCCTGTACAATAAACTATATGTGTGGTACATGATTGAATTCAGAAAAAAAGTAGCATTGTCTCACAGAACGACTATTATAAATGTCAATTGATTGTGCATTTTGAAATCCAGAAGAAAACTGAACTTCTATAACCATTTTAGTAGTCATACGCCATCTAGTCATATGTAATTTTCATATAAATTGACTATGTGAACGCCATCTGCTGCCAATTTTTGAGTAGTATCGTTACAGCTATTGACAGTAGATGGCGTTGACGTCGTTAATTTAAATGTAAATTACATATGAGACTATTAAAATGAATAAAGATGGTTAGTTTTCTTCTAGATTTCAAATTGCACTATAAATTGACAATGTTAATAGTCATATGTAATTTACATTTAGGTTGAAGACGTGAACGCCATCTACTGTCAATAGTCTTGTCTATTGTACTCACAGAATGACTATTATAAATGTCAATGGATTGCACATTTTAAAATCAAGAAGAAAACTAAAAATCTATAACTATTTTAGTAGTCATGTGTAATTTATATATAAATTGACAATGTGAACGCCATCTGCTGCCAATTTTTGAGGGGTATCGTTACTGCTATTGACAGTATATGGTGTTCACGTCGTTAATTTAAAGGTAAATTACATATGAAACTATTAAAATGGATTAAGATGGTTAGCTTTCTTCTGGACTTTAAATTGCACTAAAAAAAGTGTGGTACATCATGGAATTCAGAAAAAAAATTTCTTCCAAAAAATATGAAAATCCAAAATAGCGCCCATAAGAAAAACAAAAGTTGGCTATGGTGTAATGCCAAAGTTGTAAATGTCTGAATTCAATAGTTTTTGAATAAAATAAAACGAAATTTCAAAAAATCCATTTTTTGACAATACCTTAAAAACGAAAGAAGATATTTCAAATTTGTTTTTAGATTATTATTGGGCCCCAAATTACGCAACTTTGCTCCAATTTAACCGACTCTCTATCTTTTCAAATAACCGAGATTCCCATACATTCTGTTCAAAAATATAGAAAACGTAAATGGCAAGTTTTTTTTATAAATAAAAGTTGTTTTGTTTAATTTTTCGATTAGAATGCGAAGAGTTGAGTGAGTAATGCTTAATAATTATTTTGGATTAAACCAATATTTTTTGATTTTCTAATTAGAAAAAAATAATATCTCGAAAATGGTTGCAGATCTATTTTTTAAAAACCATCAAGAACCTCCCCCCCTCCTTGTGTGGTCTTAATTTATATTAAAACACTCTTAGAACTAAGGTAAGCTTCTTTTGTTTTAAGCCCGTTATAACAATATATTAAAACGAAAAATAAACCACGGTAATTAACCACTGTTAAAATATATTGCTATTATTTGTTTTTAAAAAATATTATCATACATACCTTGTTTCAGTGGCGTAGACAGCTTTTTGTGATGGGGAGGGGATTTGAGTTAGTTGTTTCATAAATTTATTTTTCTAATGTTATACAAAAACAAGTACAAAACATGATTTTTTCTACAACCGTCAAAAAAAGATAACATTGACACACCGTTTTTAATTTGCAAATTTATTCACCGTGAAAAAATGTAATAATTTAGCGTGAAAAAAGTCTTTTTTTCACGCTTAATTCCAATATTGCGGCAATTAATGCAAAATATAAATTAACAATTTTTATACAATGCGATACCTTGTAATTAATTGTCCATAGGTGCTCATAATGTAGGTGGTTTTCAATTTGTAGATTTCTCTTCTCAATAGGCCAAAAGTACGTACTTGGAAATGTTTACTATCTTTTTCTTCGTACACCAATCACAAAATTGGCAATTTGTTTTTTCGTATTGCTATTTTGATTTCTTCGGCAATTGCTGCATCCTTGATCTCCGTGAGAGTATCCTTCCACTGGAATCGTCGTAATTAATAAACATTTGTACGAACACAAACTGTACACAATTAAGTGTAATGAGATCTTGTAAATGAATTATTTAATTATTAAAACTTATTTCTGGTAGAATTTCTTCCTTTACGGTTGTAGAAAAAATGTTGTTAGTATTTTGTGTATGTTTTTTGACGCATTCGAATTCATTTTAAGTCTCGACCTGTGGTCTCGACTAAAAATGCATTCTCTATGCGTCAAAACACACTGATTTTGCGCACATAATAAAAAAATAATATATATGTTCATTATAGCACTTTTCCGTCATATAAAGAATTGATGATTGGCGTACTAAACGTATTTCACTTGCTAATTGGTTGGTTATAGACCATTTCACATTAAATCAGCATTTTATACGCGTCGCGCAAGAAGTAACATTTCGAGTTTAGAAAAGCCTAATTTGTCTCAGTCGCTCTGCTGCGCTACGCCCGAGCCAAATGTTCAGGCTTTTCTAAACTCAAAATTTTACTTCATGCTTAATCTGGGATTGGAAGCACTCGTTAGATGATCAATCATAACCAGGGTTGTTATGTTTAAAACACTTTGGCTTAAAACAGTGTTTTAAACATGTTTAAAAACAGCCGTCGTGTTTTAAACGGTTTTGTTTAAAACATGTTTTAAATCTTAAATTTGTTTAAAACATGTTTCGAACGTTGAATTTGTTTAAAACCGTTTTTTTTTATATCTTAACTGCTAAAAATAAATATTTGCTAAATTATATTTTATATTACTTCATTAAAATGTTTTGTTTGTTTTTAAGTTTTAGCTAAATTGTTTAAGATATTTCAAATTAAATTATCAAATATAATATTTTATTACAATAAAACTGCGTGTGCATAAATGTGGTTTTTAATTACAGGGATTTTTTTCTTTTTTTCGATGTTCGTTGTTCTTTATTCAAGATTTCAATTTGAATCTTTAAACGAGGGTTTTCCACTCCCAGACTAAGCATGAAGTAAAATTTCGAGTTTAGAAAAGCCTGAAAATTTGGATTGGCCGCGTAGCGAAGCGGAGCGGCCAATCCAAATTAGGCATTTCTTAACTCGAAATTTTACTTCATGCGCCACGGGTATAAAACACTGAAATATCGTAAAGTTTAAAATATACGGCTTTAGCAATCTAATATGTAAATGTGGATAAAACGTGAGTCAAATTCTGCGCTGAAAAAATTGTTTAAAGCAGTGATTATAGGCAACCCAATAACTCTAACGTATATTAGGTTGCCTATAACCGTTGTTGTAAGGGTGTGTTTTTTGAACTTCACTTTAAATCAGTGTTTTTAAGCGTGGCGCATGAAGTAAAATTTCGAGTTAAGAAAAGCGTAATTTGGATTGGCCGCTCCGCTTCGCTACGCGGCCAATCCAAATTCTTTAGACTTTTTGGTCTGGTCGCTACATTACGTGCTAACAGCTGAACAGCTGATTGCTTACCGTACAACCAAATGACATTTCTTTGATGTACAGGGAGTTTTTCTTTGAAGTATACGTATTCCAAATTCAGCTTATTTTCTTTAAATCTTTAGTTATTCGTGGTTTTTTTTAAGAGTTCAATTTGAAGCTTTAAACGAGTGTTTTCCACTCCCAGACTAAGCATGAAGTAAAATTTCGAGTTTAGAAAAGCCCCGTGAACATTTTCTGGGCTTTTCTAAACCAACCAAATGACATTTCTTTGATGTACAGAGAGTTTTTCTTTGAAGTATACGTAATCCAAATTCATCTTATTTTCTTTAAATCTTTAGTTATTCGTTGTTTTTTTAAGAGTTCAATTTGAAGCTTTAAACGAGTGTTTTCCACTCCCAGACTAAGCATGAAGTGAAATTTCGAGTTTAGAAAAGCGCCGCTGCGCGACCCGAGACAAATTTTCTGGGCTTTTCTAAACTCGAAATTTTACTTCATGCGCCACGCGTATAAAACACTAAAATATTGTGAACTCTATGTATATTTGAACTTCACTTGAAATCAGTGTTTTATACGCGTGGCGCATGAAGTAAAATTTCGAGTTTAGAAAAGCCCAGAAAATTTGTCTCTGGTCGCTGCGCGACCCTCGACAAATTTTCACGGGGCTTTTCTAAACTCGAAATTTTACTTCATGCTTAGTTTGGGAGTGGAAAACACTCGTTTAAAGCTTCAAATTAAACTCTTTTAAAAAACAACGAATGTCGGAAAATGTACAGCTTTATTCCCTGTATATTGATCAAGTAGTCATTTAGTTTTCATCATTGTTATGATACTATTAAAAATTATTACAATAAATAAGTTGTTCTTTCATGCTCATTGTTTATTTTGTTAGGGCGTAGGTAAAGTACCGTAAGTGTCTCGAGTGGTATGGCAATTACATACACGCGGAATACTGCCCTCACCGCTGCGGGGCTCGTGCGCAACATGTCCGCTCATATGTAATATGCTGCATGAGTGGTATGCGTTACGTAATATACTAAAAAGGTGTAGTTTCTTGTTTCCTCATCTTAGATTACAAAAGACATTTCGGATTCTCATAAAATTATCAGTGATTGTCGATGAATGAATAAACTTTGCGCTAAAGTTGAAAAAAAAAAATCTGGCGGTAATTGACAAAGTTTCTGATTTAGCGTGTAACGAGTGATTCCACTCCCAGGTTAAGCATGAAGTAAAGTTTCGAGTTTAGAAAAGCCTGAAAATTTGGGCGCGTAGCGAAGCGGAACGACCGAGCTATATTCAGGCCTTTCTAAACTCTAAATTTTACTTCATGCGCCACGCGTATAAAACTGTGATTTAATATAAATTGGTCTCTAACAAATTGACAAGTGAAATAAGTTTAGTATGTTAATTAACAATTGTTTAAATGACGGGGAAAGTGTTATGATGGACACATCACTATTTTTTATTTTATATTTATAAATTAATAATTTCCTTTCTTTTAGATAAACAAACTCTCGATAAAAAACTTTTGAAACAAAACTGTTTTGATATTGATCCAATCTGTAACTGACCTCCACCAATCCTAGCTCTCATCCCACTTAACCTACTTAAAGCCCGCCATCTGTGTAGGCGCCTCCGAACCGAATTTAAAGGTCACTCAACAGCAACTGGTAAAGTAGAGTAAGAGCCACTCGCGCTTTTTCTCTCCGTCTATCACAATCATCTGTGTGTGCGGTGTGCTGCGTACTCTCCTCCGTTTATTATTGATTCCGAAACGCGAAACGTTCCCCACATACAATAACTATATATAGTGCGCAGTTATCCACAACCGCACGAATAATCCACAAATGTTAACAACAGTCCGACACAAATAATGATTGCTACATTTCGCGAGGATAAGGGCTGTTCCATAGGGCACCTCCAAAACCATCGGCTAACCTAACATGACAACGGTTGTTTGCTATATTATACCCAGTGTAAATTTAAATTAATCAGTGTTTTGTGATGTGTTATTGTTAAGAGTGTAATGGGTGGCTCCGTTAGCCATGTGTTCCAATCGGGGAGCGCTTTGTTGTCCAACGGGCATGGGGGTAAAGTGTCTTACTCCACTAGGCAGAAGGTGCAGACTGTCTTCGATGCCCTGAGGGCTAATCCCAAAGTCAGTGTGCAGCGGCTGGAAGGGCTGTTGCAACAAATTCCCAAAGTATGTTGTGATAGTGATGAAAACCAGAATGGATATACTGAGTTTTTCGAATTATTATTTTCAGAATGAGAATATATTAGCGATCCACGATGAGGCCGGCTATAACTTGCTGCAAAAATGTGTGGGGGCCAATAACGTGGACTTGGTTAAGTGGCTGCTGGCCAGACACAATGCCGACGTCAACCGATGTCCATGCAGTCTACCCCTCCATATAGCATGTCTAAAAGGGTACTATTTTATAATACAAAAATATACAGGGTTTTTAGAATTAAGTGGATAATATACTTGTGCCGCCGACCACGTAGAGTGATTACGTGAACGTATGAACCAGGAAGCCAATAGAAATATCTGTTGGTTGATGTTCAAACTTCATCGACCAATAGCAGCCTCCCGACTGCAATCAGCTGATTTATGTCACACTGCGTGCTCGGTGATCCAAGTTTGGTTATTGAAGCCCATAACATTAATTTACAGGGTGTCCGACTTCAAGTGAACTCTGTTTTTTTTAATATGAGCAAACTTAGGGTGTAATTACTGCGAACAGTTACAGTCCTGTTTTAACAGTAGGGTATTTTAAACATAAAATTTTGAGTTGTTGGTAAATGATTATCAATGTGACAGATAAATCTTAATTTGTCAAATAAATTGTCACAATGCAAAGATTTTCAAAAAAGAGAATGCTAAAATTTGCAACTTTACAACAGATACAGGGATTATTTCATAATAATAATAATCTTTATTTTCAAGGTGTAAAAATTGTACAAAATAAAAATTGCGTCAGTTTGAGTTACATACTATTTAGATAATATAATATACAATATCACTAAACATTTACATATATTTTATTTACAATTTAAAACACTAATTCATAAGAAATTCTTGTATTGAATAAGGTTCTTTTCTATAAGATATTTTATAAGGTGCATTTTAAGAGATTTTGTGTCGTTCTTTAATTTTTTTATTTCGTCCGGCAGAGGATTAAACAGCTTAATTGCTGAATATCGAACCCCGTCTTCTGTGGATTTTTGTCTATGATGAGGGAAGATGTAGTTTGTTGTCCTGGTGTTGTATTTGCTTAGTTTATTATCGCCCCCTTTAATGTGTTTGTGGTAAAATATTATGGTTTTGATAATATAAATGCCATAAAAGGTTAGTATATTGTTGGTCCGGAATAAACCATGGCATGTTTATCTATATTGTAAACCATATATTATGCGAAGTGCTTTTTTTGAAGTATAAATATTTTATTGCCACCTAACTTGTTTCCCCAAAATATTATGCCATATCGCATAATACTATCAAAGTTAGCGTTGTAGGCTGTTTTTACCACCAATTTATTTAAGTATTTTGAACCGATGTGAAGATAGCCACGGATTTTTGCGCCTCCACCATCACACGAATTATGAAACAGATTCCCCAGAATTTCAAAACTTCATAACTCCCAAACCACATATTTTATTTTTAAAATTTCTTCAATAATTGATAGCACCGTTCATACCAAATATTAAAAAAATCATATCTCGTAAAACTCCTTTTTATTTTACAAATTTCTTTACTAATTGTTTAAACAATACATCTAGAACGAGCAAAGATGGTCAAAATGTTGTCACTCTCATTTGTTAATTATTTAAATAATATATTGCATTTTGACCATCTATGCTCAGTCTAGATTTATTGTTTAAGCAATTAGTGAAGAAATTTGTAAAATAAAATAGGAGTTTTAGGAGATATGATTTTTTTAATATTTGGTATGAACGGTGCTATACGCGGGACAGCAATATATTATTTAAATAATTAACAAATAAGAGTGACAACATTTTGACCATCTAAATATATTGTTTAAACAATTAGTGAAGAAATTTGTAAAATAAAATAGGAGTTTTAGGAGATACGATTTTTTTAATATTTGGTATGAACGGTGCTATACGCGGGACAGCAATATATTATTTAAATAATTAACAAATGAGAGTGACAACATTTTGACCATCTATGCTTAGTCTAGATATATTGTTTAAACAATTAGTGAAGAAATTTGTAAAATTAAATAGGAGTTTTAAGAGATATGATTTTTTTAATATTTGGTATGAACGGTGCTATACACGGGACAGCAATATATTATTTAAATAATTAACAAATAAGAGTGACAACATTTTGACCATCTAGATATATTGTTTAAACAATTAGTGAAGAAATTTGGAAAATAAAATAGGAGTTTTTAGAGGTATGATTTTTTTAATATTTGGAATGAAAGGTGACATACGCGGACAGCAATATATTATTTCTTGAATAATTTTCTCACTTATCACTTGGTGAAACATCCTGATAATGCTGTAAAACGCGAAACTAGTCGAGTAAATAGTAAAGTAAAAAATTGTGAAACAAACCAAGTGTAATTTAATTTAAACCTTCATTAGCAATATATTGTTTAAATAAAGAATAATTAAGAGTTACAACATTCTGGTTATTTATACTTGCTCTATGTATATCGTTTAAATAATTATTGAAGAAATTTTGAAAATAAAATATGTGGTTTGGGAGTTATGAAGTTTTGAAATTCTGGGGAATCTGTTTCATAATTCGTGTGATGGTGGAGGCGCCAAAATCCGTGGCTGGAAAATCCGTGGCTATCTTCACATCGGTGTATTTTGATAGCTCTCTGAGAGTGTACAATACTGAATTTAGCTTATTCTCCGTTTTAAGTATATGACTTTTCCAGTTTATTTTATTGTCAATATAAACACCTAGAAACTTCACCGACTCTGATATGATAATTTCTTGATTGTCTAAATTGATGGTATCTATATCATGGTTTTCGTTAGAGGGTTCATACACAAGAACATTTGTCTTTTGATTGTTAATAATTAATTTGTTTTTTGAAAACCATTCTTTTACTTGGCCAGAGTAAGTTCGTGTTATTTATCGATGTGTCCAATTCCAGTCCCGAGACGAGAATATTTGTGTCATCGGCGTAATTTACAACTGTTTTATTATTGTTCGTTTCAAATTGGTGTGCTAGGTCGTTTATGAACAACAGAAACAGCGTTGGTGCTGTTAAGCTCCCTTGGGGTAGCCCGGTAGCAGCGCTGGGAAGGATTCGAATCATTCAGGATTCGAATCCTTTTAGAGGATGCAAAAGAGGCATTCGAATACTTTAGTTCAACTGGATTCGTTATCCGGATTCGTTACGTATTTTTAAGATGATTCGTATTCGAATCCAAATGTGGGTGGTCCGAATCCTTATAAAAGGATTCGCATACTTATAAAAGGATTCGAATACTTACAAAAGGATTTGAATCGTCAAAAATAATTTGAATTAATTGTGAGGATTAACATGAAAAATGTCTTTTGTGTGTTTTTAAATTTCTCATTAAATCAGTGTTTAATACGTGTGGCGCATGAAGTAAAATTTCGAGTTTAGAAAAGCCCAGAAAATTTGTCTCGACAAATTTTCACGGGGCTTTTCTAAACTCGAAATTTTACTTCATGCTTAGTCTGGGAGTGGAAAACACTCATTTAAAGCTTCGAATTGAACTTAAAATAAAAAACAAGGAATATCTAAAGATTTACAGAAAATATGCTGTTTTGCGGAAAACACTATTTCTACTAGCAGAAACAACTAGCACTATGACCAGCCAGAACTTCTAGCTCAGATGGTTGTAGCTTCAGATATCTTGCTACCAGCAGACGAGGCCTGTACTAGTACTACTAAGTACTATTAGCCGAAAGAACCACTACTACAAACTGTAACGTTTACTTTTTTTCAGTTAAAAACGATTTGTGCGCTAGCAGAAAGAACTGCCGCTTTTAGCAGACAGAGGTTCTAGTTCCGTAGACTGAGCCTGTACTACTACTAGTAGCAGAAAAAACTAGTGGTAGTAGAATAAAAAACTACTATTAAGCTGAAAAAACGACCAAGGCCGCAGCCAGAAAAAAAAATCGGAGGGGGTTATAAAAATTTTGCTCTTACAGTTCCGCTTTTACATACAAAAATTTATCATTTTCAAAACTTCAGTTGCAGAATGTCCTAGTAATAGTAGAAGGAACAAAATAGCAGTTGTTTCATCTACTACTAAAAGGACAATGAACTTGTACTACTAGCTGAAAGATACTATCCATCTTCTTTTTACTTCTTTTAACATAAAACGCATTTCTACGAAAAGATTAAAAATACATGTTCTTTCTTTGTTGTCGCCATTGTTCAACAAACGTCAATTGTGTATAATATTAATTAACAAGTGTTTTTTGAGAATGAATTGTTATTTTCATTATGGTTTATAATTATTCATATTGCTTCGGAGCAAACAAATACAGGGAGTTTTTCTTTTAAATATACGTATTCCAAATTTAGCCTATTTTCTGTAAATCTTTAGA
Organism: Philonthus cognatus; assembly: GCA_932526585.2. Lineage (NCBI taxonomy): Eukaryota > Metazoa > Arthropoda > Insecta > Coleoptera > Staphylinidae > Philonthus > Philonthus cognatus. The sequence continues at coordinate 117,341,843 of OW052241.1, read as the reverse complement.
TATTCCTTGTTTTTTTTTTTTAAGTTTAATTTGAAGCTTTAAATTAGTGTTTTCCACTCCCAGGCTAAGCATGAAGTAAAATTTCGAGTTTAGAAAAGCCCCGCGAAAATTTGTCGAGGGTCGCGCAGCGACCCGAGACAAATTTTCGGGCTTTTCTAAACTCGAAATTTTACTTCATGCGCCACGCGTACAAAACACTGATTTGAAGTGAAGTTCAGAAACACACAAATACATCTTTAATCAGAGTAACAGGGAATCAGATATTTAGTCTTTTATCAACGATGTTCAGTGCTAATAATAATTAATTAGGTTTTGAATATTTTTGTTAAACAACTGGTAACGATAGTTATATTTAATGGTTCCAAAAAAATAATGAAATAAAATTTATTCTTGAAGGATTTGTATTCGTAATTCGAAAAAAACAGGATTCGAATCTTTGATTTGAATCATATTTATCTCTTACGAATCCTTTATTCGAGTATTCGTGATTCGAATGATATTAGGTGATTCGGATTTGTGATTCGAATCTTTTTTAGGAGGATTCGTCCCAGCTCTGCCCGGTAGTTATCACAGCTGATTCGGATTGGGCTGTAATACTGTCTATCTCCACCACCACCCACTGACTTCGGTTGTTCAAATACGACCTGAACCATTCTAGGGCATTTCCTCTAATCCCATTTTTTTTTTAGTTTTGATAACAAAATATTATGGTCGACGCAATCATAAGCTTTTGTTAGGTCAATAAATATGACTATTATAGTTTCTTTATTTTCAATATTGGTTATGATATTTTCCATGAAATCGTAAATCCCAGTGGACGTGGATTTTCCTTTTCGATAACCATGCTGAGTTTTGCTTATGATGTTATTTATGCTAAAGAATGAATTTACTCTATTGATCATAGCATATTCAAAGATTTTCGAGAAAACGGATAAGAGACTTATTAGTCTGTAGTTTTCGACACATTCAGATTTTCCTCTTTTATAAATTGGTTTAATTTAAGCCGTTTTTAATTTGTCGGGAAAAACTCCATATTGGAGTGAGTTGTTTAACCCATTAACCGTCATTGATGCGTACACGCAACATTATAAATGTTTGGTAAATTATATTACTAAATAAGTTAATTTAATATATATTATTTGACCTGGCTTGAAAATGTAAGGAGAAAAATGTAAATATTTCGATTATTACTCATTTAAAAAAAAATAATGTGAGTGTATTTCTAACTTCACAATATTTCAGTGTTTTGTGCGCGTGGCGCATGAAGTAAAATTTCGAGTTTAGAAAAGCCTGAAAATTTGGTTTGGCCGCTCCGCGCTTCGCGCTACGCGACCAAACCAAATTTTCAGGCTTTTCTAAACTCGAAATTTTACTTCATGCTTAGTCTGGGAGTGGAATCACTCGTTCTAAACTTCATACTGCACGTTTTTATATATAAACGACCACTGCCTGAAATTTTACAGCATATACATTATGTATATTTAAAAGAAAAATTCACAGTATGTAATACAATAAGTCATTTGATATCCATAAGAAAAGCCAGTGTATTTCTAATTTCACAATATTGCAGTGTTTTGTACGCGTGGCGCATGAAGTAAAATTTCGAGTTTAGAAAAGCCTGAAAATTTGGTTTGGCCGCTCCGCTTCGAGGAGCGACCAGACCAAATATTCAGGCTTTTCTAAACTCGAAATTTTACTTCATGCTTAGTCTGGGAGTGGAAACACTCGTTTTAAACTACATTTTTCACGTTTTTATATAAAATAAATGAATGCATGAAAATTTACAGCGTATACATTATGTGTATATAATAGAAAAATTCACAGTATGTAATCCAATAAGTCATCCATAGAAATTATAAAAAGAAGTGCAGAATTTTACCTAAAATCAACTTTTAGAATTATCTCTATAATTGCTCGGCCGTTAATGGGTTAAGATGTGTGTTAAGGGCTCTATCAATTCTATTACAGCAAATTTAATAACTGTGCTAGGTATGTTATCATTGCCACACGAAAGTGTATATTTCAATTTGTTAATAATGTTATAGCATTCAGTTTCGGTTACTGGTTGAATAAAGATGTTTTTAGGGTTGATCGGGATGTGGTCTGAATAATTGACTGATGTGTGACTGTTTGAGAGTTCTTCCACAATATTTTTGAAATATGTGTTAAATGTTATCACTACTTCTTTGGCTGTACCCGGGACGTTTATTTTTAATGTTTTGTTGTTTACTTTTCCTTTGACATTATTTATAATATTCCAGACACATTTACTGGAATTGTTTGAATGTTGAATTTGAGAGCTATAGCAGTTTGAGCGATGTAGGATAAGCAGTTCATTATATCTCTTTTTTGTTGTGTTGTAAGCTTTGAGGAATTTATTGTCGTGTCGGGATATTACATATATATTTAGTTTCGGCCTTGAAATGTTACATTTTGTACTAATTAACTTAATTCTAAATAATTCAATAACTTAATAAAAGATTCTATTTCTTGTCTAGACTTAGTTCCCCTCGTCGTTTAATTATTTTTTGCATCCATTTCAGTCCTCTTCCATCTGCGTTTAGTGCGTCTTTATATGTCATTTCCTCTTCTTTCAGTTCGCTGCATTCTTTGAGCATGTGTTCTATATTCTCCCTGGCCTCTCTGCATAGTCTGCAATTTTTTGTTTCCTCTTCTGTCCAAAATTTACATTCAGCCTCTTCGTTCCCACATCTAAATCTCGCTATAATTTTCTTTTCTTTCTTGTTATAGTTTGAGTCTCTTAGGTACCGGGGTATTTCTTTTTCAATTATGTGTTTGTATCTTGAATCGTGTATACGTGTATTTCTCTCTTGCATCTGTACGTCCTTATCTCTTAGCGTCAGTTCTTTCCACATCACTTTTCCACTTTCTCTAATTCTATTTATTTCTGTGATGGTATAACCATTTCTGTTATAATATTTTTGTCTATTTTGGTCCCTCTTTATGTAATTCCCCTTTCCTTTGTCTTTCAGGCATTCTTGTAGCAGTTTGCACTCCCTTCTCTCACTGATTTTTTCTTCAAATTTCACCGCCGTTTTTCCTGCTTCCACTCTTATTTTGTCTATTTTTACCTCTTCGAGTACAATGTATGCGGGCGTTTCTCTATTTACCCCTAGTGTCCATCTCCAGTACTTTGTCTGTATTGCTTCTAGCTGCTCTTGTTCCTTCCAGCCCCAGATTTCTGCTCCATATAGCATCATACTCCTCACTAAGCGGTTGAACATCATACCTCTCATCTTTATATTGTCAAATTTCCTTTCCCCTATACTTCACACTTGTCCCACGACCTTGTTAGCTTTTCGTGCTGTGCTTTCAATGTGTGCTTTGTCTGTGTTATTTGCACTGCACAGGTAGCCTAGGTATTTGAATTTCTTTACTTCTTCTATGTTTTGTCCCTCCCACTTCCATTCTTCCAGTTTGTTTCTTCCTCCTCCCTTTCTGAATATCATTAATTTTGTTTTTTCTACATTTACTTCCAGTCCTTTCTTCCTAACGTACTTTTCCAAGCATTTAATCATCTCTTTCGATCCTTTTTCGTCTTTTGCTACAACTGCCATATCATCCGCGTATGCTAACGACCATACCTTTTCTTTAGCCACTACCACCACCCCTTTCGACGTCCAGAATGCTTCCCCCGTGTTTCCGTTCACGTACACTTTGCATATCGTTTCAGTGTAGATTTCTTCTATTCTTCTCACCAGGTGTTCGCTAATTCCCTTCTCTCTTAGGCATGCCCACAATTTGTCTCTGTCTACGCAGTCAAAGGCTGATTTTAGGTCCAGGAATAACGTGTATAGCTTTCCTCTTTTGTTTGCGAGCTTTTTTCCACATGGTTTAATATGTACACGTTATCTATCGTTCCTCTTCCCTTTCTGAATCCAGGCTGTCCATCAGGTAAAATCTCTTTAATGTTTAGCTCCTCGTTCATTTTTTCCTCTAGGACCATTGCATAGATTTTGTAAGCCGTGTTTAGTAATGTTATGCCTCTGTAATTTGAAGTTGTATCTTTTCTTCCTTTCTTATGTATTGGGCACACTAAACCTACACGCCATTGGCACGGGAAACTTTTGCCTTTCCACACATAATTTATAATCTCTCCTAATTGATCGATCAATTCTTCCATCTCATATATCCACGCTTCGTTTCTTATACCGTCCATGCCGGGTGTTTTTCTTTTCTTTAGCGTTTTTATCTGCCTCGAGATGTCTTCCTTGCTTATTTCATCTATTTTTTCTTCTTCAAAGTTGTTTATTATTTTTTCTTTCTCTTGTTTCTTTGCGCTCCCTTCGAATAGTGTTAGGAAATGGTTTCTCCATTCCTCCATATTTATTGTATCATTTCTTTTTTCTTTTATCTTTCTTTCTTTATTTATGTACTTCCATGCTTCTTCTTCGGTGTGTATTGCTTTTATTTTGATTCCCTCTTTAGTCTTGTATTTTAGTCTGTTTCTTTTGCATGTGTCTTTGTATTCTTTTAGACTATGCAGGTACTTTTCTTTTGTTATCTTGTTATTTTTCCATTTTCTAAGCATTTTTCTTGACTCTCTTTTTAAATGTGTGCATTCCTTACTCCACCATTTGCTTGACTTCATGCGCCACCGATACAAAACACTGACATATTACGAAGTATAAAACACACCGCTAAACTTTACAATAATTCAGTGTTTTGTAACGGTGGCGCATGAAGTAAAATTTCGAGTTTAGAAAAGCCTGAAAATTTGGTTTGGCCGCTCCGCGCTACGCGACCAAACCAAATTTTCAGGCTTTTCTAAACTCGAAATTTTACTTCATGCTTAGCCTGGGAGTGGAAAACACTCGTTTATAGCTTCAAATTGAATCCTTTTGATGAACTGAGCGTCGAAAAATGTACAACGTATGCAAACATATACTTAAAAGAAAATTTCTCGTTATGAAAATGTTCGGTGTTACATAAAACTCTCTGTATAGAAGATTTTCTATTATAACCATTTTTAAGTACACATATCTACCTTTGGCCCACGTTATTTTGAGTCAATTTCTTTAGAGATTTTTTAAACAATGTCTAAATATGAGCATTAAACCATTGAAAGGAAAGATTTTTTAAAATAATACCAAAAATCAACTTATTGCTGGGCTCAATAATAATAAACACTACAAAGCAACATTTGTCTTCAATATTCTTCTTTTAGTTACGTGAAGTGTTTTCTAATAATTATTGTAGTAATCTCTTTCTTTACTGATTAGTTTATTTACTAAATGTACATGTCGAACACTATGTGTATGTCTATTGTAATTGCTGCTTTTCATATATAAAAGATTTTCTATTATAACCATTTTTAAGTAGCCATATGTACCTTTGGCATACCTTATTTTGAGTTAATTTCTTTAGCGATTGTTTAAACAATGTCTAAAGAAGAGTAATAAACTATTAAAAGTGGGGATTTTTAAAAATTTATTAAAAAAATTCTACTTATTGTTGGGCTTGATGAGCCTCAGATGGAACAAACAATTAAAAAAATCATAAGTACCTTTGGCCCACCTTATTTTTAGTTAATTTCCTGAGCGATTCTCTAAAAAATGTCTAAATAAGAGTATTAAACTATTGAAAGTAAAGATTTTTTAAAATTTTATACAAAAAATCAACTTATTGCTGAGCTTGATTCGCCTCAGATGGAACAAATAATTATAAAAATCATAAGTACCTTTGGCCTGCGTAATTTGAAGTTAATTTCTTTAGCGATTGTTTAAACAATGTCTAAAGAAGAGTATTAAACTATTAAAAGTAAAGATTTTTTTAAATTTAATACAAAAAATCAACTTATTGCTGGGCTTAATTCACCTCAGATGGAACAAATAATTATAAAAATCATAAGTACTTTTGGCCCGCATAATTTGAAGTTAATTTCTTTAGCGATTGTTTAAACAATGTCTAAAGAAGAGTGTTAAACTATTAAAAGCAAGGATTTTTTTAAAATTCATTAAAACAATTCAACTCATTGCTGGGCTCAATGCGCCTCGGATGGAACAAACAATTAAAAAAATCATAAATACCTTTGGCCTGCGTTATTTTGAGTTAATTTTTTTCGTGATTATTTAAACAATGTCTAGAGAAGAGTATTGAAGTATTGAAAGTGATTGGATTACCCTTTACATAAAACTGTACGACTTTATCCATTTAACTAAATCTGTATTATTAATAATAAACAAATTACCCAGACTGTCCTACTCAAAGTGGTATACCCTGTATAGCCTTTTTGTCTAGCCACTCCACAAATTTCTGAACATTTTAGAAGAATTAGTATGTTTAACTATTTAAAACAAATATTTTGTTTTACTGTTCACCGTGTATACATACAGAGAGTTTTACGTAACACTGAACATTTCCAATGTTGATTTTCGTATTGTCTATTTATCAAATAAAAGCATCCAATACGATTTGACACCGTACATTTTTAGGTTATGTGTAAATTGAGTTGCCTATATGACCATTACAAATTGTAGCCAATCAATCGGAATTAATACCTCAACTTGTACATACAGGAAGTATTTCATTCAAGTATACATGTCCCAATTACACAGTACATGCAGTAAATATTTAGATAATCGTTGTTTTTTTTAAAGAATTCAATCAGAGACTTAAAACGAGTGTGATCCACTCCCAGACTAAGCATGAAGTAAAATTTCGAGTTTAGAAAAGCCTGAAAATTTGGTTTGGTCACGAAGCGCGGAGCGGCCAAACCAAATTTTCAGGCTTTTCTAAACTCGAAATTTTACTTCATGAGCCACCGATATAAAACACTGACATATTACGAAGTTTTAAACACACCGCTGAGCTTTATATTGAATCAGTGTTTTGTACCGGTGGCGCATGAAGTAAAATTTCGAGTTTAGAAAAGCCTGAAAATTTGGTTTGGCCGCTCCGCGCTTCGCGCTACGCGACCAAACCAAATTTTCAGGCTTTTCTAAACTCGAAATTTTACTTCATGCTTAGCCTGGGAGTGGAAAACACTCGCTTAAAGCTTCAAATTAAATTCATTTATTAAACGTAGTATCGCAGAATGTGCAACGTATGCGTAAGGATACTTAAAAGAACAATTTTTGTTATGAAAATGTTCGGTGTTATATAAAACTCTCTGTATATCTTTTCTCAGACTCGTCTTAGCGTTTGGGTTATTTTTGAAAAATTAGTATTTTCATACTTGGAAATAAATATTTTATTCAATGATTCTTAAGTCTTGATTTCTGAAGTCAGTGTCTAAACATTTATTAAGCTCTAATGGCTCACTTTCCACTTGTCAAGTCATGACTCACATATTACATTTTATGTTATTGCCCATTTTTGATAAATAAAACAATTGAACAATTTTTCTTAGAACATTTATTTAAAAAACTCTAAAATAAACTGTAGCCCAGTGTTGAGAGATGTTTATGTTCCTTTTTGTAGGGCATTTTAGGGAAAATTTCACTTACACAATCACTCAAGTAGTTGGGTACTGCATAACAAAAAATAAATCTTGCATTATATTTGCTATAACAATCTTGATTATCGTTATATGTCCTAAACAGAGCTGGGACAAATCCTCGTAAAAAGGGTTCGAATCACGAATACTCGAATAAAGGATTCCTAAGAGATAAATATGATTCGAATCAAAGATTCGAATCCTGTTTTTTCGAATCACGAATACAAATCCTTTAAAAATAAATTTGATTTTGTTATTTTGTTGCAACCATTAATATAAAAATATCGTTATCAGTTGTTTTAACAAAAATATTCCAAACCTAATTATTTATTATTAACACTGAACATCGTTGATAACGGACTAAATATCTGATTCCCTGTTACTGTGATTAAAGATGTATTTGTGTGTTTTTGAACTTCACTTAAGGGGATTATTGCAGTGTAACACGCCGATCGTGTTGGAAAGACCCACATAGTTTAGAGTAGCTCATCCGATGCCAAATTTACAGGACAAGTGGGGCGAATACAGTCAGAGAGAAAAGCGGCAGCTCGCTGTGCATTTGTGCATTGCTCCTTGGCATGAACGGATGGGGTCTCGCGTCGCGTGGAATAGACGAAAAAAAAGCGTATAAAAAAGACGGATCTAAGGAAAGTGTCGATTCGTATTATTTAAACACGCTGATAATACATACAAGCTATGTATTGTTTATAATTCGTTAGAAAGCGTTATCGGATCCTGTGTTATTTTTCGGTATTTACAAAACCGATGATTCTTATTCTTGTCATTATAACACATTATTTTTTCTTTTAAGAGTAAAGTTTCGACAGCCGAACAAACTATGTGTTTTATTTTATTAAATTAGAGATTATTTCTTAAAAATATAATAATAAAATAATTCATGTTCATAAGCTCCTTGTAAATATTTATATGCCGGATATTTACACTAAACCATTCGTTAAAAGTTTATGGGGTTGCCGTTGCACTAAAAATTGGAAAACAATCCTTGGCATATGGTTCAATCAGTTCTCCTCATGTGCAATATTTCATTTTTCTAGCAGTTCCGGTTCCACCGGAAGTAGCACCAAATTCGTTATTTTAAATAGAACACCCTACTTATTAGCAATTTTTTGGGTTTCTCGTTTAAATTGCAACATATTTTATTCAAACATATGTACACTTATCTCTTATAGTTTTCAAGAAAAAAATATATTTCTAAAATTTTGACCTTTAGAAGGCATCTCGAAATCTGTGTAACTTCTCTTAAGAATAAGATAAACATATGATTTATATCTCTACTTGTGCCTAGAGAATGCCTCTATGAGTAAATTAATTGGAAACTGTCAATTTTGACAATAAGTGTTCTTAAAATGTCAATATCTAAGTGCTCTCTTCAATATCAAGTAATTCATTTTTTTTTTATGGAATGATCCAATTTTTATCACGTAGTACGATTAGGGGGAACATTTCCTACAAAACAGTATTATACAACTATACTTCTAAAGCGAGTAGTTTTCGAATTATTTCGAAAATTCGTTTTTCGTCGCATTTATGCAGGGTAATGGCATTTCTTTGATGTACAGGGAATTTTTCGTTAAAATATACGTATACCAAATTCAGCTTGTTTTCTTTAAATCTTTAGTTATTCGTTGTTTTTTTTAATGGTTCAATTTGAAGCTCTAAACGAGTGTTTTCCACTCCCAGAGTAAGCATGAAGTAAAATTTCGAGTTTAGAAAAGCCCCTTGAAAATTTTTCGAGGGTCGCGCAGCGACCCGAGACAAATTTTCTGGGCTTTTCTAAACTCGAAATTTTACTTCATGCGCCACGCGTATAAAACACAGATTTCAACTGAAGTTCGAATATAAATAAATTTCACAATATTTTAGTGTCTTATACGCGTGGCGCATGAAGTAAAATTTCGAGTTTAGAAAAGCCCAGAAAATTTGTCTCGGGTCGCTGCGCGACCCAAGACAAATTTTCACTTAGTCTAGGAGTGGAAAACACTCGTTTAAAGCTTCAAATTGAACTCTTTTAAAAAACAACGAATGTCGGAACATGTACAGCTTTATTCCCTGTATACTATTCAAGTAGTAATTTAGTTTCCATCATTGTCATGGTACTATTAAAAATTATTACAATAAATAAGTTGTTCTTTAATGCTCATTGTGTAGTGTATAAGTATCGTACGTTTCTCGAGTGGTATGGCAATTACATACTCGCCGAATACTGCACTCGCCGCTGCGCGGCTCGTGCGCTACATGTCCGCTCATATGTAATATACTGGATACTACTCTGGTTACGTAATATACTGTTATTATTTGACATTTTGCATTACATACGCGACAAAACAAAAACATTACTACTTGCCTACTAAAATTCAGTTGCGAATTAATATACCTATAGAGGCATCCCCTAGGTACAAGTAGAGATTTAAATCATATTTTTATCTTATTCTTAAGAGAAGTTACAGACAGATTTCAAGATGCCTTTTAGAGGTCAAAATTTTAGAAATATTTTTTTTGCTTCAAAACTATAAGAGATAAGTGTACATATATTTGAATAAAATATGTTGCAATTTAATGGAGGAATCTAAAAAATGACTAATATATAGGGTGTTCTATTTGAAATAACAAATTTGGTGCTACTTCCGGTGGAACCGGAAGTGATATAAAGTTGAAAATATTTCACATGAGGAGAACTGATTTAACCGTATGACAAGGATTTTTTTCAAATTTTTAGTGCAACGGCAACCCCATAAACTTTTAACGAACGGTTTACCGTAGACACCCTGTATGAAAAACGCGGAACATAGGATTTTCAATGATATTTTTTATATAGGAATATTATCTTTCCTAACTGCTATGGCCATGAAAATAATGTGTATTAATTTGGCCTCTGCCAAATTGGGTAAATACCCCAAATTTTCGGGAGAATTTCAATTTTTATTTTATCAAATATTCTAGTTTTTTATGAATGCAACAAATAAATAATAAAATGACTTCAGGCATACATTTTATACTCAACAAAAAATATATTTGAGATTTGTCATCTAAAATATTTAGGGAAGATATGTCAATTGAAGCACTGCACGGGCCTGAATTTTTCTTAGGCGATTTTCCCGTATCATATTCAATATTTAAATTATCTTAATTTTATATATATTTTTTACTTTTTCTAAAAACTACGCCTATAATCAGATAAGTATATTTTTTATTTATTTAGACCTGAAATGTTGACCGGGCCGGGTCAGGCAAAACTCAATCTCTCCTATTTTATGACCGGGTCGGGCCAAGCCGGGCCTTAAATAATATATTGGGCTCGGTGCAATGTTGAGCAAGAAGCTTGTTATTTGAAATGCGTTATAATTACTACCTTATTATTATTGTAGTTCTATTTTTTCTAAAATAAATAACAATGAATATGCATGCAGTTAAACTCTCCATTTTTTTAAACATTCGTCAAACATATATTACCTGTGCTCAGTAAAAAATAGTTGATTTGTAACAACAACGTCATATTAGTGACGTTATTCTTACTATTCTTATAGTTTTGATATCATTGATTCGTTCATGAAGTCGCAATTGGTTCAAATAGGTCTGGTTGCTAGAAACTTTACAATTTACTTTAATAGTTTTATTGCGAGAAGTTTAATGGCATTTAACAACTTTTTTAACAACGAAAGATTTAAGACGAAATAATGATTTGAACAAGACTGATTGTTATTTGATTGCTTCTGGCTTATTAATCAGCTTAAAAAACTTATAAATAATTTAATAATACCGACACTGTCAAATAATTAGGGAAGCCAATATTAAAGCTATATTACACATCTTTATTTAAATTAGTGAAACATTTCGTGTTTTCTATATTAGTGAACATGCAGTATAACAAAATACTTATTCCATTAGTAGTCAGAAAGCATAAAAATAAAACACTAGTACAATATAATATCGATTATAATTGGGAAATATTTATTTTACGAGAACAAATGCTAACGACGCGAGCCGTTTTTGTTAACTATGATTGAGAAAAGAAAAGAAAAACAAACGCGAAGCCGCGCAGCGTTCACCGGCCCAGGGATAAACGCTGGCCGCATGCTGCTCGCCCCTCCAATAATTGTGCAGATGAGTGTACGACGCGTAAGAGAAGATTCGCAAGGCGGCGGTATTTTACGGTCTTATTTTTCAAGATTTTTATTTGAACCTGACTCGGGCATGAGTTATCGCATCTTTATGAAATGTTCACAATATATTCCTTATCGTATAAACTAGTAAGATATGGGAATATTTTTTTTTAATTTTGAAAAATATAACATTATTTTTTTCATACCTCTGAAAGCAAATTGTTAAAAAAAAAGTACTTCGATATTTTACTAGATAATTGGGCTTAATATACGCTGTCAAAATTTCAACTTTCTAGGACCGTTAGTTTTTAAATAAACCTAACATTAAATTTCAGACCACTGTTATATTCCCCTTAAAATCAGTGTTTAGTACGCGTGACGCATGAAGTAACATTTCGAGTTTAGAAAAGCCCGAAAATTTGTCTCAGGTCGCTGCGTGTCCCTCGACAAATTTTCATGGGGCTTTTCTAAACTCGAAATTTTACTTCATGCTTAGCCTGGGAGTGGAAACACCCATTCAAAACTTCAAATTGAACTCTATTATAAAATCGACGAATGCCTGAAAATTACTTAAATAAAAAATTCACTGAATATCATTAAAACCGGGAAAGTCAGAGAAAAGTCATGGAATTATGTTCAAATTAACCAAAACACTAACAAAAAAGCCATATGATATTATTAAATTTGTCAAAATCAGGCAAATTACGAAACACGTAAACATTTATAAAGGTAACTTAAATATTGACAAAAACAATGAAAACAATTTAACAAAATGGGGGTTTTCGACATAAGAAAGTTATATTAAAAGGTCAGGAAAAAAAATCTAGAATCAAGAAAATGCCGGAAATATTTAACATTTCAGATTGTGGCTACCATGTCAGTTTTACTTCAAATAATATTAAACAAAATTTTGACTACTAGATTTTTTTCTTTAAAAACATTTTTAGTCATTTAATGTTCTTATCAAAGCATTCAGTTTGAAGTTTCGAACGAGCGTTTCCACTCCCAGACTAAGCATGAAGTAAAATTACGAGTTTAGAAAAGCCCCGTGAAAATTTGTCGAGGGTCGTGTAGCGACCAGAGACAAATTTTCTGGGCTTTTCTAAACTCGAAATTATACTTCATGCGCCACGCGTATAAAACAGTGATTTAACGAGAAATTTAAAAACACACAAAAGAAATTTTTAAAGGTAATCCTCACAATTATTTCGAATTATTTTTGACAATTCAAAACCTCTTGTAAGTTTTCGAATCCTTTTATAAATATTCGAATCCTTTTATAAGGATTCGAATCACCCACATAGGGATTCGAATATGAATGCTCTTAAAAAAATGTAACGAATCCGGATCACGAATCCAGTTGAACTAAAGTATTCGAATGCCTCTTTTGAATCCTTTAGAAGGATTTGAATCCAGGATTCGAATCCTGCCCAGCTCTGGTCCTAAATATAGTCGTGAGACATACCTCGAATAGCATTTCAGGGATACATTTTGTTGTATTTAGATAAATGTTAGATAAAATCTAACGACTTGGGTAATTGTGCGTTAAACATAAATAATGATATCATTGTAATATGTTTCTATTTCCATCTCTTTAGGCATGATGAGTGCGTGGAACTTCTTTTAAAAAATGGTGCCAAAGTAGACGTCGAGGCCAGAATGTGCTGGCCCGGACCGCACAATAATAATTGTGAAGAAAGAGGAAAATATTGTAAGTATATTTTTTATATCGATCAGCTACTTCTGAAACCTTTCAAGTCCCGATTTTTCAAAAAATGTCCTTGTAAGTCGGATATTATTAATTTGTTTAATTAATAATATTTGACTTATACATTAGTATAAACCATCTACTCAAAATACAGGGTGGGGGAAAAAATGCGCCGAGGTTTAAAAAATAATTTATTGGACATTTTTTGATTGCATACAGTTAAAGAGATAAAAATTCAACTAAATAAGTGTTCAAAGTGGGAACCAGATGTAGCCACTACGTGTAATAGCCGATTTTCGAACTCTTGAATAACTTTTATAAAGTTTCAAGTTGAATCGCATTTATTTCACTTGAAATTGCTTCCTTTAGCTGATTCAATATTGTTGGAGGTGTTTTGAATATTTTATGCTTCAAAAAATCCCCATAAATAAATATCCAGAGGATTCAAGTGTGGTGAATAAGAAGGCCATTCCACGCCTCCTCCAGTATGTTTGATCGCATCTAAACCGATAATCCTTTGATCGAAATGCTCCTCAATTGATTCAAACACCTCTGTGGTTCTATTGGGTCTTGCACCGTCCTGCATATACCAAAAATCCTCAATTTTCCCATATCTCCAACATCTCTAATCTCTGTTGCAGTGAATATTTGCCCATATTTCACACTGTAGTTCACAAAATCAAAAAATAAATTCAAAAACTCAACTGAAAATTAAACTAACACCGCACAGCTTTCAAAACAAATAAACCCCTAGGTAGTTAACTAGGGACTGACTACTTACTAAATCAAAAATAAAAAGTACTCGTCGGGACTTTCCCGCCACCCTGTACTTATTAAAAATCGCTAATGATAAAATTATACTTATCATAAAAAAAATCTGAAGGATTATGCGTCTTATATAATAAGTAGTATTTTGCATCTCCTGTAAAATTTGACATTTAGAATTTACAAGGTTTTGGAAGTAGTTGATCGATATGAAACTTTCTCGCACACCCAGACATAATATATTTAAGAAAATATCAAGAAAAACCGAAAACACGTTAAGTGTAAACTACCACTTCTAGTTTCCACACTTTCACCAAAGATGGTCCTAAGATTGTAATAAAAACCTTAAGTTTATAGTTTCATCCCACTATATTTAGTGGTTTTTGCTGTACAGGTTGTTGCATTTTGGAGGTGCACATATGGAAAACTTTTTTATTTGAAGAGATAATGAAATACCATTTTTGCGAGCCAGAGTCACTTTTTCGTGTTTTAATCAATGGCGAAAAGAAAATTGATCTATCTCTAACTGTTTGCGGTCTTTAACCGGAAGTTGATAAAATGTCATTTTTATGAAGTTACTGTAACTCATTTGTTTTAAAAGTATAACCAAACTGTAAAAACTTTCTTGTAGCAACTTTTTATGCCTATTAACCCATTAACAGCCAAGCAATTATAGAGTTTACTCTAAAAGTTGATGAATTCTTTACTTATTTTTATGATCTCTACAAATGACGTATCGTATTACATACTGTGAATTTTTTTTTTAAATATACATAATGTATACGATGTACATTTTTAGGCATGAGTCGATAATATATAAAAACGTGCAATATGAAGTTTAGATCGAGTGTTTCCACTCCCAGACTAAGCATGAAGTAAAATTTTGAGTTTAGAAAAGCCTGAAAATTTGGTTTGGCCGCTCCGCTTCGCTTTTCTAAACTCGAAATTTTACTTCATGTGCCACGCTACGCATATAAAACACTGAAATATTGTAAAGTTAGAAATATACTGATATATATTATTTTTGAATTGAGTAATAATCGAAATATTTAAATAACAAAATGAAATAAAACACTTTAACTTTGTTTGTATAACACACTATTTTTATTTTCGTGACTGCAGTTTCGGCAATTCAACTTGCCATTATCAAACAGATTATCACTCTGTTTGATAATGGCAAGTTGAATTGCCGAAACTGCAGTCACGAAAATAAAAATAGTGTGTTATACAAACAAAGTTAAAGTGTTTTATTTCATTGAATTAACATGTATAACGAAGTAGAAGCCTCCACAGTTCATAATTTAAATAACAAAATATTTACATTTTTCTTCATACATTTTCAAAGCAGGTCAAAATAATATAATATATCAAATTAACTTATTTTGTAATTTAACTAACAAATAATTAATAATGTTGCGTGTATGCACCAATGGCGCTTAATGGGTTAAAATGACGTACGTGATTTTTTTTAAAGACGTTTCGTTTTTGTTTTGCTACACCAAATTCACTATTTTTAACGAAGGCAAAAACCGAGACAGAATAAAATAATGTCAATGTATAATACAGGGTGGCGGAGATCAAATGTCCAAAGGCGTGGTTTGGGGTGGATAGGTGTGAGAAGGTCGATCAACTCCTTATTCTGTAGTCTAAGGTGGGAAGTTTGCTTATCATAACCTGTTAAAGTGCTCAACAACGTGTGTTCGTTGTGGAGACGTTTTTTCGTAGTAATGACCTTTTTGTGGACACATAGCGTCCCGTGCGGACACATTCAACCTCACTCCGCATGCAAATCTCTTGAAGAACCGTTTGATTTCTAATAGCGTGTGTGTGTTGACATACATAGAGTTTTATGTAACACCGAACATTTTCATAACGAGAATTTTTCGTTTAAGTATCCATATGCATACGTTCCATATTATTCGATGCTCGGTTTATTGAAAGAATTTAATTTGAGGCTTTAAGCGAGTGTTTTCCACTCCCAGGCTAAGCATGAAGTAAAATTTCGAGTTTAGAAAAGCCTGAAAATTTGGTTTGGTCGCGTAGCGCGAAGCGCGGAGCGGCCAAACCAAATTATCAGGCTTTTCTAAACTCGAAATTTTACTTCATGCGCCACCGGTACAAAACTCTGACATATTACGAAGTTTAAAATACAGCGCTTAACTTTACATTGAATCAGTGTTTTGTACCGGTGGCGCATGAATTAAAATTTCGAGCTTAGGAAAGCCTGAAAATTTGGTTTGGCTCCTCCGCGCTTCGTGCTACGCTAGGAAACCAAATTATCAGGCTTTTCTAAACTCGAAATTTTGCTTCATGCTTAGCCTGGGAGTGGAAAACACACGCTTAAGCTTCGAATTTAATTCTTTTAATAAAGTGAGCATCGGAAAATGTGCAACATATGCATATGGATACTTCAAAGAAAAGTTCTCACTATGAAAATGTTCGGTGTTACATAAAACTCTCTGTATTCTTCAACACGAAACTGCTGTCTCAAAGATTCCCCCTACACATGTTCCAGCTGTGGTGACACCCGATACATGAGAATTCCAAGTGATAGAAAACTTTAACAATCGTCTGCTTGAATGTGTCACTGTGAAAGGACGGCATTTATGGGAAATTCTATTTCATAGATAATTGTTCTTGTGTATTACAATAAAATTTCCGTTCATTAGCTACAAATTGTGATTTTTCCCATCCCTATAACTCGAAAATTAAAGGTATGTCAACTATTTTAAACATAAATAAGACACTTAAACTTTGTTGGTATAACTGAGGTTTTTTTTATTGTGACTATAGTTTCGACAACTTTAACTTGTCATTATCAGACTACAACTAATTTAAAAATAACAATTTAGCAGGTATATATACAGAAATTACGGTTACAAAATGGCTTTAAAAATGGGGGTGTATATTAGGTCAAGCTGGTCGTTTATTACGGGAATTTCCGGATTAGCGCGCGCTCTGTGTATTTCCAGAGACTCCAGGAGGTCCATCTTACGACCCTTTTCGGCGAAATGAATTACTGAGAGTACATCCTCGTCAAACGTATGATTGTTTTCAATCATATGTCTCGCGAATGACGACTTATCGATCAAGTTAAGCCGAAAAGAGCGAAGATGTTCCTTAAGTCTGATGTTAAAATTACGACCAGATTGGCCAATATACACTCCTTTACAATTACTACAAGTCAGTTTATATATCCCTGATTTATGAGTATTAGGTATTTTTGTTTTTGGATTAAAAATGCTGTATCTAATTTTTGTGAATGGTTTGAAGGCTATTAAAATGTTGTGTTTCGATAAAATATTTTTGATTTTTAATGAAGTACCACCAAAGTATGTAAGGGATCTGTATATTTGCACTTTTTTTGAAATGTCTTTGCCTGCATATATATACTTATTTACTTTTTTTAATCTATATTTATTAATTAATGAATCTATTAATGATGAAGTATATCCGTTTGAGACTGCTATGTTTTTAATTGTATCTATTTCTTTGTTAAATGATGTTTCTGATATTGGTATGTTGAAAGCTCGGTATATTGGTTGGATTTAGTTATTGAGAGGTCTAAATATTTAATATTGTTGTTAATTTCTGTCTCTAATGTGAATTTTATGTTCGGGTGTACTGTGTTAATAAATTCTAGAAATTGGGATAGTTGCCTATCTGAACCTACGAAGGAAGCTAAAATATCATCGACGTATCTATACCACATTTTTATGTGTTTTTTGCCTAACGGGGACTCTAATATAATGTTAGTTAAATTACACATGAAAATTTCGGCAAGCAATGGACTCATAGGCGAGCCCATTGCAAGACCTTCTGTCTGTTTGTAGATTTTATTTTCAAATGAAAAATAATTATTGTTCAAAATAGTTTCAAGTGTATTTAAAAATTCGGTTTTTACTGAAATGTTTACATTTAGTTTGTCAAAAGATGTTTTAATTAGATCTATGCAATCGTTTGCTGGGATTTTCGCGAACATGTTAGATACGTCGAATGATACTAACTTATGGTTTGAAGGAAATTGATAGGATGTTAGTTTGTTGCTTAATTCTTTGGAATTTTGTATAGCTCTGTGGTCTCTAAAATCAGTTATTTCTCTAAATAGGGTGTTTAGGTGGCTTGCTATTTTATGGCCCGGGGAATTTATAAAAGATACTACAGGTCTTATAGGGGAGTTTTCTTTGTGGATTTTTAATAATCCATATAATCTGGGGCATATGGTGTTCATAGGGAAAAGCCAAGATTTATTACAATTACCAAAGATTGAGTGGGATTCTTTTACTATTAATTTAAGGGATTTTTGAAATTTAGGGGTGGGGTCTTGTTGTAATTCAATGATATCAGATGCTTGTAGAAAATCATTAATTTTTGAAAAGTATGTTGATTTTTCTAATACAACAACGGAATTACCTTTATCTGCTTTGGTGATAGTAAGCTTATTACTTTCGATCTTTTTCTTAATTGATTTAATTATTTTATTATCGAAGTTGTTGGGTGTTGACTGTTTAATGATTCTAGCTATTTTCTGTTTACTGTACTCACAATCCGGGATATTACTTAAAGCTACTTCTGATTCCACGACTAATATATCTTTGTGTTGTTTAGGAGATAGATGTGGGGCATAGTTGGGACCTAATTTCAAAAATTCTATTTCACTGTTGTTAAACCGCACTTCACTCTGATTCACAAAACATGGGTGGAACTGTTGCTCCGGGTGACACGTGGCAGAATCGATCTTCTCTTCTTTCCTTGCGATTAAGCTTTGAAGTTTTTTCCTTTGCGTCATGAATTTTTTGTGACAAATGCGGCTGACCTTGTCTCGTATAAAATCATCTAGGAGATTAAACTCCACTGGATGCAGGTTTGATGTGAGTTCAATGTGTAGAACCTTGATATATGTAAAGATAATATCTCGTTTATGGAACCAAAACTTCACTTCATCCTTTAACCATGTTTTTTCGCCGGTTTTTATGGCGTTTCTAGCAGCTCGTGTTTTAACACTGGTTTTAACTTGTATAAATGTTGGGGTGATGTTCATTTTTATACACTGTTGGAGGAATTTAATGTTCAAAGAGGCTTGTTTTACTTTTAATTGTAATTTAAAATACTTTTTTTCCTTGAAAGCTACACTAGCATTAATCAAACTGTTAACTGTTGTTAACATTATACATAAAATTCACATTAGAGACAGAAATTAACAACAATATTAAATATTAACCTCTCAATAACTAAATCCAACCAATTACTAACATTTGAAATTTACAGAAAACCTACATTTACTGACCGTGTAATCCCTAATTCCTCTAATCACCCACGAGCACATAAATTATCCGCTTTCAATTCAATGATATACCGAGCTTTCAACATACCACTATCAGAAACATCATTTAACAAAGAAATAGATACAAGTAAAAACATAACAGTCTCAAACGGATATACTTCATCATTAATAGATTCATTAAATAATAAATATAGATTAAAAAAAGTAAATAAGTATATATATATATATGCAGGCAAAGACATTTCTAAAAAAGTGCAAATATACAGATCCCTTACATACTTTGGTGGTACTTCATTAAAAATCAAAAATATTTTATCCAAACACAACATTTTAATAGCCTTCGAACCGTTCACAAAAATTAGATACAGCATTTTTAATCCAAAAACAAAAATACCTAATACTCATAAATCAGGGATATATAAACTGACTTGTAGTGATTCTAAAGGAGTGTATATTGGCCAATCTGGTCGTAATTTTAACATCAGACTTAAGGAACATCTTCACTCTTTTTGGCTTAACTTGATCGATAAGTCGTCATTCGCGAGACATATGATTGAAAACAATCATACGTTTGACGAGGATGTACTCTCAGTAATCCATTTCGCCGAAAAGGGTCGTAAGATGGACCTCCTGGAGTCTCTGGAAATACACAGAGCGCGCGCTAATCCGGAAATTCCCGTAATAAACGACCAGCTTGACCTAATATACACCCCCATTTTTAAAGTCATTTTGTAACCGTAATTTCTGTATATATACCTGCTAAATTGTTATTTTTAAATTACTTGTAGTCTGATAATGACAAGTTAAAGTTGTCGAAACAATAGTCACAATAAAAATAAACCTCAGTTATACAAACAAAGTTTAAGTGTCTTATTTATGTTAATAATGATGTATAACGAAGTAGAAGCCTCAACAGTTAACAACTATTTTAAATGTGATCATTGGTCTCCGCCACCCTGTATTCAGGATGTCCGTATTTCGACAGAATGTATGAGGATCTGAGTTATTTAAAGAGATACACAATTGGGCCCCAATTTAACTGACTCTCTATCTCTTTAATCAGCAGATCTCCATACATTCTGCCGAAATATGGACACCCGGTATAGATAACAAATTTATCTGAAAAGGTAAATTATTTTTTTTACTTGCTATGTTTTAATAATAGATCTTAATAAAACAATTTTTTTAATTTCAGCTGTGATACAACAAGATGAGGCAGCTTCTTGCATTGAACGCGATCGTGACAGGGACCGCACACCTAGCAAGTTGCAGTCCGCCATGTATTACGCTCTTGATGGCGATCAGGTCACTATACTGACCATGCTGGCACAGAAATGCGAAGATTTTTGGGTACATACAAAAATCTATTCGTACAACCGTTGATTCTAATTTCAAATGATTGCAGAACGTCGTGTTTCGGTCACGTAAGCCACTTCTCCACGCGGCGTGTGAGCGTGGTGCCTGGAGGTGCACCCAGTTCTTGGTGACGGAGCGCAGCGAGGAAATCCATATTCTAAAAGACGAATATTATCCTATACACTACGCGGTATTACACGATAGCAAATTTTTAGAGTTACTTATTACTGCCGGCGCGGATACTACTGTTCGAACTAGCACACAACAAATGACTTTATTGCACGTTGGTAAGTCTTTAATGAACTGATTCACAACCACAGCGGTCACTGATGATTGATGTGTAGCTTACCCAGTTAGCCAGGCCTTAAGTGACCGCTATTAAATATAAATTTGGAGCATCTTTTAAATTGGGATAATAATTTTATAGGGAATACAATATAGAGAAACCGTTAAAAGACAAAAAGTAAAGATAATTAGAGAACATGTTTAGGAATTCTACTACAATCATTTTTTCTATTGTCGCTTAGTTCTCTTGGTTGCACGGAAATCGGCCGAGGATACGATATCAACAATACGCTTATTACTCGATAATGGCTGTAGTGAACTGATCAACGAGCCGGACACATTGGGCAACACACCCTTGCACGCCCTCATTGTCAGGTACGCACTGGAAGAGGCGCGGTACGGTTACGACAAATGGAACAAATGGGACGTGTTGCATTTAGTTAGATATTTGCTGCAATCGGGGGCCAAACAGTCCATCAACCAGGGGGGCAATTCGGCATTGGCTTGCGTTCTGAGGCACGTCAGGGACTGGGAGATTTGCTACGATCTGCTCAACATGCTCCTAACAGAAGGAGGTAAGTATAAATGGTTTATTCAATACTGTCGGTTTGATATGTAAAATGAATAATGTTCATGCAATATCACTGAGTTATTTGAATAGGGTTATCCCGTTTGGGATATAGTGTACCACTGCACATTCAACAATATTGAATAAACAGCTTTTATGCCTTTTACTATATAAATTTGATATGTAGAGGTAACATTTTTAATTCTACATATTTTGATGAAATAAAACCAAGGTGAGTTTGAAACACATGTTACTTTCCATATTAGCAGTTTGTACATGTACACTCTTGTGTCGACAATTTTTAATTTTACATCGTAAGTTGATGATGAGAAGATAAACATCAAAAGAATGGTGCCGACGTGGAAAAAAAAACCCATGCAGGAAAAACCCACCAGATACTGTCTATATAATTTATTAAAATGATTGTAGAAATGCGTTTCAAATGAATCAAACAAAATAGTCACGGCAAAAATATAAAACTGGGAAATTCCACAAACAAAATAATCACATTATTAGCGGTGGATTTAGTACTTCAGTGACCCTAGGCGCAATTTAATTATATATTTTACGGTATTACTACATTGGTTATTGGCGGATTTAGTACTTGAGTGGCCCTAGGTGCATTTTAATTAAATATTTTACTGTCACTTCTTCATCTAACATCAAGGATATTTAAAATTATGAAAAAACTATTCGTGAAAATGCAAATAATGTCTTAATTAATAAGACAACTTAAGACAATAAATATCCATTGAAACAACTACTTCCTGTGCAAATACACCTCCGGATATTGAATTATACAATGAAATATTTAAAATGTTATTTAATTTGTTACAACGCTCTATTAATGTATATGTAACGTTTAGGTCAAATTCTCTTCAAACCAACTAACAATACAAATTTAAAATAAAAGGAGAGATAGCAACAAATTAGAAGTAAAAGGACTTGGATTAAAACTAATGTCTTAGGCCATCTATAGACGCGTTCCGAGATTTATCTCTCTTCAGTATAGCTTTGCTTAACAAAATGAGGAATAAAATTAAAACAAACTTACTTGGAAAAAGTGTTGTGTGTGGAATGAACAGGTACACAGAAATGGAATGAGTGAATACTATGGTCGGTATTTATAGGTACAAAAGGGGATTATGTCATTAGCAGGTATGAAGAATGTGAGTACAGTACAGTACGGTACAGTTCAAACAAGGTAATTAATTAAGACATTGTTTGTATTTTCACTAATGGTTTTTTCGTAATTTTATATATTATGTTTAAAGTGTGCAAACTATAAGAAGCGTAAGCTTATTTTCTCGAATTCAAATAGTTTCGAATTTGAATTTATCAAAGATATTTGTTTTATGTCCTATTTTTAATAATTTTAATCATTGCTGTCCAACACACGAGGTCATTAAAGTATTGAACGACAATGTCACTATCCAACGGTCGTGATAGTCCAATGTATGAAGTATTGATGTAATGGACAATTTGAGATTTGTCTAATAAGTGTCTTCCACTTCTTAATTAAGCACTAAGAAAATATTTTGAGTTTAGCAAATCCTGAAAATTTGTTATTTATTTTTCACGCACTTAATTACTTTTACTGCTATCGACTTTCAGTGATTTGCTAATAAATTATCGATAAACAGGTTTTGATGCAGCAATTTACCTATAATTGGAAAAGTCAGTAAATTTACAATCCTTACCTGCGGTCCCTCCTAAGAACAATCAAGATCATAGTGGTCCCTGAGAAAAAAAGTTTATCTGATCTATTGAATTAAGTGGTGTGGCTTTTACAACAAAATGTGTTTGTTCAATCTTGAAAATCTCTTGCCCATGAATGAATTCAAAAATTTGTTACTTTTATTATTATTAAAGACCTAGCAAATAGATGATAATTTCTGTAAAAATGTTACAGGTGAACCAAATATGGTCGGAAGAGACGGTTCCGTTCCAATAATGATCTGCCTTGTCCTCCTAATCAACAAAGACCCTTTGCACCACTTCACCCACAGCATGAAGGTAAGCCAAAGCCACTCAACACAAACAAAAACATTAATAAAACCCACAAACACAGATATTAATAAAACTCACAAACACAAATATTGCAGGTATGCTACTTGAACTGCATACGGATTCTGTTGAAATACGGCGCAAATCCGAACTGCAGTTACCGCGCGAATCTGACCCCACTAAACGTCCTCGTCTTCACCGTCTCTGAAAACATCACCCTCAGCTGTGATATCCAGAAGAAACTCAACTTTGAATTCATCAAGAATTTGTTAATCCTCCTTTTGACGCACGGGCTCAATCCGAACGTTAGGGTCTGCAACAAAACGCAGCACATTCTGCAGAGTTGCATGGACATGATACAAAACGTGCGTGATTGCAAAGATATAAATTACGTGTATGATTTAACCCTGACTTTGATTCAATACGGCGCTAATGCTGATATGAGTTTAAATATAGCCGAAGCGATTAAAAGCCACGGATCGCAGCACGCGCCGACTTTTTGGAAAAGCAAGAATTACATTCTTTACTACTACGTGATGTTGATCTCCAGGAAGGAAAAGATCGTTATGGACGCGAACATGTCTTTTTCGAAAATAATCACGTTGTTTTATCTGGTGATGGAGCACAAACCTTTGTTCGAGTGTCTGCAAATTTTGTACACGCAACAGTTGAGTTTGGTACCAGGGAAAATGACGGAACCGCTCACGTGCATTATTAGGGATCTCTATAAAAGGCCGAGGACTTTGAAGCAGATCTGCAGGGTTAGGATACACAATTGTTTGGGGAGGAAGCCTGGGCTGTTTATTAATAAATTGAATTTACCGACGCCGTTAAAGGATTATTTGTTGAACTTCGAGCCGTGAATGATTATACACATATTTTACGTCTGAAACGGAATCTGGATTTTTATTGTATGGTTTCTCTTACGTACATATCATTTTTATAAAAGAAAAAAGGGAGGTTTTTAAATAATTATTTCGTGATTTTTATTAGGCTTACTATTTTATGCCATAACAAAAACCATATTTCAAAGAAACACATTAAAAAACAAGATATTTAAGCAGTGTTGCCATATTTAAAGGGATTTCTCCAATATGAAGAATTTAGCCATAAATAATGACCAATGAAGAAAATACGAAAATTTTTACATTTCGAAGAATATTGTGTTGTTATTGAGATGAATAAACTGTTTTCAAAACTTCGCAATAAATCAGCATATAGTACGCGTGGCGCATGAAGTTAAATTTCGAGTTTAGAAAAGCCTGAAAATTTGGATTTGACGGGGCGCGACTCGCTTCGCTCGTGCGCCCCGGCAGGTCCAAATATTCAGGCTGTTCTAAACTCGAAATTTTACTTCATACTTCTACTCTGGGAGTAGAAACCTATGTAAAAATAAAATAAATCACTACTCACATATGGTAAGATTTTGTGAGGATAAGTTACTCACACGGGCTAAATTACAATATTTTCCTGTTATTACTCTAATAAATTATTAATTCGAAAATATCAACAACAAAAATAATATGATAATTGTTGAAAAAATTTACAAAAACTGTCAAAATAGATGTCACTACTGTTACAAAAAACATAGTGTCAACAAAATTATAATAGTAAAATTATAATTTCCAAAAATATCACAATGGCCCCAAACAAATCATTAGTAATATAATACTGTCAAATATGCACATTATTAAAATTAAAATAAATCGTTGTAATTAGGATAATATGTGAGAAAATTGTAGAATTTTTACAATGTCTGTAATAAAATGGTGACGTGTCCATCGTAGCACGTTCCCCGTCATTTAAACAATTGACATACTAAACTTATTTCACTTGTCAATTAGTTAAAGACCATTTCAAGTTAAATCAGTGTTTTATACACATGGCACATGAACTAACATTTCGAGTTTAAAATAGCCGAATTTGGCTTGGTTGCTACGCGACCAAGCCAAATTTTCAGCCTTTTCTAAACTCGAAATTTTACTTCATGCTTAGTCTGGGAGTGGAACACTCGTTTCAGCATTGAAACAATTGATAATTGACATAAAACAGTGATTCTTGTTTTTTTGATGGAGTTTTATAACGTCAATTTTCATACAAGTTAAAAACAAAGCAGTCGTTTTTATATCAGACGTCAAATGACAATTCACAGTCAATCAAGGGACTTAACCTGAAAATGCTATAATAGTGAGCTAAGAAATTTACAGTAAAAATGTTACAATCATTGATGAAATACTATCACAGTCAAAATACTAAGTGATTTTACTGATCAAAAAACAATTATCACAGTGATTCAAAACAGAAAATTTATTTTAGTATTTTCGACAAAAATATTGAACGAAAAACAACATATTTAGCATTATTGGATTAAAAAAAATCTAATGTAATTAAATTAAAAAATTATAGCTGAGTTGACCTTTTATAAATTATTTTGATTTTCTGACGTCACGTGACGATTTCCACAGGTAGCGTCATGAAGCAAATTCATTACTGTATAAGGTTGTCTCAATTTAGACTAAGTCAACCTTGTATTTTTAATTACTTTGATTTTTACGTTACGTGAGGATTTCCACGCGTGACGACAGCAATCAAGATAATTAAATTTAGAAGATCGGCTCGGTTTAAATTGTGACAACTTTGTTAGTTTAATTATCTTGTCTTTGACGTCAGGTGAAGAATTCAACGTGTGACGTCATGAATAAATGTGATTTACATATCAATTACTATACTTTTTAATAGCGCAAACGCTTTTTGAGTTACACCTTTGAATATAGGATGGGAAGAACGGCAACAGAACGAGCGAAAATGTCACGCTTGGTTTTCAGGCGGAGACGAATATTATGGTCAAAGCAGTGCTGGCCTCATAGAGTTCACGGGGTTGTTAAGAACTGCATCCTATGCTGAGATGTTAGCGCGTTATCGTGAAATTTTAAGGACGCTCGGTCGGGAATTATCAGATGGCCCGTTACCTCACCCCCTCGAATAGCATACTTAGTGTTAATCCATTGATAATGGTCACTTTGTGTCCGAAATGTACATTTGGTAATTTAAATAAAAGTGTGAAGAAAGGTTATTAGTGCTTTATTCGTCAAATTAATTTGATCTTCACGTAACTCACAAGCAATTTATTTAATTTTCCATACGCTTGAGTTATGTATCTCTTTCTCTCAAAAAGATTGACAACGTTGTAATAGTGACAGGACATTTTGGTAGATATTCCGTATTCTTATTCCACCAGTGACGGCTCATGATCTAAGGAAGTGGGTCAGCCGAATGTATTTTGGCGCACGCGCACTAAGCCTAAACGGCCATTCTCTAGAACGATACTTTAAATTAAATAATTTCGTCCAACTTCCATAATTAGAGAGAGCATGTTTTCGGAGTTACAATAACATGTTTAAGCCATTAAGCGCCATTGGTGCATACACGCAACATTATTAATTTGTTTTTAAAATTACTAAATAAGTTTATTTTATATATTATATTATTTGACTTGTCTTGAAAATGTATGAAGAAAAATGTCAATATTTTATTATTTAAATATTACGATTATTACTAATTTTAAAAATAATAAATGTCAGTGTATTTCTAACTTCACGATAATTTAGTGTTTTATACGCGTGGCGCATGAAGTAAAATTTCGAGTTTAGAAAAGCCTGAAAATTTGGTTTGGCCGCTCCGCTTCGCGGAGCGGCCAAACCAAATTTTCAGGCTTTTCTAAACTCGAAATTTTACTTCATGCTTAGTCTGGGAGTGGAAACACTCGTTCTATACTTCATATTGCACGTTTTAATATTAAATCGATAATTGCCCAAAAATTTACAGCGTATACATTATGTATATTTAAAAAAATGCACAGTATGTAATACAATAAGTCAGTCATAGAAATCATAAAAAGTAATGCAGAATTTTACTCAAAATTAACTTTTAAAGTTAAGTCTATAATTGCTCGGCCATTAATGGGTTAAACATGTTATATACATATTATGGTTAATTATAATTGTACAATGATATATTTCACATAATCTACCTAAAATACTTAGGTAATAATTTGTAAATTACAATTAGGTAACTATTCAGTTATTGTTTGCATTTTTAAATTACATCTGTTGTTTGACAATATTTAAAAATGCAATGCAATGCTGTTCTGATTTCTGAAATAAAGACAAATAAGTTTTAACTGTTTTGCCGTCCCTGATGAGCCGTCACTGTATTCCACACATTCAGCCAACCCTCCTGTTACGGGGGTGTTGACTCGGTGGGAATTTTTTTTATAAATAATTGTAGCCGACAACAAATGTTCCACTGCGTAACTACCCGACTAACTAAATTATTCTTTGCACTTCACTATTTACTGAAATAAATGTTCAACTTACCAATTCTGTACTTTCACTGATTTTAATTTAAAAGTGAATGAGGGTGTGTCAAGAAAAATAATGTGTATTCAAATACAACAATGGCAACTATATTACACAACAACAAAAATATTCCCAAGTTACTTACAACAATAACAAAACAACAAAATAAAACACAACGAGCAAACGAGAACACTAGTAGATTTCGATACACGATTTAGGACACGATTGCCTCTCCCATCTCTCCGCCACTTGGTTTTATTAACCACCACCATCCCCTATTGCAATAATCGCTAGAGGGGATGTTGAGGTGGTGGTGGCTGAGCGCCTTTGCTGTGGTTGGTTGAGAGATGGGGTTGAGGCGTGGTGCTGCACGCTACATTTTGCCTGTCGCCAGGGAGCGTTACAGATGCCACACGAAAATCAACAAAAAACCATGTTACGACTGTACATTTGCTAATCCGGGGAAGTCGCACTTCGAGGCGCGCGGTTTATGACCCGGGCGAGGGTACCTCGAAGTGCCGCTGGCTTATTGCTCAGTTTGGAATTTTTGGGATTATAAAATCCTTAATCTAAAATAATCAATGCATGTCACGAACTTTACTCATTTGGAAACTAAGTGAAAGAAGTGATTATGTACAGGTATAACAAAAATATGAAGTGAAAACAAATGGGACAGATGTTATAATTCCCGAAATTACGCGGCAGCTAATAAATGTCTGATTGAACGATTGAACACTCCCTATGCTGGATTTGTGCGGAGCTCAAGCATGGGGATCTCGGTTATTTGAAGAAACATAATGTCGGTTAAATTAGGGCAAAGTTGCCCAATGTGCAGTATAACATAATGCCGTTTTAAAACATAAAATATTGCGACTACTTGTAAAGACATCTGAACAAAATCGACATTTTTAAAAAACGTTTTTTTTTTTAAACTACTTGAAGAGATACTTCAAAACAATTAATAATAAAAATTTGACGTTTCGATTTTCGGAAAACATCATCAACTTTGTTTCTTCTCATGGGCGCCATCTTGGATTTTTATATTTTCAAATACAGCTTTTTTTATTACGGTGATATGTTATGTGCTGGAGCTTGGTCTAGCATTTTAATGGAAATGCCAAAAATCCTGTTTTTGCAAAAAGTGCCTTGGAAATTACAGCTACACTTTTGTTTAATAAAGTACTTTATTAAACAACAATACAAATCTAACACAAAAATTGTTTTCTATTCCTATTTCATATGAGATACAAAAAGTAGAAACATTTTATTCAAATTCATAACATAGAATGAAACTAGAGCATGAGAAACGAATAAATGACAAAAATTATAAGAGGTGTTCGAATGGCTCACCTTCCATCTCCAAGAGTAGCTTTATACGTCTTCTTAAATTTTGTATTGATCTTCAAACATCCCTTCCGTTGTAAATCTTGTTTTTGCATTGTAGCAATATTATATCAATATCCCGAAATTGTTAGCCAATGGGCACACAATATTGTTACAATATTGTTTGCGGTTACTGATACTATAATAATATTCATTATAGAAACAATATTGCATAAATCTAGTATAAATATAATTAAGTTTTCAATATTGTATCAACAATAATAATTCAATAATAGATATTCAATTTCTGTACAATATTCTATCAATAATGAATATCATTGACCCTTCAATATAAATATTCAATGTATGTACATAAAATATTGTATCAATTTAATTATTCAATATAGACGTTCAATTTCTGTGCAATATTGTGTCAATATTAAATATTGGTGTCGTTTCTTAGTATCTAAACGGCCATTGACTTTGGTTTTTAGTTCAATAAAATTGGTCATTTAATAACAGAGCTTTAGCTTTAACCGTTTTTTGATTCGGATTCCCGAATTTTTGACCATCTCTACAAATATTTTTTGATATTCTCAATTGCTCTTACTTTTTTTATTTTTAAATATTTTTTTTTTGCTATACCGGCATGACAGCCATTTATCATAATTGGTCTTATTCGACTCCCACGCAGCCCCTGATTCTCTCTTTTTGTAACATTCAGGGAAAGTAAAAAGATAACAGAAAGGCACTATTTAAAATGTTGGCATCAGATGCCAAACTACCTTACCTTGGCAAGGGTCATAAAATTCACTAAATTCACACAACATTCAATCAATTTTAATATTCTTAAAAGAAAGTTAAATATCTCAAGTAGTTTTTCATAGAGGGATTTTTTATTTTCAATTTACGTTTCCTGGTGAATAAATTGTAAATTTCCAAATATTTGTTGTTTTTATAATAGTGTTCAATTTAAAGCTTCTAACAAGTGTTTCCACTCAGATTAAGCTACGCGCTACACGACCAAACCAAATTTGCAGGCTTTTCTAAACTCGAAATTTTACTTCATGTGCCAAGCGTATAAAACACTGATTTCAAGTAAAGTTCAAAATATACTCGTTATGTAATAAACGGTAATAAATTTTACATACATTAATTTTATCTAAGCAATTTGATTAGGGATATAATTACATTTTCAATATAATTAAACTTAATAATTATCACTTTTTTCACTAAACAGAACTCTTTTAATAAAGAAAGTGTTTGTTTTTTATTAAGTTTAATATTCAACTCTTCATATAACTCAAACTAAATACACACAATTGCAATATCTAAATTAAAAACAACATGTAAACTATTCTAAATTTTTTAAATGAAAGACAGCATGTAAACTCTTCTCAATTTTCTGAGTTGAAGAGTTACGAAGAAATTTTACACTTGTGCCGAAGAAATTTTCTGGCAAATCTGGCAACACTGCGTTGAAGACTTAAAGTCAGTGTAAAGGATAAAATCTGACAATACTGCTTTAAAAACTTAAAGTCAGTGGAAAGTAAGACTCTATTAAGCATGCTACTCATTTCTTAGTAGAGTCCTAAATATATCTTCTAAATTCTAATATAAGGCAGTGTAGGAGATTCTACAACCATAAATTCAACTGACGTTTTTTTTTATGAATTACGATTGTTAAAAATATTGTTTTTATTTTAATTTAAAAAAAATATTTATTGAGTTTCTCATTTCTAAAATGTAAACTATACGCTTCGAAATACTGTGTTTAATTGAGGAACAGGGTTTTGTACAAATTATCATTAGTTGAAAGGATGTTCCGCTTCGTATTATATACATAAAAATAATTATGGATAAAAATATTATATATATATAAATAAGAAAAATATGAGATAATTGCCAAAGAAAAAAAAAATACACAAGTTTAAAAAAATATCAGACAATGTTGTTAGAGTGTTAATTAATGTATATATATCATTTTTATTTTGTATTTACAGATGAATAACATGAATTTAAGAAAAAATTATAAGCAAGGATCACAGAATTTTAACTTAAAATTTAAGCTCTAGTTACATTTCTAGGTTTTATTGATTCAAAATCTTAACATACAATACTGTTTTGACGTGGACTGTATTCATTGAAAATCTGAGCATTCCAACGAGTGTCTACAGGGTGTTACTAAGCGGAAATCGGTTTATAGTGGGCGTATCGTTGAAAATAGCAAAAAAAGTGTCAAATAAAAGTTGTCCAGAATCAAGTTTTTCATAACCTAAAATTATTGCTAAATATGGCGGCCTTGCGGTTATACCGGAAGTAAACACCAACTTCCTTATTTTAAATAGAACACCCTATATATTTTTACATTTTTGGATTGCTCGTTAAAAATAAACATGAGTTTATTCACACAACATTGGGTCTCAGTTGAACCGTTTTCGAGTTATTTCATTTTTTTGATAAATTTGACGATTTCAGAGCTCGACGCCATTATCAATTCTTAGCGCTTTCCGCTGTGCCGAAAATACCGTGTTTGCACTTGCCGAATGGCCTCATACAAGTACATCATAACGTATGTACGATTCTACTAACGATAGATAGCATGTTCTTAAAGTGTCGTAGTTAACGACCAAGGAAAGCCGACGCAGCAAAAATATAGATTTATTAATTGTAAGTACAATTTTTGAGGTATGATTTTTCCATGATAGTTTGCTATCTAGGTGGAAACCTAGAAATTTGACTTCATCAACAAGGTGATTTGGAATATGTTTTAAACTAAACTGGATGGTTACAGTTTTGTTATTATTTAATACCAATTTATTGGTTGAAAACCAGTCTGTCGCCAATTTCACTGTGTTGATGCTGTCGGTACTTATTTCCAGTTGCGACGTTCCTTGAATAATTAAGGTAGTGTCATCTGCAAAGAGTATCATTTTGTCTTCTCCAACATATTTACAGATATCATTTATGTATAACAAGAATATCACGGGGCCCAACTTTGAACCCTGTGGTACCCCTGTGTTGCAGGTGTATTTAGTTGAAAGCGAATCCTGAACCTTTACTGACTGTACTCTGTCAGAGAGAAAGCTTGAGATTAGTCCACAGCTGGATCTGTGAAAGTTGTACAAGTTGTTGCCACTCTACAGTTTGTTGAAAAATGTCTAGAAGCATTTAATAATAGTGAAATTATCCAGGCGACCTTCCTTGATTTACAAAAGGCATTTGATAGTATGAATCATGAAATCCTATTAAGTAAGTTGTACAACTTACTTAATAGGATTTCATGATTCATACTATCAAACGCCTTTTGTAAATCAAGGAAGGTCGCCTGGATAATTTAAAATCCTATTAAGTAAGTTGTACAACTTACTTAATAGGATTTCATGATTCATACTATCAAACGCCTTTTGTAAATCAAGGAAGGTCGCCTGGATAATTTCACTATTATTAAATGCTTCTAGACATTTTTCAACAAACCGTAGAGTGGCAGTTGTGGTCGAGCAACCATACCTAAACCCAAATTGACTTTTTGATAATAATTCGGTCATATTAATAAATGATACCAGCTGACTCTTTAGTAGGTCTTCAAAAACTTTAGAAGCTATAGGCAAGATTGATATAGGCCTGTAGTTGTTGACATCAGATTTAATACCCTGTTTGAACACTGGTATAACAATAGCTTCCTTGAGGCATGTTGGAAAGAATCCTTCAGTGATCGCCATATTATATAAACGGGTTAATGGTGAAATTATAACCTCTTTAACTGATTTCACAATATCAGCAGTACATCCATAGATATCCCCACTCTTACTATTTTTTAAAGACAATATAGATGATCTAACTTGGGCATTAGTCACTGTTTCAAATTTAAAGTATTAATTGTTTTTATTATTACATATGCAGGGCAGATTAAGTTCAGTAGCGTTTAAGAAACTTGCTTTTACATTGGATAATTTCGATGCAACTTCAGAGAAATGGTGAGCGAAATCGTCTGCAGCTAACGTTGGCATGTTTGATGAGTTGTTTGGTCTGTGTGAATTTATGATGTTCCACATAACTTTTTGATTATTGTTAGACTTCCTTAGTTTTGATTTGTTTATGAGGCGGTGTTCATCTGTAATTATTTCCTTATATTCTGACCTAATTTTGCCCCGTAGTTCTTTGTTTTATGCACTCTTATTTTGTTGATAAGCTTCATCTGCCAATTCTAAAGATTTTTTAAGAAATGTAATTTTTGGATTAAATTTATTAAATGAATATGATTTAGGTTTGTACAATTTTAGCGGAAAAGCAATGTTGATAGCAGAATGTAGGATATCTATGAATGTACTAAATTTTTAGTCTGTGGATATACTATGTTCTTCAGTAAATGACTAATCAGTGTCTTGCAACAGATGAAACAATTGAAATTTACCAAAGTCTGTGATAGGTCTGATTTGCCGTGGAAGTTTGTCCTCACGTACAGTGAGGATTTTCAATTGAACATCAAGACCGACGTGATCTGATAAACCGACATACATAGGATTCACCTGCAGTGAGAGCAAGTTGCTAAACATATTGTCTATCTTATTATCGAATCTGGTGTTAAATGAAACAAACGGCAGCAGTCCAAAGCTTCTGAAGAAGCTACATAGCTCAAGAGCATCTTTTGAATTGATGTTAAAATGAATATTGAAATCCCCTCCGATTATGATACGTTTAGTAATGTCAATGGATGTTAATAGTTCATTGAGTTTGTTAAGAAATAGTTCAAGATTGCCATTTGGAGGTCGATATATATATTAACTACAATAGCATTTATTTCAGTCATAAGTATACAAGAAACTTCGATATGGTGCTCAATTGAGCAGTTGTTTACAAAAGTTTCTGTTTTGATATCACTAGATGCTATTATAAGGGACCCTCCATATGCTATTTTTCTAGTGAAAATGGACATTATATTATAATTTTTAAAATTTAATGTACTTGCTTCAATATTGCTAAGCCAATGTTCAGTAATACAAAGTATGGATATGGGGGTTTCATCATTATGTAGTAACATTTCTATTTGATTTAATTTGTTTCTAATTGACTGTACATTTAAAAATAAAAGTCGATCATTTATTTCACTTTTTGCTCTATCATTTGTAGCCAGAATAAAAAAGGGTTAATGTGTACGCCTTCAGGCCATACATTTGGATTGTTTATTATTTCGGAGGATGATTTATCTACAACTAATTTAAATGAAGAGTATTCGTCAGGCCGCTTTGATTTCATTTTTGTGCAATCCGCATTTTTTACATTTAAGGACGTTACATGCTGCAGTAAAGCTTCCGAAGTGACTGTAGGATCGATCGAGGATCGCGTTAGCCCTGGATACTGATGACGTTTGGTGATTTTGTTTTGACTCGCATGTCCGACAAATGTCAGTTTATTTTAGATTATTTTGGCGAGATCTTGCAATAAAAAACCGAACATGTTTTCTCAAGAAGAACTGATTGGTATGGTCTACACCTTGGGCAGTGCTGAAGGAAATTCATTACTTGCTTCAAGAATGTATGCCCAACGTTTTGCCGATCGGAGACATCCAAATTCAGCGGCATTCGCTACATTTATTTTTAATGACTAACTTTTATGTAATAAATTTTGACATTTCAAGGGACTATTCACAGCACAGATGCAATTTGTCATTGGTGAGAAGTCGCACTAAAATGACGTAATTTCTGGAAGAATTTACCAAATCGTATGAAGTAAAATGACGCTATTTCAGTGCAACTTGTCACCGATGACAAATTGCATTGGTGCTGTGAATAGCCCCTCAGAAGTTTACCAGTATAATATAAATAATAAAAACTAAACTACTCAAATCATTAAACCAAATCTTACATTTTAAGTACAAATGGTGTATTCAGACGTTAAAAGGTAGACAATTTGTTTTTTTTGTTCGTGAAACATCCATCTAATGTGTATTCCAAGAAGGAGAGACAGAATTGAAGATTTTAGAGTGAGGGTAGGGATCGTTTACGTCACAAATGCGCGCTGAATTTAAATGTGGTTACTTCATAGTAAACTTTAGGTAAACATGCATAAGCTGTACATTTTCTGACATTCGTTGATTTTTAAAAGAGTTGAATTTGAAGCTTTAAACGAATGTTGTCCACTCCCAGACTAAGCATGAAGTAAAATTTCGAGTTTAGAAAAGCCCCGTGAAAATTTGTCGAGGGTCGGGCAGCGACCCAAGACAAATTTTCTGGGCTTTTCTAAACTCGAAATTTTACTTCATGCGCCACGCGTATAAAACACAGATTTTAAGCGAAGTTCGAATATACATAAATTTCACAATATATAAGTGATTTATACGCGTGGCGCATGAAGTAAAATTTCGAGTATAGAAAAGCCCAGAAAATTAATCTCGGGTCGCTGCGCGACCCTCGACAAATTTTCACGGGGCTTTTCTAAACTCGAATTTTTACTTCATGCTTAGTCTGGGAGTGGAAATCACAGCTTTAAAATGAACTTAAAAAAGAACAGGGAATATCTCAATGACTAACTAAATGTCAAAACAAAATCACCAAACGTCGTCAGTATCTAGGGCTAACGCGGTAATACGAAATGTATTAAAATTTTTACAAAATCGCAAATTTCTCAAAAACTATTAGAAGGATATGGCAACAACCCGGTATCAATAAAAATGAAATTTAATTTCACATCAGATAAATATCTCAAGATAGATGGTTTAAAACATTTAAACCATCATTTAAACAATTTAAAACAATGAAGTTATGCATGTTTGAAGTACTGAAGAATAACGTCGACGGGCTCGGTTCAATTTAGAAAATCTGACTAATGGCAAAAACCTAAACAAATACTACATTTCTTCCCGAATCCAAAACCGTAAGCCGCACAACTCTGACTTATTTCGTTTTGAAGATATTGTTAATGGCGTCGAGCTCTAAAATCGTCAAATTTATCAAAAAAAATGAAATAACTCAAAAACGGTTCAACTGAGATCCAATGTTGTGTGCATAAACTCATGTTTATTTTTAACGAGCAATCCAAAAATGTAAAAATATATAGGGTGTTCTATTTAAAATAAGGTAGTTGGTGTTTACTTCCGGTATAACCGCAAGGCCGCCATATTTAGCAATAATTTTGGGTTATGAAAAACTTGATTCTGAACAACTTTTATTTGAAACTTTTTTTGCTATTTTCAACGATACGCCCACTATAGACGTATTTCCGCTTAGTGACTCACCCTGTATAAACTGTCGGCATCCCAGTAGGTTCTGACTTCAGAAACATACGTCGTAATTAGACATATGATTAAATTTATTTGGCGTTTACGAGATTTACCGAATCGTATGACTTAATCTAAGATATGCAATTTGTTTTTCAATGCTGCCGAGATGCCTACAGTTTATAGACACTCGTTATATTTAGTTGTTTTAATAAATAATTTGTAGTCTAATGTTAATTAATGGCGGAATTTATAAAAGAAAGATTTTCAATTTAGCTAAAATGAACATGAAAAACTGAGGCCGGACAAACGGGCCAAGTTCCCAAAGCAATTAAGTTAGAAGAATAATAAGAACATCATGTTGAGTGATTTAAATGGCTCTTATAGCTTACCATTTAAGCTGCACTTAAATTAATATTTCCTTAAAATTCCCATTCAAAGCATCTAAAGAAAGTGTTTTGTAAAATTAGATTAAAGTGTAACTTCAAAATTTAACTAGAGCTTATTTTTTCAATCAAATCCAGCAATCATCACAATCACAAGAAAACATATAGGGAATTTTTCTTTTAAGTACACAGAGAGTTTCATGTAACACCGAACATATTTATAACGAGAATTTTTCTTTTAAGTATACATATGCAAACGTTGTACATTTTACCACGCTCGGTTTATTAAAAGAATACAATTCGAAGCTTTAAACGAGTGTTTTCCACTCCCAGGCTAAGCATGAAGTAAAATTTCGAGTTTAGAAAAGCCTGAAAATTTGGTTTGGTCGCGTAGCGCGAAGCGCGGAGCGGCCAAACCAAATTTTCAGGCTTTTCTAAACTCGAATTTTTACTTCATGCGCCACCTTCACAAAACACGGATTTAATGTAATGTTCAGCAGTGTGTTTTAATCTTCGTGATATGACAGTGTTTTGTACCGGTGCCGCAGGAAGTAAAATTTCGAGTTTAGAAAAGCCTGAAAATAATAAATTTTATTTCATGCTTAGTCTGGGAATGGAACACACTCATTTTAAGTTTCAAATTCAACTCATTTTAAAAAAAGCAACGATTATCTAAAGATTTACGGCATATACGCTGTAATTGGGACATTGAGGCATTAATTGCAATTGATTAGCTAAAATTTGTAATGGTCATATAGTCAACCCAATTTACTCATAACCTAAAAATTAGAGGTGTCAAATCGTATTTTATGAAAATGTTCGGTGTTATATAAAACTCTCTGTATATATGCATACGTTTTTTTAAGAGTTTGAAGCATCAAACAAGTGTTTTCCACTCCCAGATTAAGCATAAGGTAAAATTTCGAGTTTAGAAAAGCCTGAAAATTTGAATTTACCGGGACGCGCCAGCGAAGCGAGTCACACCCCTGCAAATCCAAATGTTCAGGCTTTTTTAAACTCGAAATTTTACTTCATGTGCCACGCCTATAAAACACTGATTTAAAGTGAAGTTCAAATTGATGTATCGATTTGTTATTATTATTTTTTTAAACAGCTGATTGTAATTAATTTTGTAACCGTCATTAACATTTTTGTGGCAATATTATCTATCTTGCCTTCACTCAAGATAGATAATATTGCCACGATAATTGTAATCACAGTTGCAAAAATTAGTGGGCCACGCATATAAAACACCGAAAACATTTAAATATTGTGAATAACTGAACTTCACGTCAGATTCGTGTCATATACGCGCGGCTCATGAAGTAAAATTTTGAGAAAGCCTGAACATTTGG
Organism: Philonthus cognatus; assembly: GCA_932526585.2. NCBI lineage: Eukaryota > Metazoa > Arthropoda > Insecta > Coleoptera > Staphylinidae > Philonthus > Philonthus cognatus. Next base: position 117,303,652 of record OW052241.1, on the reverse strand, counting down.
TTTAGTCGTTCCGCTTCGCTACGTGACCAAACCAAATGTTCAGGCTTTTCTAAACTTGAAATTTTACTCTCTGCTTAACCTGGGAGTGGAAAACACTCGTTAAAAGCTTCAAATCGATCTCTTAAACAAAAACGAATATCTCAGGATTTACAGCACATAATTGGGATATGTATACTTAAAAGAAACACTCTCTGTATATGAGAATACTTCAAATAACCCTTGCACACTTTTATCACAATTATTAAAACAACACTTTTTGGAGAAGTAACAATTATTAATAAATCACATCGTTTAAACTAGACATTGTGCTATTTTGTGATTTCTATATTACATTGCAAAGTGCCTCACGGAAAATATTAAAGTAAAACACTTGATTTTCGGCCATTTAAGGAAACCTGTACGTCTTTTCGGAAATCAATACAAAAAAAAAAGAAATCTATTTTAATTGATGAAGCCAAATATTAAAATACCTTCTACAAAAAAATTGCATTTGTGATTACAACTGTTGAAATGGTATATAATGTTAAATAAATGATTGTTGAGTATGTTTTGTTAATTTATTATTACAACCTTATCCATTACAATATAGAGAGGAGTCTTTCTTTAACAAGACGGTACAAAAATCGTTTCTAGATTTCTTTAAATAACATTTGAGTCGCCCAGATGCAAAACCAGCCATACGTGTTTTGACAAACTTGTGGCAAAATGATAAAAACTGATTTTGCGGTGCGTTTTAAATAAATAAAAACAGTGTCGAATATGCATTGTATTGAATGGGCAGAAGAATAGTTCTGTAAAACTAAGTAAAAAGTTTACAGTTTTTGCAACTGAAAAAATATGTTTTGTAACCGAAAAATGTAACAGACTTTGCATTTTACAAACTTAATTTTATAAGATTTAGGATGGGTCTGAAAGGTCCATTTATTTTTATAATTGTAGCCTAAGACGAGTAAAATCCAAGGATACCAAAATCACAAAAACCTGTTTCGTTGTATTTCATATTAATGATAATAATAATAATAATCCAAATTTATTTCAAGAAATGGTCATAAAGTAATAATTCTATGAAACATGAGTGAAATTGTGTCTTTTTTCGACACAGTTTCAACTACAATATACTACCATATTTTATTTAATTTAATTTAAATTTAATTTATTAGTGTTTATCACATACATATGTTACGCAGGTCAAATAATACTATAACAATGAAATGCTTAACACTAAAAATATTAACATTTATAAAGGACTTACACCGACACAGCAGGAATAATAAAATAAAATATTTTGTTCTTAAATTACAAGGAATGTTCTTATCACAGTCATTTATAAAATAAAATTAATCGGTAATCGGTGCCAGGGTCATTTACAACCCTGGTACCACAAAATCTGTGATTTTAGGCTTAGGTTTATTTATGTACTATATATTTTTATCTTATTGTTTTAGTTGTTTCTTTTCAAAGAAACAAGTAAACCGGCTAATGACTTTGTAGTCGAAGCCGGTAGGGTGGGAGGGGTTTTTAGTCGGTAGTCCTCCGCCTGGAGGGATTCCGACACTCCGTCCGTAAATTTCCGTCCGTAGATTTTCCCCTCCCACACCAAAAAAAAAAAAATTAAATTATAAATACATACAAAAACAAATAAAAGTCACGGTGAAATAAATAAATAAATAATAACGATATCAAATTATATTACAAATAAACACGAAAAGTAAAAAATTCACTAATCTGGTTATACATATAAATAAAATATGTTGGGTTAAAATCTATAAAAATAATAAATAAGAATTAGTAATTGGAATTAAAATTTAAAATTTTCCAAATATTCTTCCCAACTGTAAAATGCATTTACAATTAAATCATTTTTAATGATTGCTTTAAATTTATTTATTGGCTGATCTCTAATGTGAACAGGAAGTGAGTTGTAAAACCTTATGCAGTGGTATTTTATGCCTGTTTTCGATTTACTTAACCGAAGTTGATGATGATGTATCTGGTCTACTTGCCGCGTGTGGTACTTATTTATATCACCGCGAATCTGAAATTGGCGGGAGTGTTTTTTCACATACAGTAAACATTCATAGATGTATAACGATAGGAACGTTAAAATACCCATGTCTATGAATGCTTGGCGACAGTCGTCAGAATAATTAATATTAGACATAATTCTTACTGCTTTTCGCTGTAAGCCAAAAATTTTGTGCCTTATCGGAGATTATTATTTATTAATGGGATCCATATACAATAAAAGACTAACGTTAATTAAACTTAAAAGATCTGGACAGATTATTACAACTGATATTAAGTTGTAATGAATATTAAAATTGTCAAAACTCGACATTTTTTTATCTCTAACTGATTTACCTTTTACAAATATTTTACAATATATTTTCATTTAAATAGTCAAATTTTATAATATAACTGTCAAAAAATTATCCAAAAGCGTCGTAACTGTTAAAATGTATCATTACTATCACAAAAATCATAATGCCAAAAAACTTATAATAGATCAAAAAACTCCAAAAATATCAGAATTGCCAAAAAAAAGTTGTAAGAGTAATAGTTATTATAATTAGTGTCCGGAATTATACGCATTTATTTTCCAATTATAAGCGCTTATAAAAAGCACTTAAAAATGAATAAAAAGCACGAAAAAACATGAAATATGCACAAAAAGCAGAAACATGCAAAAAAGCACAAAAACACAATAATGTAAAAATGTTTATTGAACTATTCTATTCAGTAAGTTTGTAACAATTTACAATTATATATTTCTCAAGGTTTTCCATATTGAAATTTTGTCTTCTATTCGTTAAAATTGTGTTATAATTGGAGAAGCTCCTTTCCACGTCTACTAAAGTTATGGGGTGCATACTTAAATATTTTGAAAGGTACATTTATTTCCAAATCCTCTACAGGAATTCCTTTCATGATCCCGGGAAGTTTGGAGAGGATATAAAATCCTACATTTTTTTACTGCGCTGAAACAGTGATTGCGAATATTTATATCAATGTCACACTTTTTATTATTAGTTCCACCGATATTACCTCTATTTTTATTAATGATCACATAGACTTAGGTTCATTGTTGGCATTATTGATGTAATTACTATACGCATTGCTTTTAGAATTTTGTAGCGGAGGTTTGTACTGATATTTGTATCTAATATAATTTGATTTAAGTGCAAGTACTTTTGCCCTAGCTTTATTTAATAAAACAATTGTTTTGCGCAATTTTCTAAGATCATTATTAAGGCTGCGCTCAACCCGTACTGTCGTTTCAATTTACAATCGTTTAATAACTGAAGGCACACAAAGTTGTGGTTTAAAATTATATATTTTGGTACATAATAGTGCACTCTTGCTGGAAAAAAATGAAATATCTTCTAAAAATTGTCTGTATTGATATTATCAACGATTCTATTTTCAAAGGAAAAAGTAGATTTTATGATAACTATACATTTTATGAGAAAATGATATATGAATAATATAATCACAAAATCATTATGGAGGGCATGATCGAGTCACATTTTAGAGTTTTTAAATTTTTAATTAAACTACACTAAAATAAAATCAAATTTATTAAGAATATAATCGAGCATGCATAGAGGGTAGATGTTCGATCCGTGTCTCCGTTAAATTAATTAATAGAGTGCAGTATTAAATAAAAACCATTATTATAAGTGCGAAAAGGCCAACTGTTACAATCTTGTATTTCTACCTCTTACGAAAATGGTTTTTACAAAATCTCAGAGGAGTGAAATACACGAAATTATTGTGAGTGCATTAAAACAACCAGACGTTTTGGAGTTAATATCGAGCACAATCGCAGATAAATTGCAAGTGTCCTTCAAGATGTTCGAGGAGAAGATATCAAGTCTCGAAAATGTGGTTGATAAACTGACCGAGGAGAACGATGAATTGAAACGACAGACTCAAGAAAAAATCGACCTTCTGGAGCAACGCACCAAAAGAAACAATTTACTCCTACATGGAATCTCTGAGGATAAAGATGAAATCATCGAAGGTACTAAACATCAATAATAAAAAAATGGGTATTTTCATTAATAGTGCAAATATCGAAAATTGCCGGCGCTTGGGGAAGTCAGTTAATAATGGCAAAATAAGGCCAATTTTAATCAACTTCGTTTCCTACAAATATCGCGACAATGTATTTCGTAATAAGAAGAAACTTAAGGGCTCTGATATATCAATTAAGGAAGACTTAACTAAATCTCGTTTGAATTTATTAAAAGTTGCCACAGAAAAATTTCAAATGAAGAATGTCTGGACCGCTGCTGGAAACATAATTATTTTATATAAGAACGAAAAACTCAAAATAACATGTGAGAGAGACTTAGAAACATTAATTGGTCAAATGTAAAATATATAATGTAATCTTAAGGAATTTATGTTATTTTTATTTAAATTAAATTACAGTTTCATTTTTTATAATTTTAAACAATTAGTAAATTTATTTTCTTTACCTATTAATATTATTATTTTTATTTTTGATTTATTTATTATTTTAGTCATTCTATATTTAATGTTGCTACCTATATGTTATAAAAACATTTTTGTTACGGAGACACACATTTATACGTACTCGCATATATTAATATCTCTTTGCAATGCAAATTGGACACTTAAATATACGTTCCTTGTTACCAAAAATTAACAATATTAGAGAACTTATAACTGATTTGGAATTTGATGTCTTTGCAGTAAGTGAAACTTGGCTATCTGATAAAATAGACAGTGAAATGATAAATATTAAAGGCTATACCGTTGTAAGACGCGATCGCCCTCATAGAGCCGGTGGTGTTTGCATATACTTACGTAATAAATATAAATATGAAATAATATATAGTGCTCCAGAAATTGAACAATTATGGATATCATTTAATAACATTGCAATAGGTGTTTTATATAGACCCGAATATACAAATTATAAATACTTTCTAAATCACTTTCCTCAACTTTCAATTGATAATGCACTTTACTCATGTGAAAAAATTGTTTATTTAGGAGATTTTAATATAGATATGGGAAAGTTAGATGATACCAAAACAATTGTTTTTAATTCTATTATAAATTCATTAGATATGAAGCAAATTGTTACACAACCAACAAGAATAACACTTGCATCTGCCACTTTAATTGATCTTATTATTATTTCAAATAATTACTTTGTAAAAAACACACATGTATTAGATATTGTATTTTCTGATCACGATTTAGTATATGTTGATTTCGAAGATGATATTGAAGTGTCATCAGCTGCATTTATTACTTACCGCGACTTTTCAAAACTTAACTATGACCATTTATGCACAGCACTTGATTCCACTCCTTTGGCAGAACTGTATTACTTCAACGACATTAATGATAAAGTTAATTTACTCAACAACTGCCTTTTAGATGTGTTTGATTGTTTAGCTCCTTTTAAAACCATATATGTAAAAAATGGCAACCTAAATGGCTAACAGATAATATAAAATTATTAATCTTTCTCAAAAATAAAGCCAAAGTTAAATTTCGCAAAACTAAAAATTCTCATGATTGGGATTACTATAAGAGTCTACGAAATTACACTAATTTAGCGATAAAACATGAAAAGAAATCATATATACAGTGGAAGTTAAATAAAACACAACCTAGTAAAATGTGGAAACAACTGAGAGACCTCAATATCATTTCTAATAAATCCAATAAATCACATGCAGATATATCAAACCTCGGTACTGCTTGTAATTTCAATAAGTATTTCATTGATTCAATACCAAAACTTAATGTAGACTTCAGTAAAGTTATAGGTGTATACAATAGTAATTATAAATTAAATTTTCCCGAACTTTTTAATTTTAAGCTTGCTAGTATAGAAGATGTAAACAAAGCATTTAATAAAATTAAGACTAACGCCCAGGGGAACGATGGATATATAGCTCCATTTGTCACAAATATAATTAATAGTTGTTTCTTAGATAGCAAGTTTCCAAATAGCTGGAAAAAGGCATTGATCCTGCCACTACCAAAAATTAAAAATCCAACTGAGTTACGTCACCTGCGGCCTGTCAGTATTTTACCTACTCCCTTTTAGATAATAGAAATATTAATAGGTAACCAAATTAAAGAACACTTAGCTACTTACAACATTTTGCCAAAGTTACAATCAGGATTTAGAGAAGGGTATAGTTGTAACACTGCACTTTTAAAAGTCACTGATGATATTCTTAAAAGTTGTGATAAGGGTAAAATAACTGCATTGGTACTCCTCGACTATAGCAAAGCTATAAAAAACCATCAAGTTTTATTTTCAATTTTAAAATATATAGGCTTTAATCAATCTACAATACTTCTATTAAATAGTTATTTAAATGATCGGTATCAAGCAGTTAAATTAGAATCGCCTGTCTCTAATTTTGAAGCGGTATTGTCAGATGTCCCCCAAGGATCAATTTTAGGGCCTTTGTTATATACGATATATTCTTCAAATATTATAAACAGCATATCTCACTGTAATTATCACATGTACGCGGACGATACTCAAATATACATTTCATTTCACCCTGAACAATACAATGAGGCACTTATAAAGTTAATTGAAGATCTGAAAACTTAAAAAAAAAGTCTCCTGTTAAATCCATCAAAGTCAACGTATCTGCTGTTTGGTCCAAAAATAAAATGTGCTGAAGTATTACCTAATTTTAAACCTTTAATTAATAATGAGCCGATCCCATTCAGCACAAATGGAAATAATCTAGGCATTATAATAATACTTTTAGATATCGCAGCTTCGTATCAAAATGCATAAATATAGCTTTCAGTAATCTAAGACGTATATACCATAACCGCGAATTTTTGAATACAAATATTAAAATCTTGCTTTGTGAAACGACAGTTCTCTTACAATTCACGTATTGCTCTTCACTAATACATTCCTGTCTTGACGAAGCGACTAAGTCACGGATTCAAAAAATTCAAAATTCGTGTATTAGACTTATTTATGGATTGCGCAGGCGGGATAGAATAAGTCATAAACTTAAGGATTTAAAACGGCTAAACATGGAGAACCGTAGAAAGCTGCAAAGCTATTGTTTATATTATGATATAGTTAAGCAAAAAACGCCCTCTTATTTATTTGAAAAACTATGCTATAGAAGTGATGTCCATAATATTAATGTTAGAAGTCGAGGAAAGTTATCACCACCAGCACACAAAACAACATTATATGAGAGATCGTTTCATTATACAATTGTCAACTTCTTGAATAAATTGCCTGTATTCTGTACAGATATCGATTCCAAAATTAATTTTAAAAAGCGCATATTTGATATGTTGTATGCAGATCAATGTAATTAAGTATATATTTAATATTGTTTTTTATTTATTTCTTTGTTTCCTGTAAGAGTTGCATGCTCGTTATAATAATGTCTGGTATATCTAATATTTAAAGGTGTAATGGAAGATCAGAGTGTACATTTTGTACTCATCTGAATTACGTCTTGTTTTTCTTTAACAGAATTGTAGACAGATGTATGGTTTTGATTATATAATGTATTTTCTGTTGGAAAAATAAAGTTTATTATTATTATTATTATTATTAAATCATCATGCTCTTTGCATTTAATTTTAAGACAGATGTATGAAGATAGAATTAAAAAATGCAGAATAATAACAAAAAAATCGTATTCTTAGTTTCCATTGGGTAGATCGTACTCTTACACCAAACTATATTGCAGAGCTAGGCAGGATTCGAATCATTCAGGATTCGAATCCTGGATTCGAATCCTTTTAGAGGATTCAAAACAGGCATTCGAATACTTTAGTTCAACTGGATTCGTGATCCGAATTCGTTACATTTTTTTAAGAGGATTCGTATTTGAATCCAAATGTGGGTGATTCGAATCCTTGTAAAATGATTCGAATATTTATTAAAGGATTCGAATATCTATAAAAGGATTCGAATATTTATAAAAGGATTCGAATACTTATAAAGGGATTTGAATCGTCAAAAATTATGTGAAAAATGTCTTCTGTGTGTTTTTAAATGTCTCGTTAAATCACTGTTTTATACGTGTGGCGCATAAAGTAAAATTTCGAGTTTAGAAAAGCCCAGAAAATTTGTCTCGGGTCGCTGCGCGACCCTCGACAAATTTTCACGGGGCTTTTCTAAACTCGAAGTTTTACTTCATGCTTAGTCTAGGAGTGGAAACGCTCGCTCGAAACTTTAAACTGAATGCTTTAATAATAACATTAAATGACTAAAAATGTTTTTAGAGATAATAATCTAGTTATCAGAATTTTCTTTAATATTATTTGAAGTAAAACTGACACGGTAGCCACAATCTAAAATGTTAAATATTTCCGACATTTCTCTGATTTTTTACCATTTATTATATGGTGTCCCAGTAATGATTTGCATTTGAACACAACTAAATGCAAATATATTCGTTTTTCAAGAAAACAAGGGATCAATTTACCGGCTATCTATTTTCTAGATAGTAATCTTTTAGAGAGGGTTTATAAAATCAATGATTTAGGCGTTCTACTTGACTGTAAATTTCAATTTCATGAGCACTTAGATTTAATTATTGCAAAACCATTCCAGATCATTCTGCAAGATGCGACAATCGTCACTGGTGGTGATTTTACGATACAGCTTCATATCATTGCATAAAGCAAAACATTTGATTGAATTTCTTTACCAATATCATTGATAAAGATGAGAAATAGCAATGGTCCAAGGTGAGAACCCTGGGGCACACCTGAAGTTGCATTTATTACAGAACCAGAAACTGCATCATTTATTTTCACCATATGTTGTCTACAACTTATGAACGACCGGAGCCGCTCAATCATGGACCCAGCAACACCATACATTCGAAGTTTGTATAAAAGCCTACAGTGGCTAACTCTGTCAAACGCCTTACTAAAGTCGGTATAGATCGAGTCTACCACTGCCCCTTCCTCCATCGCGTCGGTAATGAAATTGGAGTATACAAACAAGTTGGAAGCAGTAGATCTTGATGGAAAGAATCCATGTTGTTGCTCAGATAAAAGTGGCTTAAAAATGTTTAACATATACTTCGCAACTAACTTATTTAATAATTTAGGGAAAAATAATGATTGAATAACTATCGCTCTATAATTGTCAACACATGTCTTTATGCCTGATTTAAAGACCGGGACAGTGTAGCAACGCTTCCAAAGAGATGGGAAGAATCCATCTTCTAGAGCTTTTTTGTTAGTGGTATGGTCAATTTGATTCCATTCCATGACTTTTTTTTTATTGTTTGGTTATTCAACAATTTGATATAGACATTGATCTCCAACAGAAATTGATTATATAATTCAATTCTGGTACTGGAGAATTTCAATGGTTATTGGAGGTTACTAACTTTTAAATTAATCAATTATTGACGTTGCATAAAATGTTTTTTTAAACTAATTTTAAACTTATTAATGTCCGTGATTTTCCTGACTGATACCGGTAAATTATTGTAGCATTTCACGCCTGATACAAAAATACTATTTTTCAAGACATCAGTTGAGTTCATTTGGATTAGTAAATTACTACGCCTACGCGTGTTATGGTCGTGAATTTGTTTGAATTTTTTGAGTTGAATGTGTGAATTAGTACTATGCATTATTTTATGTATTACCAAGCATCGTTCAAAGTTGATTTTATTTTTTATTGTTAGTTCTGGGATTAATTTATATAAATCTTTCCCGGTTTTAATGATATTCAGTGAGTTTTTTATTTACGTAATTTTCAGGCATTCATCGATTATATAATAGAGTTCAATTTAAAGTTTTGAACGGGTGTTTCCACTCCCAGGCTAAGCAGGAAGTAAAATTTCGAGGAAATTTTTCGAGGGTCGCGCAGCGACCCGAGACAAATTTTCGGGCTTTTCTAAACTCGAAATTTTACTTCATGCGCCACGCGTACAAGACACTGATTTGAAGTGAAGTTCAAAAACACACAAATACATCTTTAATCAGAATAACACAGATATTTAGTCTGTTATCAACGATGTTCAGTGTTAATAATAAATACTTAGGTTTTGAATATTTTTGTTAAAACAACTGGTAACGATATTACATATTAATGGTTGCAAAAAAAACAGTAGAAAATTTGTCTCTGGTCGCTGCGCGACCCGAGACAAATTTTCACGGGGTTTTTCTAAACTCGAAATTTTACTTCATGCGCCACGCGTATAAACCACTGATTAACAGTAAAGTTAAAAATATATAACGCATAGATGTGCACCCTGTATATTCTTATTTATAGAAATGTGTGCAATTTTGAATTTTTGATTCTATTTGAAAATTTTTATAATTAAATAAAACATGGGAAAGGGTTGTAATATAATTACAATTTTTAGATAAAAATTGTATAACAAAAATTCGAATAATGACATTATCTTCAAATTTTATTTTATCAATTTTTCGTAAAAAAATAAAATTAAAATGGGGGGTGAAGGGTAGAAGGGAAGAATTATTTAATATTGAGTAATTTATATTTTTAATCAAGTATTTTCTTCGATTCCGAACAATTTAAAGTAGACTAAATCGCTTTATAGCGAAATGTTCAGCTAGAATGACCGTTTCGACCAGTGTGCGACATCTTGCAAACATTTTATGAGGGCACTGATCGCGATTTTTCAAGTAATGCTAAAAACGAAATTATTAATTATTTTTATTTATTTATTTATTTTTCGAATCACGGATACAAATAAATACTTTAATAAAAAATTTAAATTTATCTTCAATTTAGTTCTCATTAATCACTTGATGAAACATGTTTACAATATTGATAATTGAATAAAAATCACTTATTTGCTTTCAAACAAACCAAGCGACTTTTATTGCAATAAGCCCTTCATTATTGCAATAATATGATAAGCCACACAGACAAACAATTCTGTTTTATTCTTGGATTCGATTAAGCAGTTATATAATAAGCCGCAGTAGATGAATTGTGGTCATCGTCCAATAGATATCGTCACCATACCTAAAATCAAGGAATTTAGGGGTTTTGTATAAATATTACTTTAAAACATGATAAGTCACATCAAAATGGCAACAGGTTTTATTACACCTTCCGAAAAAATCGATTACGTGTGAGAGTTTGAGTTCATGTGATGAAATACATGGCACAATTGACGAGAGTGTTATTGATTAAGACTTTGTGCTACCAAACGATGGTGGGCTTTCGGATACAAGTAAGCTATGTATTTTGTTTCTTTTTTGTGGCATATCATGTTTTACCAAAACAAAAATCAAAATTCTTAACATGACTTACCATGTTATTGCAGTAATAACATGATAACATTAACCAGAGTAACAGAAACTACACCTGAAAAAAACCCGCCATTTCTTTGGAGACAAAGAAGATACGAAAGTAAGCAAATCCTATAAAAAAGAAGGAGCAAATTAGGAAACAAATATTTAACAGCAAAAAGCAAGAAAAGTAATAAACCTCGTGAGTTGGGTTCACCATACAGATGCACGAACAATTGCAGAAAAAAACTCAGTAATACCATTGATTAATTAATAATATTCTCTTTAATTATTAGTAATGCCCATGAATTTATTTCTATAAATTGAGACTAATTAATATCAAATTAGGAATAAGCAATATTAAGTTGGGACTTTAGGCATAGCTGCCAGCTTAATTAAAATCAAACTGGGAATAAACAACATCAAATTGGAAGTCAGCAATTTCAAATTTTGATTGAACTAATATTCAATAAATAACAAGTTTAAATAATTCAGCAAAATTAACAGAAACTATATTAATTTGACATGTTTTGTATCAGTTTTCTAAATTTAGAGTATTTGTAAATGTGAGCAATATACAGAGAGCTTTATGTAACACCGAACATTTGCATCCAATACAATTTGACACCTTTAATTTTTAAGTTGTGTGTAAATTGAGTTGCCTATATGACCATTAAAAATTGTAGCCAATCAATCGCAATTAATGCCTCAACTTGTACATACAGGGAGTTTTTCTTTCAAGTATACATGTCCCAATTACAGCGTATATGCTGTAAATCTTAAGATACTCGTTGTTTTTTAACAGAGTTCAATTTGAAACTTGAAATGAGTGTGTTCCACTCCCGGACTAAGCATGAGGTAAAATTTCGAGTTTAGAAAAGCTTGAAAATTTGGTTTGGTCGCGTAGCGCGAAGCGCGGAGCGGCCAAACCAAATTTTCAGGCTTTTCTAAACTCGAAATTTTACTTCATGCGCCACCAGTACAAAACACTGACATACTACAAAGTTTAAAACACACCGCTAAACTTAACATTGCATAACTGTTTTGTACCGGTGGCGCATGAAGTAAAATTTCGAGTTTAGAAAAGCCTGAAAATTTGGTTTGGCCGCTCCGCGCTTCGCGCTACGTGACCAAACAAAATTGTCAGGCTTTTCTAAACTCGAAATTTTACTTCATGCTTAGTCTGGGAGTGGAAAACACTCGTTTAAAGCTTCAAATCTTTTAATAAACCGAGCGTCAGAGCATGCACAACGTATGCTTATGTATACTTAAAAAATTCTCGTTATGAAAATGTTCGGTGTTACATACAACTCTCTGTATAAAGAGTCTTTTAAATATACATTTTCCTATTACAGCGTATGTGCTGTATATCTTGAGATATTCCTTGTATATTTTTTTAAGAGTTAAATTTGAAGCTTTAAACGAGTGTTTTCCACTCCTAGGTAATGCATGAAGTAAAATTTCGAGTTTAAAAAAGCCCCGCGTAGAAAATTTGTCGAGGGTCGCGCAGCTATCAGAGACAAATTTTTACGGGGCTTTTCTAAACTCGAAATTTTACTTCATGCTCCACGCGTATAAAAAGCTGAAATATTGTGAAATTCACAATTTGCTACTAAAGCAGTATGCTAAATACGTATATTTTGAACTTCAATTTAAAACCAGTACATTCCATTTTTTAACAGTTAATGCAGATTTGTGTGGTAGCAAATATTAATAATATAGAATTACATATTTTCTTTTAAAAACATGTACCGGGTGGGCAAATAAGCGAGGTAAGCGGCTGTATCTCAGAAACTAATGATCGTAGAGAGATACGGTAAAAAATTTTACAGGTAAAGTGGGCAAGGGAAAATGCTGGAAATTATTTTCAAGTTTCCAGGATGGTTGCCAGTGGGCGTATCCACCATCTTGAATTACATAAAGTTACGTTTCTCGCGATTTTCCCCAATGAATGTAACAAAAAAGTATTTGCGTTTTAATGCTAACCTAAAGTGGAAAATTTTATTTTAAAATATTGTGGTTTATCATGTTATTGCCTACTAGATATGGGAAGTTCAAATTTTTCAGGTGATTCGAATCAACCGAATCATTTCTTAAAAGTGATTCGTTCTTTATCGTATACTGATTATAAACAAAAGAGCTAAGGTGAAAAGTGTTTAGCGGAAAATTGTGTGTTTTTTCATTATCTACAACTTTTTTTTCTTTAAATATAACTTAATGTAATACGTTGAGGAATATGTAAGCATTAAATTTATAAAATTTTGAAAAGATATTGCCTAAAGATGATTATAAATAAGTTTTAAATGAGCAAATATATGCCAAAAAGGCAAATAGTATTAAAATCTATTTGAAAATTCATCAGTCTCACAAAGATTTAAATTATTTAAAAGTTTTTCGTTGTTAATATAATTAAAATTTGTTTAATAAAGAAACCGAAACATCTAATGAACCAGATATCATTAGATGTTTCGGTTTCTTTATTAAACGAATTTCAATTATGTTAACATAAGACTTTTATACATTTGATTTGTAATTAATATTAAATAACTGAAATTATTATTCATTTTTAATTTATTCGTAAATATACGAATAAATTACAATGTAAGAAATATAGCATACAAATTAATAAGCGAGTACAGTAGATTTGAAAATAAGTACTTAATTATTTTGCTAACAGTTTATGACGCGTTTTTTCTCTATTTCTTTCCAACCTATATTAATAGAAGTGACTAATACATAACATATACAGGGAATTTTTCTTTAGAGTATACGTTTTCCAAATTCAGCCTATTTTTTTGAAATCTTTAGATATTTGTTGCTTTTTTAAAACAGTTCAATTTGAAGCTTTAAACGAGTGATTTCCACTCCCAGACTAAGCATGAAGTAAAATTTCGAGTTTAGAAAAGCCCCGTGAAAATTTGTCGAGGGTCGCGCAGCGACCCGAGACAAATTTTCTGGGCTTTTCTAAACTCGAAATTTTACTTCATGCGCCACGCGTATAATACACTTATTTTAAGTGAGGTTAAAATATACATAAATTTCACAGAATTTTAGTGTTTTATATGCATGGCGTATGAAGTAAAATTTCGAGTTTAGAAAAGCCCAGAAAATTTGTCTCGGGTCGAACTTTATTATTATTATCATCATCATTATTGTTTTTTTATAAGTGATTCGTTTACGAACGATTCATAAAGAACGAATCACTTTTAAGAAATGGTTCGGTTGATTCGAATCACCTGAAAGATTGGAACTTCCCATATCTAGTAAGCAATAACATGATAAACCACAATATTTTAAAATAAAATTGTTTTTCAAAAGACAATTACATTTTTGTATCCCCTTTCTAAGCATATTTGTAAGGAAGATACCTAATAAACTTATTAAAAATGCTTTTATTTTAAATTTCATAGTAATACATTTACTTTTTTTTTTAATTTTCAAACTCCAATAACTCATGTTGGTTTACTTGTGGCATATCACGTTATTACAATAAGCCATTCAATTATCAATACTTGAATTTATTAGTTTTTTGTAACCATTAAAATGTTTAATCGCTATAAGTTTTTTTACTAACAAAAATGTTCAAAACCTAATTATTTATTATTAACACTGAACATGGTTTTATTTCAGAAAATCTGTTTAAGGATAAAAAAATAATAATAAAGAAATACCTTTATTTTCTTTTACAAGTAAATACATTTATATGGATACATACGTTGTATGGCACAATTATAAAAAAATACACTTAAAACTAATGTAAAAATATAATTCTATATTTTTAATTTAAATAATAAAAAAAAATATTTCTAATCAGAATATTAAAACATAATACTAAAAACAATAATAATGTTGCTCATATTGTATTGCTTAGCATAAAAACATTCAAAACTCATGTGCTTCAATATTTATAAATATAAAAATTACACTTTTCCTTATATATAATACAGAGAGAGAGAGAGGGAAACATAGATACATTCAGAATAAAATAGAAATTTTTAAAATTTAACATCTAGAATTAATTAGGTAGTAAAAAATGTCATTTTTAATTTTTATTTATGGTGCAAATGCAAGTGTACACTTTTAAGTAATTTTTAAATCGCAACGTTTTTTTGTAGATAATGAATGGTCTACTTTTAGGTCGATTTAAGATACTTTAAATTGACATTTTGTTTTTTGCAAATGCAACTTGCTATTTAAAAATTGCACAACAAAAAGATTTAGCTGAAAATATACTAGTGTAAAAGCGACATAATGTACACTTCTGCGCAATAAAATTAAGCACAAGTCTCATAACTATTTTTCACAATATTCTAGTTGTATAATTTGGGTCTGTGTTAATTGCCTAGCAGCAGTTTCAATAAATAATAAAACACTATTACTTGAAAATATCATCTTTATTAAAAAAACCAAAACTAAGACCTTTTGGAAAAACCGCTTATATTAAATACAACAAAGCTGAAATAGAAAAACCATCTTCTATTTTAGTTTGAATTCGAATTTTTGAATTGTTGTCTAAATGACGCAGTATTTTGACATTAAGGAAATTGGCATATTTATATATTTTCGTAACTAGGAAACTCATCATGTCCGTTTTAAGCTATAACATATTTTGAGTGCTTAATTTTATTTCACAGAAGTGTACGTAATATGAAAATCAGATCATTATGTAACGTAAATTCTTGGTGATGAAATAATTTATGATATTGCGTTACTGTTAAGATAAAACCCACTATTTAAAAACCTAATTTATTGGTTATATTACAAAAACATAGATATTCTTGGCATTTTAAATAGTTTTAGTAAGTTGTTTAGGTTCATGATCTAGTTGAGAAACAATGAAGCATATTTTCATTATGCCACACAGCATCTTTTTTTAGAGGCAAAAGGTTGAATAATTAATCTCATTGGAAATACAAAACCAAAGAAGTTAATTCTTCATTGCCTTGCCTCTAAAAAACACGTCTCTTTATTCCAAGATTTAATAAAATAAAACTCATTATTTATTAACATTATCGGAAATACAGATACGATATACAAAGTTTTAACTTAACAGTAACGTTAATTTATATTTCAAACCGCAATTTGTAATTCCTCACGCTTGATCAGCAAAATCTGTTTTAAATATATAAGTGATGTTTTTATAACGGATATTAAACATGTGAAATTATTCATAATCCATAAACAATGAGTGTAACTTAGGCTATAAATACCCATCTTTGGTTGGTTATAAACAAACATAGAAATATACATCCACAGTTGAATAAGACAAAAAAACAAGCTCATCTCTGAAGTACAGTACAAAATTACTGCTTGTTTTGTTGTACAGGTAATTTTTCTTTTAAATATACAAATATAAATGTACATTTTTAGGGATTCGTTGATTTTATTAAGATCATTCATTTTGAAGCCTGAACATTTGGTTTGGTCGCGTTGCGAAGCGGAACGACCAAACCAACTTTTACTTCATGCGCCACGCGTCTAAGATTCTAAAATATTGTGAGGTAAGCTCTATATTTTGAACTTCACAGTATTTAAGTATGTACATATCCTAGAGCAAACATTTGTAAAATTTATTAATGAGCCAACATACAAGCAGTATGTTCTAAACTTCACTTAAATCAGTGTTTTATACGCGTGGCGCATGAAGTAAAATTTCGAGCTTAGAAAGGCCTGAAAATTTGGTCCAGGCTTTTCTAAATTCAAAATTTTACTTCATGCTTAACCAAGGATTGGACACAATCGTCAGCAGCTACAAACTGAACGCTTTTCGAAAACAACGAACTCTTAACATTTTTAGCGTATACATCGGGACATGTATACTTAGTGTTGTCCCTGTACAATATGTTAATTAATACTTTCTTTAGATTTAAAAAAAAACTAAAGTAAATTATTATACCACAATTATAAAATTAAATTGAAAAATTAATTAAATGAACACTTTTACTTTTTTTGCAATCTCATTTACTGATTAAATCATTTGAAAAATAAGTATACTTTAAGGAAAGTACAAGCTTATCTAAATGAAATGTTTCCTACTTTTAGCATTATTTCTAGCGATGTTAGTGATAATTTACGTCGATAATTTCCACTGGTAATTTACTGTAAATTACGGTATATTACACTGCTGTGTCGGTAACATTAGTAATATGTATTCGTGCGCATGCGCAAGGGATGACAACATGTCAAAACCGGTAAACCGGTTTCACAAATTTACTCATTTAAAACTCACGCTTTTATTTCTAACTTTTTTCATCTTTAGAGTTCAAAAAGAGAGCCAGTTTTAACAATAATAACAAATACGTACACAAAGTTTGTTATGATATTTGACTTTTATTCGATTTGAAAATAAATTAAATTATACAGAGAGTTTTATATAACACCGAACATTTTCATAACGAGAATTTTTCTTTTCAGTATACATAAGCATACGTTGTACATTTGCCGGCGCTCGGTTTGTTAAAAGTATTTAATTTGAAGCTGTAAACGAGTGTTTTCCACTCCCAGGCTAAGCATGAAGTAAAATTTTGAGTTTGAGTTTTTTTCAGGCTTTTCTAAACTCGAAATTTTACTTCATGCGCCACCGGTACGAAACACTGATGCAATATAAAGTTTAGAGGTGAGTTTTAAACTTCGTAATATGTCAGTGTTTTGTATCGGTGGCGCATGAAGTAAAATTTCGAGTTTAGAAAAGCCTGAAAATTTGGTTTGGCCGCTCCGCGCTACGCAACCAAACCAAATTTTCAGGCTTTTCTAAACTCGAAATTTTACTTCATGCTTAGTCTGGGAGTGAAACACACTCATTTCAAGTGTAAAATTGATTTTTTTTAACAACGAGTATCTAAAGATTTACGACATATACGGTATAATTGAGACATGTATACATGAAAGAAAATCTCTCTCTGTGTACAAGTTGAGGCATTAATTGCGATTGATTGGCGACAATTTTTAATGGTCATATAGGCAACTCAATTTTCACATAACTTAAAAAATAAAGGTGTCAAATTGTATTAAATGAACATGTTCGGTGTTACATAAAACACTCTGTATGTACTTAGGGCCAGTGGAACTAGTTCAAGTCACTTATAATACAAATGTGTGGTTATGTTTGACTAAAAACTTACCCTGTCGCGATCGTCCGGTTAACTGTTTAGTCAAACATAACTACAAATTTTATTTTTAATAATAATAATAATCCTCTTAGAAACAAATAATTTGTTAAAAATAACATATTCTTACATGTGATTAGTAGTAATTAGCCGTTATTTAGTTCGTAGGTGTTGATAGTGCCTATAAAGATGATTTTGAAATGAAAACTAACGAATAAACATTTTCCGCGCTTGATTACAAACGATCAGGTCTGTCAAATAATTGATATACATTTAAAATTCCCTAGATTTATAACTGCCAACTTAAAAAAAAATTGAATGAACCGGTTCAACTGAACGCCTCGCGGTGCAACCCACGCCTTGTTGAACTCGAAAGTTCAACTGAACTTCAGTTCAACTCAATCTAGTGCAACCGGCCCTTAATTTCAGAATTGATTAAAAATAAATTAATTCAAATGCAAATCCTTAATCATATTTTTCTTTCTTTATGTTTCAAGGTTTTTTTTCAATGAGCCGTCTAAGAACTGATTTTTATGTCGAAACAGTAAACTGTTTTAAAGATCGAAAAAAGAAAGTTTGCAGAAGTTTAAATCTCACAGTTTTTTTTATGTTTTTCTAAAAATAAGCATCAATCATTTCCTAAACTTTTATAAATCTGATACTGATGTCTTTTAATCTTATAACTTTAAACCGACTATATAATTAATATTAATATTAATTGTTAAATTTACAGAGGTCGGCTCACTTCAATATAGTCGACCTCTCACATTTAGGACCTTTGTTATTGACGTCACGCGTGGAATTCCTTACATGACGTCAAAAGTCAAGGTTCTTAAACCACAAAGGTCCGCTCAGTTCAATAAAGTCGACCTTTCCAGATTACGACTTTGGTTATTGACGTCACGTGAGGTTGTTAAACGTATAATGGTTACTAATCCTTTATTATATTAATTGGCAGTTGGTGCCTGTGTTGGCCGCAGCAGATTGTTTTCAATTATTTACGAGAATATTTTAAAGAATTTTTTTTGTTTTTTAATAGTCTAAGTATTATTTTATCTTTTTATATACAGTATACAGTATATTTTGTGTTGTTTGTTACTTCAATAAGTATTTGTTATTTCCTATTTAAGTTTCATCTTTGATAATTTGCTTTTGCAAACAATACTTCATTGTATTACCTTGCGTGACTTTGGGTCTGTTCATTTTTATTTATTTATTTTATATCGTATGTTCAATAAAATAAAACCTCTACAGTGCCATGATTTCATCTTTTTAAAAATTTAGGTTGGCTACACGCTTTAAGAATTAACATAAGAGTTTTATATAACACCGAACATATTCATAACGAGATTTTTTCTTTTAAGTATACACATGCATACCTTGTACATTTTACCACGCTCGGTTTATTAAAAGAATACAATTTGAAGATTTAAACGAGTGTTTTCCACTCCCAGGCTAAGCATGAAGTAAAATTTCGAGTTTAGAAAAGCCTGAAAATTTGGTTTGGTCGCGTAGCGCGAAGCGCGGAGCGGCCAAACCAAATTTTCAGGCTTTTCTAAACTCGAAAGTTTACTTCATGCGCCACCGACACAAAACACTGATTCAATGTAAAGTTCAGCGGTGTGTTTTAAACTTCGTAATATGTCAGTGTTTGTACCGGTGGCGCATGACGTAAAATTTCGAGTTTAGAAAAGCCTGAAAATTTGGTTTGGCCGCTCCGCGCTTCGCGCTACGCGTCCAAACCAAATTTTCAGGCTTTTCTAAACTCGAAATTTTACTTCATGCTTAGTCTGGGAGTGGAACACACTCATTTTAAGTTTCAAATTAAACTCCTTTTAAAAAAACAACGATTATCTAAAGGATTACGGCATATACGACGAAATTGGGACATGTATACTTGAAAGAAAAACTCCCTGTATGTACAAGTTGAAGCATTAATTGCAATTGATTAGCTACAATTTGTAATGGTCATATAGGAACCGAATTTACGCATAACCTAAAAATTAAAGGTGTCAAATTTATTTGTATGTATTTTATGAAAATGTTCGGTGTTATATAAAACTCTCTGTATAATACTTCAGACATAAGTTGCCAACCTACAATATTGTTCATGGCACTCTTGAGGTTTTTTTTTATTGAACATACGATATTTTTATTCATTTTATATTTATCATTTGTTTGTTTTAAATTTATTGATTTTTAATGTATTTCTTTATTAGTTTGTAGATTGATTAGTTGATTAATCGATTGAATGTTGATTGATTAATTCAATAACTAATTTATTTATTGTAACTTGAAGGTGGGAATGAGCATATTTCATATTATCACATTTTCGACTATTTGGGATTAAAATCTAATATATTTGAAAATATTTCTGTTGTGTTACGAATTTAAATTTTGTTTTGCATCTTGTTTTGTCAATTCATCGTATTTTTAAATGTAAATGTATTATTGTATTATTAAATTGGAAATTCCGTTAATACATTAAATTAAATTAATCAATCATGCATTCGATGTCTAATAAATCTTGCACTAATTATAAATTAATAACCTTTGTTTAAAACTGGAAACAACAAAATGGAAGCATTGGAAATAAAATCACTGAAGCCGAAAGTTGGCACTCCAAATATTTTAAGGATACAATTTCAAAGTTATAAAATAATTAACAATATTTAAGTTTTTATGGCTCAAAGTTAATATATTTTACAATACAATTTCAAATTTATAAAATAATAAACAATATTCAGATATTTATAAAACCAACAAAGATCAAAATTTAAGTATTGCGAACAAAAATACAGAAGCTACAATTTGTAATTTCTTCGAGAACATTTTAAAGAAAATTATATTTTCTTAGAATAATTATTAAAAATTATTCCTTAGTTTATTTTATATAAAATTGACAGTCAATCCTTCGTTATTGCTTTGCTTTGATATTGGCACAAGTGTAATTTGTTATTTTTTTATTTTATATATAATATCTGTATGCATATTGTTTTGAAGTTGATACCGGCACCACTGCACTCTGGTGGCTATCCAGAGAAAATGAAAATATGCGGCATGCACATTTTCATTTCTTCTAGACTCTACAATTAAAGTTCACTGACTTTTAAGTAGATTCAATGCAAAACAGAAAAATCACTTTTTTTAGTTGTGCGACTATCAAAGCAAAGCAGCGATTTGATATTTATAAAATCAAGGAGGAGTAATCGAAATTGCAAAAAATCGATAGCATTTTTGTGATAGATTTCCAACAAAAAAAAAATTACAAAAATTTTAATAAATTCTACTTTTATATACTCCTATTTTAAATAAAACCATTCAATTCTACTTTTATACATTTGAGAATAAAAAAATAACCATTGAACTTACTGTAAATTGTGCCATTTGATTTACTTAAATTTGTGAAATTTTTGGGAATACATATTTTTTTTACTGTACAGTAAGTTTTATGTCTAACTTTAATTTGCCAAGTATTACCATGTTTCCGATCATATTACCGAGAATATTACGAAATTTAAAATTATCGGTAGTTTTACATCACTAATTATTTCATATAATAATATGCACTGGAAAATTAGCATAATCACGTACTAAATTGTTTTTTTTCTGCAATAACTATAAAATATATTGAAAAACTAATTCGTGCATATTTTAAAATATTCATTTGTGAATAATTTTATGTTTTTCCATTTATTAGAAACAATAAACTCAACTTGACTAAAAAAAACATTATTATTTTAGGGCATGTAACGAAATTTCTAGTCCAAATATAAAAAGGTGGTGATGTGTCTTACGCCGTCATTTAAACAATTGATAATCAACGTACTAAATTTATTTCACTCTAACCAATTGGTTGAAGATTTCACTTGAAGCCAGTGAAGTAAAATTTTGAGTTTAGAAAAGTTCAGGCTTTTTTAAGCTCGAAATTTTACTTCATGCTTAACCTGGCAGTGGAAAATCTCGTTTGATTGACGATCAATCAAAAACAAAATTGCAAAAGTTGAAAATTATCAGAAATTATTCAAAATAAACGGAATTTAATTTAATTAAATAAATATAAATAAAATCAAGTTTTGTGTATGATTTGATATTTTGAATATCGAGTAAAGATATTCCAATTTCATTTATAGCCAATCAAAGTTTATTAATTTCTGTGTAGATTTTTAGAATTGTATGTCGATTTGATGAACTGTTAATTTTTTCCAATTGTTTCAAAGAAAACGTTTACCAAAAATTGCTTTTATTGCATAATTTCAACTTTGGCACAATATTTTAAGAAAATGTCGTGACATAACTTCATTCTCTTTCTACAAGATGTAAGTGCATCAATTCTAAGTCAATTCTGTGAATATCGTGTTGATGGTATAAAATGTAATTTTTTTACAATTTTTGCAAAGAAACCATTCTGGTACAATTGTTAATTTTCTTGAATAATTTCCACTTTGGCTGAATATACAAAGAAAATGCGTCAAGATAATTCAATTTTATTACTGTAATATATAAGTGAAATAAATTCCAAGTAAATTCTGTGAATTTAATTTCATGTTCATTGCATACAACTTTGATTTTTTTCATTTTTTTTTACGAAATTTCCACTTTGATTTGATATTTTGGGAAATCTAGTGAAGATATTTAAATTTCTATTATAGCCAATCAAGAATTTCAGGTTGATTTAATAATCCGTTGATTTTTTACAATTCTATCAAAATGGGGTTATGACTTCTTAATAAACTAACAAATTGCCTTGAAAACTGAACATACCTTATACTTACAATTAAATATTAAAATTTCGGGAGGGGCGTAAGGAGAGGTAGGTTAGGGGGTTGTACCTAACCCACCTCTGTATACGCCACTGGTTCAATTTATTGCATAATTTCAACTTTGGCTTAATATTTTGGAAAAATACGTTGACATAATTTAATTGCAATCAATTCTAAGTAAATTTTGTGAATCTTATATTGATTGTATAAAGCTTGATTTTTTAATGCACACGAATTTGTGTTTGTTTTAAATTTAAACAGCATATTTATTTTGTGTGTTAAATTTTACAATAAAGGAAAGTGGAAAATAAGTTTCTGATTTATCGTCTAAAGAGGGTTTCCACTCCCAGGTTAGGTATGAAGTAAAAATTTCGAGTTTAGAATAGCCTGACAATTTACTTTGGTCGCCTAGCTCGGAGCGACCAAACCAAATTTTCAGTCTTTTCTAAAATCGAAATTTTACTTCATGCGCCACGCGTATAAAACACCGACTTTAAGTGAAATCTTTAACCAACTGAGTTAGAGTGAAATAAATGTATGTCATACAAAGTTAATTGTTTTTCACACCCATAAAATGTACACAAAGAAAAAATCTAACAATTTTAGTACGTGTATTATTATTATTATTGTTTTTTAAATATTCTTGAAACCGGGAATTTTATTTATTTATTTAACTCAATCAACATTCACAACATTTTAATTTTTTTCGGTTTTGGATGGTTTAATAAATTCAATTTTTTTTACAATAAAAAAAAATAGTTCTTTCGTTTCTTTTTTATGCAATTCTTACACAGAGAAGAGCAAATTCTAGGTTATTCTTCCACTTTTCTTCTTCTTTAATCTTTTAAACTTTCCCTCTTCTCTAACCTTTCAAACTTTCAAACGTTCCCTCTTCTCTAATTTTTTAAACTTTCTCTCTTATGTAATCTTTCAAACTTTTTCTCTTCTCTAATCTTTCAAACTTTCCCTCTTCTTTAATTTTTCAAACATTCCCTCTTGTCTGGCCTTTTAAACTTTTTGTCGTGCCTCTTTTAGTTATATATTTGTTTTATGAGAATTTTTGATTTTTCTGTTTTAAACTCAGC
Organism: Philonthus cognatus; assembly: GCA_932526585.2. Classification (NCBI taxonomy): domain Eukaryota; kingdom Metazoa; phylum Arthropoda; class Insecta; order Coleoptera; family Staphylinidae; genus Philonthus; species Philonthus cognatus. The sequence goes on along the minus strand of OW052241.1, from coordinate 117,279,415 downwards.
ATTGATATTTGTGATGGAAGTATGAATAAAATTGCCAATACTTTTTTGTAGAATACTCTAAAACATTTAAACTGCAATTTTTTAAACAAACAACATATTTGACTAAATCAAACCTTACAACATAGGTTGCGTAAAGAATCGCACTTTAAATGTTTTGCTGTTTTTTTTGTATTAAACAACCAAGATAGTAGGAAACATTTTAAAGAGACAATTACAAATATTTTACTTTCTTTGTAGTATATCTCTATTTTTCCAGAATATTTGTCCCCAAATCCAGGGACGTAATTAAGATGACAATGTGTCGAGTTTTATACGTTTAGATCGTGGTCGACTTTTTCTTAATGATATACATTCATTTATTTAACGTTTTCATAGTATTAGTATAATAATTTTTACACACACTATTGAATAAGTAATATATTACTTACTTATATATTACTTATTCAATGCACATACACATACGCACAAATTTTACAAAACCAAATTATATTATAATTAATGATTTAGATGCCGCAAATTACTCAATAAATTATTTTCATTTTTTGCTAAAAAAAGTCTTATCAGAAAAAACTGTACCTACTCTTTTTTTAAATAAAATTGTCTTTAATTCAGAATTCACGGTGAATACCGTGCAAAAAGTTTGTTTATTTGTAGGTATTTATATTTATAGATTGGATTAGATGAGATTCATAAACAGCGAACGTATTTCAACAGAGATGCGTTCGCAAAACATTTTATGTGATGATGAGATAATACAATAATTACTGCATAGATGAGTGTTTTAAAACACTAACACACCGAGAGCGTTTAATTTCAGCACTCGCGTTTATACAGGAAATCAAAAATCAAAATACTCAAAAATTCAGAATTGGATTTCTCAAGCTGCGGTTATCTTCGCTTCAGATGACTTCCTTTCGTTTTGTCCGACTTTGACTCTGGCATTTCCTGTAACGCTCGTCATCGCCGTGCTTATTTCAGAAGACCTTCTCGTCAAACCAGTGGGCATTATTTTGTTTCGCAGCGACGTTAAAATGTTTCTTTTCAGGATGAATATACAAAATATAAACACACCTGAAATTAAAAAAAAATAAGACTACAAATAATTAAGAGTAAATTTGAATTTAAATTTAAAGAAACCCCGAATTGACACTAAGAGATGTTTTTAACTTAAATAAATTTCGGCCACCCTTTATATTCTTTATTAATGTAGAGGGTTATTCGAAATAAAGGAAGAGATTTCAAATATTTATTTCTGTCAAATTACAAAAAATGAAAACACAATTCCAACGTTCCTGGCAAGAGATAAGTTCAATTTTTGTATGCATTCAATATGAGCACTATGTGTACACGACAAATATCAAAATGGTGGCTCATTTCTTGTCACACACGAATCACCTGGTCTCTAGTTATAAAATTCAGAATTTACAGCTTCAACAATTCGATGTTGCAGATTTTCAAGAGTGTCAGGCATAGGGGGGCTAGAAATACGGTCTTTTACGTTACCCTACAGATAATAATCACAAGGAGTGAGGTCCGGACAATCAACATGACAAGCAACAGCGACTGTTGAAATTTTAAACTTTTGGCTGCCTAGAAACGTTGGAAATATGGTTCTACCTTTTCTAGTTTGGAAGAAATAGATGTTTGAAATCTGTTCCTTCTTTTTAAATAACTTAAAAAGAATTTACTACAGATTAATCGAATCGTGACTCGAATTGACATTAGAACATTTTTTTAACTTCAGTAAAACTCAAATTTTAATGAAGCTGAAAACATTTTCTAATGTCAATTCGAGTAAGCTGTGGTTAATTTTCTTTTTAATTAAATCTTTACATTTTAATTTTACCTTGCATGCAGTTGAATATATCCCAAATAGCTTCAATTGTCTGAGTCGTCGTGTTCGCTCTGAATGAAACTATGGATGAAATGACTTCAAACAGCCAAGTTACTCCCATTATAAGACACAGTTTTATTAGCATCACTAATCTAGAAGTAATATAAAACAAATGTTACATTCAAATTGGATAAAGTAAAACACTTGTATAATACACCCCTATGACCAAAACAAGGGTTTTACTTTACTCGGTGTGAAAATAATTAATAAATCTAGAAGTAACAATAGACAAATGTTACATTCAAATCGAATAAAGTAAAACACTTGCATACTTGTATACTCCTATGAAACAAAACAAGGATTTCACTGCGAGGTAGCGCAACAAGTATTGAGTAAATATCACAATTATTTTAAAATGTATTTATAAGAAACTTACTTTTCGACATCCGCGTTCAGTTTTTGCGATCTCTTGGCTTTATCATTTGTCGGACTCGTCTTCATTTTGTTGATCTGATTTTTTACTTGAAAGCAATACATGATGGTCTTCACGCAGAATATAATGTTTGCTACGATCAGGAGTGTTAAAGGTCCTATGAAGAATACGAAGTGGTCGTACGTTCCGTTCCCTGAAAAAAGTAAATACATACTAATACAAGAGGGAGTGTAAATTAAAAAATATTGTATGCTGGGCCAGTATTCCTTATCAAAAAGTGCCTGTATAAGGTCAAACTTATTATGTCTAGATTCAATAGATTTTCCATAATAAAATAAAAACGAAAATTCAAAACATCAGTTTTTTGGTGATATCTTAAAAACAAAAGAAGATATTTTAAATTTGTTTTCAGATTATTGGTAGGCCCTAAAATACGCAACTTTGCCCTAGTTTAACCGACTATCTATCTCCTCAAATAACGGATCCCCATACATTCTGTTTAAATACGGACACCCTGTATATAAAATAAAATTTGTACATTACATTTCTATAGAATTTATAAAGATTGTAAAGAAACGAATAACGTTATAAAAGTAAACAAAATCGTTTTTAACAAAGTTTACTAATTTTCCTTCTTTTAATGTTTATTAAATATCTTCTTCATTTGATTAGACGAAGTTTTTAAAATCTGGATAACAAAATCGGAACTACAGATGAAAATTCAGGACATATGGGCCTCTAAGGGCTCACAAATGCATCAAATGGTGGTTTTCTGCATGCGGAATGAAATATAGACGATTATAAAAGTGTACCATAATATTGTTATTGGTAATAAAATGTAAGAATTTTGTATAAAAAATTAAAACATATAATTGAATCAGTTATTTTAACATATCATGATAATTTTCTTTTTATTTATTATTTCGTGACGGATGGAATATTATCAAGGTCTTTAATAATTGTATGGAGTTAGAATTCCTATTGTTTGAATGTTCCCACTAGTTATTACTTGTTTCCTGGTTTTTCCAATTATGTTAATAACAATCAATTTTGAAACAAGTGGGAAAAATAACAACTCTAAACTAAAGTTCCCATGTATAAACATTTTACACTAGAAATTATTTTATCTAATTTGTTAATCTTAATTATGAATGTATTTCAAAACTAAAAAATAGGTGTTAATTTATTAATTATAAAAAATATTTTTAAGAAAACTACGTTATTAGTCATACAGCTGAATAACATGAGCCATTAAGTGACTTTATAATGTCAATGTGTTCCTGGCGTTCAACTTAGAATATATTTGATTATTTAAGTTTTTAAAATTAATTACGATCATATCATGAAGTAAAATTTCAAGTTTAGATAAGTCTGAAAATTTGGTTTGGTCGCGTAGCGCTACGCGACTAAACCAAATTTTTAAGCTTTTCTAAACTCGATATTTGACTGTATGCTGCAGGCGTATAAATCACTCAAATAATGTGAAGTTTAAATTATACTGCTTGTTTGAATCTGGAGGAATTTGTTTTGGAAAATGCAAAAGTATACTCAAAAGAAAAAAATCTCTGTATGTTTCGTAAATATAACTTTAAATTGTAAGTCAAGAGGTTGACATAAATTGACAAAACCGTCAAAATTTAAAAAAAATTGAAAAAACATGTAATCATTGACAATTTCAATAAAAATATTGACATAAAATTATAACTTTAATTATACAATTATAGAAGTACTAATAAATAACCTACATGCAACAATAAGAAAAATATAAAAATTGACTAAGATCATACAATATTAATCATTTTATCAACATTAACAAATTGAACTATAATTCACAGATAAACATCAAAAGCAAACTACTCTCAAACAAATAGTAAAAATTGATTAAATAAACAATAAGATTCTTAAATTTGTTTACATAAACAATAATAATAAAAAATCCACTAAACATTTATAGATATAATGTTTTTGTAATAATTAGTTAGTCGATAATAGCCTAATGAGGTTTACTGAAAATTATAAATATCTTTCTTTTTTAGGATTCATACTCGAAATAATTTAATGAATCACAATATTTAAAGTTATTCAGGCACTTTTTGCCCAACCTTTATATTACATTATAATTTAATCTAAGATAAAATCTTGGCTGCGCCACTGCTCGTATTACTACTACCACTAGTACTACTACTACTACTACTGCCCGTGTGGGGTTGCTAGTCCTCCATCGGGCGCCTCCCCGGGTTGCGAATAGGGGAATACCTCTCAGATATGGGTGGTGCCTGGGAAATTAAATACCAGGGGCGGACAAAAACTAGCAAGGGGTACACTGGACTCCTGAGCCGTAGCGAAGGCGACCAGCCTAGGGAAGGCCACCCAAACAAACTAAAGTAGAAAAACATGATGTGTGATGTTAACAACAAAATACCCCAGGCGGTAAATAACCCGTCCGCTGGTTCCGGCCGGGTGAAAGCCCCGGTGATAAGTGCAGGCCCTACGGATTCTGGCGAGGGCCAATCACACAATCCCACGAACATCAATATTAACGGTGAAAAGGACGAACCGGAAACAAATTTTTCTTCGCCCAAGAAAGATTTCATTCAAAAAATGAAACGTGATGAAAAGAAGGAATTCCTTCGCTGCAAAGATGTACTTGATAAAATGAAGGCTGCAGCGACTAGGCAGAGGAACATGTCAATGGACATTAAAACTAGCCTTCTGGAGCTCGAAGAATGTCTAGACGACATCAAGTACTGCAGAGACAGCTGGGTGAAGGCACAATCCGAGCTCTCGACCAATGCAGCCTCAAAACATACACGTACAGTGGAGGCTCCAAAAGAAGGGAGCCTCGATGCCGGCAGCACCAAAAGGGCCGCTAGCAGCCCTATTGTATGCAAAGATGATAAACGGCAGAAGAAAGATGCAAATACTTCGCAAGAAAAATGGACGAAGGTCGTATCCACAAGAAAGCTGCGTAAAGGAAAGCGAAAAGGCCAAACTAGTGATAAGCTAGTCGCTAGTATCGTTCCTACACAGAACGAGACAACGAAATCCCCGGAAAAGAGCGCTCTGGTGCCAACCGCACAGCAAAGAAGATAACAACCAAATCCCGCCGAAAGGCGGATCTCATTGAGCCGACCAAGGGTAAATCTTACGCTGAAATTCTGGCCGAAATGCGCATGAAGGTAAATCCCAACGACACAGGGACACAAATTAAGACAATACGTTAAACAAGAACTGAGGGAGTGTTAGTGGAACTAGGAAACAAGGCTTGAGACAAGGTCGCGTTCCGCAATGCAATAAAAAATTCACTCGGTACTAGTGCGACAGTACGCAACCTTGAGCCCAGAGAAACGGTTGAGATCAGCGGTCTTGATGGGCTTGTTGAGTCAGCTTACCAACGATGCCAGGGTCAAGGTGGTAAAAACTGGCAGGGAACAGAGTATCGTCATCGTGACGCTCTGCACAAAAGGAGCTACACAACTGCTCAAGATGGGACACATATCGGATGGGTCAATGGGAGACTGCGTCGAAGGGTGGGTGTCATTAGATACTACCGCTGTCTTGGATATAGACATTTCGCTCGGGACTGCAAAGGACCGGACAGAACCGGCTTATGTTACAAGTGCGGCGCCACGAGTCACAAGGGCAGAGAATTTACGGCCTTTGAGCATTGCATACTCTGCGTCGAAAGAGAGGACAATATAGATGATCTAGATCACCTGGTTCTAAAAAGTGCAGAGTTTACAGAGACGCACTGGACAAGGTGAAATCGCTGGCAAAGTGATTACCATCTTACAGGCCAATATACAGAGAAGTCGAACCGCGAATGACCTACTACGCAAGTTATGCTACGAAAAGAATTTGGATATTCTGCTCATCAGTGAGCAGTACTAAAACCACTCCTGTTCGACCCGGTACCGTGACGAACTGGAAACGTCTGCTATTTGGATCCGAGAACAAAATAAACTACAAGTGACCACAAACGGAAGCGGTAGGGGGTTCGTATGGGTGCGGTGTGGAGATATTACATATCTTATAATAATAATTCATTTATTGTGCCACTAACATACATTGTCATTACACTTGTCATCAGAGAATAAGCTTAAAACTAGTAAATACATAGAGGGTAGAAATATACAAATACAAGAGTATACACGTAAAATAAAATACAAGACCACATTAAAATATTAAAATAAAAAAAATACTTAAAAATACTGCCATCGCTGACTAAAAATTTCTCAATTGAAAAGAACGCATTTGTGACTAGAATATTTTTTATTTTAGATTTAAAATGCATAAGATCCAACGTTTTTAGACTCTCGGGTAGCTTATTTAATAATTTTATTGAGAAATAGTATACGTGGTACAGTGAGTATCGAAGGCGATTTTAATGCCAGAAGCACCGAATGGGGAATGCCAAATTCCAACTCACGCGGCAAATACCTACTGGAAATGGCTGCCAGAACCGGATTAATAGTCCTAAATCCTGGCAACACAACAACTCCCGCCGGTCCGGGTACTGCGAGACTATCCCTGACGTCACTTTTGCCAATAAGGAGCTCGCGGAAATAGCTAAAGATTGGGAAGTTATAGAAGATTATACTGGCAGTGATCACCAGTATATCACAGTGCATCTTCTAAATATCCGAGGCATACGTCAGCGAGATACAAACATTTCAAGTCGTTGGAACATTAAGAAGCTCGACGAAAGCAAATTTTCTGAAATGATTCACGTCGGTATATCACATCTTACGCTGGCCGACGAGCATATCAATTGTACTGCAACTGAAGAAATTACAGATAAAACAATGCGACTTCTAAAGAAAGCCTGTAATGCATCGATGCCCTCTTCTAAACCAAGGCATAACAAGCAGCCTACCTACTGGTGGACCGACGAGATCTGTGAGCTCCGTAGGACTTGTCTCCGCCTAAGACGTAAAGCACAACAGACAAGGACCAGGGATGAAGCAAACAGAGTTTTCAGAGAGCATAAACAAGAGTGGAACCTCCACTCAAGGAGAATTGTACTGCTAGTCACCTTAGACGTTACAAATGCTTTTAATTCAGCATGGTGGTGTGACATATTAAGAGCATTGCGAAAGTTCCAGGTCCCCAACTACCTTATTAGAATTGTAGGGGATTACCTAGATGATCGATCGTTGAACTACAATACAACTGAGGGACAACGCTCGTAGAAAGTAACAGCAGGGGCAGCTCAAGGATCAATCTTGGGCCCCGATCTGTGGAATGTGGGTCATGATAAGAGTTAGCGGATGGATGACAGACCACGGGCGGACACTGGTACCCGCGAAGACAGATATCGTTATCCTCACCACAAAAAGAATACCAACGATATTGGAAATGTTCGTGGAAGAGGAGCAAGTGACATCGAAGCCAACAGCGAGGTATCTTGGCATTACAATAGATACCAAACTCTCATTAACTGTCATATTCTGAAAGTGGCAGAAAAGGCAAAAGCCGTGATGGCATCCTTAAGTAGGATCATAGCCAACACCCATGGTCCGAAGCCTAGTAAACGCCGCCTACTGATGACGACAGTCCAGTCTATACTACTATATGGAGCAGAGATATGGGGAGACAAAATGACTGTAGCCTCCGTGCAAACGTGTAGCCTCCGTGCAAAGAAGAACAGCCGTCAGAGTGGCGTGTGCATGCCGTACGGTCTCTGAGTCAGCGGTTCTGTTAATAGCCGGAGTGATCCCCATTGGGGTACTTGCGATCGAACGAAAGGCCATTTACGGTCATAAGGCCGAGTATGGGCGCAAACAGGGAAAAAAGATAGAGAGGGAGAGAACATTCCAGAAATGGCAGGCTGAGTGGACAGCAAGCGGTAAGGGCAGGTGGACTGCCAGGCTTCTGGCCTGGCCTGACGCAGTTCCTGAACGGACATGGATGCTATTGGTACTACCTCTACAGGATGGGGAAGTTTGCAGCTCTAGCGTGCAAGTACTGTGGACGCGCCAAAGAAGACGCGGAGCATACGTTCTTCTTTTGCGAAAGGTGGACGCCAGAAAAATTGGCATTAGAGCAACGATTCGGAGAACTGTCTCCAGAGTCAATTATAAAAAGTATGCTTGCTAGCGAAGATCAGTGGGACCTAGTAGCGACCTACGCGGAGAACGTCCTCCGCAAAAAAACATGAAGAAGAAGCGCAAGGTGAAATTTGAATGGCCTATTTGGCAGGTCGAAAGGCCCAATCCAAAGTAATTTTGTGAACGGTTCCGGGTTGGTGTCCTAGAAGACAGTGAGAGGGGTTCTAGTCGGTAGCCGCATAGAGTCCGACACACAGTACGTAAATGTATTTCCCCTCCCACCATAAAAAAATACTACTACCACTACTACTAATTTGACAATTTTATCATGCAAATACTTGAGTTTTTTTCTTTTCTTTTAAATAATTTCATTTATACTTACTCAAAAACAAAATAAAATCTTTCTTTTCAAAATATTTTATTTTATTTGTCAAATCAACAGAAGCCAGTTACGAAAACACATAAATATAAACACAAAATATGTAAATATGACATCAATTCCATAAGTGCAGTGGAATGGGTTGTTACTTTGACTGTGAATACACAAAATTGAGAGTGATATTTAGATTTTCAAAGTACTTTTAATTATTAACAAAATCTGTGAAATTAAAAAGGGGTCAAAGCGCATTTAAATTTTTTTTAAGTTTTAAACAAATATTTTTCAATTATTTAATGTTTTCTTTTTTTCTCAATGTTTCCTAAAACATCTATCATAATTTCAAAAAAGTAGTAAATAGATGGATGGATGATACAGAAAATACGATATAACTTTAAAATTTTAAAACATAATTGACGAAAGTCACCGAAATTAGCAAATAAATAAGAAAAATAATCATATTTTTCCAAAACGTGTAGAAAATTGTACTATTTATTAAAATCTATAATCTAAAATAATAAAACAACGATAATCAATTGTCAATTCTGTTATTGATAAAACGACTGTTTTCTACTCCCAGGTTAAACATGTAGTAAAATTTCGAGTTTAGAAAAGTCTGAACGTTTGGATTTGGACGCGAAGCATCCAAATCCAAATTCAGGCTTTTCTAAACTCAAAATTTTACTTCATACGCCACGCGTATACAACACTAATTTATTCTAAAGTTTAAAAACAGATACATATTTCATCTTTCATTACCCAAACCTACTGAAAGTGGAATTAAAGGTGTGAAATATACAGGACTTTGATAAAGGAAAGGAGACTTAACTGATTTTCGAAAACTTATTTTAAAGTCGTAATTCAAATTTATATAAAATTTTAAAAATACTAGCTTTACATTTTCCACGTTTATTTTAAAGATAATGCTAAAATAAAAAGATTTCGCGACACACTTGGAACATTTTGAGGCATACACTTTGCTATAGTGATGAAATATAAAAGGAAAATTGATAAAACATTTAAATAAAATCCAATTTGTGAAAATCATCGAAATTTTATAATTTTGAAGAAAAACTTTACTTTATTGACGGAATGTAATAAATTACAAATCATGTAACATGACAATAATAATCAAAATATATTGAAAATTTTACAAATCCCCAAACATTTATCATGATTTCGAAGAAGTAGTAAAGACTGATGGTAAACAAATTATGATATAACTTTGAAATTTTAACATGATTGATGAAAATCACCGAAAGAAAATTGTACTAATTATTGAAATCTCGAACTTTGATAGAACTCGATATTTTTTTTTATAAGTTTTTTCTTGTTTTCTTTAAACTTTGATGATAAAACAGCAATAATCAATTAATAATTGTTTCAATGTGAAACGAATGATTTTCCATTCCAAGACTAAGCATGAAGTAAAATTTCGAGTTTAGAAAAGCCTGAAAATTTGGCTCGGGCGCGTAGCGACCTAGCCAAATTAGGCGCTTCCTAACTCGAAATTTTACTTCATGCGCTACGCGTACAAAACACTTATTTAATGTGAAATGGTCTTTAACCAATTGACAAGTAAAATAAGTTTAGTATGTCAATTATCATCAATTGTTTAAATGACGGCAAAGTGCCATGATGGACACATCACCATTTTTTTATCAACATTAGTTTTCAAGTATAACACAAACTTACATTTTTAAATGGAAACCATAGTGAAATTTGAAATAAAAGCACTTGGTTTGTTTTACTAACTTTTTAATTTATTCCGACTAGTTTCGGCTACAAGCCATTATCAAGGAATGTGAAACGATAGTTATTTACAATTTTATATTTCATTTAAAAAAATGTTAGCCAAGTAACAATAACGATTATTAAATAAGTACCGATCTTTGTCATCTACTATCTAGTAATTTCTATTAATACGACAAGAAATTAACCTGTGCCTTATTTATTTGAAATTGTATTTATTGAAATGATGAAATTTTATTAAGTACAAAAAACTCTTTAATAAAATCTAATTTTAATTAAAAATTTAGGTAAACAAATATTATTTTGACACTAACTACGGGTATATATATATATATATTTATATATATATATATATATATATATATATATATATATATATATATTTAATTCTGATAAGAATGTTGTTATTGTGGTTTTATTTCGGAACTTTATAAATTGGAAACATGTTAATTTCGTTGGGAATTTTCTTATCAGCGAGTAGATAGGTAAAAACAATTTCAAACTAAATTTATCCCTATCAAAAAATTTCAAATATTCACACAATAAAATCCAAACAAAGAGAATTGCTATAGAATTTACGAAAAATATTGTGTGTGCAGGTTAACACGAATAATTATAAAAAAAAAAACAAATTGAAATAAAGAAAAGATATCAAATTGGAAAAATTCTTAGTGAAGAAAAATATTAAATCTGTTTTTTGCTCATAAGTTCTTTTAAGTGAAAATATGTGAACTGTTTTTTGTTCTTTAGATATACATGTATAAACATATTACAATTGCAATACAATATAATACAATTTGTTTTATATTATTTAATTACATACAGTTATTTTTTTTAAGTATGCATATGCATATGCTCGAAATTTTACGACATTCGTTGTTTTTTAAAAGAGTTTAATTTGATGCTTTAAACGAGTGTTTTCCACTTCCAGATTAAGCATGAAGTAAAATTTTAGGCTTTTCTAACCTCGAAATTTTATTTTATGCGCCAGTCGTATAAACTGGTTTTAAGCAGGGTTGATATGTTTAAAACACTTTGTTTTAAAACAGTGTTTTAAACATGTTTAAAAACAGCCATCGTGTTTTAAATGGTTTTGTTTTAAACATGTTTTAAATGTTAAATTCGTTTAAAACACGTTTTAAATGTATATTTTTTAAAGTTTTTTTTAATTGTCTTAAATTAAATAAACCATATTTTATACTACTTTATTAAACATTTTGTGTTTACGTTTTCAAATGTTAGTTAAATTGTTGGAGATATTTCAAATTATATTATTAAAAAATAAAATGTTATCATAATAAAATATCATAATTATGTGTGCATAAATGTGATTTAAAACGTGTTATAAACATGTTCAGCCTTACTAATAGAATTGCCGTTAATATCATTATAGTTTATTGCTAATTAATCTCTACTAGACGCATATGAACACGATACTAACATTTCGTATTAATAGAGCAAAATCTACATGTTATGAGTTAGTTTTGAAATAATTATAGAATGAACGTAGCAACATTATATTTTCATGTGTTCTAACTTCATTGTAATCAAGTAATTTAGAAGGTTTGTTATAATGTTTTTTTTATGTTTGTGAAAATGTAATTCTTTTGATATATTATTAGATTGAAATGTACTTGAAACGACTGTCGCCACTCCCAGACTAAGTATGAAGTAAAGTTTCGAGTTTAGAGAAAATTTGATTTGGCCGCGTAGCGCCACGCGTATAAAACACTGATTTCAAGTGAAGTTCATAACATACTGATACATTTATACATTTATGACAGTTGAGATTATGTATGAGACTTAAGCTAGGGCTATTAAATTATTAGTTGTAAACTAACAATAGTAATCTACTGAAACGTTTTATTAATCCGAAAATGTCAATATCATCCTCAGCACGTTTTAACATGTTTTTAATTCTAATATAAAAACACGTTTTGTAAAAAGAGCTGTTTGTAGTAATTACAATGAAAAAAAACGTTTTTTTTAAAACCCTGGTTTCAAGTAAAGTTCAAAATATACGTCTTAACGTACTACTCTAATAGCATATTATGAACTTTGTAATGTTTTAGTGTTTTATACGCGTGGCGCATGAAGTAAAATTTCTAGTTTAGAAAAGCCAGAAAATTTGGAGCGACCAAACCAAATTTTTAGGTTTTTCTAAAGTGGAAATTTTACTTAATGTTCAGTCTGGGCGTGGAAAACATTCATTTAAAGCTTTAATTTGACTCTTAAAAAAACGAATATCAAAAGATTTACAGCATATAGTTGGGATATGTATACTTAAAAATAAAATTACCTTTATTACAATTGCAATATAATATATTACAATTTGTTTAATATTATTTTATAACATATAGCAGAATGTACGAGAGGTATCCTATGATTACAGATTTAAAATATATGTTACAGTTTTTTTTCCAGGTATTTTCAAAATAACTGTATTTCTTCTGATTTTGTGTACTCAATTTCAACTTATGCTAAACTCTCTTAACTAGGTGATTTATATTATTAAAGTTATTTTAATTTGAATTGAAATGTCATAGGACACCTCTCTATATACTGGACTATACTTTTTTAATGGCTACAGCAATTCGTATTTTAGTCTGAACCTTTACTTATATTTTACAATAAATAACTTGATTGTGAGTGTTGATAGTGTTTGTGTCCGCCTTTTGTGTGATGGTGTTATCAGCAATGGTTTATATCAGTTTAATAACAATATAAATAGTACTTGTAATATCTTAGGTCTAATATTTTCTAATAACCCCAATATAAGTTGTGACATAGGTGATCCTATATGTAATCCAGATATTTACCATCCGCCTTTGCACATAGACTTTGATGCTGCAATTGCTAATGATGATTCAAATGAGGAATTTTATTTAGACTTTAGGAACTGTAATATTAATGCTTTTTGTAATGAAATAAGCAGTATCAATTGGGTATACCATTTTAAATCTAATTGTATTGATGATGCTGTTGATATTTTCTATGAAATATTATACAATATCTTGTATAAACATATTCCAGTCTCATTTTCCTAAATGGTTTTCGCCATCGTTGATTAAGGTAATTAAAAGTAAACGTCTTGCAAACAATAAATTTAAGAATACTGGATGTGTGAAAGATTACAACACCTTTTCCAAATAAAGATCAGATTGTAAAAGACTCATTCAAAATGACCACCTTATCTACATTCGTAATATTGAAAATAACATACCAAATAATGTTAATGCTTTTTGGAAATACTGCAAATCTAAAAGAGATAGGGTTGGTACTTTTCCATCATGTATGCACAAAGAAACAGCGATGGCTACTTTTAATATAGATATAGCCAATTTATTCGCTAGTTTTTTTCAAGAGTCACAGTTTAATCACTACAGTGTGGGTCCTATTTTTACCGTAGAGTTAAATATAACATTCAATTATCTTCATCTTACTGAATCTGATATCGTAGAATCAAGTTCTGATATCAAAACAAACAGTTCTCCTGGTCCTGATGAAATTTCTTCGTCAATAATTAAAGCATGTACCAATGAGTTATGCATTCCTCTAACCTTGCTGTTTAACAAATCTCTTCAAGATGGTAAGTTTCCTACTGTTTGGAAACGTTGCTATGTCGTCCCTATTTTTTTGTCTGGTATCAAAAAGGATGTACAAAATTATCGTCCTATAGCCATTCAGTCATGTATCCCGAAACTGTTTGACAAAATTGTCTATAAATTTATGATACTGTTTCACCCACAATAATTGATCGACAACATGGATTCTTTCCTTCCAGATCTACAGAAACAAATTTTTTATTTATTTTAACTTTATATCGGATACTTTGGAAGAAGGCTCGGTTGTGGATTCCTTCTACACCGACTTCTCCAAAGCCTTCGATAGGGTTAAGCAAACGAGGCTTTTGTATAAACTTTGCTCATATGGCGTTTCGGGAATCATGCTTGAATGGCTACGGTCCTTTATTTGTAACAGGAAAATGTTAGTTAAAGTAAATAATATCAGCTCTGAAATTATAATTAACGCAACCTCAGGGGTGCCACAAGGCTCCCATTTAGGACCGTTACTTTTTCTTGTATTTGTAAATGATATTGGTAAGTATTTCGTAATATAAAGTCTATACATGATTGTAATACCCTTCAAAATGATCTAAATCAGATCATGGTTTGGTATAATGAAAATAATCTATATTTAAATATAAGTAAGTGTAAGTCTATGCGTCTTTTTCGTAAAAAAGGCTTAATATTACATTTTGAGTATTTATTAAATAATCTTATTCTTCTTGTTTAATGCAAAACTTCAATTTAATAATCACATCAACATAATCTCGGCCAAAGCGTTGCAGATGTTTGGTTTTATACGTAGGTTTACTTCACATTTTGATTCAATTAGAACTTTTGTATCTCTCTATATATCTTTTGTGAGGCCTATTATGGATTACTGTGCAATTATATGGTCACGTAGATCGGCTAGAAAATGTACAATGTAAAATGATAAAATTGATGTTTTCGCTGTCATGTATTTTATCATGATTACGATATGATACTTGAATATCTTGGGTTCCTTCCTTTAGTTTAACGAAGAATCTACTTTTCATTATGTTTTGCGTATCGCATATTAAATAGCAAAATTAATTGTCCTGAGATACTCTCATCTATTTCATTATATGTTTCTACGCGCATTACTAGGCAGCAGCAGCTTTTTGCTAGCAAGTATCACGCAACAAATTATGCTTACAATAGTCCTAGAAATGTTTTAATTAACAATATTAATATGTATTGTACATTAATTGATGTTTTGGTGACAATTTACAACGCTTCAAAATAATTTGTAATAATGTGCTTGAAAGTAGTGCTTAGGGTATGTATGCATCTATATATATTTAAATATGTATTCTTCTATTTAGTTTCAGTAGATATTCATATTGTAATGTATGTTTTTTTTGTTATTATTTCCTTTTGTTCAAAAATCTGTTTACCATTGTTATTTGTATTTGTTATTAAGATGTAATGGCCTACCGTTTTAATAAATAAATAAATAAATAAATATTTTACATAAAAAACATATTGATGGCTTAGCGCACAAATGTGTTAAGTGCCGTTTTTGGCTAAAATGAGTAAAGTGTGCCATCTCATACATTAAGTTAAGATGTATGATATAACAAACTCAACTCATTTTAGCCGAAAACTGCACTTAATACATTTGTAGGCTAAGCCATCGATATACGAAACCTTCGTTTTCTAATGCCTATATTTTTACAAAATTATCACAAGTCTCCTTAAATTGTCCCAATATTTAAATGTTTATTTCAATATAACTTTACAGTATGATTGTAACTGTAAAAAATTACTCTAAATTTTTTTGCTTTGACAATGATTGTTTAATCTACTGTCATTTTTGTATAAAATGTTAGTTCAGTCACTCAAACTGATCTGTAAATTGACAATTTATTGTTTGCAAACAAAAATTGCGCAATAGCAAGTTGCATCATAAAATTGTACACGTGTGTTTACTCCATAAGATACGGTAAATTTGTTAATTTTTTATATCTGAAATCTATGTTATCTTTTTAGAGTACATTACCAGTTAAAAGAATGATTTTAAAATATGTTTTTTGGTGAAATAATTGTGATAACCATTATTATCTACGACCACTATAGTAAATGCTAGATTACGTACAACGCATAAACTAAGTAAGCGGGTACAGTGTTTCGAGCAAAGGACAAAAATCAAAAAATTAACATTCAATTTTAAGAATTTTCATACTACCACAGTAAAGTAGATAAGCCATTACTTCAAGAATTCCATTTATCAGCTACCTGCGTTTCGCTAATTTCTTTTCTTATTAATGTACTTTCAAACCGAGAGTACATTAAAATGATCGAGCGGGTACTTGTCTTTAATATCAGTTCTATTTTATTGTTCTAAGCGTTATACTACAATTGCTACGCAGTGTTTTTAAATAATCTATGATGGATTCTGTAGCCCTGGGTATGTAGTTTAGGATATCATTTAAAGTTTATCTTTTGGTATACGATTTACTCCGCAAATATTTTTTAAACAAACTCCTTAATCTTGTATAAAATTTATGCGATTACAGACGTGCAGAATTGCACCTATAGTAAACGTTTAAAGTTATCTTTATAAATGCAATAAAATAAAATAAAAATAAACTTTTTACTTTATTTTTATTTTATTTTATTGCATTTATAAAGATAACTTTAAAAGTTGACTCTAGGTGCAATTCTGCACGTCTTTTTTTATGATTTCTAGGAATGACTTATTATATTACATACTGGAGTTTTTTCAGATTTCAGATAATTAGTAATCATTTTATTTCAAATTTGTCCATTTTATTTTATCCAAAATCAGAATAAAATTATTATTTCTTTCAATAAAATTAAAAAAGTTGAATTGCTTTATTTTATGTGACAATTTAAAAATGAAACTTAATTATATTTATTAATTGCAATAAAATAGAATAAAATAAAAGTAAAGTAATATTTTCAGATAATTAGTAATAATATCATTTCAAATTTGTCCATTTTATGTTATCCAAAATTAGAATAAAATCATTATTCCTTTCAATTAAATCAAAATTAGAAGTTCAATTGCTTTATTTTATATAACAATTTAAAAATGAAACCCAATTATATTTATTTTTCCAGTCGTCAGTATTTAATTTTAAAAACTGGAAACATCCTTTTAACAGTATTATCCAAATTTAAAAAGACAGTCTTGAATTTCGTTATTAGCATTTTTCAACTTTAAGCTATCATGCACATACAATTTTTTTATTAAATTGATAAATTGACTTACGAAATTTATGATTGAAAACTGGTTTTAAATCACAATATCGTTGTTTTATGGAGAGTCGTGCTGAATCCTTCACCGTGACTGTATCCCTGTGTCGTTGTGAGCGTAAGAATTCATTAATTTTCACTTTAGTTACTAACAGTAGAGCAAATATTTAGTTTAATTAGTACACAATCGTTTAATTTCAATTATTAATAAGTATTATCCAATACTCATCAATTAAATAGTATCTAACCTTAAAACATGAACACATGTTCCGGGGGGAGCACCCCCCCGGACCCGAAACCTCCCGATATTAATCAAAACGAAATACAATTCTTTACAAAAACAGATAGAAGCCCATATCTGGTTTACATTGAAAAAAAACCTATAAATAATGATGAAAATAGTGTTCCATCCATCCATGAGATGGTAATTGGAATCTTATTGTATAAAAAAGGTTTTAAAGTCACAGCATCAAGAAGAGGTCGTAATCGGGTAGGCGTGGTGTTTAATAATTACATTGAGGCCAATAAATTGATCCAGTCAACCGACTTCCTAGATAAAAATAACCTAAAGGCCTTCATACCTAATCATACAGTAACCACAAAAGGGATAATAAGAGATGTTGACCCCTCCTTCTCCGAAGAAGACATTTTGTCTAGTATAAACGATCTTAATGAATTTAAAGCTATCCAGGTTAAAAGGTGGAAAAGAAAAATAATTACTGATGGAAATCCTACATACATAAATACTTATTCTATTAATGTAACATTCAGGCTCTCATATTTACCGACAAATGTTAAATTGTTCTGTACTAACAAAAAACCTGAATTATACATTTTTCCTGTTACACAGTGCCATAGTTGTTTACTCTTTGGCCATACAAAAAACTTATGCAAATCAACAAAAACTAAATGCAGTAAATGTGCTTCTAATGAACATAACACAGAACATTGTCCAAGGAGTGTCCCAATATGCTTGCACTGTAAAGGCGCACATTTTTCAGCCGAACCAAACGCATTATCAAAAGATAGAATATGCCCAGAATATGCGAGACAAAAAAAAATCAAAGAATACATGTCTATACATAATGTCTCATTTACAGAAGCAAATAGTATTTTCCCAAAAAATTATGATTCTAATTTAATAACAAAAATAAAAAATCCAACATCTCTTCTTCCCAGGAATTTTCCTTATTTAGATTCAAATGCACCGACTACGTCTGGCTTCACTTTCTCAAAAACATCATCTATTGGTTCATCTTACGTATCGGTTGCAAAGGTAGCTAAGACAAATAAAAGAAGTATAAGTGAGGGCATAGATCCAGAGACAAAAAAAATGCATCATGAAATTTTATACCCAAAAACCCTCTCTCCTATTCCAAAAAAATTATGTTATAAGGAACTTGACAATAGTTCACAACAATCAGTAATTGACTGTGATCAAGGTCAACTAGAAGAACTTATTGAAAAATTATATGAAATTAATCCAGCATCCTTCATAGAAATAATATCTAAATTTATCGAAGTCGACACTCTGAGTAATAATCGCCCCTTAACCACACAAATAACAAACTTATCTCATGGACAGCACAGCGATGAGGATCTTGCAATGGAACCTTAGAAGTTATCAAGCCAATCGTGCAAATCTTTTAGACCTATTTGAAAACTTTTCTCCAGATATAATCTGTTTATCAGAGACTTGGCTAAAAGCCAACAATAGTATTAAAATCAAAAATTTTATACCAATTATAGCCTCTCGCTTTGATGGTAAAGGAGGAGTAGCTTGTTTAATAAAACCAACTATATCATTTTCTATTACTTCTCTGGATAATGCTAACATTCCAGAGCAAGCTCAATTCATCGCTGTCAAACTTCAATCATTCACATTGATTTCTGGATATGTACCCCCATCCACTATGTTGGCACATGTTGGCAATATCTATTTTCAATTGACTCTGACTTCATTTTGTTGGGAGACTTTAATTGCCACCTCTCAGTGGTAAATGGAAAATTTAGTAATTCCGGGGGTAAAATCCTGGCCGCTTGCATAGAAAATAATAATCTTTTAATCTTAAATGATGGTAAGCCTACAAGATTCAACCCTATATCAATAACAAACAGTATAATTGATTTGGTTATAACCTCCCCTACTTTAGGACCACTGATGGACTCCTCAACCTTAGACGACACTTATGGAAGTGATCATTTTCCAATTATAAATAATGTATACACGGGAAATAATCAATACCAAAATAACCCGATAAGTGTTAATTCAAAAAGAAAGTTTAAGCAAGCAGACTGGCCTAATTACTCTAATGAAGTTGAGAGTTCTGTTGATGACTTTTTGTCATACTCAGAACTGATCGATATAATGAATCACTCTGCTGATAAATGGATTCCGAACTTCTCCTCTAACTCATATTGTAGATCACCATGTCCATGGTGGGATTCAGACTGTTATAATGCAAAGATACTTAGGAAAAATGCCATAAAGAAATATTATCAAATAGGGACAATGCACTACTACATAGAAGCAAAAAAGGCAATAGCATCAGCAAAAAAATTATTCAATAAAAAAAAGAAAGATTCTTTTAAAGCTTTTTGTGAAACTTTATCAAGAAGAACTTCCTTAACATTAGTATGGAAAACAATCCGTATATATCGAAAATCCTTTGTTCCTCCTTCAACAAAAATTTATGATCCCGATTGCTTAAACTCCTTCTTTTGTAACTTAACACCCTCTTTTGTTGAACCACAATATGAGTTCACATTTAATGAACCCTCAGTATCTTATCTTTCTTCAGATATTACATTTGCAGAACTTAACTATGCCCTCAAAAATACAAAAGACTCATCTCCAGGAATGGATAGAGTGTCATATTCTATGATTTCCCATTATCTGGAAAAATCATTTGTTGAAGGAATTTAATAATATATTTAATACTGGAATAATACCCAAATCATGGAAGGAACAAATAATATGCCCTATTACAAAACCTAACAAACCTCCTAACTCCCCCTCCAGTTTTCGACCAATTGCTTTGACTTCCTGTGTCAGGAAAACTTTTGAGAAAATTATCAAATCTAGACTAGACTGGTGGGCTGAAAAAAATAATATACTTCCGGACTCACAGTTTGCCTTCCGAAGAGGAAAGTGCACAGTGGATTGTATAACTAAATTAACCACAGACATTCAATCTGCACTTACACTCGGACAATCTACAGCTGCTCTACTAGTTGATATATCAGCAGCTTTCGACTCAGTTGTTCCATCAATCTTGATCTCAAAACTATTTCACCTCGGTTTAAACACTAAAATAATCAAGATCATATGGGAACTAATACAACACAAAATACTGTACCTTAAGTCAGACTTATCTTATACAAACCCAAGATATTCTTTTATTGGATTGCCACAAGCGTCAATACTAAGTCCAATTTTATATAATCTTTATACGTACTCCTTTCAAAACTTACTTTATCCATATTGCAATATAATACAATATGCTGATGATTTGATTATGTATACATCGGGTGGAAATATACAAGCTTTGTGTAATAAACTGAATGGTGCATTGATGGAATTATCAGATTGGGTATATGAAAATCAACTGTCATTGTCTCCCTCTAAATCACAGAACATAATTTTTACAAGGAAAAGAAAATTGTTAAACCTAAATCTTATATACAATGGGGTACCAATACCTAAAGTAACCTCGATAAAATATCTAGGAATACACTTTGACCCCCGGTTGACTTGGATGGTACACATAAAAGTATTAGGTTCTTCTGTATTTAAACTGCATAATATTATTAAATCATTAGCATATACATGGTGGGGTTCGGATCCGTACACACTTTTGATATTCTATAAGTCATTCATAAGGTCTAAAATTGAGTACGGTTTATTTGCTTTGTCCCCTATCTCAAAAAAGCTATTTACACAAATAGATAGACTTCAAATAAAATGTTTAAAAACTATAACAGGAGCAATGGGATCATCTCCCTCTCGAGGAGTGGAAGTTGAGAGCGGGAGTCCTCCGATTTCACTAAGGCTATCTTTAATGGCAAGAAAATATTTTTCTAAAACCATATCCGTTAACCACAGATTTCTTTTAAAATCATTTAAAGACTTGGAAAATAATATAATAAGGAAGAATAAAAAAATGTCACTAATGATGAAAGATTTACCCCTGTGAAGTTGGCCCCCCAACTTTCAAATTTCTTAAAAATTATTAGAGTTCTGATTGCCCCCCACATAGTTCTAGAGTTCCCTATACATATAAAAAATAGTTCTGCCCTTTTAACCTCGCAAAAATAAAATTAAATCAGAGGGGGGCCAACTTCACGCTCATGTTATTTTAGAACGTTATAACTACTTTATTATTGACTTTACAGCAAAAATGCATCTGAATAATTGATAGAACTCTTTGGGGAGCAACTAGAACTCTAATAAAATTAAAAAAAAAAACGAAAAAAAAAACACCCCTCTCGGACTTGTAAAAATTAAATATAATAAAAGTTTAAGCAATCAGAACTTTTCTGTTATTAATAATAAATAAATATTTCATCAAAATAATCTACAAAACTCGTTAGAGGGCAACCAAAACTCCAGTCAAATTATCAAAAACTTAAAAAAAAATCATCCTCTTAGGACTTAATAATTTTAATATTATAAAAGTTTAAGTAGCCAGAACTTTTTTATTAATGATAATAGAGAATAAATTTATAAGAATAATCTGCGGAACTCGTCGGGGTGCAAGTAGAACTCTGGCCAGATTTATAAAAATAAAAAAAAATCATCCCCTTAGGACTTTATAATTTTAATATTATAAAAGTTTGAGTAACCAGAACTTTTTTATTAATGATAATAGAGAATTAATTTATAAGACTAATCTGCAGAACTCGTTGGGGGGCAAGTAGAACTCTTGCCAGATTTACAAAAATAAAAAAAATCATCCCCTTAGGACTTTATAATTTTAATATTATAAAAGTTTGAGTAACCAGAACTTTTTTATTAATGATAATAGAGAATTAATTTATAAGAATAATCTGCAGAACTCGTAAGGGGGCAAGTAGAACTCTGGCCAGATTTACAAAAATAAAAAAAAAATCATCCCCTTAGGACTTTATAATTTTAATATTATAAAAGTTTAAGTAGCCAGAACTTTTTTACTAATGATAATTGAGAATTAATTTATAAGAATAATCTGCAGAACTCGTTGAGAAGCAAGTAGAACTCTGGCCAGATTTACAAAAATAAAAAAAAATCATCCCCTTAGGACTTTATAATTTTAATATTATAAAAATTTGAGTAACCAGAACTTTTTTATTAATGATAATAGAGAATTAATTTATAAGAATTATCTGCAGAACTCGTTGGGGGGCAAGTAGAACTCTTGCCAGATTTACAAAAATAAAAAAAAATCATCCCCTTAGGATTTTATAATTTTAATATTATAAAAGTTTGAGTAACCAGAACTTTTTTATTAATGATAATAGAGAATTAATTTATAATAATAATCTGCAGAACTTGTTGGAGGGCAAGTAGAACTCTGGCCAGATTTACAATAATAAAAAAAAATCATCCCCTTAGGACTTTATAATTTTAATATTATAAATGTTTAAGTAGCCAGAACTTATTTATTAATGATAATAGAGAATTAATTTATAAGAATATTCTGCAGAACTCGTTGAGGGGCAAGTAGAACTCTGGCCAGATTTACAAAAATAAAAACAAATCAACCCCTTAGGACTTTATAATTTTAATATTATAAAAGTTTGAGTAACCAGAACTTTTTTATTAATGATAATAGAGAATTAATTTATAAGAATAATCTGCAGAACTCGTTGGGGGGCAAGTAGCACTCTGGCCAGATTTACAAAAATAAAAAAAAATCACCCCCTTAGGACTTTATAATTTTAATATTATAAAAGTTTGAGTAACCAGAACTTTTTTATTAATGATAATAGAGAATTAATTTATCAGAATAATCTGCAGAACTCGTTAGGGGGCAAGTAGAACTCTGGCCAGATTTACAAAAATAAAAAAAAATCATCCCCTTAGGACTTTATAATTTTAATATTATAAAAGTTTAAGTAGCCAGAACTTTTTTATTAATGATAATAGAGAATTAATTTATAAGAATAATCTGCAGAACTCGTTGAGAAGCAAGTAGAACTCTGGCCAGATTTACAAAAATAAAAAAAAATCATCCCCTTAGGACTTTATAATTTTAATATTATAAAAGTTTGAGTAACCAGAACTTTTTTATTAATGATAATAGAGAATTAATTTATAAGAATAATCTGCAGAACTCGTTGGGGGGCAAGTAGCACTCTGGCCAGATTTACAAAAATAAAAAAAAATCACCCCCTTAGGACTTTATAATTTTAATATTATAAAAGTTTGAGTAACCAGAACAATTTTATTAATGATAATAGAGAATTAATTTATCAGAATAATCTGCAGAACTCGTCGGGGGCAAGTAGAACTCTGGCCAGATTTACAAAAATAAAAAAAAATCATCCCCTTAGGACTTTATAATTTTAATATTATAAAAGTTTGAGTAACCAGAACTTTTTTATTAATGATAATAGAGAATTAATTTATCAGAATAATCTGCAGAACTCGTTAGGGGGCAAGTAGAACTCTGGCCAGATTTACAAAAATAAAAAAAAATCATCCCCTTAGGACTTTATAATTTTAATATTATAAAAGTTTAAGTAGCCAGAACTTTTTTATTAATGATAATAGAGAATTAATTTATAAGAATAATCTGCAGAACTCGTTGAGAAGCAAGTAGAACTCTGGCCAGATTTACAAAAATAAAAAAAAATCATCCCCTTAGGACTTTATAATTTTAATATTATAAAAGTTTGAGTAACCAGAACTTTTTTATTAATGATAATAGAGAATTAATTTATAAAAATAATCTACAGAACTCGTTGGGGTGTAAGTAGTACTCTGGCCAGATTTACAAAAATAAAAAAAAATCATCCCCTTAGGACTTTATAATTTTAATATTATAATAGTTTGAGTAACCAGAACTTTTTTATTAATGATAATAGAAAATTAATTTATAAGAATAATCTGCAGAACTCGTTAGGGGGCAAGTAGAACTCTTGCCAGATTTACAAAAATAAAAATAAATCATCCCCTTAGGACTTTATAATTTTAATATTATAAAAGTTTGAGTAACCAGAACTTTTTTATTAATGATAATAGAGAATTAATTTATAAGAATAATCCACAGAACTCGTTGGGGGGCAAGTAGAACTCTGGCCAGATTTACAAAAATAAAAAAAAATCATCCCCTTAGGACTTTATAATTTTAATATTATAAAAGTTTGAGTAACCAGAACTTTTTTATTAATGATAATAGAGAATTAATTTATTAGAATTATCTGCAGAACTCGTTGGGGGGCAAGTAGAACTCTTGCCAGATTTACAAAAATAAAAAAAAATCATCCCCTTAGGATTTTATAATTTTAATATTATAAAAGTTTGAGTAACCAGAACTTTTTTATTAATGATAATAGAGAATTAATTTATAAGAATAATCTGCAGAACTCGTTGGGGGGCAAGTAGAACTCTGGCCAGATTTACAATAATAAAAAAAAAATCATCCCCTTAGGACTTTATAATTTTAATATTATAAATGTTTAAGTAGCCAGAACTCTTTTATTAATGATAATAGAGAATTAATTTATCAGAATAATCTGCAGAACTCGTTGAGGGGCAAGTAGAACTCTGGCCAGATTTACAAGAATAAAAACAAATCATCCCCTTAGGACTTTATAATTTTAATATTATAAAAGTTTGAGTAACCAGAACTTTTTTATTAATGATAATAGAGAATTAATTTATGGGAATAATCTGCAGAACTCATTGGGGGGCAAGTAGCACTCTGGCCAGATTTACAAAAATAAAAAAAAATCACCCCCTTAGGACTTTATAATTTTAATATTATAAAAGTTTGAGTAACCAGAACAATTTTATTAATGATAATAGAGAATTAATTTATCAGAATAATCTGCAGAACTCGTCGGGATGCAAGTAGCACTCTGGCCAGATTTACAAAAATAAAAAAAAATCATCCCCTTAGGACTTTATAATTTTAATATTATAAAAGTTTGAGTAACCAGAACTTTTTTATTAATGATAATAGAGAATTAATTTATAAGAATAATCTGCAGAACTCGTAAGGGGGCAAGTAGAACTCTGGCCAGATTTACAAAAATAAAAAAAAATCATCCCCTTAGGACTTTATAATTTTAATATTATAAAAGTTTAAGTAGCCAGAACTTTTTTATTAATGATAATAGAGAATTAATTTATAAGAATAATCTGCAGAACTCGTTGAGAAGCAAGTAGAACTCTGGCCAGATTTACAAAAATAAAAAAAAATCATCCCCTTAGGACTTTATAATTTTAATATTATAAAAGTGTGAGTAACCAGAACTTTTTTATTAATGATAATAGAGAATTAATTTATAAGAATAATCTACAGAACTCGTTGGGGGGCAAGTAGAACTGTGGCCAGATTTACAAAAATAAAAAAAAAATCATCCCCTTAGGACTTTATAATTTTAATATTATAATAGTTTGAGTAACCAGAACTTTTTTATTAATGATAATAGAGAATTAATTTATAAGAATAATCTGCAGAACTCGTTGGGGGGCAAGTAGAACTCTTGCCAGATTTACAAAAATAAAAAAAAATCATCCCCTTAGGACTTTATAATTTTAATATTATAAAAGTTTGAGTAACCAGAACTTTTTTATTAATGATAATAGAGAATTAATTTATAAGAATAATCTACAGAACTCGTTGGGGGGCAAGTAGAACTCTGGCCAGATTTACAAAAATAAAAAAAAATCATCCCCTTAGGACTTTATAATTTTAATATTATAAAAGTTTGAGTAACCAGAACTTTTTTATTAATGATAATAGAGAATTAATTTATAAGAATAATCTCCAGAACTCGTTCCCCCAACCCCCAACGCGAGTTCTGGAGATTATTCTTATAAATTAATTCTCTATTATCATTAATAAAAAAGTTCTGGTTACTCAAACTTTTATAATATTAAAATTATAAAGTCCTAAGGGGATGATTTTTTTTTATTTTTGTAAATCTGGCCAGAGTTCTACTTGCCCCCCAACGAGTTCTGTAGATTATTCTTATAAATTAATTCTCTATTATCATTAATAAAAAAGTTCTGGCTACTCAAACTTTATAATTTTAATATTATAAAAGTTTGAGTAACCAGAACTTTTTTATTAATGATAATAGAGAATTAATTTATAAGAATAATCTCCAGAACTCGTTGGGGGGCAAGTAGAACTCTTGCCAGATTTACAAAAATAAAAAAAATCATCCCCTTAGGACTTTATAATTTTAATATTATAAAAGTTTGAGTATCCAGAACTTTTTTATTAATGATAATAGAGAATTAATTTATAAGAATAATCTGCAGAACTCGTTGGGGGGCAAGTAGAACTCTGGCCAGATTTACAAAAATAAAAAAAAATCATCCTCTTAGGACTTTATAATTTTAATATTATAAATGTTTGAGTAACCAGAACTTTTTTATTAATGATAATAGAGAATAAATTTATCAGAATAATCTGCAGAACTCGTCGGGGGGCAAGTAGAACTCTGGCCAGATTTACAAAAATCAAAAAAAATCATCCCCTTAGGACTTTATAATTTTAATATTATAAAAGTTTGAGTAACCAGAACATTTTTATTAATGATAATAGAGAATTAATTTATAAGAATAATCTGCAGAACTCGTTGGGGGGCAAGTAGAACTCTGGCCAGATTTACAAAAATAAAAAAAAATCATCCCCTTAGGACTTTATAATTTTAATATTATAAAAGTTTGAGTAACCAGAACTTTTTTATTAATGATAATAGAGAATTAATTTATAAGAATAATCTGCAGAACTCGTTGGGGGGCAAGTAGAACTCTTGCCAGATTTACAAAAATAAAAAAAAATCATCCCCTTAGGACTTTATAATTTTAATATTATAAAAGTTTGAGTAACCAGAACTTTTTTATTAATGATAATAGAGAATTAATTTATAAGAATAATCTGCAGAACTCGTAAGGGGGCAAGTAGAACTCTGGCCAGATTTACAAAAATAAAAAAAAATCATCCCCTTAGGACTTTATAATTTTAATATTATAAAAGTTTAAGTAGCCAGAACTTTTTTATTAATGATAATAGAGAATTAATTTATAAGAATAATCTGCAGAACTCGTTGAGAAGCAAGTAGAACTCTGGCCAGATTTACAAAAATAAAAAAAAATCATCCCCTTAGGACTTTATAATTTTAATATTATAAAAGTGTGAGTAACCAGAACTTTTTTATTAATGATAATAGAGAATTAATTTATAAGAATAATCTACAGAACTCGTTGGGGGGCAAGTAGAACTGTGGCCAGATTTACAAAAATAAAAAAAAAATCATCCCCTTAGGACTTTATAATTTTAATATTATAATAGTTTGAGTAACCAGAACTTTTTTATTAATGATAATAGAGAATTAATTTATAAGAATAATCTGCAGAACTCGTTGGGGGGCAAGTAGAACTCTTGCCAGATTTACAAAAATAAAAAAAAATCATCCCCTTAGGACTTTATAATTTTAATATTATAAAAGTTTGAGTAACCAGAACTTTTTTATTAATGATAATAGAGAATTAATTTATAAGAATAATCTACAGAACTCGTTGGGGGGCAAGTAGAACTCTGGCCAGATTTACAAAAATAAAAAAAAATCATCCCCTTAGGACTTTATAATTTTAATATTATAAAAGTTTGAGTAACCAGAACTTTTTTATTAATGATAATAGAGAATTAATTTATAAGAATAATCTCCAGAACTCGTTCCCCCAACCCCCAACGCGAGTTCTGGAGATTATTCTTATAAATTAATTCTCTATTATCATTAATAAAAAAGTTCTGGTTACTCAAACTTTTATAATATTAAAATTATAAAGTCCTAAGGGGATGATTTTTTTTTATTTTTGTAAATCTGGCCAGAGTTCTACTTGCCCCCCAACGAGTTCTGTAGATTATTCTTATAAATTAATTCTCTATTATCATTAATAAAAAAGTTCTGGTTACTCAAACTTTTATAATATTAAAATTATAAAAAAATCATCCCCTTAGGACTTTATAATTTTAATATTACAAAAGTTTGAGTAACCAGAACTTTTTTATTAATGATAATAGAGAATTAATTTATAAGAATAATCTCCAGAACTCGTTGGGGGGCAAGTAGAACTCTTGCCAGATTTACAAAAATAAAAAAAATCATCCCCTTAGGACTTTATAATTTTAATATTATAAAAGTTTGAGTATCCAGAACTTTTTTATTAATGATAATAGAGAATTAATTTATAAGAATAATCTGCAGAACTCGTTGGGGGGCAAGTAGAACTCTGGCCAGATTTACAAAAATAAAAAAAAATCATCCTCTTAGGACTTTATAATTTTAATATTATAAATGTTTGAGTAACCAGAACTTTTTTATTAATGATAATAGAGAATAAATTTATCAGAATAATCTGCAGAACTCGTCGGGGGGCAAGTAGAACTCTGGCCAGATTTACAAAAATCAAAAAAAATCATCCCCTTAGGACTTTATAATTTTAATATTATAAAAGTTTGAGTAACCAGAACATTTTTATTAATGATAATAGAGAATTAATTTATAAGAATAATCTGCAGAACTCGTTGGGGGGCAAGTAGAACTCTGGCCAGATTTACAAAAATAAAAAAAAATCATCCCCTTAGGACTTTATAATTTTAATATTATAAAAGTTTGAGTAACCAGAACTTTTTTATTAATGATAATAGAGAATTAATTTATAAGAATAATCTGCAGAACTCGTTGGGGGGCAAGTAGAACTCTTGCCAGATTTACAAAAATAAAAAAAAATCATCCCCTTAG
Source organism: Philonthus cognatus (assembly GCA_932526585.2). Lineage (NCBI taxonomy): Eukaryota > Metazoa > Arthropoda > Insecta > Coleoptera > Staphylinidae > Philonthus > Philonthus cognatus. Next base: position 117,250,194 of record OW052241.1, on the reverse strand, counting down.
GACTTTATAATTTTAATATTATAAAAGTTTGAGTAACCAGAACTTTTTTATTAATGATAATAGAGAATTAATTTATAAGAATAATCTACAGAACTCGTTGGGGGCAAGTAGAACTGTGGCCAGATTTACAAAAATAAAAAAAAATCATCCCCTTAGGACTTTATAATTTTAATATTATAAATGTTTGAGTAACCAGAACTTTTTTATTAATGATAATAGAGAATTAATTTATAAGAATAATCTCCAGAACTCGTTGGGGGGCAAGTAGAACTCTTGCCAGATTTACAAAAATAAAAAAAATCATCCCCTTAGGACTTTATAATTTTAATATTATAAAAGTTTGAGTATCCAGAACTTTTTTATTAATGATAATAGAGAATTAATTTATAAGAATAATCTGCAGAACTCGTTGGGGGGCAAGTAGAACTCTGGCCAGATTTACAAAAATAAAAAAAAATCATCCTCTTAGGACTTTATAATTTTAATATTATAAATGTTTGAGTAACCAGAACTTTTTTATTAATGATAATAGAGAATAAATTTATCAGAATAATTTGCAGAACTCGTCGGGGGGCAAGTAGAACTCTGGCCAGATTTACAAAAATCAAAAAAAATCATCCCCTTAGGACTTTATAATTTTAATATTATAAAAGTTTGAGTAACCAGATCATTTTTATTAATGATAATAGAGAATTAATTTATAAGAATAATCTGCAGAACTCGTTGGGGGGCAAGTAGAACTCTGGCCAGATTTACAAAAATAAAAAAAAAATCATCCCCTTAGGACTTTATAATTTTAATATTACAAAAGTTTAAGTAACCAGAACTTTTTTATTAATGATGATAGAGAATTAATTTACTCAAACTTTTATAATATTAAAATTATAAAGTCCTAAGGGGATGATTTTTTTTTTATTTTTGTAAATCTGGCAAGAGTTCTACTTGCCCCCCAACGAGTTCTGCAGATTATTCTTATAAATTAATTCTCTATTATCATTATTAAAAATGTTCTGGTTACTCAAACTTTTATAATATTAAAATTATAAAGTCCTAAGGGGATGATATTTTTTTTATTTTTGTAAATCTGGCAAGAGTTCTACTTGCCCCCCAACGAGTTCTGCAGATTATTCTAATAAATTAATTCTCTATTATCATTAATAAAAAAGTTCTGGCTACTCAAACTTTTATAATATTAAAATTATAAAGTCCTAAGCGGATGATTTTTTTTTATTTTTGTAAATCTGGCACGAGTTCTACTTGCCCCCCAACGAGTTCTGCAGATTATTCTTATAAATTAATTCTCTATAATCATTAATAAAAAAGTTCTGGTTACTTAAACTTTTGTAATATTAAAATTATAAAGTCCTAAGGGGATGATTTTTTTTTAATTTTTGTAAATCTGGCCAGAGTTCTTCTTGCCCCCCAACGAGTTCTGCAGATTATTCTTATAAATTAATTTTCTATTATCATTAATAAAAAAGTTCTGGTTACTCAAACTTTTATAATATTAAAATTATAAAGTCCTAAGGGGATGATTTTTTTTTATTTTTGTAAATCTGGCAAGAGTTCTACTTGCCCCCCAACGAGTTCTGCAGAATATTCTTATAAATTAATTCTCTATTATCTTTAATAAAAAAGTTCTGGTTACTCAAACTTTTATAATATTAAAATTATAAAGTCCTAATGGGGTGATTTTTTTTTATTTTTGTAAATCTGGCAAGAGTTTTACTTGCCCCTTAACGAGTTCTGCAGATTATTCTTATAAATTAATTCTCTATTATCATTAATAAAAAAGTTCTGGTTACTCAAACTTTTATAATATTAAAATTATAAAGTCCTAAGGGGATGATTTTTTTTTATTTTTATAAATCTGGCCAGAGTTCTACTTGCTCCCCGAAGATTTCTGCAGATTATTCTTATAAATTAATTCTCTATTATCATTAATAAAAAAGTTCTGGCTACTTAAATTTTTGTAATATAAAAATTACTAAGTCCTAAGAGGATGATTTTTTTTTAAGTTTTTGTTAATTTGACTGGAGTTTTGGTTGCCTCCTAACGAGTTTTGTAGATTATTTTGATGAAATATTTATTTATTATTAATAACAGAAAAGTTCTGATTGCTTAAACTTTTATTATATTTAATTTTTACAAGTCCGAGAGGGGTGTTTTTTTTTCGTTTTTTTTTAAATTTGATTAGAGTTCTAGTTGCCCCCCAAAGAGTTCTATCAATTATTCAGATGCATTTTTGCTGTAAAGTCAATAATAAAGTAGTTATAACGTTCTAAAATAACATGAGCGTGAAGTTGGCCCCCCTCTAATTTAATTTTATTTTTGCGAGGTTAAAAGGGCAGAACTATTTTTATATGTATAGGGAACTCTAGAACTATGTGGGGGGCAATCAGAACTCTAATTATTTTTAAGAAATTTGAAAGTTGGGGGGCCAACTTCACAGGGGTGAAAGATTTTCAACTTATATCCTGCCTTAACTTGGAAAAAAATGATCATCTGCCTTGTTATAGTTTTCCTTACCCAGAATATCTTTATCCAATCAAAATTAAATTTAACCTAGGTTTCACCAAAAACGTTACACTATCTACCACCAGTACTAATCTCCAGTTCTTAGCAACAATAAATGAAAAATGGCCAAACTACACTTTTTGCTACACTGATGGTTCTAAATCATATGATCCTCCATACTGTTCATATGCAGTACATATAACAAATTCAATAACAATGACTAAAAGAATTCCTGATATATGTTCAGTTTTTACAGCTGAATCATATGCGATTAAGGTATGTTTATTTCTACTTTTACATTACAAAATATATAGAGCAATCATATTCTCTGATTCAAAAAGTGCCTTGGAACTGTTAGACCAGTCCAGACCCTCTCAAAATATATCACAAGTAGAAGCTCAAATCAGACATTTGTATTATACTCTGTCTGAAAAACAAAATTCAGAAATAATATTGTGTTGGATTCCGAGCCACGTAGGGATTTCTGGTAACGAAATAGCAGATAAGGCAGCAAGGAGGGGTCGACTATCTTTTTATCCTAATATTCCTGCTCCTTATAAGGACTATAATAAGGTGTTCAATGATAGTATGAAGGCACAATGGCAGTATCAATGGACTACAAATTCATCTCATGTAAAATATTATAATATACAACCAATTATACCTGCTAGTCCTTGGTTTTTTGACAGTAAAGTACTGGGTAGAAGATTTATAACATCTTTGATAAGAATTAGACTGGGTCATCATTCTGCTCCATCACATTTATTTCGTATTAAACAAATTTCATCTCCTCTGTGTGAATGTGGTGAGGTTGGAGACCTCAACCATTTATTCTTTGATTGTAACAAATATTATGCTAAATGTATTGCTCTATATCACTCTCTCTCTTCAACTCTTTCTAAATCACCAATCAATGTCTACTATGTTATTTCATCCTGTTCAATAAAAGCTTTCCTAATCTTACATAAGTTTATGTTGGAAAATAATATATATCTATGACTCTTTTCTCTTCTAGTGTTTGTTATATGTTAACCAACTAATGACCTCCTTAACCCAATAAATTACATAAATCACTTAAAACGTAATAGCAGAGACTGGTCGAAAGGGCCCAGTTGCCAAGGCCATTAAACAAGAAAGAAGAAGAAGAAGTTGTTTTATGGGCAAAAGTCATAAAATACATAGAACATGAATAGCATTTAATGACTTGCCTTTATCGAGGGTCTTCCACTCTTTGATTAACCCTTTCGGCACTGACCGTGGCATTTGCCACCACTAAAATTTTTTAAACAAACTGGACATTTTTATTTGAAATATACATACATGTATGCATGAGCTGTAACTTTCCCGATTATCGTTTTTTTATTTAAAATAGTTTAATTTAAAGTCTTATACGAGTGGGAAAACCACTCCCAGATTAAGCATGAAGTAAAATTTCGAGTTTAGAAAAAGCCTGAAAATTTAGTTTGGCCGCGTAGCGTTACGCGACCAAACGAAATTTTCAGGCTTTTCTAAACTCGAAACTTCTTACTTCATGCGCCACGCGTATAAAACACTGATTTTAGGCGAAGTTTAAAATGTCCTACTAGTAGTATTCTAAAAATGTGTATTCTCAACATTACTTGACATCAGTGGTTAGTACGCGTGGCGCATGAAGTAAAATTTCGAGTTTAGAGAAGCCTGAAATTTTACTTCATGCTTAATCTGGGAGTGGGGAACACTCGTTTCAAAGCTCAATTTGAAATATTTTGAAAAGCAACGAATATCTGAAGATTAACGGCGTATACAGTATTGAGATATATATACTCAAAAGAAACACTCTCTGTATATCTAAAATAGTAAAAAATAATATGCAGTGTACAAAACATTTTTTTGGGCACCAGAAAAATTCCAGGGTTGAAAGGGTTAAGCATGATGTAACATTTCGATTTTAGAAAAGCCGCGTGGTAACTAAACCAAATTTTACCGCTTTCTAAACTCGAAATTTTACTTTATACGCCACGCGTATAAAACACTGATTTTAAGTGAAGTTTAAAATATATTGATTAAAATTTCATAAAATCCAACCAACACAAATTTATCTAAATTTACACATAACTATAAAATTTCTTGTGCTGCAAAGAAAATTATAATATTGAGGCTTTGCTTAAACTTGAATCATCTTTAATTACAATAAGGCAAAATCAGAATTGCTTGAATTTTTAAAGCGCAAGATTAGTTAAAATGAAATAAACTCTTGTAACATTTTTTAATGTAATATCAAACTTAAACAGTATATTTTAAACTTCACTTTAAATCAGCGTTTTATACGCGTGGCGCATGAAATAAAATTTTGAGTTTAGAAAAGCTTAATAATTGTTCCTGGTCGCTCCGCTTCGCTACGCGATTGATTCAAATATTTAGGCTTTTCTAATCTCAAAATATTACTTCATACTTAAGCAAGGATTGGAAACCCACGTTAGAAGCTTCAAATGCAACGCTTTTATAAAATCAACGAATGCTTGAAAATTGACAGTATACATATTAGGATTTGTAAACTTAAAAAGAAAATCGCTGTAAAATGATTAAAAATACCAAATAAAGAAAATAGGTTCTTACTTTTGTCAAAGAAACACTTGAGGGTCCCAAGATGTGGTACTAGGTAATCTGGTAGACATTTTGTTTTGTAGATTGTGTACGTGACTAACGTAATGATTGTAGGAATACTCCAGGCATAAATATTGTAGTAGATAAACCTCTTCAAGTCTTTTTTCTTGCTGCTCATTCCTTTTACTCGCATTTGTCTGAAATAAAAAGAAATTTAGTTTAAAATCATAATAAAAGGGTCGCAAACAAGTTAAAAAAACACGAACATTACAATGTTATATTTAAATGTGTGTTTTATGCGTACACTAGATTTAATTATAAACCTTTTTTCTAGTTACATTTTCTTCTAAATGAATAGAGTATAGAATTTTAATCCTCTGATTCGAAATATATTTTATCATTTTTTGATTTGGGGATTCGCGACTTAAATTATGTTAAATGAGAGGCTTCGAATACTTTTTTTTTAGGATTCTACTCACCTCTACCTATCACATTGCACTGGTTGATTTGTGATTGAGATATCTAAAATTACTGCATTTATTTTAACTGTGCTCCGCTTACACAACTTTTCTAAAATAGGTATGTGATTAATTTACTTTAAAATTCATCATCTTTTTTTAATAACGTACAGAACATCTATTATTTGTTGAACTTCAGCGCTAACAAAACAAATTTCACAACAAATGCGTGGCATTAAATGACACAAAATCAAGCGGATTATCAAAAATAGATGAAAAAAAATTCTAGTTCGAAAATAGAGTCTATAATTTAAACATCGCGCATTGCATATTCCCAACAGCGACAGCATAAAGCTTGAAAATAACGATCGTTTGTTTACGCCGACAAAGTTATTGGCCCATTAAACGATGCCTTTTCTTTTCATTTATATATAAATACGCTTTTATTCGCAAAAACGAATTGCACAGAGGGACAAACAACCAATCATCGAAATTAGCGCTTATATTTAGTCTGCGTTATATGTCTTATAACAGAAAATAAAAAAAGAAAGAAACATAAAACGTGCGAGTGGTTATTTATATTAAAAGGGAGTTGTTAATAAATACTTTGAATAATTGAATCGCTGAGGGGTAGACGGATGTAAGTCTAACAAGAATAAAATTTCCCAGAATTGACTACGTCAATAGCTACAAAAAAAAAGGTCTGGGACCCTTTTCCCCTCATTCAGATTTTAATAACTTTTTAGTGCTGAAAAATTAAGTAGAAACACTCTTTAATATGAAAATTCTTTAATTTAATATATATTTACTTCAAAATAGTCAACCGTATATATGTAATATAAACAAATCAAAAAAGAAAAAAGAATGACAAAATAATACAGTTCTAGCAATCTTAGGCACAGTACTCTGTTTTTACAGCCGTGGCAGTTTTCCATGAAGTGACATAGTAATAGAACTCCAGTTCTTCGCCATTACTTACGTACTTCATAACTTTCTTTGATTCATCGATTTTGTTTTGATTTATTGGTATTGGTTTTGAATATGCCAGATTCGAGGGCAATTTAAGACGACATTTTTTACCCTTTAAGAGCTTGAACGTATAGAAAATTGCTCCATCGATAAAATCATAAACGGTAATATATCCCTTAGTTACATTTTCAAAAACAAACTGGTTATATTTTGAAATGGTAAAATCATTGGTTCCATAACTTGATACAGCTTTGCAGGTCTTATAATATTCAGGCCACCAGTTTTTAAAGTCAATGATATATGTAATTCTTCGTACACATTTGTAACTTTTCGTAACATAGCTTTATACTCTTCTAGAATATATACCCGATCAGATCGCCTTATAAGTCTCTTAAAGTTCCCGAAATCTCTGTCTCATGGCAGAAAGGAATGTTCTCAACAGAAAAGTATTGATAAATCGTCTGAAACGCTTAGTTACTTGTAATGCAAGTAAGAAACAAACTACTGTATTGTTTCGGTTCTGACCTAGACTTCCGTCAGAGAAAATATGTAGTTCTTTAACTTCCGGAGATATGCGATTAACTATGTAATCATATAAAATTGTACAAACTTTATTTGACTCTTTATGGCCTTGTCCCTCATGGTATGTGAAAAAATACCCGCTGTTATCGGTTAGGTTATATATTTCGAATCGAAGGGGATGTTTGAAAGGGGCATATTCTGTATATAATCGAAAGCTATGCCACCTATTTTAGAATTTTTATATATTTTTATGATTACTTTACGACTTTTAATTGACTTTTTTCTCACATATCAATTTATGTTAATAATTACATTCTCTGACTAACATTTCAACATATGGATGTGAACTTCGACATATGAATTGGCATTTTTTGACAGTTTTTATTAATTTATGTACGTTTATTGTGACTATTCATATATTTTGACAATTATAAACGTTTTTGCACAATTTTTCAACAAGTTTGAATTAAAATATGGTGTAATAATAAGAAATAGATTATTATTGACAAAATGTTGGTGTGATTAACATTTTCTTCTAACCTTAAGAAATAAATGTAAATTTAAACACAAATAATTGACATTCCAATCCCAGATTAAGCATGAAGTAAAATTCCGAGTTTAGAAAGGCTTGAAAATTTGGGTTTGACAGGCGCGCGAGTCGCGCCTCGCAAATCCAAATTTTCAGGCATTCCTAAACTCGAAATTTTACGATAAATTTTCACGGTTATTTTCTAAATTCAAAATTTTACTTCATGCGCCACACGTACAAACCACTGATTTACAGTAAAGTTAAAAATATATAATGCTTAGATGTGATGGCGATTAATATTAACTCAGATGTAGCGAAAAATGCAAAAATTACTTTTTTTGGGAATAGTTTTGGAATAATAATAATAAAAGTAGAATAAATTTAGTTTGTGCAACTTTTATGTGATAATCGATACTTATTATAATTATTACAAAAGTCTGACAATTATTAATTAATAATAAGTGCTAACAATAATTCACTGCTGTCAAGGTTTTATTGATTAACAATCATTCACTGCTTCCAAGGGAGTCTTGTTTCCAAGGGAGTCTTTGCAAAAAAGAAAATATCATAATTTTATATATCAAATCTAAAATAAATTATGACTGTTGCATATCAGTGAGTTCAGAAAAAAATATTCTTTCAAAAAATATGAAAATCCCTAAGAAAAACAAAAGTTTCCTATGGTCCCCGAGTAAATGTTATAGTTATCTTGAAAAAAATATGTTACTAGATTCCTTATTAAAAAGTGCCTGTATATTGTCAAAGTTCTAAATATTCAGATTCAGTAGTTTTTGAATAAAAAAATAAACACGACTTTTCAAAAAATCACTTTTTTGTTGATATCTTGAAAACAAAAAATGATATTTTAAAATTGTTTTCAGATCATTGTTAGACTTTAAAATACTCAACTTTGCCCTAATTTAACCGACTCTCTATCTCTTCAAATAACTGAGATCTCCATACATTCTGTCGAAATACGGGCACCCTGTATAATTTAAAATTTCTGATTTAAATTTATGAATTTTCGGATTATTACTGCGGCCCTTTATTTAAGTAAAAATAGAACTATTTGTTGTAATTATTTTTGTAGAAATTTAGAAAAATACATTTATGAAACTAAATACTAAGTCAATTTCCCCCATGGCAAAAAAGCTATCTATGCCACTGGAACAAGGAAATTTTTGCATTTACTTATTACAACAATAAATAAATTAGTTAAATTAGTTGATAAAATATAAATAAACATTGTAGAACTATTAACATTAATTTCTAAACATCAATTAAAAAGTTTAAATATTTATTATCAATTGAGTTTAAGCTAACAAACTGCATCCATTCGACTCTACCTTTTTTCGTTAGCAAATTGTTTATGTAAGAGTATGTACACATGTGTAGTAAAGTCTAATGGAACATGTCGTGTGTTTACATGTTAGGATAGGTCAAAGTAAGCAGTCATAAAAGAGGAAATCTCGCGATACTATCCGAACACTTACATCTCGCAAATATTGACCTTACACTTCTCTATTAAAATATCCAATTAGGTAATTAGTTTTCATTACGGATATTACTCTCTGCTCGCCGCCACCACCAGGGTGATAAATCAAATTCGAAATGGGCGAGTCGCGAATTTTGCAATTATCGAATTGGGCTAGTTTAATGTACGTACACTTTTTATGATTAGTTATGATGTCACATGACAGAGTAATATACAGGGTGTCCCGAGCAGTCCATGCATGGGGATCTTATGAACGATAAGAGATAAAGAATGAGAGAAAATATGCAGGACAATGAGTACGTTCTATATCCGGTGTAAAACTAATCAAACAGTTGAACGTTTAGAGCATACTGCGAAAAAACTGATTTTGGCGTTTTTTTTTCTTTGTAACTTAGTTATTAATAACGATGTACAGATAATATTTTGACATTATTAAGACACTTTTTTTATAGATTTTAATAATATGTAGTTAGTTTTAATACGAGGCAAATATTTTCCAAGGTATGCATACTCATTTTGTAGAGTTTTTATTTTTCTATAATTTGATATATCATATGGTTTTATTTTTATTATAGGATTAGATGAGATTTTCGTACTTTTTAATGTATTTTATGTGTAAATTGTGGTCTTTGTTGCCTAAATGTACTAAATTTATAATTTATAAATATTCTTTTATTCTAATATCAAATTTCACAGAAAATTATTTTTATTTATTTATTGATTTTTTTTAAAATAAACTTATTGTATGATACATCAAATTAAAGAGAATAAAGAAATATTGAAAATGAGTTCAGTAAACTTTGACGTCCATATGAAAAAATAAAATTAGTATATGTATCTTGGAAAATATTTCCTTCATGGTAAAACTAACTACTTATTATTAAAAAGCATAGAAAGTACCTTAATAATGTCAAAAAATCATCCATCTATTATTAATAAATAATAATCAAGTTATAAAGGATAATCAAAATTTGTCAAAATCACTTTTTTCGCAGTGTGCTATGAGCGTTTAACTTTTTTGTTGGTTTTACACCGGGCATAGATAGTAATGATATATTTTCTCTTATTTAACTGATTCTCTATTTCTTGCCGTTTAAAAGATACCCATGTAGCCATGACTGCTTAATCAGAACACCCTGTATAATGAAATGACTATTTTAGTACTTATGGAAGTCATTACTTTCTGGTACATGTTGAATAGAGATTGAAATATTTGAATATGCATCTAAATACTACACTTTTTAATAAAACCTCGTACTAGGGGTTTCACTAAACAGAACTTTTAATTAACCTACACGCGCAGACGTAAATGGCAAGTACCTTGGTAGGTACGAGTTAGGTGTGAAAAACAACCAAAGTTTAATTAAATGTGTATTTTTTATTAGAAAATACAAAAATTACTAGTAGATACATAACAAACAATTAAATTACAAGTAGGTAGGTAATATGTACGAGTATTATTTAAGTATATTTGGTGTTTTAATTTTTCATAGAAGACAACATATGTAAGGTTATCGCAGTTATTGTAAATATTTTAGATACTGTTTAAATTTAACAGGCTTGAAAAGCAAAGCATTTCTTTTATCTATAATTGGAGCAGTGAGTTCCTTCATTAACTGGTTTACAGGTTTTTTTCCCCCTGGACTAGAACCTAAGGCCACATACATTTATTATTGATGTTCCTGCGAAATCTTAAGAAGTTAACCTCCACCAAATTTCCCGTAAGTTTATCAGTGGAAATTATTTCACCTATAAAATATTTCGTCAATTTCTTGACTTAAAATTTGACTACATAGTATTTGCTAACAACAGGAATAATTTTATTTTCTGCTTCGGTTTCACCAATATCATTTTCTTCTACTTTCTTATCATTTGCTTCCTGTTTATAGCTTGCATCACTGTCACTTTCTAGATGTGTAGCAGTAGCAGCTTCCTCTTTCGCTCTTATATCATCAAAGCTAATGCTTTGACCTGCAGGCACGTTTTCTATTACTTTTTCCTAGGAACTTGTTCATTGACACCTTGTAAATATTTAAAAACGTCAATGATAGCAGACGTAACGTTTGACTCGATTTTTTTCTTCGTCGGGTGTTTTATTTTAATAGTCTGGTAATCGCTCCAACACTTTAAAAGAGTCGAATAGATATATTCCACATTTTTCAAAGCCAGGGGAAAATTTCTTGAAATTGAGATTTTTCTTTTCAGCCCAATTTCCAAGTGTCAAAATAGTCCGCCTGCATCATCATGCATAAAAGCATACATCTAAAGGTTGGCACAAATATGTAGAGCAGAAAAAAAAAGTATCACTTTCTTTGCAAAAACTTGGAATTCGACTATTAAAGTGACTTGACGAGTTATCACCTAGCACCACCTTTTTACCTGGTTATTTATTAGCTGCTGGATTTCCTATTGTTTTACGTAAACCAATTTTGGAAAGCAAATACGTCAAACCATCCGCATATATTTCTTCCAAAACGCGTACCTAGCGGTCCACCTTTACAACAGGTTGCCCACAAATGTTCGGATTTATAGACTACGTACGTTCTATGGCAGTGCTGCATATTACCTGCGGCACTGCCATAGAACATTATAGAAATTGCACATTTCGAAAAGTCTTTAACCCTTTTTGGATACTTAACCCTCTCAAAAATACACTTCTTCTCACCTGGGTTATCTAAAATATTTGTCTCGTCAAAATAAAATATATTTTCGGCTGGTATTTCTTTGAGAAAGACTTTTAGGTTTTAACGGAATCCTAGATTATTTTGGTTTTCAGCAGCATATTTTTTGTAATTATTTTTTAGTTCCGTAACTTTTTTCTAGTTTTTAATAAATAATAGTTAACTAACTTTTGAATGTCAACATCGTCAAGAAGACAAGAGTTGAACATTCTTCAAAATACTAAATTCATCAGCATCCGTTTAGTGCCTTTGGTTGTTCTACGTTGTTAATATGTTTTTGATTACATTTATTGTAGAGCGTTCCTACAGAAATCTTGAATCGTTATTTTGCTTCTCGGGATGATAACTTCTTTAATTTTATTAAATTTACAGCCAAATCAAGCGTTTGTGGTTTATAATTTTCATAATTTCTACTCCCCGGCTTTTTTTTGTAAGAACAAACCAGAACTGGGACGAATCCTCGTAAAACGGATTCGAATCACGAATCCGAATCACCTAATATGGTTCGAATCACGAATACTCGAATAAAGGATTCGTAAGAGATAAATATGATTCGAATAAAAGATTCGAATCCTGTTTTTTCGAATCACGAATACAAATCCTTTAAAATGAATTTGATTTTATTATTTTTTTTGCAACCATTAATATATAAATATCATTACCAGTTGTTTTAACAAAAATATTTAAAACCTAATTAGTTATTATTAACACTAAACATCGTTGATAACAGACTAAATATCTGATTCCCTGTTACTCTGATTAAAGATGTATTTGTGTGTTTTTGAACTTCACTTTAAATCAGTGTTTTGTACGCGTGGCGCATGAAGTAAAATTTCGAGTTTAGAAAAGCCCAAAAATTTGTCTCGGGTCGCTGCGCGACCCTCGACAAATTTTCACGGGGCTTTTCTAAACTCGAAATTTTACTTCATGCTTAGCCTGGGAGTGGAAACACCCGTTCAAAACTTTAAATTGATCTCGTTGATTGCTAAGGCACTTATTTTTTGAAAATCCATTATCACTATAATATAATAGCAGACTTCTTCACCTGAAGAAGCTACAGTGTAGCGAAACAATTGTAGTGAGTAAATAAAAAGTTGAAAACCATAAATAGTCTGCTATTATATTAAACTTTAAATTGAACTCTATTATAAAATCGACGAATGCCTAAAAATAACGTAAATCAAAAGTTCGTTGAATATCATTAAAACCGGGAAAGTCCGAGAAATGTCATAGAATTTTATTCAAATTGACCAAAACACTAATAAAAAAGCCATTTGATATTATTAAATTTGTAAAATTCAGCAGGAAAATTACAAAACAGGTAAAAATTTATAAAATTAACTTAAATATTAACAAAAACAATGAAAACAATTTAACAAAATGGGGATTTTCCACAGAAGAAAGTTATATTAAAAGGTTAGAGAAAATAGCCTTGAATCAGGGAAATGCCAAAAAAATGTAACGTTTCAGATTATGGCTAACATGTCAGTTTTACTTTAAATAATATTAAACAAAATTTTGAAAACTAGATTATTATCTTTAAAAACATTGTCAGTCATTTAATGTTTTTATCAAATCATTCAGTTTGAAGTTTCGAACGAGCGTTTCCACTCCCAGACTAAGCATGAAGTAAAATTTCGAGTTTAGAAAAGCCCCGCGTAGAAAATTTTCACAGGGCTTTTCTAAACTCGAAATTTTACTTCATGCGCCACGCGTATAAAACAGTGATTTAACGAGAAATTAAAAAACACACAAAACAAATTTTCCATGTTAATCCTCACAATTAATTCGAATTATTTTTGACGATATAAAACCTCTTGTAAGTATTCGAATCCTTTTATAAATATTCGAATCCTTTTATAAGGATTCGAACCACCCAAATTTGGATTCGAATACGAATCCTCTTAAAAAAATCTAACGAATCCGGATCACGAATCCAGTTGAACTAAAGTATTCGAATGCCTCTTTTGAATCCTCTAAATGGATTCGAATCCAAGATTCGAATCCTGCCCAGCTCTGGAATGAACCATATTTTTAGAAAAGATCCTAGCGATCAAAATATTATTATAACAATAATTAATACCTATTAATATTAATAAAATAATAATTTGATCGATTTTAGTTACTTTGAACGGTCATTTAAAGTTTGTTTAAAAGTGCATATCAAACAAAAATATTGCTCTAGGAACGAACATTTTACTAACTAGGGCACTCACAAACACATTAATGACCCTATTTAAAACGGTGCATAGTTATTAAAATGTACCTTTCGGACCATAAAAGTATGCGCATCTGATAAAATTTTTAAATTTTAAATTGCAGCAACAAGGGCCCAGGAGCCCAAACATAATTATAAGCCACTAAAACCAATGTAGCCAATGTAAATCGTAAATACCTTCGAATAAACCTGCACGACAGCCATACTTCTTAACATGTTTCTCAAAAAAATATTCAGCGTTCAAACAAATTTGACATTTTGTTTAATGCTGCCCCTCGGTTAGGGTAAATAGTTAGTTTGATTTCATACTTCCATAATTTAATATTTATTTAAGTGTGCAATAATATTGGAACTAGTGTTTTCTACTTCTTGATTAAGCATGAAGTAAATATTTCAAGTTAAGAAGAGCCTGAACATTTGGATTGGTCCACAAATCGTAATTATTAGGCTTTTCTAAACTCGACATAATTACTTCATGCGCCAGGTGTTAAACACTGTTTTAGTTTAAAGTTTGAAAAACGCTTCAAATCACAAAAAATATTTCTCTTCATTCAATATTCCCCATTGGCCATTATTTATGGCTCAAATTCTTCATGTTAAAACAATGTCTTCAAATATAGCAATAGTGGGGCGAATAACAGTTACAAATTAAAATACATGATTGCCGATAACAAAAAATGAATTGTTTTTATGTAGGCGCCAAGAACATTTCTCAGAAGAAATAAAAGTACAGAAGATCAGGATTGTTATGTTTATAACACTTTGTTTTAAAACGGTGTTTTAAACATGTTTTAAAACAGCCGTTTTAAACGGTTTTGTTTTAAACATGTTTTAAATGTTAAATTCGTTTAAAACATGTTTTAAACATTAAACTTTTTTAAAGGTTTTTTTTTACATTAAATTAGTGAAATTATATTTTATACTACTTTATTAAACATTTTTTGTTTACGTTCTCAAATTTTAGTTAAATTATTGAAGATATTTCAAATTACATTTTTAAAAAATAAAATGTTATAATAAAATATCAATTATGTGTGCATACATGTGATTTAAAACGCGTTTTAAACATGTTCAGCCTTATTAATAGAATTGCCGTTAATATCATTATAGTTTAATGCACATGAAGGATACTAACTAACATTTTCTACATGTTATTAATTAGTTTTGAAATAATGATAATATGAACGTGTCAACATTACTTATTCATGTGTTCTAACTTTATTGTAATCAAGATAATCATAAAAGGTTTGTTACACAGTTATTTTTTATGTTTGTGAAAATGTATTTCTTCTAATAAATGATTATATTGAAATTTACTTCTAACGAAAGTCTCTACTTCCAGACTAAGCATAAAGTAAAATTTCAAGTTTATAAAAACCTGAAAATTTGGTTTGGTCGCGTAGCGCTACGAGGCTAAACGAAATTTTCAGGCTTTTCTAAACTAGACATTTTACTTCATGCGCCACGCGTATAAAACACTAATTTCAAGTGAAGGTTAAAATATTCTGATAAGGTTTATATGTTTACGATTTCTTGCATTATTAAATAAATTCTAAATAACCCTATTTTGTTATTACAATTGAGACCTAAACCAGGGCTATTAAATTATTAGTTGTAAACTAACAATAGTAATCTACTAAAACGTTTTATTAATCCAAAAATATCAACATCATTCTGAGAACTGTGTTAAAGCTGCATGCTAACGTCTATTAATAAGACTGGCTATGTTTTAAACATGTATTAAACACGTTTTAAACAAATTTTAAACACGTTTCAAACAAATTTTAAACACGTTTTAAACATGTTTTAATTGTTAATGTTTTAAACACTGTTTCAATAAAAAACATGTTTTGTAAAAAAAAACTGTTTGTTTTAAATAAAATGAAAAACACGTTTTTTAACAACCCTGCAAAAGATAGAATAAATCATGAATTTCAGTAGCACAAAAATGTATCTATTTTCAATAAATTTAAAGAAATTACTAAAATGATATTAACATTTTTTATATAAACATAAACACGTTTTAAACTAAAGAAAGTCGAAGCGGAACACGTAAAATGTATAGTGCATTTAAAATATAAATCACTGCATTTCATAAATTTTAAAGAAATTGCCAAACAAAACAATAAAAAAATCTATTTATTGGGAAATCATAACTCCTGTATACAAAAACTAGTTAAATTCATAAAAAAAAAGAAAATTACAAAATTCCCACTGCAACTTTTCCCAGAAGAAAGAGAAACACAAAACACAGAATAAATCATGTTGTATAATGCAAGTTATATTTCAAACGTGATTAAATATTTCTGAAACATCAGGTTTTAATTAAATTTTCAAATATTGTGAAAGTACCAAATAGGCTGGGATACGTTTAACCAACTTGACGTCTGTGAATAAAAGTTACTTGGTTTGTTTCACTACTTTTATATTATCATCAATATTGTAAACATATTTCATCAAGTGATTAAAGAGAACCAAATGAAGATCTTTCATTTTCTTATCAATTGGTTATTTTTTTATTGACTAACACTTTTTAAAACATAAAGAAATATAAATAAAATATTTATATATTTACTAGTTTTCTTATTTCAGTGAATTTTGTATAAAAAAATGGCGCTGTTCAAATTATAAATATCAATATTGTTTTTATTTGCACTCAACAGAGCCGGGACGAATCCTTGTAATAAGGATTCGAATCACGAATCCGAATCACCTAATATGATTCGAATCACGAATACTCGAATAAAGGATTCGTAAGAGATAAATATGATTCGAATCAAAGATTCGAATCCAGTTTTTTCGAATCACGAATACAAATCCTTTAAGAATAAATTTGATTTTATTATTTTTGCAACCATAAACATATAAATATCGTTACCAGGTGTTTTATCAAAAACATTCAAAATCTAATTATTTATTATTAACACTGAACATCGTTGATAATAGACTAAAATCTGATTCCGTGTTACTCTGATTAAAAATGTATTTGTGTGTTTTACTTTACTTTAAATCAGTGTTTTGTACGCGTGGCGCATGAAATAAAATGTCGAGTTTAGAAAAGCCTGAAAATTTGGTTTGGTCGCGTAGCGCGTAGCCAAACCAAATTTCAGGTTTTTCTAAACTTGAAACTTTACTTCATGCTTAACCTGGGAGTGGACTCACTCGGTTAAAACTGCAAATTGAACTCTATTATAAAATCAACGAATGCTTGAAAATTACGTAAATAAAAAATTCACTGAATATTATTAAAACCGGGAAAGTCACAGAAAAGTCATAGAATTTTATTTAAATTGACCAAAACACTAACAAAAAAGCCATATGATATGATTAAATTTGTCAAAATCAACAGGCATCATAAAAATTACAAAACACGTAAACATCACTAAAACTAACTTAAATATTAACAAAAACAATGAAAACAATTTAACGAAATGGGGGTTGCCACAGAAGAAAGTTATATTAAATGGTCAGGGAAAAAAATCTTGAATCAGGGAATGTCGAAAAAACATAATATTTCAGATAGTGGCTACCATGTCAGTTCTACTTCAAATAATATTAAACAAAATTTTGAAAACTAAATTATTATCTTTAAAAACATTTTCAGTCATTTAATGTTCTTATCAAAGCATTTAGTTTGAAATTTCGGACGAGCGTTTCCACTTGCAGACTAAGCATGCAGTAAAGTGTCGTGTTTAGAAAAGTCCCAATTTACGGGGCTTTTCTAAACTCGACATTTTACTTCATGCGCCACGCGTATAAAACAGTGATTTAAGGAGAAATTTAAAAATGCACAGAACACATTTTTCATGTTGATCCTCATAATTATTTTTGACGATTCGAATCCTTTTAGATTCCTTTTGTAAGTATTCGAACCATTTTATAAATATTCGAATGCTTTTGTAAGTATTCGAATCCTTTTGTAAGTATTTGAATCCTTTTATAAATATTCGAATCTTTTTATAAATATTCGAATCCTTTTATAAGGAATCCTTTTATAAGGATTCGAATCACCCGCATTTGGATTCGAATACGAATCCTTTTAAAAAAATGTAACGAATCCGGATCACCAATCCAGTTTAACTTAAATATTCGAATGCCTCTTTTACATCCTATAAAAGGATTCGTATTCAGGATTCGAATCCTGAATGATTCGAATCCTGCCCAGCTCTGGTACTCAATAGTTCAATGCAGAGTTATTTAATTTAAATAGATAACTAATAGATAACTCCATATAAAATGCAGTTATTCTAGAAATATTTCACTACTTACAATTTCCAATAACGTTATAATATTTAGTTCATTCGTTATTAAAATGTTTGGATTTAATTTTTCTGTAAATGTATAAAGGAGATTCCGTAAGAAAATGAATTAAATAAACTGGTAAAAAATCGGGTAACTGTTAAATCCTCTAGATCAGCGGTTCTCAAACTGTTAAACATTGCGACCCACTTTTCAGTGACCCAATTAAGGGCGACCCACGTCAATGCTAGTTTAGGTGATTTACTAAAATTAGGTAACTTTCTAGTTACTAGTGTTACCATTTAATTAAATCAAATTAAGTTAAGTTGGTTGGCAATTTCATAGGTTAAGCTATTTAGAATAGGTTACTGCCAGTTATCCCCTGAAGAATAACTACCCTAAGCAACTGGCAACCATAATAACCTTAGGTTTAGCAAACCAAGTATTTAGCTATTAATTTAACTAGCTGTCAGTTAAGCTAAAAAGATTTCATAACCTAATGATTACCTGTTTTTAAGTTACATTATTGGCCAGTTATTATTTACATGTTAATTGCTAGCTACGAATTTTGTATTAATCACCAGATAAAGTGGCAAAACAAGGTTAAGTGTTTTAATTAAATTGTTTCTCAAAAAGGACAGATGGAAGTTTTCGTACGTTTCTGGAAACCTGTAAAAAATTGGTTAGCACTAGGTATTACGGTTTCTCATTCCTTAGACATGCAAGACAAGACCAAAGTGCTTTAAATATCGAAGAACATCCTGATAGCGCAGTGCAGTTGAGTTTGGGAAGTTGTGGGCTACATACAGTTCACAACTCTTACAAGAAATCCATGCAAGTGACAAGATGGAATATTAGTTTTTTCTTAAGAGCACTTTACTATTTATATTGTCACTCCCCAGGATTACATTAAGTATTCCGGATCTTCTTTATTCCCTTTAGATTTTGTGCGGTGCGATGGGTGGTGAATTTCTGAGTTGCTGGACGAGCTGTTATCATACTGCTAAATGTACAGAAGTATATTCAAGGTGTTACAGACAAACATACGATTCCGGAATGCAACAATTTCAAGACTGTCAGCACTGCTCTAGAGGACAAATTCTTACCTGCAAAACTTGCCTTTTTTAAATGATGGCCTCAGAAGCTAAACCATTTTTGAAGAAATTTCAGTACAATGAACCTCTTGCGCCTTTACTAACTGGACAACTGCAAGAGACACTTCGAAGCGTAATGGCCTCGATTTGTTAATGAAGACGTGCTAAAGTCTGCACCAAATCTTGCTTTAATTGGTTTTAAAGTTGAGTCCAATATTGTTTCTGCGAAAAGAATTGATCTCGGATTTTCTGTTAAAGCTGCTTTTCGCAAAATCGAAAAAGTGAAAGAAATCAGTGTACTGCTTTTCAAGAATGTCTCTAGAAAAGCATTAATTGAGTTCTGCACCTCAAAGGAATCGCGTGTTTCAATCCTAATATTGCAACACGATCTTCGCTGAGAATTTCTAGACTGGACAAAGCCTTTGAAGTTTTTGTATAAAATAACTGTATTTCTCGAATTCAAGCAAATAATATCAAAATATGTTATAAGACTGTGTGTAAAAAGCCATCATTCTTAGAAGCGATGTTCAACTTCTCCGAGAAATCTCAAAGATTAAACGATTTTTGGATGGAAATTATTCAAAAAAGGGGGATTTTGAGGCTTTGCGTAACTTCTTGAAAATGGTTCTTTTCTTATCGCATGGAAATGCTTTTTGTGAGTCTGGCTTTAAAATTAACAAATAAATGTTAATTAAAAGCTTATCTGAGGAATAATTAGTTTGCCAACGACGAATGTACAATAGCATTCTCTATCATGGGGATGTAACAGCAATAGAGATCTCTAAGAATTTGATATAAGCTATTTCTAACAGCTTATATCTCGTGATATCTACCAAGAAGGTCTGAAGAAGAACCAGGATGGAGCTGACGCAAACTCAAAAGAAACATCAAAATGCAGACAAACTTAAGGAGCTGGACCACAAGAAGAGGAAGTTTCTCGACCACGTTCGAAAACAAATTGAAGAAGTGGACATGGAAATCAAACATTTGTTTTAATGTGACTGACTTTGAATGTACTCTTCTAATAGTCTTTTAGTTATTGTCTGAAAATATATAAAATAACGTACTTATCATCGAAAAAGTTTGTAATAATACACTCTTACTTTGAAATGTATTTACTTCTAGTATTATTCTTTGTAATTCCAATGAATTTACAATGTGATTTGTAAATTATTTTTGTGGAAAAATATTCTTAGTCCTCTGGAAAATCTGGAAAAGTCAGCTAGGATTAGGTTAGTTAGTTAGGTTATCATATAACCTAACACTATCCAGATTTGTAAAATTAGGTTATGTCATATGTAACTATTTTTAGATTAGATTGATTTGTGAGTTGTTAGGTTGAGTTGGGCAATTTGAAACTAGAACCACTCTTCTCTACTCTTTGGTTAAGCATGAAGTAAAGTTGCGAGTTTATAAAAGCCCCGCGTAGAAAATTTGTCTCAGGTCGCTGCGCGACCCTCGACAAATTTTCACGGGGCTTTTCTAAACTCGAGATTTTACTACATGCGCCACGCGTATAAGCCACTGACTTGATGTGAAATTCAAAATATGCTGCTTAGATTATGGAAGATCGATCAAAAATACCGTCCACTCGATTCTTACAAACATCGTTACCTGCTAGATTATCGCTCACTTCATTTAATAATAATTCGTTACAATATTATTTTACAAAATCTAAATCAGTTGTAGTTTTGTAATTAATTAAAATGGGACCTACGTTTATTTAACTTAACTACTTTGAATAAAGAAGGAAATGTGAAATTTGCTTACACCTATTTGACATTAGACTGTATCAGAAAGTATTCGTTTTTTTTCGAGAACAATGAATCTTTAGGTTTTAATAATAATTAAAGTAAAGTGAAGTAGATTTATTTCCAGAGGCAATGTGTAATTCGTGGAAGTGTGAGAAGTTAAAATGAGAAAAACCTTAAATGATGTCACTAAATAAATTATTAATTTCCATTGAATTACTTTTTTTGAAATTGTCCAAGCTACGTGTATTTGCAAGTAGACTCAATGGAATTTTCTTTTATGGACCAGCATTTATTCAAAAAATGCCTAGTGGTATCAGTAGACCGTAAAACCTTTCACAAAACTTTCATAAATCATTCAATTTTTATATAAATCGTGCAGGAAAATAAATGTTAAGAACAATATTTATCCATATGGATGTATTTAATAACACAGTCAAATTAGATATAAATTTTGTAGATTTATATCTAATTTGACTGTGTTATTGTCATCTGCCAAAGTATCCCTGTTTTTTTGTTCCTTTTTGTTTTGTTTTACCGTTCTAAATATATCAGTGGCGTAGCACACCAACACACACAATTAAATCATTCAAAGGAGCAAACAATTGTGAGCATACAAGTATTTAAGTAAACCAAGAAAATGGTAAGAAACGGAAAATAGAGTCGTTCCGTAAAAATGAAAAGCAAATAATGGAAAGTTTTATGTAACACCGAACATGTTCATAACAAGAATTTTTCTTTTAAATAAACATAAACATACGTTGTACATTTGCCGACGCTCGGTGTATTGAAAGAATTTAATTTGAAGCTTTAAACGAGTGTTTTCCACTCCAGGCTAAGCATGAAGTAAAATTTCGAGTTTAGAAAAGCCTGAAAATTTGGTTTGGTCGCGTAGCGCGAAGCGCGGAGCGGCCAAACCAAATTTTCATGCGCCACCGGTACAAAACACTGATGCAATGTAAAGTTTAGCGGTGTGTTTTAAACTTCGTAATATGTCAGTGTTTTGTACCGGTGGCGCATGAAGTAAAATTTCGAGTTTAGAAAAGCCTGAAAATTTGGTTTGGTCACTCCGCGCTTCGCGCTACGCGACCAAACCAAATTTTCAGGCTTTTCTAAACTCGAAATTTTACTTCATGCTTAGTCTGGGAGTGGAACACACTCATTTCAAGTTTCAAATTGAACTCATTCACAAAAAGAAACGGCGGTTATCTAAAGATTTACGGCATATACGCTGTAATTGGGACATGTATACTTATTTATTTATTTATTTATTTACGGAAAAAATCCATTTTTACTTGAAAGGAAAACTCCCTGTATGTACAAGTTAAGGCATTAATTGCGATTGGCTACAATTTGTAATGGTCATATAGGCAATCCAATTTACACATAACTTAAAAATTAAAGGTGTCTAATTGTATCGGATGAAAATGTTCGGTGTTACATAAAACTCTCTGTATGTACAATAATAATGGAACACAATTTTATTAAGTGAATTCATTATGTGATTTTAAAATGACAAGATTGTGATTACTATTGATGGATTTCGATAAGCTAACGCTATCTAATGCTCCATAGAGGCATCGTCAGTGAGACGAATGCACAAAGTGCATAAGGTCACTGTTTCGTCCACGAATGAGCTAAACTCTGTTTGTGAAACCAGAAAACAAATATCAAAATTGAATTTGTGTTCAGTATTCCGGCACCACATATCCACAGACACGTTTAAGACTTCAAGGTCGGGACCACACTGAAGAGGGCCTTGAAGTCCGAAACGCGTCTGTGGGTATCTGGTGCCGGAATACTGAACACAAATTTAATTTTAAGATTGTGATTATTGAGATACATTTTCAAGTTTTTACAACTTGTCAATTAGTTTATGTTATCTAATATAATAGCTAGTATATATTTTTAAGTTCACAATGAATCAGTGTTTTATACGCGTGGAGCATGAAGTAAAATTTTGAGTTTAGTAAAGCCTGAAAATTTCGATTTGCCGGGGCACGACTCTCTTTGCTCGCACGCCTGGGCAAATCCAAATTTTCAGGATTTTCTAATCTCGAAATTTTACTTCGCCTAATCAGGGAGTGGAAGACACTCGCTCAGAATTTAGAATGTTTAGGTAAAACAAATAGCTTTAACGTAGAGTTTTAAATATTCTGCTTAAGTTTGATCTTCCGTTGAAAATGTTTGTAATATAAATATTTAAAAAATAAAAAGAATCGTTTTAATCTATCCATTTGCGACATACTGTATATTCGTTATTAAATATGTTCGAGTTAGGAACTAATTTTAGATAATATAACCTTTAATGGTTTAACAAACAAGCTATTATAATTACAGCAGAATTATAAAAAATATATTTTTGTTATTACAACCGGCAAATGTTCCACTTGCGCAGATGCACCAATTATACGAAAATACACACATACATTAAACATTTTATTCGCAGTATATTTTATTATTAATCATTTTGGCGAGAAAACACACGTTATGTAACAAGCTGCACAATGTCTATCTTATTAATTTATTAATAATAGAAGAACATAAATGTATCTGATTATTAGGTTTAAACTGATCAAATCAATATATTTTGAATGCACATTCAGATTCAGATAGTATACCCATTTAAATTTATTTATTTATTAACGCATTTGCAATAATATTTAAAAATAATTATATTACGAAAATAAAATTAATAGTAATTAGTAAGAACCAGAGTTAGGACGAATCCTTAAAAACAGGATTCGAATCATAAATCCGAATCACTTAATATGATTCGAATCGCAAATACTTGAAAAAAGGATTCGTATAAATATGATTCGAATCTTGGTTTTTCGAATCACGAATACAAATCTTTTAATAATATATTTGATTTTATTAATGTTTTCAACCATTAACATTTTAACATCGCTACCAGTTGTTTTAACAAAAATGCTCAAAACCTTATTATTTATTATTAACACTGAACATTCTTGATGATAAACTAAATATCTGATTCGGTGTTACTCTAATTAGAGATGTAATTGGGTGTTTTTGAATTTCACTTGAAATCAGAGTTTTATATTCGCGGGAGTGGAAACACTCATTCCTGGAAGTGGAAACACTCATTCGAAATTTCAAATTGAACTCTTTGATAAAATCGACAAGAGCCTAAAAGTTACTTAAAAGAAAAATTCCCGAAATATCATTAAAACAGGAAAGTCAGGAAAAAGTCAGGGAATTTTATTCAATTTGACAAAAGCACTAAAAAAAAAACTTTTTAAATAAATCGTGAAAAGTAAGAAAATATACAAAAATTATGAGAAATATCAAAATTATTGACATTTAACAAGAATCATAAAACAATAAAAAAATATATTGGCAAAGTAAATTAAAAAAAGAAATCATGAAAAAAATACTAATACTGTTAACAATTAAGTCGTCTATTTTCTATTTGTTTGACTTTAATAATAATTTGAACAAGACTACTTGATAAAATAAACTTAAAATAAAAATCTCCACAATTGAATATTACACAATTAATATTCAATTTTTTTGACTTTAATAATTTCCCAGATTTCTATAAATGACTCGCCTATTTCCAAAAAAACCCTAAATCTATTTGTGAAAAAAGGATTCAGGCGTTTTTGCAAATAGGCGATGCAATTGTAGAAATTTGGAAAATTGTTAAAGTCAAAAAAATTTAACATTAATTGTATAATATTCAATTTTGAAGATTTCTATTTTTAGTTTATTTTATCAACTAATTTTGTTAGTGTTGACATTTATTGTTTTCATTATTATTACTATTACAAATTATTTAAATTTAGACAATAACAAATTCCATAAATATAATTTATATAGGGAATAATAATGCAAGGTCTCAACATGTTAGTTGATAAAATGAACTAGAAATGATAAAAATCTTCTAAATAAAACATGAAACAAATAATATTCATTTAAAAAAAAAAAACATTAACATTGAAAACATCATTCCGATCAACTTAACAGAGCTGGGACGAATCCTCGTAAAAATGATTCGAATTACGAATCCGAATCATCTAATATGATTCGAGTCACGAATACTCGAATAAAGGATTCGTAAGAGATAAATATGATTCGAATCAAAGATTCGAATCCTGCTTTTTCGAATCACGAATACAAATCCTTTAAGAATCAAATTTATTCAAATTTATTTTATAATTTTTTTGCAACCATTAACATATAAATATCGTTACCAGTTGTTTTAACAAAACTATTCAAAACGTAATTATTTATTATTAACACTGGACATCGTTGATAACAGACTAAATATCTGATTCCGTGTTACTCTGATTAAAGATGTATTTGTGTGTTTCTGAACTTCACTTCAAATCACTGTTTTGTACGCTTGGCGCATGAAGTAAAATTTCGAGTTTAGGAAAGCTCGAAAATTTGTCTCGGGTCGCGGCGCGACCCTCGACATATTTTCATGGGGCTTTTCTAAACTCGAAATTTTACTTCATGCTTAGCCTGGGAGTAGAAACACTCGTTCAAAACTTTGAATTGAGCTCTATTATAAAATCGACGAATGCCTGAAAATTACATAAATAAAAAATTTACTGAGTATCATGAAAAGCGGGAAAGTCGGAGAGAAGTCATGGAATTATATTTAAATTGAATAAAACACTAACAAACAAGCCATATGATATTATTAAAATTGTCAAAATCAGCAGGCAAAATACAAAACACGTAAAGATTTATAAAATTAACTTAAATATTGACTAAAACAATAAAAACAATTTAACAAAATGGGGTTTCCCACAAAAGGAAGTTATATTAAAAGGCCAAGGAAAACAATCTTGAATCAAGAAAATGTCGGAAAAATTTAACATTTCAGATTGTCCCTACCATGTCAGTTTTACTTCAAATAATATTAAACAACATTTTGAAAACTTGATTATTATCTTTAAAAAAGTTTTCAGTAATTTAATGTTCTTATCAAAGCATTCAGTTTGAAGTTTCGAACGAGCGTTTCCACTCCCAGACTATGCCTGAAGTAAAATTTCGAGTTTAGAAAAGCCCCGTGCGCGACCCGAGACAAATTTTGAAAGAAAAGTAGAAGACTTTATAAGCGATGTGCTCGAAGTAGTACCTAAAATAACGAAGGCCTATTTGATAAATAAAAGCAAAACAACAGATATGGTGCTTGTAGAGGTCGATACGTGGGAAAGGAAAGAGGAGATTATGAAAGCGAAGGGATATAAATTGAATAACACCAAAATATATATTGATCATGACTTGACTGACAGAGAAAGGGATATACAAAGGGAGATTAGAAGTATTGCGAGAGAAGAAAAAACAAAAGGAAACAGAATACGAGTTGGCTATCAAAAACTCTAGGGCTAGAGGAATGCGAGCCCCATATGAGTACAAAAAGCTAATAAAGAAGACAACGAATCATACGAAGACAACTAAGGCTAAGAAACAGGACGAATGCAATGAACAAGAAAGAAACACAAACAATGTATGCAAGTCTAAAATTGGAATAAGGGACAGTAGGGGAATAAGCGGCAAAGATGAGGAACTAAGTAACAAAGAAAATGTGTGTCTCATAAAAACAGACACGAAAACAGGCAGAAATAAAGGAAAAATGAGGGAAGAGAGCATAAGGGTGGGGTTTTGGAATGTGGCCGGGATAAAGTCGAAGTATAAATGCGGGAGGTGGCAAAAAGACTTTGAGGAGTGGGTGTTAGGAAAGGATGTGGTAGGATTATTGGAAACATGGATGATGGAGGAGGAGTGGGAAAATGTGAGAGATTCACTTCCAGGGGGACTTATGTGGTCGGTACAAGGGGCAACGAAGGAGGCAAAGAGAGGGAGAGCAAAGGGTGGTATGATAGTGGGAACGAAGTGGTCCCTAACAACAGGGGAGGTGGAATTTGTAGAAGAGGTAGACGGTGTAGCGTGGGTTAAATGCCAAAAAGGGGAGTGTCAACTGGAAGTAGGGGTGGTTTACATTAATAAGAACTGGGCCGAAGTGCAGAAAGTCGTAGATGAGAAAGGAAACGAAGGAGGGAGTTGTGTGGTGGGGGGAGATATTAATGCGAGAATAGGGGAGATGTGGGGAGGAGTGTGTGGTCAAGGTAAACTAATAGTGAGGACGTCTCAGGATAAACTGATCAACGGAGAGGGAAGGATTATGGGGAAGTGGTTAATAGAAGAGGGATGGGAAATGTTAAACGGATGCACAGAAGGTGATTGGGACGGGAAGAAAACGTATGTGGGACAACAAGGATCTTCAGTAATTGATTATGTCGTAATAAAGGGGTTAAATAGGGGAAAAGTTAGAAGAATGGAGGTGGAGGAAGTATTGGGGTCGGACCATATGCCAATAACGCTAGAGATAAGGATGGGGGAATGTAAGGGAAATGAACAAGAGCAGGATGCGTGGAAGATAGAAGATAGTGTGAGGGCGATTAAGAACATGGGAAAGCGCTTGGAGAAGATAAACTGGAATGAAGTAAAAACAATGGAAGAGATGGAAGAGATAATCGTGGGTTGTGGAAGAATAGCGAAAAGGGGCGGCGGAAAGAGTTGCCCATGGTGGGATAAGGAGTGTCATGACGTAAAAAAGGGAAGTGAGGAAGGCAGTGAGGGAGTGGAGCTTGGGCAGGGGCGAAGAACAGGGGTGGTGGCAGCGAGGGTTAGGTACGCCAAAGTATGCGAAAGAAAGAAGAGGCAGGTTTTGGAGAGAACGACCGAGGAAATTGGATTGTGTAAAACTGAAAGGGAGATATGGGGTATTCTAAGAAGAGGTGATATGAAGGGGCCCATAGAAGTTTCTTTGCAAGAATGGTCAGAGAAATGTAATAGAATGGCTGGAGAGCCGGGAAGGGTAGGGGAACGAGGCGTAGCGGGAGAGGTTGAAGAGTTTTCAGAGGAGGAGATAGAAAACGCATTTGCAGAGGTGAAGGTTGGAAAAGCTGCGGGGCTAGACGGGCTGAGGGCAGAAATGTGGAAGGAGATAGGAAAGGAGGGAAAGCGGAGGTTTGGAGAGTTGCTGAACCAAATGTGGAGGGGAGACGCGGAAATTCCAGAGGCGTAGCGTGTGGGAGTTATGTGCCCGGTGCATAAAGGAGGTGATAAATCTACTGCAGAAAATTATAGAGGAATTTCGATTATGTGCACCGGGTACAAAATTTCAATGACGGTAGTGAAAAATAGATTGGAGAAGAAGGTGGAAATTAAGGGAATACTGCCGGAGACTCAAGGGGGTTTTAGAAAAGGGAGAGGAACAAGGGACCAAATATTTACGCTGGCAAGGATGGTGGAGAGAGTGCTGGAAGAGAGAGGGAGTATGTATGCTGTTTTCCTGGATTTGAAAGCAGGGTACGATACTGTTCCGGGAGAAAGGTTAGTGGAGTGTTTGAGAAGGAGAGGAGTGAGCGGAGTAACGGTTGAATGGATTAGAAGAGTGTACCAGGAAATGTGGGTGAGTGCGAAAATTGGAGGGAATGTGGCTGAAAGATTTAGGATGTGGACAGGGATGAGGTAGGGCTGTCCGCTGAGCCCGTTATTATTTAACAAATATGTTAGCGAATTGGAAGAGGTTTTGAGAAACGGGCAATCGGGCGGGGTAGTGATCGGAAAAAGGAAGGTATGGATGCTAGCGTATGCGGATGATATAGTGCTTGTGGCGAGAAACTGGGGAGAGATAATTGAGTTGATGCAGAGGATGGAGAGGTATATGGACAAGCGAGGGCTGCAAGTTAATGCAAGGAAAACAAAGTGGATGAAATTTAGGAACATATGAAGAGAAAGAAGAGTAGATGAATTGAAGTGGAAGGGGGAGGTGATTGAGAGAGTGAAAGAATTTAAAGATTTGGGCTTCATATTTAAAGCTACAGGTGGTTACGGGGAGCACGCCAAATGGGTACAAGGGAAAGCCAGGAAAGCATGGGGTATTGTAAGGAAGAAGTGGGGAAAATGGTTTGCTGGCAACTTCTAATTGGCGTGCAAACTGTGGGATGCGTGTGTGAAGCCCATTTTGGTGTATGGAGTGGTAGCATGGGGTATAAATGAGTATGAATGCATTGAAAGAGAGCAGATCTGGTTCCTGAAGCAGATTCTGGGGTTGGAAAGGTCAACCCCTGGATACATTCTGCTTCAGGAAACAAATAGAATGAGTATACATGTTGAGGCAATGGAGAGAGTGGTGAAGTATGAGATGAAGTTGTGTGAATTGGAAAGTGAGAGACTGGTGAAAGAAGTATGGAGCACGTGCAAGGGATTAGGGAGGAGTGAGTGAAGTATGAAGCGCAGAGAGATGTATGAAAGGGCAGGAGAGTCTGAGGATAGTGTAAACGAATGGTTAGAGAAGGGGGTGAATGTGGCAGCTTGGATGAAAGAGAAGTGGAAAGAGGTGGAGATGCAGGAGAGGCAAGGGTGTGTCGGGAGGAGCGGATACAATCCAATGTACGAAAGGTGGCAAGTACATGGGAGCGTGCCAGGGTACCTATCCAATAGTGACTTGCCGAAGGAGGCTAAGATAACCCTGGCAAGAGCTAGATTTGGTTCGGAGGAGAGAGGAAGGAAGGTCTGGATGGGGGAAAGGTATGGTAAATGTGTGTTGTGCGCTAGTGGACGAGATACATGGAGTCATTTGGGAGAGGAGTGTGAAGGGGTGAATGTCGAATGGCTGTGGGAAAAAAGAAGTGTAACGAAATGGATGAGAGAGGACGGAGCGTAAAGATGGTAACGGTACTGGGTTGGCTGAGGGCGGAAAAAATAAAGGAAATGATATAATTTTTTGTTCTATTATTGTTTTGGTTTTTATTATTTTTTTGTAATTATAATTTTTTATATTCCAATAAAGGTCGTTTTTTTTTTTACTTCATGAGCCACGCGTACAAAACAAAGATATTGTGATTTTATGTATATTTGAACCTCACTTCAAATCAGTGTTTTATACGCGTGGCGCATGAAGTAAAATTTCGAGTTTAGAAAAGCCCAGAAAATTTGGGCTTTTCTAATCTCGAAATTTTACTTCATGCTTAGTCTGGGAGTGGAAAACACTCGTTAGAAGTTTCAAATTAAGCTCTTTTGAAAAACAACGAGGGTCTTAAAATTTACAGCTTGCGCATATGTCTACCTAAAAGAAAATTTCCACGTTGTTTTTTTTTTAGAAGAGTTCAATTTGAAGCTATAAACGAGTGTTTTCCACACCCAGGCTAAGCATGAAGTTAAATTTCGAGTTTAGAAAAGCCCCATGAAAATTTGTCTCGGGTCGCGCAGCGACCCGAAACAAATTTTTTGGGCTTTTCGAAACTGGAAATTTTACTTCATGCGCCACGCGTATAAAACAGTGATTTAACTAGAAATTTAAAAACACACAAAAGACATTTTTCATGTTAATCCTCACAATTAATTCGAATTATTTTCGACGTTTCAAATCCTTCTAGAAATATTCGATTCCTTTTATAAGGATTCGAATCACCCACATTTGGATTCGAATACGAATCCTTTTAAGAGAATGTAACGAATCCGGATCACGAATCCAGTTGAACTAAAGTATTCGAATGCCTCTTGTGAATCCTCTAAAAGGATTTGAATCCTGAATGATTCGAATTCTGCCCAGTTCTGCAACTTAATCACCAAAAATTCAAGAAAAATACGAGGTCAAAAATATTATTTAAGTCAGCAAACAAAACAAAATAAACTTGAAAAAATCAATTACGACCGAATTAAAAGATAAATTAAAAATTATAATATAATTAACTGATTATTTCTCTAAATCGATAAAATGCATAGAAACAAACAAATCGGCAAATTAATTAAATAACATTATCAAAGAAATCAAAATCCAAAATTATTAAAAAACATAAACTTTTATTTAAATTGTGAATATAAACAAATATTGACAAATGCATTGCGTGTGAAAACTGTACATGTTTTTTGCTGAATAAATTTTAAAAAAATGTGAAATACGTGTCAAAATTAACAAAAAAGTATAATTTTATGTTTTCCGATTGCTGCATTTTTTTATTGGTAAAAAATGGATAAAATTCAATTGTATCAAAAAATAAAAAAAAAAACATCAAAATGAAATCAAATTTAACAACCAATATCTCAAAAATTACATTAATTTCTATGTAAAGTCTTTAAAAGCAACAATCGATTATAAACAATCTTTAAAATTGTTAAAACTGAAATAAAGCAAATTTTTACCAAATAAAAATACAATACTTATTTTTTTCTAAATTTCTAAAGAATAAAAAACACAAATAATGGCCAAAGTTAACAACAACAAAAAAAAAATGTAGTTACTCAATTGACAAATTCAAAAATAAACAGTACAAACAGTAATAAAAAGGATTCCATCTCAGTTTTACTTCAAAAAATATTAAACAAAACTTGATTATTCGATTATGAAAAATAGATTATTTTGTTCAACAAAATTTCAGTTTATTAATTTTTTTTTTATTAAAGCATCCAATTTGAAGCTTCTAAGTAGGTAAAATTTCGAGTTTAGAAAAGCCTGAAAATTTGGATTTGCCGGGGTGCGCGAGCGAAGCGAGTCGCGCCCCGGAAAATCCAAATTTTCAAGCTTTTCTAAAATCGAAATTTTACTTCATGCGCCACGCGTATAAAACACTGATTTAACGTGAAGGTTAAAAGACAACAGTTTTCATAAGAATTCTCA
This sequence comes from Philonthus cognatus, assembly GCA_932526585.2. Lineage (NCBI taxonomy): Eukaryota > Metazoa > Arthropoda > Insecta > Coleoptera > Staphylinidae > Philonthus > Philonthus cognatus. The sequence goes on along the minus strand of OW052241.1, from coordinate 117,218,475 downwards.
TAATTTATTCGAATTATTTTTGACGAATCAAATCGTTTTGTAAGTATTTGAATCCTTTATAAGTATTTGAATCATTTTCTAAGTATTCGAATCCTTTTGTAAATATTCGAGTCATTTTATAAGGATTTGAATTACCCGCATTTGGATTCGAATACAAATCCTATCAAAAAAACGTAACGAATCCGAATCACGAATCCTTTTTAACTGAAGCATTCGAATACCTCTTTTGAATCCTCTAAGAGGATTCGAATCCACGATTCGAATCCTGAATGATTCAAATCCTACCCAGCTCTGGTAAGAACTAACTTCAATAACCTAAATATATTCCAAATTAAACTTCATTAAACTATAGTAAACCAATTCAAATAGATCTTATAAAATTAAACTAACAAAACTTATTGGGTAAACATTAATAGTTAATATTTAACTAAAACATATTGTATTTAAACAAATCAATCAAGGAATGATTGAATTAATAATCTTCGTTTCAAAGCGGTTTTAAAGTGAATAAATCAACGTTTAATGTTACAAGTATAAATGAAGTTGCCATTAATGTTTGTTTTTTGTGTTTTGCTCAGTGGGGATAAGATAAAATAAAATTGTTAACCTTTAGAGTTTGCTTAAAATACATGGCATTAAAAGAAATTGATCCGCGTCGAGTATTTTATGTTTTCCTCAATAATCGAAGATATTTACACTGTATTTTTAATTCCTTGAATTCCTGTTTCTCAAAGGAACGTTTCCTGGCCTTTTGATTAAAGGATAATATTATTGAAGTCGGATTAAATTCGGCATAAAATTCGATCAGGAACAAAGAAACATTTTATCCGGTCAAGAAACTCTAGTAATAATTCGTGCTTTATTAAAGTAAAGTACGGTTTTATTGGATGTCATTCTTATAAACATTAGCGGGAAAAGGGGGGAACGGAGGGCCTTTGGCATTTTAAAATACAGGGAATTTTTCTGTAAATATTCAGTCATTTGTCGTTTCTACAAAAATGTTTAAATTGACAATTCTACCAAGAGTTTCCACTCCTTAATTAAGCATGAAGTCAAATTTTCAGGCTTCTCTAAACTCGAAATTTTACAATATTTCATTTGTATACGCGTGGCGTATGAAGTAAAATTTTGCGATAAGTAAAGAAAAGCCTGAACATTTTATTTTCACTCCTAATCAAGGAGTTGAAATACTCGTTAGAAGTTTCAAATTGAATACTTTTCTATACTAAAGAATTTCTGAAATATTACAAAAGAAAAACTCATTGTATAAACAAAATTATTATATTGAGTTTAGTTTATTATATTAGTATAAAAACATTTGATATTTTTGTGAATAAAATTCGATTTTTATTCAAGAAAAGTATTACTGGGTCATATTTATTTTAATTGGACCGAGTTATTTTCACGCTGATATTTTTATAACCGCTTGTATTGTAAATAGGTATTCAAAAGTAAAAATACTTAGGTGATCCCGTAAAACTTTCAGGAAACGGGTGCACTTTCTGGCGCAGATCATTAATTCTTTTCTAAAACGACGAATAAAGATTTCAAGATATTAAAAATAGAAATCAATTACGTTTCTTTGTAAATATCTCATTTTTTGGGATATTGTGGGTATTGATGGACGAAATGTTTTGATGTGTGTTTGAAGAGAGTTTTATGTTGATTTGCAGGAGATTTTCAAGTCTAGATAGACGAGCTTTTGGTTTTCTGATTGGTAGAAAGCTGTGAACTGTGAAGCTATCATCATTGATAAATATTTTCTGCCTTATTAATTGACGTTAGCATACTCATTTTACAATGTTCCAAGGATGATTTTAATATTTTTATATTAACTAAATATTTTAGTTGATTACTATTGTTAGTTAAGAATAAACTAGAACAATTTCTCATTACTAAATGTTATTATACATTTGACAAATGCATCGAAGATATAATTAATAATTTCCCATATGTATTATTGATGAAAAATTGCATTAGAACTTAGTATTTATGTATAATATAATTGTGTAATAATAGATCATTATATGTAAGTATTGTAATAGTTTTAAACATCTGATGACGCATAGGATACTGCATATTATCTTTATAATGTAATGTATAATGTATTGGTGGCTACGAAAATAAATGAAGTAATTAAGTAAGTAAAGAAAATGTAAATCTCACACTGCAGTGTTCTGTATTTAAAGCAAAAGTTAAAGTATTTTTGGAAAATATATACAAAATGCTGTTGATTTTGACAACATCGAAACATTAAACTTTCAAAATCACTTTAAGTAAAGATACTAAATGTTTCGGTATAAGTTACGTGAAGATGCATTTAATATTAAGTGAAACAAGTAATCCTTTTTCTCCAATGGTTTATTTTTAATCACTAGATGTACTTTTTGTTCACAAAGTGAACATTTTCAATAGTTGTACTAAAACTAATACTAAACTAAACAAAACAAAACTAAAATTCATTTAATAAGCGCAGATATTTATTTTTTTAAATAAGTGCCTCAAAAACGTAGTGTTTCAGAATACCGTGGAAAAAGATTCAACAGAATGAAAATAGAAAACCATAACAAAAATATTTCGAAACTTGTAACAGATTGGAAACACGAGTGGCTTAGATTCGAAAGAGGAGTATTGCATAAGAAAAGATCACGACTGGGGATAGAAGCGTACGAACAACACCTTAAGCTGTGCAAAAAAATTTCAAGCGCACAATGGGACGATCACAGATTAAACTTCACAATGTGATCAGTAAAAAATTGAAAAACAATTCAAAATATAATAAAATACCTTTGTAAAGCTTTCATTAGACGACACTATTTTCTTGTACAAAAAAATAGTATACAATCTTCTATCATAGTGTAATACACAAAATATGACCAAAAGCAAATCTTGTACAAGTTTGTTTAATAGAAATAGGACATGTTCTATTTGGTAATTTCTTGTACAATATTTGTGTACAAGAAAATAGTGTCGTCTGATGCAAGCTTAAGACCCAAAGAGTAAACTGCTCCTACCACAAACCAGTAGTAACACAACAATTGTCTAACATACTAGTGTACAGCAAAACCAACATAAACTTTTCCGAAAAAGCGGGAAAAACTGGGTGCCATCCCAGAAGTATAGCTATCTGAGAAGGACAAAGCTACTCTGGGATTAGCCTTCAAAATAATCGAGAACCACTAGGGAAGTACAAGTCAGGCGAGCCTCTCTAAAAGGCCAAGGTAACTAGACGAGGATCCCTCCGTAGTGAAAAAACCGAGGACAGGCCCCTCTTCGAAATCCACTACACGGCTCCTAAATCGCTCCTACAGTGAAATCCTTAAGGATCGCTTGGTGTGGGCTGTCATAGACAGAAGCTACAACGAGAAACTATCTCGCCGGCTAAGTAGAAGCTGGTGGAGATGAGTCTCCTTAAAGCCTACTTGGGTATTCTCAAGAAAACACCCATGTCCAGCTCCCAAGTGCAAAGACGCAGGTTAGCACCAAGGACACGTCAAGCTAGTAGCTTGCGCCGATCAAAGATCGGCTCAGCTATATAAGCAACCCATTGGGGAACTGGGGAAAGTTGGCCCGGGGCTAGAGCCGAGGCTGTATCAAGGGACCAGATCCCGAACAGACCGAGATCTAGGACCTGGATCTCAGCGGAACCCTCTGACCCGTCCACAATCCTGGAGATAATCCAGGTCACCAACCCCATGCTACCCACCCTGGACTGGAGCGTGGCCAAAATTAGTGAGGTTAAGGGCGACACGAGAGAGTGCATCGTTGTACTCAATGAAGAATCCCTCGCCACACTAACGGAATGCAAAGGGGTGATAAGCTGTGCCGACGACGTGATAAGCTATGCCGACACAGAAGACTAAGCTAGTTCTATTCACAGGGAAGCACAGTATACCCTGCTTCAGACTGCCAACGCTAAAGGGAGCGGTCTTGGAGATCAAAGACCAAGCTAGATACCTAGGTATCATACTGGACCGGAAGCTTAGTTGGAAACCCATATCTCAAGAGAGAGTACTCTTACAATAGAGCGGTAGGTAAAAGATGGGGTATGAAGCCTAACATCACCTACTGGCTCTACTAAGCCGTGGTAAGGCCCATACTCTTCTACGGTGTCTTCTTTTGGTGGACTGCACTCTATAAGAGAGACCAACAAGCATTTGGGAAGGTCTAAAGAATAGCATCCCTCATGAGATGCCATTCTCCATAAGGACATCGCCGTCTAAAGCGTTGGAAATGATTCTCAACCTGACCCCTGTAGATCTCCTAGAAAAGCAGATTGCAGTAGCAACTGCCGTAAGACAGACTAGAACGCAGGGGCACACAAAAATCCTTAAGGAATTTGCCGGTGTCCCACTGAACATCGACCGATGTCTCACAGTGCCTGCTTTCGGCAATATGTTCTCTTCTCGGATACCCACTAGCATGGACTGGGAAGAGGGCAGAATACAGGATACAAGCTCACTCAGCGTCTACATGGACGGATATAAGAGTGACGATAAAGTAGGGGAGGGGTCTTCTGCGAGAACCTGAACCTCTGCATATTCTACAGGTTGCCGAACCACTGTAGTGTTCTACAGGCTGAGGTGATAGAAATCAGGGCAGCCGCAGAATGGCTAAGGTAAATGGGACCTCTGTCAGATAAGTCCATATACATACCGATAGCCAAGCTGCTATTAAATCAATTAGCACCTCGGGGGTGGTATCCGACTGCCAAAACGCATTGAATGAGCTGGCAACTTCAGCTCATCTAGGTACCAGGGCATAGCAATAACCAAGGTATTAACACAGCAGACGAGCAAGCAAAAATAGAACGAAGTTACACTCGTTTTCGATTAACCAACACCCAGGTATCCCCTTTGCGACAAGCAAGGCGGTCCTCTATAATATTATTTCAAAGATCACAAATAATAGGTGGAGAAATGATGGCACCTGTAGCACCGCCAGGCAGATATGGCCTTAGTGCTACATAAAAAAGAAGCGAGGCACATCTCTTTAAAAATAAGTGACATCGCTCAAATGGTAGGCGTCATTACGGGACACCTTTCAGCAAGCACACTCAAGGGTTAGGAATTCCCTACAATGACTACTGCAGAGGGTGCCTTAATGAAGAAGAGGAGGATAGCGTTGTGCACTACTTCTGTCAATGCCCCTCTCTAGCTGGAATAAGAGGTTTATACCTAGGCCGTTCGTACCTGGTTAAACTCTCTGACCTCGAGTCGCTAGATGTTAAGAACCTTTCAAAGTTTGTCATCCGCTCCAAATGGTACTTGTAAAAGAATAGTTAAACCATGGTATCACAATGAGAATTCTTCGGGCCTAAGTGTGCATACCCATGTGCGGTGCAACCACTACAACCCAACCTATGGTAAAACATGATATACTCAATCACACAATGAAACACTTTTAACTTTGTTTGTATAACACGTTTTATTTAATGTGACTGCAGTTTCGACAAATTTAGCTTGTCATTATCAAACATGGAGTAACTTAAACTAGAGGTTTTACAGGTATATATACACAATTACAAAACAGCGGTAAAAATGGGGGTGTACATTAGGTCAACCTGGTCGTTAATTAAGGGAATTCCCGGATTAGCGCGGGCTTTGTGTATCTCTAGTGCTTCTAGCAAATTCATTTTACGACCCTTTTCGGCATGATGGATTATGGTAAGTACATCTTTTTCAAAAGTGTGATTTTCGTCTAAAAGGTGTTTTGCAAACGACTCTGATGGAGGAATATTAGCAAACATATTAGTTACGTCCTCCATCAGAGTGTATTAAACTAATAGAAGAATCTTTCGATAAATGTAATATTAATGTCACAGTAAAAACAGAATTTTTGGATTGCTTAGAAATCATCTTAAATAATAACTTTTTTTCATTTAACAATAAATTTTTTAAACAAACAGAAGGCCTAGCAATGGGGTGCCCTTTAAGCCCATTGCTAGCAGATATATTTATGCATAATTTTACAAAAATAATATTAAATTCGTCACTAGCTAAAAAACATATTAAAATGTGGCACCGTTATGTCGATGATATATTAGCTTGTTTCCAGGGAACTGATAGACAACTCACTCAATTTTTAGATTTCTTAAATAAACTTCACCCTAAAATTAAATTCACAGCTGAAACCGAAATCAATAACAACATTAAATATTTAGATCTGTCTATTACCAGAGTAAATAACAAACTCTCTTTTGACATTTTTAGAAAACCTTCCTTTACCGACTCAATTATCCCTAACCATTCCAGACATCCCTATAAACATAAAATTGCTGCATTCAATTCAATGATGCCTTAAAAATCCCTTTGTCAGCTAATTTTTTCGAGAAGGAAATTAACTTGATTAAAGCTATGGCTATTAACAATGGTTATGGTTGTGATTTGGTTGATAGACTTCTTAAAAAACAGAAATTTAATAACATCAAACATTTATTATACGCTGGAAAATCATTTGAAAAAGAAACAATTAAATATAAATCGTTAACTTATTTTGGCAATGTCAGTTTTCAAGTTAAAAATATCCTAAAAAAGCATAATATTCAAGTTGCATTTAAACCGTACTGTAAAATCAATAACCATATCTTTAATAGTAAAACAAAATTAGATAAATTTAATAAATCCGGAATATATAAATTAACTTGCGCAGATTGTCAAGGGATATACATTGGCCAATCTGGTCGTAATTTCAATATAAGATTGAGGGAACATTTGCGCTCTTTTCGGCTTAAACAGAGTGATAAGTCGTCGTTTGCAAAACACCTTTTAGACGAAAATCACACTTTTGAAAAAGATGTACTTACCATAATCCATCATGCCGAAAAGGGTCGTAAAATGAATTTACTAGAAGCACTAGAGATACACAAAGCCCGCGCTAATCCGGGAATTCCCTTAATTAACGACCAGGTTGACCTAATGTACACCCCCATTTTTACCGCTGTTTTGTAATTGTGTATATATACCTGTAAAACCTCTAGTTTAAGTTACTCCATGTTTGATAATGACAAGCTAAATTTGTCGAAACTGCAGTCACATTAAATAAAACGTGTTATACAAACAAAGTTAAAAGTGTTTCATTGTGTAATTAACATGTACAACGAAGTAGAAGCCTCCACAATACAGAATATACATCATTTATCTAAAAATACAAAACCGTCTAAAAACTCTATTGTCTGTTCATTTCTTTAGGTAACATAAAACAATATATTTAATAAATCTAAAAGTGGCACTTCTACTTTATTTGGCTTAAAAAAAATCGGCATTAGTGATTAATCAAATAGATACCGTTCAGAAAATATGTTTGAAACTTTGCAAATTAATGTCTGTTATACATTATTTGGGCGATTGTAGGAAAAATACTGTGTGTAATCTGAGTGCAAAGTGTGATTGGCGATCTTAAGAGATTGACGCCAACTTTCTCGCAATACACAATTAATTATTATATTGTTGCTAAAAATAGGGAGCTCCAGTAAAAATATAATTTCATATAGATTGTAAACCAATTTTAACTACGCCCCATCTAGTAACCGCATCATACCACACTGTCATCTTGACGTGTATGATTGACATTACCTACACATACACGTAATAGCTTTGACAAGTATATTATATGCTGACAGCTAAACAGCTGATTGATTACCGCACAACAAAATGACATTTCTTTGATGCATATTGATCAAGTAGTAATTTAGTTTTCATCAATGTCCAGTTGCTATCAAAAATTATTGAATAAATAAGTATCGTACATTTCTCGAGTGGTGTGGCAATTACATAGTCTGGGAATACTGCCCTCGCCGCTGCGCGGGTCGTGCGCAACATATCCGCTTATATGTAATATGCTGCATACCACTCTTGTGACGTAATGTGTAATTACTTCAATCAATATAATAAAATCCATTTTCATGGGATTATATTTTTAAAATCAATGTGTAGGTACATACATACGCAATACAATTCATTTAATATTTAATCCAACTGTTTGTTATTTGTCCCAAACATTTGTTATTCGTAGAAATGTAATTTAATTAAAAATAACTCTGTAGGGCGTCACAATTGGTCGTTATCAATTTAACAGGTAGCTAAGGATTTTTTTCGAAACGTATTTACTCTTCATGATTAAACTATTTGCATATATCATCCGGAATAATCCCTGGTTGCATTAGTATGTCTCGTATCGCACACTTCCATTAAATTAATTATTTCAAAGTAACAGTGGGAATAATTATTTCACTAAAAACATTTCTATGAGTCTACACTAAAAAAATATAATTAAAGGAAAGCTATTCGACGATAGAAAAAAGCGCAAATTGAATTTGTTAATTTAAACGTGTCTAGTTTTTTACTCAGCACTTTGTAAATTAAAATTACAACTAAGAGGAATTCTAACCATTTTAATTCCTAATTAAAATGAATTTTGAACTAACGCTAAATTCTACTTTGTAAACTTAAACTTGTCTGATTTGTTTTTTCGCTGTGAATTTTTGGGCATTCGTTGTTTTCGATAAAGTTTAATTTAAAATTTCTAACGAAATATTCCTGTATAACGTTTTATACGTTCGTTATCCACTATCTTTAAAATATAAGAACTGGTGATACATTTCAATTTTTTGCTAATATTATCTTATAAAGTATAAATTACACGAAATCACAAACAGAATAGTACTTATAATGTCATTACAATTTACAGCTTTTCGAAATTATATCCACTAACAATTTTTTTGATAACTTTCCGCACATATGTAGTACGTCCTAATTATCTCTAAAATTGATTGATGATCGTGTGAAACTTTACCCGGAAAAAACACCATTACGACTTCTGATCCTATCATATTTCATGATGCGAGTAAATTAATGTTGTTTCTATCATCTCTACTATATGTATTCTTGTAATATGTATGTGACATTGCAGCTAATTATTATTCGCAAAACATATTTTCCAGCGTCTATTTATATAATATTTGAACATGATAGTGTATTTATGCCGACCAACTATTAACGAACAAAAAAAAAAAAATGGCGAAAACCTTGATGATAACTCACCCAAATGCCATCCACATATCGAAACAAATAACGTTCAGCCAACTGAAACACGCCAGGAATGAAAATTGTAGTAGAAATCCTGAAACAATAACATTGTAAATATTACTTAAAAAACACTATGCTGGTAATCTTTCTTTAAAATATATATACAAGTATGCATGAGCCGTAACTTTTCCGAAATTCGTTTGTTTTTTAAATAGTTTAATTTAAAGTCTTAAACGAGTGTTTTCCACTCCCAGATTAAGCATGAAGTAAAATTTTGAGTTTAGAAAAGCCTGAACCAAACCAAATTTTCAGGCTTTTCTAAACTCGAAATGTTTCTTCATGCTTAATCTGGGAGTGGAAAACACTCGTTTAAAAGTTACATTTTAAATATTGAAATCAACGAATATCTGAAGATATACAGCGTATACAGTATATTGAGATATGTATACTTAAAAGAAAAACTCTCTGTATGTATATTTAGTCTTTGGGTAGGATTATTTTATATACAATGTGGAAATTAAGTAGCGGATAAATTCGGTAACTCTGTTAATGTGTATGATAGAGCAAACATCTAAAACTGTTATAGCAATTTAAATTAGTGCGCATATGAAAAACATTATTTCAGATTTCTCAAAAAAATTGTTTTAAAAGTTGTGACGTTAGCAATATATTTTTTTAAACGACAACTTATTTTTTTATATGTGATTTTAGTGGACCTTTTTAATCTATTTTTAACCATACAAAATTTTGAATAGATTGCATAAGAATAAAATCAAGAAAAGCGGTCTTTAGGTTAAACAAGTAAAGATGAATTAAATTAACAGATTAATCCTAGTCATCGGGGTTTAAAACAAACAAATAAAATATAAGGTTTCGACAATTACACTAAATGTTACTACTCATTACCCTGCACTATCTGACACCACCCAAGACGGTAATAAAATTAATTCACCACGTTTTGAAACATTTGAGGATTAACCACACTCAAGCCGAATTCTTTCTTTAGGGTCCTCTAAATCAGCGCTTCCCAAACTATTTTGTGTGGCGGTCCGGTATTTTTGATCCAGGGAAGGTAACAAAATAATGAAAAAAAAAGAAAACAGTGAAATTTAACGAATGCAAAAGATATCTGATAATTTTTGATTTCAAAAAGTGGTAATCGTTTTAAAACTCACATTATTTGTCTAAAATTAAATGCACTTCAATTGCAAAGTTATAATATTTCCGAAAAACAGATTTAAAATGTTCATACAGAACATTTCTAAAAATTCAACGCGTATTTTTTTATTCATTTAAAACACGGATTTAAAAAAAAAATCTGATTTAAGTAAGACTTATGTTAAAATCTTGAACATTTATAAATAAATAAACAATGGAAACTAATTACTCTTGACACTGATGAATATTATCAACATTTTTGTTAATTGATGAAATTTATGGAAGCAATATCTAGTAGATTGATGAAAATGTAAATAAATACTTCGAAAATTCCGAGCAAATATTCCGTAAAATCTTGAAAATCTCAGACCATCAAATTGAAAGAAAAACAAAATTTAAGATGAAATATCTTTGAATTATACGTTAAAATCGCTGTAGAAGGAATCAAGAATCTGGGAAAGTTTGTAAGTTAGACTATTATTAGTTATTTATTATTTTTGCAAAAATAACTAAAACTTAGAAAAATCATCCACATTTAAGTAAATAAAGTCCTACTTTGAAAATTTTTAATCAAAATACATACAGGGTCGCTAAAAGTATGGATACAGCTAAATATTTTCGGAACGGTTTAGCAGAGCTCGTTGAAATTTGGGATACAGTTGGAAGTGTTAAAATTCTATCATCTCAGATTCTACCATTATTTATTTAAAAAATACAAGGCTAAATTATTTTTTTTTAATTGGCACAGGTGGCGAAATTTGTTATTTTTAAATGGAGATTATTTTTCTGAATTGAGTAATATAACACATGCCCACCTTAATTTTTATTAAATGGTAAACAAATATTAAAAAATTTAATTCTGGAAAAGTAAAACTAAGTTACCTTTGAAGATGCTGTTATTAGCGATTTGTCACTTGCATGTTAGTCAGAAATTAAGCTTGTGTGCAATAACTAGTTTAACAATAGTACATTTAAGTGAAACTGAGCGCATGGAAATTTTCATGGTGGTTGGTTATAGCGACAGAAAGCGAAGTTGTGCTTAAGCATTGTCTCTTTTTAATGAAATTCATCTAAACCGGAACCCAGGACGACGGTTTCAGAAACCTTACCAAGATTTCAAGAAACTGGTAGCTTTAAAGATCGTGCAAGACCTGGACGAAAGCGAATTATTACTAGTGACAAAATTTCTTTGAGTGTTATGTTGGACGTGGTAGAAGATCCCAAAAGTTCAGTACAACAGTTGGCTTTGAATCACATGAGTAGAGGATCTATACAAAAAATAATGAAACGTAAAAAATATCATCCTTATAAAATTCACTTGCTACAAGAATTAAGTGAAGAAGATTTTGACCGCAGAATCTAACTTTGCGAAACTATGATGCACAGAATAGATCAGGATGGTAACTTTATTAATTGCATCCTCTTCTCTGAGTCCACTTTTTGTCTAAATGGATATGTTAACCGCCATACCTGTCTATATTGGTCTGACAGAAATCCGCATTGGATGAAGCAGATTCATACGCAGCATCCACAGAAAATTAATGTTTGGTGTGGCATCATTGGTCGGAATATCGTAGGTCCTTTTTTCATGAACGGCAATTTAACGTCTCAAAGACGACTTAGGGAAATATTTCGAAACCACATCAATCGAAATATAAACCATAGGGTTTCAACAAAACGGGGCACCGCCGCATTTTCGTCGTCAAGTGCGCGAATATTTGGATGAACATTTCCCGGTAGATGGATAGGGCAAAAAGGGGCTATTGAATGGCCAGCTAGATCTCCTGATTTGACCCTGCTTGATTGTTACCTGTGGGTTCATGTAAAACATTGAGTGTATGTCAACAGACCATTACAAATCGAAGACCTACAAGAACGAATAAGAAACGAAATTGCCAATATTTCTCTAAATTGTTTGATTAATTAATTACAAAATTTCGCTCAACGTATTCATTATTGCCAGGAAGTAAATGGAAATCATTTTGATCTTTTGTAGTATAAATATTGTATTTCGTGTTTAAGCTTATTTCTTTTATTAAAATGTGTCCTGTTTCAGTTAAATGTCTTATTTTTTACATTTATTATAAACTAATATTAATTTTTTGGTCAAAGTTGAGGCGGCAAAGAATTAACGATAGATAAATACAACATTTCCAACGCTAAGAAAATTTTACATTATGCAAAATCTTGTTAGTTATATATTGTGACTTTAACTTCATATAAACATATTCATTATTTATGTTCCGAAATTCTTTACACTTTTTAAATTCTCCTTTAAGTAATATGTTAAGTATTTATTACAGTATGCAATATTATATTGATATACCGGTTGTTCGATTAAAAAAGCCCAACGCCATAACTCTATTAGTCATTGACCGATTTTAATGAACTAAAATACAAAGTCAATGGCTGTTTCAATACTATAAATTGACAGTAATTATATATATTTTCTTAATTAACTTTATTGCCAAACGTAGTCAACTTAAATTTTTAAATGGTTGCATATGCTTTTCTCGTTTTATTCTCGTTTTATATTAGACATTGTTTTTCTGAATCCAATTATGGTGGATATATTAATTTTAATCTAATTTTTGCCGGAAAAAAAATATAATAAATCTTGTTTACATGTTTTTTTTTAACAATAGGTGTAGTGTGCCTTGAATAAACAATTGGTCTTTAAATGCTTTTTTAAATTGTTTATTGGTTTTTAATCCGTGTGTTTTGTAACTAATTTATTATACATTCACAGTTTGTTATTATTTTAAATGCAACTTTAACATTTAATAAATACTTCTTTTTTGTTTTAAATATACATAATGTATACGCTGTACATTTTTAGGCATTTGTCGATTTTATAAAAGAGGTCAATCTAAAAGTGTTTCCACTCCTAGATTAAGCGAAGCGGAGCGACCAAACCTCGAAATTTTACTTCATGCGCCACTCGTATTAAACACTGAAATATTGTGAAGTCAGAAATACACTTACAAAAATGAGTAATAATCGAACTATTTAAATAACATGCATTTTCTTCACATATTCTCAAGTCATGTCAAATAATACAATGTATCAAATTAACTTATTTGCGTTATTCTTATTTATTCTTTTCTACAATAAGTTGTAACGTAGGTACTTATTCGTTCGGTCGGTATTATTCATGATTGATGTAACCTCACAATAAATGACATGTGCCACTTTTTTTACAAGGCACTCTAATAAAAAATGTTGAAAAGTATATTTTTAAATAAAAGATTATTTTTTTCGCCAAAATATTGAACAAAAAACAATAAAGTAGGCATTATTGGATCCCGAAAAATTATGTCTAATGTAATGAAATTTAAAAATTATACGGAGCCATTTAAAAATGTTAAGTTGGCTATTATTTAGCAATGAAATTATTATAGTAAATAATCAATATTTATGTCATTTTTTAGTACGTAAACGGTCGCTGTCTTTGGTTTTTAGTTCAGTAAAACCAGTTAATAAATAACGGAGTTATTGGCGTTAGGCGTTTTTTTTAACACCCGGTATGTTCATCAACTTTGTCTACGATCTCATTCCCCTTACAAAATATTTATTTGTTAAAAAACGTTTCTTTGTTTTGTAGTTTTTTTGTTATGCTTGTATTTATTTCGCATTATTGTTTCTTATTATTTTGTATCTATATGTAGTCTTTCCCTTTAACTGGATATTTTTATACATATTAACGGAGTTACCAAATTTACCCGCTACTTAATTTCCACACTGTATAGTATATATACAGAGTGGACCATCTCAGAGGTAACAAGCGACTTTGTTAGGATTTCGATAACACTTCCACTCTTATAATCTCAACCCCCTAACCTAACGTAACTTTACCCCCCGATTTTAAATAGGGAATATTGGGATGTATCGTTGAAAATCTCTTTTGATTCTGAATATAACGGTTTTATTCGGTTTTATTAATTCCCGAGAGAACAGTTACATTTAGAAATTGCAAATTAACCTGTTTAACGCCACAACAAAAAGTTAACAATCCAGCAAAGAGTGTAAAATTGATGGCGGATTTATTGATGTAAAAGATACATGATTTTCAGCAAAACACAAATGTCAAAATTCACATGTCAAAACAAATTTTAAAATCATGTATTTGGAATGTGGTTAAGATAAATGCACAAAGCTTGTTCCCTCAAATGCTATTTTTGAGTGTTGCCGTTTCCTTATGAATCAATGGGTCCGTTCATCAAAATGTTCCGCATTCAACATGTTTGGAATTGTTTGTGATGTATGTTGGTATCTAATGAACGGTACTCCGGCCGTTTTGAAAACTTTAACCCGCCAACACAAATCACCAACACCAATCGGTCTATTTTTACGAAAAATCCCAAACACGTTCACGATTAACAGTCCGGACATCAGAGAATTCTCCAACAGGCAATAAACTCCAAACTTGTCTCTCTGATGAACGGGCCCAACCTAAGGTAGGTTAGGTCAGGGGGTTGAGGTTATGAAGGTGGAAATGTCATTGAAAGTTGTCCCCCTCGAAATAAAAATCGGTGTGTCTCAGCGATTTTTTCAAAAATGTTGATTTTTTTTAAAAAAGTCGCTTGTTACCTTTAAGATGGACCATCCTGTATACTATCTTTATTTATAAACGTTTAACAAACTAGATTTTAAATAGAAATATTACAATAAATCAATTTTACCTAATTTATATATCTATAAACGGGCTATCTACTATCGGTAGGCTGAAATGCTTGGATTATTTTATTTTGTCTTAATAAAAAAACAGTAAGGTTTAGAGACAAAAATAATTAAGAATCCTAAAATAAATATAAAATAAAAATAAATAAGGCCGCGAACACTGGCGGTTATTGAAACTCCTACGAAATTTTCAAAACGTTACGTCCGAAGTATTTTACAGGCTACGGGCTACAATACAAATAATAATAAAACATCTCAATTGCACTCAGGCGCGCACCCAGGGGGGTGGCTCGCGGCCTTCAGCCGCAGTACTAGAAAACATACTTTTGTTTCATAAACAAAGTAACAAACTATTCATAATTGAAATCAGTGTTTTATACCAGTGGTGCATGGAGTAATCTGGGAGTGGAAACAATCGTCAAAAGTTCAAAATTGAACGCTTTTAAAATAAACCTTGCATAAAAAATTACTTTTAGTAATTAGGAGTGATTAATTATATATATTTCTATGAAAGTGTATAGCAAAAGATGCTAAATAAAGATTATTGTTATCATCAAAAAATTATGCCTCTATTTATTTACTATTTAAATGAAGTAGTTTTATTTTAATTTTAAATTAAATAAGTGTCTAAATTTAAATAAAATCAATTTATATTTTTTTTATATAAATCAAGTCATTTTATATTTGAATTTAATATTAAAAAGAAAATAATCATATTTTACCAAGTGATCAATGATAAACAATAAATTCATTAATTATCATAAATTTTTTAAATTTTGAAAGTTGTAATATGTTTAGACAAATGTTAAGATGTTTTGTTGGTCATCATTTATGACATTTTTATAGCACTTGTTATGTTTATTTTGAATTTGTATCTTAATTACGTTAATTACGTTTTACATTAATCCATAAAGACAGTAGACGTAAGTCGATATCTGAACTATAATTGCAGTTGATGTAAGTCGACAGAATGACATTATACCTAACCTCACTTATCAGAGTGACACCTAGCCTCAAAAACCTTGACGATACGAGATATAACCAAACTCCAAACTTGACATGGTGACCACTTCGAGTTAGGTTAGGTGCGATGTTATATCTTCTAACTAAATGTGTGTGGCACCAAAACTAACCAAACTTTTGATACATTCGCCGTTTTATACCACTTTCAACACTTAATGTTATGTTACTTTATGACGAATAAGAATATAGTAAATTATTTTCCAGAAATTGTAAACAAATATAGAAATAAGTGCAAAACTATGTCATGTCATAAGTGATAGACTATAGAGGTATAAACAAAATATGTTTACAACTGTCAAAAAATATTAGAATTTTCAAATATTACAAAATTATAGCTATTATATTGATATTGAATTAAAGTAAGACGACTTGATTTGAATAGCATTTTTTTTAACCAAATCAAACTTCTAATGAGTATTTTCACCCCCAGACTAGGCATGAAGTAAAATTTCGAGTTTAGAAAAGCCTGAAAATTTGGATTTGCCGGGGCGCGCAAACGAAGCGAGTCGTGCCCCGGCAAATCCAAATTCTCAGGCTTTTCTAAACTCGAAATGTTATTTCATGCGCCACGAGTATAAAACACTGATTTAAAATAAAATTTAAAATATACTCCTTATAAATAATTTGTTACGTTGTTTATAAAACAAAGTGATGTGGTGATGAATGTCTCGAATTTTTTATAATTTAGTTCTGACATTTCGCTCCTCTATCTTTGTTGGCTCAATTTTGTTGGTTTTTTTTTATATAACAAACACGGAAATTACTATTTTCTTTATTTGTTTCTTTATTATTATGCCAGCTTCAAAATAAAGCACAATGATCTTATATTTTCAATTATTTTGATTAACGTTGAGCTTCTCTTTTAACAACTTTACAAATTTGAAATGTTTATGACACTTAGCATGTTAGGACATGTCTTAAGGGGAATATAACAGTGGTCTGAAATTTAATGTTAGGTTTATTTAAAAACTAAAGGTCCTAGAAAGTTGAAATTTTGACAGCGTATATTAAGCCCAATTATCTAGTAAAATATCGAAGTACTTTTTTTTTAAACAATTTGCTTTCAGAGGTATGAAAAAAATAATGTTATATTTTTCAAAATTAATAAAAATATTCCCATATCTTACTAGTTTATACTATAAGCAATATAATGTGAACATTTCATAAGGATGCGATAGCTCATGCCCGAGTCAGGTTAAAATAAAAATCTTGAAAAATAAGACCGTAAAATACCGCCGCCTTGCGGATCTTCTCTTAGTTGAACGCGTTGTACACTCATCTGCACAATTATTGGAGGGGCGAGCAGCATGCGGCCAGCGTTTATCCCTGGGCCGGTGAACGCTTCGCGTTTGTTTTTCTTTTCTTTTTTCAATCATAGTTAACAAAAACGGCTCGCGTCGTTAGCATTTATTCTCGTAAAATGAATATTTCGCAATTATAATCGATATTTTATTGTACTAGTGTTTTATTTTCATGCTTTCTGACTGCTAATGGAATAAGTATTTTTTTATACTGCATGTTTACTAATATAGAAAACACGAAATGTTTCACTAATTTAAATAAAGATGTGTAATATACCTTTAATATTGGCTTTCCTTATTATTTGACAGTGTCGGTATTATTATAGTATTTAACATTATTAGCATTGTTAAAACGGTTTTTACTGGCGGATAGAAGGATATGACTGGCGAGTCGCTAGACGAGCCAGTCACCTTCTGGAGCCAGCAAAACCCGTTAACTTGCGTATATTGCTATATATTTTATTTGTCAATCATTTGTAATTAATTAAAATACAATTATTTGGTAAATTTAATCAAATTGAATTTCTTTAATTAATTCAATTCACGGAAAACTATAAATTACTATTCCAGTACTAACTTGTTAAATTTTAACAAGTTAGTATACTGACTTGTTAAAATTTTACAAGTCAGTAGCTTGAAAACATAACCTTACATGTTTAATACTGTCTATTGATAAATTGACGTTTACAAATGAGAGACAAATAAAATTATTTTTAAAGTTTTTTAAGCTGATTAATAAGCCAGAAGCAATCGAATAACAATCAGTCTTAAGTATAAATGAAATTGCCAATTCTTGGTTGCAGAATACTTCAAACATTAAAAGTGCGATTTTTTTCGCAATCTGCAACAAGTTAGTCTTACAAAGACTATAGTAAGTAAGTAAGTAAGTATATTTATTGGTGCTAAAAACATGGTGGTTATACACAGGTCAAATACAAAATATATATATATGTATAAAAAAAACAATATCACTTAATCACAAGATAAAATTACATATATAAAACAATGACAAATAATTAAAATGTTCAATGTTCAATGGCTTCAATTATTTTAGTTGTGAAGTGTCGCTTAAAAGGTACTCGTCAATACTATAAAATCCATTGCATATTAGGAAGTGTTTGATTGATTTCCGAAATGCGTTTAACGGGAAAGATTTTACTGTTTCTGGTAGAACATTATACAGCTTGGGCCCACAATAGTTTAGACCATTACGTGACTTACTCAGTCGCAATCTAGGAAACTCGATAAGGGTTCCAAATCTAGTATTATGTCATTGTTTTTGGTTTTGTTTTACATATAAATTAAAATGTGTATGTACATAAGTTACGCATTCCAAGATAAATAAACATGGTAAGGTTAGTACTTTTAGATTAATAAAGGTCTATCTACAATCGTCGCGATAATTGATAGATGCGAGAACCCGTATTGCACGTCGTTGTAGTTTGAAAAGCCGTATAGTGATACTGGAATGGCCCCAGACCAATATGCCATAGGTAAGATGACTTTGGCATTGGGAATAGTACACTTGAAGTATGGCACTATTAGGAAGCCAATTTTTTAACTGCCTTAACGCATATACAAATTTCGATACCTTTTTTGCAGTTTCTAGCTCGTGTTTGTGCCAGTTTAATTTGCTGTCAATATGGACCCCAAGAAATTTAACAGTACTTAAAGCTGCATTCCGTTTTAGGGAGAACACAACGTGCGTAGATTTCTCCGGATTTAGAGATAGCCTATTGGCAACAAACCAGTTGGAAGCTTTCTGCACTGAAGTAGCATTAATTATTTTTGCATCGCTATCTGTTTGTGCACAAGATTTTATTGTGGTATCGTCTGCGAACAGGATAATAGAAGATTGATCCAACTGAAATGATAAATCATTTATATAAATTAAAAATAACAGTGGCCCCAGGATTGAGCCCTGGGGTACTCCATATGTTACTTCTAATTCACTTGACGCGGTGTTGTTCACATGTACTTGTTGAAATCTAGAGCTCAGATAGGAATTTATTAACCGGCAGCTTTCGGGATGGAAGTTGTAATAGTATAGCTTTCGCAAGAGGACGCCGTGAGAGACACAGTCAAAAGCTTTACTGAGGTCCAGAAAGGTTGCCACGGAACACGATCCAGTTTCAAACCCCTCGTATATTTCCTCAGTAAGCGCAATGACTGCATCCCTAACAGACCGACCCCTACGGAAGCCAAACTGCTTGCAATTAATTAGGTTATAGCAATCTAGATATTCTACAGTCTGTTCAAGTATAATTTTTTCTAGTACTTTAGATATTATAGGCAACAGCGAGATAGGCCTGTAGTTGTTGCAGTTAGATGTATCACCCTTTTTAAAAATTGGAATAACAATAGCACGTTGCAGACACTTTGGAAAAATACCCGATTCTATGCAGCTATTCAGTAGTTTTGTCAAAGGAAGTATAATAACGTCAATTATATTTTTTAACATAGATACATTCATTCCGTATATGTCGCGGCTTTTTGAGTTTTTTAATTTACAAACTGTGTTTCTCACAACAAAAGGGCTAACTTTTTTGAACTTAAAATATATGTTTGAGTTTGCCCTTAGTTTACTCATAAGTAAGATTGGCGAGTCGTTTGTGGCAGGAAGACTGTTGATTAGTTTGTTAACCACTTCTGTAAAAAATGTATTAAAAGTATTGCAATTAATATCACATTTGGTATCACAGTAAGTCTTGTTGTTCATAGATTTTACTAATGACCATATAGCCTTAGGTCTATTTGCAGCCTCGTCTATATATTTTCCATTGGCAAGTACCCTAGCGTTTTTAAGACTAACATTATATTTATGTTTTAATGCTTTATATTGACTTCTTAATTCGGGATATCTTGAACTAGCATCTCTTAGTAAAAACAGGTTTTCTCGCATTAATCTTAGACTATTATTGTACCATTTTATTTTGACAGATTTTTTGATTATTCTTACTTCTTTTTCAGGAAAGGACTCATTGATTGAAAGTTGGATAATACTGATAAATGCATTACATTTATCTTCAATATTGTTATTTACATCATCGATGAAGTTCCAATTTTGAATACTCAGCAAGTTGTAAAAAGTAAACTGACCATGCTGGGTTATTGGTCTTACTTTGCGTTTACAGGGTATGTCATTAACTACGTTTAAATTCACCTTAATATTTATACCTATATGATCTGAAAGTCCTGCATCGATAGCCTCTACTGATAGGTCGTTTGAGTTTATATTGGTAAATATATTGTCTAATGTGTTTTCGCATCTGGTTTTAAAGAATACTTTTCCGGTAAGATTGTATGAACTGAGTAAGTCACTGACAGCTGTGGCCCTAGAATCATTTGAATTAATTAAAACATTAAAATCTCCACCTAGAATTATATGTTTGTTTATGTCAACCATATTTAGTATTGAGCCTAATGTAGTTAAAAAGTCCTTGAAATTTCCTGAGGGTGATCGATATAAAATTATTAAAATAATATTTAGTTCTGGCAGGAATGATGCAGCTACTTCACAGTGAAATTCATTCGATAAATCGTTGAGATGTTCCAATGGTTTGAAAGGGATATTATTCCTGATTAGTTGCATTACCCATCCGTGTATATGAGTGCTTCGTGCATAATAAGATGCTACTTGAAAATAGGTAATATGTATTGACAGGGCTTCATGATTGTCTAACCAGTGCTCGCTCAAACAAAGAGAATGAAACGTGTTATGATGTTCAAACAGAAATGCTTCAATTTCATTGATTTTGTTTCTTAGACATTGCATATTCATGAAACATAAGTTTATCTCCCTGGTCAAGCTAGCATGGTTAGAACTGGCTGGAAGTCTAACAGGCGAGTCGGTGTCTATTGTTATTCGGCTTGAAAATGAATCTTCGTACTTTAATACCAGAGGGCCAAGTTTCTTCATTCATTAATATGTTTCGATGCTTAAAATCCGCTCCTAATTTGAAAGCTTTATTTTGACCCTTGAGGTTTAACTCCTCGATATGTACCGAGTCAATAACGGGGTAATTGTCCTTCATGTAGGTTTTAATCGTTTCTGTGTTGACGCTGGAGTCGCAGTTTCCAATGTAAACCCATGCAGTTTTATTAGGTGCGCGAAAATTATTTTCGGTTTCCCTTTTACCGGTCACTATGTGCTGTGTTTTCTTTTTGTAAGTTTTTACCTTCCATTCTTCGTTTGTTTCTGCTACGTTAATTTGAGCCGCGCAGCGAGTTGGCGTTAGAACAGAATTCACATTTTTTGCGGACATATCATCAGTGTAAGAAGCATGTTTAGTTTTTCTCATGAGCGCTGGCTTCGGCTGATCGGTTATCAGAAATTGCCAATTCTTGGTTGCAGAATACCTTAAACATTAAAAGTGCGATTCTTTCATTTATACTTATGTTTGAACGGTAACGTGACCGCCAGTCTAAGGTGTCAAATTGTTTAGAGGGAATGGCAAAGCTATACTGATGAGAGATAAGTCTCGAAACGCGTCTATAGATGGCCTAAATAATTTGACCCAAATTGTTACATTTGCAGTAGGTTACTGTATGTAACAGCAAACACTTGTTGTATAACTCAATGTCCGTCGGGGTATTAGCCCGGGAAGTAGTTGTTTCAATGAGTGTTTGATATAGTCTTTGTAAGACTAACTTGTTGCAGATTGCGAAAAGAATCGCACTTTTAACAATCAGTCTTGTTCAAATCATTATTTCGTCTTAAATCTTTCGTTATAAAAGCAGTTGTTAAATGCCATTAAACTTCTCGCAATAAAACTATTAAAGTAAATTGTAAAGTTTCTAGCAATCGGACCTATTTGAACCAACTGCGACTTCATCAACGAATCAATGATATCAAAACTATAAGAATAGTAAGAATAACACCAATATGACGTCGTAGATTAATGTTACAAATCAACTATTTTTTACTGAGCACAGGTAATATTTGTTTGACGAATGTTTAAAAAATGTAGGGTTTAACTGCGTGCATATTCATTGTTAATTATTTTAGAAAAAATAGAACTATAATAATAATAAGGTAGTTATTATAATGCATTTCAAATAACAAGCTTCTTGCTCAACATTGCACCGAGCCCAATATATTTTTTTCAAATTTGGCTGATTTATGATGAGTCATATTTTGATAGTAAGTAAATAAAGAATAAATGAATTGTAATTGAATGTTATTGCAATCCTCTATTTATACGGCTCAGTTAACTTAGCCCCCCGAAGTTCGACTTTTTAAAAAATAACTGTTGCACTAGACGGGCCTTAGCTAGCGCTAGCTAACGCCACAAAAATTAGAGCTAGCGCCGTTTAGAGGTTGTTGCTAGCCCCCCGAGTTTGGATTTTTCAAGTTTTCTTACAGTATTCGGATTCCTCAGAGCTAGCGCCAGCTAGCGCTACCAATTTAAAAGCTAGCGCCACCCCCACAACCCCAAAAGATTATAAAACATTTTAAACCCTAGCCCCCCGAAATGAGATTTTTTTAATCAAATTGGGTGCAAAAGATTGCTTAGAGCTAGCGCCAGCAGAATATGAAAAAAATATTCTCTCAAAAATATCAGGTAAAAAAAAGTTCACATCCAAACTTTGATGTGAGAGCTTTCAGCTCCTGTATGCGTATTACCATTTACTTGCTGAATTTCAATACAAAATCATGATTGGCATATAAAATACCGCTTCCAAGAAATATGTTGGCGTTGTAATTACTTTATGTATGTTCAAAGACACTGGCTATTACAAAGATGATGCCTAGAAAACAGTAGCCTAACCGACAAGTTTTTTTTCAACAAAGTCGTACTTCGGGGGGCTAAGTTGACTGAGCCGTATAATGTAAGCAACAACTATCAAAACATTTAAGCTAAATATTTGATATGTAACATGGATTAGATATTTAGGTTTGCTTAGAGAGTTGCTCCTTCATCAGGCAAGAAATGAATCTTAAACTTAATATGAGTAATAACCTAATAATATTTAAGTTGAATACAACATAATAACATACAGGGAGTTTTTTTTTAAAATATACGTTTTCCTAATTTAGCTTATTTTATTTAAATCTTTAGATATTCCTTGTTTTTTAAAAAAAGTTCAATTCAAGGCTTTAAACGAGTGTTTTCCACTCCCAGACTAAGCATGAAGTAAAATTTCGAGTTTAGAAAAGCCCCGTGAAAATTTGTCGAGGGTCGCGCAGCGACCCGAGACAAATTTTCTGGGCTTTTCTAAACTCGAAATTTTACTTCATGCGCCACGCGTATAAAACGCTGATTTCAAGTAAGGTTCAAATATACATAAATTTCACCAAATTTTAGTGTTCTATACGCGTGGCGCATGAAGTAAAATTTCGAGTTTAGAAAAGCCCAGAAAATTTGTCTCGGGTCGCTGCGCGACCTTCGACAAAATTTCACGGGGCTTTTCTAAACTCGAAATTTTACTTCCTGCTTAGCCTGGGAGTGAAAAACACTCGCTTAAAGCTTCAAATTGAATTCCTGTAAAAAAAACATATATCTAAAGATTTAAAGAAAATAAAGTGAATCTGGAATACGTATACTTTAAAGAAAAACTCCCTGTATATTGTAGAATTAGGATATTGAGATAGATTGTGTTAGAATGAAAATAAAGTCAATTGAATAGCAACGAAAGGAGCTTAATCACAATTTTGTAGCATCGAAAAGATACCCATGTTTTGATTAGGTACATACATAACCCGATGTGTACTAGGTACATTTTCAGGCATTCATTGTTTTTGAAAAGCGTTCAGTTTGAAACTCCCAACGAGTGTTTTCCACCAAGTAATAACGATTTAAGTTATCACGTAGTAAAAAAAAACAACCGTGAGGTACGCCACTGTCTTGCTAGCACTAGCTATCTCTTGAATAACTTTCTCATTTATCACTTGGTGAAACATTTTGAAATAATAATAAAGGATAAATTAAAAACACTTGGTTTGTTTCACTATTTGTTTCTATTTACTTGACTAGTTTCGCTTTTTACGGCATTATCAAGAGTGAACTTTGATAATGCCGTAAAAAGCGAAACTAGTCGAGTAAATAGAAACAAATAGTGAAACAAACCAAGTGATTTTAATTTATCCTTTAATATTACTAGCTATGTCGTTGTTGGTGTTTATAGACTTCAATATAGCAATTACAATGCCAAAAAAAAAATTGAAATCGTACGGTTAGTTTCCGAGTTATAACGATTTCAATTATCAAAAACAATCGTCAGTTACGCCACTGTCTTACTAGCGCAAGCTATCTCGTTGCCAGTGTTTATAAACATTAGTATAGTAATTACAATGCCAAAAGAGTTTTTTAAATCGTACGGTAAGTTCTTGAGTTATAACGATTTAAATTAGCTAGGAGTGAAAACACAATTGTCAGTTACGCTACTGTCTTCTAGGCATCATGTTTCTAATAGCCAGTGTCTATGAACATAAATAAAGTAATTACAACGCCGAAATATTTGTTGGAAGCGGTATATTATATGCCAAACATCATTTTGTATTAAAATTCAGGAAGTAAATGGTAATACGCATACAGGATCTGAAAGCTCTCGCATCAAAATTTGGATGTGAACTTTTTTTTACCTGATATTTTTGAGAGAATATTTTTGTCATATTCTATTGGCGCTAGCTCTAAGTTATATTTTCCACCCAATTTGATTAAAAACATCTCATTTTAGGGGGCCAGGGTTAAAAATGTTTTATCATTTTTTGGGGTTGTGGGAGTGGCGTTGGCTTTTAAATTGGTAGCGCTAGCAGCCGCTAGCTCTGAGGAATCCGAATAGTGTAAAAAAACTTAAAAAATCCAAACTCGGGGGGCTAGCATCAACCTAGCCCCCCGAAAGTTAAAATCCCCGTAGTTTTCTTGTCTAAATGGCGCTAGCTCTAATTTTTGTGGCGCTAGCTGGCGCTAGCTAAGGACGGTCTAGCGCAATCGCTTTTTTTTTTTAAAAGTCGAACTTCGGGGGGCTAAGTTGACTGAGCCTATTTATACACATCATCATTTTGTAAACCCTGTACTAAACATAAAAAAAACAGGGCAGCTTTCCGTTTATTTTTTTTCAATCTATTATTTATTTGTTGCATTCATAAAAACTAAAATAATTGACCGAATATAAATTGAAATTCTCCCCAAAATTTGGGGTATTTACCCAATTTGGCAGAGGCCAAATTAATACACATTATTTTCATGGCAATAGCAGTTAGGGAAGATAATATTCAGATTTAAAAAATATCATTGAAAATCCTGTTTCGTTTTTTTCATATATGTCCGGCATATAAATATTCACAATGAGATTATGAACATGAATTACTTTATTATTATATTTTTAAGAAATAATCTATAATTTAATAAAATAAAACATATAGTTTGTTCGGCTGTCGAAACTGGAGTCTTAAAAGTAAAAATAATGTGTTATAATGACAAGAATAAGAATCATCAGTTTTGTAAATACCGAAAAATAACACCGGATCCGATAACGCTTTCTAACGAATTGAAAACAATACATAGCTTGTATGTATTATCAGCGTGTTTAAATAATACGAATCGACACTTTCCTTCGATCCGTCTTTTTTATACGCTTTTTTTTTCGTTTATTCCACGCGACGCGAGACCCCATCCGTTCATGCCAAGGAGCAATGCACAAATGCACAGCGAACTGCTGCTTTTCTTTCTGACTGTATTCGCCCCACTTGAGCTGTAAATTTGGCATCGGATGAGCTACTCTAAACTATGTTGGTCTTTCCAACACGATCGGCGTATTACACTGCAATAATCCCCTTAACTCATGCGGGCAGGACGCGATTTGTTAGGTCAAAACCCGAAATTATGTTTTTATAGGGACTATGTATATAAGCAGTAAACATTTTGTGTTTTGTCTGTGACATATATACATAAGTTTAAATGCGTGACACCCCCCCCCCCATAAGACCGTGATGGGCCCCCTTAAAGACGCGTGAGCCTCCACCTAAGAGAAATTTCTGGGTGCGCGCCTGATCGCACTATAACAATAATTTGATGAGTTTAATTTTTAAACAATACCTTCCTCTCCAAATCGATCTATTTTATATCTTAAGTCTAGACATCTTTAATTATACGCAGACACAATAAATACTCTTAAATACGTTACTCCCACAAGTGTCCCATTTATTTGGGTCACAGTCATACGCATGTGCTCTGCATAATAATTATTACTGAACTGGCATGTGCACTTAAATAAAAAAAACAAAAAAAAAAACAAAAAGTCATTATAAAAGAATATGGTATTTTCCAACATTGCATCATTGTGCAAAATAAGATTAAAGTCACGATTGGATTTTTATTATTTATGTAAGTACACCTGATACTACTTGTAGATAATTCAAGGAAGTAATTACAATCATCAACTCTTGAGTCAACTAATTGATTATTGTACTCAGTCCTTAAGTCAATTATTGAATTACGATAATTAAATATTAATAATGCGAATGACATATGGGCGCCCGGACATATGGCAGGGGGGGCTTGTCCCCCACCCTGGAATTCTGATTTTTTAATTATTTATTAAATATATTTATATATTTATATATTTATATATATATATATATATATATATATATATATATATATATATATATATATATATATATATATTTATTTTTAGGTTTTCGCGAGCAAAATATAACTGGCTAGAGGTTTTTGGCTGCTTTCTCGCGTTAATTGATTTATTTCCGCTCTACGTTTCGGCAGCATAACTTCTGCCATCCTCAGGAGCTTTTTTATATACTGAGTGATAGATGTCACATCTATCACTCAGTATATAAAAAAGCTCCTGAGGATGGCAGAAGTGATGCTGCCGAAACGTAGAGCGGAAATAAATCAATTAACGCGAGAAAGCAGCCCAAAAACCTCCAGCCAGTTATATATATATATATTCATGCTATAATTTGTAAATGTACCTACATAATCAATATATTTCGAGCGTTACTATAAATAAGTGTATTATACGCGTGGAGCATGAAGTAAAATTTCGAGTTTTGAAAAGCCTAAAAATTTCGTTTGCTTGCTACGCTATCAAACCAAATTTTCAGGCTTACCTGGAAAACACTCGTTTAAGTGTTTTTCAATTTCTAATAGAATTTATTTTTGTTGTTCTGTGTAATTCTATCCTATTTCACGGTTATTTTCCATAATTATAAAGGATTATACCAAATTTCCAGTTTGACAATTAAATTAGAAAGATTGACAATGAAATTGTAAACATTGGTGCTTCCACCCATCGCCACAATGAAATTGCTATTTATTTGGTAGGTTTGCTTTATAATACGCAATTTTATTTGCCCATTAGTTTACTACGTAACTAAATTTGCTCCATAAATAGTTATCTAATGATTTATTAATCGTTTATAACACCGGGCATTAGTAATGTAATTATTAAAAAATTAATAGTGTTGCTTTATTGCATCAATGGTGCTAAATGGGTTAAAATAATGTACTTCCAGAATGATTATTTCAATGTTCATATGTAAACTCTGTTTATTTTATTATGCCCAAACTTAGGGTGTATATACTGCGAACAGTTGCAATCCTGCTTTAACAGTAAGGTGTTTTAAACATAAAATTTTGAGATTTTGGTAAACGATTATCAATGTGACAAATAAATTATAATTCGTCAAATAAATTGTCACGATGCAGAGATCTTCAAAGAAGAGAACGCTACAACTTGCAACTTTACAACACATACAAGGATTTTTTTCTTTTAAGTACACTTTCACATATTCTATATAAACATTTGTAAAATTAATGAACATGTGATCAGAACTGAGCAGTATATTTTAAACTTCACTTTAAAATTGTGTCTAATACGCGTGGCGCATGAAGTAAAATTTCGAGTTTAGAAAAGCCTAATTTGGCTTGGTTCCTCCGCTGCGCTACGCGACCGAGCCAAATTTTCAGGCTTCTCTAAACTCGAAATTTTACTTCATGCTTAGTCTGGCAGCGGAAAACACTCGTTAGAGTTTTTGAATTGAAAGTTTTTGATAAGATCACGAATGTCTGAAAATTTACATTGAAAAATCGTAATATGTATACCTAAATAAAAAATTCCTTATATTTAGAACTTTTTTAAAATTTGAACATATAAATGGGCAGATAATAAAGAAGACATATATTCCTGAGCAAGGAATATTACCTGATCCTTCTATCCTACCTGATCCTCAGAGACACTTTATTAAATTGGTATAGTAGGTACAAATAGTTTGAGGCGTGATAGGTAAATACATTTATAATTAATTGAATTGTCATATTAATGTCAGATTTCCCATTACATAACCTACAAATTAAAAGTTGATTTACAGCATAACATGTGATTAATCTTCTGTTAACTTGAAACACAC
Organism: Philonthus cognatus; assembly: GCA_932526585.2. NCBI lineage: Eukaryota > Metazoa > Arthropoda > Insecta > Coleoptera > Staphylinidae > Philonthus > Philonthus cognatus. The sequence goes on along the minus strand of OW052241.1, from coordinate 117,189,913 downwards.
AACTTGAATCACACCACTTAATTCTTAAAATGTCCAATTTGATTGGTCATATTAAAAAAAAAACAGATTATAAAGATGAGTTTCTATAATCAAATTTCGTATTTAAATATTCTCTTAGTTTCTTAAGTAGCAAAATTTAAGAGTATTTATCAGTTAAGCTTCTGTTGTATTAATATTAATACAGCCTACACAATTTTCTTGGCAAATCCTCATCAAACAAATACCACAAAACAAACATCCAAACAAAAATGTAATAAAACATTCACACACCAAACAAATAATAAAAATTGCGCAATTGCTTTATTTATTTTTAGCTGTGCTAAATAAATAAAACTCTTATCTTTAGATAATATCATTTGAAGAAAAGCAACTCACCTAAACTAGCACAAGTGCACTCCGACAAGAGCTTATATTCGAACTGCACATACGCCAGAACCGAGAACGCCAACGTCAAAACCAAGCAATACATCATTAGGCTCTTTCCGTACAGATTGTGCATTTCTGGGAGCATCATGTAGCAAAATACCGTGGCCATGGCGAAGACGCAGGAGATGGACAAGACGATGGCGCTCAGGTCGAATTTCACCCGTTCGATCAACGCCTCGTCCTCCACGAAGAGGAAGTAGATGACGTTCGTGTAGTTGTTGGCATTTGCGTATTCCATGCAGTATATGGCATCTTCTGACGTGTAGAGCTTCCAGGAGCCGCTCTCGCGAGTGTGAAGGTCTCCGATACTGTCGATGTAGAATTTGTGCTCTTCGTTCGCGAGGTATTTGCGTCTGTTTGTACTTGGGATGATTCCAAACTTGTAATCTGAAATTTAAAACAAGGTGCGTTAATAACATTGTTTCATCAGTGGCGTAACAGACTAACTAAAACTAACTAAAATACACAACTTATTCCCCATTCAACTGATTCTATATCTCTTCAGATAAGCAAGATCCCTACAGTCAGTGGCGTACCACAACTTTTGCCGCCCGAGGCGGTCTCCAATTTAGTGCCCTTCTTAAGTCAATAAAATTGTGGTTTTTTAAATTAATATACATAAATAAATAACTTTAACTGAGACAAACTGTAGGTCTAGAACTTTTTTACCCTTGGACACCATATTTGAATTAGGCGTAATAAAGGAGGCCGCATAAGTTGATATTAGAGATGGGTAACTCTTGAGAGAATCGACTCAAAGAGTCAGCTCAGTGAAGTGAGCTAGTAAGCTAAGTGACAGTTCGAAATATTCAGCTCTTTTTGAGCCATGACTCATTTTAACTCGCCCGCTTTTCTAGATTGAATATAGATTCACAATGTATTAGCAGATCTTGATTTTCACGCGGCTCGTGGATCGACATGGCCGCTTCTCTCAGCCTTGCTGAACATGTACTTTTTGCATTTATAGTCGTACACTACTCAATTAATTTTTAAAAACGGAATATTTTTCACGGCAGTTTATAAACCTGCGTTATTCGTTTATTTAGATAGAGATTCTTAGTTCACACATACTAAAATTTAATATATTATAAGCAAACACCGTTGATTACTATCTAGTAAACATTACAAGTGTAATTTTTCTTTCGTAACCAAAATTGTACATTTAATAAGTGTTTGTTATTGTAGTAAGAATCATTATATTTCTATCGTATTATTGTGGCATCATCGATTGGAATTACGACGCGTGCGAATGGAATTAAATAAACCTATTGAGTTGGCGAATCGATTCTAAAAGAGTCACGGCGGCTCTTGAAACCGACTGAGCGGACTGAGCTAGCTTACTCATCGGGATCCAACTCCGCGGTTCGGATTTGGATCGCGATGAATCATGACGGCTTTCGAATACAACTGAACCAGCTCGTTTTACGGAGAGCGTGAATCTGTTGAATCCGACTGAGCTAGCTCACTTATCGGGATTCAACAGCGTGGTTCGGAGTTCGATGTCTCTGTGCATTCAATATGTTTCTATACATTCAGTATACCGGGTGTTGACTTGGCGGACGCAACATAGGAAATCGCATGTTCATTTTAAAGTGTTCAAATATATATTTTAGAGACAAAATGTATTTTACTTTTTTGTAGAGGGAAAAATTCCTCATTTATTAATGTTCACACTTAACACTTTACGTTTCTCTAAGTTAAAATAATTAAGAAAATGTAATGTGATTTTATAAAAATAATGACATACCATGGAATTGATACAATTGCGGATATTTCCTGTTTTTTTATTTTAAGTTTAATTTAAAACTTTAAACAAGTATTTTCCACTCCCAGACTAAGCATGAAGTAAAATTTCGAGTTTAGAAAAGCAAATTTTCTGGGCTTTTTAAACTAGAAATTTTACTTCATGTGCCACGCGTATAAAACACTATAATATTGTGAAATTTATGTATATATATTCGAACTTCACTTAAAATCTGTGTTTTATACGCGTGGCGCATGAAGTAAAATTTCGAGTTTAGAAAAGCCCAGAAAATTTGTCTCGGGTCGCTGCGCGACTCTTGGCAAATTTTCACGGGGCTTTTCAACACTCGAAATTTTACTTTATGCTTAGTCTGGGAGTGGAAAACACTAATTTAAAGCTTCAAATGGAACTCTATTAAAAATTAACGAATGTCAGAAAATTTATAGCTAAAATAATTAGGAAAAAGTAATGTGATTTTATAAAAAAATGACATTTTTTCTTGTATAGTGTAAATCATTTCAAAAACATTTACTTTATTCAAGTGACTACGATATCTTTTGCCATTTTGACATCCGCAGTTGTTTCAATTCCATGGCATGTCATTATTTTTATAAAATCATATTATTTTTTCTTAATTATTTTACCTTAGAGAGACGTAAGTGATAAACAAATAAATTCAGAATTGTTCCCTCTACAAAAAAGGTAAATACATTTTGTTTCTAAAATAAATAGGGGAACCAAAATTTAAACATTTCAAAATTTATACGGGATTTTCTATGTTGCGTCCGCCATGTCAACACCTGGTATATGTTTTCATAGAATATTTAAACACACAAGTATAATTTTGATTAAATATTTACTCTTACGTTTTTATATAAATTATGATTAAATTATTTAAATAATTGTATAACCGAAATAATTAATCACCGCGTCGCTTAATTTAATGAGTTGGCGAACCAGATGGATCTCTAAGAGTCAGAACTCTCGGCGAATCGCTAGCTCGTAACTGAGTCATGTAACTCTTTTGAGCTGGCTCACTGAACCAACTCTTTAAAGTGAGTCAGATCTTGTGAAGCAGCTCACTAAAAAGAGCCGTTTTGCCTATCTCTTATTGATATACTTATAAATGCAACTTTTATAAAAAAAAATAAGATACTTTTTTAAAGGCCACAAGAAACTTACGGGGGTTGCAGGTTCCCCACCTATGACACAAAACATATACCTAATTTAGAAAAAAAATACTATTATATATTTTTATTTTCCTCCATATGCAAAGCAAAGGGAAAGTATTGTTTTCGCGAACATTATTAAATCAAAAATTTTAGTGCATATATCCATTTTGAGGTCTTCTTCTGTAATTCTGTCGCCACGATAAAGTCTAAACCGATTGAGCTGTTGAGATGACACTATAAACTTAAGGTTTTTTTATTACAATAGTAGTATTCGATCAACTTTTGGTGAAAATGCGGAAACCGGAAGTGGTAGTTTACTCTGAGCATTTTTTATATATTTCTGTAATATTGATCATATAAAAAATCTTGATAATAAAAGTTAATCGAAAAATTAGTATTTAATGCATAATCACTTTATGTCGTAGCTCTTGTAGTTATTTTTTTAATATTGTTTTAAAAATGTGAATTTTTTCGTGAGGCTTACGAGCAAAGCCTAACAGGAATAAGAAACATTTGTTGAAAAATAAGATAGGTGAAAGCTATTGACTTCAAGTATCTAACAAAAGTTCATCAGACCCTGCTGATTATTACTGGACGTTTAATGAGGAAAGTACTATAATGGACAACATTTTCTTATTCAGTAATGTTTGTCATTTCATCATGCATAAATTTAATGTCTGTAAAGCTAGCAATGCACTTAATCGTATTCTAGACTTCGTGGTTGCACCATCCAATTATATTGAAGATCTGCAAAAATGTATTTTGCCTTTAGTACCAGAAGATGCTCATCATCTGACTATTTTATTTTTCGTAAATTTGAAAACTAATGTCCCTCATACAATATCGAATCAATTCAAGTATAAATATAATTTTAAAAGAGCTGATTTTTCCGCATTATACAGGGTGTCGCGTTAATGTGGGGAAATGGCTTTACCATAGATTCGTGGGATCAAAATATGATGATTTAATATAACTTATCTATATCCAAAAGTTTACGGTTAAGCCGAAATTAGTCTTCAAAGTTAAAAAAAAATATTATTAATTTTATTTATAACAATTGAACGCTATATTCGATCCGACTGAAATTTATTATGGTTGATTATTACAATATAACATCATTTCAGTTATTATGGTCATCATTGATTGACAAGAAGTATAAAAAACAATAGTACCACAACATAATAACTAAAATATGTTTTTATTGGAGCACCTTATAAAAATTTAAAAAATTCATCTTGAAAGAATAGTTCATTTAAAAGCTTTTTAGTCTCTTAATAATGTTTAATATCTTGTACGGTTTTGCCACAAACAAATAAAATGCTAATAAATTAATTTTTATTATTTAGTAAAAAACGAAATCAGTTTTTAAGGTAAATAAAAATACATGTTTCTTTTGACGCCGGCATTGTTTAAGAAACGTCAATTGGGTATAATATTAATTATTGAGTGTTTTTTGAGAATTAATACAGGGAATTTTTATTTTAAGTATGGTGTACATTGTCCACATTCAGCCTATTTTCTGTAAATCTTTAGATATTCCTTGTTTTTTTGAAGTTCAATTTGAAGCGAGTGTATTCTACTCCCAGACTAAGCATGAAGTAAAATTTCGAGTTTAGAAAAGCCCCGTGAAAATTTGTCAAGGGGCGCGCAGCGACCCGAGACAAATTTTCTGGGCTTTTCTAAACTCGAAATTTTACTTTATGCGCCACGCGTACAAAACACTAAAATATTGTCAAATTTATGTATATTCGAACTTTACTTCAAATCTCTGTTTTATACGCGTGACGCATAAAGTAAAATTTCGAGTTTAGAAAAGCCAGAAAATTTGTCTCGGGTCCAAATAGGACTAATGATACTTTCATGGGTGAGTCAAGTTTAGTCAATATAATTATGCAAAAGTATAGCAAAAAATAGTAAATAGACAGACTTACAAAAATATAACAAATGTAAATAATTAATATTTTAGAAATATTCCATTTTTTATGTCTGTTTTGTAGATTTCTTTAATTTTCAATATTTTTTCAATTATCAACTGATTTTTTAATGTAACTTGACACTATAGATTTATTATATTATTTTATATTCTATAATTTTTCCGATCCATTTATCATTTTCGTATGATTACTTTTTCTAAGTTTTTTTTTATCAATTCTCGAAAATTTTAGTTAAATGTTCCTATTTTAACCAATGTCTATGATTGTTATAAGTTTTCGTGAATTTTCTAGTGTTATATTAACTTATCGACAATTGTACAAATATCTTCAATTTAATTGATGAATTAATTTGATGAATAATGCAATATTCAGGGATTTTTTTTATTTAGGTATACATATCATGATAATTTACGCTGAAAATTTAAAGACATTGGTTGTTTTTGTAAAATCTTTCAATTTGAAGCTTCCAACGACTGTGGTTAATCCCAGATTAAGCATGAAAAAAAAAAATTCAAGTTTAGAAAAGCCTGAAGATTTGGATTGGTCGCGTAGCGAAGCGAAGCGACCAATCCAAATTAAGCTTTTCTAAACTCGAAATTTTACTTCACACGCCGCGGGTATAAACACTGAAATATTGCGAAATTCAAAATATACTACTTTGGTTTGATCTCATGTTAATTAATTTTGCAAATGTTAATATGGAATATTAATAATAATAATAATAATAATAATAATGCTTTATTTCTCAACAGAATTACTTCCAATTACAGAGAAATGTATAATGATATCTAAAATATAGCGTAACTATTACTAATAATAATACTTATAAAGAAAACATGAAAAATTTGGAGTGTATAAATCTTGAAGTACGGATATATATATATATATATATATATATATATATATATATAAGGTTGTGCGCTATAAATAATTACTTATAAAAATGCATTCCTGATTAGCTGGGGCGTTACATTGAATATATCAATATTTGGGTTATTATTGCAATTTCGAATGATTCGAACTAAAGGAATATTCAAGAATATACGTAGAATAACAATATTTATGAATGTTACGCTATTTATTTACACCATTTTAGTTATTTTCGACAAATTACCACCGGTGTGAACTTGGCACCCAACTTTAATTTTTTTTAAAATAATGACGTCATTCCTTTGTACCTCGTTTGTACCTTACAAAATCACCCTTTTTTTCGGTTGTACCTAAAGAGTTACGCAGGAGGGAATTTTTGGTCAGCGCTTAACTTCAATATTTTTAAAAACTATAAACACCAATCGAAAGAGCATCGTTGGTACCCGTTTGTAACACTTTAATTTTCGTTTGTTTTTCAAAGGGTTCGTCAGAAAAAAATGTTTTGTTTTTAGAAATCGTACATTTTTCCAGATTTGTAATTTTCAAAATAATCAAATACGACAAACTGCAAAAGGATCTTCAGCAAAAATATGTATTGTTTTTGGATATCGTACAGTTCCCCAAATTTTTTATTTTTTAAAACAATCAATTAAAACAAATTGCAATCGTAAGAGAATCGTTAGTACCTGTTTGCACCACTTTAATTTTCGTTTGTAAATCGTACATTGTCCTAAGTTTTTAATTTTTCAAAATAATTGAATAAAACAAATTGAAATCGAAAGGCACCGCTGGTACCTGTACGGTTCTTTAGAAAAAAATGTGTTGTTTTGGAAATCGTAAATTCTTCCAAGTTTTTTATTTTTCAAGATACTCGATTGCAATCCAAAGAGCATCATTAGTACCTGTTTGTACCACTTTTATTTTCGTTTGTACCTTCAAGGGCTCTTTAGAAAATAATGTTTAGTTTTTAGAAACCGTACATTTTCCCAAGTTTTTTATTTTTCAAAATAATCGAATGAAACAAACTGCAATCGAAAGAGCATCGTTAGTAGCTGTTTGTACCACTTTCATTTTCGTTCGTACGTCAAAGGGTTCTTCAGAAAAAAATAGTTTTGTTTTTGGAAATCGTACATTTTCCCAAGTTTTTTATTTTTCAAAATAATGGAATAAAACAAATTGCAATCGAAAGAAAATCATTAGTAACTGTTTGCATCAATTTAATTTTTGTTTGTACCTGAAAGGGTTCTTTAGAAAGAAATGTGTTGTTTTTGAAAATTGTTAATTTTTCCAAGTTTTTTATTTTCCATGATAATCGAATGAAACAAATGTACTACCTGTTTGTAGTACATTTATTTTCATTCGTACCTCAAAGGGTTCTTCAGAAACAAATGTTATGTTTTTGGAAATCGTAAATTTTTTTAAGTTTTTTTTTTTTTTTTAAAGATAATCAAATGAAACAAATTGCAATCGAAAGAGCATCGTTAGTACCTGTTTGTATCACTTTTGTAACTTGAGAAAATGTGCGATTAAAAAAAACATTTTTTTCTGAAGAACCCTTTGAAGTACAACCAAAAATAAAAGTGGTACAAACAGGTACTAGCAATGGTCATTCGATTAGTGTTTTTAGTTTTTAAAAATATTTAAATTGAGTGCTGACTATAAATTCACTTCTATGTAACTTTTTACCCTTTTAGGTACAAACACATGACGTCATTTTTTTTATTTTTAAGTTACTCGCTAGTTCACACCGGTCAAATTATCTAAAAGTTAACAATTCTCCTTAAGCCTAAACATTAAATCTTTGTACAATCTGAACTTTATTTACCATTTCTCGAAATTTTTGATATTTCTAGGTGCCCTACTTACAAAAAAAATGTGTTTAAATTTGACCCCTGTACAAGATTAAGAAACGTACGATAATTATAAAGTTAACAGAGATTGCTGAAAAGTTAGGAAACATAATATCCCCCTGCTCATATGTGCCGGCGCCCATAGGTATATGATTTTGCTCTTATCTGCCTGCATGATTTCTTGGTATCTAAGGAGGGCGGCCATCCACTTGCCTCGCCTTAGCTACGCCTATGGTTGTTTTATCTGCGTTTTATCAAACATTTTTCTGTTTTTTTTTCTGTCAAGCACAATTTGGCGCCCCTAGTCCTGGCGGGCCTGTATATCTCATTTCTATTTCTGTTATACAGGGTGTCAATTTAAAAACAAGCCAGCCAGAATATCTTCGGAACCGTAACAGTTAGAGAAAATTTTTCAAAACCGTTTCAAGGATATGGAGAGGAACCATTTTGACCCACATAGCAATCTTCTGCAACCAACACCTTAGGCTGCAGCCACCCTTGCTCATTTTTTTTAAATGGCACGACCCTACTTGTAATACATCATTAGAAACGTCTTTCAAAATGCTAATCACTGGTACCAACTAAAATTTTTATTGTTACATAAAAAATGCAAAAAATATTAAATCAATTTATTTGATTTTAAAATTGTTGTCAAATTAGGTATTATAATAATTTATTTTTACAAATTAGAAATGATAAAGCACAGATACACACAATAATACCCAACACTTATCAGAGTTATCTATTGTTTTATTAAAATATAGACAACTCTAAAAAAGTATATTAAAATAATAACAAAACATAGTTCAATGGAATATATTTATTATCTGAATAAATTGCACCTGTCCGCAACATAAAAAAAAAACACAAAAAGTCAACTTAGCTCTCCAAAATTTGAATGCCTTATAACTTTTTACTTTTTGGCGTTTGCTCTAATTTGTGTGGAGTTTGCTGGCACTAACCTAGGGCAATGTTGACAAAGCCTCAAATTAAATAAATCCGATCGAACGATTTTCTCACTCAACAATCATCATCATCAAAATGTTCAACATTCAATATGTTTGGATTTGTTTGTGATGTATGTTGGTACCTAATAAACGGTACTTCGGGAGGTCTATTTTGTACGATTGCAAAAATCCCAAACACTTTCACGATTCAATTCGGTCATCAGAGAATTTCCCAACAGTTGGCAGTCTCTGCTGAACGGGCCCAATGGTCAGAAAATCCTTACTTAAAAGTTACAGTACTTTTTGATAATTGAATCAGTTAATGTTAAATCATACAGCATATCTTACCTTTGTTATTTTTAATCCTAGATTGATTATAAATGTTCAACCCATACCCAGGCACTACTCTACACTTGGTCCCCACGTAAACCTGCCCATCAGGACAGCACTTTTTCAAACACCTAACACCCTCATCATCGAAATTCCTCATGCAAGCAGTCGAATAGTCCTCACAAGTCCTTACCAACTTCCTCCCATCCAAAGTCTCATCAAAACAATACTTCCCATACCCAGAATGCACACGATCAAATCTGATACTTAACAATTTATTCACATAAACTTCGCGAACAAAATGATCGATTATTGCTAAAGAAGATTTGCATTGCGACAAGCTGGTTTTCACGAAAACACCCTGATCCTCCGAAAAATTAGCGCTTTGATCGAATACGCATTTATGCGCCTCGAGTTGGTAAAGATATCCCAACGGACAGCACTTTGGGTATATCGCGTAATTGTTAATCTCCGAATAAACTTCAGCATCACAATTAGGAATAATCAGTTTTACACTTCCGTCATTTCCCACAAAAAAATCAACACATTTCTCGTTACAATTCTTCGTGTAATTCTCGATTGATTTTGCGTTGATTTGCAAATTGATCGATAGGTTTTCGTAGCAAGTAAGCGTCGAATTTTCAGTTTCGTAGTGCAAATAGTAACCCCTCGGGCAGCACTTGGGGTAGCGGATGTCTTTGTTTAAGTAGTCTACGACGTCGTGGGAGAAGATAGCGGGTGTTAATAGAAAAAGCAGCAACAGGTACATTTTGGAGGTGTGCACGTGTTCACCGGGTAGAGCGCATCTCACGTCGAGCGCTCGGACGCAACTGAATGGGTTTTATGCTGAAGATTTTTATCCGAACCGCTATGTTTAGTTAGCGTAGGAGGGGGGGCTTATTTGTTTACTAGTTTGGTATTGTGTTGGATTATTGCAAATTATTATTTAAGTAATTATTTATTAAAAAGGGGAGACTACTTTTTAATAATATAAGTTTTGATTAAAATAACTGTTTATTTAAAATTGTGTAGTATTAAAAAAATGTTAAAATTCTAAATAAAAAATAACTTGAAAAGCACAATTTATAGTAAGTTCAATTTTGTTTTCAAATGTATAAAAATAAAATTGATAAGAATATCTGGGATTTTCTTGGGAATCTATAAAAAAAATTTAATATATCCTTATTTGTATGCTCAATAAAATTTTGTATTACGCCTTTAAATCTTAAAAATAAGTGATTATCTTTGATATTATAAATAACAAACTGTTTTATTTTCCGTAGCAAAAATATTTATAAATTAAAAAATAATCGGCTATTATAGGAAACGATCGCGTTTTGAACTTTGCCTTAAACCTGAACATTTGGTTTGGGTCATGGGAGTCCGCACATATACAAATAAAAAAATGGTGATGTGTCCATCATAGCACTTTTCCCGTCAAAGGTCTGATGATTTAAATATCAATAATATGGAAGTCTTGCCCAAACTAAACTTATTCTACTTTTATTATTATTATCCCAAAACTATCCACAAAAAAAGTAATTCTTGCATGTTTTCGCTACATCTAGGTAAATATTGATCACCATCACATCTAAGCGTTATATTTTCTTAACTTTACTGTAAATCAGTGTTTTGTACGCGTGGCGCATGAAGTAAAGTTTCGAGTTTAGAAAAGCCCCGTGAAAATTTGTCTCAGGTCGCTGCGCGACCCTCGACAGATTTTCTACGCGGGGCTTTTCTAAACTCGAAATTTTACTTCATGCTTAGTTTGGGAGTGAGAGACACTCGTTACTGTAAAATATGTCACAAGTGTTAAAATGTGTATCGTAACTGTCACAAAGAAAAAAAATTATGTTGTATTTATTTGTATTTTATTTTCTTTTCTATATTAGTTTTCACTCAATTTACTGAGAATACTCTCCTCCTTCTCCTTCTCGAATCTTTATACCTTTTCAGATGTCGGATGGGTCTTCCGTTTCTGTTTCCTCTTGTACCACTCCTTCCACTTCTTTCTGTCTCTTGCTAATATTTTCATTTCTTCTAATGTTATTCCCTTCTTCGTCCCTATATCTTGAATTTGGTCTATCCATTTGCTTCTTGGTCGCCCTCTTCTTCTTTTACTTGTACTTCTTGTTTCCATTATTTTTCTTGTGATTCTATCTGTCTTCATTCTAATTATGTGCCCATACCAGTTCAATTGTTTCTTTCTAATTTTTTTCATAATAGGTTCTTGTTTCATTGTTTTTATGATGTCCTCGTTTCTAATTCGGCCCTATTTTGTTTTTCCAGCTATTTTTCTTAAATGTTTCATTTCTATCGCACTTGATTTTCCCATCCTCTGTGATGAGGCTCCCCAAATATTCGTATGTATTTACCTTTTCTAATACTCTATCTTTACATCGAATTTCTTTGTTGTTTTGGTTATCTTCTTTTTCATTAATATTTGTAATATTTGTAATATTATTGTAACTGTTTTGTGTGAAATGGCCTCCGTTAATTAATAAATAAATTAATTAATGATCATTAGTTTATTTTTATTTATGTTTACCTCTATTTTCATTTTTTCTATTTCGTTGGTCCATATATTGACTAATTTCTGCATTTGAGAATACTCAAATATTATTAAATATAGCCAGAAGAAGGTAAAGTATAATTCGTTGATTAATAACCATTGACAATATCAATCTCTTCATGCTTTGATTGTTTATTTTATGTTATTAATGAGATGAGTAAAATGTTTTTAAAACTCCACACTAAATCAGTATTTAATATACCTGGCGCATAAAGTATATATTTCGAGTTTAGAAAAGCCTAAAGTATTTACTTCTTTTCTTAATCAAGGAATGGAAATACTTGTTAGAATATTTTAAACAATATTTTAAACACTAAAACAATACGGAGATCTAAAAGTAATAAATCAAACTAAATAAATATTTAAATATACTTTAATACCTAATTTAAACAAAACTTACTTGTTTTTCAAAATTAATTAAAAAAAATTGAAATAAAACATTCCCCATAATATAATTAGATATTATGGCGAATATTTTATTTGAATTTTTTTTTTACATCAACAAAATGTACATAAAATTCAATTAATTTACACTTTATACAGAACTCAGATGTGGGGTAGGGTGGGGCAGGTTCGGAGAGTTTTTTTTATATCTAACTCTCTAACCTTATTTATCTAGTCAGGAGCTACAAATTTATGGGGAATTTTTAACTTTTACTCTCGCAATTTATGACCCCAACAAGGGCAAGCGTAAAATTTGGACGCTCGCGATTTATGGCGCCCAACTAGAGGCCACAGCGTTAGCCTGGCCCCATGTTGGGCGCCAAAAAAACCTCAAATCCAAGCGTTTCTAGTATTTTCAAACGTGTGTTATTTACTCCCAGATTAAGCATTAAGTCAAATTTTGAACGAAAAGGTATGGCCAAACCTTCAGGAAACACACATAGAGGAGGAAAATATGTTATATAGCAGGGGTGTTCAACCTTTTGTCATACGCGAGCTACTTTTGCATACCAAATTATTTGGCGATCGACAGATTATAGATAATTAAAACAAATAAAAAACAGTATATAATAAAAAAAATCTTATAAGTATTCCTTAAATAGATTTATTGTAAATTGCTCGAATTTTGATAGCGCAAGGTTTGCTAAAACTTGATAAACATAAGCAGTATATTTACAACTTCACAATATGGTCAGTGTTTTGTACGCGTGGTGCATGAAGTAAAATTTCGAATTTATAAAAGCCCGAGTTTGGATTTGGCTTTGGCTTTTCTAAACTCGAAGTTTTACTTCATGCTTAGTCTGGGAGTGGAAAACACTTGGTAAAGGTAAATCTTTAAATTTATTAATTATTAACGTAACGTATTTAATGAATTTTAACCCTAAAATTTCCCTGTGAAATATCAGTAAACCGGTTTAGATTCACTAATTTATTAAATCACTGGTAACTTACAATTCTTAATAAGTATATAAAAAATGTTACGAATCAAATTAAAGCGTATTTAGTCATTAATCAATAAATTAAAAAAAATGTAATAAGCGTTCATTTTAAAGCATTACACGAGTGTTTTCTACTCCCAGAAAAAGCATAAAGTGAAATTTCGAGTTTAGAAAAGCCAGAGCGTTTGGATTTGGAAACGTAAATTTCAAATCTAAACTCAGGCTTTTCTAAACTCGAAATTTTACTTCATGCGCCACGCGTACGAAACGCTGATTCAGTGGGAAATTTTACATTTTGATACTTGCTATTTAGTGCGCCCAACTAGGGGCCACAGCGTTAGCCTGGCCTTACTATAGGCGCTAAAAAACCTCAAATGCATGCGTTTTAAGTATTTTTAAACGAGTGTTCTCCACTCCCAGATTACGAACAAGGTAAAATTTTGAGTTTAGAAAAGCCTGAGCGTTTGGATTTAGACCCGTAGCGTCCAGACTCATTATTTTATAAACTTGAAATTGTATTTCATGTGCCACGCGTACAAAACACTAATTCAGTGTGAAGTTTTCAACTTTGACTTTCGCAATTTATGGCGCCTAACAAGGGCCCAGCGTTAGCATGGCCCCACGTTGAGCGCCAAAAAACCTCAAATCTATGCAAGTATTGGACAATTTCTACATAATTTAGAACACACTTTCACCTTTTAAGATGTTGGACAATTTGTAGATGACAAAGAACTACTGGTGCGGGACAATTTGTAGATAACGAAGAACTTACTCCTAACTTTAAGTTAAGGTTTAATAAAAAGATCGTAATATTTCAAAGTAATCTATAAATAAAGCATGAATTGAAGCGTGCCATATGCAAAAGATCGTAAGTACCAAATGACACATTTTACAGGAGAAACATAAAACATGAATGAAACTATGGCATTTATGACGTGTTGATAATTGAGTACCTATTTCTGCCACTTGTAGTAGCATTATTGCCCCGGCATTTATTGTACAAGTAAAGCATGACATTTAGAATATATTCCGTATATAAAGCGCATTACTTGAAAATTGGCACTTACGACTTATTGCATATGGCACACTTCAATTATTAAATCAACTCTCTGTCTGTATGTTATAGGTAATATATTTTTAACACATATTTTGGCGCCGCCAGCGCCCTTCCGTTACGTGCGCCTGGGGCCATTGACCATTTCGGAGTTATTCAACATTTTTGGAGAAAAATTACTTCTGTAGTTGTTTCATAAACCGAAAATATCTCTGAAGTTGCAGTTTCCGTCATTCTCTTGAGCGTAGAGGGCTATGAAATAAAAAAAGTTGAATTTATAAATTTCATTCATTCATTCTTTTTATTGGATACATCGCTTTACAACATTTAAATATACATATATCTTTATATCATCAAATATTTAAACTATATTTAAACTCGGTGTAACATAAAAAGACAGTAATTTGATTATGACAATTGTAAGGAATATTCAGTAAATTAGTATATAAAAGTATTATTATATAAAAATATAAAATGAAATAGTTAACTTTTTCAGTTCAAATTACAAAGTATTATTATTACTTATTACAAATTTTTTCCGCCCCCCAAAACGTGCTGCCCGGGGTGGGCCAACCTCCCCCCGCCCCTAATTCGCCTCTGCTAATATAACAAAAATATAATCATTTGAATTCTACCGAAACCTTCTATCATATTGTAAGTGATAAAAAGTTATAAAAATATTGCAGGATATTTAACAACAAGTTCTTAGCGTAAATAGCTATATCTTTTCTTAAAATTAAAAAAATATATGCCTCTTCAAAATGTACAAGAATGAAATAGTAAAGAGTGATGATTTCATGAAAGAAAAATGGATTGTTGTGTGGTTTAGAAACACAATCAACGCACATTCAAGCAAAATATTTACAGTTCGGATAATATTAAGCAAGATACACATTTTTCTTTAAAATTCTACGTTTGTTTGTGTGAAAAACAACGAAACAGATATTTATATTTCTAAATGCTAATTTAAAGATTGATTACGTTTAAAAGAAAGTTTATGAAATTACCTGAAAGATGGAAAGACGTCATTAAACAAAATGGAAAATATATTATTGAATAAAGTTCATTCTTTATATAAAAAAAAATATTTTGGAGTTCAAACCCCCCGTAGAAGATTGTACAAGAAGAAATGTTTGAACAATTATGAAGAGAACCAAGTGCCATGAAGGAATCATACATTTTATAATTGAATGGCTTATTGTAATAACGTTATATACCACAAGTAAACAAAAATGAGTTATTGGAGATGGAAATTAAAAAAAAAGTGTAAAATGTATTACTATGAAATTTAAAATAAAACCATTTTTAATAAGTTTATTAGGTATCTTTCTGACAAATTTGCTTAGAAAGGGGATACAATTGTGTTGTGAAAAACAATTTTATTTTAAAATATTGTGGTTTATCATGTTATTGCCTACAAAAACAAGTGTAAATGCTTTTACAAGAAAAAATGTTATTTTATATTGTTAATATTTGCCCCCACACAAATCTGCATCTGCAATCTGGAAAGCACTAGTTTTAAATTTAAGTTTAGAAAAGCGCCGTGAAAATTTTCGACCCGAAACAAATTTTCTACTCGGGGCTTTTCTAAACTCAAAATTTTACTTCATGCTTGTTCTGGGAGTGGAAAACACTCGTTAGTTTACAATACATCACAACTGGTAAAAAATGTATCGTAACTGTCACAAAGAAAATCAACAACATGGCGATCTCATTTTAGTTTAATTCAAACTGGTGTCAAGTTGGCACTATTAGTAAAATTTCGGCTTACGCCGACTTATGTAACCTGTCATTATAGTTCAAATGTACGCTAACGCCAATTTATGTCAAGTTGACACGATGGACTAAATATCGGCTGGCGCCACTCGTATGTCAACTATCATTATAGTTTAAATATCAGCTACCGCCGACCTATGTTAACCGTTATCATAGTTTAAATGTCGGCTGGCGCCGACTCGTATGTATATCATTATAGTCGAAATGTCGGCTAACGCTGACTAATTTCGAGCTGACACAATGGACTAAGTGTCTACTAGCGCCGACTTATGTCAAGCTGAAACGATAGACTTGTCAGTCAACCTAGTGATTTACAGTCATAAATTCATATTTTGAATATTATGACATTATGACTGTAAGTCACTTGGTTAACTGTCCTATGACTTTGGTAAGATTTAGTCTAATTATGTCTCTAGGGATTGTATTTCGACTATTCTGGTAATATGATTGTAAGTCACTTAGTTAGCTGTCTTTTAACTTATTAGTATTTTGTCATTAACTCACTATATTGACTGTATTTGATATAGTGATTTAAGTGACTCAATCATCAGACAAAATCCTAGCATAGTCAAAAGACAGTCAATCAACCAACTTACTCTCACAATAGTCAAAACACGGTCAATAAAGATATAATATGACAAAATCCTATGATAGTCCAAAGACAGTCAAGCAATTTATTGAGATTCAAAATATCACACCAATATTTCGTTTATAAACAAATTCGTTTTCTATCAGTACAGTAATTAATCAGCTGGATGTCCGTCTTCAGGGGTGATATGTAAGCGAATTATGGGTCCTAAGAGTTGTCAAAAAAGTCAACTGTTTCCAAAGCACTCTGTACAAAACACAAAAGAATAAAATTCAGAAAAAATTATCTTCCAAAAAATATGAAAATCCAAAAGTTGGCTATGGTCCCTGAGTAAATGTTATACAGAGAGTTCTATGTAACACCGAACATTATCATAACGAGAATTTTTCTTTATAATATCTATATGCATACGTTGTAAATTTTTCGATGCTCGGTTTATTAAAAAAATCCAATTTAAAGCTTTAAGATAGTGTTTTCCACTCCCAGACTAAGCATGAAGTAAAATTTCGAGTTTAGAAAAGCCTGAAAATTTCGTTTGGTCGCGTAGCGCGAAGCGCGGAGCGGCCAAACCAAATTTTCAGGCTTTTCTAAACTCGAAATTTTACTTCATGCGCCACCGGACCAAACACTGATTCAATGTAAAGTTTAGCGGTATGCTTTAAACTTCATAATATGTCAGTGTTTTGTACCGGTGGCGCATGAAGTAAAATTTCGAGTTTAGAAAAGCCTGAAAATTTGGTTTGGCCGCTCCGCGCTAGGCAACTAAACCAAATTTTCAGGCTTTTCTAAACTCAAAATTTTACTTCATGCTCAGCCTGGGAGTGGAAAACACTCGCTTAAAGCTTCAAATTAAATTAATTTAATAAACCAAGCATCGACAAATGTGCAACGTATGCATATGGATACTTCAAAGAAAAATTCTCGTTATGAAAATGTTCGGTGTTACATAAAACTCTCTGTATATATCTTTAAATAAAATATCTTACTATATTTCTTGTTAAAAAGTGCCTGTATAATGTCAAAGTTGTAAATGTCTGGATTCAATAGTTTTTAAATAAAAAAATGTTTTTTGACATTATCTCAAAAACGAAAGAAGATATTTCAAATTTGTTTTTAGATCTCTATCTCTTCAAACAACCGAGATCCCAATACATTCTATTGAAATACGGACACCCTGTGTTTGACAAGGTAAAAGATATCTGGGACATAGTGAATCTTATTTGATCAATAGTGAAATGCAGATTGAAAAGCCCTGAAAATCGTCGCGAAAATTTAGTATTTTCATACAACGACCAATATTATCACTCAATAAACAGTATAGTGGTTATTGCTATTTATAACTTAAGTTAGAATGATAATACGGTATTATTCAGATGATATTAGATATTAATAACAATTAGGTGAAATACCGTTGATTATACTATTATATATAAATATATTCAATGACATTAGAAGCGTAACACCCAGAAGGAGTTATTATTTTAACTTGATTGTTTGCCAGTATGGTAGTCTTACATCAAGAATAAAATGATTCCATTTTTAAGAAATTTTATTAAAAAACAATCTAAAAAAAATTAATAATGTGTTTGGCGACCCCTTTGCTGTATACACTCCTGTAGACGTCTGGGCATCGACAAAATGAGATGGTCGATGTCTTCTTGAGGCATCTCGTTCCAAGCAACTTGAATTTCATCGATCAACTGTGCTAGAGTCTGTGGAGGATGGTGCAAAGAGAATATTCTTCTTCCCATGATATCCACACATGTTCAATGGGATTTAAATCCGGCGAACGGGGCGGCCACGCCAAAACATTAACAGCAGCTTCATTAAGAAAGTTCATAGTTCGACGAGCAATATGGGGACGTGCGTTATCTTGTTGAAAAAGTACGTCTGGGCGGCCATCTAAATAAGGCAACAAAATCGGTCGTATGACGTCTTCAACATAACGCGCAGGTGTCATACTGCCTCGAATGAATACAAGAGGTGATCGACTACCATAAGCAATAGCCCCCCAAACCATTACTCCAGCAGTCCTGTGTACATGCCTCTCAATAGCAAACCTAAGATCAGGTCGTTCTCCGCGGTAGCGTCGTACCCTTCTACGGCCATCATGCGTGCCTAGACAAAATCGTGATTCATCGCTGAATACGACATCGTGCCATTCTGCCTCCCAATGCTGCCGTTTTCTGCACCAGTCCAACCTTTGGCGACAGTGTCTCGCTGTTAAAGGAAGCCTAAAGGATTGAATGCGGCGATATAAGGTTCGCATACTAACGGGCCTACCTTCTTCTCCAATCCATTGATCACCGATTTGACGCGTAGTAGCGAAACGGTCTCGCAGGGCTATTTGTCTTAAGCGCCGATCTTGACGTTCTGTGGTACGCCTTGGTTGACCAATTGGTCTTCTTCTTGCTCCTCTACCTTCTTCTGTCCATACCTGATACACACTTATTACAGTTGCTGCAGTGGAATCAATACGGCGGGCAATTTCGCGATAGGACATACCGACATCTCGATAAGCAACAACTCGACCCCGGTCAAAATCGCTCAAATGGTGATATTGTGGACGTCTTCGGACTCGAGGCATTTTATTTAAGCTTAACACACTCAACGGAAACACGAAAACTAAAAACATCTGTTCTAAACAGCTCATATAAATAGTTTTATCAAAAAAGAAAAAGTGATTTTTTTTCACAATAAATATAAAAGGCACAAGGTTGAAATTGTTATCAATGTATGCTTTAAATATAGTCACTCTGTTGCTAAAATATGAATTCAAAAAAATCATTCCTTCTTGGTGTTATGCTTCTAATGTCATTGAGTATACTTTAATGAACGATAATACTCTAATCAAATTAATATTAATTGAAAATTATAATAACAATAATACACTATTATACATTTAAAAATTCCAATGATTATACTCGTAAATGTATTATTATATTTATGCAACGGTTAAAATACGTGAATGAATTACCAATAGTAATTATGATTGCCTCGCGAGTTATAAGTTATACATACACACGAATTCCTGTTAACCTTGAAAGGTAGCTCTCCAATAGAACACACCAATAAGCGATTTACCTGGCTTTTTGTATCTAACAGGTAGGTTTGTACACTGAAATGTTTTGCACTTCAAACGGAATGTTAAATATCCCGGCGTGACGACGCTAAAACTATTGTCAGAGCAAAAAAAGGTGTTATCGAAAAGACATTTCTTATTTAAAACTGGTTTTACTTTATCGATTGATTAGCACAAATTGTTTTGAATTGTACTCTTTTATGGCAGCTTATTAAAATGCGTTGAATATTACTTTATTAATAGACGTTGGTAGACAGTTTGAAGATTATATTAACCGTGTTATTTGTTAGTATTTCAAAACTTTTTACTAACATCATATATATAACCCTATTGTGGTTTACGCAGATTAACATATGTGTCTTTGTGCATATTTGTGATTCATGTTTTGTGTCTTACATTTTAGTTATATGTTTTTGGCTCTACATTGTAAATGGCTTGTCCGTTAATAAAGAATTATTATTATTATTATTATTATCATGGGATGAAAGAGCAGGTTTGGAAATAATTGAAATAAATGTAAAAAATAAGATATAGAGAATGTTTGTTTAAGTATATACCGGGTGTTTAATAAAAAACGCCCAGCGCCGCAGTGGGGCCAAATGGTCGAAAACGCGCGCATAGGCTGTTTTATAATGTTACTGTATGTGAATCTCTGAAAAAGGTTTTCTATGAGTTTTATGGTCCGTACAATTCTAGTCAACTATTATTCTGAACGATTGACAATTGACATTATAAAATTACGTTTTTTCACACTTTTGTGATGTTTATAGAAGATTCTGAGTAAATTTCACTGAGTTCAAATCATTTATCATTCTATTAGATTGTCGCATGAAAGATTGTCATGACACCTGTCAACTTCATCAAAATAAATGTTTTTAACATATTTTTCATTGGCTAAAATTAATTGATTAATCCAGATTTGTCAAAGATATATTTGGTGCATGTCAAATACAAAATCATTTAAAAATGTTATGGTAGGTAAGGAGGTACGCGTGTTAAACCAGCTAAGCGTGTAACAGAGCTGAGCAAGATTCGAATCATTCAGAATTTGCATCCTGGATTCGAAATATTTAAGAGGACTCAAAAGAAGCATTCGAATACTTTAGTTAAACTGGATTTGTTATTTGGATTCGTAACATTTTCTTAAGAGAATTCGTATTCGAATCCAAATGGGGGTAATTCGAATCATCATAAAAGAATTCGAATATTTATAAAAGGATTCGAATATTACAAAAGGATTCGAATACTTACAATAGGATTTTAATCGTCAAAAATAATTCCAATTAATTGTGAGGATTAACATGAAAAATTTGTTTTGTGTGTTTGAAAATTTCTCGATAATTCACTGTTTTACACACGTGGCACATGAAGTAAAATTTCGAGTTTAGAAAAGCCCCGTGAAAATTTGTCGAGGGTCGCGCAGCGACCCGAGACAAATTTTCTGGGCTTTTCTAAACCCGAAATTTTACTTCATGCGCCAGGCGTATAATACACTGATTTCAAGTTAGGTTAAAATATACATAAATTTCACAGTATTTTAGTGTTTTATATGCAAGGCGCATGAAGTAAAATTTCGTAATAGAAAAGCCCAGAAAATTTGTCTCGGGTCGAACTATATTATTATTATCATCATCATTATTGTTTTTTTATAGGTGATTCGTTTACAAACGATTCATAAAGAACTTTTAAGACTTAACACTTTTAAGAAATAATTCGGCTGATTCGAATCATCTGAAAGATTCGAACTTCCAATATCTAGTAGGCAATAACATGATAAACCACAATATTTTAAAATAAAATTGTTTTTCAAAAGATAATTACATTTTTGAATCCCCTTTCTAACCATATTTGTAAGAAAGATACCTAATAAACTTATTAAAAATGCTTTTATTTAAAATTTCATAGTAATACATTTTACACATTTTTTAAAAATTTCAATCTCCAATAACTAATTTTGGTTTACTTGTGGCATATCACGTTATTACAATAAGCCATTCAATTATCAATACTTGAATTTATTAATTTTTTGTAACCATTCAAATGTTTACTCGCTATAAGTTTTTTACTAACAAAAATGTTCAAAACCTAACTATTTATTATTAACACTGAACATGGTTTTATTTCAGAAAATCTGTTAGGGGATAAAAAATAATAATAAAGTAATACCTTTATTTTCTTTTACAAGTAAATACATTTAAATAAATACATACGTTGATACATTGTATGGCACAATTATAAAAAAATACACTTAAAACTAATCTAAAAATATAATTCTACATTTTTAATTTAAATAATAAAAAAAATATTTCTAATCAGAATATTAAAACATAATACTAAAAACAATAATAATATTGCTGATACTGTGTTGCTTAGCATAAAAACATTTAAAACTCATGTGCTTCAATATTTATAAAGATAAAAATTACACTTTTTCTTATACATAATACAGAGAGAGAGGGAAACATAGATACATTCAGAATAAAATAGAGATTTTTAAAATTTAACATCTAGAATAATTTAGGTAGTAAAAAAATTTCATTTTTAATTTTTATTTATGGTGTAAATGCAAGTGTACACTTTTAAGTAATTTTTAAGTAGCGACGTTTTTTTGTAGATAATAAATGGTCTACTTTCAGATCAATTTCAGAGACTTTAAATTGACATTTTGTTTTTTGCAAATGCAACTTGCTATTTAAAAATTACACAACAAAAAGTTTTAGCTGAAAATATACTAGTTCAAAAGCGACATAAAGTACACTTCTGTGCAATAATTTAGGTCTGTGTTAATTGCCTAGCAGCAGTTTCAATAAATAATAAAACACTATACCTTGAAAGTATTATCTGTATTAAAAAACCAAAACTAAGGCCTTTGGAAAAACCGCTCATATTAAATACAACAAAGCCGAAATAGAAAAACCATCTTCTATTTTAGTTAGAATTCGAATTTTTAAATTGTTGTCTAAATGACGCAGTATTTTGACATTAAGGAAATTGGTATATTTACATATTTTCGTAACTAGGAAACCCATCATGTCCGTTTTAAACTATAACATATTTTGTGTGCTTAATTTTATTTCACAGAAGTGTACGTAATATGAAAATCAGATCATTATGTAAAATTTTTGGTGATGAATTAATTTATGATATTGCGTTACTGTTAAGATAACACCCACTATTTAAAAACCTAATTTATTGGTTATATTACAAAAACATAGATATTCTTGGCATTTTAAATAGTTTTATTAAGTTGTTTAGGTTCATGATCTAGTTGAGAAACAATGAAGCATATATTTCATTATGCCACACAGCATCTTTGTTTAATGGCAAAAGGCTGAATAATTAATCTCATTGAAAATACAAAACTAAAGAATTTAATTCTTCATTGCTTTGCCCCTAAAAATACGTCTATTCCAAGATTTAATAGAATAAAACTCATTATTTATCAACATTATTGGAAATACAGATACGATATACAAAGTTTTAACTTAACAGTAACGTTAATTTACATTTCAAACCGCAATTTGTAATTCCTCACGCTTGATCAGCAAAATTTGTTTTAAATATATAAGTGATGTTTTTATAGCGGATATTAAACATGTGAAATTATTCATAATCCATAAACAATGAGTGTAACTAAGGATATAAATACCCATCTTTGGCTGGTTATAAACAAACATAGAAATATACATCCACAGTTGAATAAAACAAAAAAAAAACAAGCTCATCTCTGAAGTACAGTACAAAATTACAGCTTGTTTTGTTGTACAGGTAATTTTTCTTTTAAATATACAAATATAAATGTACATTTTTAGGGATTCGTTGATTTTATTAAAATCATTCATTTTGAAGCCTGAACATTTGGTTTGGTCGTGTAGCGAAGCGGAACGACCAAACCAAATTTTCAGGCCTTTCTAAGCTCGAAATTTTACTTCATGCGCCACGCGTATAAGATTCTAAAATATTGTGAGGTAGGCTCTATATTTTGAATTTTTCCGTCAGCAGCTTCAAACTGAACGCTTTTCGAAAACAACGAACTCTTAAAATTTTAAGCGTATACATCGGGTCATGTATACTTAGTGTTGTCCCTGTACAATGTGTTAATTAATACTTTCTTTAAATTTTAAGAAAATCAAAGTAAATTATTATATAACAATTATAAAATTAAATTGAAAAAATAATTAAATTACCACTTTTACTTTTTTTGCAATCTCAGTTACTGATTAAATCATCCGAAAAATAAGTATACTTTAAGGAAAGTACAAGCTTATCTAAATGAAATGTTTCTTCTATTAGCATTATTTCTAGCGATGTTAGTGATAATTTACGTCGGTAATTTCAACTGGTAATTTGCCGTAAATTACGGTATATTACACTGCTGTGTCGGTAACATTAGTAATATGTATTCGTGGCATGCGTAAGGGATGACAACATGTGAAAAATTTTGGTAAACTGGTTTCACAAATTTACTCATTTAAAACTCACGCTTTTATTTCTAACTTTTTTTCATCTTTAGAGTTCAAAAAAAGAGCCAGTTTTAACAATAATAACAAATATATACACAAAGTTTATCATAATATTTAACTTTTATTCGATTTAAAAATAAATTAAATTATACAGAGAGTTTTATGTAACACCGAACATTTTCATAGCGAGAATTTTTCTTTTAAGTATACATAAGCATACTTTGTACATTTGCCGACGCTCGGTTTGTTAAAAGTATTTAATTTAAAGCTTTAAACGAGTGTTTTCCACTCCCAGGCTAAGCATGAAGTAAAATTTCGAGTTTAGAAAAGCCTGAAAATTTGGTTTGGTCGCCTAGCGCGAAGCGCGGAGCGACCAAACCAAATTTTCAGGCTTTTCTAAACTCGAAATTTTGCTTCATGCGCCACCGGTACGAAACACTGATGCAATGTAAAGTTTAGAGGTGTGTTTTAAACTTCGTAATGTCAGTGTTTTGTATCGGTGGCGCATGAAGTAAAATTTCGAGTTTAGAAAAGCCTGAAAATTTGGTTTGGCCACCAAATTTTCAGGCTTTTCTAAACTCGAAATTTTACTTCATGCTTAGTCTGGGAGTGGAACACACTCATTTCAAGTTTCAAATTGATTTTTTTAACAACGAGTATTTAAAGATTTACGACATATATACGGTATAATTGTAGACATGTATAATTGATTGGCGACAATTTTTAATGGTCATATAGGCAACTCAATTTACACATAACCTAAAAAATAAAGGTGTCAAATTGTATTAAATGAACATGTGCTCTCTGTATGTGCTTAGGGCCAGTGGAACTGGTTTAAGTCACTCATAATACAAATGTGTGGATATGTTTGACTAAAAACTTACCCTGTCGCGATCGTCCGGTTAACTGTTTAGTCAAACATAACTACAAATTTTATTTTATAATAATAATAATAATCCCCTTAGAAAGAAATAATTTGTTAAAAATAACATATTCTTACATGTGATTAGTAGTAATTAGCCGTTATTCAGTTCGTAGGTGTTGATAGTGCCTATAAAGATGATTTTGAAATGAAAACTAACGAATAAACATTTTATGCGCTTGATTACAAACGATCAGGTGTGTCAAATAATTGATATACATTTAAAATTCCCTAGATTTTTAACTGCCAACTTAAAAAAAAATTGAATGAACCGCTTCAACTGAACGCCTCGCGGTGCAACCCACGCCTTGTTGAACTCGAAAGTTCAACTGAACTTGAGTTCAACTCAATCTGGTGCAACCGGCCCTTAATTTCAGAATTGATTAAAAATAAATTAATTCAAATGCAAATCCTTAATCATATTTTTCTTTCTTTATGTTTCAAGGTTTTTTTTCAATGAGATGTCTAATAACTGATTTTCATGTCGAATTCGAAAAAACAAAGTTTGCAGAAGTTTAAATCTCACAGTTTTTTTAAGTTTTTCTAAAAATAAGCATCAATCATTTCCTAAACTTTTATAAAACTGATAATGATATCTTTTAATCTTATAAGTTAAAACCGACTATATAATTAACTATATAATTCATCACATGAGTGAAAAGTCAAGGTTGTTAAACTTACAAACGTCGTCTCAATTCAATATAGTCGACCTCTCTTATTTTGGACCTTGGTTATTGACGTCACGCGTGGAATTCCTCACATGACGTCAAAAGTTAAGGTTCTTAAACCACAAAGGTCTGCTCAGTTCAATATAGTCGATCTCTCCAGTTTACGACTTTGGTTATTGACGTCACGCGAAGTTGTTACACGTATGAAGGTTAATAATCCTATATTATATTAATTTGCAGTCGGTGCCTGTGTTGGCCGCAGCAGAGTTTTTATAATTATTTACGAGAATATTTTTAAGATTTTTTTTTTATTTTTTAATATTCTAAATATTATTTTATCTTTTTACATACAGTATATATTTGGTGTTGTTTGTTACTTCAATAAATATTTGTTATTTCCTATTTAAGTTCCATCTTTGATAATTTGCTTTTGCTAACAATACTTCATACTTTGGGTCTGTTCATTTTATTTATTTATTTTATATCGTATGTTCCAAAAAAATTAAACCTCGAGAGTGCCATGATTTCATCTTTTCAAAAATTTAGGTTGGCTACACGCTTTAAGAATTAACATATAATACTTCCGACATAATAATTATAATATATAATTTCAGAGTTGGAAACCTACAATATTTTTCATGGCACTCTAGATGTTATTTTTTATTGAACATACGATATTTTTATTCATTTTATATTTATCATTTGTTTGTTTTAAGTTTATTCATATTTAATGTATTTCGATTGATTAGTTGAATAATCGATTGAATGTTGATTGAATAATTCAGTAACTAATTTATTTATTGTAACTTGAAGGTGGGAATGAGCACATTTATATTATAAATATAAAAAATCCAATATATTTGAAATTATTTCTGTTGTGTTACGAGTTTAAATTATGTTTTGTATCTTGTTTTGTCAATTCATCGTATTTTAAAATGTAAATGTATTATTGTATTATTAAATTGGAAATTCTGTTAATAGATTAAATTCGAAAATCAATCATGCATTCGATATCTAATAAATCTTGCACTAATTATAAATTAATAACCTTTGTTCAAAACTGGAAACAACAAAAGGGAGACATTGGAAATAAAATCACTGAAGCCGAAAGTTGGCACTCCTATTATTTTAAGGATACAATTTCAAAGCTATAAAATAATTAACAATATTTGAGTTTTTATGGCTCAAAGTTAATATATTTTACAATACAATTTCAAATTTATAAAATAATAAACAATATTCAGATATTTATAAAACCAACAAAGATCAAAATTTAAGTATTGTGAATAAAAATACAGAAGCTACAATTTGTAATTTCTTCGAGAACATTTTAAAGAAAATTATATTTTCTTAGAATAATTATTAAAAATTATTCCTTAGTTTTTTTTATATAAAATTGACAGTCAATCTTTCGTTATTGCTTTGCTGTGATATTGGCACAAGTGAAATTTGTTAATTTTTATTTTATATATAATATCTGCATGCATATTGTTTTGAAGTTGATACCGGCACAACTGCACTCTGGTGGCTATCCAGAGGAAATGAAAATGTGCGGCATGCACATTTTCATTTCTTCTGGACTCTACAATAAAAGTTCACTGACTTTTAAGTAGATTCAATGCAAAACATAAAAATCACTTTTTTTAGTTGTGCGAATATCAAGGCAAAGCAGCCATTTGATATTCATAAAATCAAGGAGGAGTAATCGAAATTGCAAAAAATCGATAGTATTTTTGTTATAGATTTCCAACAAAAAAATCACAAAAATTTTAATAAATTCTACTTTTATATACTCCTATTTTAAATAAAAACCATTCAATTCTACTTTTATATATTTGAGACTAAAAAAATAACTATTGAACTTACTGTAAATTGTGCCATTTGATTTACTTAAATTTGTGAAATTTTTGGGAATACATATTTTTTTTACTGTACAGTAAGTTTTATGTCTAACTTTAATTTGCCAAGTATTACCATGTTTCCGATCATATTACCGAGAATATTACGAAATTTAAAATTACCGGTAGTTTTACATCACTAATTAATTATTTCATATAATAATATCATGCACTGGAAAATTAGCATAATCACGTCCTAAATTGTTTTTTTTTTCTGCAATAACTATAGAATATATTGAAAAACGAATTCGTGCATATTTTAAAATATTTATTTGTGAAGAATTTTATGTTTTTCCACTTATTAGAAACAATAAACTCAACTTGACTAAAAAAATATTATTATTTAAGGGCATGTAACGAAATTTCTAGTCCAAATATAAAAAGGTGGTGATGTGTCTTACGCCGTCAACTAAACAATTGATAATCAACGTACTAAATTTATTCCACTCTAATCAATTGGTTGAAGATTTCACTTGAAGCCAGTGTTTAATACACGTGGCGCATGAATTAAAATTTCGAGTTTAGAAAAGTTCAGTCTTTTCTAAACTCGAAATTTTACTTCATGCTTAACCTGGGAGTGGAAACTCTCGTTTGATTGACGATCAATCAGAAACAAAATTGCAAAAGTTGAAAATAATCAGAAATTATTTAAAATAAACGGAATTTAATTTAATAAAATAAATATAAATGACATCAAATTTTGTGTTTGATTTGATATTTTTGAATATCTATTAAAGATATTCCAATTTCATTTATAGCCAATCAAAGTTTATTAATTTCTGTGTAGATTCTTAGAATTTTATGTTGATTTGATGATCTGTTATTTTTTTTCCAATTGTTTCAAAGAAAACGTTTTCCAAAAATCGATGCTCTTATTGCATAATTTCAACTTTGGCTTTTAAGAAAATGTCGTGACATAACTTCATTCTGTTTCTACAAGATGTAAGTGCATCAATTCTAAGTAAATTCTGTGAATTTCGTGTTGATGGTATAAAATGTAAATTTTTTACAATTTTTGCAAAGAAACCATTCTCCCACAATTGTTAATTTTCTTAAATAATTTCCACTTTGGCTGAATATACAAAGAAAATGCGTCAAGATAATTCAATTTTATTTCTGTAATATATAAGTAAAATAAATTCCAAGTAATTTCTGTGAATTTAATTTCATGTTCATTGTATACAACTTTAATTTTTTACATTTTTTTTACGAAATTTCCACTTTGATTTGATATTTTTGGAAATCTAGTGAAGATATTTAAATTTCTATTATAGCCAATCAAGAATTTCAGGTTGATTTAATAATCCGTTGATTTTTTACAATTTTCTCAGAATGTGGTTATGACTTCTTAATAAACTAACAAATTGCATTGGAAGCTAAACATACTTTATTATTACTATTAAATATTAAAATTTCGGGAGGGACGGAGGGCTACAACCCCCTAAGCCACCTCTGTATATGCCACTGGTTCAATTTATTGCATAATTTCAACTTTGGCTTAAAATTTTGGAAAAATACGTTGAGATAATTTAATTGCAATCAATTCTAAGTAAATTTTGTGAATTTTATATTGATTGTATAAAGCTTGATTTTTAAATGCACACAAATTTGTGTTTGTTCTAAATTTAAACAGCACATTTATTTTGTGTTAAATTTTACAATAAAGGAAAGTGGAAAATAATTTTCTGATTTATCGTCTAAAGAGGGTTTCCACTCCCAGGTTAGGCATGAAGTAAACATTTCGAGTTTAGAATAGCCTGAAAATTTGGTTTGGTCGCGTAGCTCGGAGCGACCAAACCAAATTTTCATAAAACACCGACTTCAAGTGAAATCTTCAACCAACTGAGTTAGAGTGAAGTAAATGTATTGTCATACAAACAAAGTTAATTGTATAATTATGTTTGGGTCAGAACTTTGTTTTTAACGCCCTTAAAATGTACACAAAGAAAAAATCTACCAATTTTAGTACGTGTATTACTATTATTATTGTTTTTTAAATATTCTTGAAACCGGAAATTTTATTTATTTATTTAACTCATTCAACATTCACAACATAATATTTTTTTTCGGTTTTGGATAGTTTAATAAATTCAATTTATTTTTACAACAATAAAATAGTTCTTTCGTTTCTTTTTTATGCAATTGTTACACAGAGAAGAGCAAATTCTAGTTTATTCTCCCACTTTTCTTCTTCTCTAATCTTTCAAACTTCCCCTCTTCTCTAATCCTTCAAACTTTCCCCCTTCTCTTATCTTTTAAACCTTCCCTCTTCTCTAACCTTTCAAACTTTCAAACGTTCCCACTTCTCTAATTTTTAAACTTTCTCTCTTCTCTAATCTTTTAAACTTTTTCTCTTCTCTAATCTTTCAAACTTTCCCTCTTCTCTAATTTTTCAAACATTCCCTCTTCTCTTGCCTTTTAAACTTTTTGTCGTGCCTCTTTTAGTTATTTTTTTAATATATTTGTTTTATGAGAATTTTTGATTTTTCTGTTTTAAAATCAGCATTGATATTTGTGATGAAAGTATGAATAAAATTGCCAATACTTTTTTGTAGAATACTCTAAAACATTTAAACTGCAATTTTTGAAGCAAACAACATATTTGACTAAATCAAACCCTACAACATGGGTTGCGTAAAGAATCGCACTTTAAATGTTTTGCTGTATTTTTGTATTAAACAACCAAAATAGTAGGAAACATTTGAATGAGACAATTACAAATATTTTACTTTCTTTGTAGTATATCTCTATTTTTTCAGAATATTTGTCCCCAAATCCAGGGACGTAATTAAGATGACAATGTGTCGTGTTTAATACGTTTAGATCGTGGTCGACTTTTTCTTAATGATATACAATTATTTATTTAACGTTTTCATAGTATTACCATAGTAATTTTGACACACACTATTGAATAAGTAATATATTACTTACTTATATATTACTTTTCAATGCACACACACATACCCACAAATTTTACAAATCCAAATTATATTATAATTAATGATTTAGATGCCGCAAATTACTCAATAAACTATTTTCATTGTTTGCTAAAAAAATATCTTATCAGAAAAAAACTGTACCTACTCTCTTTTAAAACAAAATTGTCTTTCAGCAGAGATGCGTTCGCAAAACATTTTTTGTGATGATGAGATAATACAATAATTACTGCATAGATAAGTTTTTTAAAACACTAACACACCGAGAGCGTTTAATTTCAGCACTCGCGTTTATACAGGAAATCAAAAATCAAAATACTCAAAAATTTCTCAAGTTGCGGTTATCTTCGCTTCAGATAACTTCCTTCCGTTTTGTCCGACTTTGACTCTGGCATTTCCAGTATCGCTCGTCATCGCCGTGCTTATTTCAGAAAACCAGTGGGCATTATTTTGATTCGCAGCGACGTTAAAATGTTTTTTTTTAGGATGAATATACAAAATATAAACACACCTGAAATTTAAAAAATAATAAGACTAGAAATAATTAAGAGTAAATTTGAATTTAAATTTAAAGATAGCCTGAATTGACACAGAAATGTTTTCAACTTAAATAAAGCTCGGCCACCTTTTATATTTTTTATTAATGTAGAGGGTTATTCGAAATAAAGGAAGAGATTTCAAACATTTATTTCTGTCAAATTACAAAAGATGGAAACACAATTCCAACGTTCCTGAAAAGAGAAAAGTTCAATTTTCGTATGCATTCAATATGTGCACCATGTGCACACGACAAATATCAAAATGGCGGCTCATTTCTTGCCACACACGAATCAGCTGGTCTCTAGTTATCGCTTCAACAATTCGATGTTGCAGATTTTCAAGAGTGTCAGGCATAGGGGGGCTAAAAATACGGTCTTTTACGTTACCCCACAGATAAAAATCACAAGGAGTGAGGTCTGGACAATCAACATGACAAGCAACAGCGACTGTTCAAATTTTAAACTTTTGGCTGTCTAGAAACGTTGGAATTATGGTTCTACCTTTTCTAGTTTGGAAGAAATAAATGTTTGAAATCTGTTCCTACTTTTTAAATAACTTAAAAAAAATTACTACCGCTTAATCGAATCGTAACTCGAATTGACAGAAAATGTTGTTAACTTCAGTAAAAGTCAAATTTTAATGAAGCTGAAAACATTTAATAATGTCAATTCGAGTAAGCTGTGGTTAATTTTCTTTTTAATTAAATCTTTATATTTTAATTTTACCTTGCATGCAGTTGAATATGAAGCAAATAGCATCAAATGTCTGAGTCGTCGTGTTCGCTCTGGATGAAACTATGGATGAAATGAGATGAAACAGCCAAGTTACTCCCATTATAAGACACAGTTTTATTAGCATCACTAATCTAGAAGTAATATAAAACAAATGTTACATTCAAATTGGATAAAGTAAAACACTTGTATAATACACCCCTATGACCAAAACAAGGGTGTTACTTTACTCAGTGTGAAAATTATTAATAAATCTAGAAGTCACAATAGACAAATGTTACATTTAAATCGAATAAAGTAAAACACTTGCATACTTGTATACTCCTATGAAACAAAACAAGGATTTTACTTTAACCAGTTTAAAAATATGGTTCCATTAAGGAGGTAGCGCAACAAGTATTAAGTAAATATCACAATTATTTTAAAATGTATTTATAAGAAACTTACTTTTCGACATCCGCGTTCCGTTTTTGCGATCTCTTGGCTTTATCATTTGTCGGACTCGTCTTCATTTTGTTGATCTGATTTTTTACTTGAAAGCAATACATGATGGTCTTCACGCAGAATATAATGTTTGGTACGATCAGGAGTATTACAGGTCCTGTGAAGAATACGAAGTGGTCGTACGTTCCGTTCCCTGAAAAAAGTAAATACATACTAATACAAGAGGGAGTGTAAATTAAAAAATATTGTATGCTGGGCCAGTATTCCTTTTCAAAAAGTGCCTCTATAAGGTCAAACTTATTATGTCTAGATTCAATAGATTTTCAATAATAAAATAAAAACGAAATTGTAGAACATCAGTTTTTTGGTGATATCTTAAAAACAAAAGAAGATATTTTAAATTTGTTTTCATATTATTGGTAGGCCCTAAAATACGCAACTTTGTCCTAATTTAACCGACTATCTATCTCCTCAAATAACGGATCCCCATACATTCTGTTTAAATACGGACACCCTGTATATAAAATCAAATTTATACATTACATTTCAATAGAATTTATAAAGATTGTAAAGAAACGAATAACGTTATAAAAATAAACAAAACAGTTTTTAACAAAGTTTACTAATTTTCCTTCTTTTAATGTTTAGTAAATATCTCATTCATTTGATTCGACGAAGTCTTTAAAATCTGGATAACAAAATCCGAACTACAGATGAAAATTCAGGACATATGGGCCTCTAAGGGCTCCAAGGTCCCTATTTCGCGTTAATATAATATCGACTGGGGCTCACAAATGCATCAAATGGTGGTTTTCTGCATGCGAAATGAAATATAGACGATTATAAAAGTGTACCACAATATTGTTATTGGTAATAAAATGTAAGAATTTTGTATAAAAAATGAAAACAAATAATTGAATCACTTATTTTAACATTTCATGATAATTTTCTTTTTATTTATTATTTCGTGACGGATGGAATATTATCAAGGTCTTTAATAATTGTAGTTAGAATTCCTATTGTCTAAATGTTCTCACTAGTTATTACTTGTTTCCTGGTTTTTCCAATTATGTTAATAACAATCAATTTTGAAACAAGTGGAAAAAATAACAACTCTAAACTAAAGTTCCCATGTATAAACATTTTACACTAGAAATGATTTTATCTAATATGTTAGTCTTGATTATGAATGTATTTTAAAACTAAAAAATATGTTTTAATTGATTAATCATAAAAAATATTTTTAAGAAAATTACGTTGTCATACAGCTGAATAACATGAGCCATTAAGTGACTTTAGAATGTGAATGTGTTCCTGGCGTTCAACTTAGAATATATTTGATTGTTTAAGTTTTTAAAATTAATTACGAGCATATCAAATCTGAGCAGTATATTTTGAACTTCACATGAATCAGTGTTTTCTACACGTAGCGCATGAAGTAAAATTTCGAGTTTAGATAAGTCTGAAAATTTGGTTTGGTCACGTAGCGCTACGCGACTAAACCAAATTTTTAAGCTCTTCTAAACTCGATATTTGACTTTATGCTCCAGGCGTATAAATCACTAAAATAATGTGAAGTTTAAACTATACTGCTTGTTTGATTTATTTCAAAATTCTAGAGCAATTTGTTTTGAAAAATGTAAAAGTATACTCAAAAGAAAAAAATCCCTGTATGTTTCGTAAATATAACTTTAAATTGTAAGTCAAGGGGTTGACATAAATTGACATATCGTCAAAATTTAAAAAAAGATTAAAAAAGCATGTAATCATTGACAATTTTAATAAGAATATTGACATAAAATTATAACTTGAGTTATACAATTATAGAAGTACTAATAAATAATCTACATGCAACAATAAGAAAAATATAAAAATTGACTAAGATCATACAATATTAATCATTTTATCAACATTAACAAATTGAATTATAATTCACAAATAAACATCAAAAGCAAACTACTCTCAAACAAATAGTAAAAATTGATTAAATAAACAATAAGATTCTTAAATTTGGCTACATAAACAATAATAATAAAAAATCGACTAAACACTTATAATGTTTTTGTAATATTTAGTTAGTCGATAATGGCCTAATGAGGTTTACTGCAAATTATAAATATCTTTCTTTTTTAGGATTCATACTCGAAATAATTTAATGAATCACAATATTTAAAGTTATTCAGGCACTTTTTGCCCAACCTTTATATTACATTATAATTTAATCTAAGATAAAATCCTGGCTGCGCCACTGCTCGTATTTACACTACTACCACTAGTACTACTACTACTACTGCACGTGTGGGGTTGCTAGTCCTCCATCGGGCGCCTCCCCGGGTTGCGAATAGGGGAATACCTCTCAGATATGGGTGGTACATGGGAAATTAAATACCAGGGGCGGACAAAAACTAGCAAGGGGTAGACTGGACTCCTGAGCCGTAGCGAAGGCGACCAGCCTAGGGAAGGCCACCCAAACAAACTGAAGTAGAAAAACATGATGTGTGATGTTAACAACAAAATACCCCAGGCGGTAAATAACCCGTCCGCTGGTTCAGACCGGGTGAAAGCCCAGGTGATCAGTGCAGGCCCTACGGATTCTGGGGAGGGCCAATCACACGGTCCCACAAACATCAATATTAACGGTGAAGAGGACGAACCGGAAACAAATTTTTCTTCGCCCAAGAAAGATTTCATTCAAAAAATGAAACGCGATGAAGACAAGGAATTCCTTCGCTGCAAAGATGTATTTGATAAAATGAAGGCTGCAGCGACTAGGCAGAGGAACATGTCAATGGACATTAGAACTAGCCTTCTGGAGCTCGAAGAATGTCTAGACGACATCAACTACTGCAGAGACAGCTGGGCGAAGGCACAATCCGAGCTCTCGACCAATGCAGCCTCAAAACATACACGTACAGTGGAGGCTCCAAAAGAAGGGAGCCTCGATGCCGGCAGTACCAAAAGGGCCGCTAGCAGCCCCATTGCATGCAAAGATGATAAACGGCAGAAGAAAGATGCAAATACTTCGCAAGAAAAATGGACGAAGGTCGTATCCACAAAAAAGCTGCGTAAAGGAAAGCGAAAAGGCCAAACTAGTGATAAGCCAGACCCTAGTATCGTTCCTACACAGAACGAGACAACGAAATAACCTGGAAACAGCGCTCTGGTGCCAACCGCACAGCAAAGAAGATAACAACCAAACGCCGCGGAGAGGCGGTGCTCATTGAACCGGCCAAGGGTTAATCTTACGCTGAAATCCTGGCCAAAATCCGCATAAAGGTAAATCCCAACGACACAGGGACACAAGTTAAAACAATATATCAAACAAGAACTGGGGGAGTGTTGGAACTAGGAAACAAGACTGGAGACAAAGTCGCGTTCTGTAATGCACTAAAAAATTCAGAGAAACTGTTGAGATCAGGGATCTCAATGGGTTTACTACCAAGGAAGAAGCTACTAACGCTATTTCTAAGGAGTTGGGTCAGCTTACCAAAGATGCCAGGGTCAAGGTGGAAAAAATTGGCAGGGAACAGAGTATGGTCATCGTTACGATGTGGACATTTCGCTCGGGACTGCAACGGACCGGACAGAACTGGCTTATGTTACAAGTGCGGCGACACGAGTCACAAGCGCAGAGAACGGCCTTTGAGCATTACAAAGAGAGGACAATATAGATGATCTAGATCATCTACCTAGTTCTAGAAAGTGCAGAGTTTACAGAGACGCACTGGACAAGGTAAAAGCGCTGGCAAAGTGATTACCATCTTACAGGCCAATATGAACAGAAGTCGAACCGCGAATGACCTACTACGCCAGTTATGCTGCGAAAATAATTTGGTTATTCTGCTCATCAGCGAGCAGTACGAAAACCACTCCTCTTCGACCTGGTACCGTGACGAACTGGGAACGTTTGCTATTTGGACCCGAGAACCAAATAAACTACAAGTGACCATAAGCGGAAGCAGTAGGGGCTTCGTATGGGCGCGGTGTAGAGATATTGCATATCTTAGCTGCTATCTCACCCCAAACGAGCCCATACAAGATTTCAGGGAAAAGGTGGACGCGTTGGAGGACCAACTCCTTAGTATACGTGGTAAGGTGATTGTCGGAGGCGATTTTAATGCCAGAAGCACCGAATGGGGAATGCCAAATACCAACTCACGCGGCAAATACCTACTGGAAATGGCTGCCAGAACCGGATTAATAGTCCTAAATACTGGCAACACAACAACTTTTCGCCTGCCAATAAGGAGCTCGCGGAAATAGCTAAAGATTGGGAAGTTATAGAAGATTATACTGGCAGTGATCACCAGTATATCACAGTGCATTTTCTAAATATTCGGGGCATACGTCAGCGAGATACAAAAATTTCAAGTTGTTGGAACGTTAAGAAGCTTGACGAAAGCAAATTTTCTGAAGTGATTCACGTCGGTGTACCACATCTTACGCTGGCCGACGAGCATATCAATCGTACTGCAACTGAAGAAATCACAGATAAAACAATGCGACTTCTAAAGAAAGCCTGTAATGCATCGATTCCCTCTTCTAAACCAAGGCATAACAAGCAGCCTACCTACTGGTGGACCGACGAGATCTGTGAGCTCCGTAGGACTTGTCTTCGCCTAAGACGTAAAGCACAGCGGAAAGGACCAGGGATGAAGCAAACAGAGTTTTCGGAGAGCATAAACTTCTGGAAAAAAAGCTACGACACACTATAAACCGTAGCAAGGCACTCCAATGGAGGAAGCTCGGTGAAGAGGTGGATACCGATCCCTGGGGCCTTTGTTACAAGATCGCGACAAAAAAACTCGGAGCTAGAACAGCGAGCGCCGTCATGGACGAGGAGACGATGAGAGACATTGTCAGTACCTTGTTCCCATCCAACCGGCAGCGAATTAACATAGCCGAGACCGTCGACACTAGGGAAATACCACCTTTCACTGAGGAAGAGCTGAAGGTTCCTGTAAAATCGCTCAAGAATAGAAAATCCCCAGGACCGGATGGAATCCCTGGGGAAGCATTGAAGGTTCTCTTTAGGACTTGCCCAGACCCTCTGCTAATGCATGCTCAACGGCTGGAGTCTTTTGCACCCGCTAGAAGACCGCGCGGCTTGTACTAGTAAGCAAGGGAATAGGCAGCGCACTCCAACCGTCCTCATACCGCCCTCTATGTATGTTAGATACGGCTAGAAAAGTGGTAGAAAAGCTCATACAGCCCCGCGTCTTATCCCCGGTCCGTTCAGCCGGTAATCTATCTGAACAGCAATACGGTTTCCGCCGTGGACGCTCTACCATCGATGCAGTGCCGCAGGCCGTAAAAGCTCTCGAAAGGGCACAAGAGGGGAACCACCACTCAAGGAGAATTGCACTGCTAGTCACCTTCGACGTTAAAAATGCTTTTAATTCAGCACATATTAAGAGCAGTGCGAAAGTTCCAGGTCGCCAACTACGTTATTAGAATTGTAAGGGATTACCTAGATGATCGATCGTTGAACTACAATACAACTGAGGGACAACGCTCGTGGAAAGTAACAGCAGGGGCAGCTCAAGGATCAATCTTGGGGCCCGATCTATGGAATGTGGGTCATGATAAGAGTTAGCGGATGGATGACAGACCACGGGCGGACACTGGCAACCGCAAAGACAGAGATCGTTATCCTTACCACAAAAAGAATATCAACGATATTGGAAATGTTCGTGGAAGAGGAGCAAGTGACAACGAAGCCAACAGCGAGGTATCTTGGCATTACAATAGATACCAAACTCTCATTTAGCTGTCATATTCAGAAAGTGGCAGAAAAGGCAAAAGCTGTGATGGCATCCTTAAGTAAGATCATAGCTAACACCCATGGTTCGAAGCCTAGTAAACGCCGCGTACTGATGACGACAGTCCAGTCCATACTACTATATGGAGCAGAGATATGGGGAGACAAAATGACTGTAGAATTCCACCGCAAACGTGTACCCTCCGTGCAAAGAAGAGCAGCCCTCAGAGTAGCGTGTGCATACCGTACGGTCTCTGAGTCAGCGGTTCTGTTAATTGTCGGAGTGATCCCCATTGGGCTATTGGCGATCGAACGAAAGGCCATTTACGGTCAGAAGGCCGAGTACGAGCGCAAACAGGCCAAAAAGATAGAGAGGGAGAGAACACTCCAGAAATGGCAGGCCAAGTGGACAGCAAGCGGTAAGGGCAGGTGGACTGCCAGGCTACTCCCCGTCCATGGGTAGAGCAAACACATGGAGAAGTATCCTCCTACATGACGCAGTTCCTGAACGGACATGGATACTATGGGTACTACCTCTACAGGATGGGGAAGTTTGCAGCTCCAGCGTGCAAGTACTGGGGACACGCTAAAGAAGACGCGGAGCATACGTTCTTCTTTTGCAAAAGGTGGACGCCAGAAAGATTGGCATTAGGGCAACGATTCGGAGAACTGTCTCCAGAGTCAATTATAAAAAGTATGCTTGCTACCGAAGATCAGTGGGACCTAGTACCGACCTACGCGAAGAACGTCCTTCGCTAAACACATGAAGAGGAAGCGCAACGTGAAATTTGAAAGGCCTATTTGGCAGGTCGAAAGGCCCAACCCGAAGTAATGTGGTGAACGGTTCCGGGTTAGTGTCCTAGAAGATAGTGGGAGGGGTTTTAGTCGGTAGCCGCATGGAGTCCGACACACAGCACGTAAACGTATTAGCGATGGGTAATCCCCTCAGTCCGTTACTTGCTGAAATTTTCATGAATTCATTAGAAGAAATAATTAGTAAACACCCATTGTTTAATAAATGCCTATACTGGTTTAGATATGTTGATGATATTCTCACCTGTTTCACAGGAACGGAGAGACAGTTAGATCAACTTTTAAATTTCATTAATTCAATTCACAAGGATATTTCATTCACTAGGGAGATCGAATCTAATAAATCTATTAATTTTTTAGACTTAACAATTTCACATCCAGGTCAAAAACATGAATTTAATATTCTTCACAAGCCGACCCATACAGATAATACGATCCATAGCACATCATTCCATCCTATGCAACATAAACTAGCAGCTTACCATTCCATGTTGCATAGGCTAACCACTATCCCCCTATCAATTAATAATTTTAATAATGAGCTCAACAGAATTCTCATAATAGCTAATAACAACGGCTTTCGTCAAAAGCTTATCTTAGACATCCTTTATAAAAAACAAAAACAACAAGCCCTGAAATTAGTATATCCCACCAATTTTCAAAATCAGAATAATAAATATAGCTCATTAACATTTAACGGCCCCCCTTCGATTGCCATCAGCAAAAAACTCAAATCCTTAAACCTAACTCCTTCTTTTAGAACGGTCAATTCACTTAATAAATTCATTAATAATTCTAAAGACAAATCTGATAAAACTACGAACTCTGGCGTGTATTTGCTGGAGTGTGGAGATTGCCCTAAGGTATACGTTGGACAAACTGGACGTAGCTTCCCAGATCGCATTTCAGAACATTAAAAATGCTTTCAATTTAAGAAAACCTCCTCAACCTACGCCAATCATTTAATCGAATACCAACATAACTTTAACCCTAAATTCAAAATTTTGCACGAATGTAACAAAAGTCGTAAATGAAACTTATTGGAAGAAAAAAGGTATTCTATTAAATGACCAAATAGAAGTAAACAATTCACCCCTAATCAATATTTAGTCGCTCAAAATTGTTTGTATTAGTTTCAGCCTAATTACCTCATTACCCCCCCCCCCCCCCTTCTATTAACTTAATTGCATTTGTATATAAGCTTTTACCTGTACTTTGTAAAATCATTATTTCATCTGCCTTATGAAGCCACTGTGTGGTGAAACATGTTGCAGTGTTCAACAATAAAAGTGAAACCCTCCCAACTGCGTTGTTTTATTTCAAATAGTAAATGTATTTCCCCTCCCACCATACAAAAATACTACTACCACTACTACTAATTTGACAATTTTATCATGAAAATACTTGAGTTTTTTTTTTGTTCTCTTTTAAATAATTTCATTTATGCTTACTCAAAAACAAAACACAATCTTTCTTTTCATAATATTGTATTTTATTTGTCCAATCAACAGAAGCCAATTACGAAAACACATAAACATAAACACAAAATATCTAAATATGACGGCAATTCCATAAGTGCAGTCAAATGGGTTGTTACCTTGACTGTGAATACACAAAATTGAGAGTGATATTTAGATTTTCAAAGTACTTTTAATTTTCAACAAAATCTGTGAAAATAAAAAGGATTCAAAGCGCATTTAAATTTTTTTTTAAGTTTTAAACAAATATTTTTCAATTATTTAATGTTTTCTTTTTTTCTCAATGTTTCCTAAAACATCTATCATGATTTCGAAAAAGTAGTAAATAGATGGATGGATGATACAGAAAATACGATATATCTTTAAAATTTTAAAACATAATTGACGAAAATCACCGAAATTAGCAAATAAATAAGAAGAATAATCATATTTTTCCAAATCGTGTAGAAAATTGTACTATTTATTAAAATCTATAATCTAAAATAATATAACAACGATAACACTGGTCGGCATGAAAATCGGCCCTGACACCATTCCTGCTGATTCTTATGTAAAATGACCTCCTGAATCCGAATATGACCCCATTTTCCCCCATCACTCACCGTTTTCGAGGGAGGCCCCCCCACCTATTTTTGTCACTTTTCGATAATTTGGAGGGATGAAAAGGATTATTTTAGCCTTTACGTTTCTTCTGAGGGGCTAGAGAGGTGAAAAGTTCCAAAACATGAACATTTGTAGCAAGGAGGTAGATTTGGGGGGGGGGGATTTGCCCCCTTAAATTGTAAAAAAATCCTTAAAAATGATCGATTTTTCCGTTTTTTTCGCAGTTTTTTCAGTTATTTTCTACATATTCCAGCTTCCATCCCCACTCATCCTCCCCCAAACAATAAAAATATATAGCAACAATATATAGCAACAATAATAAAAATATATAGCAAAAATAATAAATATATATAGCAACAGTTCGGAAGATTCACTGTACCACGCTGGCGCTCTCAATAACTCGCGCGCACAGGTTTGCCCAGGAAAATTTAGGAGCAGTTTCGGATGAACACGAGGAACGGTTTCATCAAGACATATCTAAGTTCGAGAGGAGATTTTCGGGGAAGTGGAATGCGAGCATGTTAGCAGAGTACTACTGGTTTTTGTTACGAGAAACTTCTACCTCAGGGTACAAAAGGAAAGCAAGCACCAAATGAAGGTACTTATCTTAGTTATTTATTATTCTTTACATTTATCATTTTACATTTATTATTTTACTTTTTATTTTTATCGTTTACAGCTAAAATAATCCTTTTCACCCCTCCAATGGATGGGGGAAACGGGGGGAGTATTGAGAGCACCAGCGTGGTACAGTGAATCTTCCGAACTGTTGCTATATATTTTTATTATTGTTGCTATATATTGTTTCAATATATTTTTATTATTTGGGGGTGTTTGGGGGAGGATGAGGGGGAATGGAAGCTGGAATATGTAGAAAATAAGTAAAAAAACTGCGAAAAAAACGGAAAAAATTGATCATTTTTAATGATTTTTTTACAATTTAAGGGGGCAAATCCCCCCCTCCCCCAAATCTACCTCCTTGGTAGATGTTCATGTTTTCTAACTTTTCACCTCTCTAGCCCCTCAGAAGAAATGTAAAGGCTAAAATACTCCTTTTCATCCCTCCAAATTATCGAAAAGTGATAAAAATAGGTGGGGGGGGGCCTCCCCCGAAAACGGTGGGTGATGGGGGAAAACGGAGGTCATATTCGGATTCAGGAGGTCATTTTACATAAGAATCAGCAGGAATGGTGTCAGGGCTCGAAAAAAAAAATATTTTTGCAGACCAGTGTAATCAATTGTCAATTCTGTTATTGATAAAACGACTGTTTTCTACTCCCAGGTTAAACATGAAGAAAATTTCGAGTTTAGAAAAGTCTGAACGTTTGGATTTGGACGCGAAGCATCCAAATCCAAATTCAGGCTTTTCTAAACTCAAAATTTTACTACGTCACGCGTATACAACACTAATTTATTCTAAAGTTTAAAAACAGATACATATTTCATCTTTCATTATCCAAACCTACTGAAAGTGGAATTAAAGGTGTGAAATATACACGACTTTGATAAAGGAAAGGAGACTTAACTGATTTTCGAAAACTTATTTTAAAGTCGTAATTCAAATTTATATAAAATTTCAAAAATACTAGCTTTACATTTTCCACGTTTATTTCAAAGATAATGCTAAAATAAAAAGATTTCGCGACACACTTGGAACATTTTGAGGCACACACTTTGCTATAGTGATGAAAAATAAAAGGAAAATTGATAAAACATTTAAATAAAATCCAATTTGTGAAAATCATCGAAATTTTATAATTAAAAAACTTTATAAAACTTTACTTTATTGACGGAATGTAATAAATTACAAATCATGTAACATGACAATAATAATCAAAACATATTGAAAATTTTACAAATGCCCAAACATTTATCATGATTTGGAAGAAGAAGTAAAGACTGACGGCAAAAAAATTATGATATAACTTTATAATTTTAACATGATTGACGAAAATCACCGAAAGAAAATTGTACTAATTATTGAAATCTCGAACTTTGATAGAACTCGATATTTTTTTTTATAAGTTTTTTCTTGTTTTCTTTAAACTTTGATGAAAAAACAGCAATAATCAATTAATAATTGTTTCAATGTGAAACGAGTGATTTTTCATTCCAAGAGTAAGCATGAAGTAAAATTTCGAGTTTAGAAAAGCCTGAACATTTGGCTCGGGCGCGTAGCGAAGCGGAGCGACCTAGCCAAATTAGGCGTTTCCTAACTCGAAATTTTACTTCATGCGCCACGCGTACAAAA
The DNA here is from genome assembly GCA_932526585.2 of Philonthus cognatus. Lineage (NCBI taxonomy): Eukaryota > Metazoa > Arthropoda > Insecta > Coleoptera > Staphylinidae > Philonthus > Philonthus cognatus. The sequence continues at coordinate 117,146,677 of OW052241.1, read as the reverse complement.
CACTTATTTAATGTAAAATGGTCTTTAACCAATTGACAAGTAAAATAAGTTTAGTATGTCAATTATCATCAATTGTTTAAATCACATATGGGCAACCCCCGGCCCGCTGTAAGATATGATCCGGCCCGCGAGACATTTTGAAAAAACCCAATTAAAAAAATATTACATTAGGTACTTTATACTCACGGGAGTGACAGTGAGGCGGCAAACATCAAATTCTTTGATGTTTGCCGCCTCACTCTTTGATAATCGCCGCCACTCGACTTGCTCGATCAAATTCTTTGAGGTTTGCCGCCTCACGGGCGACACATCAAAAGATTTATTGCTTCTCAATTATTCTAAACTAGTTTATTCAAGATTATTCGTTCATTTTGCCTATATAAGCGGGTGGATGGCCCGAACGTTAGTTCAGTTCTATTTGAGCTAGCGAAGTGATAACTTGGACAAGCGATATCCTAGCGAACTGCTCGAGCCGTCAACTTGCTTTGTGACTTTGTGTGCATCTTGAGTGGTTACTGACTATAGTTTGTTATTAAGTTTATTGAACGAAAAGTAAACAAAAATGATGTCTGGTGGAAAGAAACGAAAAGTAGATACAGAGGGTCGCCATTTTCAAGAAAAATGGACTGAAAAATTATTTTTTATCTTGCACAATGGTAAGCCTATTTGGTTGCTGTGTAATGAATCCATTTCAGTAATGAAAGAATTCAATATAAAGAGGCATTACTCAACTAAGCATGCTACGCTGCACTCACTGACAGGACAATTAAGAACAGACAAAATCCAGAAGCTTACCACAAATTTAGAAAAACAGAAACAAATATTTCATAAACAAAGAACACAACTTGATAATGTTGTGAAAGCTAGTTTTATAGTTAGCTCAAAATGATCGCTAATGATATAAAAACAACATTGACTGACTGGCTGGTTTTCAATCATTTTCCATAGCATTAGACGAGAGCACTGTCACCGATTTGTCTGACACAGCTCAACTGGCTATATTTATTCGAGGTGTTGATAAGGAGTTCACTGTTACCAAGGAATTGCTTGCTTTACAGCCGCTAAAAGGAACCAATACAGGAGATGATATTTTTATTAAAGTTCAAAAGGTATTCACAAGTTTTGGCTTGACATGGTCAAAATTAATTGGAGTATGCACTGATGGTGCACCTTCTATGGTCGGCTTACGTAAAGGTTTCATCAGAATTTTGAATGAAAAAGCAACAAAATTAAATGTGCAAAAAGATGATTTAATAGTCCTTCATTGCATTATCCACCAACAGAACTTGTGTTCTAAGTCCATTCGACTCCAGAATGTTATGAATGTGGTAGTAAAAACCATCAACTTTATTCGATCCCGAGGACTTAATTATCGTCAGTTGAAGGCGTTTTTGGATGAAATATCAGCTGAATATAACGACGTAACATATTATTGTGAAGTCAGATGGCTGAGCAAAGGAAAAATGTTGAAACGGTTTTACGAGCTTAGAAATGAGATATGAAAATAAAAGATAAACCACTATCTGAATTAAGTGACCCAAAATGGATATGTGACTTACCATTTGTGGTCGATCTTACAGGCTATTTGAATGATTTAAATTTAAAACTTCAAAAACAAGGACAGTTAGTAAATGATTTGTACAGCCATTTAAAAGCGTTTCAGATCAAACTGCGCTTGTGGGAGTCACAGATGCTGTCTGGTAACAGTTACCATTTCAACACGCTCTCTGCGTATGAAAATATTGCTTATGCTCAATGTGCTGATGAACTCAAGTTACTGTCGGAACAATTTTCGAACAGATTTTGCGACTTCAAAAAAATGGAAGACTGTTTCAGTTTATTTGCTACTCCTACAACATATATTGTACAAAATGCTCCAATACATTTACAAATGGAGTTGATCGAGATTCAAGAAAACTTACTCCTAAAATCCAAACTTGAAGACGTAGAGTTGTGCGATTTCTACAAAAAATACCTAGAAGAAAACAATTTTCCGCAGCTTAGAAAATTCGCAAGAACATTGATTTGTGCGTTTGGCAGTACTTATAAATGCGAACAGTTCTTTTCATTGATGAAAGTTAATAAATCAACACATCGTACAAGACTGACTGACGATAATTTGGAAAATGCTTTACGTCTTTGTGTCAGTGGAATTAATCCAAATATCGATGGATTAGTTTCCCAAATTCAAGCTCAAGTGTCTCATTGATTTCGGTGTATTTAACTTTCGTAGTTTGTAACAATTGCAAATTTAACGATTTAATTATAATGTACCATTTTTGTAAATTTCATTTTGTTATTTTAATAAATTGTACTATAATAACATTGTCGTATTATTTCATGTCTAATATCTATCGCAAAAAATATTATCACTACTTTAAAATGCACTAAGTACTTTTAAACGCGGCCCGCGAACGTATTTGCACGCTAAAGTTTGGCCCTCAACATGTCAAAGGTTGCCCATACCTGGTTTAAATGATGGCAAAGTGCCATGATGGACACATCACCCTTTTTTTTATCAACATTAGTTTTCAAGTATAACACAAACTTACATTTTTAAATAAAAACCATAGTGAAATTTGAAATAAAAGCACTTGGTTTGTTTTACTAACTTTTTAATTTATTCCGACTAGTTTCGGCTACAAGCTATTATCAAGGAATGTGAAACGATAGTTATTTACAATTTTATATTTCATTTAAAAAAATGTTAGCCATAAAACAGTAACGATTATTAAACAAGTACAGTTCTTTGTCATCTACTATCCAGTAATTTCTATTAATACGACAGTACAGAAGAATTTAACCTGAGCCTTCTTTATTTGAAATTTTATTTATTCATATGATAAAATTTTATTAAGTACAAAAAACTCTTTAATAAAATTTAATTCTAAGTAAAAATGTAGGTAAACAAATATTATTTTGACACTAACTACGAGTATATATATATTTTTAATTCTGATAAGAATGTTGTTATTGTGGTCTTATTTCGGAACTTTCTGAATTGGAAACATGTTCATTTCGTTGGGAATTTTTTTATAAGCGAGTAGAGAGGTAAAAACAATTTCAAACTAAATTTATCCCTATCAAAACATTTAAAATATTCACACAATAAAATCCAAACAAAAAGAATTGTTATAGAATTTACGAAAAATATTGTGTTGCATGTTAACACGAATAATTATAAAAAGAAAAAATTGAAATAAAGAAAATCTATGAAATTGGAAAAATTCTTAGTGAAGAAAAATATTGCATCTGTTTTTTGCTCATAAGTTCTTTTAAGTGGAAATATGTGAACTGTTTTTTGTTCTTTAGATATACATGTATAAACATATTACAATTGCAATACAATATAATACAATATGTTTTATATTATTTAATTACATACAGTTATTTTTTTAAAGTTTTTAAAAGAGTTTAATTTGATGCTTTATACGAGTGTTTTCCACTTCCAGATTAAGCATGAAGTAAAATTTTAGGCTTTTCTAATCTCGAAATTTTATTTCATGCGCCAGTCGTATAAACTGGTTTTAAGCAGGGTTGTTATGTTTAAAACACTTTGTTATAAAATAGTGTTTTAAACATGTTCAAAAACAGCCAACACGATGGCTGTTTTGGATTAAATGGTTTTGTTTTAAACATGTTTTAAATGGTAAATTCGTTTAAAACACGTTTTAAATGAATTTTTTTTAAAGTTTTTTTTAATTGTCTTAAATTAGTTAAACTAAATTTTATACTACTTTATTAATCATTTTGTGTTTACGTTTTCAAATGTTACTTAAATTGTTGGAGATATTTCAATTTATATTATTAAAAAATCAAATTTTATCATAATAAAATATCATAAGTATGTGTGCATAAATGTGATTTAAAACGTATTATAAACATGTTCAGCCTTACTAATAGAATTGCCGTTAATATCATTATAGTTTAATGCCAATTAATCTTTACTAGACTCATATGAACACGATACTAACATTTTGTATTAATAGAGCAAAATCTACATGTTATTAGTTAGTTTTGAAATAATTATAGGATGAACGTAGCAACATTATTTTTTCATGTGCTCTAACTTCATTGTAATCAAGTAATTTAGAAGGCTTGTTACACTGTTTTTTTTTTATGTTTGTGAAAATATAATTCTTTTGATATATTATTAGATTGAAATGTACTTGAAACGACTGTCTCCACTCCCAGACTAAGCATGAAGTAAAATTTCGATTAGAGAAGCCTGAAAATTTGGTTCGGTCGCGTAGCGCTACGCGTAAAACACTGATTTCAAGTGAAGTTCATAACATACTGATACGGTTTATACATTTATGATTTATTGCATTATTGAATAAATTTTAAATAACCCTATTTTCTTATGACAGTTAAGATTATGTATGAGACTAGGGCTATTGAATTATTAGTTGTAAACTAACAATAGTAATCTACTAAAACGTTTTATTAATCCGAAAATGTCAATATCATCCTCAGACCTGTTAGGCTGGTTATGTTTAAAACAGGTTTTAAACATTTCTTAAGCACGTTTTAACATGTTTTTAATTGTAATATAAAAAACACGTTTTGTAAAAAGAGCTATTTATAGTAATTAAGATGAAAAAAACGTTTTTTTTTAAAACCCTGGTTTCAAGTGAAGTTCAAATATCAAAAGATTTACAGCGTATAGTTGGGATATGTATACTTAAAAATAAAATTCCCTTTATTACAATTGCAATATAATATATTACAATTTCTTTTATATTATTTTATTACATATAGCAGAATTTACGAGAGGTATCCTATGATTACAGATTTAAAATCTATGTTACAGTTTTTCTTCCAGGTATTTTTAAAATAACTGTATTTCTTCTGATTTTGTGTACTCAATTTCAACTTATGCTAAACTCTCTTAATTAGGGGATTTATATTATTATAGTTATTTTAATCTGAATTTAAATGTCGTAGGACACCTCTTTATATATTGGACTATACTTGTTTAATGGCAGTTCGTATTTTAGTCTGAACCTTTACTTATATTTTACAATAAATAACTTCATTGTGAGTGTTGATAGTGTTTGTGCCCGCTTTTTGTGTGATGGTGTTATGAGCAATGGTTTATATCAGTTTAATAACAATATAAACAGTACTTGTAATATCTTAGATTTAATATTTTCTAATAACCCTAATATAAGTTGTAACATAGGTGATCCTATATCTAATCCAGATAGTTACCATCCGCCTTTGCACATAGACTTTGGTGCTGCAATTGCTAATGATGATTCAAATAAGGAATTTTATTTGGACTTTACGAACTGTAATATTAATGCTTTGTGTAATGAAATAAGCAGTATCAATTGGGTATACCATTTTGAATCTAATTGTATTGATGATGCTGTTGATATTTTCTATGAAATATTTTACAATATCTTGTATAATAATAATAAAAATAATAATAATAACTTTATTTGCTAAGCAGATAACCAATTACAGAACAAAATTAAGTACAATATATGTGTATAAAACGTTTGAAAAATTACAGCATTAAATAGTTTCAAATAAGTAAAGAAATAGAAAACAAATAGATATACAGGTGAATATTTGACTTTAAAGAGACATATTAACATAATTATGCTTACAAGTTTTTTACAATAAAAGATAAAAGAGTACTCCTAAGTTGAAAACATTTACAGCTCAAAGTGACGGATATATTTTACTGTACAATTGTAATCAGAGAATATATCACAGCTCGTGTTTGTTAAAATTCTATTTGCATTTTCAACCATGTAATGTAAAGGAGCTTTTGATGTTACAACTGATTTAGAAGGTGTGTTATAAAACGGTGTATGAGAACGAGAATTATGGGTTGGAATGTGGAGATTGACTTTAGAAAGCATGTAAGGAGAATCTATTTTATTATGTAGAATTTTAATTAGAGTTAAGACGCTGCTACATATTCTCCTAGTATCAAGACTACAATCATCGTTAATTAAAAGTAATTCACTATGTTCAATATTTCTAGGAGGATATGTGCCAATTTTAGGTTTGTAGATATATTTTAAAAATCAATCAGACATTTTCTAGTGATTTTCTATGACACTCATAATAAGGGTGCCAGATGAGAGCAGCATATTCAAGCCTTGATCTGATAAAAGAATAGTACAGGTTGCTAATGGGTTCAGGATATGAAAATTGTCTACAGTTGCACAATATGAACCCTAATGTCCTAGTGGCACGAGAGCAGATGTTATCAATATGAGATGTAAAATTTAATCGATTATCAAATTCATTTCATTAGTCCTTTCAAGAATTGTGCCATTAAGGTAATAATTACATGATAGAGGACTCGCCTTGCGGGAGTAAGACATAATTTTGCATTTTGCTTCGTTGAGTTTAAGACAATTCGATAGACTCCACTCTTAAGTGTAATTCATATTTTGTTGCAACTTGTCTGCGTCCTCTTGACATTTAATTACATTGAAAATTTTCAAATCATCCGCATAAGCAAGCAAGTATAAACATGTTCTAGTCTCATTTTCCTAAATGGTTTTCGCCATCGTTAATTAAGTTAATTAAAAGTAAACGTCTTGCACACAAAAAATTTAAGAATACTGGATGTATAAAAGATTACACCTTTTCCAAATTAAGATCAGATTGTAAAAGACTCATTCAAAATGACCACCTTATCTACATTCGTAATATTGAAAATAACATACCAAATAATGTTAATGCTTTTTGGAAATACTGAAAATCTAAAAGAGATAGGGTTGGTACTTTTCCATCATGTATGCACAAAGGAACAGCGATGGCTACTTCTAATATAGATATAGCCAATTTATTCGCCAGTTTTTTTCAAGAGTCACACTCTAATCACTCCAGTGTGGGTCCTATTTTTACCGTAGAGTCAAATATAACATTCAATTATCTTCATCTTACTGAATCTGATATCGTAGAATCAAGTTCTGATATCAAAGCAAACAGTTCTGATATCAAAGCAAACAGTTCTGGTCCTGATGGAATTTCGCCGTCAATAATTAAAGCATGTACCAATGAGTTATGCATTCCTCTAACCTGGCTGTTTAACAAATCTCTTCAAGATGGTAAGTTTCCTACTGTTTGGAAACGTTGCTATGTCGTCCCTATTTTTAAGTCGGATATCAAAAAGTATGTACAAAATTATCGTCCTATAGCCATTCAGTCATGTATCCCGAAACTGTTCTACAACATTGTCTATAAATATATGATGCTGCACTTTTCACCCACAATAATTGATCGACGACATGGATTCTTTCCTTCCAGATCTACAGAAACAAATCTTTTTATTTATTTAAACTTTATATCGAATACTTTGGAAGAAGGCTCGGTTGTGGATTCCATCTACACCGACTTCTCCAAAGCCTTCGACAGGGTTAATCAAACGAGGCTTTTGTATAAACTTTGCTCATATAGCGTTTCGGGACTCATGCTTGAATAGCTACGGTCCTTTATTTGTAACAGGAAAATGTTAGTTAAAGTAAATAATATCACCTCTAAAATTATAAATAACGCAACCTCAGGGGTGCCACAAGGCTCTCATTTAGGACCGTTACTTTTTCTTATATTTGTAAATGATATTGGTAAAAATCTTGTTCAAATGTTCTTCTATACGCAGATGATATGAAAGTATTTCGTAATATAAAGTCTATACATGATTGTAGTACCCTTCAAAATGATCTAAATCAGATCATGGTTTAGTGTAATGAAAATAATCTATATTTAAATATAAGTAAGTGTCAGTGTTTTTCTCGTAAAAAAGGCTTAGAATTACATTTTGAGTATTTATTAAATAATCTTATTCTTCTTGTTTGATGCAAAACTTCAATTTAATAATCACATTAACATAAACTCGGCCAAAGCGTTGCAAATGTTTAGTTTTATACGTAGGTATACTTCACATTTTGATTCAATTAGAACTTTTGTATCTCTCTATATATCTTTTGTAAGGCCTATTATGGATTACTGTGCAATTATAAATGTCACGTAGATCGGCTAGAAAATGTACAACATAAAATGATAAAATTGATGTTTTCGCTGTCATGTATTTTATCATGATTACGATATGATACTTAAATATCTTGGGTTCCTTCCTTTAGTTTAACAAAGAATCTACTTTTCATTATGTTTTGCGTATCGCATATTAAATAGCAGAATAAATTGTCCTGAGATACTCTCATCTATTTCATTATATGTTTCTACGCGCATTACTAGGCAGCACCAGCTTTTTGCTAGCAAGTATCACGGAACAAATTATGCTTACAATAGCCCAAGAAATGTTTTAATTAACAATATTAATATGTATTGTAAATTAATTGATGTTTTTGGTGACAATTTACAACGCTTCAAAATAATTTGTAATGTGCTTGATAGTAGTGCTTAGGGTATGTTTGCAACTATATATATTTAAATATATATTCTTCTATTTACTTTCAGTAGATATTCAAATTGTAATGTATGTTTTTTTGTTATTATTTCCTTTTGTTCAAAAATCTGTTTACGATTGTTATTTGTATTTGTTATTAAGATGTAATGGCCTGCCGTTAAAATAAATAAATAAATATTTTACATAAAAAAACATATTGATGGCTTAGCACACAAATGTGTTAAGTGTTGTTTTTGGCGAAAATGAGTAAAGTGTGCCATCTCATACATTAAGTTAAGATGTATGATATAGCAAACTCAACTCATTTTAGCCGAAAACTGCACTTAATACATTTGTAGGCTAAGCCATCGATACACGAAACCTTCGTTTTCTAATGCCTATATTTTTACAAAATTATCACAAGTCTCTTTAAATTTTCCCAATATTTAAATGTTTATTTCAATATAACTTTACAGTATGATTGTAACTGTAAAAAATTACTCTAAATGTGTTTGCTTTGACAATGATTGTTCAATCTACTGTCATTTTTGTATAAAATGTTAGTTCAGTCACTCAAACTGATCTGTAAATTGACAATAGCAAGTTGCACCATAAAGGTGTACAAGTGTGTTTACTACATAAGATAAAGTATATTTGTTAATTTTTTATATCTGAAATCTATGTTATCTTTTTAGAGTACATTACCAGTTAAAAGAATGATTTTAAAATATGTTTTTTGGTGAAATAATTGTGATAACCATTATTATCTACGATCACTATAGTAAATGCTAGATTACGTACAACGCATAAACTAAGTAAGCGGGTCCTTACGAACTGTTGCACAGTGTTTCGAGCAATGGACAAAAATCAAAAAATAAACATTCAATTTAAAGAATTTTCATATTACTACAGTAAAGTAGATAAGCCATTACTCCACTAATTCCATTTATCAGCTAGCTGAGTTTCGCTAATTTCTTTTCTTATTAATGTACTTTCAAACCGAGAGTACATTAAAATGATCGAGCGGGTCTTTAATATCAGTTCTGTTTTATCAATTGTTCTAAGCTTTATACTACAATTGCTGCGAAGTGTTTTTAAATATTCTATGATGGATTCTGTAGCCTAGGGTGTGTAGTTTAAGATATCATTTAAAGTTTATCTTTTGGTGTACGATTTACTCCACAAATAATTTTTAAGCAAACTCCTAAATCTTGTATAAAATTTATGCGATTACAAACTTTGAAGAGACCTAAAAAAAAAACGTATTAAAACGTTTTGGGGTGTTAACATCTCCTTATTAGTACATTAATATACCTCAACATTTTATAAAGGTCATCTGCTTCTGACTGCTCTTTTACATGTTATGATTTTTTTTGTAGAGAGGTACTGTCATAAAAAAAATGAATCTAGCAAATATGTGGTTAAATGCTCAGAAAAGTGACCATAAACAGTGTGTATTCGACAATACACGTTCGCGTTTGAATATTGCAGGTTGTGATAGTGAAATCTTTGAAAGTATTAAAGATTTGAAAATATAGTATTACTACTAACCATTTATACGTTATAATAAGGTAATACTAATTTAAATATATTAACAAACGCGCTTAAGAGTTTTTTTATCGCTTATAAGTGTTCAAAACCTTTATATCAAATACAAAGCTCAATTAGTGACCAGGATTCATGAAAAAAATATTGGGAGTTTTTCTTTAAAGTATACGGATTGCAAATTCAGCTTATTTTCTTTAAATCCCTAGATATTCATTGTGTTTTTAAACGAGTTCAATTTGAAGCTTACAACGAGTGTTTTCCACTCTCAGACTAAGCATGAAGTAAAATTTCGAGTTTAGAAAAGCCCTGTGAACATTTGTCGAGGGTCGCGGGTTTCTGGGCTTTTATAAACTCGAAATTTTACTTCATGCTTAATCTGGGAGTGGAAAACATTCGTTCAAAGCTTTAAATTGACTATTAATGACTATTAATACTTGAAAGTATTAAAGGTTTGAAGTTATTTTTAAGTGAATTTACCGAAATTATTTAAATATAGTATTACTAATAACTATTAATAGGTTATAATAAGGTAATACGAATTTAAAAATATTAACAAACGCACTTAAGAGTTTTTTTGTCGCTTATAAGTGTCCAAAACGTTTGTATCAAATACAATGCTCAATTAGTGACCGGGATTCATGAAAATAATATTGGGAGTTTTTCTTTAAAGTATACGGATTGCAAATTCAGCTTATTTTCTCTTAATCCCTAGATATTCACTGTGTTTTTAAAAGAGTTCAATTTGAAGCTTTGAACGAGTGTTTTCCACTCCCAGACTAAGCATGAAGTAAAATCTCGAGTTTAGAAAAGCCCAGAAACCCGCGGCCCTTTAAACATTTTCACGGGGCTTTTCTAAACTCGAAATTTTACTTCATGCTTAGTCTGGGAGTGGAAAACACTCGTTTAAAGCTTCAAATTGAACTCTTTAAAAAACAACGAATATCTAAAGATTTAAATAAAATAAGCTGAATTTGGAAAACGTATACTCTAATCTATTTTACTCGTTTATTAACAATATAAATTAAAAAAGGTTGCCAGGTGCTATTTTTGTTAAAAAAAAATCCAAACATTTTTTAACTCAAAATTTTGTAGGAAATTTATTTTTCTTAATTTTCCTAGCCTTAACATTTAAATAAATTGACTCAGTTTTTACGTTAAAGTAAAAACAACTTGAAAACTATTGATGGGGTATTTTTAGATTTTTGCATATTTAAAAAGAGCAAAATATACTTTATAATTTTAAAAAATGTCATGAAGATATTTCACAAAATGTTCAAGTTGCTTTTTTTTGCTATCGTTAAAATTAAAATAAAATAGCTTAGTTTTGACGTTTAAGTAAAAACAATTTGAAAAGTATTGGTGGGATATCTTTAGATTTTTACATATTTAAAAAGAGCAAAATATTCTATAGATTCATACAACATTTTGTGAAGACATGAAGTGCAAAATATTCTTTATATTCATACAAAATTTCATAAAAATATCTCAAAAAAGTTTTTTTCCCTATCTTGGAAATTTAAATAAAATACCTCAGTTTTGAAGTTAATGTGAAAATACTCTTGAAAACTATTGATTAGGTATTTTTAGATTCTCAGATATTTTGAAATAGCAAAATATTCTTTATATTAATACAAAATTTCAGAACATGTTCAAATAATTTTTTTGTTTATTTTTCCTATCCTTAAAAATACAAAGAATTATACAATTTGATCGTTAAAGTGAAAATAACGTAAAAACCCTTGATGTGGTGTTTTTAGGTTTTCAGATATTATAAAGAGCAAAATGTCCTTCATATTTTCACAACATTTATTAAAGATATCCTAAAATTACTAAACTTTAAATGGAAAAGCCAAACACAAATTCAATCTTTAAAGTTTTAGCTCATTTCTGAAACAACAAATTAAAAGTTAAATGTAAAATAATTATTTGAAAGTCTAGCTGTAAAATCTTCAATAAAAACACACTTTTGTTAAACTCAGATAATTATACACTTAGAATAGAACAGATAAACTAATAACATTACCACAATATAATTCTTCTCATCTTTAAAATTTAAATAAAATGATTCATTTTTATCGTTAAAGTAGAAATAACTTGAAAACTATTGATAGGGTATTTTTAGATTTTAACATATTTTAAAAGAGCAAAATATTCTATATATTCATACACATTTTCATGAAGATATCTCATAAAATGTTCAAGTTATATTTATTTTTAATATTTTCCTATCCTTCAAATTTAAATAAAATGACTGGATTTTGCCGTTAAAGTTAAAATAACTTGAAAACTATTAATGAGATATTTTAAGATTTTCACATATTTTAAAAGAGCAAAACACTCTATATATACAAATTTTCATGCAAATATCTCATAAAATGTTCAAGTTATATTTATTTTGAATTTTCCTATCCTTCAAATATAAATAAAATGATTTAATTTTGACGTTAAAGTGAAAATAACTTGAAAACTACTAATGAGGTATTTTTAGATTTTCACATATTTAAAAAGAGCAAAATAATCTTAATGTCTTCAGAAAATTTCATGACAATATCCTCAGCGTTTCTAGACTTTAAACGAGAAAGCCAGAAACAAACACAAATTCAATCTTTAAAGTTTCAGCTTATTTCTGAAACAACAAACCAATGTAATTTAAATGTGAAATTATGATTTAAAAGTCCCACTGTAAAAGCTTCGATTTAAAAAAAAACTTTTTTGAAAACTCAGATGAGTGATCATCACACATCCAGAATAGAACACAAATATCGTATGTTCAATAAAAAAAAAACCTCTACAGTGCCATGATTTAATTTATATTTAAATTTAAGTTGGCTACGCGCCTTAGGAATTGATATATAAAACGTCAAACATAATAATTATAATATATAATTTCATAGTTGCCAACTTTTTCCATGGCACTCTAGAGGTTTTATTTTTAATGAACATGCGATACTAATAACATGACAATAATATAATTCTTTAACAAAATGTATGGTAACGCAATTGTGAATATCATAGAATTATATTTATATTCTTCCTTCTTTTTTTAGTTTTGTGAAAGGTTATTACCGTAATAAATAAATAAAAATAATAAATTATTCATTACTTCAACCACAATCCATTTAAAGATTTCGTAATGTGATCTAGAACATACATACAAAATTTCAACATTTTTAAAGCAACAATAAAAAAGTTCATTTTTTGAGCACCGGTAAAACCCCCTTAACTATAGAAAAATATATGTATATAAGTGCTAAATAATGAGAATATATCTTTATTATTAAAATATAAACAAATAAAAAAATTGCAACCACTAAAAATTGTTTTATAGATTTTTGTCCTATGCTCCCATATTCTCGAAACACTGTGTGTCGTGCGTAAAGTGACAAAATCTCAGGGCTATAACATTTGTACATTGTCTAATTAGTCACGGTTAGATCAGATTGACAGTTTTGCAACTGTCATTGCCACCTTCATATTGATAAAGGTAATTTTTTAGTAAAATATATCATTTATCGACTAATTCTTTTGAATTTAAGCATCAAATAAGCTAGCGACAGTGAGAAGGAGATGTGTACGCCACCTGGAATCAGCGAAGTAGCCAAAAGTGCCACAAACGATCTCTTTTGCCAGAAAAATCGCGTGAAAAGTACGAACTTGTGTACCAAATCACAAAATGTAAATTAAAATATTTTTTAATTTTTTTTTAAGTTGTTTAATACTAATTAAATGTGGTCGTAGATAAAGTATAGTACAAAACTCAAGCTGTAAGGTAATTACGCCCTCGTGGAATAACACACTCGCCGCTACGCGGCTTGTGCGCAACTTTTTCCACTGGTGCGTAATATGCTATTTACAACTCTCGTTACGTAATATACTATTAAGAAACATGATGTATTAAATATATTTTTTGTAAAAATAATAGATGACAATTTTTTAGCTCTATTACAAAGGCCTAAAAAATATCGATTTCATGTATTTTTCTCAATTTTATTTAACCTAGAGTTTTTTTTAACTTAATATCCTATCGATTGATTTTGACTTTCTTAAATTGACACAACATTGTTACGGATTTCATAAATATACCTGTTAATTATCTAACGTTGAATTCGTTTATAGGAGACTTCAAATTAAATATTCAGCAATTACTCGTATTTGTAAATAAAACACTTTTTACTTCGTTTAACCACTGTATTAGTTTAATAGAGTGGTTAAACAAAGTAAAAAGTGTTTTATTTACAAGTATATTTAAGATGTACCACAAAGTGAACGCCTACAACACAAATAGTTAATTACTCGTATATTTCCTGTGTTGAATATTAATTTTAAAACAAAGTTTATTAATTTTGCTGATTTTATTAAAATCTTACGTTTTGAGAATTTGCGAAGAATAATTTAAATATTTTGTTATTTAAATATTTTGATTATTACTTATTTAAAAATAGGATTTTTAAGTGTATTTCTAACTTCACAATACTTCAGTGTTTTATGCGCGTGGCTCATAAAATAAAATGTCAAGTTTAAAAAAGCCTGAAATTTTACTTCATGCTTAATCTGGGAGTGGAAATACTCGTTTAAAACTTCAAGTTGAAGGTTATTATCATACAAACGACATATGCCTGAATATTTACAGTTTATATACATTATGTATATTTAAAAGAAAAAATTCCAGTATGTAATATAATAAGTCATTCCTAGAAATCATGAAAAAAGACGTGCAGAATTGCACCTAGAGTCAACTTTTAAAGTTATCTTTATAATTGCAATTAAATCAAATAAAAATAAAGTTATTCATTTATTTATATTTTATTTAATTGCATTTATAAAGTTAACTTTAAAGGTTGACTCTAGGTGCAATTATGCACGTCTTATTTTATGATTTCTAAAAGTTAGTACTTTATTTTTATTTTATTTAATTGCATTTAAAAAAATAACTTTAAAAGTTGACTCTAGGTGCAATTCTGCGCAATTATTTCAGATTTCAGATAAATAGTAGTCATATTATTTCAAATTTATCCATTTTATTTTATCCAAAATCAGAATAAAATTATTATTTCTTTCAATTAAATCAAAATCGGAAGTTGAATTGCTTTATTTTATGTGACAATTTAAAAATGAAACTCAATTATATTTATTAATTGCAATAAAATAAAATAAAAATAAAGTAATATTTTCAGATAATTAGTAATAATTTCATTTCAAATTTGTCCATTTTATGTTATCCAAAATCAAAATAAAATCATTATTTCTTTCAATTAAATCAAAATCAGAAGTTCAATTGCTTTATCTTATATAACAATTTAAAAATGAAACCCAATTATATTTATTTTTCCAGTCGTCAGTATTTAATATTAAAAACTGGAAACACTTATCCTTTTAACAGTATTATCCAAATTTCAAAAGACAGTGGTGAATTTCGTTATTAGCTTTTACATATTTTTCAACTTTAAGCTGTCATGCACATACAATTTTTTATTATATTGATAAATTTACTTACAAAATTTATGATTGAAAACTGGTTTCAAATCACAATATCGTTGTTTAATGGGCAAAAGTCATAAAATACATAGAACATGAATAGCATTTAATGACTTGCCTTTATCGAGTGTCTTCCACTCCTTGATTAACCTTTTTGGCATTGACCGTGGCATTTGCCACCACTAAAATTTTTTAAACAAACTGGACATTTTTATTTTAAATATACATACATGTACGCATGAGCTGTAACTTTTCCGATAATCGTTTTTTATTTAAAATAGTTTAATTTGAAGTCTTATACGAGTGTTTTCCACTTCAAGATTAAGCATGAAGTAAAATTTCGAGTTTAGAAAAAGCCTGAAAATTTGGTTTGTACGCGTAGCGTTACGCGACCAAACCAAATTTTCAGGCTTTTCTATACTCGAAATTTTACTTCATGCGCCACGCGTCAAAACACTGATTTTAGGTTAAGTTCAAAATGTCCTACTAGCAGAATTCTAAAAACATGTATTCTGAACATTACATCACATCAGTATTTAGTACGCGTGGCGCATATAGTAAAATTTCGAGTTTAGAAAAGCCTGAAATTATACTTCATGCTTAATCTGGGAGTAGGAAACACTCGTTTGAAAGCTCAAACGAATCTCTGAAGATTAACAGCGCATACAGTATATTGAGATATCTATACTCAAAAGAAACTCTCTCTGTATATCTAAAATAGTAAAAAATAATATGCAGTGTACAAAACTTTTTTTGGCACCAAAAAAATTCCAGGGTTAAAAGGGTTAAGCATGATGTAACATTTCGAGTTTAGAAAAGCCGCGAAGCAACCAAACCAAATTTTAATGCTTTTCTAAACTCGAAATTTTACTTTATACGCCACGCGTATAAAACACTA
Source organism: Philonthus cognatus (assembly GCA_932526585.2). NCBI lineage: Eukaryota > Metazoa > Arthropoda > Insecta > Coleoptera > Staphylinidae > Philonthus > Philonthus cognatus. Next base: position 117,130,379 of record OW052241.1, on the reverse strand, counting down.
ATTTCAAGTGAAGTTTAAAATATATTGATTAAAATTGCATAAAAATTTATCTAAATGTACACATAACTATAAAATTTCTTGTGCTGCAAAGAAAATTATAATATTGAGGCAAAATTAAAATAAAATCCAAATGTTCAGGCTATTTTAAACTTGAATCATCTTTAATTATAATAAGGCAAAATCAGAATTGCTTGAATTTTCAAAGCGCAAGATTAGGTAAGACGAACTAAACTCTTGTAACATTTATTAATGTAATATCAAACTTAAACAGTATATTTTAAACTTCACTTTAAAGTAGCGTTTCATACACGTGGCGCATGAAATAAAGTATAGAAAAGCCTAAAAATTGTTCTTGGTCGCTACGCTTCGCTACGCGATAAATTCAAATATTTAGCCTTTTCTAATCTCAAAATGTTACTTCATACTTAAGCAAGGATTGGAAACACTCGTTAGAAGCTTCAAATGAAACGATTTTATAAAATCAACGAATGCTTGAAAATTGACAGCATACCCATTAGAATTTGTAAACTAAAAAAAAAATCCCTGTATAATGATTAAAAATACCAAATAAAGAAAATAGGTTCTTACTTTGGTCAAAGAAACACTTTAGGGTCCCAAGATGTGGTACTAGGTAATCTGGTAGACATTTTGTTTTGTAGATGGTGTACGTGATTAACGTAATGATTGTAGGGATACTCCAGGCATAAATATTGTAGTAGATAAACCTCTTAAAGTCTTTTTTCTTGCTGCTCATTCCTTTTACTCGCATTTGTCTAAAATAAAAAGAAATTCAGTTTAAAATCATAATAAAAGGGTCGCAAACAAGTTAAAAAAAAGTTAAATGTGTGTTTTATGTGTATACTAGATTTAATTATAAGCCTTTTTTCTAGTTACATTTTCTTACAAATGAATAGAGTATAGAATTTTAATCCTCTGTTTCGAAATATATTTCATCGTTTTCTAATTTGGGGATTCGTGATTCAAACTATGTTAAATGAGAGGATTCGAATCCTTTTTTTGAGGATTATACTCAGCTTAACCTATCACATTGCACTGGTTGATTTGTGATTGATATATCTAAAATTACAGCGTTAATTTTAACTGTGCTCCGCTTACACAACTTTTCTAAAATAGGTATGTGATTAATTTACTTTAAAATTCATCATCTTTATTTAATAACGTACAGAACATCTATTACTTCTTAAACTTCAGCGCTAACAAAACAAATTTCACAACAAATGCGTGGAGTTAAATGAGACAAAATCAAGCGGATTATCAAAAATATATAGATGAAAAAAATGTCTAGTTCTAAAATAGAGTCTATAATTTAAACATCGCCCATTGCATATTCCCAACAGCGACAGCATAAAGCTTGAAAATAACGATCGTTTGTTTACGCCGACAAAGTTATCGGCCCATTAAACGATGCCTTTCCTTTTCATTTATATATAATTACGCTTTTATTCGCAAAACGAATTGCACAAAGGGACAAACAACCAATCATCGAAATTAGCGCTTATATATGGTTTGCGTTATATGTCTTTTGTATAACAGAAAATAAAAAAGAAAGAAACATTAAAAAAAAAATGCTTTATTCCGGGATATTGGAAAAAACTGTGCAGTTTTATAACCGACAATACTTTGACATCTTTACAAAAGTTGTAGTGCTATATTCAGCGGACAGTAGAACAAGAATAAAATTTCCCGGAATTGACTACGTTAATAGCTACAGGGAAAAAAAAGGTCTGAGACCCTTTTCCCCCTCATTCAGATTTTAATAACTTCTTAGTGCTGAAAAATTAAGTAGAAACACTGTTTAGAATGAAAATTCTCTAATTTAATATATGTTTACTTTAAAATAGTCAACCGTATACATGTAATATAAACAAATCAAAAAAGGAAAAAGAATGACAAAATAATACGGTTCTGGCAATCTTAGGCACAGTCCTCAGTTGTTGCGGCCGTGGTAGTTTTCCATGAAGTGACATGGTAATAGAACTCCAGTTTTTTGCCATTACGTACTTCATAACTTTCTTTAATTCATCGATTTTGTTTTGATATATTGGTATTGGTTCTGAATATGCCAGATTCGAGGGCGATTCAAGACGGCATTTATTACCCTTTAAGAGGTTGAACGTATAGAAAACGGCTCCATCGATAAAATCATAAACGGTCATATATCCGGGAGTTACATTCTCATAAACAAACTGGTTATATTTTGAAATGAATGAAATGATTGGTTCCATAACTTGATATAACTTTGAAGGTCTTTTTATAATATTCAGGCCACCAGATTTTAAAGTCAATGATATTTGTAATTCTTCGTACACATTTGTAATTTTTCGTAACATAGCTTTATACTCTTCTAGAATATATACCCGATCAGATCGCCTTATATGTCTCCTAAGGTTCCCAAAATCTCTGTCTCATGGCAGACAGGAATGTTCTCAAGCGGGAAAGTATTGATAAATCGTCTGAAACGCTTAGTTACTTGTAATGCAAGTAAGAAACAAACTACTGTATTGTTTCGGTTCTGACCTAGACTCCTATCAGATAAAATATGTAGTTCTTTAACTTCCGGAGATATGCGATTAACTATGTAATCATATACAATTGTACAAACTTCATTTGACTCCTTATGGCCTTGTCCCTCATGGTATGTGAAAAAATACCCGCTGTTATCGGTTAAGTTATATATTTCAAATCCGTACACCCAGAGCTGTCTAAAATAAAAAATGTCTTGTACGGGGATGTTTGAAAGTGGCATATTCTGGATATAATCGAAAGCTATGCCACCTATTTTAGATTTTTTTTAGCACAACTTCTGTACGTGTTGCAATTTTCTGTAAAACTTTTTAGCCCCCCTTTTGTGTGCGATCATCTCGGCAGCAGCAATTCTTTTCGCATTAGCATTCAAGTTAAAGTCATTTAGTTTGATACTTAAAGCCTCACATAGCGAGCAAGTATCCACTTGTGGTCTACTAAAACTCAGGGGAATAGTTTTCATTAAAATATTTAAGATAGTATTCATACTTCACAATCTTGTCTAATTCGGGCTAATTTTTTCCAAAAAAAGAATGCATACTTTTTACAGTTAAATTGCAGTCCAAATAGTGAACCCTGTTATTTTCACTACAATATTTATTGGTAATACATGTGGCCAAGTCTTCCTCGCATGTCGAGGAGTTTTTTGTGACAAAAGGATTGAATTCAAGCGCTGAACCCTATGTTGCGATAATGCATGTAAACTCATAAATGCTGTTTTACAAATACAAACTTTTTGCTATGATTTTCGGTAAAATAAGAAAAAGTTGCACTTTTACTGAGATTACTCTTAACATCGCGTTTTCTTTTTCTCTCAACAGACTTTGTTTCAATTAACCTTATTTAGTATGTACCCTAAAGAAAATTTAACATAAATAAAAATTGAGTTTGTCAATAGTTTGCAGAATATGTACAAAATATACAAACGAATTAAAATTAATCTGCAAAAATTTTGTCTCACTGAGACAAGTCTCCAAATATTCACTGAAACAACTACTTTTCGAGCTAATACCCTGACAGATATTGAATTATACAATGAATATTTGAGTTACACGACAGCTTTACTGTTCTATGCATATTTTATATGCAAAATGCAACATCAGGTCAAATTATTCTCTCACCAAACTAAATGAATTAACAGGAAATTAAAATAAATTGAAAAAATTACGAGGAATGAATATTAATTATCTTAAGCCATCTATAGTATGTACCCTGTTCATTTGATGGTTGTCCATTGTACAGTTTGAAAATAACAGATTGTTTGCATTCATCAGTTAATTTCTCTGTGCATTTTTATTTGCACCTAGAAAGAACTTATAACATTAAATTTTGAACACCAATAGATAAAAGAAATGGTTTTCCACTTTTCTTTCGTTCTACGTGTCTTTCCGAGTAACTAATGTGTTCTTCGCCTCTTCTACCAGCAAGCATAATCTTACTGCGTTTCCAGCTGTCTTCATTCCCTTTTCATTTTCTGCCTCTTGTTTCACTTTCATTGTTGGATTTACTACCGATATCGGAATTATTCGATTTTATAAATTGATAGACAGATCACTTACTAACTATATTGTAACATAACCAACAAACTAACAATAATCCGCTGAAATCAGCATACAACGGCACGACAACGATGCCAAACGAAGCGCATGTACCTAAAAGGCATCTTTGCATATCATAACATTGAGTGGAAAAAAGGTGTCCTGGATTACACCGTTCTTCCGCTATTAAAGAATCCATGCTACAGACTCTATTATAGCTGTCATTACATCGTTCTTCCACTCAATGAAGGATCTACGTATTTTGAACAAATTGTATTTTTTTTTAGACTCACCCTTCGCCCACTCAGCGATTCAATTATAATAAACCTTTTGGATCAAGACACAAAGAAATAATTTGTTTGGAAAAATGAAAGAAACGGTCTTTTGCTGTTAGCTATTTATTATGTTATTATTTCAATTTTATTTTTATATACATCTAAACTAAACAAACCTTAGATATATTTATCTCATGTGGCATTATAAATTAAATGTCGATTAATGTTAATTGTTAATGTCGACGCCCACTTATGACTAGTAAAGGTCAACCGTCAAAAATGTTAATAAAACACAAATAAATAATAAATCCCATGTCAAAATGGTCGTGATATGTGAAAATTTGTTTTAAAAAAAGAAACACCAGTAAGAATTGTTGAAAATCGTGAATACGACAACAACAACAAAGTTTTTGTGAGTTACTATTGACATATTTAACAGAATACAGATCATTTCAACACTTGTTTGTTTTTCTATTTCTAAAGTTTTTACAGTTACACACAAACACACATGACGTGTGATATAAAACTTGGTATCTTTTTGATATCAGTTGATAATTTTTTTTATATTAAGCAAGATGTTCGTTTATATTGACGCGACAGCTCTCAAGATATAGACATACCCCCAATTTACGAGTTTTTATAGATTTTCTGTGACGCGATAGTTTTGTTGGCGGTTATAATATGTAACGTTCACGTTTCGTCACCTTTTAATTTTTAAATAACTAAATAATAAATTAGAAGAATTATTGGTAATTAATTAATTAATAAAATTCAAAACAGTAATTTAACATAGGCAACCCAATTTACATCAAAATGAAATTTAACAGGAATTATTTATTTTTAATTTAATCATATCAATTTACATTTTTACATTTCAAATTACATAATACGGTGCAATAATGCAACGACGAATGATCCCAGCGTGTAACAGGTCCTTTATTTGTTGCGTAACAGTTTGCGTTTGGAAATAAAGATGGAATCACTTTTATGTCCGAAAAGAAAATATTAAAACTTACCTAAATGCGATAATCACTAAAGGAAATTGAAATAGATACTAGAGAAGATAATTAAGCATGCGGAGATTTATAAAAAAGGAGATTTGAAATAAATAAATAAATAAACTAAAACTAACCTCAAAGATAAATGAGAGCTGCGTTTCTCACATTTTCCGAAATTATCCAACGGAGTCTTCTGTGGCACTTAGTATTTTGTTTAGTAGAGTGTTCGAGAGATTTTAATGGAGAAATTCTCGATGTTTGTTTATGAATTTAGGCTGTTCGAAAAAGGTCGAATACAGGTCAAGTTAAGGAGGAGTCGCGCGTCCGTATTTTTGTTGGTTCGACTTTTCTCTTCTTTTGTTTTGTTCCTATCAAGTCCGGTGATATTACTCTCATGCGACGTGTGATTATAATTAGTATTATGGTTTCTCGTACTGTCGTTTTACTTCCTGTGTGGGAGTTTTATAAATATTGTTATGGCGACGTTCCCGTTGTGTAGCCGCGTCTTTATGTTCGTTAATTCGGAATTACCAATCTTTAATTAGTTTGAGCAGGTGGCGCTCGATTATTTATTTCTAGGGGAAGTTAAATTTATAGTAATTTTCATGGGGAGTAATTGTCGAGCTGTGTGCTCAACAGGTTGTCGTTAAAAGTTAAGAAAAACACGTGCTGCGTGCCGTTGTGTGAAAGAAGAAATCTTAGTGAATCTTCGTGATCCTTTCACAACCATTGAATTAAATAATTAAATTAACGAGGCCAAACTACATCTTAAGGTAAATTATCATATCTTTTTATTTTGTATCAACTTATCGACTTTGTTCTTTCTCGCTTTTGAATTTTCTACATTTTGTTAGCTTGTCCATTTTGTTTTTTTGTGTTTTGATAATTAATTCTGGGGTCGTTCACTAAAATTTGAATGTCGATTTTAGGCCTGGTTGTGTGAGTTAAATTTGGTTATAAATTTAACAATCCAATTTTTTGAACCATTATTGGAATTTTTTTTCATGTTGACAATGAATCTGTGGACACCCTGTATACTATAGTCATTGATATGGATTGGCATTTTTGACAGTATTGTAGTTATGATATAATCATTTATTTTATATTTTTATGATTACTTTTAATTGATTATTTTCTCACATATCATCAATTTATGTTAATAATTACTAGAGATGCCACGAATATTCGGTTACTATTCGGTATTCGGCCTATTCGGCTACTTTTTCCAATATTCGGTATTCGGCCGAATGTTGCGTACTATTCGGCCGAATACCGAATACCAAATTTTGAAAAAAAAAAACACATTATTAAAAAATGTATTTAATTATTTTCATCACAAAATATTACATTTAATACTTAAAACCTGTCAATGGTAAGTTGTGATGAATGAAAACATTTTTTTTTAGCGTTTGTTGATAGCAAACGATTGCGCTTTTCTTCATAAACTATACCTGCTTCTGAAAATAGCCTCTCACTATACACACTACTGCCAGGAGACGATAGATAAATCTTAGCGAATTCTGTCAGCCTTGGATATTGTTTTGCGTTTACTGACCACCATTTGTAAGAGTCTGCCGTTCGATGTAGGTGAGCGGTTTTCATATAAAAATCTAGCTCATTTGCAATAGTACTTTTCTTATCCACATCCTCATCATTTTGCATATTTTCTGTAGCAATTTCCTCAAAACAGTTCCAGAAACTGTCGTGTATTTCAATGGTTTTATCATTTTCATTGATATTTCTTTTCTTTCGAAGTGGAGAAGAATCACCATCAGTATCAGTACTACTAGACTCATCACAACCAACTTTCAGAGCTTCTAAAAGGATTTTTTGTTTTGCTCTTTGAGTTTGAACTAATCCCAGGAAACTGGTTTTGAAACGCGGGTCAAAAAAAGTGGCAACCAGATATTTGTCATTCTCATCTAAGTTGAACCGTGTTTCAAGCTCAACTTGTAGTGAAGATATCATTCTCAATAAATTTGGTGTCCTATCTGCAGTCTCTTCCCTTCTCAGGTATTTCAACAATGTGACAACATGTGGAATCACTTCAGAGATGCAGGAAATACCTGAGCTGGTTATTTTCGTAATCTCTTCGAACGGTTTGAGGAGTTTGACATATTGTTCCATTAGCTCGCACTGAGAAGATGTTAAATTGTTTAAACACTCGTGATAAGTTATGTACAGAGAAACAGCTCGCTTTTGTTCTAATAATTGGTCCATTTAATAATATGTAGAATTCCAGCGTGTGCTTACATCTTGTACTACTTGATGATTTGGCAAGTTAAGTTCTTGGCGAATTAATTTCAACTTTTCTTGTGCTACACCAATAACAATAACATCTCTGTTATTTCCGTTTGAGACTGTAGCGATACTTCGACAGCTCGTTGCAGTGAATGAATGAAGCACTTGGCAGAATCATATTCTGCGTCGCGTACACCTTTTATCATATTAGTTCCACTGTCATGGACAAGTAAATGGATCTTGTTATGAGGAATATTAATATTCCATCTTTCTGCAATAGCATTGAGTTCTTTTGCGATATTGGTACCAGTATGTGAGCCAGCAAACGGCTTCATCGCTAAAACGCCATGTTCATGAACAAACTCTGAAGATATCCAATGCGCAGTGAAACTCAAGAAACTTTGGTTATTGTGGTGACATGTCCACATATCAGACGTCACGGATACAGCTGTTGCTCGCAAAATACTAGCTTCAATTTTAGAGCAAATTCTATTATATATATCAGGAATAATTTTCTTGGTCATGTAAGTGCGACCAGGTATTTTGTATTGAGGTACTGCCTTTTCCATAAGCCTTTTAAAGCCGACTCGTTCAACAAGTGACAATGGTTCATTGTCTAATGCAATCATTTCACCGATTAAATAATGATATTTTTTTGATTTCACATCATTTATATCCCATAACAATTTCCTTTCGGTTGTTTCCTTCAGAGTTAACTGTTTCATTCCTGACGTACCTGGTACTGCCATTATCTTGGAATCGGTAGAAGTAAGAGTACCATCATTTTTGCTACCACTTGTCGAGGGAACCGCAGTTAACGTAAAAATACGACTTATTTATATAAAGTTTATTCAACGAAATCAAACTTGTAAAATAAAGTGCCAGGCAACAATAACAAGAAATAGAAAAACTACAAGGGCTAAATACCAAATATCACTAAAATTGTTTCACTTATTAACATATAATAAGATTTTGCTTACTTGCTTTCTTTCCTTCTCCACCACGCGAGATCTTGTTTTTACACAGCAAACACACCGCCAGTCTATTATTTTCACTATAAATCTTATAATATTCCCAAACAGGCGATTTTTTATTAAATTGTGCCATTTTGTAAAGCTTATGGCGATATTTTTTAATAATAAGGACTATTAGTTGTAACCCAATTTGATATATGAATGAACAAGTAATGCGCGTCGTGACACGATCTAATCGCAAATGAAGCAAATACGCACGCTGTGTCGCTCGCGCACATACCGCAGTGAGACAGGTCGTAGCCTGTCACTGCGATGTGTACACATATTTTGCCGAACATTCGTCCGCCGAATATTCGGTGCTTCGGCCGAGAGCATGGACGAATATTCGGTATTCGGTATTCGGCAAAAACACTATTCGTGGCATCTCTAATAATTACATTCTCTGATTAACATTTCAACATATGGATGTGAACTTCGACATATGGATTGGCATCTTTTGACAGTATTGTAGTAATTATGATTTATTTCGGCCATTATGATATTTATGTACGTTTATTGTGACAGTATTCATATATTTTGACAATTATAAACGTTTTTGTAAAATGTTTTAAGAATTATGATCCGTTTTCGACATTTTTGGCAGTTTAAATTAAAATATACTGTTGAAATAATAAGAAATAGATTATTATTGACAAAATGTTCGTGTGATTAACATTTTCTTCTAATCTTAAGAAATAAATGTCAATTTAAACACAAATAATTGACTAATCCCAGATTAAGCATGAAGTAAAATTCCGAGTTTAGAAAAGCCTGAAAATGTGGGTTCGGCAAATCTAAATTTTCAGGCTTTCCTAAACTCGAAATTTTACGATTAATTTTCACGGGGCTAAAAATATATAATGCTTAGATGTGATTGTGATTAATATTAACTCAGGTGTAGGGAAAAAATGCAAAAATTACTTTTTTTGTCAATAGTTTTAAAATAATAATAATAAAAGTAGAATAAATATAGTTTATGCAACTTTTATGTGATAATCAATACTTATTATAATTATTACAAAAGACTGACAGTTATTAATTAATTATAAGTGCTAACAATGATTGACTGCTGTCAAGATTTTATTGATTAACAATCATTCACTGTTTCCAAGGGAGTCTTTACAATAAAGAAAATATCATAATTTTAAATATCAAATCTAAAATAAATTATGAGTGTTGTAAATCAGTTAGTTCAGAAAATTTATTTTTTTCAAAAAATATGAAAATCCCTAAGAAAAACAAAAGTAAATGTTAAAGTTATCTTAAAAAAAGATATTACTAGATTCCTTATTAAAAAGTGCCTATATTGTCAAAGTTGTAAATGTCCAGATTCAGTAGTTTTTGAATAAAAAAATAAAAACTACTTTTCAAAGAATCAGTTTTTTGTTGATAGCTCAAAAACAAAAAATGATATTTTAAAATTGTTTTTAGATCATTGTTAGGCTCTAAAATACTCAACTTTGCCCTAATTTAACCGACGCTCTATCTATTCAAATAACTAAGATGCCCATACATTTTGTCGAAATACGGGCACCCTGTATAATTTAAAATTTCTCTTACCTTACACTTCTCTATTAAAATATCCAATTAGGTAATTAGTTTTCATTACGGTTATTACTCTATGCTCGCCGCCACCACCAGGGTGATAAATCAAATTCGAAATGGGCGAGTCGCGAATTTTGCAATTATCGAATTGGGGTAGTGTAATGTACGTACCCTTTTTATGATTAGTTATGATGTCACATGATAGAGTAATATACAGGGTGTCCCGAGCAGTCCATGCATGGGGATCTTCTGAACGATAAGAGATAAAGAATGAGAGAAAATATGCTGGACAATGAGTACCTTCTATATCCGGTGTAAAACTAATCAAACAGTTGAACGTTTAGAGCACACTGCGAAAAAACTGATTTTGGCGTTTTTTTTCTTTGTAACTTGGTTAATAATAACGATATACAGATAATATTTTAACATTATTAAGAAATTTTTTTATAGATTTTAATAACATGTAGTTAGTTTTAATACGAGGCAAATATTTTCCAAGGTATGCATACTCATTTTGTAGAGTTTTTATTTTTCTATAATTTGATATATCATATGGTTTTATTTTTATTATAGGATTAGATGAGATTTTCGTACTTTTTAATGTATTTTATGCGTAAATTGTGGTCTTTGTTGCCCAAATGTACTAAATTTATAATTTATAAATATTCTTTTATTCTAATATCAAATTTCACATCATACTAGAAAATTATTTTTATTTATTTATTGATTTTTTTTAAATAAACTTATTATATGATACATCAAATTAAAGAAAATAAAGAAATATTGAAAATGAGTTCAGTGAACTTTGACGTCCATATGAAAAAATAAAAATAGTATATGTATCTTGGAAAATATTTCCTTCATGGTAAAACTAACTACTTTTTATTAAAAAGCATAGAAAGTGCCTTAATAATGTCAAAAAATCATCCATCTATTATTAATAAATAATAATCAAGTTATAAAGGATAATCAAAATTTGCCAAAATCACTTTTTTCGCAGTGTGCTATGAGCGTTTAACTTTTTTGTTGGTTTTACACCGGGCATAGATAGTAATGATATATTTTCTCTTATTTAACCGATTCTCTATTTCTTGCCGTTTAGAAGATACCCATGTACCCATGACTGCTTAATCAGGACACCCTGTATAATGAAATGACTATTTTAGTACTTATGGAAGTCATTACTTTCTGGTACATGTTGAATAGAGATTGAAATATTTGAATATGCATCTAAATACTACACATTTTAATAAAACCTCGTACTAGGGGTTTCACTAAACAGAACTTTTAATTAACCTACACGCGCAGACGAAAATGGCAAGTACCTTGGTAGGTACGAGTTAGGTGTGAAAAACAACCAAAGTTTAATTAAATGTGTATTTTTTATTAAAAAATACAAAAATTACTAGTAGATACATAACAAACAATTAAATTACATGTAGGTAGGTAATAAGTACGAGTATTATTTAAGTATATTAGGTGTTTTAATTTTTCATAGAAGATAACATATGTAAGGTTATTGCAGTTATTGTAAATATTTTAGATACTGTTTAAATTTAACAGGCTTGAAAAGCAAAGCATTTCTTTTATCTATAATTGGAGCAGTGAGTTCCTTCATTAACTGGTTTACAGGTTTTTTTCTCCCTGGACTAGAACCTAAGGCCACATACATTTATTATTGATGTTCCTGCGAAATCTTAAGAAGTTAATCTCCACCAAATTTTCCGTAAGTTTATCAGTGGAAATTATTTGGCCTATAAAATATTTCGTAAATTTCTTGACTTAAAATTTGACTACATAGTATTTGCTAACTACAGGAATAATTTTATTTTCTGCTTCGGTTTCACCAGTATCATTTTCTTCTACTTTCTTATCCTTTGCTTCCTGTTCATAGCTTGAATCACTGTCACTTTCTAGATGTGTAGCAGTAGCAGCTTCCTCTTTCGCTCTTATATCATCAAAGCTAATGCTTTGACCTGCAGGCACGTTTTCTATTACTTTTTCCTAGGAACTCGTTCATTGACACCTTGTAAATATTTAAAAACGTCAATGATAGCAGACGTAACGTTTGCCTCGATTTTTTTCTTCGTCGGGTGTTTTATTTTAATAGTCTGGTAATCGCTCCAACACTTTACAAGAGTCGAATAGATATATTCCACATTTTTCAAAGCCAGAAGATGATTTCTTGAAATTGAGATTTTTCTTTTCAGCCCAATTTCCAAGTGTCCAAAATAGTCCGCCTGCATCATTATGCATGAAAGCATACATCTAAAGGTTGGCACAAATATGTAGAGCAGACAAAAAAAGTATCACTTTCTTTGCAAAAACTTGGGATTCGACTATTAAAGTGACTTGACGAGTTATCACCTAGCACCACCTTTTTACCTGGTTATTTATTAGCTGCTGGATTTCCTATTGTTATAGCGGTCCACCCTTACAACAGGTTGCCCAAAAATGTTCGTATTTATAGACTATGTACGTTCTATGGCAGTGCTGCATATTACCTGCGTCACTGCCATAGAACATTATAGAAATTGCACATTTCGAAAAGTCTTTAACCCTTTTTGGATACTTAACCCTCTCAAAAATACACTTCTTCTCACCTGGGTTATCTAAAATATTTGTCTCGTCAAAATAACATATATTTTAGGCTGGTATTTCTTTGAGAAAGACTTTTAGGTTTTAAAGGAATCCTAGATTATTTTGGTTTTCAGCAGCATATTTTTTGTAATTATTTTTTAGTTCCGTAACTTTTTTCTAGTTTTTAATAAATAATAGTTAACTAACTTTCGAATGTCAACATCGTCAAGAAGACAAGAGTTGAGCATTCTTCACAATACTATATTCATCAGCATCCGTTTAGTGCCTTTGGTTGTTCTACGTTGTTAATATGTTTTTCATTACATTTATTGTATAGCGTTCCTACAGAAATCTTGAATCGTTATTTTGCTTCTCGGGATGATATACACCGTTCCATTTGTTTCTGGATCTCGCCTAGCCATGCTTTCGTGTTGTTATGTTGCAGTATCAACATTTACATTTTTTATTAATTGCCACTCCTGATTCCTTATTTTAACAGTGTTGCAATAATTTATGATATCATAAGTAATCCTCTTTTTTTTTAAGGAACTATGGGCTTTATTTATACCTTTTCGATCAAATGACAAAATTTACGTAGTAGATGACATTTTGAGAAAGAACGGGCACGAAGTTCTTAGATTACCGCCATACCATTGTCAATACGATCCAATTGAAATGGCATGGGGGTTTTGTAAGACTTACTACAATAAGCACATAAATTCTAAGCAACCATCTAAGGATCGTGTTCAGAATTTATGGCTTGAGTCTCTCTCAAAATGTACATCCGATATGTGGCAAAATTTCTGTGATCATTGTGAAAAACTTATTTCGGATGACTGGACAAAACACATGGGGAACCTTTCTTTTGAAACCATTCCTCCTTTTATTATTTCGCTTGGGGAATCTGGCTCAGAACAAACATTAGAAGATCCAGATGCAGGTTCTCTTGACTAAATAATAAAAGTGGAATGAGGGCTTAAAAATTGTTTGACATGAAAATTATCAGTATCACAAGAGGGTGGGAATACATTTGCAATTCTACAAAAAAATACTGAGGGCCAACAGAAGAGAGAATGACCAAAATTAAGGTGGATGGATAGAGTTGATCAAAATGTGTTAACGGGAAGACCCAAGCGAGAAATACAAATGGATGACGAAATAAGTTTGCAGAGCCGAATTCATTATATTTGTTAAATACAATATTATTGCTGTGTTTGTATGTACAAAAACCAAGTAGTAAATTTTGTTAATCTTAAAACTGCATATTATTATCCTTTTATATCTGAAAATTTGTAAAACAGGCAACAGTGTAAGATCACAATAGTCAGAAATTATAACCTTAAAATCGAACATCTGACAGTGACATTTAAAAACCCTGATTTAAAACACAACCAGCCCCATTTACAATACTTAATCTGTCACTTTTCCATAGCTAGGCGAGATCCAGAAACAAATGGAATATATTATAACTTCTTTAATTTTATTAAATTTACAGCCAAATTAAGCGTTTTTGGTTTATAATTTTCATAATTTCTACTCCCCGGATTTCTTTTGTATGAACAAACCAGAGCTGGGACGAATCCTCGTAAAACGGATTCGAATCACGAATTCGAATCACCTAATATGGTTCGAATCACGAATACTCGAATAAAGGATTCGTAAGAGATAAATATGATTCGAATCAAAGATTCGAATCGAGATTTTTCGAATCAAGAATACAAATCCTTTAAGAATAAATTTGATTTTATTATTTTTTGCAACCATTAACATAAAATTATTGTTACCAGGTGTTTTATCAAAAATATTCAAAATCTACTTATTAATTATGAACACTGAACATCGTTGGTAACAGACTAAATATCTGATTTCGTGTTACTCTGATTAAAAATGTATTTGTGTGTTTTACTTTACTTTAAATCAGTGTTTTGTACGCGTGGCGCATGAAAGAAAATTTCGAGTTTATAAAAGCCTAAAAATTTGGTTTGGTCGCGTAGCGCTACGCGCTACGCGACCAAACCAAATTTCAGGTTTTTCTAAACTTGAAATTTTACTTCATGCTTAACCTGGGAGTGGAATCACTCGGTTAAAACTGCAAATTGAACTCTATTATAAAATCAACGAATGCTTAAAAATTACGTAAATAAAAAATTCACTGAATATCATTAAAACCGGGAAAGTCACAAAAAAGTCATAGAATTTTATTTAAATTCACCAAAACACTGACAAGAAAGCCATATAATATGATTAAATTTGTCAAAATCAACAGGCATCATAAAAATTACAAAACACGTAAACATCAATAAAACTAACTTAAATATTAACAAAAACAATGAACACAATTTAACAAAATGGGGGTTGCCACAGAAGAAAGTTATATTAAAAGGTCAGGGAGAAAAATCTTGAATCAGGGAATGTCGGAAAAATATAACATTTCAGATTGTGGCCACCATGTCAGTTCTACTTCAAATAATATTAAACAAAATTTTGCAAACTAAATTATTATCTTTAAAAACATTTTCAGTCATTTAATGTTCTTATCAAAGCATTTAGTTTGAAATTTCGAACGAGCGTTTCCACTCCCAAACTAAGCATGCAGTAAAATGTCGTGTTTAGAAAAGCCCGGCTTGGAAAAATGTACGGGGCTTTTCTAAACTCGACATTTTACTTCATGCGCCACGCGTATAAAACAGTGATTTAAGGAGAAATTTAAAAATACACAATACAAATTTTTCATGTTGATCCTCATAATAATTTTTGACGATTCGAATCCTTTTAGAATCCTTTTGTAAGTATTCGAACCCTTTTATAAATATTCGAATGCTTTTGTAAGTATTCGAATCCTTTCGTAAGTATTTGAATCCTTTTATAAATATTCTAATCTTTTTATAAATATTCGAATCCTTTTATAAGGATTCGAATCACCCGCATTTGGATTCAAATAAGAATCCTTTTAAAAAAATGTAATGAATCCGGATCACGAATCCCGTTTACCTTAAATATTCAAATGCCTCTTTTACATCCTATAAAAGGATTCGTATTCAGGATTCGAATCCTGATTGATTCGAATCCTGCCCAGCTCTGGTACTCAATAGTTCAATGCAGAGTTAACTAATTTAAATAGATACCTAACAGATAACTCCATATAAAATGCAGTTATTCTAGAAATATTTCACTACTTACAATTTTCAATAACGTTATAATATTTAGTTCATTCGTTTTTAAAAGGTTTGGATTTAATTTTTCTGTAAATGTATAAAGGAGATTCCGTAAGAAACTGAATTAAATAAACTGGTAAAAAATCGGGTAACTGTTAAATCCTCTAGATCAGCGGTTCTCAAACTGTTAAACATTGCGACCCACTTTTCAGAGACCCAATTAAGGGCGACCCACGTCAATGCTAGTTTAGGTGATTTACTAAAATTAGGTAACTTTATAGTTACTAGTGTTACCATTTAATTAAATCAAATTAAGTTAAGTTGGTTGGCCATTTCATAGGTTAAGCTATTTAGATAAGGTTACTGCCAGTTATACCCTGAAGAATAACTACCCTTAGCAACTGGCAACCATAATAACCTTAGGTTTAGCAAACCAAGTATTTAGCTATTAATTTAACTAGCTGTCTGTTAAGCTAAAAGCTTTCAAAAGAAACCTAATGATTACTAGTTTTTAAGTTACATTATTGGCCAGTTATTATTTGCATGTTAATTGCTAGCTACGAATTTTGTATTAATCGCCAGATAAGTCAGGAAATTTTCTCAAAATATTGAAGCGGTAAATCTCTTCACCCTAATATTTCCGGACTCACAGATCGCATCTTCTATAAAATTGGAACGAACAAAAATAGCGTACACTGTAAAGTTTGGTATTGCCCCGTACTAATTTTGTTGCTTCAAGATTTGTGCTACAAAAGTGATTACTTAGTTATTGGCTTTGATGAATCCCTGAACAAAGTTTCTCAAAAACTTAGTTAGTTTGATAGTAACTAGCTTGTAGTCGAAACTATAGTCACTGAAAAGTAAAATTAAAGTGGCAAAACAAGGTTAAGTCTTTTAATTAAATTGTTTCTCAAAAAGGACAGATAGAAGTTTTCGTACGTTTCTGGAAACCTGTAAAAAATTTGGTTAGCACTAGGTATTACGGTATCTTATTCCTTAGACATGCAAGACAAGACCAAAGTGCTTTAAATATCGAAGAACATCCTGATAGCGCAGTGCTGTTGAGTTTGAGAAGTTGTGGGCTACATACAGTTCACAACTCTTACAAGAAATCCATGCAAGTGACAAGATGGAATATTAGTTTTTTCTTAAGAGCACTTTACTATTTATTTTGTCACTCCCCAGGATTACATTAAGTATTTCGGATCTTCTTTATTCCCTTTAGATTTTGTGCGGTGCGATGGGTGGTGAATTTCTGAGTTACTGGACTAGCTGTTATCATACTGCTAAATGTACAGAAGTATATTCAAGGTGTTACAGACAAACATACGATTCCGGAATGCAACAATTTCAAGACTGTCAGCACTGCTCTAGAGGACAAATTCTTACCTGCAAAACTTGCCTTTTTTGAATGATGGCCTCAGAAGCTAAACCATTTTTGAAGAAATTTCAGTGCAATGAACCTCTTGCGCCTTTACTACATGGACAACTGCAAGAGACACTTCGAAGCATAATGGCCTCGATTTGTTGAAGAAGACGTGCTGAAGTCTGCAGCAAATCTTGCTTTAATTGGTTTCAAAGTTAAGTCCAATATTGTTTCTGCGAAAAGAATTGATCTCGGATTTTCTGTTAAAGCTGCTTTTCGCAAAATCGAAAAAGTGAAAGAAATCAGTGTACTGCTTTTCAAGAATGTCTCTAGAAAAGCATTAATTGAGTTCTACACCTCAAAGGAATCGCGTGTTTTGATCCTAATATTGCAAAACGATCTTCGCTGAGAATTTCTAGACTGGACAAAGCCTTTGAAGTTTTTGTATAAAATAACTGTATTTCTCGAATTCAAGCAAATAATATCAAAATATGTTATAAAACTGTGTATAAAAAGCCATCATTCTTAGAAGCGATGTTCAACTTCTCCGAGAAATCTCAAAGATTAAACGATTTTTGGATGTAAATTATTCAAAAAAGGGGGATTTTGAGGCTTTGCGTAACTTCTTGAAAATGGATCTTTTCTTATCGCATGGAAATGCTTTTTGTGAGTCTGGCTTTAAAATTAACAAATAAATGTTAATTAAAAGCTTATCTGAGAAATCATTAGTTTGCCAACGACGAATGTACGATAGCATTCTCTATCATGGGGATGTAACAGCAATAGAGATCTCTAAGAATTTGATATAAGCTGTTAGAAATGCTCGTGATATCTACCAAGAAGGTCTGAAGAAGAACCAGGATGGAGCTGACGCAAACTCCAAAGAAACATCAAAATGCAGACAAACTCAAGGAGCTGGACCACAAGAAAAGGAAGTTTCTCGACCACGCTCGAAAACAAATTGAAGAAGTGGACATGGAAATCAAACATTTGTTTTAATGTGACTGAATTTGAATGTACTCTTCTAATAGTCTTTTAGTTATTGTCTGAAAATATATAAAATAACGTACTTATCATCGAAAAAGTTTGTAATAATACACTCTTACTTTGAAATGTATTTATTTCTAGTATTATTATTTGTAATTCCAATGAATTTACAATGTGATTTGGAAATTGTTTTTGTGGAAAAATATCCTTAGTCCTCTGGAAAATCTGGAAAAGTCAGGGAATTTTGTTCCTGAAAAATAGTGGCCACCCTGGTTAAGTTACCAATCTCTTAATTCAAGTTGGACGCTAGCTAGGATTAGGTTAGTTAGTTAGGTTATCATATAACCTAACACTATCCAGATTTGTAAAATTAGGTTATGTCATATGTAACTATTTTTAGATTAGATTGATTTGTGAGTTATTAGGTTGAGTTTGGCAATTTGAAACTAGAACGACTCTTCTCTACTCCTTGGTTAAGCATGAAGTAAAGTTGCGAGTTTAGAAAAGCCCCGCGTAGAAAATTTACTACATGCGCCACGCGTATAAGACACTGATATGATGTGAAATTCAAAATATGCTGCTTAGATTATAGAAGATCGATCAGAAATACCGTCCACTCGATTCTTACAAACATCTTTAACTGTTAGATTATCGCTCACTTGATTTAATAATAATTCGTTACACTATTTTTTTACAAAATCTAAATCAGTTGTAGTTTTGTAATTAATTAAAATGGGACCTACGTTTATTTAACTTAACTACTTTGAATAAAGAAGGAAATGTGAAATTTGCTTACACCTATTTGACATTACACTGTATCAGAAAGTATTCGTTTTTTTTTCGAGAATAATGAGTCATTAGGTTTTAATAATAATTAAAGTTAAGTGAAGTAGATTTATTTCCAGAGGCAATGTGTAATTCGTGGAAGTGGGAGAAGTTAAAATGGGAGAAACCTTAAATGATGTCACTAAATAAATTATTAATTTCCATTGAATTACTTTTTTTGAAATTGTCCAAGCTACGTGTATTTGCAAGTAGATTCAATGGAATTTTCTTTTATGGACCAGCATTTATTGAAAAAAATTCCTAGTGGTATCAGTAGACCGTAAAACCTTTCACAAAACTTTCATAAATCATTAAATATTTATATAAATTGTGCAGGAAAATAAATGTTAAGAACAATATTTATCCATATGGATGTATTTGATAACACAGTCAATTTAGATATAAATTTTGTATATTTATATCTAATTTGACTGTGTTATTGTCATCTGCCAAAGTATCCCAGTTTTTTGTTCCTTTTTGTTTTGTTTTACCGTTCTAAACATGTCAGTGGCGTAGCACACCAACACACACAATTAAATCATTAAAAGGAGCAAACAATTGTGAGCATACAAGTATTTAAGTAAACCAAGAAAATGGTAAGAAACGGAAAATAGAGTCATTCCGTAAAAATAAAAAGCAAATAATGGAAAGTTTTATGTAACACTGAACATGTTCATAACGAGAATTTTTCTTTTAAGTAAGCATAAACATACGTTGTACATTTTCCGACGCTCAGTGTATTGACAGAATTTAATTTGAAGCTTTAACGAGTGTTTTCCACTCCCAGGCTAAGCATGAAGTAAAATTTCGAGTTTAGAAAAGCCTGAAAATTTGGTTTGGTCGCGTAGCGCGAAGCGCGGAGCGGACAAACCAAATTTTCAAGCTTTTCTAAACTCAAAATTTTACTTCATGCGCCACCGGTATAAAACACTGATGCAATGTAAAGTTTTGCGGTGTTATTTAAACTTCGTAATATGTTAGTGTTTTGTACCGGTGGCGCATGAAGTAAAATTTCGAGTTTAGAAAAGCCTGAAAATTTGGTCTGGCCGCTCCGCGCTTCGCGCTACGCGACCAAACCAAATTTTCAGGCTTTTCTAAACTCGAAATTTTACTTCATGCTTAGTCTGGGAGTGGAGCGCACTCATATCAAGTTTCAAATTGAACTCATTCAAAAAAAGAAACGGCGGTTATCTAAAGATTTACGGCATATACGCTGTAATTGGGACATGTATACTTGAAAGAAAAACTCCCTGTATGTACAAGTTAAGGCATTAATTGCGATTGGCTACAATTTGTAATGGTCATATAGGCAATCCAATTTACACATAACTTAAAAATTAAAGGTGTCTGATTGTATTGGATGAAAATGTTCGGTGTTACATAAAACTCTCTGTATGTACAATAAGAAAGGAAGACAATTTTATTAAGTGAATTCATTATGTGATTTTGAAATGACAAGATTGTGATTACTATTGATGGATTTCGATAGCTAACGCTATCTAATGCTCCATAGAGGCATCGTCAGTGACACGAATGCACAAAGTGCATATATAGGTCACTGTTTCGTCCACGAACGAGCTAAACTCTGTTTGTGAAACCAGAAAACAAATATCAAAATTGAATTTGTGTTCAGTATTCCGGCACCAGATATCCACAGACGCGTTTCCGACTTCAAGGTCGGGACCACACTGAAGAGGGCCTTGAAGTCCGAAACGCGTCTGTGGGTATCTGGTGCCGGAATACTGAACACAAATTCAATTATAAGATTGTGATTATTGAGATACATTTTCAAGTTTTTACAACTTGTCAATTAGTTTATGTTATCTAATATAATTGCTAGTATATATTTTTAAGTTCACAATGAATCAGTGTCTTATACGCGTGGAGCATGAAGTAAACTTTTGAGTTTAGTAAAACCTGAAAATTTGGATTTGCCGGGGCGCGACTCTCTTTGCTCGCGCGCCCGGGCAAATCCAAATTTTCAGACTTTTCTAATCTCGAAGAATTTAGAATGTTTAGAAAAGTGGATAAAAGTGAGTAAAAATTGTTTAGGTAAAACAAATAGCTTTAACGTCGAGTTTTATATATTCTGCTTAAGTTTGATCTCCTGTTGAAAATGTTTGTAATAGGAATATTTAAAAAATAAAAAGAATCGTTTTTAATCTATCCATTTGCGACACACTGTATATTCGTTATTAAATATGTTCGAGTTAGGAACTAATTTTAGATAATATAACCTTTAATGGTTTATAAAACAAGCTATTTTAATTACAGCAGAATTACAAAAAAAAAAATTGTTATTACAACCGGCAAATGTTCCACTTGCGCAGATGCACCAATTATACGAAATCACACACATACATTAAACATTTTATTCGCAGTATATTTTATTATTAATCATTTTGGCGAGAAAACACACGTGATGTAACTAACTGCAAAATGTCTATCTTATTAATTCATAAATAATAGAAGTACATAAATGTATCTGATTATTAGGTTTAAACTTATCAAATCAATATATTTTGAAAGCACATTCAGATTTATAAAGTATACGCATTTAAATTTATTTATTTATTAACGCATTTACAATAATATTTTAAAATAATTATATTACAAAAATAAACCTAATCCTAATTAGTAAAAACCAGAGTTAGGACGAATCCTTAAAAAAAGAATTCGAATCATAAATCCGAATCACCTAATATGATTCAACTCACAAATACTTGAATAAAGGATTCGTAAGAGATAAATATGAATCGAATCTTGGTTTTTCGAATCACGAATACAAATCTTTTAATAATATATTTGATTTTATTATTGTTATTAACCATTAACATTATAATATCGTTACCAGTGGTTTAAAAAAAAAAAATGTTGAGAACCTAATTATTTATTATTAACACTGAACATCGTTGATGATAAACATCGTTGATGATAAACGAAATACGTAATTGGGTGTTTTTGAACTTTACTTGAAATCAGTGTTTTATATGCGTGGGAGTGAAAACACTCATTCCTGGGAGTGGAAACACTCATTCGAAATTTTAAATTGAACTCTTTGATAAAATCAACGAGAGCCTAAAAATTACTTAAAAGAAAAATTCCCTGAATATCATTAAAACCGGAAAAGTCAGAGAATTTTATTCAAATTGACAAAAACACTAAAAAAACTTTTTAAATAAATCGCGAAAAGTAACAAAATATACAGAAATTATGAAAAATATCAAAATTATTGACATTTAACAAGAATCACAAAACAATAAAAAAAAAAATATAAGCAAAGTAAATTAAACTAAGAAATCATGAAAAAATATTAATACTGTTAACAATTAAGTCGTCTATTTTCTATTTGTTTGACTTTAATAATAATTTGAACAAAACTAGTTGATAAAATAAACTAAAAATAGAAATCTCCACAATTGAATATTACACAATTTATATTCAATTTTTTTGACTTTAATAATTTTCCAGATTTCTATAAATGAATAGCCTATTTTCAAAAAAAATAAAATCCATTTGTGAAAAAAGGATTCAGGGGTTTTTAGAAATAGGCGATGCAATTGTAGATATTTGGAAAATTGTTAAAGTAAAAAAAAATGAATATTAATTGTATAATATTCAATTTTGGAGATTTCTATTTTTAGTTTAATTAATCAACTAGTTATGTTTGTGTTGACATTTATAGTTTTCATTATAATTACTATTAAAAATTATTTAAATTTAGACAATAACAAATTCTATACATATAATTCATATAGGGAATAATAATGCAAATTCTTAACATTTTAATTGATAAAATGAACTAGAAATGAAATCTTTTAAATAGAACACGAAACACATAATATTCATTTAAAAAAAAAAAAAAACATTAACATTGAAAACATCATTCCGATCAACTTAACAGAGCTGGGACGAATCCTCGTAAAAAGGATTCGAATCACGAATCCGAATCATCTAATATGATTCAAATCACGAATACTCGAATGAAGGATTCGTAAGAGATAAATATGATTCTAATCAAAGATTCGAATCATGCTTTTTCGAATCACGAATACAAATCCTTTAAAAATAAATTTGATATTATAATTTTTTTGCAACCATTAACATATAAATATCGTTACCAGTTGTTTTAACAAAACTATTCAAAACCTAATTATTTATTATTAACACTGGACATCGTTGATAACAGACTAAATATCTGATTCCGTGTTACTTTGATTAAAGATGTATTTGTGTGTTTCTGAACTTCACTTCAAATCAGTGTTTTGTACGCTTGGCGCATGAAGTAAAATTTCGAGTTTAAAAATTTTCATGGGGCTTTTCTAAACTCGAAATTTTACTTCATGCTTAGCCTGGGAGTAAAAACACTCGTTCAAAACTTCGAATTGAGCTCTATTATAAAATCGACAAATGCCTGAAACTTACATAAATAAAAAATTTACTGAGTATCATTAAAAGCGGGAAAGTCGGAGAAAAGTCATGGAATTATATTCAAATTGAATAAAACACTAACAAACAAGCGATATGATATTATTAAAATTGTCAAAATTAGCAGGCAAAATACAAAACACGTAAAAATTTATAAAATTAACTTAAATTTTGACTAAAACAATAAATACAATTTAAGAAAATGGGGTTCCCTACAAAAGGAAGTTATATCAAAAGGTCAAGGAAAACAATCTTGAATCAAGGAAATGTCGGCAAAATTTAACATTTTAGATTGTGGGTACCATGTCAGTTTTACTTCCAATAATATTAAAGAAAATTTTGAAAACTTGATTATTATCTTTAAAAACGTTTTCAGTCATTTAATGTTCTTATCAAAGCGACCCGAGACAAATTTTCTGGGCTTTTCTAAACTCGAAATTTTGCTTCATGCGCCACGCGTACAAAACAAAGATATTGTGAATTTATGTATATTTGAACCTCACTTCAAATCATGCGTGGCGCATGAAGTAAAATTTCGAGTTTAGAAAAGCCCAGAAAATTTGTCTCGGGTCGCTGCGCAACCCTCGACAAATTTTCACGGGGCTTTTCTAATCTCGAAATTTTACTTCATGCTTAGTCTGGAAGTGGAAAACACTCGTTAGAAGTTTCAAATTAAGTTTTTTTGCAAAACAACGGAGGTCGCAAAATTTACAGCTTACGCATATGTCTATTTAAAAGAAAATGTTCACGTTGTTTTTTTTAGAAGAGTTCAATTTGAAGCTATAAACGAGTTTTTTCCACTCCCAGGCTAAGCATGAAGTAAAATTTCGAGTTTAGAAAAGCCTTTTCTAAACTCGAAATTTTACTTCATGCGCCACGCGTATAAAACAGTGATTTAACTAGAAATTTAAAAACACGCAAAAGACATTTTTCATGTTAATCCTCACAATTAATTCGAATTATTTTTGACGATTCAAATCCTTCTATAAATATTCGAATCATTTTCTAAGGAATTGAATCACCCACATTTGGATTCGAATACGAATCCTTTTAAGAGAATGTAACGAATCCGGATCACGAATCCAGTTGAACTGAAGTATTCGAATGCCTCTTTTGAATTCTCTAAAAGGATTCGAATCCGGGATTCGAATCCTGAATGATTCGAATCCTGCCCAGCTCTGCAACTTAATCACAAAAAATTCAAGAAAAATACGACGTAAAAATATAATTTAAATCAGCAAACAAAACAAAATAAACTTGAAAAAATCAATTACGACAGAATTAAAAGATAAATAAAAAATGATAATATAAATAGCTGATTGTTTACTCTAAATCGATAAAATGCATAGATGTGATTCTAAACAAATCGTCAAATTAATAAAAAAAATCAAACAAATCAAAATCCAAAATTATTAAAAAACATTAACTTTTATTTAAATTGTGAATATACGCAAATATTGACAAATGCAATGTGTAAAAACTGTACGTGTTTTTTGTTGAATAAATTAAAAAAAAAATGTGAAATACATGCAAGAATCTTCAAAATTAACAAAAAAGTATAATTTAATGTTTTCCGATTTCTGCATTTTTTTTTATTGGTAAAAAATAGATAAAATTTAATTATATCAAAAAAAATAAAAAAAACATCAAAATGTAATCAAATTTAACAACCAATTTCTTAAAAATTACAAATTTTTAATTTTAAAAAATGTGTATTTTATGTAAAGTCTTTAAAAGCAACAATCAATTATAAACAATTTTTTAAATTGTTAAAACTAAAATAAAGCAAATTTTTACCAAATTAAAATATAATAGTTATCTTTTTCTAAATTTCTAAAGAATAAAAAACATATATAATGGCAAAAGTTAACAACAACAAAAAAAATGTACTTACTCAATTGAAAAATTCAATAATAAACAGTACAAAGAGTAAAAAAAAAGGATTTCATAAAAAAAATAATCCAAAAAATTCACTTATCATATGGTGTAATTAAATTTGTAAAAACCAACAGGCGTCATAATAATTACAAAACACGTACAAATTAATAAAGTCATCTCAAATATCAACAAAAACAATATTAAATGATCAATGAAAAAAATCTTGAATTATGGCAATATCGAAAAAAAATTACATTTTACATTGTGGCAACCAGTTTTACTTTAAAAAATATTAAACAAAACTAGATTATTCGATAATGAAAAGTATATTTTTTTGTTTAATAAAATTTTAGTTTATTAGTTTTTTTTATTAAGGCATTCAATTTGAAGCTTCTGATGAGTGTTCTCCACTCCCAGACTAAGCATGAAGTAAAATTTCGAGTTTAGAAAAGGCTGAAAATTTGGATTTGCCGGGGTGCGCGAGCGAAGCGAGTCGCGCTCCGGCAAATCCAAATTTTCAGGCTTTTCTAAACTCGAAATTTTACTTCATGCGCCACGCGTATAAAACACTGATTTAACGTGAAGGTTAAAAGACAACATATTTCATGAGAATTCTCACAAATAATTCGAATTATTTGTGACGATTTAGATCGTTTTGTAAGTATTCGAATCCTTTATAAGTATTCGAATCCTTTTGTAAGTATTCGAATCCTTTTATAAATATTCAAGTCATTTTATAAGGATTCGAATTACCCGCATTTGGATTCGAATACGAATCCTATCAAAAAATCGTAACGAATCCGAATCACGAATCCTTTTTAACTGAAGCTTTCGAATACCTCTTCTGAATCCTCTAAGAGGATTCGAATCCTGAATGATTCGAATCCTACCCAGCTCTGGTAAGAACTAACTTAAATAACCTAAATATATTCCAAATTAAACTTCATTAAACTATAGTAAACCAATTCAAATAGATCTTATAAAATTATACTAACTAAACTTATTGGGTAAACATTAATAGTTATATTTAACTAAAACATATTGTATTTAAACAAATCAATCAAGGAATATATGAATTAATAATCTTCGTTTCAAATCGGATTTACTGGAATTAAACAAATTAAACCAACCATAATGATTTAATCTGTTTTTAATTTAAAGTGAATAAATCAACGTTTAATGTTACAAGTCTGAATGAAGTTGCCATTAATGTTTGTTTTTTGTGTTTTGCTCAGTGGGGATAAAATAAAATAAAATTGTTAAAGTATGCTAAAAATACATGGCATTAAAAGAAATTGATCCGCGTCGAGTATTTAATGTTTTCCTCAATAATCAAAGATATTTACTCTGTATTTTTAATTCCTTAAATTCCTTTTTCTCAAAGGAACGTTTCCTGGCCTTTTGATTAAAGGATAATATTATTTAAGTAAGATTAAATTCGGCATAAAATTCGATGAGGAACAAAGAAACATTTTATCCGGTCAAGAAATTCTAGTAATAATTCGTGCTTTATTAAAGTAAAGTACGGTTTTATTGGATGTCATTCCTATAGACATTAGCGTAGTCAAAGGGGGGAACGGAGGGCCTTTGGCATTTTAAAATGCAGGGAATTTTTCTGTAAAAATTCAATCATTTGTCGTTTCTACAAAAATGTTTAAATTGACACTTCTACCGAGAGTTTCCACTCCTTAATTAAGCATGAAATCAAATTTTCAGGCTTTTCTAAACTCGAAATTTTACAATATTTCATTTGTATACGCGTGGTGCATGAAGTTAAATTTTGCAACAAGTAAAGAAATGCCTGAACATTTTACTTTATGCCTAATCACGGAATGGAAATACTCGTTAGAAGTTTCAAATTGAATACTTTTCTATAATAAAGAATTTCTGAAATATTACAAAAGAAAAACTCTCTGTATAAAAAAAATATTATATTGAGTATATTTAAATATATTAGTATAAAAACATTTAATATTTTTGTGAATAAAATTCGATTTTATTTCAAGAAAAGTATTACTGTGTCATATTTATTTTAATTGGACCGAGTTATTTTCACGCTGATATTTTTATAACCGCTTGTATTGCAAATAGGTATTCAAAAGTAAAAATACTTAGGTGATCCCAGAAAACTTTCAGGAAACGGGTGCACTTTCTGGCGCAGGTTATTAATTCTTTTCTAAAACGACGAATAAAGATTTCAAGATATTAAAAATAGAAATCAATTACGTTTCTTTGTAAATATCTCATTTTTTGGGATATTGTGGGTATTGATGGACGAAATGTTTTGATGTGTGTTTGAAGAGAGTTTTATGTTGATTTGCCGGAGATTTTCAAGTCTAGATAGACAAGAGCTTTTGGTTTTCTGATTGGTAGAAAGCTGTGAGCTATGAAGCTATCATCATTGATAAATATTTTCTGCCTTATTAATTGACGTTAGCATACTCATTTTACAATGTTCTAAGGATGATTTAAACATTTTCATATTAACTAAATATTGTAGTAGATTACTATTGTTAGTTAAGAATAAAATAGAACAATTTCTCATTACTAAATGTTATTATACATTTGACAAATTCATCGAAGATATAATTAATAATTTCCCATATGTATTACTGATGAAAAATTGCATTTAGAACTTAGTATTTATGTGTAATAATAGATCATTATATGTAAGTATTGTAATAGTTTTAAACATCTGATGACGCATAGGATACGGCATATTATCTTTATAATGTAATGTATAATGTATTGGTGGCTACGTAAACAAATGAAGTAATTAAGTAAGTAAAAAAAATTAAATCTCACACTGCAGTGTTCTGTATTTAAAGCATTTTTGGAAAATATTTTTGGAAAATACATACAAAATCCCGTTGATTTTGACAACATCTAAACATAAAACTTTCAAAATGACTTTAAGTAAAGACACTAAATGTTTCGGTATAAGTTACGTGAAGATGCATTTAATATTAAGTGAAACAAGTAATCCTTTTTCTCCACTGGTTTATTTTTAATCACTAGATGTACATTTTGTTCACAAAGTGACCATTTTCAATAGTTGTACTAAAACTAATACCAAACTGAACAAAACAAAACTAAAATTCATTTAATAAGCGCAGTTATTTATTTTTTAAATCAGTGCCTCAAGAACGTAGTGTTTTAGAATACCGTGGAAAAAGATTCAACAGAATGAAAACAGAAAACCATAACAAAAATATTTCGAAACTTGTAACAGATTGGAAACCCAAGTGGCTTAGATTCGAAATAGGAGTATTGCATAAAAAAAGATCACGACGGGATAGAAGCCAACGAACAACACCTTAAGCTGTGCAAAAAAATTCCACGCGCACAATGGGACGAATCACAGATTAAACTTCACAATCATTAAAAAATTGAAAAACAATTCAAAATAAAATTAAATGCCTTTGTGAAGCTTATAACTTAGAAATCAGGGCAGCTGCAGAATGGCTAAGGTAAATGGGACTTCTGCCAGATAAGTCCATATACATACCGATAGCCAAGCTGCTATTAAATCAATTACCACCTCGGGGGTGGTATTTAACTGCCAAAACGCATTGAATGAGCTGGCAGCTCGGATACAACTTCAGCTCATCTAGGTACCAGGGCATAGCAATAACCAAGGTATTAACACAGCAGACGAGCTAGCAAAAAATTGAACGCAGTTACACTCGTTCTCGATTAACCAATACCCAGGTATCCCCTTTGTGACAAGCAAGGCGGTCCTCTATAATATTATTTCAAAGATCACCAATAATAGGTGGAGAAATGATGGCACCTGTAGCACCGCCAGGCAGATATGGCCTTAGTGCTACAGAAAAAAGAAGCGAGGCACATCACTTTAAAAATAAGTGACATCGCTCAAATGGTAGGCGTCATTACGGGACACCTTTCGGCAAGCACGCTCAAAGGTTAGGAATTCCCTACAATGACTACTGCAGAGGGTGCCTTAGTAAAAAAGATGAGGATAGCGTTGTGCACTACCTCTGTCAATGCCCCTTTCTAGCTGGAATAAGAGGTTTATACCTAGGCCGTTCGTACCTGGTTAAACTCTCTGACCTCGAGTCGCTAGATGTTAAGAACCTTTCAAAGTTTGTCATCCGCTCCAAATGGTACTTGTAAAAGAATAGTTAAACCATGGTATCACAATGGGCCTTCTTCGGTCCTAAGTGTGCATATCCATGTGCCGTGCAACCACTACAACCTAACCTATGGTAAAACATGATATACTCAATCATTTATCTGAAAATACGAAACCGTCTAAAAACTCTTTTGTCTGTTCATTTCTTTAGGTAACATAAAACATTATATTTAATAAATCTAAAAGTGGCATTTCTACTTTATTTGGCTTTAAAAAAATCGGCATTAGTGATTAATCAAATAGATACCGTTCAGAAAATATGTTTGAAACTTTGCAAATTAATATCTGCTATACATCATTAGGGCGATTGTAGGGAAAATACTGTGTGTAATCTGAGCGCAAAGTGTGATTGGCGATCTTAAGAGATTGACGCGAACTTTCTCGCAATACACAATTAATTATTATATTGTTGCTAGAAATAGGAAGCTCCAGTAAAAATATAATCCCGTATAGATTGTAAACCAATTTTACTTAGTAACCGCATCATACCACATTGTCATCTTGACGCGTATGATTGACATTACCTACACATGCACGTAATAGCTTTGACAAGCATATTATATGCTGACAGCTAAACAGCTGATTGATTACCGCACAACCAAATGACATTTCTTTGATGCATATTGATCAAGTAGTAATTTAGTTTTCATCAATGTCATGTTACTATCAAAAATTATTAAATAAATAAGTTTTTCTTTCATGCTCATTGTTTATTTTCTTAGGGCGTAGGTAAAGTATCGTACATTTCTCGAGTGGTGTGGTAATTAAATACTCGGGGAATACTGCCCTCGCCGCTGCGCGGCTCGTACTCAACATATCCGCCTATATGTAAAATGCTGCATACCACTCTTGTGATGTAATATGTTATTACTTCAATCAATATAAAATAATCTATTTTCATGGGATTATATTTTTAAAATTCATGTGTAAGTACATACATGCACAATACAATTCATTTAATATTTAATCCGACTGTTTGTTATTTGTCCCAAACATTTGTTATTCGTAGAAATGTAATTTAATTAAAAATAACTCTGTAGGACGTCACAACTGATCGTTATCAATTTAACAGGTAGCTGAGGATTTTTTTCATGATTAAACTATTTGCATATATCATCCGGAATAATCCCTGGTTGCATTAGTATGTCTTGTATCGCACACTTCCATCAAATTAATTATTTCAAAGTAACAGTGGGAATAATTATTTCACTAAAAACATTTCTATGAGTCTAAGTAGAGGGTTACAGCCGATTTTAGAACCTCCTCTTCATTTGAGAGGAAACTCCTCAAAATGATTAAAGGAGTTAAAACCTCCTGGTAGGGAGGAGGTGTCTTTTTAGAATCTCCAAAGAACCTTCTTTCCTCCTTTTCATAAAATGAAGAGGAGGAGGAGGTTACTTTACAGTTTTATTGATTCTAAAGAGGCAATATACTCTTAATAATTTTAAGATAGTTTTCACTAAATAGAAGAGGTAGGGTTCATAGAATCGGCTAAAAATATCACCCTTGAGTGCTTACAGTCCACGGTCTAACGTATTGTCTAGCATTCATTAAAGACAAATAATGTGTCTAATCAAAATCCAAAGGGGCCCTTACCCCCTTAAGATTTTCACCCGATATATTACAGCTTTTATGCGCTGTATCGCTATAGGCGGACCATGCACAAGACAAGATGTGTTCATCTCGATGGTTCAAGGGCGACTGATGAATAATACATAAGATGTCATATATGAATCTATTAATAAATATTGTCAATGCGGTTAAAGTGTTGTTAGCAACATCGATGATTGAAGGTATTGAATGCCTTCAATTGGATTCTAATGAGTGGGTAAATGACCTCCTTTAGGCGGGAAAATCATAAAGTAGTTAGTCCTTTTCAGAGGAGAAGTATGTGAGGTCGTTGTGATGTAAAAATATATACAGAACCTCCCCCCAACATAATATTATGGGACTATATAAGATCTGCCGGATGGGTGTAACTTATTACAGTACACGTGTTGTTGTCAAGAATACATCTGCCAGAACTGTGTCACTAATTAGTGTTGTTGTCAATAATGAATTGAATAATAAGTAAGTATTTGTGATTATTTTGAAAATAAATTAATTTATTGATTGAAGTGCAATTTCAGTGAAACGACAAAACCCGAGTAATAAACAAATTATTAGAGCACATATTCAAAATAATGGGCCAATTGATAATGCGAATTCAGCAAATGACTCGGGATTTTTTGAAGAGGGTGAAGAACCTTTTTCCAATATAAATCTACCGAATCATGGTGAGACTACTACTGTTGATGTTCCATGGAATATCAACGATACCAACGATGATTCCAACCCCAACAATCAACGTGTAAAACAAATGAAGAACGCTATGAAAAATTTGCTGTCGTCGAATACGTATTTTTTAAATAAAAGTAATTCGAAATGGGTGTCGGTAGGTTTGGACATAGATCTTAATCTTGAACCAGTTATTAAAATATTGGGTAAGGGTGGACAAGGAATTTCTTTGAATGAACAGATGTGGACAGTATTTGGAGAACAAAAAGTGAATATCAACCAAACATTTTTTTATGTAGATACGGATCAAACAATCAGCTTTAATGGGGTAAACATTTCATTTAGTTTAATGAATAATTGTCGTAAAGTTGCAAGAATTGATATCGGTGGAAATCACGTATTTTTATCGTATGAAGGTCTTCGTGAATTGTGGAAACTGGTTGATGTTGTTTCATCTCGTTTGGAATATTTAAAAAATCTTAAGTTTAGTGAATATTACTATTCTTGCTTGGGTTTATTAAATGAACTGGATGGGGATATGAAAACTCGTTTTTCGAAAATAATGCAAGGCGAATGTAATGAATATGCTTGTATGATTGATGAATTGTTACTTTATGGTAATGATAAGTTATTGTTCGATTTTAATATGCAACATATAATGTTAGATTCTTATAATAATGGGAAGTAAAAAAAAAGTAGTAATGTGTGAAAGTAAAAATATTATTCATAATATGTATGTATGGAAATTTGCGTATAAAGACGCTAGGAAAGGTGCAAGGCATTTATATTATTATGATTCTTTAAGATTCAAAGAAAAAATCAAAAGAATCGAATTAGCGATAAGTTTTTGTTTACAAAGTAGTTTTAGGGAGAATGTATATAACTCAAGGTTTAAGTAGAATATAGTTAGTATAAGTGTTAGTATTAGGTGAAGTGGTAAATGTTTGTTAAAATTAAATTATAAAAATCAATAAACAGTTTTTTAAGTTGCCACAATTTATTTGTATACCTTTAAAATAAAATAAATAAATAAAAATAAATTAATAAATAAGCTGCCTTTTGAAATTCATTTACCTGGATATAATTACTGTGGGCCTGGAACAAAATTAGAAAAGAGATTAGCGCGAGGCGAGGCGATTAAGGAATAAAGGAACTCGACGAAGCTTGTAAAGAGCACGATATAGTGTACGATAATACAAATAATTTAAAAGAAAGGCATATAGCCGATCATAGGTTACGCAAAACTGCAAAAAAAATAATTCAGACGGTTGGTCCAAGTGCCGGAGAAAAGATTGCATCGGCAGGAGTTGCAGCAGCAATGAAAGGGAAAACTTCATTTGGAATGGGTCTAAAAAAGAGAAAAAGCAAGGGTAGAAATCGCAAAAGAAAGAGTCGGGGTGCTACTTTAACGTTTAACAAGGCAGTTCGACTGGCCAGAAACGCTATCAGTAGAAGAAAACATAAAAGTTTATCTGATGCTACAAAAACTGCATATAATGTTTTGAAAAAATATAAGAGAAAAATTAAATTTCCAAAACAAAAGAGTCATTCCTATACCGAAACAAGGAGGATTTCTTCCGTTGATTCCTTTATTTGCACCTTTAGGTGCAGTGGGTTCCCTTGGAGGAGGGGCAGCCGCTATAGCGAAAGCAGTAAACAGTGCAAAATCAGCTAAAGAACAACAAAAAGAAGCTGAGCGACACAATAGAGCTATGGAAGCCAAATTAGTGGGTTCTGGTTATTACATAAAACCATATAAAAGAGGATGTGGTTTATATTTTCCTGAATATTCAAAAAACTGAAAATAATGTTCCTTCATAAAAGACCTCTAAATAATTTGGAAATTTTAAAAATAGCAAAATTATTGAAAATACCATCGTTTAGAGGTGTCTATATGTGAAATGCATTACCAAAAAAAATTTTAAAAAATGAAAGTGCAGTTATCAATTTAGACAATAAAGAAAGTGAAGAAACGCATTGGGTTGCTTATAAAAAAGTGGCAGTAGAGTAAAATACTTTGACAGTTTCGGTGATTTAAAACCTTCCATTGAAATTGAAAAATATTTAAGATCAGATGATAAGAATAATGTTATAAGCTATAACTATGAACGCTACCAGACAATCGATGATTTTAATTGTGGACAATTGTGTTTACTGTTTTTAATAAATAATTAAGAAAACAATTTAAACATCAGTCGAAGACTAAACGCAATGGTGAAAACTTCTCATTCGCTTACGTTTACGTTGACCGGAATCAGTTCCGAGTTAAGTTGCAATTTTAATCCACCGATTTATTTGAGCAAAGATGAAGATGAAGAATATGAGTTGGCTTTACTCAACTTTGAGTCATTCAATTCAATTCCAAACGTTGACATATCAAATAATTTATTTCACTACAAAATAGGAAACAACAAAAAAATAGTAGAATTACCCTTTGGAATTTACGGTTTAGATGATATTTCTGATTTTATAGAGACTAAAATAGAAGGGGACATTGACAATACAGCATTGGTCCATATATGCGGCAATAATAATACTCAGAAAGTGCACATAAAAACCAATGTATTAATCGATTTTACAGCTGAAAAAATTATAGGAACCTTATTGGGATTTGATAAGAAAGTACTAATGGGTGAAAAAAGTTATGAAGCAGAAAATATTGTTAATATCCACATAGTCAA
The DNA here is from genome assembly GCA_932526585.2 of Philonthus cognatus. Lineage (NCBI taxonomy): Eukaryota > Metazoa > Arthropoda > Insecta > Coleoptera > Staphylinidae > Philonthus > Philonthus cognatus. The sequence continues at coordinate 117,095,892 of OW052241.1, read as the reverse complement.
TGAAATTCAAATTAATTGCAATTTAGTGAGTGGTTCTTATAATAACGGTGAACCGGTACACGTGCTTTATCATTTTTTTACTAAAGTGCCGGCCGGATATAAGATGGTAGAATCGCCACATTTACCTATATATTTGTCTGTTAGTGGAGATATTATCAATACAATTGTGGTAAGAGTGTTGGATCAATCAGGGAAATTGATCAATTTTAGAGGTGAAGAAGTAACGACACGATTACACTTGCGTAAGGTTGAATGAGATGAAGTTATATAACTCAAAAACGTCGAATCGAAAGAGGAACCATATTGTTAAGAAGAAGAAGAAAAACACAGCAAACCGGTCAGCCTATAAATTGGGTAGCGATATGAAAAATGTGTGCAGTAGCCTAAAAAAAGTGAAGAAAAACAGAAAATCGTATATTCTTAGAAGATTTGGGCTATAAACTACTAAAATAATGGACATTTTAAATGTTACTGACAAAGTTAAATCTAACAATGCAATAGTAAGTTACGAGTATCATTCATACCAACCTTATGGATCGGCAAGTTTTGATAATAATGATGAAATTAGGACAACGGTTCCTGAAATTGACAATTATACATTACCAGGAGAAAGTTATTTATATGTAGAGGGTACTCTACGGAAAGTTGGTGAGGATGAGAATGTTAAAAACGAGGCTAGTAAGAATTCAAAATTAGTCAACAACCCTGCAGGCTTTATGATTAGCGATCTTCGGTATTTAATGAATGGTGTTCAAGTGGATTCCGTTAGAAACGTGGGAGTGACATCATGTATGAAAGGATATTTTTCGTATAATAAAAATGAAATGATTAAATTACAAAATGCAGGGTGGGACATTGAGAAAAAAGGTATCTGCGATATATTCGATGAGAATGGACATTTTGCAATTAGTGTACCGCTTAAAAGTATTTTAGGATTTGCGGAGGATTTTAAGAAAGTTGTATTAAACTGTAGACAAGAGTTGGTACTCATTCGGAATAACGATGATCACGATGTAATTGTTCAAAGTGAAGCTGGAAAAGAAAAAGTAAAATTGACAATAGATAAAATTATTTGGAGAATACCTCAAATTGCAGTCGGTCTACGAGAACAGTTAGCCTTGACGAAATTAACTGACAAAAATCAAAATATCAATTTATGGTTTAGAAGTTGGGAGATTCATGAGTATCCGTCATTGCCGCAAACAACAAGACATACATGGGCCGTAACCAATCGAAAAGGCCAGATGAAGTCTTCAATGGCTCTATTTGATAATATAAAGTTGACAAACCTAAGTGTATTTTTGAACGGTACAAGATTTCCGTATGATAATTTAAATATTGATTTTGATAACAATAAGTATGCTATTGTGTACGATATGTATAGCAGATTCCAACAATCATATTACTATGTGCTAGAAAGTGAACTAATGTTTTCACCAGCAGAATTTAAAGAGAAAATTCCATTAGTAGGAATCGATTGTACGTATCAGGCAGACACTATTCACAAAAGTGGCGTTGAAATTAAAATTAAATTTACTTCAAAAGAACCAGTTTCGGCTAATACAACAGCATACTGTTTAATTTTGCACGATAAGGCGTTTTATTATGCACCACTAACAAAAGTGGTAAAAGAATTGTTGTAGGGTCCTGCTGCAATTCCCTGTTGCTATAAAACAAGGAGGGGCGATTGTCATTATAAAAGTAGTGTAATTTGCTTTACACATCAGTCAAATACAAGAAGTGAATGAATTAACAAGTACACAAACAAATTATGGATACATTGGACTATATCATAATCGACATTCAAGGTTTTTACGATAGTAATTATAAATTACTACCGAAAGAAGTGGCTATTTGTGATAGCGAACGTCGAATTAGCCATTATTTGTTTGAGGCTCCCCATTCTGTAAATTGTTTACCTGCTAACAACGTCGAACAGCACATTGGTTAACTTCAAATTTCCACCGTTTGGAATGGACTAATGGAAATGTACCACTCAATAAAATTGATAAAATTATTCGAGTGTTTAGTAAAAAAGCTAAAAATATTTATGTGAGCGGTGAGCAAAAATCACAATATCTACAGAAAATATTGGATCGGCCAATTGAGGACATTAAAAGATTGGATATAAAGTTGTCAGCGTCTCACCCAAAGTGTATGTATCACAAAGATACAGATTATACAATGTGTGCATTAACAAATGTGTATTATATCTACGATAAATTGTCAAATCCTATCAATTATTACATGCAAGATGAAGAAGAAGAAGAAACAATTTTTGAAATGTTTAGAAGGAAGATTGCCATGCAATGAACATTTCAATACGGCTAATTGGATGACACATGTCGATGGACCACCACCAATGAAGAAGGATTGTTTCTTTTGCAAGAGTATCGTAAATTGTGATTGCTGTTATTGTTATTGTTCAATGTATATTGTTTAATAAATATTCAATGTATCCATGATTAAGAAATAAAAAATGTTTTTTTATAATATAACTTGTTTTAATTGCGGCAACTTAAAAAAAAAATAAAAAAGAAAGAAAAAAAAATAAGAATGATGGTTAGAAGAAATCTCCTCCCAGTCTCCTCCCACTCTCCTCCTACTTTCCTCTCACAAAGAGAGAGGGAAGAGTGGGGGTAGGAGTGGGGAAAACGTGTTCAGCCCCCCCCCCCCCCCCCCCCCCCCCCCTTCGGCAGCGGGGAGGCGTCAAAATAAAATTACCCCCTCCAGTTACGCCCTTTGCCACGCCCCTCCTTGGCTCCTCCTTCGCCACGCCCCTTTGGTTTACAAATGACAAAGAGAAATCAGTGGCAGATGATTCATTAAATAAATTTCTTTCGAAGGAGAAAGGCGAACCGGCAACTGATCGATCGTTGAAAGCGAAAAAGGAACGAAAGACCAAAGGTTTTTTTCGGGTTGATTAGATATTTTATTATGCATTATTTTCTATTCATAATTATAATGCATAATTATTGTGTACTGGGCGAACGAATCCTATGTGTTCAATGCCGTTACTTGTTGGATCGCTTTCTAACCACCAACCTTCGACATCATCCAAGCAGGGCCAAAAAACAAATACAGCAGCACACATCAACCACAACGCCCTCAGAGCATACACCTAGTCGAACCGCAAACAAAAAAACCATTCCAAATCCAACAAAATCTGCAAATCCAACCACCACAACAACCCTCATTCCAAATTATTGCACAACCTCAACCCTCAAACCAGTTTGTCATCGTGCAAAACGATTCCAATTATTACGCGATGCCGACTGGACAAAATTATGTCACGGTATCGACTGGTCAAAATTATACATTTCCTCAGTCATTGGTAAACTTGGTGGTTTCCCAGCCAGGTTTTGGTGCATCACTTGCAACCAATGACGTGAGAGGTAAGTTCTGTATTTTTTGTAATATTTAATGATATTTATTAATTGCAATGTTTTTTGTTTAATTGCAGGGACAAAATCGAGCAAACCTGGTCCACAGCAATCAGCTCAGATGACTCAGTCTCCGTTGCGATTGTGGCCTGCAGGTAGGTGCCAAAGATCTTCCAGCCAAGTCGAGTCGGAAAATAATACTGATGGTCGATTTGCAGTTTCGGGTATGGGAGACAGTGAGCTACCGCTTGTTTTAATCAGTGCGGTTATCACAAGAAATTACACTTTCTCAAGATAACGGTGCTGTTCGATTTTCTGTCCGTAAATTACAAATAACCAATACAGTTTTACCTGGAAGATCTTCATCAGCAGATGTAGTAAGAGCAACTAACCCCAATCTTAACGCTCCTCCACCGACATTTATACCACCCAACCAGATTCCTCCCTTAACCACTACTACTAACAATTTCGAAGAGTTTATGCGAGCCATCATTTGTGATAAAGGAACAATTCGTTCTATGCAAGCTCGCAAAGACTCTTTCATGACATCCATTGATGATCGATTGGAAAGAATTGATAGTATAATCGATAATTTGAATAGTTTTTCAAAGCCTGATGTGGTTGAGTTCGTTGTGCAATCTGCTAATTCTAACACCCCTGACGTTAGTAATTACTTAGCTGCAAAACGAAATCAGCTACGAGAGGAGCATTATTCATTGACAAGTTTAAAAGAACGTTTAAAAGAAATTTAATTGCGAAAGCACATTACATTTTTGTAATTATTTTTTAAATTTGTCAATTTGTTTCAAGTCTAATTCTTTTCAAACAATTGTAATGAGGTGTTTGATTGCTACATCTGCTTTTGTGGTCATTGTCTGTTGCTAGTCGTGTGTGGTTGATGTGTATCGCTACTAGTCATTTGGATGTGTGTTACCATCTGTCAGCGAATTATTTTATAGTTATTATTTAGTATTAGTTTTTTTATAGTTATTATGTAGTATTAGTTTTTGTATTTAATTATTAATATTATTTGTAATATATAATTGTTGACAATTTAATTTCTTAGGGGATACTGATTATATATATATTTTATTATTTGTAATATATAATTGTTGACAATTCAATTTATTTTCATTCATTTTTCAAAAATTAAGTTGTACGCAGGGTTGGGTTTTTTATAGCATTATTATGTCGGTAAATGTTGAAAATCACTGGTTGTCATTAACAATAATAAATTTTGATCTTAACGAGTTTCGATATAAACGACATAGTGATCTATTTGGAGGAAATTGCAAAAGAGGTCTTATTATAGGCCCTTCTGGCTGCGGTAAAACAAATGCAATGCTATCATTATTACTTGCAACCAACGGTTTACGTTTTCAAAACATATACTTGTGTTCAAAATCATTATTTCAAAATAAATACGCTTATCTACGATCAATAGTAAAAGACGTGCCAGAATGTGGTTATTTTGAGTTTTCGGATGTTGAATCACTTGGACCGCCTGAAAATATTAAAGAATATTCCATTGTTATATTTGATGATATTCCACCGACCGGTCATAATGTAATTAAGGATTTTTTTTCATACGGTCGATACAAAAATGTTGATTGTATTAAAATATGCCAAAGTTACAGTGCCATTCAAAAGCAATTGGTTCGAGACAATTGTAATTTATTGGTAATATTTAAGCAAGATGCAACAAATTTAAAGCATATTTTCAATGATCACGTAATAGGTGACATGACATTGAATACATTTCTAGAAACTTGCACAGAATGTTGTAAGCAACCTTATTCTCCATTCGTAATTGATTTAGATTGTCCTGTAACAAATGGTCGTTATCGAAAAGGTTTCGATAAATTTCTGACTATTTAAAAAGCACTGTAACGATGCAGATGTTATCAGTGTTTACAAACACTTTGCGTTCTTAACATGGATAAAGACATTGCAAAGCAACTCGTGGAAGCACGTAGTGCTTTGCGTGATAAAATTCGATTGTTAAAAATAGATATTGCAGACTCAAAAGAACATCTTGCCGCAACGTTATTACCCTTAAGTGAACCACTGAAACAAATCGCTAGTAAATTCAATGAAGAACTTGTTCCCATTGATTCTAGTTATGTTAAAGAAAAAGAAACGGGATAAGGTTCAAGTAAAAAATCGCAAATACGCAGAAAAATATTTACTACACCGCAATCCAATGTAACCGCATCTGAGGAAACTATTAGGAAACGTCCGTTGAAAATAAAGTACACAAACGAATATTTACACCCATTAAAACGTTATCATCAACACCCAGAAGACCGAGACATCAATTGCATTTGAAAAAAGATATTATTACATCAACACCGATGGAGGCTACTGCAACAAGATACACTGAAGAAGTTTATCAAACTTCACCGCCAAGAACAGGAAACCTCACACATGATGACGATGATGATGATGATGATGATGAAGAGATCGTAGATTCTGATGATGACGCTACAGTCCTACGGACTGCTACCACACGTTTAGATGAAGCTCATGATAGACTGGTAGACGAACTTAATACTTCGTCAGTACTACAACAATCCCTGAAACAATTTCATCATATACCTCGTGCATATTTGATTGACTTTAAATTAGATCGTGGAGATAAATTCGATACTCGTTATGGAGTTCGTCAAACATTTGATGGTGTGTTGTATATCGGAAACGCGGCACTTAAGTTTGATGGAGCAAATGTTGTTATTAACGATGTGCCATATAAGGGCACTACCGGTCTATACGAATTACTTTTCAAAAAGGACCCTTACACTTTTAAACCTGACGATGTTCGAAATTATAGACGTATTTTAGAGCAAACATCTGCGACGCGATTTAATTATGATCCAAGCGGAAAACGTATTGGTAGTAAAGCTTTGAAATATGTAAACATGATTAAGCCAATTTTAAATGGTCAACCTCCAAAAGTGTGGTGGACTAAAAAATGGAAAGTTGGACGCGGTTTGCAGAAAAAAATAATCCCAATTCATCCTCAGAATTGCAATATTGGGATAATCCGAATGAACTTGTAGATAGATTACGCTTATTATTAGCTTCACAAAGTGCTGGCAATAATGCGCATACAAATGAAATAATTTCAATAACACTGGTCGGCATGAAAATCGGCCCTGACACCATTCCTGCTGATTCTTATGTAAAATGACCTCCTGAATCCGAATATGACCCCCGTTTTCCCCCATCACCCACCGTTTTCCCCCATCACCCACCGTTTTCGAAGGAGCCCCCCCCCCATCTATTTTTATCACTTTTCGATAATTTGGAATTTGGAGGGATGAAAAGGATTATTTTAGCCTTTACGATTCTTCTGAGGGGCTAGAGAGGTGAAATGTTCCAAAACATGAACATTTGTAGTAAGGAGGTAGATTTGGGGGGGGGGGGGGGGGATTTGCCCCCTTAAATTGTAAAAAAATCCTTAAAAATGATCGATTTTTCCGTTTTTTTCGCAGTTTTTTCACTTATTATCTACATATTCCAGCTTCCATCCCCCCTCATCCTCCCCCAAACAATAAAAATATATAGCAACAATATATAGCAACAATAATAAAAATATATAGCAACAATAATAAAAATATATAGCAACAGTTCGGAAGATTCACTGTACCACGCTGGCGCTCTCAATACCTCGCGCGCACAGGTTTGCCTAGGAATTTTCATGCTTTGACAGGTTTAAACTTGCATTGCTCTTGTCACTATAGACCTGCACTGTAATCCTTATCTTTCCTCAGTACATCTCTAGCGATCGTAGAGTCAACTTGTCTGTGCTCTAGGCGGGGATTCTGTGTTTCCAAGTTGTTTAAATTGTGCATAACGGTAGAAATTTTTTAATTCCGGCTTTTTCCAAGTGAATTACAGTACGTGAGTGTGAGTTGTGATTAATATCAAGCATTTATTTACTGTTTAATTATGCCACGCGAGTGTAAAAATCATCCCGATAGCTTCTGCTATGTTTGCGGGGAATTGACTTTAAAAGCGCAACGAAAACCCCTTTCTCCGCTTCTTAAAACTGCTTATAAATTTTACTTTGATTGCCAAGTTGGCGATCAGGACAAGAATTGGGCTCCAACAGTTTGCTGCACTACTTGTTACAGTAGCTTGACCAAGTGGCTCAAAGGTACCCGTAAATCAATGCCATTTGCTGTGCCCATGGTTTGGCGCGAACCTCGCTGTCATCTCACAGATTGTTACTTTTGCATGACTTCCACCGTCGGGTTATCTAGCAAAAGTAAGCATACAATTTAGTATCCTAATATCCCTTCAGCTCTAAGACCAGTTCCTCACAACGAATCTTTGCCAATTCCAGTGCCCCCAAAAACCTATACTCTAGAGCCAGAAACGGATTTGAAAGACTTTGAGCCACAGCCTGGGCCATCTTATGATACGTTCACCGATGATGAAGAGTGTTCTGCTGATTCAGCTCATCGAAAACCTCACCTCGTTACTCAGTCGGAATTAAATGATCTCGTCAGGGATTTGGAGTTACCTAAGAGTAAATCTCAACTTCTCGGATCTCGACTTCAGCAGTGGAATCTCTTAGAAAAGGGTGTAAAAATCTCTTCTTACAGGACTAGGCAGTCAACCCTGAAATTACTCTTTTCGGCAGATGAAGGCTTAGTGTTCTGCCCTAATTCAAATGCATTGATGATAGAACTGAAGATGCCATGTAACCCAGACAAATGAAGACTGTTTATAGACTCATCAAAGACAAGCTTGAAAGTTGTCCTATTGGCCAATGGGAATGAGTTACCATCACTCCCGGTTGCATACTCTGTGGATATGAAGGAGACGTACGAAAACATCAGCCGGATCCTTGATAAAATCAAATACCATGATTATAATTGGAAACTTTGCGCTGACTTAAAAGTTGTTGCTCTACTCATGGGCCTGCAATCGGGCTTTACAAAATACTGCTGCTTCCTATGCGAATGGGACAGCCGAGCCCGAGACAAACATTACATCGTACGGAACTGGCCTCTGCGAGAAAGTTTTACTCCCGGTCAGAAAAACGTCGCACACGATCCTCTGGTCCCGAAGGAAAATATTTACTTGCCGCCTTTGCACATCAAACTCGGATTGATCAAACAGTTTGTGAAAGCAATGGACAAGACCGGTGATGCATTTCAATTTTTGAAAACTAAATTCCCTCGTCTTAGTGAGGCTAAAATCAAGGAAGGAGTTTTCGTGGGCCCCCAGATTAGACAACTTTTCCAAGATTCGACGTTTATTGAACACCTGAATCGAAAAGAAAAACGAGCTTGGATTGCATTCCAAAACGTGTGTGAGAACTTTTTAGGTAACAACAAAAGTTATGATTATGTCGCTCATGTCGAGGAATTGCTGCCAGCGTACATGGCCATGGGGTGTAACATGTCTCTTAAAGTGCATTTCCTTCACTTACACCTGGACTTCTTCCCTGAAAATTTAGGAGCAGTTTCGGATGAACACGTCTTACCGGCACTTTTTAACAAGTTCCGTCAACTGCTATCTTGTATATGTATTCATCATTTCCAAATGAGTAAAGTTCGCGCCATACATTAGTTTAGTTTTACCAACTAGCGCCCTCGCATATCTGACAGCTCAACTTCACCCTCTTGTGGTGGAAGCTCCTCTCAGCTATCCAAGATAACCAGGGTTGAACAAAATAACCAGGGCTGTCCAAAACTCCTGGATATCCCCGCGTTCGCCACATCTGCGAAGGGTCGCAACTACCTGGAGCCGAGCCGACCGTGCCAGCGAAATGTACGTGCGGGGAACAAGAGAATCGGGCATGACGTCAGAACGTAATAAAAGCGGCAAACACAAAGCCCCCTACGATGTTCGCGAATCGTCGCGAAAGGGGCACACGTACGCGAACACCACATACGTCATCGGATAGTTGAGAGGATGACCATTCCAATGACACTAAACACGAGGGGGATATTTCAATTTTGTACGCTATAGAAGACGAGCTGTCAGGAGGATTAATTGTTATTAATTAAGATTCAGGCAAGGTTTAGTGTATCCCATATGTATAGGAACTAGAGCAAAAGTTGCGCATTGCAAGTTACTATTTTTTGACCTAAGTCACATTCTCGTTCGACTTATGCTTTCGGAGTTATTAAATTAAAACTCATGAAACCACCATTTTAGCCTCCGATCAACATGTGTGACATATGTACGGATGCATAATTTCATCTCACACATGTTGATCTACTTTATATTTCAATATTTTTATATTAAATATTTATTCTCATTATTTTTCTGTGGCGAGAAATGGTGGGTACCTGAGAGAGTCACAGGGGTAGAGGGTTTGTTCTTTTCGATATAAAAGAGCTACCACTGGACCACAGAATTCACTCTGTATCCAGCATCCAAAAGTGTAAGTCGTCTGTAATTCTGTGTAAGTTGTTATTTTTTTTTTATTCTTGTCTTGTTATTTGTTTGTTAATTTATTATTCGTGTTTTTAATATATTTGTTAAAGTTGAGAGCCATTTTTTTTTATCTCAAATCGTATTTTTTTTTCATATAAAATAGAATCAGTGCTTCAGTCGAATTTTCTTAATTAAGATTGAGCTTGCTAGTCGGTAGTTACTTGGTGGTGAAATAGTTGCTATTTTTAATAACTATTTTAAAGCCGAAGTACCCACCCCGTAACAATTGGCGCCCAACAGACAAAATTTAGTTATTTTCGTTGATTTTTGTTAAGCTCATAGGTTCATTTAATCTATTTTAAATAATTCATGGTACAATTGTTTATACCGTAACAATTGGCGCCCAACCAAGAAAATTTAGTTGTGTTTTATGTATTTGATTTTGTTAAGCTCATAGATTCATTTAGTCTATTTTAAATAATTTATGGCACAATTATTCATATCGTAACAATTGTCGCCCAACTGACAAAGTTTGGTTGTTTTATTTATGTGATTACTGTTTAACTCATAGCTTAACGTTCAACGCGTAACTAAATTTTGCTCAAAACCACATGACCCTGAGAAACGTATTTATACTTAGCCTGTTTTAAATAATTTATAATTAATGGTACAATTGTTTATATCATAGCAATTGGCACCCATTTTCTTATTATTCTAAGACTGTACTAGCCTGATTTTGTTTTAATTTTGTGCTCTTAACTTTGTTACCAACATATTCTCAAATAATTTAAACTCTTTTTTTAAAGTCAAACTTGTTGAGTGATTTTAATAGTTTTTCTTTCATCTATCAAGTGCTGCTTATTTTAAAAAAAATTCTTACTAACGTTTTTAATTTTGGTGTCGAATTTTAAGTTATTACTTACGTTCTTTGATTGATTTTGTGATTGTGATAGTTCGACAGTGACTCAAAATTAAGTAATAAATTCTGTATTAATTTTAAGCAGTAACTTAACTGTTTAAATTAAATTTGTTGGTCAACGGTACGTGTTTTCGCAAATTCTATTCTGAAAAGAGCCTAACGGGGCCGTAATATAATTTGCGATTTCATTTGATTTATTTTAAAGTCTCGACGGGGCCGTGTTAGTTTTTTTTGTGTGTGCAACAAAATTATGAGTGTTCACAGTTTCACATCCGGAGGCCACGACGAAGCTGAATTTATGAACTGTGATGACCGAGACGATAACAACCCCCTTACACAGAGACTCTCAACGTCCTCTTCGAGTAGGTTTCTAACAGAATTAGAACTACTGCAGAAGGATATAGAAGACGAAGAGAGAGAGCACCAAGCGAAGATAGCCCGATTGAAGGAGGCGAAGCAGGCTCTCTTAAATAAAACTTCTCCGCAGGACAAAGCAATCGAAGAGCTTCGTTCTGAGATGCTAAGGATGCAGAGGCAGATGGAACTGCTGATCAAAGAAAATGTGCAAACAGCAAAGGAGCGTGATCATTTTCAAAAGCAGCGAGACCACTTTGAGAATATGCTGTTCATGGAGCAAGAGCGACAGGAATCCCGCGCTTCGCACCGCAACGAAACACCACCTCCTTCGCGACTGATAGAAGTAGACGTCCAGCATTCCCAACCAGCAACCTCGCAAAGCAGTGAATTTCGAACCGCCAGAATTATAAGAGATATTCTGCGGGAAAACCACGACGCCGCCATAAAGTTCGACGGGAAAGATCCCAAAAGCTTTATTCAATTGATGGAGAACGAGTTCGAGGGACTGGGGCTCGAGGATAAAGTTAAAAACCGACGAACTCTAGCGCGCATGGAACCCGAATTTAGCGCGAAATACAAAGACCGCTTCGCCGACGACGTTCCATGGGCGAGAGCCAAGAAAGTGTTCATCAACTCTATCGATCCCGACTTTATAGTTTACGAAGAGGCCACCGAACTATTAACAAAGAGCCAGAGGAATGATGAATCACCCGGTGGTTACGCTACCCAAAAAGAAATTTTGTTTAACCGTCACCTTGATTTCTGGCCCGAAGCAGTAAAAACTAAAATTATGTGGCAGTTAGCATCACCACACCTGCGACGTGCACTCATGATCAGGCCGAAAACTGTCGCTGAATTCGTGGATCAAGCGTCGCAACTTCCCGACTCAGAATTCTTTGGAAGCCACCCACAACATTACCGGCCCGGAGGTTCACGACAGTATGAGCCCCGATCACCACGTCGCCAGCAGCATAGCAGCCCCACATACCGCCGCCAAACCTATGGAGAGTGTGCCCCCCGCCACCCCCAAGATGTCCGCTCCTCGTCACCCCAGAAGAAGCCGGAATACCGCCAAACCTATGGAGAGCGTGCCCCACGCCACCCCCAAGATGACCGCTCCTCGTCACCTCAGAAGAAGACGGAATACCGCCAAACCAAACGCCCCGTGTCTCCCAGGAGCCTGGAAAACCGGAAGTACCGGCAATACGAGGGAGACGAAGCGCATAAGTCGAGAAGTGATAAGAGGCCTTTGTCACCCCAACAAAAGAAACCCCGCAATCCGCCGAAATGCCAAAAATGCAATGCCGGAAACCACTGGAATCGCAACTGTCCACTCAATCAGGCGGGAAACGATCAAGAGCGATAGATTCGCGAATAAAGATCACTCCGAACGCTGTCGCTAATAAAATAAACACTCGCTCACAAAATCTGATATGCAGCTCGACTTCCACCGACAGACGGATTCCTCGGATTATGCAATTGGATCCGCCAGTATATTCAGGGATTTGCAAGTATAGTGGCTCCTTTGAACGAATTAATGGCTCCCAAAACACCTTTCAAGTGGAACGCAGAAGGAACAACAGCAATGGAGATGTTAAGAAAACGCATCCGAGAACCGCTGCAGCTTCACCGCCTGCCTGGCCTGGAATACACCGTACAGACAGATGCATCCCAAATTGGAATTTCCGCCGTATTATACCAGACGGATAAAGACGGCGAAAAACGAATTATTTCCTTCAACTCTGCAAAACTAAATGATACGGAAAGTCGGTACCATATAAACGAGCAGGAGTGCATGGCTCTCGTATGGGCACTTCGAAGATACCGCCCCCTCCTCGAGGGACAGCATTTCCGCGCTGTGACCGACAGTAAAGCACTAACTTGGTTATCGAACTTTAAAGACCAAAAGTCTAAACTTACGAAATGGGCTTTATTACTACAAAGTTTCGATTTAGAAATAGTGCACTGCGCTGGAGAAGATAACCAACTTCCTGATCTACTCAGCAGGGATCCGGAAGAGCAGCCAGTCGGTCAACTTCCAGAACTAGAAGAAATCCTGCCCCCCGCCCTCAACGTGTTAGAAGTGCCAGCTATACACACAGTGAGGGACGCACAGCAGCAAGACGAGGAAACGCAGGACAGAATTCAAATACTGGAGGATCCAACACACGAAGAATGGCCGGAAACTAACCAGTCGTTCGAAGTTATAAACGGCGTTCTTTACCACCGACCAGCGGATGGCTACGAAAGGACGTTAATTGTACCCACCGCTGCACGCGCCCGAGTATTACATGCTATGCACGATGAAGCCATCCATCCAGGCCGCGACGAGACGTTACGTAGCATTCGAGCACGCTATTTTTGGCCCACATTAGCGAAAGAAGTAAGAAACTACGTAGTAGGATGCCTGATCTGCATATCTACAAAACGTGGAAAGAATCAGAAAGCTGCACCGTTACGCGCTCGTATCCCGATCGCCCCCTTCGACAGCGTTGCAGTGGATTTAATCGGGCCATTTCCCCAATCGTCTACGAAAAAACGTTTCGCTGTGGTAATAACCGACCTATTTACCAGATGGATGGAAGCCTTCGCCGTCGGAAGAGCGACAACCAACAACATTATTAAATTGCTTGAAGAGCACGTATTCAATAGTTTTGGTTATCCAAGGTATATTATAAGCGACAATGGACCACAATTTACTGCGAGAAATTGGCGCAGACAAATGCAACGTTTTGGAGTCGAGGCCTACTATACCCCGGTGTACCACCCCCAGGCCAATCCAACGGAGAGAAGAAACCAAGAACTCAAGAAATGCCTGAGGATTAAGATGCAGGGACAGCCTGCTAAACAATGGGTAAATTATATCCCGGGCATTCTCTTTGAGCTTCGCTCTCGTGCCAAAGCCGCCACAGGATGGTCACCAGCTCGTACATTACTGGGTTATGATCTGCCGCGTCCCGCAGAACGAGAAATCCCACAAATTATGCCGCCTGCAGCACCGCAACACGTAGACAGAGACCGGCGCATCGAGGACATTAGACAGCATCAACAGCGATATGTACGCAGATACAATGAACCCGATGTGCCGCCCCAATTTGCGAGAGGACAATGGATTGTGATTAGAAACCACCCAGTTAGCGATAACCAAAACCCGGCCAGCTTCGCACCCAAGTGGCTTGGCCCATATCGCATAAGTGAAGTAATTTCTCCGCGCATTTTCCGCATCGATAGGAATGGACGCGAAGTTGTGGTGCACGCAGACGACATCAGGCCGGCCCCTGCAGGAACACCGGAAAACGTAGACGATCCAGCAGCTCCCGCCCCGGCCCAGCCCCATAAGAACCTAGTTTCCCACGACTTGGACGATTTTCCGAAACTAGTGACATTTTCCCCCCTGGACGCTCACGTGCCGAGTGCCGTAGGTTAAGTGTAGGTTAAGTATAGGTTAAGTTAGTGTAAGAGTTCGCGACCCACAAACACACTCGCGTGTTTGTGAGAAACGCGCGTAATTTGTATATATTGTGTAAAGTGACCCAGCGCATCCACCAGAATGCGCAGGATCTTCCCGGATTAAGACACCAACACCCTACGGGAAAAGGGTATCATCCAGACATTTCCCGTACGCCGCCTCCAGCCAGCGCTGGAGAAGGGGAGCGACGCCAAATCACCGCTTCCAGAGTTAGACAAGTTCAGTATTCCTAGGAAAACCTCGAAATAACAGGCGTGAGGTCCGACGCCCAAATCCAACTCCACGATGTCAGCTGCCGTCGAATGGTGGAACCAGACGCCACCATCAGCAGACATCAACAGGAACCACTACTCCACACAGTAGCAGTTCCCGACTGACAATGGGCAGTCTTTCGCAACCGAAACCCATTGTGGCGCCCACATCATATAGCCAGTGCTATGTAAAATATACAATACAGACGACGCCACTGCGCCGTCACCACCTTCAGGTACGACAAAAGCCTTTATTTCAACACCTGGAGACGCGCCCAGCCGATTCAGCCAGCGCTGTACTGTCGACTGTGGCAGACCTTGTCGCCGACAATCACCGAGAAGCCGTGACAAGAATCACGAAGCAAAATGGCCGGCGCCATTGTATTCTCTGAAGATGACGAGCAGGAACAAGCAGCCAGTGCTGCTACGATCTCGCACAGCTGATCGACGAGCCGCTGCAGATCACGTTGAACAGACAACTCGGAATCGACTAGAAGATAACTCTTATAACGTTTTATTCATTGTATATATCTTTGGGTCAGATTTTCGTATTTGTATTCTTCATTTAATTACTGTAAATATGTTTTATGTTACCTATTTCTTCTGCTTCTAGTTCCTGGCTGAATTTTACTCATTTGACGGGGCCGAATTGTTACCGGCACTTTTTAACAAGTTCCGTCAACTGCTATCTTGTATATGTATTCATCATTTCCAAATGAGTAAAGTTCGCGCCATACATTAGTTTAGTTTTACCAACTAGCGCCCTCGCATATCTGACAGCTCAACTTCACCCTCTCGTGGTGGAAGCTCCTCTCAGCTATCCAAGATAACCAGGGTTGAACAAAATAACCAGGGCTGTCCAAAACTCCTGGATATCCCCGCGTTCGCCACATCTGCGAAGGGTCGCAGCTACCTGGAGCCGAGCCGACCGTGCCAGCGAAATGTACGTGCGGGGAACAAGAGAATCGGGCATGACGTCAGAACGTAATAAAAGCGGCAAACACAAAGCCCCCTACGATGTTCGCGAATCGTCGCGAAAGGGGCACACGTACGCGAACACCACATACGTCATCGGATAGTTGAGAGGAAGACCATTCCAATGACACTAAACACGAGGGGGTTATTTCAATTTTGTACGCTATAGAAGACGAGCTGTCAGGAGGATTAATTGTTATTAATTAAGATTCAGGCAAGGTTTAGTGTATCCCATATGTATAGGAACTAGAGCAAAAGTTGCGCATTGCAAGTTACTATTTTTTGACCTAAGTCACATTCTCGTTCGACTTATGCTTTCGGAGTTATTAAATTAAAACTCATGAAACCACCATTTTAGCCTCCGATCAACATGCGTGACATATGTACGGATGCATAATTTCATCTCACACATGTTGATCTACTTTATATTTCAATATTTTTATATTAAATATTTATTCTCATTATTTTTCTGTGGCGAGAAATGGTGGGTACCTGAGAGAGTCACAGGGGTAGAGGGTTTGTTCTTTTCGATATAAAAGAGCTACCACTGGACCACAGAATTCACTCTGTATCTAGCATCCAAAAGTGTAAGTCGTCTGTAATTCTGTGTAAGTTGTTATTTTTTTTTTAATTCTTGTCTTGTTATTTGTTTGTTAATTTATTATTCGTGTTTTTAATATATTTGTTAAAGTTGAGAGCCATTTTTTTTTATCTCAAATCGTATTTTTTTTTTCATATAAAATAGAATCAGTGCTTCAGTCGAATTTTCTTAATTAAGATTGAGCTTGCTAGTCGGTAGTTACTTGGTGGTGAAATAGTTGCTATTTTTAATAACTATTTTAAAGCCGAAGTACCCACCCCGTAACACACGGGGAACGGTTTCATCAAGACATCTCTAAGTTCGAGAGGAGATTTTCGGGGAAGTGGAATGCAGTGGAATGGTTAGCAGAGTACTGCTGGTTTTTGATACGAGAAACTTCTACCCCAGGGTACAAAAGGAAAGCAAGCACCAAATGAAGGTACTTATCTTAGTTATTTATAATTCTTTACATTTATTATTTTACATTTATTATTTTACTTTTTATTTATTATTCTTTACAGCTAAAATAATCCTTTTCACCCCTTCAATGGATGGGGGAAACGGGGGGAGTATTGAGAGCGTGAGCGTGGTACAGTGAATCTTCCGAACTGTTGCTATATATTTTTATTATTGTTGCTATATATTTTTATTACTGTTGCTATATATTGTTGCAATATATTTTTATTATTTGGGGGTGTTTGGGAAAGGATGAGGGGAAAAGGAAACTGGAATATGTAGGAAATAAGTAAAAAAACTGCGAAAAAAACGGAAAAAATTGATCATTTTTAATGATTCTTTTACAATTTAAGGGGGAAAATCCCCCCCCCAAATCTACCTCCTTGCTACAAATGTTCATGTTTTGGAACTTTTCACCTCTCTAGCCCCTCAGAAGAAATGTAAAGGCTAAAATAATCCATTTCATCCCTCCAAATTATCGAAAAGTGATAAAAATAGGTGGGGGGCCTCCCCCGAAAACGGTAGGTGATGGGGGAAAACGTCATATTCGGATTCAGGAGGTCATTTTACATAAGAATCAGCAGGAATGGTGTCAGGGCTCGAAAAAAAAATGTTTTTTGCAGACCAGTGTAATTGAAGAATTGAAGGAAGCAAACATTATAAAGTAATATAAGTGTGGCTCCTGAAATTAACATATGTTATTATCTCATTAGACACCAGACGAGCAACCGGTGTATAAAATGAGTTTAGGCAAATTTGGAAATTCTATTTTTGGTGCAATGACTGTTGATAAATTTGGAAAACATGTACATGGGCACAGTGTCTCGAGCTATATTAAAAAATCTAACAATTTAGACAAGATAATTCAGAGGTATTTTAAATTCGATGAAACAGATAAAGATAAAGGATATAGGTTCATTTTAACACTTGCTGGCAACGGAAACGTATCTTCCGATGGATTCTATACAATTGATAATAAGGGGGGTGATATATTATATAAAAACACATTATACGCTGGAAAAGTTCTCAAAACAATTTACCTGGGAAATGCAATTCTATTCATTAATGAAAAGTATGTATTGTCTGAATTAACAAACCTTAAATTGAATGATACAATACAAATTAAGCGCAGATTTGCAGCGACTCTAGAAGGTGTCGATAAGAAGTTTTGCATTGAGATATTAATCGAACATAATACTAATGAAACCCAACATTAAATGCGATGTAATTGATGAAATTCACGCCACAGTTCGGAAACATTTTTGTAGACGTCGAGTAATATTGAAGAGTTTAAATGATTTATACCAAGTGGATTTAGTTGAAATGATACCTTATGCCAAGGAAAATAAAGGATACAAATATATATTGATGGTTATAAATGCTTTTAAAAAACTATGCGAAAAATATGGAATTAATCATTACAGCACATTTTCATCTTTAAAAAGTTCAATTGTTGAACGGTTCAATAGAACTATTAAAGAACTGATGTGGAAGGAATTTAGCATGCAAGGCAATTATAATTGGATTAGTATTCTACAAAATATAATTAATAAATATAATAATACAAAACATAGAACAATTGGTATGAAACCAAAACAAGTAAATAAAAAGAAGGAAAAATTATTGTTAAATTCTGTGTACAGTAATTTAAAAGTTTTTGATGGATTTAGGAAGAAATTTAAAGTTAGTGACCACGTAAGGATTAGCAAACATCGTCAAGCATTTGATAAAAATTACACCCAAAATTGGTCCAACGAAATCTTCACAGTATCTAAAGTTCAAAACACGAACCCCAGAACATATCTACTACGAGTTATAAAAAACCAGGACAATTGGAGGATTCTATGAGGAAGAATTAAAAGAAGTTCAACATGAGGATGCATATCTCGTCGAAAAAGTTATTAAAAGAATGAAGAATAAAGTTTTAGTAAAATGGTTGGGTTTGGATGATTCACATAATTCATGAATATCAAATAAAAATGTTCTATAAATATTTAGTCTTATATTAAATTATAAAAGCCCGGGGTTATGGATTCGCAACCACACGAGCGCGTTATCCTCAGGGCAAATAATGGCCGTATACTCCGGCCTCTGGATGAATTGGCCCGGGGTAGAGGAATTGGCGGTATCGAGTCATCCAGTTCCATTATGGTAACCTGTAAATTATTATAATCTCAATTTTCTCTTATTTACATGTACGTATTAACTTGTTTACTCGCTTGTTGTTAAATCTCCTGCAATATTCCTCTCTAATTTCATTGTAGATTTGTATGCGGTCTGTAATAAAAAATATAATATATAAAATATATGTAATACAAATGTAAATGTTTCTTTATAAATACAAAACATATTTTTTTAAATGTTGTTTTATTTAAAATAAATTACTTACCCATGATTCACTTTAACACTTTAAAATCGCTGTTCAGTTTGTTCCTCTCAACTTAGTGTGTTAGTGCTTAAATAGCTTGTAAACTGTGGGGGATGTATAAGGAGGAGGGGTTTAAAGTAAAACACCTCTTGAAAGATTTTGAGTTAACTTCTACTCATAAAGGTGTGGTAAAATTAAAAGGTGGGACTAAAATTACCTTTACTCATAAAGGTGTGGTTAAATTAAAAGGCGGGGCAAAAATTGCAACACTTTTTGAAAATTTATAAGGCGGAGCTAAATGGCAATACTTTTGACCGTTACAATAAGGTTACAATATTAATATAAAATAACCGGCTAT
Organism: Philonthus cognatus; assembly: GCA_932526585.2. Lineage (NCBI taxonomy): Eukaryota > Metazoa > Arthropoda > Insecta > Coleoptera > Staphylinidae > Philonthus > Philonthus cognatus. The sequence continues at coordinate 117,076,380 of OW052241.1, read as the reverse complement.
TTTTCCATAGATCAAATCAACTTTTGCATTGTCAAATATAAGAACACAAATTTAAGTTTATCTACAATGAGTTTTGTTAAAACTTTACAAGCAATCGCTCTAAAACAAGTGTGTTTAAATGTAATAGAAGATCGGTTAGATGTAAAAAAAAATGGTACGCCTAGCAGAAATACCAAAATGTTTGGGTAAGACAATTTTTGACAACTGGTGTTTTTATGTGTGGACATTTGGACATTTACGACAAGCAAATATGTATTCGGTTCTTTGTAAATGCCGACCATTTACATGTCACAATCCATTACCTAAATATATAGTGGATTTTTTATTAAAACCTAATGGTAATATTTCCAAAATTATGAACATTTCACAAAATCCATTTTTAGTGTTAGTTAAAAAAAGATTTTGGATTGATACACAGGGAAACCGATATTGCCGTTGGTGTAGAAAAAAAAAATTACAATTTAGAACCTAATACAAAATTATTCAGGACAAAATACGAAAAGAATATTTTATTTCGAAAAGACAAATTGCATATGTGGATATTAGAACGAAAACGTTATTGTGAATTTTGTTTCTTCACACCGTTATTCGAGCTAACAAAACATACAGTAAAACGTAAACTAATAGATAGTTCATCTTCATCATCTTCTACTTCATCAGTGTGGGACACATCGACTGACATGGATGAAGAATAGGATTAAAATGATTGTAAAATGTGTTTTTCTCTGTGTGAGTGTGTGCATGTGTGAGTGAATGTGTTGTTCCTCGTCATTCTAAATTTACCCCTCCTCATAGTTAAACCTCCTCCTTTTCTTGATTTAGTTCACTATATAAAGGTAACGTATTGGCCCAAGCATCATATCGTGTGTTGACGTGTAAAGCAACTTACTCTTTTATTACATTTAAAGCATGTTTTTGTGCGAATATTGGGTAAAAATTTTACAAGAGACAACTTAAAACGACACAAAAAAAACTCATGTATTTCCAAGCAAAACTCATATATAAGCAATAGTGGAGAAAAGTTAACAATCAAACTTGTTCTACCCCGATCCGCACAACAGGGAGATATCAAAATGGTAAATCCACTTCCATCAACATCTTTGGAAAATCCATCCACATCGAAACAAGTTTGCGAAATTCCAAATAAACGACAAAAACTTGCATTGACATCAATACACAGAATATGTGATGTATGTAACATAACAGTAGATAGCTCATGTTTTGCCGCCCATTTGAGAACTAATTTACACAAAAGTAATGCATTTATTATTGTTTATGATGGAGTAGAGGAAATATCTACAGCTTATGGGGGCAAAATAACAAGTTACCGAATCACCGAACCTGGACACTATGTTGATTTAGGCAAGTTTTTCATTTCAGTGAGGGAGGAAATTATTACCCTCATTGAAAGTAAATTGGCGGTTATTGGAAATTTTAATTAAACATGGAATCCTTTTCATTATACTTTATGACAGCAAAAGAAAATGTTGAAATAAAATCGTTTAACACGTCGAACAAAATTATCACCGGATCTATATGAGACATACGCACATTATTTCAAATTACAAGCATTGAACTTAATTTCAATGTATATAATCCAATGAGAGCATCGAGTTACCTGCTTCAATAAAGGCAAAACGTGCAGTAATAAATGTTTACAATACCGACAATGCATGCTTTGCTTGGGCTATAACTTCAGCACTTCGGGTTCCAACAGGACTGGCACAGAGACCATCTTCATATCCACATTATTCAACAGTATGTGACTTTTCAAATTTACAATTTCCAGTTACAATAAGAGATATCAATATATTTGAAGGTAAAATAATAATAATAAATAATATTTCAATAAACGTTTATGGCGCTAATGAATATTTTAACGAAAATAAAATGGACTATAAATTCGTTCCATTACGAATATCAAAGAATAAGAAAATAGTTCATATAAACTTGTTGTATATTTCAATAGAGAATCAGAATCATTATTGCTGGATTAAACATTTGTCGCGTTTAATTGGAACTCAAATATCATTACATGGTCATGAAAAATTTATAGGCGAAGGTTGTTTAATTTACTTTTCTAAAAAAGATGAATTAAAAAGACATCAAGAAGAAGATTGTGAAAATGTAAAAGCTGTTCTTCCGAACTGTAGTAAAAAAAATAATAAATTGGGTGAAGAAGTTCTGGAAAATATATTAGAATTTGAAAATTATCAAAACCAAATGAAAATTCCTTTTGTAGTTTATGCTGATTTTGAGGCATTGTTAGTAAATGTTAACAATAATACTATTTATACAGATTCGAGTAAACCGTACACAGTTAAATGTTTTCGTCATGAACCTTATGCTTTTGCATACCACATAAAATGTTCGAATGATGATAGTCTTTCAAAGTTTAATATATATAATGGAGAAAATGCCGCACAAGTATTTGTAAAAAAATTAGAAGACGATATTAAAATGATTTATAAAAATTATTTAGGAGTACGTAAAGAAATGTTACCATTAACACCGGAAGAAAAACTAATATATGAAAGAAATGTATGTCATATTTGCGAAAGAACATTGTCAGTAAATGATAAAGTATATGATGATGATCACTTAACAGTAAAGTTTCGTGGCCCAGCCCATTCCGTTTGCAATATTAATTATAAAATTCCAAAATATATTCCAATATTTTTTCATAATCTTTCAAATTATGACAGTCATATGTTTGTAAAAAAGATTGCATTAAACAAGGAAAATGTTGATGTTATTGCACAAAACAAAGAAAAGTATATAACTTTTACAAAAAATGTGCACATTGGTGAATATATTAACGGTAACGGAAAAAAGAGAAAAGTATTTATAAAACTAAGGTTTGTAGATTCATTTAAATTTTTATCACAATCATTAGAAACATTGGGATCACTTTTGGACAATGATCAGTGTATTGAAATAAGAAAAAGGTTTCAGGAGGATGAACAATTTAATCTAATACGGAAGAAAGGCGTATTTTCTTATAGTTTTATGAATTCATTTGAAAAATTAAATTACAATCATTTGCCAAGTGAGGATGAGTTTTATGATCATTTAACGGATGATAAAATATCTAGAAAAAACTATGAAAGAGCTTGTAAAGTGTGGGATGTATTTAATTGTAATTCATTACGTGATTACGTAAACACTTATTTGACATCTGATGTGTTGTTGCTTGTTGACGTATTTGAAAATTTTCGAAAAATGTCATTAGATTTCTACAAACTCGACCCTGCACACTATTTCACAGCGCCGGGATTTGCTTGGGACGCTTTGATAAGGATGACAAATGTAAAATTGGAATTATTGACAGACATTGACATGTTACATTTTTTTAAAAAGGGTATCAGAGGTGGATTAAGTATGTGCACTCAACGAAAAGCTGAAGCAAATAATAAGTTTTTACCAAATTTTAATGCTTCTGAACCAACTTCATATCTTCTTTATTTAGATGCTACAAATTTGTATGGGTATGCTATGAGATGTAAGCTTCCTGTTGGAAAGTTTCGCTGGCTTGATCAAAATGAAATTCTCGAGTTTGATATCGCATCACTGGAAGATGATGGTGAGATGGTTTATGTGTTAGAAGTTGATTTAAAATATCCAATAGCTTTGCAGTAATATCATAATGATTTTCCTTTTTGCCCAGAATCGGCAATACCTCCAAATTTAAAATATTCTAAATTAATTCCTACCTTATATGACAAAGAAAAATATATTATTCATTATAAAAATCTATAACAATGTTTAACACAAGGCTTAAAATTGCGACGGATACATAGAATTTTAGAATTTAAACAAGATAATTGGATGCAAAAATATATTGATTTCAATACTAGTAAGAGAGAACAATCTAAAAATAAATTTGAACGCAATCATTACAAAAGTATAAATAATGTTGTATTTGGAAAAACGATGGAGAGTGTTGAAAATCACGTTGATATTAAATTATGTACGCATTGGGATTCTCATTTCAGGAAACCTGGTGCAGAATTTTATATATCGAAACCAAATTTTAAATCTTCAAAAATATTTTGTAATAATTTAGTCGCTGTGGAAATGGGTGTTCTCAAAGTGCAGTACACAAAACCACTGTATGTAGGATTTTATATTTTAGAATTATCCAAAACTGTAATGTATGATTTTTTCCATAGTTTCTTTAAGAGAAAGTACGATAACAACGTAACATTATTGTTCACAGATACAGATTCGTTAGTTCTTCAAGTTTTTACAGAAAATATATACGATGATATTAAAATTAATATTGATAAGTTTGATACATCCAACTATCCAGTTGACAATGAGCATTGCATCATTCCAAATAAATCTTACATCGGCAAAATGAAAGACAAATTTAAAGGTCAGATCATTGAATCATTTTATGGAACTGGTGCTAAGGCGTATTGTGTGAATTTACTCAATTCAAGCTCTATTAAAAAAGCTAAAGGTGTTAAAAAATATGTAATAAAAAAAACATTTAACGGTAAATGATAACATTACTGTAGTGGAGAATGGGGGTGCAGTTTATAAAAGAATGTACAAATTTAGATCCAGTTATCATAATATGTTTACAGAACTTCAAAACAAAATTGCATTGAATTCAAAAGACGACAAAAGTACATTTTAAATGATAATTATCATACATTAGCATGGGGCCATTTACGTATAGCGGATTTAGAAAACGAAAAGGTGTTGGATAAAATGATTAACGGTGCAATTCAAGAGCTTGATTAAACATTCAATTATATTTTTATTTTTTATAAAGCTGGGTAAGAAACGCTTACTCTTTCGATACAATTACATTATAAGTATTATAAGGTTATTTGTATCTTTAATAAATGTATGTCTGAACAATTATAATTTAAATATTGCATCAAATATTACTTTTAAATATATTTTGATTTTTCATAAACGTGGGTAAAAAAAACCCTTACTCTTTCGATACAATTAAATTATAATTATTATAAGGTTATTTGTATCTTTAATAAATGTATGTCTGAACAATTATAATTTCAATTCTATGTTTATGTATATTTGTTTTATTTTAAATATATTGCTTCAAATATTACTTTTGTCTACTTTATTATAAAACCACTATCCATTATAAATATTTCCCCAGGTAACTGCTTTTAAATATCTGATTTAATTAATTTAAAATATATTTTTTTTATTTCATAAAACATTCCTACAATCTTACTTAAGTTGTTCAAACACACACCCTCATTGTAATTAAAAAAAAAAATAAGGAAAAACTAAAAACTAAAATATATAAAAAAAGTACTCCCTCTTCTTCCTTGTTAGCCAAAATTCAAAAACCTCCTCCTCATCCTCCCCATCGTCCTCCTCATCCTCCTCCTCCCACGAGATAGCCGATTCTAGAATTCTTTTCTTTTGTCATCTTTTGAATTTAAATTCGCGAGGAGGAGGAGGTTCCAGAATCGGCTATCTCTCCCTACTAGTCTACACTAAAAAATATAAGTAAAGGAAAGCTATTTGACGATAGAAAAAAGCGCAAATTGAATTTGTTAATTTAAACGTGTCTAGTTTTTTACTCAGCACTTTGTTAATTAAAATTACAACTAACAGGAATTCTAACCATTTTAATTCCTAATTAAAATTAATTTTGAACTAACGCTAAATTCTACTTTGTAAACTTCAACTTGTCTACATTGTTTTATCGCTGTGAATTTTCGGGCATTCGTTGTTTTCGATAAAGTTTAATTTAAAATTTCTAACGGGTGTTTCCACTTCTTGATTAAGTATGAAATAAAATTTCAAGTTTAGAGAAGACTAAAAGTTTGGATTGGTGGCGTAGCGAAGCGAAGCAACCAATCCAAATTTTCAGTCTTTTCTAAACTCAAAATTTTACTTCATGCGCCAGGCTCGTAAAACACTGAAATACTCTGATTTAGAAGTATATTTTAAACTTCACTTAAAATCAGTGTTTTAAATGCGTGGCGCATCAAGTAAAATTTCGAATTTAGGAAATCCTGAAAAGTTGGTTTGGTCGCATAGCGCTACGCGACCAAAGCAAATTCTAAAGCTTTTCTAAATTCGAAATGTTACTTCCTGCTGAAGCTGGGAATGAAAAACACTTAAAGCTTGAAATTGAACTTTTTAAAAGGAACGAATGCATGAATACTTAAAAGAAATATTCCTGTATAACGTTGTATACGTTCGTTGCCTACTATCTTTAAAATATTAGAGCTGGTGATATATTTCAGTTTTTTGCTAATATTATCTTATAAAGTATAAATTACTCGAAATCACAAACAGAATGGTACTTATAATGTCATTACAATTTACAGCTTTTCGAAATTATATCCACTAACAAATTTTTTGATAACTTTTCGCACATATGTAGTACATCCGAATTATCTCCAAAATTGATTGATGATCGTGTGAAGCTTTACCCGGAAAAAACACCATTACGACTTCTGATCCTATCATATTCCATGATGCGAGTAAATTAATGTTGTTTCTATCATCTCTACTATATGTATTCGCGTAATATGTATGTGACATTGCAGCTAATTATTATTCGCAAAACATATTTACCAGCGTCTATTTATATAATATTTGAACACGATAGTGTATTTATGCCGACCAACTATTCACGAACAACAAAAAAATTGCAAAAACCTTGATGATAACTCACCCAAATGCCATCCATATATCGAAACAAATAACGTTCAGCCAACTGCAACACGCCAGGAATGAAAATTGTAGTAGAAATCCTGAAACAATAACATTGTAAATATTACTTAAAAAACACTATGCTGGTAATCTTTCTTTAAAATATACATACAAGTATGTATGAGCCGTAACTTTTCCGAAAATCGTTTGTTTTTTTAAAATAGTTTAATTTAAAGTCTTAAACGAGTGTTTTCCACTCCCAGATTAAGCATGAAGTAAAATTTCGAGTTTAGAAAAGCCTGGAAATGTGTTTTGGTCGCGTAGCGCTACGCGACCGAACCAAATTTTCAGGCTTTTCTAAACTCGAAATATTACTTCATGCTTAATCTGGGAGTGGAAAACATTCGTTTAAAAGTTAAATTTTAAATATTAAAATCAAGGAATATCTGAAGATTTACAGCGTATACCAGTGGTGGGGAAACTTTTTTTAAGACGGGCCATTTGTAATAACCAGACAATCGTAGCGGGCCAAAGAATAATGCTTAATCGTTAAAAAATGTATGTGTTCTATAAACATATACATATATTATTACATACACTTATTATTTGAATAGTAAAAAAGCAAAAAGAAAATTATAAGCACAAAATATAAAATGAATTTAGTGTAGTTCTTAATGTAAAGTATTATCACTTTATTTTCTGGTGTCAATACTGGTTGATGGTGCATGAGAAAAATGAATTTGAGACTGTTTCATCAAAATTTCATTATAGTTCGGTTCCATTTGCGAAGCAGAAATTGATGAAAGGTGCTCATCTGTAATTCTGTTACTTAAAGAAGTTTTCCTAAGCTTCATTGTTGAAAAGATTTGTTCGCATATATAAGATGAGCCGAACATTGTCATTATCTTCATTGCATGAGTAATTAGATTTGGGAAATTATCTGGACTTAAATTTTTATAAAATTCTAGTAATGGTACTGTATGAAAAGTTTGTTTCAGGAGAGTATTACAGTTCAGTTCTATTAACTCAAGTTGAAATTTTGCATCAACTTCTTCGTAATTAACATTGAATGGGGTCGTAGAAATACTAAACTCTGGTTCCATTTTTATAAAGTCCTGAAATCTCCTTTCAAATTCTGAAGATAATTTTCTCAAATTAATTCCGTATTTTTTAATCTTATTGTTTGATATAGTGAATTTTAAAGATTGTATTCTTGGAAAATGAGAAAAATCAGATTTAGAGATCTGATTAGCAAATAATAATAACTGTAATTTGAAACTTTTCAGGTATTGCCAAATATCGTGAAGAAACTGATTTTTCCCTTGCAATTTGAGATTAAGTTTATTCATGTGTACGAGAAGGTCTGTGGAAAAAGCGAAATCAGAAAGCCACGTTTCGTTTTCTAAGACGTCAAATTGATTATAAATGTCTTTATCAAGAAGAAAATTCACAATATCGTCTTTTAAATCCCAAATTCTTTCAAATACTTTTCCAGCACTTAACCAACGAACTTTTGAATAATACAGGATATCGGAATGCTCAGCATGTACGGACTCCAAAAACTGTTGAAACTGGCGATGTAATAATCCTCTGGAACGAATCATATTTACTAGTTTTACAACAATATTAAGTATATGGTCAATATCTAAAGCCGATTTACAGAGAGCATCCTGATGTATAAGGCAATGCAAAAAAACAACATCATTTTCCGGATACTTAGAATTAAATTTCCCAACAAACCCTTGATTGATTCCAACCATATTAGGAGCACCATCTGTAGTTACATTACATAACTTATCAATAGGTAAACGAAGTTTATCGATGCACTTTTCAAATTCACAAAATATATCGGCACCAGTCGTTGTTCCTTTCATTGACTGCAGCCCTGCAAGTTCTTCTGTAATTTTAAAGTGGGCGTTGATTCCTCTTACAAATATGAGTAACTGCGCAGTATCGCTGATATCTGTACTTTCATCCATGGTAATTGAATAAAAAATAAATTTTTGAGTTTTTGTAGTCAGTTGTGAAATTAGATTTTTATCAATATTTTCAATTCTCTCGGTGATTGTTCTTGAGAGAGACAGTGACTGAAAATCTTTTTTTTTTTTCAGGGCACATAATATCGCACACATCTATCATGCACTGCTTTATAAATTCACCATCTGAAAATGCTTTATTAGATTTAGCAATATTATAAGCCAACACATAACTGGCTTTCGTAGCGCATCTTTGGGAATGATTAGCTCTCTGAAATAATTGTTGTTGACTTGATACATTTTTTATTAAATCTTTCGATTTAATTTTTTTCACCTCTTCACTTAACGATGAGTAGGAGTGGTTTTCATGTTTGCTCTTAAAATGGCGTTGAATGTTATATTCTTTTAAAACTGCAACAGTTGTATTGCAAAGTAATCACACAGGTTTTTCTTTAAATAAAGTAAATAAATATTTCCACGTCCATTCTTCTTTAAAAACTCGACATTCTGAATCCACTTTTCTTTTTTTAACATCCATTTTAGACGTTACCTACTACGGAGAACAACACACAGAAACGCAATTGACGAAAGCTTACTGCTAACTAATGCTGTTGCGCGGGTGTTTGTTGAGGCAGTGGGAGTTTCGGGGATTACACAAACAATTACTCGAGTCACAGTGGGTCGTTGCAGATGACTGACTAAGTCGCTAACTAACTGATCTTCGGGCTTCGCTTGTATTTATACCTACCTGCAAGGATTGGTCGGGAATTGGATTTTTCCGGTTCTTTCGAGAAAATAAGTTTCGAGCGAAGATGAGTCATCTGTTTAGGTCGGATTGATTTGTCCAGAATACTATTGTGTTTTGAATATCGCCGCAGGTAGTTTTTATGCGGGTCGTCACATTACGAAGTAAGAACGCGTTCAAACATTCTCACGACGGCACGCCTTTCCGCGAGCCGTAGTTTCCCCATCACTGGCGTATACAGTATATTGAGATATGTATACTTAAAAGAAAAACTCTCTGTATGTAAATTAAGTCTTTAGGTAGGATTATTTTACATACAGTGTGGAAATTAAGTGGCGGATAATTTCGGTAACTCTGTTATTGTGTATGATAGAGAAAACATCTAAAACTGGTATAGCAATTTAAATTAGTGCGCTTATGAAAAACATTTTTACAGATTTTTCAAAAAAAAATGTTTGTAAAGTTGTGACGTTAGCAATATTTTTTTTAAACGACAACTTATTTTTTTATATTTGATTTTGGTGGATCTTTTTAATCTATTTTTAACGATACAACATTTTGAATAGGTTGCATAAGAATAAAATGAGGAAAACGGTCTTAAGGTTAAACAAGTAAAGATGAATTAAACTAACAAATTAATCCTAGTCATCGGGGTTTGAAACAAAAAAAATATAAGGCGTTGACAATTACACTAAATGTTACAACTGATAACCCTGCACCGTCTGACAACACCCAAGACGGTAATAAAATGCATTCACCACGTTTTGAAACATTTGAGGATTAACCACACTCATGCCGAATTCTTTCTTTAAGGTCCTCTAAATCAGCGCTTCCCAAACTATTTTGTGTGGCGGTATTTTTGATCCAGGGAAGGTAACAAAATAATTAAAAAAAATAGTGAAATTTAACGAATACAAAATACATCTGATAATTTTTGATTTCAAAAAGTGGTAAGCGTTTTAAAACTCATATAATTTGTCTAAAATTAAATGCACTTCAATCGCAAAGTTATAATATTTCCAAAAAAACAGGTTTAAAATGTTCATACAGAACATTTTTAAAAAATTTCTGATTTCAGTAAGAATTATGTTAAAATCCTGAACATTTATAAATTAATAAACAATGAAAACTAATTACTTTTGACATTGATGAATATTATCAACATTTATGTTAATTGATAAAATTTATGGAAACAATATTTAGTAGATTGATGAAAATGTAAATACTTCGAAATTTCCGAGCAAATTTTCCATAAAATCTTGAAAATCTTAGACCATCAAATCGAAAGAAAAACCAAATTTAAGATAAAATATCTTTGAATTATACAAGAAAATCGCTGTAGAAGGAAACAAGAATCACGGAAAGTTTGTAAGTTAATAAAAAAATTTATAAATTAATTAGAAAACATGGCCTATTATTAGTTATTTATTATTTTTGCAAAAATAAATAAAACTTAGAAAAATTATCAACATTTAAGTAAATAAAGTCCAACGTTGAGAATTTTTATTCAAAATATATACAGGGTCGCTAAAAAGTATGGATACAGCTAAATATTTTTAGAACGGTTTAGCAGAGATCGTTGAAAATTGGGATACAGTTAGAAGTATTTAAAATCTATCATCTCAGATTCTCCCATTATTTATTTTGAAAATACAAGGCTAACTTATTTTTTTTAAATAACAGAGGTGGTCAAATCTTTTATTTTTAAAAAGAGATTATTATTCTGAATTGAGTAATGTAACACATGCCCACCTTTATTTTTATTAAAAGGCAAAAAAAAATTAAAAAATGTAATTGTGTGCAATAATTAGTTTAACAATAGTTCATTTAAGTGAAACTGAGCGTATGTGCTCAAGTAGTGTCTCTTTTTAATAAAATTCATCTAAACCGGAATCCAATCTCCAGTTTCAGAAAGCTTACAAAGATTTCAAGAAACTGGTAGCGTTAAAGATCGTACAAGACCTGGACGACAGCGAATTATTAATAGTGAAAACAATTTTTTGAGAAAATCCCAAAAGTTCAGTACAACAGTTGGCTTTGAGCCACATGAGTAGAGGATCTATACAAAAAATAATGAAACGTAAAAAATATCATCCTTATAAAATTCACTTGCTACCACAATTAAGTGAAGAAGATTTTGACCGCAGAATCTAACTTTGCGAAACTATGATGCACAGAATAGATCAGGATGGTAACTTTATTAATTGCATCCTCTTCTCTGAGTCAACTTTTTGTCTAAATGGATATATTAACCGCCATACCTGTCTATATTGGTCTTACAGAAATCCGCATTGGATGGAGCAGATTCATACGCAGCATCCACAGAAAATTAATGTTTGGTGTGGCATCAGTGGTCGGAATATCGTAGGTCCTTTTTTTTTCATTAACGGCAATTTAACGTCTCAAAGATATTGGCAACTCTTACAACAATACATTTTCAACGACTTAGGGAAATATTTCGAAACCACATCAATCGAAATATAAACCATAGGGTTTCAACAAGACCTGGCACCACCGCATTTTCGTCGTCAAGTGCGCGAATATTTAGATGAAACATTTCCCGGTAGATGGATACGGCTATGGAATGGTCAGCTAGATCTCCTGATTTAACCCTACTTGATTGTTACTTGTGGGTCCATGTAAAAAAATGAGTGTATGTCAACAGACCATTACAAATCGAAGACCTACAAGAATAAGAAACGAAATTGCCAATATTTCTCCAAATTGTTTGATTAATTAATTGCAAAATGTTGCTCAACGTATTCATTATTGCCAGGAAGTAAATGGAAATCATTTTGAACATCTTTTGTAGCATAAATAATGTATTTCGTGTTTAAGCTTTTTTTCTTTTATTAAAATGTGTTCTGTTTCAGTTAAATGTCTTATTTTTTTACATTTATTATAAACTAATAATTTATTGTTTAGTCAAAGTTGAGGCGGCAAAGAATAAACGATAGATATAGACAACATTTCCAAGGCTAACAAAATTTTACATTTTGCAAAATCTTGTTAGTTCGATAATTTTTTGTAACCCTTTCAGCCCTGGATTTTTTCTGGTGATCAAAAAATATTTTGTGCCCTGCATATTATATATTATCTCAGATATGCACAGAGTTTTTCTTCTAAGTATACATATCTCAATATACTGTATACCCTGTACATTTTCAAATATTCTTTGTTTCTTCAAATATTTCAAATTGAGCTTTTAAACGAGTGTTTTCCACTCCCAGATTAAGCATAAAGTAAAATTTCGAGTTTGGAAAATCCTAAAAATTTGGTTTGGTGGCGTAGCGAAGCAGAGCGATTAAACCAAATTTTCAGGTTTTTCTAAACTTGAAATTTTACTACATGCGCTATGCGTACTAAACACTGATGTGATGTAATGATCAGAATACACGTTTTTAGCATACTGCTTTAGTAAAATATTTTAAACTTCACCTCAAATCAGTGTATAATACGCGTGGCGCATGAAGTAAAATTTCGAGTTTAGAAAAGCCTGAAAATTTGGTTTGGTCGCATAGCGTAGCTGAGCGACCAAACCAAATTTTCAGGCTTCCTAAACTCGAAATTTTACTTTATGCGACATGCGTATAAAACACTAAAAATGTTGAAATATGAGCAAGTGAACTTCACTTGAAATCACGCGTGGCGCATGAAGTTAAATTTTGAGTTTACAGAAGCCTTAAAATTTGGTTTGATAGTTCCGCTGCGCGGAGCGACCAAACCACATTTTGAGGCTTTTCTAAACTCGAAATTTTACTACATGCTTAGCCTGGGAGTAGAAAACACTCGTTTAAAGCTTTAAGTTAAACTATTATAAAAAACAATGAATATCTGAAATTTTACATAATTGGAATATGTATACATATTCATTATTTATGTTCCGAAATTCTTTACACTTTTTAAATTCTCCTTTAAGTAATATGTTAAGTATTTATTACAGTATGCAATATTGTATTGATATACCGGGTGTTCGATTAAAAACTCCCAACGCTATAACTCTATTAGTTATTGACCGATTTAAATGAACTAAAATACAAAGTCAATGGCTGTTTCACTCCTATAAATTGACAGTAATTATATATATTTTGTAAATTAACTTTATTGCCAAACAGTAGTCAACTTTAAAATTTTAAATGGCTGCATATGCTTTTCTCGTTTTATTCTCGTTTTATATTAGTCATTGTTTTTCTGAATCTAATTATGCTGGATATATTAATTTAAATTTAATTGTTGCCGGAAAAAAAATATAATAAGTCTTGTTTACATGTTTTTTTAACAATAGGTGTAGTGTGCCTTAAATAAACAATTGGTCTTTAAATGTTTTTAATTGTTTATTGGTTTATATTTAATCCGTGTGTTTCGTTAACTAATTTATTATACATTCACAGTTTGTTATTATTTTAAATGCAACTTTAACATTTAATAAATACTTCTTTTTTGTTTTAAATATACATAATGTATACGCTGTGCATTTTTAGGCATTTGTCGATTTTATAAAAGAGGTCAATTTAAAGTTCGAACGAGTGTTTCCACTCCCAGATTAAGCGAAGCGGAGCCACCAAACCTCGAAATTTTACTTTATGCGGCACTCGTATTAAACACTAAAATATTGTGAAGTCAGAAAAACACTTACAAAATTGAATAATAATCGAACTATTTAAATAACAAGCATTTTCTTCACATATTCTCAAGTCATGTCAAATAATACAATGTATCAAATTAACTTATTTGCGTTATTCTTATTTCTTCTTTTCTACAATAAGTTGTAACGTAGGTACTTATTCGTTCGGTCGGTATTATTTATGTTTGATGTAACCTCACAATAAATGACATTTGACACTTTTTTTACAAGGCATTCTAATTAAAAATTTTGAAAAGTAATTTTTAAATAAAAGATTTTTTTTCCGCCAAGTAAGTAAGATCCCAAAAAATTATGTCTAATGTAATGAAATTTAAAAATTATAGGGAGCCATTGAAAAATTTTAAGTTGGTTATTATTTAGCTATGAAATTATTATAGGAAATAATCAATATTAATGTCATTTTTTAGTACGTAAACGGTCGTTGTCTTTGGTTTTTAGTTCAGTAAAATCAGTTAATAAATAACAGAGTTATTGGCGTTAGGCGTTTTTTTTAACACCCGGTATGTTCATCAACTTTGTCTACGTTCTTATTCCCCTTACAAAATACTTATTTGTTAAAACACGTTTCTTTGTTTTGTAGTTTTTTGTTTTGCTTGTTTTTATTTCGCATTATTGTATCTTATTATTTTGTATCTATATGTAGTCTTTCCCTTTAACTGGATATTTTCATACATATTAACGGAGTTACCAAATTTACCCGCTACTTAATTTCCACACTGTATAGTATATATACAGAGCGGACCATCTCAGAGGTAACAAGCGACTTTGTTAGGTTACGCGGCATTTTTGAAAAAATCGCCGAGACACGTCAATTTTGATAACATTTCCACCCTTATAATCTCAACCCCCTAACCTAACGTAACTTTACCCCCCGATTTTAAATAGGGAATATAGGGATATATCGTTGAAAATCTCTTTTGATTCTGAATACAACGGTTTTATTCGGTTTTATTAATTCCCGAGAGAACAGTTACATATCGAAATTGCAATTTAACCTGTTAAACGCCACAACAAAAAGTTAACAATCCAGCAAAGAGTGTAAAATTGATGGCGGATATATTGATGTAAAAGATAGATGATTTTCAGCAAAAGACAAATGTCAAAATTCACATGTCAAAACAAATTTTAAAATCATGTATTTGAAATGTGGTTATTTTTAAGTGTTGCCGTTTCCTTATGAATCAATGGGTCCGTTCATCAAAATGTTCCGCATTCAACATGTTTGGATTTGTTTGTGATGTATGTTGGTATTTAACGAACGGTACTCCGGCCGTTTTGAAAACTTTAACCCGCCAACACCAATCACCAACACCAATCGGTCTATTTTCTACGATTAAAAAAATCCCAAACACGTTCACGATTAACAGTCCGGACATCAGAGAATTCTCTAACAGGCAATAAACTCCAAACTTGCCTCTCTGATGAACGGGCAAAATGAAAACGAATGATACCGTTGTATTCAGAATAAAAAGAGCTTTTTAACACATTCCCTATTTAAAATCGGGAGGTTAGGTTAGGTTAGGTCAGGGGGTTGAGGTTATGAAGGTAGAAATGTCATTGAAAGTTGTCCCTCTCGAAACAAAAATCGATGTGTCGCAGCGTTTTTTTTTCAAAAATGTTGATTTTTTTCTAAAAAGTCGCTTGTTACCTTTTGAGATGGACCATCCTGTATACTATCTTTATTTATAAACGTTTAACAAACTAAATTTTAAATAGGAATATTACAATAAATCAATTTTACCTAATTTCTATATCTATAAACGGGCCATCTACCATCGGTAGGCTGAAATGCCTGGATTATTTTATTTTGTCTTAGTAAAAAACAGTAAGGTTTAGAGACAAAAATAATTAAGAATCCTAAAATAAATATAAAATAGAAATAAATTAAGGCCGCGGACAGTGGCGGTTATTGAAACTCCTACGAAATTTTCAAAATGTTACGTCCGAAGTATTTTACAGGCTACGGGCTACAATACAAATAATATAAAAACATTTCAATTGCACTCAGGCGCGCACCCAGGGGGGTGGCTCGCGGCCTTCAGTCGCAGTACTGGAAAACATACTTTTGTTTCATCAAAAAAGTAACAAACTATTCATAATTGAAATCAGTGTTTTATACCAGTGGTGCATGGAGTAATCTGGGAGTGGAAACAATCGTCAAAAGTTCAAAATTGAACGCTTTTAAAATAAACCTTGCATAAAAAATTACTTTTAGTAATTAGGAGTAATTAATTAAATATATTTCTATGTTATTGTATAGCAAAAGATGCTAAATAAAGATTATTGTTATCATCAAAAAATTATGCCTCTATTTACTATTTAAATGAAGTAGTTTTATTTTAATTTTAAATTAAAAAAGTGTCTAAATTTAAATAAAATCAATTTATATTTTTTTAAATAAATTAAGTCATTTTATATTTGAATTTAATATTAAAAAGATAATAATCATTTTTTACCAAGTGATCAATGTACTGTTTCATTCATTAATAATCATACATTTTTTAAATTTTGAAAGTTGTTATATTTTTAGACAAATGTTAACATGTTTTGTTGGTCATCACTTATGACATTTTTATAGCACTTGTTATGTTTATGTTAATTACGTTTTACGTTAATCCATAAAGACAGTAGACGTAAGTCGATATCTGAACTATAATTGCAGTTGATGTAAGTCGACAGAATGACATTATACCTAACCTTACTTATCAGAGTGACACCTAGCCTCAAAAACCTTGACGATACGAGATACAACCAAACTCCAAACTTGACATGGTGACCACGTCGAGTTAGGTTAGGTGCGATGTTATATCTTCTACCTAAATGTGTGTGGCACCCAACCTAACCTAACTTTTGATACATTCGCCGTTTTATACCACTTTCAACACTAATGTTATGTTAATTTATGACGTATAATAATAAAGTAAATTATTTTCCAGAAATTGTAAACAAATATAGAAATAAGTGAAAAACTATGTCATGTCATAAGTGATAGACTATAGAGGTATAAACAAAATATGTTTACGACTGTCAAAAAATATTAGAATTTTCAAACATTACAAAGTTATAGCTAATATATTGATATTGAATTAAAGTAAGACGACTTGATTTGCATAGCATTTTTTTAACCAAATCAAACTTCTAATGAGTATTTTCACCTCCAGACTAGGCATGAAGTAAAATTTCGAGTAAAATTCTCAGGCTTTTCTAAACTCGAAATGTTATTTCATGCGCCACGAGTATAAAACACTGATTTAAAATAAAATTTAAAATATACTCTTTATAAATAATTTGTTACGTTGTTTATAAAACAAAGTGATGTTTTTCAGTATTTTTTTTGGTTTTGTTTTGTTTTTTATTTTGATCGATTTATTTTAAATTTCGGAAAAAGCGGAAGAATGTCTCGAATTATTTATAATTTAGTTCTGACATTTCGCTCCTCTATCTTTGTTGGCTCAATTTTTTTGTTTTTTTTTTATATAACAAACACGGAAATTGCTATTTTCTTTATTTGTTTCTTTATTATTTTGCCAGCTTTAAAATAAAGCACAATGTTCTTATATTTTCAATTATTTTAATTAACGTTGAGCTTCTCTTTTAACAACTTTACAAATTTGAAATGGTTATGACACTTACCATGTTAGGACATGTCTTAACTCATGCGGACAGAACGCGATTTGTCAGGTCAAAAAATTATGTTTTTATACGAACTATGTCTATAAGCAGTAAACATTTAGTGTTTTGTCCAATTTAGTGTTTTGTCTGTGACATATATACGTTTATATAAGTTTAAATATTTCCGAGAAAGCAAAATCAAATCAAACAAAATATTACTAAGGAATACATCTTGATTAATAGCACAAAGAAGATCAACCCCTAAAATTACGCTTTCATTTTCTCTTGTCTTTAAATGTAATATATATATATATATATTTTTTTTTAAATTTACAATCTTCTTAAATGTTGATATGTTCATATATTATTTTTTTTTATTATGAGTGTGTTTACTCTAATAAGCAAAAGTAAAAAAATAGTGTCAGGCACTTTACGCCCATATAATAAAATAATAATCTCCTGCTCGTCGTATGGATTTATTATATGCATATGGAATTATGTGCAACGATTTAAACATTATTTTTCTGAATTTGGCAAAAGGCCATAGATAAATAAAAATTGTTATTCTTATCATTAATGTGTGTACTTTTATAATCAAAAGTCAAAAATTCGTTTGGAGCACTTTTTCACCCCCGCAAAAAAAAATAATCTCCCGCTCGTCACGTATGGATCCATATGCAACAAATTAAACATTATTTTTTCCGAATTTGGCAAAGAGACATAGATAAATAAAAAATGTTATTCTTATCATTATTGTGTGTACTTTCATAATCAAAAGTCAAAGAAACGTTTGGTGCACTTTTTCACCCCCGAAAAAAAATAATCTCCCGCTCGTCACGTATGGATCCATATGCAATAAATGAAACATTATTTTTTCCGAATTTGGCAAAGGGCAAAAGATAAATAAGAATTGTTATTTTTATCATTAATGTGTGTACTTTCATAATCAAAAGTCAAAAAAACGTTTAAAGCACTTTTTCACCCTCAAAAAACAATAATCTCCCGCTCGTCGTGTATGGATCCATATGCAACAAATTAAACATTATTTTTTCCGAATTTGGCAAAGGGCCATAGATGAATAATAATTGTTATTCTTATCAATAATGTGTGTACTTTCATAATCAAAAGTCAAAAAACGTTTGGAGCACTTTTTTACCCCCCAAAAAAAATAATCTTCCGCTCGTCGTGTATGGATCCATATGCAATAAATTAAACATTATTTTTTCCAAATTTGGCAAAGGGCCATAGATAAATAAAAATTGTTATTTTTATCAATAATGTGGGTACTTTCATAATCAAAAGTCAAAAAAACGTTTGGAGCACTTTTTCACCCCCGAAAAAAAAAAAATCTCCCCCTCGTCGTGTATGGATCCATATGCAACAAATTAAACATTTTTTTCCGAATTTAGCAAAGGGCCATAGATAAATAAAAATTGTAATTCTCATCATTATTGTGTGTACTTTCATAATCAAAAATCAAAAAAAACGTTTGGAGCACTATTTTACCCACGAAAAAGAAAAATAATAATCTGCCGCTCGTCACGTATGGATCTATATGCAACAAATTAAACATTATTTTTTCTGAATTTGGCAAAGGGCCATAGATAAATTAAAATTTATTCCTATCATTAATGTGTGCACTTTCAAAATCAAAAGAAAATTAAAAACGTTTCGGGTACTTCTTCGCCACCGAAAAAAAATAATTTCCCTTCCGTTGTGTATGAATCAATATGCAATAAATAATCAAAACAAAAAAATAATCTCCTGCTTATTGCGTTTTTGAATTAAGAGAAAATATAAAAATTTAATGTTTTAGCATCCTTTTCGAGGGTTCCATGATTTTTAAATGCATAGAAAATTTAAAAAATGGTGATGTGTCCATCGTAGTACTTTCCAAGGTGTTTTAAAACATTTGCAACAAATAATACATATTTTAATTATTAACAGGTCTTCGCTAAATACAAAGACAAAAAATACGTATTTTTTTATTTTTAGCAACTTTTATTTGAAAGATTTCTAAATCGGATCAATATTTAACAAAATATCGCAAAAAAGTGCTCGAAACGATTTTGGACTTTTGATTACGAAAGTACACACATTAAGGATAAGAATAACAATTTTTATTTATCTATGGCCCCCCTTTGCCAAATTCAGAAAAATTATTTTGAATCAATACGCGACGAGCGAAAGATTTTTTTTGACGGGGGGGGGGGGAGGGGGGAAGTGAAAAAATGCTTAAATCGTTTTCTTGACTTTTTATTATTAAAGTACACACATTATTAATAAGAATAACTATTTTTATTTTTTTATAGCCCTTTGCCAAATTAAAACAAAATTTAAATCAAAACACGACGAGCGGGAGATTATTTTCTCGGGGGTGTAGAAGTGCTCCGAACGTTTTAATGACTTTTTATTAAAAAAGTACACACATAATTGATAAGAATAACAATTTTTATTTATCTATGGCCCTTTGCCAAATTCGGAAAAAATAATGTTTAATTTATTGCATATGAATCCATACGTGACGAGCAGGAGATTTTTTTTTCGAAGGTGAAAAAGTGCTCCAAACGATTTTTTGACTTTTGATTTAAAAAGTACACACATTATTGATAAGAATAACAATTTTTATTTATCTATGGCCCTTTGCCAAATTCGGAAAAAATAATGTTTAATTTATTGCATATGGATCCATAAGTGACGAGCGGGAGATTATTTTTTTTTTCGGGCGTGTAAAAGTGCTCCAAACGTTTTTTTTGACTTTTGATTATAAAAGTACACACATTATTATTACGAATAACAATTTTTATTACACATTAATGATGAGAATAACAATTTTTATTTATCTATAGCCCTTTGCCAAATTCGGAAAAAATATCGTTTAATTAATTGCATATGGATCCATACACGACGAGCGGGAGATTATTATTTTTTTCAGGGGTGAAAAAGTGCTACAAACGTTTTTTTGACTTTTGATTATGAAAGTAAACACATTAATGATAAAAATTACAATTTTTATTTATCTATGGCTCTTTGCCAAATTCAGAAAAAATAATGTTTAGTTTATTGCATATGTATCTCTACGTGACGAGCGAGAGATTATTTTTTTTCGGGGGTGAAAAAGTGCTCCAAACGTTTTTTTGACTATTAATTATGAAAAAAACATATTATTGATAAGAATAACAATTTTTATTCATCTATTGCCCTTTGCCAAATTCGGAAAAAATTATGTTTAATTTGTTGTATATGGATCCATACACGACGAGCGGGAGATTTTTTTTTTTTGCGGGGGTGAAAAACGTTTCTTTGACTTTTGATTATAAAAGTACAAACATTATTGATAAGAATAACAATTTTTATTTATCTATAGCTTTTTGCCCAATTCGAAAAAAATAATGTTTAATTTGTTGCATATTGATCCATACAGGACTAACGAGAGATTTTTTTTTTTCGGTGGTAAAAAAGTGCTCCAAACGTTTTTTTTAACTTTAGATTATGAAAGTACACACATTATTGATAAGAATGACAATTTTTATTTATCTATAGCCCTTTGCCAAATTCATAAAAAATATTGTATAGTTTGTTGCATATGGATCCATACACGACGAGCGGGAGGTTATTTTTTTTCGGGGGTGAAAAAGTGCTCCAAACGTTTTTTTGACTTTTTATTATGAAAGTACACACATTATTGATAAGAAAAACAATTTTTATTCATCTATGGCCCTTTGCCAAATTCGGAAAAAGTAATGTTTAATTTATTGCATATGTATCCATACGTGGCGAGCGGTAGATTTTTTTTTCAGGGGTGAAAAAGTGCTTCAAACGTTTTTTTGACTTATTATTATGAAAGTACACACATTATTGATAAGAATAACAATTTCTATTTATCTAGTATTTATCTATGGCCCTTTGCTAAATTTGGAAAAAATAATGTTTAATTTGTTGCATATGGATCCATACACGACGAGCGGGAGATTTTTTTTTTCGGTGGTGAAAAAGTGCTCCATACGTCTTTTTTGACTTTTGATTATAAAAGTACACACATTATTGATAAGAATAACAGTTTTTATTAATCTATGGCCCTTTGCCAAATTCGCAAAAAATATTGTTTAATTTATTGCATATGGATCCATACGTGACGAGCGGAAGATTTTTTTTTTTTCGGGGGTGAAAAAGTGCTCCAAACGTTTTTTTGAATTTTGATTATGAAAGAACACACATTATTGATAAGAATAACAATATTTATTTATCTATGGCACTTCGCCAAATTTGAAAAAAATAATTTTTAATTTGTTGCGTATGGATCCATACACGACGAGCGGGAGATATTTTTTTTCGGTGGTGAAAAGGTGCTCTAAACGTTTTTTTGACTTTTGATTATGAAAGTACACAGATTATTGATTAGAATAACAATTTTTATTTATCTATAGCCCTTTGCCAAATTCGGAAAAAATAATGTTTAATTTGTTGCGTATGGATCCGTACAGGACAAGCGGAAGATAATTTTTTTTCGGTGGTGAAAAAGTGCTGTAACCGTTTTTTTGACTTTTGATTATAGAAGTACACACATTATTGATAAGAATAACAATTTTTATTTATCTATTGCCCTTTGCCAAATTCGGGAAAAATAATGTTGAATTTGTTGCATATGGATCCATACACGACGAGCGGGAGATTTTTTTTTTCGGTGGTGAAAAAGTGCTCCAAACGTTTTTTTGACTTTAAATTATGAAAGTACACACATTATTGATAAGAATAACAATTTTTATTTATCTATGGCCCTTTGCCAAATTCGGAAAAAATAATGTTTAATTTCTTGCATATGGATCCATACACGACGAGCGGGAGATTATTTTTTTTTCGGTGGTGAAAAAGTGCTTTAAACGTTTTTTTGACTTTTGATTATGAAAGTACACACATTATTGATGAAAATAACGTTATTCATTTATCTATGGCCCTTTGCCAAATTCGGAAAAAATATTGTTTAATTTGTTGCATATGGATCCATACGCGACGAGAGGGAGATTGCTTTTTTTTCGGTGGTAAAAAAAGTGCTCCAAACGTTTTTTTGACTCTTGATTATGAAAGTACACACATTATTGATAAGAATAACAATTATTAATTATCTATGGCCCTTTGCAAAATTAAAAAAAAATTATGTTTAATTTGTTGCATATGGATCTATACACGACGAGAGGGAAATTTTTTTTTTTTCGGTGGTGAAAAAGTGCTCCTAACGTTTTTTTGACTTTTGATAATAATAATATATATTGGTGTTAATACAATATTGTTTACACATTATGAAAGTACACACATTATTGATAAGAATAACAAGTTTTATTTATCTGTAGCCCTTTGCTAAATTCGGAAAAAATAATGTTTAATTTGTTGCATTTGGATCCATGCATTTTTTTTCGGTGGTAAAAAAGTGCTCCAAACGTTTTTTTGACTTTTGATTATGAAAGTACACACATTATTGATAAAAATAACAATTTTTATTTATCTGTGGCCCTTTGCCAAATTCGGAAAAAATAATGTTTAATTTGTTGCGTATGGATTCATACACGACGAGCGGGAGATTATTTTATTTTTCAGGGGTAAAAAAGAGCTCCAAACGTTTTTTTGATTTTTGATTATAAAAGTACACACATTATTGATAAGAATAACAATTTTTAATTATCTATGGCCCTTTGCCAAATTCGGAAAAAAATAATGTTTAATTTGTTGCGTATAGATCCATACACGACGAGCGGGAGATTATTTTTTTCCGGTGGTAAAAAAGTGCACCAAACGTTTTCTTGACTTTTGATTATGAAAGTACACACATTATTGACAAGAATAACAATTTTTATCTATATATGGCCCTTTGCCAAATTCGAAAAATATAATGTTTAATTTGTTGCGTCTGGATCCATACACGACGAGCGGGAGATTTTTTTTTGTTGGTGGTGAAAAAGTGCTCTAAACGATTTTTTGACTTTTAATTATGAAAGTACACACATTATTGCTAAGAATACCAATTTAATTTATCTATGGCCCTTTGCCAAATGAAGAAAAAATAATGTTTAATTTGTTGCATATGGATCCATAAACGACGAGCGGGAGATTATTTTTTTTTCGGGCGTGAAAAAATGCTCTAAACGTTCTTTTGACTTTTGATTTTGAAAGTACACACATTATTGATAAGAATACTAATTTTTATTTATCAATGACCCTTTTCTAAATTCGAAAATACGATTGTTTAATTTGTTGCATATGGATCAGTACACGACAAGCGGGATATTATTTTTTTTTCGGTGGTAAAAAAGTGCTACAAACGTTTTTTTGACTTTTGATTATGAAAGTACACACAATATTGATAAGAATAACAATTTTGATTTATTTATCGCCCTTTGCCAAATTCGGAAAAAATAGTGTTTAATTTGTTGCATATGGATCCATACACGACGAGCGGAAGATTATTTTTTTTTCGGTGGTAAAAAAGTGCTCCGAACGTTTTTTTGATATTTGATTATGAAAGTACACACATTATTGATAAGAATAACACTTTTTATTTATCTATGGCCCTTTGCCAGATTCAGAAAAAATACTGTTTAATTTATTGCATTTGGATCATCCGTGACGAGCGGGAAACTATTTTTTTCGGTGGTGAAAAAGTGCTTCAAACGTTTTTTTGACTTTTGATTATAAAAGTACACACATTATTATTAAGAATAACAATTTTCATTTATCTATGGCCCTTTGCCAAATTTGGAAAAAGTTATGTTTAATTTGTTGCATATGAATCCATACACGACGAGCAGGAGATTATTATTTTTTCGGTGGTAAAAAAGTGCTCCAAACGTTTTTTTTTATTTTTGATTATGAAAGTACACACATTATTGATAAGAATAACAATTTTTATTTATCTATAGCCCATTGCCAAATTCGGAAAGAATAATGTTTAATTTGTTGCATATGGATCCATACACGACGAGCGGGAGATAATTTTTTTTTTCGGGGGGAAAAAGTGCTCCAAACGTTTCTTTGACATTTGATTATAAAGGAACACACATTATTGATAAAAATAACAAGTTTTATTTATGTATGGCCCTTTGCCAAGTTCGGAAAAAATAATGTTTAATTTGTTGCATACACGACGAGCGGGAGAATTTTTTTTTTTTTTTTTTTCGGTGGTGAAAAAGTGCTCCAAACGTCTTTTTTGACTTTTGATTATAAAAGTACACACATTATTGATAAGAATAATAGTTTTTATTAATCTATGGCCCTTTGCAAAATTCGCAAAAAAATAATGTTTAATTTATTGCATATGGATCCATACGTGACGAGCGGAAGATTATTTTTTTTTTCGGGGGTGAAAAAGTGCTCCAAACGTTTTTTTGACTTTTGATTATGAAATTACACACATTATTGATAAGAATTCAATTTTTATTTATCTATGGCACTTCGCCAAATTCGGAAAAAATAATGTTTAATTTGTTGCGTATGGCAACTTTGTCACCACCGGAAAAAAAAAAATCTTCCGCTCGTCGTGTATGGATCTATACGCAACAAATTAAACATTATTTTTTTCCGAATTTGGCAAAGGACCATAGATAAATAAAAATTGTTATTCTTATCAATAATGTGTGTACTTTCATAATCAAAAGTCAAAAAAACGTTTAGAGCACTTTTTCACCACCGAAAAAAAAAATCTTCCGCTCGTCGTGTATGTATACGAGCGGAAGATTTTTTTTTTCGGTGGTGAAAAAGTGCTCTAAACGTTTTTTTGACTTTTGATTATGAAAGTTCACAGATTATTGATAAGAAAAACAATTTTTATTTATCTATTGCCCTTTGCCAAATTTAAAAAAAATAATGTTTAATTTGTTGCGTATGGATCCGTACACGACGAGCGGAAGATTATTTCTTTTTAGGTGGTGAAAAAGTGCTCCAAACGTTTTTTTACTTTTGATTATGAAAGTTCACACATTATTGACAAGAATAACAATTTTTATTTATCTATTGCCCTTTGCCAAATTCGGAAAAAATAATGTTGAATTTGTTGCATATGGATCCATACACGACGAGCGGGAGATTTTTTTTTTCGGTGGTAAAAAAGTGCTTCAAACGTTTTTTTGACTCTTGATTATGAAAGTACACACATTATTAATGAGAATCACAATTTTTATTTATCTATGGCCCTTTGCCAAATTCGGAAAAAATATTGTTTAATTTGTTGCATATGGATCCATACGCGACGAGCGGAAGATTTTTTTTTTTTTCGGTGGTAAAAAAGTGCTCCAAACGTTTTTTTGACTCTTGATTATGAAAGTACACACAGTATTGATAAGAATAACAATTTTTATTTATCTATGGCCCTTTGCCAAATTCGGAAAAAAATTTGTTTAATTTGTTGCATATGGATCTATACACGACGAGAGGGAGAATTTTTTTTCTTTCGGTGGTGAAAAAGTGCTCCAAACGTTTTTTTGACTTTTGATAATAATAATATATATTGGTGTTAATACAAGATTGTTTACACATTATGAAAGTACACACATTATTGATAAGAATAACAATTTTTATTTATCTGTAGCCCTTTGCTGAATTTGATAAAAATAATGTTTAATTTGTTGCATTTGGATCCATGCACGACGAGCAGGAGATTGTTTTTTTTTCGGTAGTAAAAAAGTGCTCCAAACGTTGTTTTGACTTTTGATCATAAAAGTACACACATTATTGATAAGAATAACAATTTTTATTTATCTATGGCTCTTTGGCAAATTCGGAAAAAATAATATTTAATTTGTTGCGTATGGATCCATACACGACGAGCGGGAGATAATTTTTTTTTCAGGGGTGAAAAAGTGCTCCAAACGTTTTTTTGATTTTTGATTATGAAAGTACACACATTATTGATAAGAATAACAATTTTTATTTATCTATGGTCCTTTGCCAAATTCGGAAAAAAATAATGTTTAATTTGTTGCGTATAGATCCATACACGACGAGCGGAAGATTTTTTTTTTTTCGGTGGTGACAAAGTGCTACAAACGTTTTTTTGACTTTTGATTATGAAAGTACACACAATATTGATAATAATAACAATTTTGATTTATCTATGGCCCTTTGCCAAATTCGGAAAAAATAATGTTTAATTTGTTGCATATGGATCCATACACGACGAGCGGGAGATTATTTTTTTTTCGGTGGTAAAAAAGTGCTCTAAACGTTTTTTTGATATTTGATTATAAAAGTACACACATTATTGATAAGAATAACAATTTTTATTTATCTATGGCCCTTTGCCAAATTCACAAAAAATATTGTTTAGTTTATTGCATTTGGATCCATCCGTGACGAGCGGGAGATTTTTTTTGTTTCGGTGGTGAAAAAGTGCTCCAAACGTTTTTTTGACTTTTGATTATAAAAGTACACACATTATTGCTAAGAATAACAATTTTTATTTATCTATGGCACTTCGCCAAATTCGGAAAAAGTTATGTTTAATTTGTTGGATATGAATGTATACACGACGAGCGGAAGGTAATTTTTTTTTTCGGTGGTGAAAAAGTGCTCCTAACGTTTTTTTGATTTTTGATTATGAAAGTACACACATTATTGATAAAAATAACAATTTTTATGTATCTATGGCCCTTTGCCATATTCGGAAAAATCAATGTTTAATTCATTGCATTTGGATCCATACATGACGAGCGGAAGATTTTTTTTTTTTTGGTGGTGAAAAAGTGCTCCAAACATTTTTTTGACTTCTGATTATGAAAGTACATACATTATTGATAAGAATAACAATTTTTATTTATCCATGGCCCTTTGCCAAATTCGGAAAAAATAATGTTTAATTTGTTGCGTTTGGATCCATAGACGACGAGCGGGAGATTTTTTTTTTTTTTCGGTGGTGAAAAAGTGCTCCAAACGTTTTTTTGATTTTTGATTATGAAAGTACACACATTATTGATAAGAATAACAATTTTTATTTATCTGAGGCCCTTTGCCAAATTCGGAAAAAATAATGTTTAATTTGTTGCGTTTGGATCCATACACGACGAGCGGGAGATTTTTTTTTTTTTCGGTGGTGAAAAAGTGCTCCAAACGTTTTTTTGATATTTGATTATAAAAGTACACACATTATTGATAAGAATAACAATTTTTATTTATCTATGGCCCTTTGCCAAATTCACAAAAAATATTGTTTAGTTTATTGCATTTGGATCCATCCGTGACGAGCGGGAGATTTTTTTTGTTTCGGTGGTGAAAAAGTGCTCCAAACGTTTTTTTGACTTTTGATTATAAAAGTACACACACATTATTGCTAAGAATAACAATTTTTATTTATCTATGGCACTTCGCCAAATTCGGAAAAAGTTATGTTTAATTTGTTGCATATGAATGTATACACGACGAGCGGAAGGTTATTTTTTTTTTCGGTGGTGAAAAAGTGCTCCTAACGTTTTTTTGATTTTTGATTATGAAAGTACACACATTATTGATAAAAATAACAATTTTCATGTATCTATGGCCCTTTGCCATATTCGGAAAAATTAATGTTTAATTCATTGCATTTGGATCCATACATGACGAGCGGAAGATTTTTTTTTTTTCGGTGGTGAAAAAGTGCTCCAAACATTTTTTTGACTTCTGATTATGAAAGTACACACATTATTGATAAGAATAACAATTTTTATTTATCTATGGCCCTTTGCCAAATTCGGAAAAAATAATGTTTAATTTGTTGCGTTTGGATCCATACACGACGAGCGGGAGATTTTTTTTTTTTTCGGTGGTGAAAAAGTGCTCCAAACGTTTTTTTGATTTTTGATTATGAAAGTACACACATTATTGATGAGAATAACAATTTTTATTTATCTATGGCCCTTTGCCAAATTCGGAAAAAATAATGTTTAATTTGTTGCATATGGATCCATACACGACGAGCTGGAGATTATGTTTTTTTCGGTGGTGAAAAAGTGCTCCAAAGGTTTTCTTGACTTCTGATTATGAAAGTACACAAATTATTGATAAGAATAACAATTTTTATTTATCTTTATTTATCTATGGCCCTTTGCCAAATTCGGAAAAAATAATGTTTAATTTGTTGCGTTTGGATCCATACACGACGAGCGGGAGATTTTTTTTTTTCGGTGGTGAAAAAGTGCTCCAAACGTTTTTTTGATTTTTGATTATGAAAGTACACACATTATTGATAAGATTAACAATTTTTATTTATCTATGGCCCTTTGCCAAATTCGGAAAAAATAATGTTTAATTTGTTGCGTTTGGATCCATACACGACAAGCGGGAGATTGTTTTTTTTTTTCGGTGGTGAAAAAGTGCTTCGAACGTTTTTTTTGACTTTTGATTATGAAAGTACACACATTATTGATAAAAATAACAATTTTTATTTATCTATGGCCCTTTGCCAAGTTCCGAAAAAATAATGTTTAATTTGTTGCGTACACGACGAGCGGGAGATTATTTTCTTTTTTTCGGTGGTGAAAAAGTGCTCGAAACGTTTTTTTAACTTTTGATTATGAAAGTACACACATTATTAATAAGAATAACAATTTTTATTTTTCTATGGCCCTTTGCCAAATTCGGAAAAAATAATGTTAAATTTGTCGCATATGGATCCATACACGACGAGCGGGATATTATTTTTTTTCGGTGGTGAAAAAGTGCTTCAAACGTTTTTTTGACTTTTGATTATGAAAGTACACACATTATTGATAAGAATAACAATTTTTATTTTTCAATGGCCCTTTGCCAAATTCGGAAAAAATAATGTTAAATTTGTTGCATATGGATCCATACACGACGAGCGGGAGATTATTTTTTTTCGGTGGTGAAACAGTGCTCCAAACGTTTTTTTGACTTTTGATTATGAAAGTACACACATTATTGATAAGAATAACAATTTTTATTTATCTATGGTTTTTTTGCCAAATTCGGAAAAAATAATGTTTAATTTGTTGCATATGGATCCATACACGACGAGCGGGAGATTATTTTTTTTCGGTGGTGAAAAAGTGCTCCAAACGTTTTTTTGACTTTAGATTATGAAAGTACCCACATTATTGATAAGAATAACAATTTTTATTTATCTATGGCCCTTTGCCAAATTCGGAAAAAATAATGTTTAATTTGTTGCTTATGGATCCATACACGACGAGCGGGAGATTATTTTTTTTTTCGGTGGTGAAAAAGTGCTCCAAACTTTTTTTCACTTTTGATTATGAAAGCACACACATTATTGATAAGAATAACAATTTTTATTTATCTATGGTCCGTTGGATCTATACGTGACGAGCGGGAGATTTTTTTTTTCGGGAGTGGAAAAGTGCTCCAAACGTTTTTTTGACTTTTGATTATGAAAGTACACACATTAATGATAAGAATAGCAATTTTTATTTATCTATGGCTCTTTGCCAAATTTAGAAAAAATAATGTTTAAATCGTTGCACATAATTTCATACGCATATAAATTCATACGACGAGCAGGAGACTATTTTTTTACTGTTGCTTATTAGAGTAAACACACTCATGATAACAAGAAATAATATATGATACATATCAACATTTAAGAAGATTGTGAATTTAAAAAAATATATATATTACATTTAAAGACAAGAAAAAATGAAAGGGTAATTTTGGGGGTTGATCTTCTCTGTGCTATTAATTAAGATGTATTCCTTAGTAATATTTTGTTTGATTTGATTTTGCTTTCTCGGAAATATTGATTTCCATATTCACGGGGTAAAAAAAATATTTTAGGGGTGAACAGGGTGACGAATCGTTTTTTGATTAGGTGTGTTAAAAGAGGGTAGAATAGAGATATTTTGAGATAAAAATGAATTTTATGGAACATTGCCAAAGTAGAAAAAAATTGATTACGTTTTCGGAAGGGGTAAAAAAATATTAAAGGTCAATTTTTTTTGGGTGATAACTAAGACATCTCTTATCGTGTATTTTAAATTTTATTCGATTTGTATTTTTTTTCTCTGAGATATTAATTTTTGAAATCTGAGGGTAAAACAATAGTTTAGTGGCGAACGGGGTGTCGAAACGTTTTTTTGATTTCACTTATCAAATGAAGGTATTATAGAGATGTTTTGAGCTAAAAAGTAACTTTATGAAGTATTGCCAAATTAAAAAAAATCATAACATATTTTTGGAAGGGATGAAAAAATATGAAGGGTAAAGTTAAGGGTTTTATATTTCTTGGGGTAATAATTTAGGCTATTTGAAGTGTACATCTTCAAATTTCATTTAATTTGCTTTTGTAAGTCTAGACATCTTTAATTATACGCAGACACAATAAATACTCTTAAATACGTTACTCCCGCAAGTGTCCCATTTATTTGGGTCACAGTCATATGCATGTGCTCTGCATAATAATTATTACTGAACTGGCATGTGCACTTAAATAAAACAAAAAAAAGTCATTATAAAAGAATATGGTATTTTCCAACATTGCATCATTGTGCAAAATAAGATTAAAGTCACGATTGGATTTTTTTTATTTATGTAAGTACACCTGATACTACTTGTAGATAATTCAAGGAAGTAATTACAATCATCAACTATTGAGTCAACTACTTGATTATTGTACTCAGTCCTTAAGTCAATTATTGGATTACGATAATTAAATATTAATAATGCGAATGACATATGGGCGCCCGGACATATGGCAGGGGGGGCTTGTCCCCCACCCTGGAATTCTGATTTTTCAATTATTTATTAAATATATATATATTTATATATATATATATATATTTATATATATATATATATATATATTTATATATATATATATATATATATATATATTTATGATATGATTTGTAAATGTACCTATATAATCAATATATATCGAGCTTTAGTATAAATACATGTTTTATACGCGTGGAGCATGAAGTAAAATTTCGAGTATTGAAAAGCCTAAACATTAGGTTTGCTCGCTACGCTACCAAACCAAATTTTCAGGCTTACCTGAACTCAAAATTTTACTCCATGCTTAGCCTGTGAGTGGAAAATACTCGTTTAAGTGTTTTTCGATTTCTAATTGGATTTATTTTTGTTGTTCTGTGTAATTCTATCCTATTTCACGGTTATTCTCCATAATTATAAGGAATTATACCAAATTTTCAGTTTGATTGACAATTAAATTTGAAAGATTGACAATGAAATTGTAAACTTGGTGGTTCCACCTATCGCCACTATGAAATTGTTATTTATTTGGTAGGTTTGCTTTATAATACGCAATTTTATGTGCCCATTAATTTACTATGTAACTAAATTTACTCTAAAAATAGTTATCTAATGATTTAATAATCTTTCTTGAATAATTTTCTCACTTATCAATTGGTGAAACATTTTTAAATATTGATAATGAAGGTTTAAATTAAATTACACTTGGTTTGGTTCACAATTTTTTACTTTACTATTTACTCGACTAGTTTCGCGTTTTACAGCATTATCAGGAGTGAATTACAAAAGATAAAGTCCGTCAAAAGATATTCTGCGTTTACGACTTAAGCTGGTGATTATTGGTCATAAAATAGTATCCACCCTCTGCAATAAACCTCTTACCTACAAGAGGGTCGGCATAAGCTTAACAGGACCGTCCCTTGGATTTTGCTAATTTCATATACCGGTTATCCAGTTTCAAAGGGCCTAACGTTGAATATCGTATTTTTGCCAGTTGTTGCTAAATATTATTATAGTTTTGCTAAAATAATATTTAGCGATTCATGAATATTTTATAGGTCTATCCATATGATGCTAATTATAACACTATTCTAATTATTTTGTTAAAAAAAATATTGTTAAATCAATGAATTGTCAAGTTTGCTGCAAGCTGTAAGTTTACTTTATCTTTTAAAAGTAATAAAGCAATTTAAAAGTAAATTTGCATGACTTAACATGCAAATTTAACTCTCAATGACATCATTAAACGGAAAAGCGGGTTTTTATGATAACATGATGATATCTATAAATTCTTGGTATATTGACAAATATTTTTATTATAAAAGACTTTGCTCAAATAATAAATGTTAAAGAATGACAACGATAATTAAAGTCTCTTGAATTAATTTATAAATAAAAAATAAAAAGCAAAACAGGCCAATATGAACATTTTTTTTCATGTTGTATATTTCAACTAATGAAATTTTAATGGCTAATTAAAATAAACGCTCATAAGGTTATTTTAATTTTGAAAAATATAGCAATCGCTAATTACATTTTTTGGGGCAAATACTGATTTTTTATAAATCATGCGATTTTGGAAAAAATACAAACTGTCAATTTCCTAAAAATGCAATTTTTATACCATTCACTGATGCCACAGAAATATTTTTTGTAAACTATAATTGGTAAGAGGCAATTGGCAAAAACATGCAGTACAATGTACGAATACAGGTATAATTCCAGCATGGAATATTTTCAGAATTTAATTAACGTTTGATTCATATATTTAAAAATATTGTAATTAAAAAAAGGCAACACAATAAGAAGAAAAAATCAATAAAATTAATTAATTAATTTAATAAAAAAATATACACCTTATATACTTAATTGTCACTTAAAATATCATCACTATCAGTAGAGTCTTCACGCAGTTCGATTATTAGTTCTTGCACTAAACGTTCTCTATAAACATTTTCTTCTTTAATCACATGTTGTACACAATTATTCCAACTCCTAGTGGATATATTTGATACAGCATCTTTGATTATCTGTACAGTTGTATTTGAAAATTTTGGGGATGTATTGTTTTTTCGGGTATATTTTTTTATTTCGGCCCAAATCAATTCAATAGGATTGAACATGCAGTGGTAAGGAGGTAATCGTAAAATTGTATGCCCACTCTCTTGGGCAATTTGATCAATTCTGAAAGATTTTTGGAAATTTTTTGTTGCTAAAACCTCCAGTAGTTGTTTTTTAGTATATGATTCATCATAATATAAGTCATTTTGCATTAAAAATGTTTGAATTTCATCTTTGCAACTACTTGAATTTGGAATCTTACAAGATAAGGCTGAATGGTAGGATGCATTATCCATCACAATTACTGAATTTGGAGACAAATTAGGAATTAATTTATTTTCAAACCAATTTTCAAATACATCAGCAGTGATGCTTTGATGATAATCCACTGTGGCGAATTCTATGTTCTTCGCCGATAAAAATAACGCCTCGTTAACCCAACCATTTTTAGATCCCGCATGCAAAATTATTATGCGTTTTCCACGTGATACCGGAACATCCAAAGTACACTTATTACTTTTATCGCACCATCCTTTCTTAACAGTATCATGTGTATCGTACCATGTTTCATCGAGATAAATTATCGCTCTGTTTTCGTCTCGGAATGTTTTTATTTTATTCAAGTAATCGACGCGCCATTTCGAAATTCGAGCAGACTCCATAAGAACGTGTCTTTTGTTTAATTTCATAAAATGAAAATTCATTTTTTGTAACAATGATCGTACGGTCTCCCGACTGCAGTGAACATTTAGGTCCCGCTTTATTTTATGAAGCAATTCATCTAATGTTAAGACAATATTTTTTTTGTAAGCATCGTGGATCATGCTTCTAACTAAGTCGGCATGATAATCCTGGAATATTCTGGGACAACCAGCATCCTTCCTTGGTTTCCTTTTCTGAATTCCAATAGTGATTATATTTCTCACCGTTGACTGCGAAATTTTTGTCATACGACTAGTTTTAATTATGGCACCGTTTTTCCCTTCTACGTTTTTAATATACTCGTAAACGTTTAAAATTATTTGTTTACTTTCAAACTGTAAATGTTTGTGAGATCGTTTGATACAGGGATCTTCATCATCGAATAAATCATCATTCAATTCATCTTCTTCGTGAACTTCTTCTGCCAAGTTTTGATATACCTCTTCTGAAACATCCATCTCTGCCCAAGGTCTCCACATTATAAAATGTATATGTAATTTTCCACAGGTGAAATTAAGTCAAAATGTTTCTATTTTGAATATCACAAATCAAGTTGAAGTGCCGAAAGTTTTAACTAGAAGAAATAAAAATATTTATATACTTTGTTACATAAATTACAAAATTTTATTGGAATTATAGATATCATCTATAATGAATTAGTGACGGTGTAAAGTTAACAATAAAAGTTAATATTTAGTTTTAACTAAATTGCTTAAGTTATAAACATTTTCCCACATAAGTATTTTATCAATTTGCATAATAACATTCAGCTAATCTTAATAATGGGAGACTTGCACAAAAAATATATTGGATAAATGTAATCATTCCGCCAAAAAAACATAAATTTTTGTTTAAATTTTAAATTACACTAACTTAAAGTGTTCCTGCCATTAGTACTTCTTAAAACAGCCCGTGACGATGTGTTGTGACAAGCGCAAGCCCATAGTGATGCCAGGATTTGTACATTGTTTACATTTTAATTTAGACTTATTTAATTTAAAATAAATTACACTAATCGCATTTTTATGAAATTGTAACTATTTGTAAGTATAATTTTCATACACGTTTAATGCCACAAATCGTATTGTAACTAATAAGCATGCGCAGTAATATTTGTTTACATCTGTACGAAAGATTTCGATCTAAATATCAAGGTTATGTAGAAATGCGCAAACTCATTTTCCTAGTACAATAGAAATTCGTTTTCGGCAGATTTAAATTCTCCGTAAAATTCGCACTTTTCGATTTTAAATTACTGATAAAATAAATTTTATTTTATACTTATATTTAGGCAATAGTGTTTTTATACCTAACATTATGAAGTAATACTATATATGTGTTCGATTTTAAAATTCTTGCAAGTCCCCCTTGGTAATATATGAAAAATTGCCATCATCAAAGTTTTCCATTTTAACATGATTACAAATCTTGATATAATTTAAATTACATAAAGAACACGGGATGCTGTAGACAATATTAGACACGTATAGCAATGGCATTTTATATTAATGTTGCTGAGATGGTGGACAAAAAAGAGTTTCACCAACTATATGTAGAATTAATACGGAATTTCACAGAAGTTCGATTTTATGTTTGAAACTATCATAAAAAGTTAGTCCGGCGTTCCGAATTTTATTTGTTTAAATAATAGATTAGAGTGTGTTGAATCTGAATATGCGAGGCCCGGTTTTCAACTGTGGTTTCAGCAAAGTTTAACAAAAACTTGGTTTAGTTACGTCAGTGTCAATATATAAAACCTAGGAAATTTATAAAAAAATAATGTAATAAAATTCATTGCTGAAAGGTTTTATAGCTTGAACTTCAACTTTATTCAGTTCAATAAGATAAGATAGCTGTTAATATAATTTTTAACAATGGATAAAAAAATTACATGGAAAATGTATCATTCTTTAAAAAAATATGTTGGGGTTAAAAATCGACAAATACTAATTACTCTTTCGAAATAGGAGATTAATTTTCTTCGGCTATTTTAATGATATTAAATGTACATAACAAAATATGAAGTACATACCTGCAAATCTTTTTGAGTAACTAAATTCAAACTTAATAATAATACACTGAACAACAATTACACGCAACACTAAATAGGACAAAGATTGGAAAAGAAATGAGACAATTGACGAAATCATTGCAAAAGTAAATATTAAAATGGTAAACTCGTCATTCTTCTTTTATGTAGATGCGCTCATACCATTCCTTTGATCATAACATTATACAAAAGGAAGGATTATCACCCGCTGTTCAAACCCCATTTTGTAGAATGTCTATTTTTCTAAGAAATTGCGATCAACCACGCGACGGCTCAATAGCCTGGAAGCAGTGGAAGATAATACAATGATTGATTCCGGCCGTGAAGTTTGATCATTTAAATATCCGATTTTTAATATTTTAATACTTAATATCATTATACAGATTTTATACAAACATAATTTTCAATACTCCTATGATAAATTTATCAGATAAAACAATTGAAAAACATTGTTACTTTTATTAAATCGACTATGTTTGATTTTAATTTTTATTATTTAAAATATTCATCCAAATAAAAAACGACTATTTTTTCGGCACTGGTTGGGATCGATGTACGTAGGTTATTACAGCTTTATCAATGTTTTGTTATTATATAATTAATAAAATAATTGTAATGATAATGTTAATTATTATAGGTATAGGAATAGTGATAAAATAATGTGAACGTAAACAAAAATTACAACATAATATACAAATTGGAGTTGACGAAATCCCTCCAATACCTGAAAAAAATCGTTACGGGCCATCTGTCCTTTATGGCTGTTCGGAAGCAACCTTCTCGAGTGTTTGGGCGGACGATGCCATAAACCTCTTGTAAAATCAAAGTCGTAAACGCAGAATATCTTTTGACGGACTTTACCAACAAGCTTATATATGGTCAGGTAATAAGGGATTTTAAGATTGGGGAATTCCAAATATCCTCATTGTCGTTGACGAGGTGTTTTCCGTCTTTTATTGCCCTATTTATTTCTAGGCCTTCCCTGAGGTTTAAATTACGGCCCTTATTACCTGAATATAGAATTTTGAAATTATTAACATCTATAAAGTGGTTGTTAATTATACAATGTTTTGAAATCCCTGTACACTGTTTGTTATTTATAATTGATTTTTTATGTTCTGTTAGTCTTGTCTGAAAAGTTCTTCCTGTTTGTCCTATGTATAATGCATCACATTCACTGCACTTTAGTTCGTACACTCCACACTTTTTTAATTTGTCTATGGGGGGTTTATTGTTTATTAGTAGTTTTCCTAAATTTGTCTGGTTAGTGCATATGATGCGAAATTCATTACCCTTTATATTGTTTATAATTTTATGTGACAAATCCTTAACATAATTAAGTTTGGCCCATTTTATTTCATTAATTTCTTCGATATAGAAATGTTTCATCAATTGTTTTTTCTTTTTCTTTTTTAAGATGTTATCAACAATTTCAGCATTATATCCATTGTTGCGAGCTATTTTTTTATGGTTGCTAATTCGATGGCGAAATCTTGATTACTCAATGGGATGTTTATTAGCCGATTTATGTATGAGTTAAATGTACTAAACTTAATTTGGTTTGTGTGATTTGAAGAATTGGGGATTATTGTGTCAGTAAATGTATCTTTTCTATATATTTTCCCCAATCTTAAAATCCCTTATTACCTGACCATATATAAGCTTGTTGGTATCTTTTGTAATTCACTCCTGATAATGCTGTAAAACGCGAAACTAGTCGAGTAAATAGTAAAGTAAAAAATTGTGAAACAAACCAAGTGTAATTTAATTTAAACCTTCATTATCAATATTTAATAATCGTTTATAACAACAGGCATTAGTAATGTAATTATTAAAAAATTAATAGTGTTGCTTTATTGCATCAATGGTGCTAAATGGGTTAAAATAATGTACTGCGAACAGTTGCATTCCTGCTTTAACAGTAGGGTGTTTCAACATAAAATTTTGAGATTTTGGTAAACGATTATCAATGTGACAAATAAATTATAATTCGTCAAATAAATTGTCACGATGCAGAGATTTTCTAAGAAGAGAACGCTACAACTTGCAACTTTACAACACATACAAGGATTTTTTCTTTTAATTATACTTTCACATATTCTATATAAACATTTGTAAAATTAATGAACATATGATCAGAACTGAAAAGTATATTTTAAACTTCACTTTAAAATAGTGTTTTATACGCGTCGCGCATGAAGTAAAATTTCGAGTTAAGAAAAGCCTTATTTTGCTTTTCTAAACTCGAAATTTTACTTCATGCTTAGTCTGGGAGTGGAAAACACTCGTTAGAGTTTTTAAATTGAAAGTTTTTGATAATATCACAAATGTCTGAAAATTTACATTGAAAAATCGTAACATGTATACCTAAAAGAAAAATTCCTTGTATTTAGAACTTTTTTTAAATTTAAACATATAAATGGGCAAATAATAAAGAAGATAGATATTCTCTGAGCAAGGAATATCACCTGATCCTTCTATCCTCCCTGATCCTCAGAGATACTTTAATAAATTGGTATTAGCTACAAATAATTTGAGGCGTGATAGGTATATACATTTGTAATCGTAATCTTTGTGAGTTATTTGAATTGTCATATTATTTCAGATTTCTCTTTACATAACCTACAAATTAAAAGTTGATTTACAGCATAACATGTGATTAATCTTCTCATAACCTGAAACACACAACCTGCATCACTCCACTAACTAAATTCTTAAAATGTTAAATTTCATTGGTTATATTAAAAAAAACAGATTATAAATACGAGTTTTTATAATCAAATTTCATATTTAAATAACCTCTTAGTTTCTTAAGTGGCAAACATTAGGAGTATTTATCAATTAAGCTTCTGTTGTATTAATATTAATACAGCCTACACAATTTTCTTGGCAAATCCTCATCAAACAAATACCACAAAACAAACACCCAAACAGAAAATGTATTTAAACATTCACACACCAAGCAAATAATAAAAATTTTGCAATCGCTTTATTTATTTTTAGCTGTACTGAATAAATAAAACTCTTATCTTTAGATAACATCATTTGAAGAAAAGCAACTCACCTAAAGTAGCACAAGTGCACTCCGACAAAAGCATATATTCAAACTGCACATACGCCAGAACCGAGAACGCCAACGTCAAAACCAAGCAATACATCATTAGGCTGTTTCCGTACAGATTGTGCATTTCTGGGAGCATCATGTAGCAAAATACCGTGGCCATGGCGAAGACGCAGGAGATGGACAAGACGATGGGGCTCAGGTCAAATTTCACCCGTTCGATCAACGCCTCGTCCTCCACGAAGAGGAAGTAGATGACGTTCGTGTAGTTGTTGGCATTTGCGTATTCCATGCAGTATATGGCATCTTCTGACGTGTAGAGCTTCCAGGAGCCGCTCTCGCGAATGTGAAGGTCTCCGACACTGTCGATGTAGAATTTGTACTTTTCTTTCGCGGGGTATTTGTTGGGTTTGTTTGTAGCTGGGGTGATTCCAAAGTTGTAATCTGAAATTGAAAACAAAGTGCGTTATTAATATTGTTTTATCAGTGGCGTAACAGACTAACTAAAATTCACAACTTATTCCCTATTCAACTGATTCTATATCTCTTCAGATAAGCAAGATCCCTACAGTCAGTGGCAACTTTTGCCGCCCGGGCGGTCTCCAATTTGCTGCCCTTTCTAAGTCAATAAAATTGTGGTTTTTTAAATTAATAAACATAAATAAATAATTTTAACTGAGACAAACTATACGTCTAGAACGTTTTTTACCATTCGACACTATATTTGAATTATGCCTAATAAAGGAGGCCGCATAAGTTGATATTAGAGATGGGTAACTCTTGAGCGAATCGACTCAAAGAGTCAGCTCAGTGAAGTGAGCTAGTGAGCCAAGTGACAGTTCGAAATATTTACCTCTTTTTGAGCCATGACTCATTTTGATTCGCCCGCTTTTCTAGATTGAATGAAGATTCACAATGTATTATCTTGATTTTCACGCGGCTCGTGGATCGACATGCCCGCTTCTCTCAGCCTTGCTGAACATGTACTTTTTGCATTTATAGTCGTACACTACTCAATTAATTTTCAAAAACTGAATATTTTTCACGGCAGTTTATAAACCTGCGTTATTCGTTTATTTAGATAGAGATTCTTAATTCACACATACTAAAATTCAAAATATCATAAGCAAACACCGTTGACTACTATCTAGTAAACATTACAAGTGTAATTTTTCTTTCGTTACCAAAGTTGTACATTTAATAAGTGTTTGTTATTGTAGTAAGAATCATTATATTTCTATGGTATTTTTGCGGCATCAGCGATTGGAATTACGACGCGTGCGAAAGAAGTTAAATAAACCTATTGAGTTGGCAAATGGATTCTAAAAGAGTCACGGCGGCTCTTGAATCCGACTGAGCGGACTGAGCTAGCTTACTCATCGGGATCCAACTCCGCGGTTCGGATTTGGATCGCGATGAATCATGACGGCTCTCGAATCCAACTAAACCAGCTCGTTTTACGGAGAGCGTGAATCTGTTGAATCCGACTGACCTAGCTCACTTATCGGAATTCAACGCCGAGGTTCGGAGTTGGATCGCGAGGTCTCTATGCATTCAGTATGTTTCTATAAATTCAGTATACCGGGTGTAGACTTGGCGGACGCAACATAGGAAATCGTATGTTCATTTTAAAGTGTTCAAATATTGGCTTCGCTATTTATTTTAGAGACAAAATGTATTTTACTTTTTTGTAGAGGGAACAATTCGAAATGTATTAGTTCACACTTAACACTTTACGTTTCTCTAAGTCAGAAAAAAATGTTTTGTTTTTAGAAATCGTACATTTTTTCAAGATTTGTATTTTTTAAAATAATCAAATACGACAAACTGCAATCGAAAGAGCATCGTTAGTACCTGTTTGTACCATTTTTATTTTCGTTTGTACCTCAAAGGTTTTTTAGCAAAAATATGAATTGTTTTTGAATTCGTACAGCTCCCCAATTTTTTCATTTTTTAAAACATAAAAAAAAACAATCGCAAGAGCATCGTTAGTACCTGTTTGCACCACTTTAATTTTCGTTTGTACTTAAAGGGTTTTTCAGAAAAAAAATGTTTTGTTTTTGAAAATCGTACATTGTCCTAAGTTTTTAATTTTTCAAAATAATCGAATAAAACAAATTGCAATCGAAGGAGCACCGCTAGTACCTGTACGCTTCTTTAGAAAAATATGTGTTGTTTTTGGAAATCGTAAGTTGTTCCAAGTTTTTTATTTTTCAAGATACTCGATTGGAATCCAAAGAGCATCATTAGTACCTGTTTGTGCCACTTTTATTTTCGTTTGTACCTCCAAGGGCTCTTTAGAAAATAATGTTTAGTTTTTAGAAACCGTACATTTTCCCAAGTTTTTTATTTTTTTAAATAATCGAATAAAACAAACTGCAATCGAAAGAGCATCGTTAGTACCTGTTTGTACTACTTTCATTTTCGTTCGTACCTCAAAGGGTTCTTCAGAAAAAAAAAGTTTTGTTTTTGGAAATCGTACATTTTCCCAAGTTTTTTATTTTTCAAAATAATCAAATAAAACAAATTGCAATCAAAAGAAAATCGTTAGTAACAGTTTGCATCAATTTAATTTTTGTTTGTACCTGAAAGGGATGTTTAGAAAAAAAATGTGTTGTTTTTAAAAATTGTACATTTTTCCAAGTTTTTTTATTTTCCATGATAATCGACTGAAACAAATGTACTACCTGTTTGTAGTACATTTATTTTCATGTGTACCTCAAAGAGTTCTTCAGAAACGAATGTTATGTTTTTGGAAATCGTACATTTTTTTAAGTTTTTTTTATTTTTCAAGATAATCAAATGAAACAAACTGCAATCAAAAGAGCATTGTTAGTACCTGTTTGTACCACTTTTGTAACTTGAAATAATGTGCGATTTAAAAAAAAACATTTTTTTTTTAAGAACCCTTTGAGGTACAACCAAAAATAAAAGTGGTACAAACAGGTACTAACAATGGTCATTCGATTAGTGTTTTTAGTTTTTAAAAATATTGAAATTGAGTGCTGACAAAAAATTCACTCGTTTGTAACTTTTTACCCTTTTAGGTACAAGCGAATGACGTCATAATTTTTTTTAAGTTACTCGTCAGTTCACACCGGTCAAATTATCTAATAGTTGACAATTCTCCTTAAGTCTAAACATTAAATCTTTGTACAATCTAAACTTTACTGAACATTTCTGGAAATTTTTGACATTTCTAGATGCCCTACTTACAAAAAAAAATGTGTTTAAATTTGACCCATATACAAGATTAAGAAACGTACGATAATTAAAAAGTTAACTGAGATTCCTGAAAAGTTAGAAAACATACTATCCCCCTGCCCATATGTGCCGGCGCTCATAGGTATATGATTTTGCTCTTATCTGCCTGCATGATTTCTTGGTATCTAAGGGGGCGGCCATCCACTTGCCTTGCCTTGGCTACGCCTATGGTTGTTTTATCTACGTTTTATCAAACATTTTTCTGTTTTTTTTTCTGTCAAGCACAATTTGGCGCCCTCTAGTCCTGGAGGGCCTGTATATCTCATTTCTATTTCTGTTATACAGGGTGTCAATTTGAAAACAAGCCAGCCAGAATATCTTTGGAACCGTAACAGTTAAAGAAAATTTTTCAAAACCGTTTCTAAGATATGGAGAGGAACCATTTTGACCCACATAACAATCTTCTGCAACCAACACCTTAGGCTGCAGCCACCCTTGTTAATTTTTTTTTTGGCACGACCCTACTTGTGATACATCATTAGAAACGTCTTTCAAAATGCTAATCACTAGTAACAACTAAAATTTTTATTGTTACATAAAAAATGCAAAAAAAAATGTAAATCAATTTATTTGATTTTAAAATTGTTGTCAAATTAGGTATTATAATAATTTATTTTTACAAAATAGAAATGAAAAAGCACAGATAAACACAATAATACCTAACATTTATCAAAGTTATCTATTGTTTTATTAAAATATGGACAACTCTAAAAAAATATATTAAAATAATAACAAAACTTACTTCAATAGAATACACTTATTAACTGAATAAATTGCAGATGTCCGCAACATAAAAAAAACACAAAAAAGTCAACTTAGCTCTCCAAAATGTAAATGCCTTATAACTTTTTACTTTTTGGCGTTTGCTCTAATTTGTGTGGAGTTTGCTGGCACTAACCTAGGGCAATGTTGACAAAGCCACAAATTAAATAAATCCGATCGAACGATTTTCTCACTCAACAATCATCATCAAAATGTTCAACATTAAATATGTTTGGATTTGTTTGTGATGTATGTTGGTACCTAATAAACGGTACTTCGTGAGGTCTATTTTGTACCATTGCAAAAATCCCAAACACGTTCACAATTCAATCCGGTCATCAGAGAATTTCCCAACAGTTGGCAGTCTCTGCTGAACGGGCCCAATGGTCAGAAAATCCTTACTTAAAAATTGCAGTAGTTTTTGGTAATTGAATCAAATAATATAAATCATACAG
This sequence comes from Philonthus cognatus, assembly GCA_932526585.2. Classification (NCBI taxonomy): domain Eukaryota; kingdom Metazoa; phylum Arthropoda; class Insecta; order Coleoptera; family Staphylinidae; genus Philonthus; species Philonthus cognatus. The sequence continues at coordinate 117,032,686 of OW052241.1, read as the reverse complement.
CATATCTTACCTTTGTTATTTTTAATCCTAGATTGATTATAAATGTTCAACCCATACCCAGGCACTACTCTACCCTTGGTCCCCACGTAAACCTGCCCATCAGGACAGCACTTTTTCAAACACCTAACACCCTCATCATCGAAATTCTTCATGCAAGCAGTCGAATAATCCTCACAAGTCCTCACCAACTTCTTCCCATCCAAAGTCTCATCAAAACAATAATTCCCATACCCAGAATGCACACGATCAAATCTGATACTTTACAATTTATTCACATAAACTTCGCGAACAAAATGATCGATTATTGCTAAAGAAGATTTGAATTGCGACAAGCTAGTTTTCACGAAAACACCCTAATCCTCCGAAAAATTAGCGCTTTGATCGAAAACGCATTTATGCGCCTCGAGTTGGTAAAGATATCCCAACTGTCAGCACTTTGGGTATATTGCGTAATTGTTAATCTCCGAATAAACTTCAGCATCACAATTAGGAATAATAAGTTTTACACTTCCGTCATTTCCCACAAAAAAATCAACACATTTCTCGTTACAATTCTTCGTGTAATTCTCGATTGATTTTGCGTTGATTTGCAAATTGATCGATAGGTTTTCGTAGCAAGTAAGCGTCGAATTTTCAGTTTCGTAGTGCAAATAGTAACCCCTCGGGCAGCACTTGGGGTATCGGATGTCTTTGTTTAATTAGTCTACGACATTGTGGGAGAAGATAGCGGGTGTTAATAGAAAAAGCAGCAACAGGTACATTTTGGAGGTGTGCACGTGTTCACCGGGTAGAGCGCATCTCACGTCGAGCGCTCGGACGCAACTGAATGGGTTTTATGCTGAAGATTTTTATCCGAACCGCTATGTTTAGTTAGCGTAGGAGGGGGGACTTATTTGTTTACTAGTTTGTTAATGTGTTGGATTATTGCAAATTATTATTTAAGTAATTATTTATTAAAAGGGGAGACTACTTTTTAATAATATAAGTTGGGATTAAAATAACTGTTTATTTAAAATTGTGTAATATTAAAAAAATGTTAAAATTCTAAATAAAAAATAACTTGAAAAGCACAAATTGATAAGAATATCTGGGATTTTCTTGAGAATCTATAAAAAAAATTTAATAAATACTTATTTGTATGTTCAATAAAATTTTGTATTACGCCTTTAAATCTTAAAAATAAGTGATTATCTTTGATATTATAAATAACAAACTGTTTTATTTTCCGTAGCAAAAATATTTATAAATTAAAAAATAATCGGCTACTATAGGAAACGATCGCGTTTTGAACTTTGCCTTAATCCTGAACATTTGGTTTGGGTCATTTTGGCACATATACAAATAAAAAAATGGTGATGTGTCCATCATAGCACTTTTCCTGTCAAAGATCTGATGAATTAAATATCAATAATATGGAAATATTGCCCAAACTAAACTTATTCTACTTTTATTATTATTATCCCAAAACTATCCAGAAAAAAAGTAATTCTTGCATGTTTTCGCTACATCTCGGTAAATATTGATTACCATCACATCTAAGCGTTATATTTTCTTAACTTTACTTTAAATCAGTGTTTTTTACGCGTGGCGCATGAAGCAAAATTTCGAGTTTTGAAAAGCCCCGTGCAAATTTGTCTTAGGTCGCTGCGCGACCCTCGACAAATGTTCTACGCGGGGCTTTTCTAAACTCGAAATTTTACTTTATGCTTAGTTTGGGAGTGAGAGACACTCGTTACTGTAAAATATGTCACAAGTGTTAATATGTGTATCGTAACTGTCACAAAGAAAAAACAAATTATATTGTATTTATTTGTATTTTCTTTTCTTTTCCATATTAGTTTTCACTCAATTTACTGAGAATTCTCTCCTCCTTCTCCTTCTCAAATCCTTATACCTTTTCAGGTGTCGGATGGGGCTTCCGTTTCTGTTTCCTCTTGTACCACTCCTTCCACTTCTTTCTGTCTCTTGCTATTATTTTCATTTCTTCTAATGTTATTCCCTTCTTCGTCCCTATATCTTGAATTTGGTCTATCCATTTCCTTCTTGGTCGCCCTCTTCTTCTTTTACTTGTACTTCTTGTTTCCATTTTTTTTTTCTTGTGATTCTATCTGTCTTCATTTTAATTATGTGCCCATACCAGTTCAATTGTTTCTTTCTTATTTTTCTCATAATAGGTTCTTGTTTCGTTGTTTTTATGATGTCCTCGTTTCTAATTCGGTCCTATTTTGTTTTTCCAGCTATTTTTCTTAAATGTCTCATTTCTATCGCAGTTATCTTGTCTTCGTCTTTCTTTCGTATTGTCCAACATTCACTTCCATAGTTGTGTATTGGTATAGTTATTGTATTATTTTCCAGCTATTTTTCTTAAATGTTTCATTTCTATCGCAGATATCTTGTCTTCGTCTTTCTTTTGTATTGTCCAACATTCACTTCCATAGTTGTGTATTGGTATAGTTATTGTATTATGTAATTTCATTTTCACTTGCATTTCAATGTGTTTGTGTCCCAGTAATGTTTCGTTCATTGCGTAATATAATTTTGTTGCTTTGTTGGCTCTGTTTGTTATTTCTGCCTCGATTTTCCCATCCTTTGTGATGAGGCTCCCCAAATATTCGTATGTATTTACCTTTTCTAATACTCTATCTTTACATCGAATTTCTTTGTTGTTTCCGTTATCTTCTTTTTCATTAATGATCATTAGTTTAGTTTTATTTATGTTTACCTCCATTTTCATTTTTTCTATTTCGTTGGTCCATATATTGACTAATTTCTGCATTTAAGAATACTTAAATATTATTAAATATAGCCAGAAGAAGGTAAAATATAAATCGCTGATTAGTAACCATTGACAATATCAATCTCCTAATGCTTTGATTGTTTATTTTGTGTAATTAATGAGATGAGTAAAATGTTTTTAAAACTCCACACTAAATCAGTATTTAATATGCCTGGCGCATGAAGTATATATTTCAAGTTTAGAAAAGCCTGAAGTATTTACTGTTTTTCTTAATCAAGGAATGGAAATACTCGTTAGAATATTTTAAACAACATTTTAAACACTCAAACAATATGGAGATCTGAAAGTAATAAATTAAACTAAATACATGTTTAAATTTATTTTAATACCTAATTTAAACAAATCTTACTTATTTTTCAAAATTATTAAAAAAAACAATTCAAATAAAACATTCCCTATAATATAATTAGATATTATGGCGAATATTTTATTTGAATTTTTTTTACATCAACAAAATCCACATAAAATTCAATGAATTTACACTTTATACAGAACTCAGATGTGGGGTAGGGTGGGGCAGGTTCGGACAGTTTTTTTTTTATATCTAACTCTCTAACCTTATTTATCTAGCCAGGAGCTACAAATTTATATTTAGAAGATAAATTGATATGTCTAGAAACTACTTCTCCAGTTTATTTGAAAAAGTACCCAGCAGTTTTTCTGTAAAAAAAAAAAATAGATATGAATGACGTGCAATCTATCCAAAGATGCCCCATGGTGAAGCACATTTGGACATCGATTATGTACTTTTTAAAGTAGATATGAACAGCGCCTGAGGCCAAATATCCAAACTGAGGATTTTCTAAACTCGAAATTTTACTTCATGTGCCACGCGTAAAAAACGTTTATTCAGTGGGGAGTTTTCAACTTTTACTCTCGCAATTTATGGCCCCCAACAAGGGCAAGCGTAAAATTTGACGCTCGCGATTTATGGCGCCCAACTAGAGGTCACAGCGTTGGCCTGGCTCCATGTTGGGCGCCAACAAAAACTCAAATCCAAGCGTTTCTAGTATTTTCAAACGAGTGTTTTTTACTTCCATTAAGCATTAAGTACAATTTTGAACTGATATATATATACAGGGTGAACGAAAAGGTATGGCCAAACCTTCAGGAAACATTCCGCACACATAGAGGAAAAAAATATGTTATATAGCAGGGATGTTCAACATTTTGTCATACGGGAGCTACTTTTGCATACCAAATTATTTGGCGATCGACAGATTATAGATAATAAAAACAAATAAAAAACACTATATAATAAAAAAAGTTCTTATAAGTATTCCTTAAATAACTTTATTGTAAATTGCTCGATTTTGATAGCGCGAGGTTTGCTAAAACTTATTAAACATAATCAGTATATTTCCAACTTCACAATATGGTCAGTGTTTTATACGCATAGTGCATGAAGTAAAATTTTAGAGTTATCTATTGTTTTATTAAAATATGGACAATTCTGGAAAAAATATTAAAATAATAATAAAACTTGTTTCAATGGAATACATTTATTAACTGAATAAATTGCACCTGTCCGTAACATAAAAAAAAACGTTGACAAAAAACACCAATGAAATAAAAATGAATCTATTAATAACTTAAGGTTTTTTTTCATATTGCATACAAGTGCAATTTATTTAGTTAATAAATGTATTCCATTGAACCAAGTTTTGTTATTATTTCAAAAATTTTTTTAGAGTTGTCCATATTTTAATAAAACAATAGATAGCTCTGATAAATATTGGGTATTATTGTGTTTATCTGTGCTTTTTCATTTGTAATTTGTAAAAATAAATTGTTATTATACCAAATTTGACAAAAATTTTAGAATCAAATAAATTAATTTTTTTTTTTTACATTTTTATGTAACAATAAAAATTTTAGTTGGTACCACTAATTAGCATTCTAAAAGACCTTACTAATAATATATCACAAGTAGGGTCGTGTCATTTAAAAAAAAAACGGGCAAGGGTGGCTACAGCCTAAGGGGTTGGTTGCAGAAGATTGTTATGTGGGTCAAAATGGTTCCTCCTCCATATCCTAAAAACGGTTTTGAAAAATTGTCTCTAGCTGTTACGGTTCTAAAGATATTCTGGCTGGCTTGTTTTCAAATTGACACCCTGTATAACGCGATACTGATGCACCTTTTAATATTACCAGAATTTTCCAAACACAAAAAAGTCAACTTCGCTCTCCAAAATTTGAATGCCTAACTTTTTACTTTTTGGCCTTTGCTCTAATTTGCGTCGAGTTTGCTGGCGCTAACCTAGGGCAATGTTGAGAGAGCCTCAAATTAAATAAATCCGATCGAACGATTTTCTCACTCAACAATGTTCAACATTCTACATATTTGGATTTGTTTGTGATGTATGTTGGTACCTAAAAACAAAAATCTCAAATACGTTCACGATTCAACCCGGTCATCAGAGAATTTCCCAACAGTTGGCAGTAAACTGTTGTCTCTGCTGAACGAGCCAAATGGTCAGAAAATCGTTACTTAAAAGTTACAGTACTTTTTGGTAATCGAATCAATCAATATTAAATCATAGAGCATATCTTACCTTTATTATTTTTAATTTTAGATTGATTATAAATGTTCAACCCATACCCAGGCACTACTATACACATGTCCCCCACGAAAGCCTGCCCATCAGGACAGCACTTTTTCAAACACCTAACACCCTTATCATCGAAATTCCTCATGCAAGCAGTCGAATAGTCCTCACAAGTCCTCACCAACTTCCTCCTATCCAAAGTTTCATCAAAACAATACTTCCCATACCCAGAATGCCCACGATCAAATCTGATACTTAACAATTTACTCACATGAACTTCACGAACTAAATGATCGATTATTGCTGAAGAAGATTTGCATTGCGACAAGCTGGTTTTCACGAAAACACCCTGATCCTCAGAAAAATTAGCGCTTTGATTGAAAACGCATTTATGCGCCTTGAGTTGGTAAAGATATCCCAACGGACAGCACTTTGGGTATATCGCGTAATTGTTAATCTCCGAATAAACTTCAGCATCACAATTAGGAATAATCAGTTTTACACTTCCGTCATTTCCCACAAAAAAATCAACACATTTCTTGTTACAATTCTTTGTGTAATTCTCGATTGATTTTGCGTTGATTTGTAAATTGATTGATAGGTTTTCGTAGCAAGTAAGCGTCGAATTTTCAGTTTCGTAGTGCAAATAGTAACCCCTCGGACAGCACTTGGGATAGCGGATGTCTTTGTTTAAGTAGTCAACGACGTCGTGGGAGAAGATAGCAGGTGTTAAAAGAAATAGCAGCAACAGGTACATTTTGGAGGTGTGCACGTGTTCACCGGGTAGAGCGCACCTCACGTCTCTGACGCAACTGAATGGGTTTTATGCTGAATATTTTTATCGGAACCGCTATGTTTAGTTAGCGTAGGAGGGGGGACTTATTTGTTTACTAGTTTGTTAATGTGTTGGATTATTGCAAATTATTATTTAAATAATTATTTATTAAAAAGGGGAGACTATTTTATTATAATATAATTTAGGATTAAAATAACTGTTTATATAAAATTGTGTAATATTAAAAAATGTTAAAATTCTAAATAAAAAATAACTTGAAAAGCACAATTTATAGTAAGTTCGATTTTGTTTTTAAATGTATAAAAATAAAATTGATAAGAATATCTGGGATTTTCTTGAAAAATTGACTAAAAAATCCTTATTTGTATGTTCAATAGAATTTTTTATTTTTTCTTTAAATCTTAAAAATAAGTGATTATCTTTGATTTTATAAATAACAAACTGTTTTATTTCCTGTAGCAAAAATATTTATAAATTAAATAATAATCGGGTATTATAGGAAACGATCGCGTTTTAAACTTCGCCTTACACATGAACATTTGGTTTGGGTCATTTTGGCACATATACAAATAAAAAAATGGGGATGTGTCCATCATAGCGCTTTTCCTGTCAAAGATATGATGATTTAAATATCAACAATATTGAAATCTTGTGCAAACTGAACTTATTCTACTTTTATTATTATCATCCCAAAACTATTCACAAAAAAAGAAATTCTTGCATTTTCGCTACATCTCGGTAAATATTGATTACCATCAAATCTAAGCGTTATATTTTCTTAACTTTACTGTAAATCAGTGTTTTGTTCGCGAGGCGCATGAAGTTAAATTTCGAGTTTGGAAAAGCCCCGTGAAAATTTGTCTCAGGTCGCTGCGCGACCCTCGACAAATTTTCTAAGCGGGGCTTTTATAAACTCGAAATTTTACTTCATGCTTAGTTTGGGAGTGAAAGACTAGATTACTTTAAAATATGTCACAAGTGTTAAAATGTGTATTCTTATAATTATTCCTTAAGGGGATTATAGCAGTGTAACACGCCGACCGTGTTGGAAAGACCCACATAGTTTAGAGTAGCTCATCCGATGCCAAATTTACAGCACAAGTGGGGCGAATACAGTCAGAGAGAAAAGCGGCAGTTCGCTGTGCATTTGTGCATTGCTCCTTGGCATGAACGGATGGGGTCTCGCGTCGCGTGGAATAGACGAAAAAAAAAGCGTATAAAAAAGACGGATTGAACGAAAGTGTCGATTCGTATTATTTAAACACGCTGATAATATATACAAGCTATGTATTGTTTTCAATTCGTTAGAAAGCGTTATCGGATCCTGTGTTATTTTTCGGTATTTACAAAACTGATGATTCTTATTCTTGTCATTATAACACATTATTTTTACTTTTAAGACTCCAGTTTCGACAGCCGAACAAACTATGTGTTTTATTTTATTAAAATATAGATTATTTCTTAAAAATATAATAATAAAATAATTTATGTTCATAAGCTCATTGTGAATATTTATATGCCGCACATATATGAAAAAAAAACATAGGATTTTCAATCATATTTTTTAAATGGGAATATTATCTTCCCTAACTGCTATTGCCATGAAAATAATGTGTATTAATTTGGCCTCTGCCCAATTGGGTAAATACCCCCAATTTTGGGGAGAATTTCAATTTATATTCGGTCAAATATTCTAGTTTTTATGAATGCAACAGATAAATAATAGATTGAAAAAAATGAAACGGAAAGCTGGCCTGTTTTTTTTATGTTTAGTACAGGGTTTACAAAATGATGATGTGTATAAATAGGCTCAGTCAACTTGTCCCCCCGAAGTTCGACTTTTTTGAAAAAAGCGATTGCTCTAGGCCGGCCTTAGCTAGCGCCACAAAAATTAGAGCTAGCGCCATTTAGACAAGGAAACTACGGGGATTTGAACTTTCGGGGGCTAGGTTGATGCTAGCCCCCCGAGTTTGGATTTTTTAAGTTTTTTTACACTATTCGGATTCCTCAGAGCTAGCGCCAGCTAGCGCTACCAATTTAAAAGCCAACGCCGCTCCCACAACCCCAAAAAATGATAAAACATTTTTAACCCTGGCCCCCTAAAATGAGATGTTTTTAATCAAATTGGGTAGAAAATATAACTTAGAGCTAGCGCCAACAGAATATGACAAAAATATTCTTTCAAAAATATCAGGTAAAAAAAAGTTCACATCCAAATTTTGATGCGAGAGCTTTCAGATTCTGTATGCGTATTACCATTTACTTCCTGAATTTTAATACAAAATGATGTTTGGCATATAATATACCGCTTCCAACAAATATTTCGGCGTTGTAATTACTTTATTTATGTTCATAGACACTGGCTATAAGAAACATGATGCCTAGAAGATAGTAGCGTAACTGACAATTGTGTTTTCACTCCTAGCCAATTTAAATCGTTATAACTCAAGAACTTACCGTACGATTTAAAATACTCTTTTGGCTTTGTAATTACTATACTAATGTTTATAAACACTGGCAACGAGATAGCTTGCGCTAGTAAGACAGTGGCGTAACTGACGATTGTTTTTGATAGTTCAAATCGTTATAACTCGGAAACTAACCGTACGATTTCAAAAAAAATTTTGGCATTGTAATTGCTATACTGAAGTCTATAAACACTAACAACGACATAGCTAGTTTCGCTTTTTACGGCATTATCAAAGTTCACTCTTGATAATGTAAAAAGCGAAACTAGTCAAGTAAATAGAAACAAATAGTGAAACAAACCAAGTGTTTTTAATTTATCCTTTATTATTATTTCAAAATGTTTCACCAAGTGATAAATGAGAAAGTTTTTCAAGAGATAGCTAGTGCTAGCAAGACAGTGGCGTACCTCACGGTTGTTTATTTTTTACTACGTGATAACTTAAATCGTTATTACTCAGTGGAAAACACTCGTTGGGAGTTTCAAACTGAACGCTTTTCAAAAACAATGAATGCCTGAAAATTTACCTAGTACACATCGGGTTATGTATGTACCTAATCGAAAGATGGGTATCTTTTCGATGCTACAAAATTGTGATTAAGCTTCTTTCGTTGCTATTCAATTGACTTTATTTTCATTCTAACACAATCTATCTCAATATCCTAATTCTACAATATACAGGGAGTTTTTCTTTAAAGTATACGTATTCCAGATTCATTTTATTTTCTTTAAATCTTTAGATATATGTTGTTTTTACAGGAATTCAATTTGAAGCTTTAAGCGAGTGTTTTCCACTCCCAGGCTAAGCAGGAAGTAAAATTTCGAGTTTAGAAAAGCCCCGTGAAATTTATTCTAGTTTTTATGAATGCAACAAATAAATAATAAAATGACTTCAGGCAGACGTTTTATACTCAACAAAAAATATATTTGAGATTTGTCATATAAAATATTTAGGGAAGATATGTCAATTGGAGCACTGCGCGGGCCTGAATTTTTCTTAGGCGATTTTCCTGTATCATATTCAATATTTAAATTATCTTAATTTTATATATTTTTTTTACTTTTTCTAAAAACTACGCCTATAATCAGATAAGTATATTTTTTATTTATTTAGACCTGAAATGTTGACCGGGCCGGGTCAGGCAAAACTCAATCTCTCTTATTTTATGACCGGGTCGGGCCAAGCCGGGCCTTAAAAAATTGGCTCGTGCAGGGCTCTAATTTCAATATAAAAAAATTGCATTGAAAATCCTATGTTTCGCTTTTCTTATATACAGCCGGTTTGACATGAAGGCGCATTTTTGTAACATTATTATTATATTTTAATTGAAAATGGGGAACATCCGGTTTAAACAGGGCTGCCACTCGTGAAGTGAGTTCCCCCTTGCACCCCATTAGATTTTTTTAAGGAAAAAAAAAACAATTTTCAAACAAAAAACCATAACATAACGTTCTAGAAACAATTGTTAGTGCTTTATAATTCGAATTATCTTATAAGGATAATAAAGCACAGGGCAGACATTATTAGTAAAACATATTATATCAACATATATTATCGATTTAAATAATAATTTATACAAGTAGAAACCGATATTGTATTCAATTTTTAATTAATTCAATTGCAACGAAAGATGAATAAAAATTTCTTAATTTTGGAACCATTTTTTGATCCCAAAATAAATGGTCTTTGTAAATTTGCTCAACATGCATTTCATTAGGCGTCCATACTATAAAATAACAAATATCTCTTTTCGACAGATGAAGTTGTCCTTGTATCTGATAATAATAATTATGTGATTTTTTTAATTGTATTTCTTTATTTTCTGTTAATTGGAGACAATCAATTTTTTTTGGGTAATTCCTTCAACAATCGAAATGTTTTCTAGATTGGCCGGACATTTTATTTCCACTATACTGTCGTTCCCAACTAGACCATCTGGACTAGCACCCAAATAAAATTCATCGTTTTCACCTATGAAAAGACCACAAGGCTCTACTAAAAATCCAGTTTGGTCTTGAAATTTAATTTTTGCAGTTTCTTCATGTAATAGCCCATAATTTGTTTTACTATTGCCGGTAAAAGTGTTGTAAAGAATTAGTTTAACAGTTTTTTCCGGGTTAGTTTATGGTCGAAGCTTACATACACGTCCAAAATTCGAAGCCGTTATTCTGAACGCCCTTTCTTTATGCCACATGTGATTTGAGTTCTGCCCTCTCGTGTTCCTTTCAATTAGTGCAATTTCTTCTCGAGATTTTCTTAGACTATCTTCAAGTGTTTTTATTTTCTTTTCAATATCCTCCTTACTTAAATCACATATTTCTGAAACATTACCGTAATCTTCATCCGCACCACCTCCACTTGTACATATTTTTTTCCTTTTCTTATTTTTCGTTTGACTTTCCCGTTTCCGTTTACGATTTTCTATGAATTTGTTGGTATATTTTCCAGTTGCCGTCCCCATAAATTCAAAAATCTTGTTTAAGTACGACTCTTTACAGTTATTAGATATTGCTGCCAAAAAACAACGTGTTTGGTACGAACCTTTAAAACTGAAATTTATTCTTTTACCTCCAACAAATTTATTTATTAAACTATTAAACATTTCCGCAGAATTATTAGTCTTATTTAATAGTAAACTAGATACGTTATGCGCTAACCTCTCAAGGCATTTTAGAATGTCGTCCTTCAGTCCACATTCAATAATTTCTCGAATCATATTGTTTTCGTCATTCTTCTGCCCTGTGCAAAAATATGAAGCACAGTATTGATGTGATCCAAAAATATGATTTACGCTATTTTTTACGTCTTTCCGTAGGGCTAAAATTTTTTCAGCATCACTAGCATTAGATGTTTTATGATAATTCGCTGCTTTTTTTACAGCTACACGAAATTTCATTATATTATTCTCCAGAAATCTACGTAATTTGATTGGAACTAATAATCCAGAGGAACTCCTTGATTTTTTAGCTAGTTCTTTTAACTTATTGCAAAAATTTCTCATGAGATGGTTTACGCATTCCAATTTTTGTACGATAGCTTCGCCATACGGTTTATTATGTAACAGTTTTTTAGTAACGCTACTGTCACCATCTCCAATTAATTTTGTATATTTTATTCCATGCATTTCTACACTTTTTTCAAATCCCTCAACAATTATGGCTGATTCCATGCCTGTGGAAGTTCCGCTCCAATTTTTTGCGCAAGCGTGTTTAGGTATATCTTTATTTTGTGTTTTGCATCTGGAACAAAATATACAAAATTTGTTTTTGACACCGATGTACAAAATTTGTTTTGTAGCTTCTCCGATAATTACAGAGACACCCGACAGAGCATTGTAGTTGGATTTGTATGATCGCTTTGACCAGGCTCCGTCTGCGATAACGGTGATACATGCATGACCATCAGCATCGATGTTACCTTTTTCTGTGGCAATTCTTGTCTCTTCTTTCCCTGCTATTATGAGTTGTTGTAATAATGAATTTTCAATTACATTTTCCAAATTAGCATGAATCTTGGAATATGTACGAATGCTGAGAGGTGGGATATTTAAAATTGAGGAAAATTCTTGCAACTGGGAAAAGCCGCAGCCTGTTGACGTAGCTCCTAAATTATAAGATTAGCCTATTCATTATTTTTGATAAAATCAAATAATGTTAATTTTATATCTAACATTAAACATCCTAACTATTGGATTTACATTAATTCTTATAAAATTTAAAGTTTTTAATGCATTTGTTAAGTAAATAGTTTATTAAAAATATTATAAAAAGCATAAAAAAAGTACCTAAAACTGCCGCAGTTGTGATATCCACTGTTTCTTTTGAGCTCTTAGTTTCCAGGATATTTTCAGAATTACACATATTGCATTTTATTATAAATTTAGATTGAAAGCCATTGTGGTATTCTTTAATTATATTGCAATTTTTTAAAGTGCATTCATATGATGGAACATGGTGAATAGCTTGGATTTGTTCCCAGAAATATGCAATGTCAATGATTCTCCTTCCTTCCAAGCAAAATTTGCTTTCATCCTGATTATCAACTTCTAGAAGATAATCTGGACCCTCGTTAATATATGTGCATACTTTAGAATTAGATGATTCAACTGGCTCATCCGCTGATTTTCCTTTCATGAAATTTCTAATAAAAATGTATTTAAATTTAAAAATCTACACAATTTAGTGTTTTTAATATTCGCGAACGAGCCTATAAAAATTACTTACTGCATTCTCGACCTACGGTATGCACTAAAAGTATATTTCCGTTTATTATATTTTCTTCCCACTGTAAATAGTCACAAAGCACCAAAAAATAATTAAACCAACACTAACAACAACTGAGTACGATGAAACCAACACTAACAACAACTGAGTACGATTAAAGATCAAATATAACTGAGAAATATTTATTTTACGAGAAATAATGTAAGCTGTTTTTGCTAGCTATGATCGAAATAAAATAGATTGAAAAAAATTAAACGGAAAGCTGCGCTGTTTTTTTTATAATTAGTACAGGGTTTACAAAATGATGATGTGTATAAATAGAGGATTGCAATAACATTCAATTACAATTCATTTATTCCTTATTTACTTACTATCAAAATATGACTCATCATAAATCAGCCAAATTTGAAAAAATTATATTGGGCTCGGTGCAATGTTGATCAAGAAGCTTTGTTATTTAAAATGCATTATAATTATTTTATAAACTTGAAATTGTATTTCATGTGCCACGCGTACAAAACACTAATTCAGTGTGAAGTTTTCAACTTTGACTTTCGCAATTTATGGCGCCTAACAAGGGCCCAGCGTTAGCATGGCCCCACGTTGAGCGCCAAAAAACCTCTAGATAATCTAGATAATTTAAAACACACTTACACCTATGTGATGTTGGACAATTTGTAGATGACAAAGAACTTACTGCTTATTTAAGTTAAGGTTTAATAAAAAGATCGTAATATTTCAAAGTAATCTATAAATAAATCATGAATTGAAGCGTGCCATATGCAAAAGATTGTAAGTAAAACATGAATGAAACTATGGCACTTATAACGTGTTGATAATTGAGTCCCTATTTCTGCCACTTGTAGTAGCATTATCGCCCCGGCATTTATTGTACAAGTAAAGCATGACATTTAGAAAATATTCCATATATAAAGCGCATTACTTGAAAATTGGCACTTACGACTTTTTGCATATGGCACACTTCAATTATTAAATCAACTCTCTGTCTGTATTTTATAGGTAATATATTTTTAATAAATATTTTGGCGCTGCCAGCGCCTTTCCGTTACGTGCGCCTGCCCCCCCCCCCCCCCTTACTGCGGTGCTGGATATGAATATTGAAAAGAGGTTGTTTATTGTCTAAAACTGTTTTTAATATTGAGAGAGTCGAACTTGTCATTAAACTTAACAAAATTAGGTAAATATGAAGTACTTGCAATAGAAACTGGTTGAAACAATTTTGAGTCCATATCATTCTTGAAAATGATAACTTATTATTAACAAAAGATGTCGATATCGTTTTTTGAGTGCCTGAAAATGTTGACTTAAATATTCGGCCAATTTTAAAATGTTTCCTATACATTTAGCTGTCCCATACTACCCCATGTATTCGAAATGTGTTTCATGTTATAAGTCTAAATTTCTCAATGAAGAAGAATAAAATATGGTTTATGTAGTGCACAAATACCGTGCGATCATTTGAATGATGATTTAGAGTAGGCGGAATTATTTGTGTGCGGTTACCCAGAATGCAAACTGAATGATGAAATAAATTTGAGGTTATGGTAAACTATGTGTTAACAGTCAGTAATGCCAATTTAATTTAAAATTCAAAGACTAATCTAAATCATGTTTTAAACGATTGCACGGTATCTATTCTCTAATATATCTAGTTAACAACCTGAAATGCTACCTCAACAAACATTTACTACACGAGTAATCAATTAACCTAAAACTTTGTGCAGCAGTTTATGATGTTTCTGCAATAACTTCATTAAATCATGTAATTTCGGACAAAACTGTACAGTCCGCAATTAAACTGTCATTGCTATTAATCCTCCAAATACCCGGAAGGTGCCTATTGTCACAACCTGCGCCATTTTACCCTACTAGATCAAAAATGTATGTAATTGTTTAAATTTTATAAGGAGAAAATTGCATTGTAACTAGCGAAGGTTTTAAAAACTTACAAAAATCTACAGATTATTATATCTTGAACTTGTTTTAATAGGTAATATAATTAAGTAAACAAAATCTTTACATGAACGAAAAAAATTCCAAAAAATTAGGACAAATATGTGCAAAATCAAAACACCATAAAATTCACTGAATTTACACAGAATTTAATAACTGTTAACTCGTTTTTTATATACCTTGTTTCTAATTTTTAAGCGAAAAAAATGTTTAAATGAGGAATAATATAAAAATAAACTGTTTCAAGTAAGTAAATCGTTGAGAACTAAAATGTTTCTGCATTTTATTCAATATTGTTTGTACTAAATTATTTAATTCTCTGTGATATCTTAATCATTATTATTTTTTATGCATATGTCCCTACTTGTATTTTCGAAGTGCAGGCAACGTTTGTTTTTAAATAAAACGAAATTACTGAATGCCAGTCGAAAATTAATTGAAAATTATTAATGAAAAATTGACACAAAATTATTTAAAAACTTTGCCAGTTTTGTGTCATACATTATTAAGTTAACAAACCAAATATATGTTCTATAAATCTTATGAAGACATATTGCTTTTTCAGAATATGCCAAAAACAAAAAATACACCCTTGACAGTTTTCGTGTTAATCTTATTTATATACAGGGTAGACCAAAAGTTCGTTTACATTTCAAATGATGATTTAAATGAAACTAGTTATGTGAGATAAAAACTTTCTATTTATTATGAAAGTACATAAATAGGGATATTTTTTAAATTACGTCATCCATATGTGATCCTTAACTATTTTGACACTGCTACAACCTGGAGCGGACATTTTCAATGACGGCCTCACTAGTGTTTCGTGAAATGTTTTGCATTTCCTCTCGAATATTTTCTTTTAATTCCTCTAGGGACACTGGGTTGCTGTTGAAAACTTTACTTTTAAGGTATCCCCAAAGAAAGAAGTCTAATGGGGATAAGTCCGGGCTGCGATAAATGTTGGTAAAGCTGGTAAACCTGTTTAAAATTTCGTTTGCAAATTGGAGCCGTGAGCGTGATCTTGATGCTTTAATTCCTGTACCATTTGCATTTTCTACGGATGTAAATGTAAATCTTTGTGAAGAATACGAATCAAAGATGTTCTGGGCACACCTAAGGCGTTAGACCGCTTCCGAGTAGAGAGTCCATGATTTTCACGAATAGACGCTCTTACACGCTCGACGTTTTCAGGATCTCTTGATGTTCTAGGTCGACCGGATCGTGGTTGATTCATTGTTGAACCTGTCTCCTCGAACTTCTGTACCCATTTTCGAATCAATTGAATCGATGGAGCTTCATTTTTAAGCTGTATGTTGTAACGAGCGTAACATTTTCGTTGCGCTAGGGTAAAAAAATCGTTGTTGCGGTAGTACTCGCGTACACTGAATACACGTTGTTTATCGCTGAACGACGCCATGGTACTGAATTCCCATTGGCAGCTCTTGCGCTTCGAAACCCCTCCGCCGCACCCCGCCGTCGCTGCTCATCGCAGCTACCGATTCAAATTTAAACGGACTTTTGGTCCACCCTGTATTTAATTAAAGGATTTACCTTTTTACAAATATATCGGATACTTTTTTCTCATTGATCACTTGGTAAAACATTTTCAAAATTATATTGCTTTGTAAATTGAATTCACTTGGTTTTGTTTCACCTGTATGTATTTTATTTTCTACTAGTTTTGGCTTAATGCCATTCTCAAGATTAATGTACAATTTGTCCGGGAATATATACAGTTTAGAGTTTTATTGGATAATAAGGGCATTTAATATCGGAGAATTCCAAAGGTCTTCGTTGTCGTTAACCACATATTTGCTCGTCCTTAAGGCTTTGGAAATTTCTAAACCCTCCTGATAATTAAGCGTTAATCCCTTATTACCTGTGTGCAGAATTTATAAATCCTTTGAAGAAAGGTATAATATACATTTAAGTGAAACAAAACCAAGTGAATTTAATTTACAAACCAATATATTTTTACGAATATTTTACAATTTAAGTTTACAACTACAGAACATTTAATGTTAAACAAAATTGAATTTGATTAAATTATATAAAATATAAAAATAATAACAACAAAAAAGCATAATTGGCGTGGTTAAATAATGTTTTAACTAAGCAGACTGTTCCATGTGTAGTAGGCGTTGCATCAGTAATCGCGACTGACGCATCTATCACGCGCTCCGTGCGAGCAAACCTTTTTCGCGATTGGGGTTCAGTATTTAATTATTAAAGTGCCACGTACAGACTCCGAAAAGACCGAGGAACGTTGTTTCGTTTGGGTTTTGTGTTCAAGTTGCTCTAAAGACCACAAAATTTGATTCTTTATATCAATTTTTTGACACTTTTAAGTTTGAATTTTTTAGTGTATATGTGATGAATATGCTCCTGATGGTCTCTCATTATTCTTTCTGATCTGCCTGAGACATTTTGCATACCTTCTTTTTGCCGGAGTTTCGCTGATACATGCTGAATTGCTGAAGTTTTGTAATTGAGTGTTGTACCTGTTGTGCCGTTTGTTTGATGGTTGGAGGTTCCCTGAACTTGTTGTGGGGCCCTACTGTGTGTTCCTTAGATGTCCTGAAGCTGTGGCGAACGCATGCACGCCCGGAATTGACTGCTCCTGTAGATCTGTTGGTCGGACTTCGAACTGCTTCTAGTGTTTCATTTTTGTGAGATTGCGGCTGGATGATGTTGATACATGGACTCTGCCTGAATTATCTACGCTCCGTGAGTTTTCTAATGCACTTATTTTTCGTTTAACGTTGGTTTCAGGTTCGTTTCGCGCGATAAGCTGAACAATTTGGTTGTTGTAATGTCGTTTGACAATTGATGGAGTTGGCTTGACTTTTGATGACATTTTGTGACCTAATTTCGGAGTGTTTTGTATTGGAGTGTTTTAAGGGAGGACCTTGGCTTTCCAAGAACCTCTTTTTCGTACTTTTTCTGTATTAGAGTTCCGCCGTTCACTGTAGAGTTCCGGATTCGCTGCGAGGATGGTTGGTGCTTGGACGCTGTGTGAATCGAATTGTTTTGCGACTCCACGAGTTCCTCAGCGATCCTTTTTTTTTTTTTTTTTTTTTATAGAGAGGATTGGAAATCTGTTAACAGACACCCAGCCTTTGGTCTAATGTGGCTGGATAGTGTCGGGTTGGAGAGGATCTCCGACCGACTAAAACCCTTGCCTCTCTCTTTTGCCCTTTTTGTTTCTGCACTCTGGGACCATTTTATATTACTTCAGAGTGCGGCAAGTATCGATGTTTCAGCAATTTATTGGGTTGCCCTTTCGGCTTCCCTCGATAGTTCGTCCTTATATTTTGTTCTCATCACCTTCCGTGCGAATGTGTTTACCGCGTCCCATGCCTTTTTGTTATCCAGCATTGACTTTGATACTTTCTCTACGTCCGCCGAGCCTGTCGCTTCGATTAGTGTTATTCTGTCCGCTTGCCATTGCGGGCACTCTATGAGCGTGTGGCGAGCCGTGTCGCTCGCTGTCTTGCAATAACGGCACATTCCGTCCGTCGTTTTGCCTATCTTCTGTCTGTAGGATTCGAAGCTTCCATGGCCCGTGAATATTTGGGTAAGCTCAAATGACATTTCGCCGTGGTCCCTACCGTACCATGCCTTAACGTCCGGGATAAGGGTCCTGGTCCAGCTTGTCGCCAGCTCCCATCTACATTGCCACCGGTCCATGGCCCTTTCCGTCGCTGCCTTCCTGGCTGCGGCTTTCTCCCCCGTTTCCCTAGCCTCGAAGTATGCCTCCGCGCACGCCGTGACGTAAAGGTCGCCTGGGATTATCGACGCGAGGACTTCTGCCGCCTCCGTTGAGACGGTCCGATACCCCCGATCCTAGAATTATTGTGGATACACGCGTGCCTCCAGTCGCTGGTGTTGAGAGTTGCGCCGCTCACTGTAGAATTCTTGGAGACTGTGGTGGATGCATGCACGCCTGGTGCTGGCTGCGGCGGTGATTCTGTTTTTTAACATTGATAGTTGACAGTTGACGGTTGACGTTTGACGACTGACGGTTAACGGTTAACGGTTGACAGTTGACAGTTAACAGCTGACAGTTGACAGATTGACAGTTGACAGTTGACAGTTGACAGTTGACAGTTGACAGTTGACAGTTGACAGTTGACACTTGACAGTTGACAGTTGACGGTTGACAGTTGACGGTTGACAGTTGACGGTTGACAGTTGACGGTTGACAGTTGACAGTTAACAGTTGATAGTTGACAGTTGACAGACTGACGGCTGACAGTTGATAATTTTATTTTGATATCAAACTCAAGTTTGCGCTAAGTGCCGCGAATACGCGTTGCGACCCGGCTGAACAGTGGATCCGAAAACATTAGAATAATGTTCGATAATGAGAATGAATCAGAGACAGATGAACCATTAAACTTTATTTTCTCACAAAGTAAAAACAATGAATTACACAACACCACAAACTCTTAAATCTCAAAATACACAATCATTAAAAAAGTAATAAAATTAATATCAGAACTAAAAGATCTTTCAAAAAAACATAAAAACACACAACTAGACATCAAAAATAAAATAAACGAAATCCATTGGATAACCTTCGACTTGGAAAACCTACTAGAAAATTTGGAATCAGAAACTGAAAACTCTGAAACACAAACTGACAACATTATTAACAACTTCAATGAACCAAGCATAATTTCAGAGTTGGAAAAAAATTTAAATCCAGATGAGATCAATGAATTAATTAACAAAAAATGGCCTAAAAACATATATAAGAATTGTAATAGAATTAGTGACGAGAATATCGACAAAAATAAAAATACTGTCATAATCTACCAAAACAACCAAGAGAATAAACCACTAATTAAAAAAAGTTATAAACTATTCAATGAAATTAAAGACGCTATTATAGATAAAAAATTAGAATCTGGCGAAAGTATGCATTTCTCCAGATTTACCTGCAAACTAAATTTAAATAACGACGAAACTAAAAATCAACAACATATTTTCCTATCCAAATTCAACAAAATTAAAAACTCCAACTATATAGAATTAATTACAATAATCAACCAAATTAGAAACATTTGTATAAACATAAATATCAATGAAATTCAATGTATCATCACCAACGCGAATCTCAAAAATCAAATTAAAAAAATGTATGAATACCTATTTTGGAAAACGGAAATTAAAATTAACTTTATCTACAATGATGTTTCTGATATAGACGATCAAACCAATAAGATAAACAACCCTAAATTCATTAACACATCAGAGACCCTAATCCTAGAACCAGTCAAAGGAAATTCATATGCCGACATCATTAAAAAAATTAAAAATGATGTAAAAATTGATAAAAGTATAACAATAAAAAAACTTCAAAAAACAAAAAATGGTAAGGTACTAATCAAATATAACGGAAAAAAAGAAAACCAAAACAATCACCTTAAAGAAGAAATTAAGAAATCCACAAATAATGTAGCAAATCTTAAAATTAACACTAAATCGGAAACTTTGAAAATCATTAACATAGATCCTACTATAACAAATGATGAAATTAAAGAAACAATCTTAAATGAATTAGGTATTGACTTATCTTCCAATGTTATTGAACAAATTAATATTATTAAAAGTAAAACTAACAACGAAATCCAGAGTGCTATTATCAAAATAGACAAAATTCTAGCTTTTCAACTACTGAAAAAAGGACACATTTTTAAAAACTGGAAGTACTGGCATATCAAAAAATTCTTTACACCTACTAAATGCTTTAAATGTAAAAGAATTGGCCACAACCATGTAGAATGTACAACAGAGAAATTTATTAACCACTGTTTTAACTGCTTAGCAACAACCGGACATGAATACAAAAATTGTACATCAACACCGAAATGCTACCTTTGTAAAATAGAAGGACATCGAGCAGAATCAATGAGCTGCCCAAAATATAGAGAACTGATCAAGAAATTAATAGAAACAGACAAACTCAACTCAAACCAAAATGAGCATTAAAATTTTACAAATTAATCTCAACAGAGACAGAAGAGCCATGGACTTACTAAAATCAAATATCATCGAATACAACTATGACTATGCTATTACATCAGAGCCAAATAAAAATTGCATAAATAAAAATAATAGATGGATATCAGATACAAATGAAGACGCTAGTATTTTTATCTGGATTAACTCTTTACTAACAAACAAATTTGGCAATAACAAAGGATTCATCTGGCTAGAAACTAAATTTTTCGTTTTATACTCCTGTTATATCTCTCCAAACTGCTCAATTACCGAATTTGAAAATATTCTAAGTAACCTAAACATCAACATTAAATCACAGACTAAACCTATCTTACTTGGCGGGGATTTTAATTCTAAATCTAGACTATGGGGTTCCAAATTTGATGACAGAAGAGGTGTAATCTTAAAGGATTGGATTTCAGAGCTAAATCTAGTAATACTAAACAATAATAAAACACCTACTTTCGAAAGAAGAGGCCAAGAGTCTTTTATTGACTTAACTCTTGGCTCTCTAAACCTTCTTAAATACAAAATTATTTGGCAAGTCGATCAAACTGAAAATTTTAGTGACCACAATAATATTATAACCAAAATATATCTTTATAACAAACCTAATTACACAGCCGATAAACCAACTGCTTGGAAATTTGTTAATCATAAAATTGAACATATTTCAAACTTCATAAAAGAAAAATTATCAACGAACAACAACTTGGATATAAATAGTAAATATTTAGACACAACCCTTAAAAATGCCTGTATAAAAAATCTAAAAAAACTAGGAAATAACAATTATAAAAAAAAACAAAATTATTGGTGGAACGACGAACTTTCCAAATTAAGATCAAACTGCAACAAAACTACTAGAAGAGAGATTTTAAGAAACAAAAAGAAAAACAGATTAGGCCAACTAGACCAACTAATTGAGAACCTAGAATCTAAAAGAAAAGATGAACAAAAGATATTCAAGAGCGAAATCGTAAAAGCAAAAAAGAAATCATGGCTAAATTTATGTGAAGAAGTAGATTCTGATATCTGGGGACTAGGATACAAAATTGTAACGGGCAAACTTGGTTTACGTATAAACCTTCCCCTGACTACAGAAATCCAAATTCAAGAAGCGAAAAAATTATTCCCCTCTAAAAAAAATATTACATGGCCCCCATTAAACGTTAATAATAATGAAATCCCAGTTTGTAATAATGATGAAGTTTTGGCAGCCAGCTCTAAATTAAGCAGCAAAAAAGCAGCAGGTCCAGATGGTATCCCTCCGGAAGTAGCCAAACTTGCTTGCAAGGAAGGCACAAATTTTATTAGCAAACTTTTTACAAACCTACTCCTAACAGGACAATTCCCTATTCAATGGAAAGTAGCAAAATTAATTCTTATAGAAAAATCAAGAAAAAACAACACAACCAATTACCGTCCAATATGTCTTCTCAATACTATTAGCAAAATTTTCGAAAATATTATTAATTCTAGACTAAAGGAAGAAATAATGATCAACAATGGAATTTCAAACAATCAATTTGGATTTAGAGAGGGAAGGTCCACTTTGGATGCTATTAAAAAAGTTATTGAAACTAGTAAAAATAACTCGAAATTTTCAATATTAATATGCGGTAAATACTTTGTTCACTGCTCTCTTGATAAAACGAAATTGTAATATTAGGTAAATTAAAACACTTGTTTGGTTTCATATTTGTATATTCAGTTTCCTGACACGTGTTTCGGTCAATAACGACCATTCTCAAAGGAATTACAAGAATAACAGTTATTCTTGTAATTCCTTTTAGAATGGTCGTTATTGACCGAAACACGTGTCAGGAAACTGAATATACAAATATGAAACCAAACAAGTGTTTTAATATTAATATGTATTGACGTTAAAAATGCGTTCAACTCTGCCCCGTGGAATCTTATATCAGATGCACTAATCAAGAGAAACACCCCAAATTATTTAGTGAGAATCATTAGAAATTACTTATCACAAAGATTTATATTAATTGGCAAAAATACTAAATTCAAAGTGACCTGCGGTGTACCTCAGGGTGCAATTCTAGGCCCTACACTATGGAACATCTTCTATGATGACATTTTTAACGTTTCACTACCAGAACACTGTACCTCGGTAGCATTTGCTGATGATCTAGCAATAATTGTTAATGGTAATAGTCAACAGGAACTGGAAGCACGAGGAAACAGAGCAATCTCAATCATAAATAGATGAATGTCCAACAATCAACTAAATTTGGCTAAAGAAAAAACAGAAATTATAGTGCTAAATGGTAAAA